>CM067844.1:507323482-508573482 GCA_034509565.1 Triticum monococcum
CATCTTCATATCTCAAAACAATCATAAGGAATCGAACTTCTCATAGTATTCAATGCACTTTATATGAAAGTTTTTATTATATCCGTCTTGGATGCCTACCATATTAGGACTAATTTTATAACCAAAGCAAATTACCATGCTATTTAGAGACTCTCAAAATATTATAAGTGAAGTACGAGACTTGATCAATTTCTATAAACTAAAACCACCATCGTCAGGAAAATTACCATAGGGTTAATAGGATTCACATCTTACTATTGTCAGGAAAACAACAAGTGCAAACTTGGAAACGAGGGAGAATAGAACCGGAAGTTAAGCGTGCTCAGGCTGGAGTAGTGAGAGGGATGGGTGACCGTCCGGGAAGTTAGATGATTTGGAATGAGTGATCCACACTTGAGCAGTTAAGATGGGCGATTAGAGACTAAATCATCAAATAATTCAGAAAATTGAAAATCGAAAAAAAATCAATTTTTTTTCCAAAATTTAAAAAAAATTCAAAAAAAACCTTTAGTACCGGTTGGTAACACCAACCGGGTAACACCAACCGGTACTAAAGGTCCCCCATACCAGGGCGCGAGCTCACGCCACGTGGTGGCACTTTAGCACCGGTTCGTGCCGAACCGGTACTAAAGGGGGGGGGGCTTTAGTGACCACACTTTAGTGCCGGTTATGGAACCGGTACTAAAGGCCCTTACGAACCGGCGTAAAGCTCCGTTTTCTACTAGTGAGGATACGGTAGTTAATGCCGGATTCATAGGCTCTAAATCCGGTCAGCGGAAGAAGCCATTCAAAAGGAATCCTAGGGGCCCGTCCAGCTTGGACCGAATACTCGACCGCTTGTGCCAAATACATGACACCCCCGAAAGCCGGCCAATCACACCAACAGGGATTGTTGGGTGTTCAAGTAGGCAGGCAAGCTAAGCGCCAACAATGAAGACAAGGGGCTGCATAGCGATGACGACGAGGAGCCCCGGCCACCGAACAACAATGGATAGAAGGGTTTTCCCCCACAAGTGCAGACGGTCAACATGATATACGCCACCCACGTCCCCAAAAGGGAGTGAAAGCGCGCGTTAAGGGACGTATACGCGGTAGAGCCAGTCGCCCCAAAGTTCAACCCATGGTCCTCCTGCCCGATCACCTTTGATCGAAGAGACCATCCCACTAGCATCCATCATGGCGGATTTGCCGCATTGGTACTAGACCCAATTATTGACCGATTTCATCTCACTAGAGTCCTCATGGACGGCGGCAGCAGCCTGAACCTGCTTTACCAGGATACAGTGCAAAAAATGGGCATCGATCCCTCGAGGATTAAGCCCACCAAAACGACCTTTAAAGGCGTAATACCAGGTGTAGAGGCCAACTGTACAGGCTCAGTCACACTTGAAGTGGTCTTCGGATCCCCGGATAATTTCCGAAGCGAGGAATTGATCTTCGACATAGTCCCATTCTGCAGTGGCTATCATGCACTGCTCGGACGAACCGCATTCGCCAAATTCAATGTGGTACCGCACTATGCATACCTTAAGCTCAAGATGCCAGGCCCTCGTGGAGTAATTACGGTCAATGGAAACACCGAACACTCCCTTCGAACGGAGGAGCACACGGCGGCCCTTGCAGCGGAAGTACAAAGTAGCCTCTCTAGGCAGTTCTCCAGTCCGGCCATTAAATGTTCGGACACGGTCAAGCGCGCCCAGAGTAACCTACAACAAGACCGCCTGGCACGTTCCGAGCAGGCGTAGCAATGCGGCCCCAACCCCAACCTTCGCAAAAAGGCGACGCCAGTACTTCGTGTCCATAACTACGCTCTGGAAATACCATGGGCATAGGGGGAGGGGCACCATCACAGCACGCCCAAAACATGGCTTAAACCGCACCAGGGGCTGCCGATTTTTTACTTTTCTCTTACTTCCAGGACTCTACTCTTCGGAAGGCCTGTTCGGCAGTTCAATTGCCGCACAAATGATGCAAGGACCAGGGAAGCAGACAAGCCATGCCGCATTACGGAAATCCCAGGTGGTCTCTATCACGAGCAGTATACCTGTTTCGCATACTATTCCGCAGCTTTCCCCTGGAGCAGACATGTTAAATAGTCCAACTTTTCGTTTATCGCATTACTTGTATCGTTCTGCTTTGATCGCAGCTATTTTTAAACAATGCATAGCTTTTCTCTATTTTTTGCATTATCTTTTTATAAATAAATGTTCCTTAACGACATGTTGCACCCGTACAACTTGGTACAGCCAAAATACGCCAGGGGCTTTTAGCACCCCTCAATATGGTGTGAGAAGTCCGAACACTTTCACAAGTGCGGCACCCCGAACTTATAGCACTATATGCATCAGCTCCGAATCATGTCTTGGGTCAATAGTTGGGTTTGTCCGGCTCCTATGTTTTGGTGCCTTACGTTCCGCTATATCGGCTAAGGTAGCACTAGGAGAACCATTGCGATTGTGCCCCAGTTGAGCTGGGCCGAGCACCTCAGTGGAGAAAACTAAAACTGACTGTCATGATGAAGCGAGAGCTGGTCGCTGTTCGAGAGGTTTTTTCGAGTCCCTAAAGACTTATGCCGCTTAGGGCGAGGAGTCGGCTCTGTCCAGCCAAGGCGTGGATAGCGCCCCGAACTCGGTCTTCCGAATACTAGGGGCTTCGCCAAAATTTAAAATTATAGAATTCTATGGCTAAGTGAGAGTGTTCACGCATTATAATCCGATTGCCTCATTCGTTGGGCTGAGCGCCTCCCTCAAAGGACCCAAATATGGGAAAAAGAGCGCCCAAGTTTATCCCCGAACACCCCAGCACTAGCGGCAAGGGGACAGAAGCCGACGACTCGCCATCTCTTAGTATTGATAAACAGCCGCACAAAAGGTACTATTTTAAATTCAAGCAGCATTGCTCAGCGCATATGAACAAGTTTTCAGCGCACAGGACAAACACGAGCGAGTTTTACTCAAAAATTACATCCCTAGTACATTCATCCGCCACAAGGCGGGCACCCTTCAGAACAACCTTATAGTAATTTTCTGGCTTGCGATGCTCTTTCCCCGCTGGTGGCCCATCCTTCACAAGCTTCTCCGCATCCAGCCTGCCCCAGTGCACCTTAGCACGGGCAAAGGCCCTACGGGCACCTTCAATACAGACGGAGCTCTTGATGACTTCGAGCCTTGGACAGGCCTCCACCAGCCGCCACACCAGCCCGAAATAGCTCCCAGGCAGAGCCTCTCTAGGCCACAGCCGAACTAGGAGGCCCTTCATGGCCTGTTCGGCTGCCTTGTGGAGATCGACCAGTTGCTTCAGCTGGTCGCTCAGGGGCACGGGGTGTCCTGCTTCAGCATACTGAGACCAGAACACCTTCTCCGTCGAGCTGCCCTCCTTGGCTCAATAGAATGCGGTGGCATCGAATACACTCCGGGGAAGATCTGCAAATGCCCTTGGAGAGCTCCGGATTCGGGTAAGTATCAAGTAACTCACGTTTACGTGTTTGCTTTGCATAAAGAATGCCTTACCCGCCGCTATCTTCTTCACCTCATCCAACTCCTGGAGGGTCTTCTGGGATTCGGCCTTGGCAGACTTGGCACTTTCAATAGCCGCCGCGAGCTCGGACACTCGCGTCCTCGAGTCACGCTCCAAACTCTCATGTTTTTCCATGAGAGCCTGGAGCTCTTGCCGCACCTTGCCAACCTCGGCCTCATACTTCTCCCGCTCGGCGCGCTCCGTGGCTGCCGTCTTCTCGGCCTCGAGCAGCGCTTGCTTAAGGCTCGCCACCTCAGACGTGGACCCTACAATAGCCACAATAGTCCTATCATTTTTTGCAATTGCACCTTTTTATATATATATTTAATTCCAACAAGGTATTTCTTACCTTCATTATCCTTGAGCTGCTTCTTGGCACACCCGAGGTCTTGCTCGGACTGCTCGAGGTTCTGCTTTAGCACGTCCACTTCCGCAGTCAGTGCGGCGGACGCCCGCAGGGAAGCCTGCACACGCATATTGACTCCTTTTTGTTAGACTCCTGCGAATTTTCGTTGATCCTCTATTCGGCTTTTCTTCCCGAACACCAAACAGAGCATCAGGGGCTACTATCTATGCGGTAATATTATTTACGCATTCTTTACTTACCTCAAAGCCTGTTAAAAGGCTTGTACAAGCTTCAGTCAGTCCGCTCTTGGCGGACTGAACCTTCTGGATCACCGCACTCATAATAGTGTGGTGCCCCTCGTCGATGGAGGCGCCTTGGAGCGCCTCCAACATATTGTCCGGTGCCTCCGGTTGGACGGAGGTCACCGGCACAGCGGGCTTGCTCCTCTTGGAAGGAGGTCCCCCGTCGGACTCTGGAACCTTTGAAGGTTCCGGAGCGGTGTCCGGCCTAGGGCCGGACTTGGAGCCCTGGGGGGTTTCATCCCCTTACTCCTAGAGTCCAGGAGGTCGCCTCGCGGCGCCTCCAGGACCACCTCCTCCCGGATTGGAACCTGTTGGGACAACACTTCGGTGTCGTCCGCAGGGCGGGGGGAGGAAGCCGTAGGAAGTGAGTTCACGTCCGACGAGTCCAGTGAGCCACTCGACGACGCGTCGAGCCGGTCTTTGGGTGGGCTGCATAAACACATTCGACATAAGGGAAAGCTGTGCAATAAACGAATACTATGAATTACTTTGGTATCCAGATACTTACGATTTCGCCATGGGCTTGGCCCTGGGCGCCCACTCCTCTCCGCCATCATCGGCGTCGGTGGAGTAATCTAGAGAAAGGGTTTTCCCCTTCTTGGACCCTTCGGCCTCCCTAGTTGGGGCGGCCTTCCTTTTCTTCCCTTCCCCTGCTGGAGGGGGAGGGGTCTCTTCTTCCTCCTCCTCGTCTTCTTGGGAGGAGTGCGTCTTGGATTCTTCGGATGGTGAATCCGACACCTCCAGGCGCCGGGCACTCTTTCGAGTCCCTGCGGCCTTTTTTGCGGCCTTCTTCTCCGGCACCACATAGGGCGCCGGAACCAACAGCCTCGCCAAGCGAGGGTCCGCTGGGCCTTCGGGCAAAGGGGCCGGGGAGTTGATCTGTCCGGACATCACCTACCAATCTTGTCAGAGGAAAGGGAGCTTAGATCCCGCATAGAGTCAAACTATGGAAAACTGATACCCTGTAAAAGGAAAAAACAGCTTACCGCGAGTGCATGACGCTGCGCGCTGAATCTGCGATCCTCGGTAGCGGATGCAGGAGCCTCGGCGCCCTTGAAAAGCATCCTCCAGGCATCTTCGTACGTCGTGTCGAAGAGCCTATTTAGAGTTTGATGCTGCGCCGGGTCGAACTCCCATAGATTGAAGGCCCGTCGTTGACACGGGAGGATCAGGCGGATGAGCATAACCTGGACTACGTTGACAAGCTTGAGCTTCTTGTCCACCAGGGTTTGGATGCATGTTTGGAGTCCGGTCAGCTCTCCTTTTTACCCCAAGACAGGCCTGTCTCCTTCCATGAGGTGAGCCGCGTAGGGGGGCCGGATCGAAACTCAGGGGGTGCGACCCATTTGGCGTCACGCGGCTCGGTGACGTAAAACCACCATGATTGCCACCCCTTCAGGGTCTCCATAAAGGAGCCCTCGAGCCACAGGACGTTGGCCATCTTGCCAACCATGGCACCGCCGCACTCCGCCTGGCTGCCGCGCACCACCTTTGGCTTGACGTTGAAAGTCTTAAGCCATAGGCCGAAATGGGGGCGGATGCGGAGGAACGCCTCGCACACGACGATGAACGCCGAGATGTTGAGGACGAAGTTCGGGGCCATATCGTGGAAATCCAGGCCGTAGTAGAACATGAGCCCCCGGACAAATGGATGCAGAGGGAAGCCCAGTTTGCGGAGGAAATGGGGGAGGAATACCACCCTCTCATGGGGCCTAGGAGTAGGGATGAGCTGCCCCTTTTCGGGAAGCCGGTGCGCGATGTCGCTAGCCAGATATCCGGCCTTCCTCAGCTTTTTGATGTGTCCCTCCGTGACGGAGGAGACCATCCACTTGCCTCCCGCTCCGGACATGATTGGAGAAGGTTGAGGTGATAGTGCGGACTTGGGCGCTGGAGCTCGAGTGCGCAAGAATGGATAGGCAAAGGAGGAAGAAGGCGTGGGTGAAAAGGTGGATCCTTATCCTCTTATATGGGTGGACGCAACTACGTGTCCCCACCAGCCTGGTAAAACTCACTTATCTCCAAGCATCGTAATCAATGGCGCGGTTGGGTTACCCACGCCCATATTGATGAGAATCCCGGAATAAGGGGGCACGATCTCTGCTTGGACAGGACGTGCCAAGGAAACCGTCTCGCATGACGTGCTAAGATGGGACAGTAAAACAGTTCGAATAAAAGCTTGGCCGTGGAGTGATGTCACACTAAGGAGTACGTCAGCAGATTAGATTTGTGTAAATATTATTCTCTCTATGGCAATATGTAGAAACTTATTTTGTAGAGCCGGACACTATCTTTGTGTTCAAAATCTTCTATGAAGTACTTGGAGGAGGAACCCGCCTTGCAATGCCAAAGACAATCTGCGCGCCGGACTCGTCGTCATTGAAGCCTGGTTGAGGGGCTACTGAGGGAGTCCTGGATTAGGGGGTGTTCGGATAGCCGAACTATACCTTCAGCCGGACTCCTGGACTATGAAGATACAAGATTGAAGACTCCGTCCCGTGTCCGGAAGGGACTTTCCTTGGTGTGGAATGCAAGCTTGGCGATACGGATGTTCAGATCTCCTACCATTGTAACCAACTCTATGTAACCCTAACCCTCTCTGGTGTCTATATAAACCAGAGGGTTTTAGTCCGTAGGACAACATACACATCAACAATCATACCATACGCTAGCTTCTAGGGTTTAGCCTCTCTGATCTCGTGGTAGATCTACTGTTGTACTACCCATATCATCAATATTAATCAAGCAGGACGTAGGGTTTTACCTCCATTGAGAGGGCCCGAACCTGGGTAAAACTTCGTGTTCCTCGCCTCTTGTTACCATCCGGCCTAGACGCACAGTTCGGGACCCCCTACCCGAGATCCGCCAGTTTTGACACCGACAATCTCCAAGAACATCGAGGAGAACTTTGTATTGAGAATCAAAGAGAGAGAAGAAGCCATCTAGCTACTAGCTATGGACCTGTAGGTCTAAAGTAAACTACTCACGCATCATCGGAGAGGCAATGGTGTTGATGTAGAAGCCCTCCGTGATCGATTCCCCTTCGGGCAGGATGCCGGAAAAGGCCCCAAGATGGGATCCCACGGGTACAGAAGTTTGCGGTAGTGGAAAAGTGGTTTCGTGGCTCCCCTGGATGTTTTTGGGGGTATAAGAGTATATATAGGGGGAAAAATTAGTTCAGGAGAGCTACGACGGGCTCACAAGGTCAAGGGGCACGCCCCACGCCCCTCAGGGGCGCGCCCTCCACCCTTGTGGCCGCCTTGAGGCTCCTCTGACTTGCACTCCAAGTCCCCTGGGTGTCGTTTGGTCCAAGAAAAATCATCGCGAAAGTTTTATTCCGTTTGGACTTTGTTTGGTATTCCTTTTCTGCGAAACTCTAAAACAAGGATAAAACAGAAACTAGCACTTGGCTCTAGGTTAATAGGTTAGTCCCAAAAATCATATAAAATAGCATATTAATGGATATAAAACATCCAAAACAGATAATATAATAGCATGGAACAATAAAAAATTATAGATACATTGGAGACGTATCATGAACCAGCTTTCACCTAAGTTAAAAAACAATCCGAGTGAGGATCTGCTCCACACTCGGGGGCTTAGTTGCGAACCAGCTTTCGCCTAAGTTAAAAAAACAGTCCGAGTGAGGATCTGCTCCACACTAGCTATGAACTAGCTTTAGCCTAAGTTAAAAAATAGTCCAAGTGAGGATCTGCTCCAAACTTGGGGGCTTAGCTACGAACCAGCTTTCGCCTAAGTTAAAAAATAGTCAAAGTGAGGATCTGCTCCACACTCGGGGACTTAGCTGGGAACCAGCTTTCACCTAGGTTAAAAAACAATCCGAGTGAGAATATGCTCCACACTCGGGGGCTTAGCTGTGAACCAGCTTTCGCCAAAGTTGAAAAAAAGTCCGAGTGAGGATTTGTTCCACACTCGGGGGCTCAGCTGTGAACCAACTTTCGCTTAAGCCAAATGAAACACAAGAAGCAAATAGAGAATTAAAAGTTATCAAACCAAAGATTCGGTCCATCCGAATGTTTTAAAAGTAAAACGAGCCCTCAGGCTCTATGAAGTATTTCATTACATCAACCACACGACATTCCGGGGCAAGTTGAACCAAGTGTTTTAAGCCTCGGGCGGAGGGCTAGCTGGGTCGACGAAGGTCTCCAGGTCGATCCCGTCAGCAATGCAAGTGGCGGCTTCAGCAAAGGTCTCATATGAAATTCTCAAACATGAGGTTCTTCTTGTTCATCACTTGGAGGTCCTTCGGCTTCTCCTCGTCTACGTTCTTGCAATGAACATGGACGAGTGACAGCGCCACGTCAGCACCACTATAAGCGGCGAACTTCTTCCAAGATTTCACCCGAGTGGGGACTTTGTTAAGCCTCGTAATAATCGACTCCAGGTCCATCTGGGTCTCCTCGCCTGGTTGCAATTCCTTGTCGATCTGACCCAAGGCACCTCGGGTCCGAGTAATATAGCCGAGCGTGTTCTCCAAACGGTATTGCAACCGGAGGATAGCGAGGGCCGCTTTGTCAGCGATGAGTGACCTGGTAGGATTCAGATCCCTCTCAAGCCGCTCCAATTCCAACTCCTTGTTGTAGCAATGCTCTGGTTGAAGGAAGACAGTCCGTGAGCGAACGATTAAGGAAGATTTGGTGGCATATGGATTTCACTTGGTCGAGGAAGAACTTACCATGAAACTTCTCGCTAAACTCCTCGCAAACCTCCTCAATATGCACGTCCAAAGCATCCTTCTTTTCAGTCAGCTGTACGACCGTCTCCTCCAGCGTCTTCCTCTCTTGAGTGAAGCCACTAATGATAGCCTTGAGGTCCTTGATCTCCTCCTCCAACTTGTCGACTGAAGCCTGCCTCTCGTCGGCAAGTTTGGTCTTGTTCTTAGCTTCCTTCTGGGCCAATACCAGGTCCTTATCTTTGTTCTCCAGATCCTGCTTCATTGTTTCTAAAGAAATAGAAGCCCCGAGCCTCATTATGAGTTGGGTGTTCTCGCTACAAACATCTGTCGGAGCGGAATGACTTGGATCAAAGGGGAAAAACAGCATGCAACTAGTAGATGGATGATACGTCTCCAACGTATCTATAATTTTTGATTGTTCCATGCTATTATATTATCTGTTTTGGATGTTAATGGGCTTTATTTTACACTTTTATATTATTTTTGGGACTAACCTATTAACCCAAGGCCCAGTGCAAATTGCTGTTTTTTGCCTATTTCAATGTTTCGCAGAAACGGAATATCAAACGGAATCCAAATGGAATGAAACCTTCGGGAATGTGATTTTTGGAACAAACGTGATCCAAAGGACTTGGAGTGGACGTCAAGAAACAAACAAGGAGTCCACGAGGCAGGGGGCGTGCCTACCCCCCTGGGCATGCCCTCCCCCCTCGTGGGCCCCTCGTGGCTCAACCGACCTACTTCTTCCTCCTATATATACTCATATACCCTGAAAACATCCAGGAGCACCACGAAACCCTATTTCCACCGCCGCAACCTTTGGTACCCAAGAGATCCCATCTTGGGGCCTTCTCCGAAGCTCCGCCGAAGGGGGCATCGATCACAGAGGGCCTCTACATCAACTCCATGGCCCCTCCGATGATGTGTGAGTAGTTTACTTCAGACCTTCGGGTCCATAGTTATTAGCTAGATGACTTCTTCTCTCTCTTTGAATCTCAATACAAAGTTCTCCTCGATCTTCTTGCAGATCTATTCGATGTATCTCTTTTTGTGGTGTGTTTGTCGAGATCCGATGAATTGTGGGTTTATGATCAAGTCTATCTATGAACAATATTTGATTCTTCTCTAAAATCTTTTATGTATGATTGGTTATCTTTGCAAGTCTCTTCGAATTATCAGTTTGGTTTGGCCTATTAGATTGATCTTTCTTGCAATAGGAGAAGTGCTTAGCTTTGGGTTCAATCTTGCGGTGCTCGATCCCAGTGATAGAAAGGGAAACGACATGTATTGTATTGTTGCCATCGAGGACAAAAAGATGGGGTTTATATCATATTGCTTGAGTTTATCCCTCTACATCATGTCATATTACCTAATGCGTTACTCTATTCTTATGAACTTAATACTGTAGATGCATGCTGGATAGCGGTCGATGTGTGGAGTAATAGTAGTAGATGCAGGCAGGAGTCGGTCTACTTGTCAAGGACGTGATGCCTATATACATGATCATGCCTAGATATTCTCACAATTATTCGCTTTTCTATCAATTGCCCGACAATAATTTGTTCACCCACCGTAATACTTATGCTCTATTGAGAGAAGCCACTAGTGAAACCTATGCCCCCCGGGTATATTCTCCATCATATTAATCTTCCGTCAACAAGCTATTTCTATTACCTTTTATTTTGCAATCTTTACTTTTAATCTTTATCAAAAAATACCAAAAATATTATTTTATCATCTCTATCAGATCTCACTCTAGTAAGTGAGCGTGAAGGGATTGAAAACCCCTTTATCGCGTTGGTTGCGAGGTTCTTATTTGTTTGTGTAGGTACGAGGGACTTGCGTGTGGCCTCCTACTGGATTGATACCTTGGTTCTCAAAAACTAAGGGAAATACTTACGCTACTTTGCTGCATCACCCTTTCCTCTTCAAGGGAAAACAAACGTAGTGCTCAAGAGGTAGCAAGAAGGATTTCTGGCACCGTTGTCGGGGAGTCTACGCACAAGTCAAGACATACCAAGTACCCATCATAAACTCTTATCCCTCGCATTACATTATTTGCCATTTGCCTCTCGTTTTCCTCTCCCCCACTTCACCCATGTCGTTTTATTCACCCTCTTTTTCTGTTCCCCTTCTCTTCTCCAGTTCGCCTCTTTTTGCTTGTTTCTTGTTTGCTTGTGTGTCGGATTGCTTGCTTGTCATGATGGCTCAAGATAATACTAAATTGTGTGATTTTTCCAATACCAACAAAAATGATTTTATTAGCACTCCGATTGCTCCTCTTACCGATGTTGAATCTTGTGAAATTAATGCTGCTTTGCTGAATCTTGTCATGAAAGATCCATTTTCCGGCCTTCCTAGTGAAGATGTGATGACCCACAAGTATAGGGTATCTATCATAGTCCTTTCGATAAGTAAGAGTGTCGAACCCAACGAGGAGCAGAAGGAAATGATAAGTGGTTTTCAGCAAGGTATAGCACTAAAATTATAGGTAACAAATAGTTTTGTGATAAGATAATTGGTAACGAGCAACAAGTAACCAAAGTAACTAAAGTGCAGCAAGGTGGACCAATCCTTTTTGTAGCAAAGGACAAGCCTGGACAAACTCTTATATAGAGAAAAGCGCTCCCGAGGACACATGGGAATATCGCCAAGCTAGTTTTCATCACGTTCATATGATTCGCGTTCGGTACTTTGATAATCTGATATGTGGGTGGACCGGTGCTTGGGTGCTGCCCTCACTTGGAAAAACATCCCACTTATGATTAACCTCTATTGCAAGCATCCGCAACTACAACAAAAGTATTAAGGTAAACCTAACCATAGCATGAAACATATGGATCCAAATCAGCCCCTTACGAAGCAACGCATAAACTAGGGTTTAAGCTTCTGTCACTCTAGCAACCCATCATCTACTTATTACTTCCCAATGCTTTCCTCTAGGCCCAAATAATGGTGAAGTGTCATGTAGTCGTCGTTCACATAACACCACTAGAGGAGAGACAACATACATCTCATCAAAATATCGAACGAATACCAAATTCACATGACTACTAATAGCAAGACTTCTCCCATGTCCTCAGGAACAAACATAACTACTCACAAAGCATATTCATGTTCATAATCAGAGGGGTATTAATATGCATAAAGGATCTGAACATATGATCTTCCACCAAATAAACCAACTAGCATCAACTACAAGGAGTAATTAACACTACTAGCAACCCATAGGTACCAATCCCAGACTTGGAGACAAGAATTGGATACAAGATATGAACTAGGGTTTGAGATGAGATGGTGCTGGTGAAGATGTTGATGAGGATTGACCTCTCCTGATGAGAGGAGCGTTGGTGATGACGATGGCGATGATTTCCCCCTCCTGGAGGGAAGTTTCCCCGGCAGAACAGCTCCACCAGAGCCCTAGATTGGTTCCGCCAAGGTTCTGCCTCGTGGTGGCGGAGTCTCCTCCGGAAAGATGGCTTATGATTTTTTCCTCATCGAAAGACTCCATATAGCAGAAGATGGCCATCGGAGGGCCACCAGGGGGCCCACGAGGCAGGGGCGCGGCTAGGGGGGTAGGGCGCGCCCCCACCCTCGTGGGCAGGGTGTGGCCCCCCTGGTGAACTTCTTGTGCTCAGTATTTTTTATATATTCTGGAAATGACTTCCGTGAAGTTTCAGGAATTTTGGAGCTGTGCAGAATAGGTTTCTAATATTTGCTCCTTTTCCAGCCCAGAATCCCAGCTGCCGTCATTCTCACTCTTTATGTAAACCTTGTAAAATAAGAGAGAATAGGCATAATTATGGTGACATAATGTGTAATAACATCCCATAATGCAATAAATATCGATATAAAATCATGATGCAAAATGGACGTATCAACTGCCCCAAGCTTAGACCTCGATTGTCCTCAAGCGAAAGCCGAAATCGAAAAATATGTCCACATGTTTAGAGATAGAGGTGTCGATAAAAGTAAAATACAGACATGAGGCCATCATGATCATTCTTATAACATCAACTTATATAATTCTTGTCATATGATCTCTTATGCTAGAGTAACAATTCAATCACAATTTCAAGTATGAATCATAAACTTCATTGAAAACTAACAAACTATAATCTCGGTCATTGAAGCAATTGCAATTTATCATAACATAGGAAAGAGTCAATATAAGAGCTTTTCAGCAAGTCCACATACTCAACTATCATATAGTCTTTCACAATTGCTAAAACTCACGCAATACTTATGGGTATGGAGTTTTAATCGGACACAGAGAAAGATAGGGGCTTATAGTTTTGCCTCCCAACGTTTTACCTCAAGGGTAATGTCAACAATAATAGTTCATGAAAACTCACATCCAGTTAGCCATATATACCAGGATCTTTCCAACATGTTGTGCTTGCCAAAAGATAAAATTTAAAAAGGAAAGGTGAAGATCACCATGACTCTTATGTAAGGTAGGAGATAAAAGTAAAAGATAGGCCCTTCGCAGAGGGAAGCAGAGGTTGTCATGCGCTTTTATGGTTGGATGCACAAAATCTTAATGCGAAAGAATGTCACTTTATATTGCCACTTGTGATATGGACCTTTATTATGCAATCCGTCGCTTTTATTTCTTCCATATCACACGATCGTATAAAGCTTATTTTCCCCCACACTAATAAGTCATACATATTTAGAGAGTCATTTTTATTGCTTGCACCGATGACAACTTACTTGGAGGATCTTACTCAATCCATAGGTAGGTATGGTGGACTCTCATGGCAAAACTGGTTTAAGGGTGTTTGGCAGCAAAAGTAGTATCTCTACTTGGTGCGATGAATTTGGCTAGCATGAGGGGGAAAGGCAAGCTCAATCATGTTGGATGATCCATGACAATATAATTTATCTCAGATGTAAGAAAACATAACCCATTACATTGTCTTCCTTGTCCAACGTCAACTCTTTAGCATGTCATATTTTAATGAGTCCTCACAATCATAGAAGATGTCCAAGATAGTATATTTATATGTGAAGACCTCTCTTTCTTTATTACTTCCTATTAATTGCAACAATGACCAAAACTATGTTTGTCAACTCTCAACAACTTTTATTCATCATACTATTTCTATGTGAGCTCATTACTCTCCATAAGATCCACATGATCTCTTTTATTCTTTTTATTCTTTATCTTTTATTTTATTCACTCAAGATCATGGCAAAATAATCAAGCCCTTGACTCAACACTAATCTTTATTATATATAGCTCACGGACTCGATTACATAGAAGGATCATAAAGCAAAACTCACAACTAGATCATACTAAAAGCTTTTATTCTACTAGATCAAGATATTATCAAAAGGATCAAACTAAGAAAAATGGTAAAGATAGAAGTGATGGTGATACGATACCGGGGCACTCCCCCAAGCTTGGCAGTTGCCAAGGGGAGTGCCCATACCCATGCTCAGTTCTTCTTTGTTGGTGAATAAGATGGTGGTTTTGTTGATGGCGTAGGCTTCTTTCTTAATTTGTGGTTGAGGACAGAATTTTGGTCCCTTAGGTACTCGATCTCCTGTTCCAAGCTCAGTATCTTTTTGCATAGTTCTTGTTTGTTTTCTTGCAAGAGGCGAAAAGGGATAAACTCGATCTTAGGTTTCTTTACTCTATCCGGGAGGATTGAATTTTTGAACTCCACATGCATGTCCCCAGGTTGAGGTAGTGGGACTTCATCTTCATCTGAGCTCGTCTCCTCCTTTCCCTTAGGTTCATAGTCCTCTTCTTCTTCCGTAGTCCAACCACAATGCTCCACATCCCCATAGACTTTAGGATCTGCAAGGTAATCAGCCACATAGCTCCCTCCTTCCGAATCCTGGGACGACATGTTGCTCAAATCTACAGCAGGACATCTCGAAACAAAGAGAGGAGATATTTGCGTGATACGGGAGTCAAAACCTTCGGGAGATTATATAATGAATTTGTACCGACCAAAATACGTAACGTGTAAGAAAACGGAGTCCGGAGAGCACACGAGGTGCCCACGAGGTAGGGGGCCCGCCCAGGGGGGTAGGGCGCACCCTCCACCCTCATGGAGGCCTCGTGTCCTTCCCGGACTGCTTCTTATTTTTCTATTTTTCTAAATATTCCAAAACGGAAGAAAATTGCCATTAGAACTGTTTTGGAGTCGGTTTACTTACCGTACCACATACCTATTCCTTTTCAGAGTCTGGAAAATTCCGGAAAGTGTCCCTTATGTATTCCTCTGGGGTTATGGTTTCAATAACATTGGTTTCACCATTTATAGGATTACATGAGATATAATGTTTAATTCTTTGACCGTTCACCACCTTCGGATTTGTGCCTTCGAAGTTGTTGATTTTTATGGCACCGTAACGATAGACCTCCTCGATAACGTAAGGACCTTCCCATTTAGAGAGAAGTTTTCCTACAAAAAATCTTAAACGAGAGTTGTATAATAATACATAATCACCTACATTAAACTCACGCTTTTGTATCCTTTTGTCATGCCATCTTTTAACTTTTTCTTTAAATACTTTGGCATTCTCATAGGCTTGGGTTCTCCATTCATCAAGTGAGCTAATGTCAAATAACCTCTTCTCACCGGCAAGTTTGAAATCATAGTTGAGCTCTTTAATAGCCCAATAAGCCTTATGTTCTAGTTCTAGAGGTAAGTGACATGCTTTTACATAAACCATTTTATACGGAGACATACCCATAGGATTTTTATATGCAGTTCTATAGGCCCATAATGCATCATTAAGTTTCTTGGACCAATTCTTTCTAGATCTATTATCCGTCTTTTGCAAAATTAATTTGAGTTCTCTATTACTCAATTCTACTTGACCACTATACTATGGGTGATACGGAGATGCAATTCTATGATTAACATCATATTTAGCAAGCATTTTACGGAAAGCACCATGAATAAAATGTGAACCACCATCAGTCATTAAATATCTAGGGACCCCAAACCTCAGAAAATAACGTCTTTAAGCATTTTAATAGAGGTGTTATGATCAGCACTACTAGTTGGAATAGCTTCTACCCACTTAGTAATGTAATCAACAGCAACTAAAATATGTGTATATCCATTAGAGGCAGGAAGAGGTCCCATATAATCAAAGCCCCAAACATCAAATGGTTCAATAACAAGTGAATAATTCATAGGCATTTCTTGACGTCTACTAATATTACCAATTCTTTGACATTCATCACAAGATAAGACAAACTTACGGGCATCCTTGAAGAGAGTAGGCCAATAAAAACCGGATTGCAATACCTTATGTGCAGTTCTATCTCCAGCATGGTGTCCTCCATAAGCTTCAGAATGACACTTGCATAGGATATGTTCCTGTTCATGCTCAGGTACACAACGTCTAATAACACCATCTACTCCTTCTTTATACAGATGTGGGTCATCCCAAAAGTAATGTCTCAAATCATAGAAGAACTTTTTCTTTTGCTGGTATGTGAAACTAGGTGGTATAAATTTAGAAACAATGTAATTAGCATAATCAGCATACCATGGAGTAGTATGAGAAGCATTTATGACATTTAATTGTTCATCAGGAAAGCTATCATCAATAGGTAGTGGGTCATCAAGCACATTTTCTAACCTAGACAAGTTGTCTGCAACGGGGTTCTCAGCTCCCTTTCTATCAATAATATGCAAATCAAATTCTTGTAGCAAAAGAACCCATCTAATAAGTCTAGGTTTAGCATCTTTATTTTCCATAAGATGTTTAATAGCAGCATGATCCGTGTGGATAGTTACTTTAGGATCAACAATATAAGGTCCAAACTTATCACAAGCAAATACAACTGCTAAGAATTCTTTTTCAGTAGTAGCATAATTTCTCTGAGCATTATCTAGAGTTTTACTAGCATATTGAATAACATTTAATTTCTTATCAACTCTTTGCCCTAGAACAACACCTACATCATAATCACTAGCATCACACATAATTTCAAAGGGTAAATTCCAATCAGGTGGCTGAACTATAGGTGCAGAGATTAATGCATTCTTAAGTATTTCAAATGCTTCTACACAATCATTATCAAAGATAAATTGTATATCTTTTTGTAATAAATTAGTTAGAGGCAGAGAAATTTTTGAGAAGTCCTTAATGAACCTCCTATAAAAACCGGCATGACCAAGGAAACTTCTTATACCTTTGATGTCCTTGGGACATGGCATCTTTTCAATAGCATCAACCTTGGCTTTATCAACTTCAATACCTCTTTCAGAAACTTTATGCCCCAAGACAATACCTTCATTAACCATAAAGTGACACCTTTCCCAATTCAAGACAAGATTAGTTTCTTCACATCTTTGCAAAACTCGGTCAAGGTTGCTTAAGCAATCATCAAAAGAGGATCCATAGACGGAAAAATCGTCCATGAAAACCTCACAAATCTTTTCACAAAAGTCAGAGAATATAGCCAGCATGTATCTTTGAAAGGTTGCAGGTGCATTACATAAACCAAAAGGCATACATCTATAAGCAAAAGTACCAAAAGGGCAAGTAAAAGTAGTCTTTGATTGATCATTGGCTGACACAGGTATTTGAGAGAAATCAGAATAACCATCTAGAAAGCAAAAATATGTATGTTTGGATAATGTTTCTAGCATTTGATCGATAAAAGGTAAGGGGTAATGATCTTTTTTAGTAGCTTTATTTAATTTGCAGAAATTAATTACCATCCTATAACCTATAATAATTCTTTACGGGATCAACTCATCTTTATCATTAGGAACGACAGTAATACCTCCCTTCTTAGGGACACAATGGACAGGACTTACCCACTGACTATCAGCAACGGGATAAATTATACCTGCCTCAAGAAGCTTCAGTATTTCCTTCCTTACCACTTCCTTCAACTTAGGATTCAGCCGTCGTTGATGATCACGAACTAGTTTGGCATCTTCCTCCAAATTTATTTTGTGTTGACACAGAGTGGGATTAATGCCCTTAAGATCATCCACTACGACAGAAACCCCCATATAGCAACGCATGTCTAGCAACGATGCTAACACGATGTGTTGTATTTTGCTGAACCTCCCACAATCCCCACGCTTATCTCCACGTACCCACCTCCCCCTTGCATTCCCCACTTAGCGCTAACCTCCCTCCCCGTACCCACCTCCACCTATTCCGTCTCCTTGGTCAGCGTTGGCGCCGTCCCTCTCCCGTACTTAAATAGGCAACACATCTACTAGCAGCTAGGGATCACCACCACCGCCCCCTTTGCCCTCGGGCGTCTTCCCCCTGTTCCTTCACCGAGCCTGCCTCGTTTGCCACTTTATCTGCCCATTGGGGACGCACACGGCGTCATCGCCCATTGCTGCATCGTCATCACGTCGGGGAAGGTGCTGTCGTCGGCGTTCCTCCACGTGACCGGAGAATGGAGATGCGGAGGCCCCTGCTCTTCCTCCGTATCGCCAGGGGCGATGCAAGCACATGAAGCCCGTGTCCTCAACTTCAGCAGTACAGCAGGTCTTGTTCTGTCCCTCGCCATCTGTACTTGTATCCCATAAAAGTAATATTTCCCGCTGTCCTCGTTCATCCTCGTTTTTTCCTTGCCGACGCCGCCCACCAACACACAGCAGACGGCCGGTCGCAGCCCACCGGCCCAGGCAACTCGCAGAGGTCAGCCACTGACCCTGCCCAAAGCAAACGAACACCTCCTCTCGACCTCTCCAAAATCTCAAGCCCTGCTCATTTGTTTCCAACACTCATATCTCTTGATAAATTTGCCTTTTTTCAGGAAACATTATTTGCAAGTGACGTGAGTACTACTTTTTTGCAGAAGAGTAGATTTTGTGCATGAAAAACACCATATTCATGAGTCTATCGTCTATCATTCTTGTCCCCAAATCTATGTTTTTTCACTAATCATAAGTGTGAGATACATGGCAAAATTTAGCTGTTTATTACTAATGTCCTGCATCTTCAGCTGGTTATTGTTATTTTTTAAGAAGAAATGAAGCACTTGGGAAGGGTTCCGTGTCACGCCCCGATCTAGATCGAGGAGGACCAGCGTCGGTGGTGAGGGGAAAAGGGACTGAGGTTGGCTTGAGGAAGGGGGTGAGTGAGAGAGAGAGAGAGAGAGCTGGGAGAGGATTTCAGTTTACTCAATAACAGCCTGTCCGATACAATGCTCGCGTGGGGGTTAAGTACCCCAACGCCTTGGCCCGTGGCCACACGCACACATACAGTTGGCACACGCACACGCTACACTTGGCCTTGCCAACTGGCTGTCACACGGTGGTGGCTGGCACTACCGTGTTGACATTCTCCCCTCCTTGAGAACAGTCTCCTGCTTCCATTGATTCCTCTTCCCAAATGCAAGCTTGTGGATAGCGCCGACGGAGCACGTCATAGTCTTCCCACGTGACGGATTGCGGAGTTGTATCCCAAGCAACTTGCAGTTGGATCACTGGTGCGTTGCCCTTTTTCATCATTCTTCTGTCCACTATTGCCACTGGAGCAGTCTCTTGTGTCGACAGATCGGTGGTAGCTGGAAGTTCAGAAAACACTGGACTGTAGTTGGGTGTGAACAGTTTCAACTGCGAGACGTGAAACACTGGGTGAATCTTGCTGTCCGCAGGGAGCTCCAACCTGTACGCCGATGGGCCAATTCTAGCGAGGACTGAGAAGGGGCCGAAGAACTTGAAAGCAAGCTTCAGACATGGGCGACTTGCCACAGATTTGTGCGTATATGGTTGCAATTTCAGTAACACTTGTTCCCCAACCTGAAACACTCTTTCAGTCCGCTTCAGATCAGCGAACTTCTTGTGCTTGGCTTGCGCTCGCGTTAAATGTGCACGCAAACTCTCTTGATGCACTGACCAGTTCCACTACTCACCGTCAGGCAAGGATGGCTGGGATGCTGGCCAGGTTGCCATGCTCCCCTCGTTGGCTTCGACCCCATACAGAGCTTTGAATGGAGAGCAGCCGAGGGACGAATGAAACAAAGAGTTGTACCAGAATTCGGCAGTAGGAAGCCAGCGACGCCATTGCTTGGGGTGTCGTGCACAGCACAGCGTAGGTACATTTCCATGCACTGGTTGACACGTTCACTCTGTCCGCCAGTCTGCGGATGGTAAGCTATGGAATAGAGGAGCTTGGTGCATGCGCCGGCTAGCAGATCGCGCCAGAGTGCGCTGGTGAATACCTTGTCACGATCACTGACGATGGACTTGGGAATGCCGTGGAGCTTGACGACGTTGTCCCAGAACACGCGCACCACCTGCATCGCCGTGAACGGGTGCCGTAAGGGCACGAAGTGAGCAAACTTGGTGAATCGATCGACTATCACCATGATTGTGTCGAATCCTTCTGACTTGGGTAATCCTTCGACGAAATCCATCGTCAGGTCCTGCCATGGTGCTGAAGGGATTGGTAGCGGTGCCAGTTTGCCCGCGGGTTTGTGCAGCTCGTGCTTTGCTTGCTGACAGACTGGGCACTGTCGAACGAAGTCGTCCACATCTTGCTTCAGACCCCTCCACCCAAAGGATTTCTTGATGCAATGGTAGGTGGCCGTGGCGCCGGAGTGGCCACCCACGGCGCTGTCATGCATTGCACTAATGAGCTTGGTGCGCAGGGCAGTGTTGGCGCCAACACAGAGTCCGCCTTGGCGATGAATGAGCCCACGGTACAGCTTGTATCCATCGTCATCTGGACTGTGCAGTGAAAGTTGTTGTAAGTGGTCTTGCGCATCTTGATCAGTGGCATAAGAATTGGCCACCTCTTGAACCCATGTCGGCTGACACATTGACAGGGCACTGGTGCTGAAATGGCTGCCCACCCAGGAGAGCGCGTCTGCGGTGCCATTGTCGATGATGTGCTTATACTGAAACTTGAACTGCAGGCCAACAAGCTTGGACATTGCGAGGCGCTGAACATCAGTCACCAACTGCTGATCGCCCAGAGAGCACAGACTTTTGTGATCTGTGAGGATTGTGAACGGCCCGCGCTGAAGATAGGAACGCCACTTGTCCACCGCCATCATAACTGCCAGGAATTCCTTCTCATATGTTGACAATTTCCGGTTCTTCACTCCCAATGCTTTGCTATAGTAAGCGATGGGGTGGCCTTCTTGTACCAGCACCGCGCCAATGCCAGTGTCGCAAGCATCCGTCTCAATCACGAAGGGCTTGTTGAAATCTAGGAGGGCGAGCACTAGCGTGGTCACCATCGCCTGCTTGACTGTGTCGAAGGCGCGCTGCACAGCCTCCGGCCACTCGAAGCCCTTCTTGGTGAGCTGCAGCGTGAGTGGCTTGGCGATGATCCCGTAGTGGGGCACAAACTTGCGGTAGTAGCTGATGAGCCCCAAGAACGCGCGCAGCTCTGTGGCATTTGTTGGTGTAGGCCACTGAGCCATTGCTTCCGTTTTCTCTGTATCCGCTGCGACACCTTCCTTGGAGATGATGTGGACAAGGTAATCGATGTGGTCTTGGGCGAAAGAACACTTCGACATCTTGGCGTAGAGCTGGTGCTCATGGAGCAGGCTCAGGACGAGCCGGAGATGCTCCAAGTGCTCTTCCCATGTCTCACTGAAAACCAGAATGTCATCAAGAAATATTATGACAAACTTACGTGTATACTTGGCGAAGATCGCGTTCATCAAGCATTGAAATGTTGCAGGCGCATTTGTCAGGCCGAACGGCATCACGCGGAACTGAAAATGCCCGTGGTGTGTTTTGAATGCAGTCTTGTGTTTGTCCTCTCCCTGCATTCTGATTTGGTGATAACCTGCCCGCAGATCGAGCTTGGAGAAGAAGGCATCGCCGGCTAGTTCGTCGAGGAGCTCATCCACGGTCGGCAACGGAAACTTGTTCTTCACTGTGATGTCGTTGAGGCATCTGTAATCGACACGGAACCACCATGTCCTGTCCTTTTTCTTCACTAGCAGCAGCGGAGCAGCATAAGGGCTGACAGAGTGTGTGATCACGCCGGCATCGAGCATTTCTTTCACTCGGCGCTCGATTTCTCCTTTCTGCAGTGGCGAGTAACGGTATGGTCGAGTGTTTGTAGGCTGAGCTCCTTCTTCCAAAGTGATTGCATGATCGTACTGCCTATGATGAGGCAGACCTATAGGCGTGGCAAAGACATCAGCAAACTCCTCCAATAAGTCGCTGATCGACGCCTGCGAGGGAATGCGCGACTTGGGTCTGGGAGGTTGCATTTCCACCATGGCCATAGCCCAGATGTCATTGCCAGCAATTAGTTTGCAGAGCTCGGCCGGCTGAATGGCCGTGAGCGTTGGTGTTGTCTTGGGTCGAACACCTTGCAGGGTGACCAACTCGCCATCATGGAGGAATGAGATGAACTTCTCCTGCCAATGACATGTCATCGGACTGTTTTTCTCCAGCCAATCCATGCCGAGAATGCCATCGTAGGCACCGGTGTTGAGCTCGTACATCGGCGTTGAGAAGGTGTGGCCCTGCAACCACCACTTGAGCTTTGGGACTTGGTGCGAGCAGGTGAGGCGGTCGCCGTTCGCTACACGCACGTCCAGATTAGCGATTTCCTGTGTCTCGGCGCCGACACGTTCGACGAAGGATTTGTTGACGAAGCTGTGCGTGCTTCCGGAGTCCAGCAGCAAAAGCATCACCTGGTTGCCCACCAGGGCGCGGATACGAATGGTGCTGGGCGCTTCAGAGCCGTCCAGCGCGTGCGCAGAGATGGTGCAACACTCTGGAGGGGGAACGGCAGGTCAAGAGTGTGCACGGCGTCATCAGTGAGCACCTCGCCAAATGCACCGACCTGGATCGTGAGCAGCTGTGCTTGCGGATTGCAGCGGTGCTCACGGCTGTATCGATCGCCGCACTTGAAGCAGAGCCCGTTTGCGCGGCGAAACTCCTTGACTTGGCGCTCGCGCGCGTAGTCATCAGGCTGTTGACGCGGCGCGGCGCCTGGGCGCGCTGGTGGCGCTGGAGGTGGGAGGCCTTGGGGGTGTGGTCGCGGTCGTTCCTGTGGTGTGTGCAGCTCCTCTTCTTGGATGCGGGCAAGGATCGACGCGCGCGTGATGCTGGTGGGGGCTTGAAGGCGCACCGCCGCGCGCAGTTCGTCCTTGAGGCCCAACAAGAACTGCGTGAGGAAGAACTTGGTGGAGAGCGACGGGTCGAGCGCCAGGAGGTGGTACATGTGGTTGTCGAATACCTGGCGGTATTCGCTGACGGTGCCGCTTTGCCAGAGTTGGAGAAGCTTGTGCATCTCGAGCTCGAACTCGTTAGCGCCGAATTCCTCCATGATCGCTGCACGGAACGCCTCCCAGCCGAGGCCACCATGTGTTTGACGAAATGCCTGCAGCCAGTGAGCGGCCTGGCCCTTGATGTACAGCATCGCCGTGGTCACCCAGCTCGACGGCGGCACGCGGTAGAGGTCGTAGTAGGCACGGCAGCGATCCAGCCAGAGGTACGGCGCCGTGCCGTCGAAGCGCAGAAAATCGTGCTTAGGCGGCTTGATGTAGGTGTCGTGGTGTTGGTAGAGATGTGGCTCGCTCTGTTGTTGGAGCGGCGCTTGAAGCAGAGGCGGGCGCTGATCGGAGAGGCGTGGGGACGGTGGCGGTCCCTGCTGTTGTTGGTGCATAGGTGGAGGGCGCAGAGGCGGCGGCGGGGGTGGAGGTGGTGACGGGTTGAGGACGGCGCCCGGTACCGATCCACGCGGCGACGGCGACCTCTCCAGCGCCTTGCGCGTCTCGTCGACGTCGGCCTGGGTGAGATCCACCTGCTTGGACAGCACCCGCAGATCTTGTGCGACCTGCGCGTTGAAGGCGGCCTGAACCTCCAATCGCTTCTCGTTGTCGGCCTTCTGCTCATCGAGGTGCGAGAGAACGGTCTCCATGAGCGCCTTGAGCGTGCTGGTGTTGTCGTCCATGGCGGAACCGATGGTTTGGACGGCACCGTTGCTCCGCTCCGAGCCGATCCAACCCCGCCAGGGATTTTGGGCGAATTGCTGGAGCAACTCGCACCCGGGGCGGTGGGTGTTACGGATCAAGGCCGAGAGATTGTGGAGGCAGCGGAAAAAAAATTCGGCAGGATTCGGTGGCTCTGATAACCAAATGTCACACCCCGATCTAGATCGAGGAGGACCAGTGTCGGTAGGTGAGGGGAAAAGGGACTGAGGTTGGCTTGAGGAAGGCGGTGAGCGAGAGAGAGAGGTGGGAGAGGATTTCAGTTTACTCAATAACAGCCTGTCTGATACAATGCTCGCGTGGGGGTTACGTACCCCAACGCCCTGGCCCGTGGGCACACGCACACATACAGTTGGCACACACGCACACGCTACACTTGGCCTTGCCAACTGGCTGTCACACGGTGGTGGCTGGCACTGCCGTGTTGACATTCCGATTCGTATCTACCGGTATCATTGACATCGACATGGTTGCTCTGCTGGCGGGTTCTTCTAGAATCAACATCAAAACCCGAATTTAGAGGTGATGTTCTTTTGATCCAGTTTCTCAAGGATCCAAATAAATATGTATGCTTGTGTTATCCCTCGAAGAAATTATGCAGGTCTATGTCAACTGTGTTATGCAGATATGTTCAAACAATTGTTCCAAACTTCCAATACATTGGTACGTCATTCGAAATATATGGGGATACAAGGCAAGAACCATGATTTTCCCTTACTTTGCCGTCTCGACAAACTGTAGGTTTGGAACTTTCAGTACCTCTACTACAATTCAGTAGTAAAAGCTCTAATTTAGTTACAAAGTTTTGCTATTTCTATTTTTAATCCTATGTCGCCATCTCTTCGTACACTTCAATTCTTTGATAGTATGATTTATATTTTATTTTCATTTTAAGATCTTTATTTTCACCGTCCAAATATATTTGGTACTACAGTGTCCTCCTAGGAAAATAGCAAGCTGATGTTTATTGAAGAGCTCGTTATAATGCACAACACACATGAAAACTGATCGACTAACACCATTTGACATAGATTAACCTAGTTGTTTAAGGTGTTAGGGGCCAATTTTTTGACGAAAACTAGCAACAGTTCTGCTTATGCATTAAGTAGTGGAAAGACTATACAATCAGCTGGCAAACAATATATATCATGGTAATTGCTAACCAATGAAACAAGGAACACACACACCAGCGAGGGGAGGCCCCGTCACAGTGGTAAAAGATTACTTGCGTGTCCACAATCAATTCCCCCAGCATCTATTTCTTTCTCCCCGTATAAAATGTATTCTAAACAGAGTTTTACATGATGCAGCCAAGCAGTGTTCAGTGCTGCAGGTTTGGGTACCTCTTATCCATTTCTTACTGATCTAGTATGTTTCTTGCTCAACATTAATACCTGTAGGTGTGCATCTATAGGCTTATAGCTGGGGCACAGTACAAGAGAGGATTATTGTTTTCTCGTTCATTTCATTTTTTGAAGCGACCTCTTTTATCTTTGTTTGCAGTGTAGACCTATGTTGTCTTCTACTAGCAACTGCTGTCCCATATGGTCGGTATTCTGTTTTGCAAACACATTACTGAGGACTTTTTTGACCGGATAAATACATTAACACAAGATTATAAGGGGTGGCACTTTGTTTATAGAGAAACACAAGATGATAAGATTATAAAAATTGACACTTGATGTACACTGAAAGCGTTAGATTATATGTTTGAATGATTACTTGTGAAATTGCAACGGTACTATAGTATCATGACATTTTGTTGGACAAAAAGATTTCGTTTTATGTAACATACGGATATTGTAATTATCTAAATATATGTAAATGATAATGATTTTTCATTGTGTGCTTCGCACGTTTGTGCTTGCAATATGCTTCAAAGTAGAGACTTGCGTTGCACGTACACGATCAGTTGTGTTAAAACCATATTTCTATTTCGATTATAAATTAGCCCCATGCTATCTAGTGAAGCTTTGTCGTTGCAGTGACATAGTTTCACATTTGTCTGCTGCTCCTTTAAATTTCACTTCTCTATTAATATGATTTTTCTACAATGTAAGTTACTCATCTCATATTGTTGATTTTGTAGATCACCAAGACATTGACGATGAATGGCCCAGATGTTGATTGTAGAAGTGCACAGCAGGGTTAAGTATGGGGCTACTACAAGATAATTAGAATGTCATTGCAAGGTCAAGAATTGGGTTTCACCTCTTGTAATCTTTAGATCATGTTCTTAGTAATGCAAGTGATAGATAGTTTCACCTCTTGTTATCTTTGGATCTTGGTCGTAGTAATGCAAGTGAGAGATAGTTTCACGTCTTGTAATCTTTGGATGATGTTCATTGGAATGCAACATAGTCGATATAATATATGAGATCTTCCAATTTATTATATTGCAGCTCATATGCACTATCGGTATTGACCTAATAATTCTGGCTGACAATATGTAAAATATCATTCATTGTTCATGCTATCTAGTGTAGCTTTTAGTCATTGCAGCGAAGGGTTGCCACCAATGCATATGAAGTGTTGTTGGGCTCTAGATTTATATGTTGCTATCTACCAATGATTCTACATGCCGTTTATCAATGCATGCATATCTGTTGTTGTAGACCCTTGCAACGCCACCAACGACAACGCATATTAATTCGTTGGTGTAGGCCTTAGCAACACATATATGGACATAAAGCAACGCGTCGATGCGTTGCTAAAGGGGGGTTCTTGTTGTAGTGATCAAGAGTATATACAATAGCAGCACAATGCTTCTTCAAAATTTTCAGTAATCTCTCTTCCTCATGCTCTGAAAGGTTAGCACTAATAATAACAGGGTATATCTTCTTTTCATCAAGATAAGCATATTTAAGAGTATCAGGTAACGGTTTAAGCTCAAACACGGGATCAACCTTGGGTGGAGGAGGATCCCCTAGGATTCCAACAGGCAAATTGTGTTTCAGGATGAGTTCCTGTTTAAAGAATACTTCATCTATTTCCCTTCTTTCATTCATAAGCATATCATTTTCATGGTCTAGCAAATATTATTCTATAGGATCACTAGGAGGTACGGCAATAGAAGCAAGACCAATAATTTCATCTTTACTAGGCAATTCCTCTTCACGGCGTTGTCTACAAAATTTAGAGAAATTAAATTCATGAGACATATCACCTAAACCAATAGTAACAACATCCTTTTTGCAATCTATCTTAGCATTAACTGTGTTCAAGAAGGGTCTACCAAATATAATGGGACAAAAGCTATCTTGTGGGGAACCAAGAACAAGAAAATCAGCAGGATATTTAGTTTTCCCACACAAGACTTCAACATCTCTAACAATTCCCATTGGTGACTTAGTATCTCTATTGGCAAGTTTAATTGTGACATCAATATCTTCTAACTCAGCCGGTGCAATATCACGCATAATTTCTTTGTATAAGTCAATAGGTATTGCACTAGCACTAGCACCCATATCACACAAGCCATGATAACAATGATCTCCTATTTTAACAGAAATAACAGGTATGCCTACCACAGGTCTAGGTTTATCTTTAGCACAAGGTTTAGCAATTCTAGCAGTTTCATCACAGAAATAAATAACATGCCCATCAATATTATCATACAAGAGATCTTTAACAATAGCAATATTAGGTTCAACTTTAATTTGCTAAGGAGGTGTATAAGTTCTAATATTGCTTTTACGAACTACAGTTGAAGCTTTAGCATGATCTTTTATCCTAATAGGGAAAGGGGGTTTCTCAGCATAAGAAGTAGGAACAATAGGATCATTATAAGTGATAGTCTTTTCTTCAATTTTAATAGGTGCAGCTACTTTTACTTCGATGGGAGGATGATATTTAAACCACTTCTCCCTAGGGAGATCAACATGAGTAGCAAAAGATTCACAGAAAGAGGCTACTATCTCAGAGTCAAGTCCATATTTAGTGCTAAATTTACGGAAAACATCAATATCCATAAAAGATTTAACACAATCATACTTAGGTGTCATACCTGACTCCTTACCTTTGTCGAGGTCCCAATCTTCAGAGTTGCATTTAATTCTTTCCAATAAATCACATTTGAATTCAATAGTCTTCATCATAAAAGAGCCAGCACAAGAAGTATCGAGCATGGTGCGATTGTTATCAGAAAGCCAAGCATAAAATTTTTGAATAATCATTTACCTTGAGAGCTCATGATTGGGGCATGGATATAACATTGATTTAAGCCTCCCCCAAGCTTGAGCGATGCTTTCTCCTTCGTGAGGCCAAAAATTATATATATAATTGCGATCACGATGAACAAGATGCATAGGATAAAACTTTTGATGAAATTCCAATTTCAGTCGTTTGTAGTTCCATGACCCCGTATCATCACATAGCCTATACCATGTCAATGCATCTCCCTTCAAAGATAAAGGGAAGACCTTCTTCTTAATAACATCTCCGGGTACACCTGCAAGCTTAAATAATCCACAAACTTCATCCACACATATTAGGTGCTCATTAGGATGCATTGTTCCGTCTCCTGCAAAAGGATTAGCTAGCAGTTTTCTATCATACCCGAAGGAATTTCAAAGCAGACATTTTCATTTTCATTTTCAGTAGGTTCAGTAGGTTGAGGAGCAACTCTTTGCTCTACTGGTCGGGGTGAAGATACCCCGAACAAGCCCCTCGGAGGATTACTATCCATAGTAACAAGTGACAGTAAATTTCAGCACACTATATAATTTTTTCCTTACCAAATTCCACCTACCAAAGGCGCTTCACTCCCCGGCAACGGCGCCAGAAAAGAGTCTTAATGACCCACAAGTATAGGGGATCTATCGCAATACTTTTGATAAGTAAGAGTGTCGAACCCAACGAGGAGCAGAAGGAAATGATAAGCGGTTTTCAGTAAGGTATTCTCTGCAAGCACTGAAATTATAGGTAACAAATAGTTTTGTGATAACATAATTGGTAATGAGCAACAAGTTACAAAAGTAAATAAAGTGCAGCAAGGTGGCCCAATCCTTTTTGTAGCAAAGGACAAGCCTGGACAAACTCTTATATAGAGAAAAGCGCTCCCGAGGACACATGGGAATATCGTCAAGCTAGTTTTCATCACGTTCATATGATTCGCGTTCGATACTTTGATAATATGATATGTGGGTGGACCGGTGCTTGGGTGTTGCCCTTACTTGGACAAACATCCCACTTATGATTAACCTCTATTACAAGCATCCGCAACTACACCAAAAGTATTAAGGTAAACCTAACCATAGCATGAAACATATGGATCCAAATCAACCCCTTACGAAGCAACGCATAAACTAGGGTTTAAGCTTCTGTCACACTAGCAACCCATCATCTACTTATTACTTCCCAATGCCTTCCTCTAGGCCAAAATAATGGTGAAGTGTCATGTATTCGAAGTTCACATAACACCACTAGAGGAGAGACAACATACATCTCATCAAAATATCAAACGAATACCAAATTCACATGACTACTAATAGCAAGACTTCTCCCATGTCCTCAAGAACAAACGTAACTACTCACAAAGCATATTCATGTTCATAATCAGAGGGATATTAATATGCATAAAGGATCTGAACATATGATCTTCTACCAAATAAACCAACTAGCATCAACTACAAGGAGTAATTAACACTACTAGCAACCCACAGGTACCAATCCCAGACTCGGAGACAAGAATTGGATACAAGAGATGAACTAGGGTTTGAGATGAGATGGTGCTGGTGAAGATGTTGATGAAGATTGACCTCTCCCGATGAGAGGAGCATTGGTGATGACAATGGCGATGATTTCCCCCTCTGGGAGGGAAGTTTCCCCGGCAGAACAGCTCCGCCAGAGCCCTAGATTGGTTCCGCCAAGGTTCCGCCTCGTGGCGGCGGAGTCTCGTCCGAAAAGATGGCTTATGATTTTTTCCTCATCGGAAGACTCCATATAGCAGAAGATGGCCATCGGAGGGCCACCAGGGGGCCCACGAGGCAGGGGGCGCGCCTAGGGGGTAGGGCACGCCCCCACCCTCATGGGCAGGGTGTGGCCCCCCTGGTGAACTTCTTGCGCTCAGTATGTTTTATATATTCTGAAAATGACTTCCGTGAAGTTTCATGACTTTTGGAGCTGTGCAGAATAGGTCTCTAATATTTTCTCCTTTTCCAGCCGAGAATCCCAGCTGCCGACATTCTCCCTCTTTATGGAAACCTTGTAAAATAAGAGAGAATAGGCATACGTATGGTGGCATAATGTGTAATAACAGCCCATAATGCAATAAATATCGATATAAAAGCATGATGCAAAATGGACGTATCAAGATGCCGCTATCCATCTAAACAACTTTGTTGATTTATGTGATATGAAAAAGAAGAAAGATGTGGATAATAATATTGTTAAACTGAAGCTACTCCCATTTTCTCTTAGAGATCGTGCAAAAACTTGGTTTTTGTCTTTGCCTAAAAATAGTATCAATACATGGAATAAGTGCAAAGATGCTTTTATCTCTAAGTATTTTCCTCCCGCTAAGATCATCACTCTTAGAAACGATATTATTAATTTTAAGCAACATGATCATGAACATGTTGCATGAGCTTGGGAGAGGATGAAATTAATGATACATAATTGCCCTACACATGGTTTGAATCTTTGGATGATTATACAAAAATTTTATGCCGGATTTAACTTTGCTTCTAGAAATCTATTAGATTCGGCCACAGGAGGCACTTTTATGGAAATCACTTTATGAGAAGCTACTAAACTCCTAGATAATATTATGGTTAATTATTCTCAATGGCATACTGAAAGATCTACTAATAAAAAGGTGCATGCTATAGAAGAAATCAATGTTTTGAGTGGAAAGATGGGTGAGCTTATGAAATTGTTTGCTAATAAGAGTGTCCCTTCTGGTCCTAATGATATGCCTTTGTCTACTTTGATTGAGAATAATAATGAATCTATGGATGTGAATTTGTTGGTAGGAACTATTTTGGTAATAACGCGTATAGAGGTAATTTTAATCCTAGCCCGTTTCCTAGTAATTCCTCTAATAATTATGGTAATTCCTAAAACAATTCTTATGGAAATTATAATAATATGCCCTCTGATTTTGAATCTAATATTAAAGAATTTATTAGTTCACAAAAGAATTTCGATGCTTTGATTGAAGAAAAATTGTCTAAGATTGATGAGTTGGCTAGGAACGTGGATAGAATTTCTCCTGATATTGATTCTTTGAAACTTAGATCTATTCCACCTAAGCATGATATCAATGAGTCTCTCAAATCTATAAGAATTTCCATTGGTGAGAGCAAAGAAATAACCACTAGGATGCGTGCTAAAAAGATTGCTTTGTGAAAGCGTGTTCTTCTAGTTTCCATTATAATAATGATGAAGATCTAAAAGTTATTGATGTGTCCCCTATTAAATCTTTGTTTTTCAATATGAATCTTGATAATGATGGGACTGGAGATGAGTCAACTTTAGTTAGAAGGCATCCCAATGATTCAGAGGTTTTAGATCTTGATGCAAAATTTGGTAAAAGTGGGATTGAAGAGGTCAAAACTTTACATATCAATGAACCCACTATATTGGATTTCAAGGAATTTAATTATGATAATTGCTCTTTGATAGATTGTATTTCCTTGTTGCAATCCGTGCTAAATTCTCCGCATGCTTATAGTCAAAATAAAGCTTTAACCAAACATATCGTTGATTCTTTAATGCAATCTTATGAAGAAAAGCTTGAATTAGAAGTTTCTATTCCTAGAAAACTCTATGATGAGTGGTGATAACCCACAAGTATAGGGGATCGCAACAGCTTTCGAGGGTAGAGTATTCAACCCAAATTTATTGATTCGACACAAGGGGAGCCAAAGAATATTCTCAAGTATTAGCAGCTGAGTTGTCAATTCAACCACACCTGGAAACTTAGTATCTGCAGCAAAGTGTTTAGTAGCAAAGTAATATGATAGTGGTGGTAGCGGCAACAAAAGTAAAGACAACAAAAGTAATGTTTTTGGTATTTTGTAGTGATTGTAACAGTAGCAGCAGGAAAGTAAATAAGCGAGAACCAGCATATGGAAAACTCGTAGGCACCGGATCAGTGATGGATAATTATGCCGGATGCGGTTCATCATGTAACAATCATAACATAGGGTGACACAGAACTAGCTCCAGTTCATCAATGTAATGTAGGCATGTATTCCGTATATAGTCATACGTGCTTATGGAAAAGTACTTGCATGACATCTTTTGTCCTACCCTCCCGTGGCAGCGGGGTCCTATTGGAAACTAAGGGATATTAAGGCCTCCTTTTAATAGAGAACCGGAACAAAGCATTAGCACATAGTGAATACATGAACTCCTCAAACTATGGTCATCACCGGGAGTGGTCCCGATTATTGTCACTTCGGGGTTGCCGGATCATAACACATAGTAGGTGACTATAGACTTGCAAGATCGGATCAAGAATTCACATATATTCATGAAAACATAATAGGTTCAGATCTGAAATCATGGCACTCGGGCTCTAGTGACAAGCATTAAGCATAGCAAAGTCATAGCAACATCAATCTCAGAACATAATGGATACTAGGGATCAAACCTTAACAAAACTAACTCGATTACATGATAAATCTCACCCAACCCATCACCGTCCAGCAAGCCTACGATGCAATTACTCACGCATGGCGGTGAGCGTCATGAAATTGGTGATGGAGGATGGTTGATGATGACGACGATGACGAATCCCCCTCTCTGGAGCCCCGAACGGACTCCAGATCAGCCCTCCCGAGAGGTTTTAGGGCTTCGCGGCGACTCCGTATCGTAAAACGCGATGATTTCTTCTCTCTTATTTTTTTCTCATCGAAACTCAATATATGGAGGTGGAGTTGGAGTCGGAGACGCAATAGGGGGCCCACGAGGTAGGGGGGCGCGCCCTAGGTGGGGGCGCCCCCCACCCTCGTGAGAAGGGTGTGGGCCCCCTGGTCTTCATCTTTGGCGAGGATTTTTTATTGTTTTTTCTAGGATGTTCCGTGGAGTTTCAGGTCATTCCGAGAATATTTGTTTTCTGCACATAAAACAACACCATGGTAATTCTGCTGAAAACAGCGTTAGTCTGTGTTAGTTCCATTCAAATCATACAAGTTAGAGTCCAAAACAAGGGCAAAAGTGTTTCGAAAAGTAGATACGACAGAGACGTATCAAGTGGAAACCTACTATTAAAATTAAAATTAAAGATCATGAATTCTTTGCTTTATGTGATTTGGGTGCTAGTGTTTCCACGATTCCTAAAACTTTGTGTGATTGGCTAGGTTTCCGTGAATTTGATGATTGTTCTTTAAACTTGCATCTTGCGGATTCCACCATTAAGAAACCTATGGGAAGAATTAATGATGTTCTTATTGTTGAAAATAGTAATTATGTGCCCGTAGATTTCATTGTTCTTGATATTCATTGCAATCCTTCGTGTCCTATTATTCTTGGTAGACCTTTCCTTAGAATGATTGGTGCAATTATTGATATGAAAGAAGGGAATATTTGATTCCAATTTCCGTTAAGGAAGGGCATGAAACACTTCCCTAGAAATTAAATTAAATTACCTTATGAATCTATTATGAGGGCCACTTATGGATTGCATACCAAAGATGACAATACCTAGATCTATCCTTGCTTTTATGCCTAGCTAGGGGCGTTAAACGATAGCGCTTGTTGGGAGGCAACCCAATTTTATTTTTGTTCTTTGCTTTTTGGTTCTGTTTAGTAATAAATAGTTAATCTAGCCTCTGTTTAGATTCAGTTTTATGCTTTTAATTAGTGTTTGTGCCAAGTAGAACCTTTGGGAAGACTTGGGGAAAGTCTTTGCGATCTTGCTGTAAAAAACAGAAACTTTAGCGCTTAGGAGATTTGCTGCCATTTTTTACTGGAGAGTTCTATTTAGTTAATTCTTTTTGCATATGATTAATAGATAAATTCCTCACGTCCATAAACTTATTTCAGAATATTTGGGGTTCCAGAAGTATTCTAAACCTAGAGATTACTACAGACTGTTCTGTTTTTTGACAAATTTTGTTTTTCGTGTGTTGATTGCTTATTTTGACGAATCTATGGCTAGTAATAGAGTTTATGAACCATAGAAAAGTTGTAATACAGTAGGTTTAACACCAATCTAAATAAAGAATTAGTTCATTACAGTACCTTGAAGTGGTGGTTTGTTTTCTTTTACTAACGGAGTTCACGAGATTTTCTTGTAAGTTTTGTGTTGTGAAGTTTTCAAGTTTTGGGTAAAGATTTGATGGATTATGGAACAAGGAGAGGCAAGAGCCTAAGCTTGGGGATGCCCAAGGCACCCCAAGTTAAAATCCAATGACAACCAAAAGCCTAAGCTTGGGGATGCCCCAGAAGGCATCCCCTCTTTCGTCTTCGTCCATCGGCAACTTTACTTGGAGCTATATTTTTATTCACCACATGATATGTGTTTTGCTTGGAGCGTCTTGTATGATTTGAGTCTTTGCTTTTTGGTTTACCATAATCATCCTTACTTTACACACCTTTTGAGAGAGACACACATGAATCGGAATTTATTAGAATACTCTATGTGCTTCACTTATACCTTTTGAGCTAGATAATTTTGCTCTAGTGCTTCGCTTATATCTTTTAGAGCATGGTGGTGGTTTTATTTTATAGAAATTATTGATCTCTAATGCTTCACTTATATTATTTTGAGAGTCCCTTAGAACATCATGGTAATTTGCTTTGGTTATGAATTTAGTCCTAATATGATTGGCATCCAAGATCGGTATAATAAAAACTTTCATAAAAAGTGCATTGAGTACTAGGAGAAGTTTGATACTTGATAATTGTTTTGAGATATAAAGGTGGTAATATTAGAGTGTGCTAATTGAGTAGTTGTGAATTTGACAAATAATTGCGTTGAAGTTTGCAAGTCCTGTAGCATGCACGTATGGTGACCGTTGTGTAACAAATTTGAAACATGAGGTGTTATTTGATTGTCTTCCTTATGAGTGGCGGTCGGGGACGAGTGATGGTCTTTTCCTACCAATCTATCCCCCTAGGAGCATGCGCGTAATCCTTGGTTTTTTATGACTTGTAGATTTTTGCAATAAGTATGTGAGTTCTTTATGACTAATGTTGAGTCCATGGATTATACGCACTCTCACCCTTCCATCATTGCTAGCCTCTTCGGTGCCGTGCATTGCCCTTTCTCACCTTGAGAGTTGGTGTAAACTTCGCCGGTGCATCCATACCCCGTGATATGATACGCTTTGTCACACATAAACCTCCTTATATCTTTCTCAAAACAGCCACCATACCTACCTATTATGGCATTTCCATAGCCATTCCGAGATATATTGCCATGCAACTTTCCACCGTTCCATTTATCATGACACACATCATCGTTGTCATATTTCCTTGCATGATCATGTAGTTGACATCGTATTTGTGGCAAAGCCATCATTCATAATTTTTCATACATGTCACTCTTGATTCATTGCCCTTCCCGGTACACCGCCGGAGGCATTCATATAGAGTCATACTTTGTTCTAGTATCGAGTTGTAATCATTGAGTTGTAAATAAATAGAAGTGTGATGATCATCATTAATAGAACATTGTCCCAAAAAAAGAGAAAAAAGGAATAAAAAGGGGCAATGCTACTATCCTTTTTTTCCACACTTGTGCTTCAAAGTAGCACCATGATCTTTATGACAGAGAGTCTCTTGTTTTGTCACTTTCATATACTAGTGGGAATTTTTCATTATAGAACTTGGCTTGTATATTCCAACAATGGGCTTCCTCAAATGCCCTAGGTCTTTGTGAGCAAGCAAGTTGGATGCACACCCACTTAGTTTCTTTTGTTGTGCTTTCATACATTTATAGCTCTAGTGCATCCGTTGCATGGCAATCCCTGCTCCTTGCATTGACATCAATTGATGGGCATCTCCCTAGCCCATTGCACTACAAAAAAATACACTTCCGTGATGATACATGTTTGTCACAGTAGGTCATGTTTTCTGTCATGCATGTACATCCATGACAAATTTATGACAGAATCAAGATAGTCATACCTGTGCTGTCGTAGAAGTGTTCCATGACATTGCCAAAATTATCATCACGGAAGTGTCCACTTCCATGACGATAAATCGCGCGTCACAGAAGTGCTTTCGTCAAGGGTGATCGACACGTGGCATCCACCGTAACGGAATGCCGTTAAGCTATCGGGTCGGGTTTTGGATCCGATAACCCGTTAACAGCCCCGACCAATGGGAAATTTCCAGATGTAAAATTCTTATTGGCCGGACGAAACACCGTGTCAGCTCGTCAGTGGGTCAGATAGGCGCCTATGATATGTTGACACGTGCCATGGCCCACCATTGGCCCATTTAGCTTACAAATCCGGCCCATTTGACTTGGTCAAAAGTTAACGGGTTGGCCCATGAAAAGCCTGTTAACGGTCTCTTCGCAAATAGCCCATTTTACGGCCCATTAACTCACGGCCCGTTAGGCCCTAAAGGAAATCGACCCAACAATGTCATGTGGGCCATCGAATATAACACTAGCCCATTTCACTTTCGGCCCATGTATGGCCTATGACGTCTTTCGGCCCATATGAGGCCTTCGTATCTTTCGGCCCTTTACAGGCCCACAGTGACTCTAGCCCATAATGAACAATAATTTTCTTTATACCCGTTAACGGCCCGTGATTTACATGGGTCGTTTCCAGCCCGTGTTAGCTTTCGGCCTCTTGACGGCCCATACGTTCTTGGGCTCCTTTTCGGCCCTCGATTACTTCCGGCCCGTTACTGGCCCGTTCCCCTAATGGGCCAAATTCGGCCCATGGCAAGAGTCAGCCCGTTACTAGGTTGTTCCCCTAATGGGCCAAATTCGGCCCATGGCAAGAGTCGGCCCGTTACTGTCCTGTTACCCTAATGGGCCAAATTCAGCCCATGGCAAGAGTCGGCCCGTTTCTGGCATGTTAACCTGTTGCGCCATTTCCAGCCAGTCCTATATTCTGGCCCATTAACGACCCATTTTGCCTGTGAAAGAATTAAGCCTTTGCTGTCCTACGGCCTGTTACCGTGTTGGGCCGATACCAATTACGCCTGATTACGGCCCATGTAGATCCATTTATCCGACGGCCCGAGGCCCACCGATTAAAGGCCCATTTATCGACGGCCCGTAGGAGACCCATGGATCCTACGGCCCGTATATGGCCCATCGTAGTTGCGGCTACTAGCAAACCAGGGAAAAAGAAGACTAGGAAATAAATAAGGCCGAAACTAACGCTAGGCTATTAAGGCGATTGCACACATTACATCCAGTCAGCATCAAAGATCGCCACCAGTGCAAATATAGGGAACACCCTACACTATACAAAAATGGCTTGCTGTTTTCTTCAGCCGGTGGCTGCACGTTAAGAATAAATTTTGTATCGCACCAAAACAAATTACAACTATATAACAAGAGGAAGGTTGGAATAAAACTTAACAGTCTAGCAGATAAATGCACCACCATAAGTTCAGAAGCTCAGTTCATTTGACCTGACTGTTACGTTTTCATGCTGTATTGTTCGATGGAGCACCATAACCCTCGCCTTCATTTCCCCTAGGCTCCTGAACAACATAGCAAATATCTGATAGTATGGTTTCAAAACCATGCATATCTTGACGACATTGAGCAATGTTTCTCCTTGTTTCACAAAGGGTCTCTGTTAGGGAATGGACTTGTGTCTGGAGCACAGATACAACATTGCTTTGAGCTTGCATATCTTTATCATGAGGCAGTTTAGACGATATTGCCTTAACAACCAACCAATTATTACGCAGGAATGTGCTTTTGGCACTGTTAGTGGATAGGTACTGACCCACTGCAGCAAGAGCTGACATTGCGGTTATAGTTGCCTCGCCACCTTCAGAAGGTGGCGGTTCCACCATTTTTTCCATAGCTCGCTGAAAAGTTGAGGTTTTACATTAGTAGTACCAGAACAGAAGATATTAAGGAGGCATAAAAAACAAACAAAATAGCTTTGTTCTATATACAAAACTTATTCTGGTGAATCCATGTAAAATAATAGTTGTATTTTATTGCAAAGTACATAATAAAACCAGGTTCCAAACATATGACCATGTACCATCGCTAATGTATTGTCTATTTCTTCACATTGTATTGAGGGCTAAGGATAAAGAGACAAAGTTTATAATACGGTAGGCATAGTATGACATCATTCATATCACAAAACAACTGAGAACAGACAAACATGCAATTGTAACATTGTGTGGGCAAGTCTAGCATGGAACTAGATTACAGGTCAAGATCAAAGGAACATCACTCCTCTCTTTTAAACCTTGTAAGGTGCAGTGATACGCTAAGACAATTGTGTATAAAATTGAAAAGAGTAATAGACATTGGCTGCAAACCATGCAGTTCAAGGCACAAGTCAGAGTAAGTAGTAGTTAAAAGGCATGAGGATTAAGGACTTATAATAGCGGCTTTGACTGGTGTAGTCGTGCCCTTCTTCTTGCTGGTGTGACAGTCCTTGAAGATTTCCACAACATTTGGTTCAGGTACTTTTTGGTCCTTGCGGGCCTTCCTCTGCATTTGGAACAAGTGAATATAGATATGATAATATGGTACAACGAAAAGAGTGAAACAGCAGCTAATTACAAGAGCCTCGCAGTGTGCAATATAGCTACGAGATCCTGTCGTCTGTTAGAATTTCACTTTCATATGGTTGGCCTTGTTCTTTGAACAGTTCACCAACAAGAAGATAGATTTGTGTGGCACATGCGTAAATAGGACTTCAACATGTGATCTGATGACATATATATAATGTACCTGATACTTTGGATCGGACCAGTGTTTAACGAGGCCTCTCCAGTCTTCATCAGATATATTTTCCACTGGAGATGTTTGGGCAAGTTCACTGTTAGCCTTGCCTTCAAAGTGAGTTTTCCTCAAGTTATACCGATACTGTCGTAGAGCAGACTTGAAAACATGGGTGCAAGCTTGTCTGGTTGCATCATCTTGGCTATCCAACTTCAACCTCATCTATTGAAAATTATGGGAGTCTCATTACCAGCAACCTGGAAAGTATTGGACAAAGCAAGACGATATTACTGGTTTCCATACATAACCATACTTACAGATAAATGGTCGAGGAAGGTGTTGAACTGGGTTTCGTCTTTGTCATTCCTGTACTGAATCCATGTTGGGAGGATATGTACATGACACCTAACAACAACCGCTGCCTCTGATACTAACTTGGCTGACTCTGTAGCATCACATGGCCTTTTTAAACCCACCTCTAAACGGATCTCCATTCTTCCTCCTCTAGATTTAGTTAACCTATCGAGCATTATCCCTGATGTTTGTTTCCTCTTGCGCCTAGGTGCTAGTCCAACAACAAACATAGGAAGTGTTAGTGTACTTCAAACTGTGAGACTACATATAAAGAAGCATGCAACTGTAACTTGACTCCAGCAACTACCTTCTTGCTGTTGAAGCTCACAAGGTTCATCTGATATTGCCAACTCGTCTTGTGTCAAGAGTGCTTGGGAAGTAGTGTCAAGTGGCAAGGGAGCTTGGGAACGTGCTACTAGCTCAGTTGACGCACAAGTAAGTCGTGCAACTGGTAGTACTGTGGTAGGTGTTGCAAGAACTAGGGCTGTCTCTGCTTGTTTGGTGGCAGCTATTTGTTTCTGTTTGTCTTTTTTTGCAACTCGTGTAGCATGGGATGCCGTGTTTGTAGAATTTTCCGCTGGACTTTGACATTCTATTGCACCATCAGTACCAGCAGAATCTGCAGGGTTCATCCGCTTCTCATTCCCTGCCATTCTGTGTTTCTTCCTCTTTCTCTGTGCCATGTTAAGTCAAGCCGACAAGAAAAACGAATAACAATTTAGTTCTTCAGAACAAATTGATGCGTGATGCAGATGAACTGAACTTTGATGTTAGACAACCACATGATAGGAGGATGTAATATGTATGAAAAACAGGACGGAAGAGATAACCAGAACTATGATGTGTAAACTAAGAAGAAGGCATTTCACCAAATTAGAAGCAATGCAATGGAAGGTAGACACCATATGAAAGATGCTACAAATATCGCTCTACGAAGTTAACCGTGTCTCATCATAAATGTCGTTTAAACAAATGTGAAGCAGTACAAGAAATAAATCATATGCAAGATGCAAACAACATCACACTACCATGTTAGAGGTCTCTCGTCATTAGTGCAGTTGCATATTCACAACATTGCAAATTCACAGATTATGATGTGTAAACTAAGGAGAAGGCATTTCAACAAATTAGAAGCAATGAAAGCTAGACACCATATGAAAGATGCAACGAATATCACTCTACCAAGTTAAAACTGTCTCGTCATAAGTGCCATTTCAACAAATTAGTAGTACAAGCTAGAAAAGAATGTGAGATGTAACCTATATCACACTCCGAAGTCAAAAGTGTCTTATGATAAGTGATTGTTGCAGGTTACACAATAGTAGTAATTTGATGTAAGAACATCGAGTGATAGACAGATATTGTATGTTCTAGAAACAGGAACACGTGTCTTATTCAAGTATAATGTGTAATGTAAGCAGATGGAATTCAACAAAATTAGAAGCAATACAAGCTAGACATCACACATAACATGCAACCACATATAACAGTGCCAAGTTAGAGGGAGCACCGGTGATGCTGCACTAGGGGAGACGTGCTCATCATAAACACAACTTTGTTGAGTGTCTATGCATGTGTTGTCTTGGAAATCATCTTGGGGGTGTGGAGGAGTAGAAACTGTAGAGGCCCTCCGTTCGGAAGGAGCACCTTTATCCACTGCCTTGCTAACTTCCTTCCACTTTATTGATTTTGAATTGTCAAGTAAAACCGACAAGAAAAAGCAATAAAATTCTCTCTTCAGAACTCATTCATGCATGATACTGACAATCACTACTTTGATGTAAGGCAAACCTATGATACCAGGATGGAATATGTACGAAAAACAGGACGGCATGGCATGTTCACAACTGTTTGTGTAAACTAAGCAGAAACCATTCCAGCAAATAAGAAGCAATGCAAGCTAGACACCACATGAAAGATGCAACCAATATGACTCTGCCAAGTTAAAAGCGTCCCATCATAAATGGAATTTCAACAAATTAGAAGCAGCGCATGCTATAAATCATATGAAAGATGCAACTAATATCGCACTGCATATACTAAAGGTGTCTCGTCATGTTGATTGATGCAGGATACAAAAAAAACAATAGTTTTATGTATGGAGATGCTTAATAGACAGATGTACTATGTACTAAATACAGGAAGGCATGTCACATTAACAGGTATAATGTATAAGCTAAGCAGACTAGCACATGCAGTTTAACCAGATTGGAAGAATTACAATCTAGACACCATATGCAACATGCAACCACATATCACGCTGCCAAGTTAGAGCAAGCACCTGGGATGCTAGTGTAGGGGAAATGTTGTAATCAACTACAGAACTACATTCACTATCTTCATCTAGCATTTTTGTTTCTTGAGAATCAGGTCGGGAGGCTGACGCTGCATTCTTTAAATGAGGAGTAGTCCCCTTGCCTGCCTGCCTCGTCATAGGTGATTGATGAGGGATACACAAGAACATTAGTTTGATGTAAGAACATGGTTAATACACAGATGTACTAGTATGTACCAAAAATAGAAAGGCATGTCATATTCAAAGGTATAATGTGTAAGTTAAGACGATGCAATTTAACCAAATTGGAAGCAATACAAGCTAGACATCCGGCTGGAGTGGTGAGCATGATCATCTAGGACCCGAGAGCCTGGTGGGAGGCGGGCTGCTTCGCCACCATCGCAGCTTTTTAGTTGGCTTCCAGGTGATGCCTATCTTTGTTGGGCTTGTCACTGGCTCGGCCAGTGCCCTAACTAGCTATTTGTCTTCTGGTGCTCACGGGATGGTGGTTCATGTAAAAAAATATCTTTCATTATCTTACCGACTTCGGCCTTTCGAATACAAGCTAGACACCATATGCAACGTGCAACCACATATGACACCGTGAAGTTAAAGCAAGCACCTAGGTTGGTGGTTCACGGCGAGCGAGATCATCAACTTTAGAGCTATGTTCCTCGTCTCCATTTGCTGACACTACACCCTTTAAAGTCTTGAAACGTTTTTGGCCTAGCCGCGTACCACGCTGGAGCGACTTCTCACTATTCTTTTCTGCTTCTGTCAAGGCAGGGTCTGAAATACCCTTGCATAAAAACACAATAGTGAGAGTAAGGGTGAAGTGTGTGTAGAACTAGTGCACTGTAAAAGTAGCAGATAGCAGGTGGCTGAAAAATAAATGACAGGAGACATATGATAGCTCTACAACATTGCATGGCAACAAAATTAGATTCTACTCCGTATGATTTTGTAATATATGAGCACAGGAAATGCATGTACTCCTCCAGCACACCACCACATGTGGTCATATCTAAGATAACAGTCAACTGAAAATAAATAGGTCAGTCGATTTTTTAATGAACCGTCCGATCTATAAGGAACGGGCAGATGGCCTTCGTCTACCTCGCTCCAGTCACTGTTGACGATCTTTCTCGAACCGCCAGCGACCACCAGCCCAGACCCCTTCCTCCGCCGCCCCGCCCTCCCATCGACCTCACACCACCGCCGTGCTTGGCAGCGCCCTCAGGCCATCCCTTTAAGCCCGGCCGACCTCCAGATCGGGCGCCAGTAGCTCTAGGCCGCACACGCCCCTAAGATAAACTCCAAGGCACTGCTTCCCCGGCGTAATAGGCGTACTAGCACCTGTTACGCTGGGGAATGCTTCCGTTAATTGGGAATCAACTGGCCAGAAATTGAAATTCAGGGGGGTGATAGACCACTAGCTAAGGTGAAATAGTATATGAGGAGAAACCTTGTGCATCGCGAGTTACTAGGAACATCTAGTATCAAGAAGAAGCAGTCAACTAGTGTCTTCTGTGGGATGAATACCGTGCAAGCAGAGACGTAAGATTTGCACGAATAAGGGAAGAGGAGTACCTTTTTCGGTTGCCGGTGTGGTCACCTCCACATGTCGCGGCGATCTTCTTCTTTTTACCGGGGAAACCGATGTTCTGGAGGGTGCAGGCTTGGACGAACCCATGGCTAAATTGTTGACTATGTTGCCGTGGCCGTATGTCGGCGGAGGGGAAGCAGATCCGAGGCGGCGAAGGACGGCGTAGCAGGAACAACTTCGGTGCGGTGGAGGGTGGCAAAGTTGGAGCGGCAGCGCTGAGGCGCAGGACGACGTGGTTGAACTGGCTCGGGTACGGACGGCTCGGCCTCGGCTTCAACTACTAGCCGTGGAGGGCGTTGCGGTTGAGGTTGCGGTGGACTACGATGTCGGGGTATCGGCTCCGGCGTGATGGAGGAGGGCGGCGGTTGATGGGTGGGATGGGGTGGCGGACGGAGGACGCCGGGGTTTCGCGGCCGGTGTAGAGGTAGTTTTGGCGCCCATGGAGTACAAATGGGGAATAGGACGGGTGGGCGGGGGGAGGGGGGAACCATGTTTCGGTCTAGGACGCGCTTGTTTTTGGCTTTTTTGAACAGAAGATGGGACGCGCTTGATTGAAATTTGGGGAAAGTACAAACTTTGCCCCCTCTTATATTTCGGACCTACTATGGGTCGGGGGTAGGATGGTAATCCCAGTTGTCCCAAATAGTGGGCGGGAGCGATTTCGGCCGCGCGCATGTGTGCCTAGGCGGCCATTGTGTATGAATGTTTTTCGGATGCGGTTGCGTGGCGTCTAGATGAAGCTACAAACCTACTCCGGTTTAGACCTTTGGACGTCGGACCAGTAGGTTTCACGGGTCGGAGTTATTAGAAAAGTAATTTCCTTGTACTACCAAACATTGGTCTCACGTGGTTTCGGGCGAGTAGAGGCTCTTTTGGCGCTTCGTTCGAAATTTTGAAACACAAGCATTCACGTTTAGAGTACTCTTGAACTATGAGGATTGACCTAAATAGACAACGTTATATTTGACCTTGTATGTTTGAAAACCTCATTAAATTATCCGCTTCTTTTTGAAATTTTGACACTTGAAAATCCTATAACTACGATTATTTTGGAATGGAGGAGCTAAATTTGAATCTATTTTGTACACGACTACATATGCTATTATGTGCAAAATCAGAGCAAAGATTGGTGCCCCCATAATTTAGGTATGGTTTACAAATGCCATGATATCAAATTCAAATAATTGAATGGACTTCATGTTGAATTCGATTTTTTAAACCACCTTAAGTTGAATTCAAATGTATGCTAGTTCATAGGTAGCTATTTATAATGCCCGTTGTGTAACTTTCGTATGTATAATGTGCTTTACACACACAACATGAACTATACTCACGTTTATATTCGATTGCTAAAGCGATGCATTGTCCGGAGTTCAAAATACTAACTATGTGGATCAATTGTGTCGAATAATAACATAGACATGCTCAAATTCGATAGAATCCAGATGTCTGATGGACCAATGACCGCTCCTTACGTGAATTGCAAATATCATGATCCCATCCTAATATTTGGATACAATTTATATCTTTAATCAATGTGTAGAGCAGTCTTTTACGTGTAGTTTCACTCTCCATCGGTGGTCTCTCACACATGCTCACACACTCTCTCCCGAGGTGTCTTTCTCGCACACATGCTCTAGATATAACCCTCCCTCCCTCTCGTAACCATTTACAACTATTTTCACTAACCTTTATCACAAGCACTCTTCCTCTCGCAAACATACACACGCACAATCCTCATCTACCCTTTCTATATACATGGACCTGCCTACGTGTCTCATGTACGCACATTATCTTTATGCCTATCTCTCACGCATTATCTCACACCTGTCTTCCTAATCGACGAGTATGATTCTAGCAGAGCATTCTGTAGGATGCCCCTTAAAGTTAGGTTGGATGAATAGTAATATCAGAGATAAAGGGGTTACCATAGTCCGAGAACCTAGGGTTACAAATCCTAGCCGGCTTTGTCAGTGGACACAGAGTCCTTCACAATTCTGCTATCTTTGTCTTGTACGACTAGTCATCCATGGGTCTTCCTAAATGCGTCACGGGCCGACCAATGTGGCGCAGTACGGAACCGAACGAAGGGCCTCACCTCGACCCACCGGACCTCACGCGGTGACACACCCTCTGCCCCCACGTCTCATTATCTTCTCACACCCACACATACCAACACAAACACCACACACACAGAAAATTTCTCCTGGTGCCTCTATTCCGTCCCCCTTGCATATACACACTCAAGGGAATGGAATCTCTTGTCGTGACATCATATTCGTCTCTCTCTCTCTCTAGACCACTCTCATTTCTCGTGCTATCTCTCCCACGCTCCTCGTCGGCCCCTCTATCCATGCCTCTCTCGAATACGTAATACACACACATACCTCTCTAGGCCCCGCCAAATGCATCAACTACATATTCACGTATGTTACATCACGTACCCCGTTGATCTAAAAAGCCCTCTCTTCACATTTATTTTGCATACAACATTCCTTTTGAATAAAGTGTGGCCAAAAATATATTCTTTTAGAGCCTCTACATATATACAACATTACAAAGTTATATGGAGGAGTATGAACACTAATTTGCATTGCATGGTGCCCACAATGATATTTATTCCGCAGTGTGAATTTGTATATTTTTATACTATATACAAAGTTAGTCATAATAAAGAGAAACGAAGAGCATCTCTCTCTCCATCGCATACCCCCCCTGTACGCCCCTTTCACATATGCACACAAAACTATCTCCAGGTCCTCTAAAAGTAAGCCCCCAGAAAATTCACGCATGTTTTGTCTTTCTCCCGCGATATATGCAATGACGATCATTGTATTTAAAGTGAAAGCACAATACGTACATTGGACTTCAGAATCCACTCATTACGGTCACGATTTACGTTTAGTGGTTATTATACAATGACGGGCTCACCATACAACTCTGTATTTGCTCATGACATGACTAGTTGACCAGCTAAACGCTCCACGTGGCACCTCTAGTGTTGCATCACATTATCTCACTACCATCGTGCCCACCTGTCGACTTGTATCTAGTCTACATCTACACTCTCATAAAATACATAAAATACACTCTTATAAAAACAGAATTGGTGATGATGGTGTGCCTGCCATCCTGCAATATAGGTCGTCCGATTTATATCTGACGGATAGGAAAGAAACTATGGCAATTTTGCAAAAAGGTACCCACACACCTCTCCACATTTGCAAATAAGGCCTTCCCTCGTTCATCCTTTTCTCTCACAAGATAAACAAGTCATACAAATGCATCTTGATGTTACGTGCAACGCACGGGCATCTTGCTAGTAAGAATGAAAACAAACGACAAAAAAGTATTTGGACGGTGGTTCGAAGTCATGACCGCGGGCACAGCGGACAAGGTGGCCTTGTATTGGTATGCTGAGCCGTCTGTTTTAACACATAGGAGCTGGTGTGGTGATTATACACACACGCACGCATGCACACAAACTGCATCCACGCAACACATGCACCCACGCACGCATGCAACACTCACATGCACCCACGCATGCATGCATGCACACACACACCAGTACACCACACGACCAACACACACACTCACGCTCAAGTGCTCAACCTACACGTGCATGCGCACACATCATGCCCTGACAGACACATACACAACCAGGTGATTCTCGCACACAGGTTGGAGCCTTGTCGCGCCTTCGTAAATTTGTGTTTATCTGACCTTTTGCCTATGCGAACTGACAAGTGGGACCCACAAGGAACATGGTCAATTTAACTAGTCAACATGGCGCCACACAGACTATTTGGCCGGTCAACAGAGTGCAATCCGATGCTAAATTGTGAGCAAGCGACCATATAATCACCACAAAACGTATATAGTGACCGTAATCAGCTTATTCTGAAGTTCGGTGGCCGTATTACGCTTTTCTCTCTGTAGGACCTCCAAAACTACATCTCTACACGTTCTCGCATGTTACATCTAAAAACTATGCAATACAACACTACTAATACACTCTAACACAATAAATCATATGTGTTTTTAGTTTTACTAGATATCATATTGTCACTTATAATTATTCAGTTTGCATACATTAAAATTGCCTTTGAAATGTATGGCCAGTATCATCTACCGCGCGGGAAAATCCCGCCCTTTCCTGTTTAATCGGGTTTGTATCGATGGATCGTGTGAAACAGCAAAACTATAGTACTATACAGTACAAGTGACAGTTCACTGGGCCGTCGTGTCGTCTACTCCTCCGTCGTAAGAGTGGAGCGCTCTCTTTCATAAATCTTCTAGTCCCTTTCACCGACATGTGGGACATCAAGCTACCGGGTCCACGTGCCATACCGGAATACAGTGTAGAGCAGCCAGGGTGAAGCACCCCAGTCATGGCGCCGGTGTAGTAATGAGCAATGAGGCGTCAAATCACAAAGCTGCACCTTTCCCGTAGTTAAGTTGGAGGGACGAAGCAACCATCATTTCACTCGTTGCTGAATCCGCTTCTCCCTCATCTTCTTCAACTTAACCACGTGTTGCTTCTGCCGTTGTTCTGCCTCATGTGGGACGCGGATCGGCTTGGTAAAGCACTGACACGTGGGACCGCATGTTAGCAAACCGCGAGGACAATGTCCTCGGAAAATAAGAAGCCTAATCCTAGACTTACAAAGGGCTACGTAGCTACTACGTATACTTTCCATCTAATCTATATATGCCCCCCTGATTTTCAGGTGGGGTGGGCCTAATCCTCTCCTTTAATCTAATCAAATAGTCCCACATCACATCAATTCATAACTTTACGTAAACCATTATGTGGATGTAGCATTGCTCAAATAAGAAACCTCCCCCGCCATCCGCGCGGCAAAATCACCTCCTTTTTACTAATCTTGATTCTATAATTTTTTAGATCAATATAATTGAGATTTGTATAGATAGCACACAGGAGAAAAACCAAGTGGTACGGTTAAGGGCATTCACAATGTGTAGCCAAATGTGAAAATAGCTTTTGGCATCGTGGGAACCATTCTGGACGGTGTTGGCAAAGCCAAAAATATGGAACCAAAGCTCCCTGATTGATTGATTGAAGGAATAGAAAAATGCAACGTATGTCCTCTTTCTCCCATGCTTGGACGCATGTAGTACAGTATAGAGCATAGAGTCTACTCCCCTATCCCTTCTATCACAAATCACAAAGCAGTGAGGCGTCAAATCACAAAAGCATGGATGAAGCAACCATCATTTCACTCTTAACTGACTCCGCTTCTCCATCGTCTTCTTCGAGAAACCATCTGACCGCACTAGTACTCCTAGTAGTACTCCCTCCGGTCCTTTTTTGTCCGCGTCTAAGAAAATTTCGTTTTCCCTGCAATGCTCTGCGCATTGGCATTTTTTCGCTGCTCTTTCCAACCGGGCCCTCCATCCCTTTCCACCACATGCGTGCCTGCAGTAATCCCATCTCTCTTTCCCATGTGCTTCACATCTTCCCAAGGCAGAGAGAGCTGCTTGCATGTGGAAATAAGAGACCTCAAACAGTCTGATCTCTGTCCTTCAGTGTCATCCCTGGATCAGTAATGCTGACACGCACAGTACTTGAAGGATTTATAACAGAGTAGCAATCACACACTTATTACATCGAGTGTCTCAAAAGAGAAGTTATTACAAATAATATGGCTTAAGGCCATCTAATAACGATAACAGCGGAAGGCTTGGAAGATATGTGAGTCCATCAACTCCAACGGCATCACTGAGTATAGAACCACGACCTAAGGCTCCTTACTCGTCATCTGAAAAGTCTGCAACATGAACGTTGCAGCCCGAAAACGGGTCAACACATGGAATATGCTGGCAATGTAACACATAGAGAGTAGTGAACAGAAATAGGCTATACTACATGCATATATGGCTGGTGGAAAGCTCTATGGTTACAGTTTGCGTAAAGCCAATTTTTCCCTACTGCAAAGGAATAAATTTTATTTAACTATCATGGTGGTTGTTAAACATTGAGAGTGTAGACACCCTCTCAATCCCAATTAAACATCATCATTAAAACCCAACAAAATTAATTAAAGTCACATGATTAGATTCAGATGATAATCCAAGTACTAGATACTCAAGACGTCCATAACCGGGGACACGGCTAACCATGATTAGTTTATACACTCTGCAGAGGTTTGCGCACTTTTCCCCACAAGACTCGATCTCCTCCGTTGGGATTCTCGCACTACATGGTGTTTGAGAAACGGATGATCGAGACATAGTCTTTCAGAAGCGCTAGCACCTTACAACCGGGTAGACCGTTACACCTACTATCCCCTACATCTTCTAGTCTACCGCTGTAAGAGTTCACACGACTTAATCAACTATGCCAGAGCCCGTAGTAGCTTGTGGCTGCACACGGAAGTTTCTAGCATAAATAATCTCATGATCCCTTTGAGCCTGGGTGGCGGTCCATAAAGAAAAATAGGCAGTCGCTGGAATACCCAGGTGCCTCAATCCACTCATATGTGTGTTAAAGTTGCCACCTTAAGTAAACCATTAAATAACAATCTCACATCTGTCATGGATACACTCACCCAATCCACGTCTACTAGCATAGCATGGCATAAGCAAACGTAGAAGTAACTCCCAAAGGTTTGATAATAAAACAGGTAATAGGTACTACCTCATCTACTTCCCAACCCACAATTTATTCAGATCCTAACCATGCAATTGTTTGAGGATTGATCTAATGCAATAAAACTGGGTAGTAAAGAGGTATGATCAAAGTGTTACTTGCCTTGCTGATGATCCGTGAAACCTAGGGATTCGAAGTAGCAAGCGGCGCACTCCGGGTACCCTATCGCAAACAAAAAAACAAGCACACTATAAGTACTCATCTAATGCACAGGTAAAACTCAAATAACAGATCAAACCAGAAAGTTCAACTTAAGAACTCCGGTTTGCAAAAAGAAACAAATCGAACGAAACAACGAAAGTCAAACGGCGAAAGAAACAAGCTTTGGTCACTAATCTGGACCTAAGTCAAATTTTACGGAAGCAAAAACTTGTTTGAGTTGGTTAAACGGAAAGAGAGTTTCGAGACGAAACTCTAGGCGCTTGAATCGCCTGATTCCGATAAATGAGCGAAAAGTTAAACTAAAACGAAAATCGGATCAGAAATCGCGATCAGAAATAATCGCGGAAAATCCAAGAAAAAGAAAAACTGACGAACAGATTAACGAACGTTCGTTAACTGAAACTAAATGGCGAACTCGTCTGTTAAAATGAACGAACGAGCAAACGCTCGCTAAATAAGTGAACCGAAAAAACTGATCTAATAAAGTAAAAAAAACCTAGGGTTTTCAAAGAAAAACCGGATCGGTTTTCTTCAGAAAACCGGCGGCGCGCGGCGCGGCTACCTCGTCGGAATCCGGCGGCCCGGGGCTCTGGCAGGGTGGGGCGGCGTCGGCGGGGGGCGCGGGCGCGGCAAGCGGCGGCGGCGGCGGGCTGCTGCGGGAGGCGGGGCGGGTCGAGGTGGCGGGGTGAGGCGGTGGTATTTAAGAGGGGGGCGACGTCGGCTTGGGGAAGGGGGCGCCGGGTTGGGGTCGGCCTCGGGAGGCGTGCCCCGGCCGGACTCGGCGGCGGCAGCGGGTCGGTCTCCCGTGGGGGAAGGCGACGGCGACGCGGGCCTAGCCTGGCTCAGCTGGGCCTTCGACCCAGTCGGGCGCGCGGTACTTTAAAAAAAAAACCAATTCCGCCGAAACTAAGAAAAAAATTCTAGAAAATAAAATAAAATTCTAAAAATGCAAAATAAATTTTCACTGCCTAAATAAAATATATAGAATGAGATGAACATTTTCTTGGCCCTAAAATGCAGTTTTGAAAAACGTGCAATTTTTCCTAAATTCAAATAAACTAGCCAATAACTCCGAAAAAAATCTTATTTGATTTTTTTTATCAAATCCTCAATATTTCTTTATTTTGGGAAAGTCATTTTATTCCCTCTCTCATATTTTTGTAATAGAAATAATTGAAGATAAAATAAATAAAATCAAATGATCCTATTTTCAAAATTTGAGAAAACTCAAATATGAAAATAACGAAATTCCCAACTCTCTCCGTGGGTCCTTGAGTGGCGTAGAATTTCTTGATCAGGCCAAAATCAAATAAAATATGATATGCAGTGATGATCTAATGTATAACATTCCAAATTGAAAATTTGGGATGTTACAAACCTACCCCCCTTAAGATGAATCTCGCCCTCAAGATTTGGGTTGGCTAGAAAATAGGTGAGGGTGGTCCTTCAGCAGATCTTCCTCTCGCTCCCAGGTGGCTTCATCCTCGGTGTGGTGGCTCCACTGAACTTTGCAAAACTTGATAACCTTGATGTGGGTGACTCGGCTGGCATACTCAAGAATCTTGACTGGTTTCTCCTCATAGGTCCAGTCACTATCCAACTGAATCGCTTCCAGCGGCACTGTATCTCTCAGCGGTATATCCGCCATCTCTGCATGGCACTTCTTCAACTGGGAAACGTGGAACACGTCGTGAACTCCTGACAATCCCTCGGGCAATTCCAATTTATAAGCAACTTCTCCCATGCGTTCCAAAACTTTGTATGGTCCCAAAAACATGGCGCTAACTTTCCCTTAACTCCAAAGCGCTTAACTCCTCGAAGTGGAGATACACGAAGATAAACTCTATCTCTGGCTTCGTAAACTGTCTCCTTGCATTTAGAATCTGCATAGCTCTTCTGCCTGGACTGGGCTACCTTGAGCCTATCGTGAATCAACTTCACCTTCTGTTCAGACTCCTTAATCAAATCTGGTCCAAACAACTGGCGGTCTCCAAATTTGTCCCACGACAATGGTGTTCTGCACCTTCTTCCGTACAAGGCTTCAAAAGGGGCCATCTTCAAACTGGATTGATAACTATTGTTATAAGAGAACTCCGCATATGGCAAGTTGTCATCCCAACTAGATCCATAATCTAGCGCACAAGCTCTCAGCATATCCTCCAAAATCTGATTGACTCTCTCGGTCTGTCCATGGGTCTGTGGATGGAAGGCTGTACTGAACTCTAGTCTAGTACCCAAAGTTTCGTGTAACTGATTCCAGAACTTTGAGGTAAACTGGGTTCCTCTATCTGATACAATGCTCCTCGGAACTCCACGCAGACATACGATCCTGGTCATGTGTATCTTTGCCAACTTAGCACTGGTGTAAGTGGTCTTCACTGGGATGAAATGAGCTACCTTCGTCAAGCGATTGATTACAACCCATATCGAGTCATAGCCTGCACGGGTCCTGGGTAATCCCGTCATAAAATCCATGCCTAGCTTATCCCACTTCCATTCGGGTATCGGCAATGGCTGTAGCAATCCTGCTGGCTTCTGGTGCTCTGCCTTCACTCTTTGACATACATCACAAACTGCTACTTATTCCGCAATATCCTTCTTCATTCCGGTCCACCAGAAAGTGTCTTTCAAATCCAAATACATCTTGGTGTTTCCTGGGTGAATCGAGTACGGTGAATCATGGGCCTCTTGCAAAATTAGCTTCCTGATCTCCTGGTCATTAGGCACATAAACGCGGTCCTCAAACCATAAGGTATCATGTTCATCCTCACGAAATCCTTTAACTTTTCCCTTGCTCACCTTCTCCTATATGGTGGCAATCTCCTTGTCGGTCTTCTGAGCTTCTCTAATCTTATCCATCAGAGTAGACTGAATCTCCAATGCTGCTACATAGCCTCTCGGAACTATCTCCAAACATAGCTCACAAAGATCCTCGGCTAACTCCTTTGGTAATTCTCCGGTCATTAGTGTGTTGACATGGCTCTTGCGGCTCAATGCGTTAGCTACTACGTTAGCCTTTTCGGGATGATAATGCAATCTCATATCATAATCCTTGATGAGCTCCAACCATCTCCTTTGCCTGAGATTCAACTCCTTCTGCGTGAAGATGTATTTCAAACTCTTGTGATCCGTGTACACCTCACAATGGTTTCCGATGAGAAAATGTCTCCACATCTTTAATGCGTGCACTACGGCTGCTAACTCCAAGTCGTGTGTAGCATAATTTAACTCATGGGGCTTAAGCTATCGTGAGGCATATGAGACAACCCTTCCCTCCTGCATAAGCACTGCTCCAAGTCCTCGACGTGAAGCGTCGCAATATACCTCATAATCCTTGCGCCGATCTGGCAGAATTCAACATTGGCGATGTAACTTAACGTTTCTTCAACTCCTAAGAACTGGCCTCACATTCTTCAGTCCATTTGAACTTTGTATCCTTCTTCAACAACTCCGTCATAGGTTTTGCAATTTTCGAGAAATTTTCAATGAACCTCCGGTAGTATCCTGCGATTCCAAGAAAACTCCGGATCCCTCCAACTGTTGTTGGGGCTTCCCAATTTGTCACAGTGACAACCTTGGTGGGATCTACTGCTATTCCTTCTCTGGATATAACATGTCCGAGGAATCCAACTTCCTTCAACCAAAACTCACATTTGCTGAACTTGGCATATAACTGATTTTATCTGAGCTTACCAAGTACCAAACACAAATGTTCTTTATGTTCTTCTTCATTCTTCGAGTAAACCAGAATATCATCAATGAACACTACGATGAACTTATCCAAAAACTCCATAAACACTGTGTTCATCATGTTCATAAAATAGGCAGGTGCGTTAGTCAGACCAAATGACATAACGGTATACTCATACAGCCCATACCTTGTGGTAAAAGCTGTCTTAGGTATGTCCTGCTCTTGAATCGTCAACTGGTGGTATCGTGATCACAAATCAATCTTGGAAAATACCTTAGCTCCTTGCAATTGGTTAAACAAATCATTGATCATCGGCAGTGGGTACTTATTCTTGATCGTCACTTCATTCAATCCTCGATAATCAACAACCATCCTTAACGATCCATCCTTCTTTTCCACTAGAAGTACTAGTGATCCCCAAGGTGACGAACTTGGGCGAATATATCCCTTATCCAGTAACTCCGTAATCTGCTTCTTAATCTCCTCCAAATCCTTTGCAGGCATTCTATACAGTCTCTTAGATATTGGTCCTGTGCTGGGCAAAAGCTGAATCAAAAACTCAATGTCTCTATCTGGTGGCATGCCTGGCAACTCTTCTAGAAATACATCCGGAAAATCCTTTACCACCAGTACCTCCTCCTGTACAACTCCTGAGAAGGAATTTACTAGATTCCTATTCAGCACATGCTGTGATACATACTTGATCCTTCTTCCCTCTGGGGTGGTAAGCAAAATCGACTTACTGGCGCAATCGATGCTTCCTCCATACATCGATAGCCAATCCATACCCAGAATTACATCCAAACCTTGCGATTCCAAATGATTAAATCCAAGGGAAACACATGCCTACCTATACTCAATGGCACTTGAAAACATCCTTTACCGGCCATATACTCCGCTCCTGGTGAGCTTACTAACATAGGTGTTCTAAGAACCTTGGTGGGCAGTTTATACTTATCCACAAATCCCCTTGATATGTATGAATGCGATGCACCAGTATCAAAAAGAACGATTGCAGTAAATGACTTAACCAAAAACTTACCTATTACTGCATCTGGCTGGGCTTCAACCTCCTCCACGTTAACGTGGTTCACCTGTCCCCTGTTGAAAGGGTCCGACTTCTTCCCAGAGCTTCCATTGCCATTTCCATTCTGGGCTTCAGGACATTCATTGGCATAATGTCCGGTCTTCTGACACTTATAACAAGTGACTTGGCTCAGGTCTCTCTTGGCTGGGGTTGATGGGTTGGTACGGTTCTGACCATTGCTTCCACCATTCCCATTACTGTTCTTGGGGCCATTATGATTATGCGAATTCCCTCCTCCATGGGTATGCTGAAAATGTCCTCCCGATTTTGGGGTAAAACGTGGCTTCTACTGAGCTCCTGAATTGTACTTCCCTTGTCCATACTTCCTCTTGCGGTTCTCAATCTGCTGCTGCTTCCCTTCTATCATAAGAGCACGATCTACCAACTCCTAGTAGTTCTTAAAAGTTGCTACCATCAACTGCATGCTCAACTCATCATTCAGTCCTTCCAGAAACTTCTCCTGCTTAGCTGCATCCGTAGCAATGCCATCCGGGGCATAACGTGCTAACTTACTAAAGTCATCCATGTATTGGCCAACTATCTGTCCTCCTTGGCGCAAGTTGCGAAACTCATGCTTCTTCATGGCCATAGCTCCTGCTGAAACATGGGTTGTACGGAAAGCCTGCTAAAATTGGTCCCATGTCACCGTGGCTATAGGGTAGGTGACAATGTAATTCTCCCACCATGATGCTGCTGGTCCATCCAACTGATGTGCGGCAAAACGCACCTTCTCAGCGTCAGTACATCCTGTAGTGGTTAACTCCCTTGCAAGCTTGCGGAGCCAATCATCTGCTACTATAGGCTCGGTGCTACTGGAGAACATCGTCGGATTCAGTCTAAGGAAATGGGTTAAGTGATCAACAGGTGGTGGTGGTGGGTTGCTGTTGTTGTTCCCCTGATTCTGATTCTGGACTAGCAACTGCATCAACACATTCTGCTGCTGGATTAACTGAGTGAGCTTCCGTGGGAAGGCAAATCCATTATCACGTCTCGGAGGCATCTGATGGGTTTAGAGGGGAGAGATTAGAATAGAATGAGGTCTAATGAGAAAGCACTACCCATATGCACATGAGACAAACACAAACATTTCACTCAATCAATCAATCAAGTCATACAATCGGTCTAACTATCGCAAAAGTGCTCAGACTACTCTATTTACATGGTGGAATACTACTACTGATGTGGTGGTCTACTAGAAATATTCCTCGGTTGCAGATTCCATGATATCTGCTCCAGCTTCGTCTCCAAAGTCATCATCGCTCAGGCCAGAGTTGGTGTCGTCGATGATGATGTAGTCTTCCGGGCGAATCTCCTTGGGTTCTTCGTCTTCTTCTACTGGTGTGGGGTCTCCCATGAATATTCCGATCTTCTTAATCAAGTCGTCATTCTTCTCCACTAGTACGACGATTTCCTCCTCATAATCTTTACGTGTAGCCTTGAGTTCTTCCTCCAGTTCCGTAATTCTTGTCATCGCCTTCTTCAGATCTATCATGCCTGCGCACATCTGGTTCTCCTGACGTCGAATGTACTGGTTTAACTCCTGGATAAAAGCTGCGATTGATCTATCCTTCCTGGTGCTGATCATCTCCCATTGCTCATCTCGGCGCCCACAAATCTGGTAGATAGTGTCCTTGAGATCATTGCGGTAAACTTCTCCAATACGTCCCATGGTGATGTGGGCTGCCATGCTCTTCCTAGACTCCAGGTTGGTGCATCAAAGGAAAACTCTATGGGCTCGGTAGCTAGCACGAACATCCTTCCTGGAACTTGAACTTGAATCATCCAGCACTCCTCCTCGGGTAAAGTGGCGTTGTAGGTCCTGGTGAAGCTTGGTACTCCGATGTTCAAGTACTTCATGAATTCCTTCAGGTGGCGTCCAAAGGGTGTATCTTCCTTCAGGTATAGCAAAAGATCCATAAAAACAACAACATAAAGAAAAACTATCACTGCTCGCGGAAAGAGACGGCCTCGTCGTCTTTGGCTGCCAGCGTGAACCAGCCGTCGCTGCTGACGTGTGTCTCCGCACCGTGGTTGTCCTCGGCCTCTAGCTACTCGTTCAAGCGGAGCGTGCGGGCGCTCTGCACGGACGAGAGCACAGCCCAGTTCAAGTCGAGGACGTCCGGTTCCGCATGCAGGAGGGCCTCGATGGCAGCGGCATCCGCGCGCTCCGCGTCGAGTCGAGCCTCCACTGCCCGGTTCAAGTCCAGGACGTCCGGTTCCGCCTGCAGGAGGGCATCGATGAGAGCGTCATCCGCGCGCTCTGCACCGAGTCGAGCCTCTACCGCCCGGTTCAAGTCCAAGACGCAGGAGGGCCTCGATGGCAGCCGCATCCGCGCGCTCCGCCTCAAGTTGAGCTTCCGCCGCCCGGTTCACATCCACGACATCCGGTTCCACCTGCAGGAGAGCCTCGATGGCAGCGGCATGCACGCGCTCCGCGTCGAGTTGAGCGTCTGCCTCCCGGTCCTCCTTTAGTATTGCCATGTTGAACCGCTGGTCCGCCTGCACCATGGGGGACTCGGACGCCGGCACGAAGTCGATGTCCATCGTCTCATACCCATCGGGGGCCTTCTGCGCCGCGACCTCCGCCATGAACATTGGATCAGCTTCCTCCTCATCGTAGCTTGGCTCTAGAGAACTCGGGGATTGGCCCGCCGCAAAGCGAGCTTGGGAATAGAGGTCTGTGGCGCCGACCACCGCCGTGATTTCTGCGCGGCGCCCCGGCGTCAGCATCTTGTAGTAAGTGATCTTGCGGCGCACCATGGCTTTCCGGCAAACTAGCGGACGCTTGATGCGGGCTAGGGGATCAAAAGGTGGGGGAATGGGCTGGAGATTTGGTGTGGTTTTAGGGTAGTGGCTGGCGTAGGCTGAGCAGCGAAGGTTCTGGTGTGAATAGTGGTTCCGGTGACGACCGGTCAATCGGTTTTGACTGTACATCGCTCTTGTCGTGTTCGCGTTGCAGCCCTGCATGCTGGACCCTCCACGTCACTCACCGAATGGAACGTGCTTCGTCTTACATTTTCGCTCGCTTGTGGGACCGTAGTTGAGAGCAAACCGACGTTTCTCCCCCCCACCCGCGTCATTTGTTATACCACCACTCCCTCTGTTTTATGCAGAGTAAATAAAACAGAGGGAGTATACTACGGATGAGGATCCCCTGATATGGCCGAACCCATTGAGTAACTGACATGCGGGGCCTAGCAAGCATGGGGTCCACCAATAAGTGACCGAAAGGGAGGGTAAGGCAGGGATACCTACATCAGAGGATCCACTTCCACTATACTACTTTGACCAAATGTTAGAGTAATAATATATGACATGCAACTTACACAAATGTTAGAGTAATAATATATGACATGCAACTTACACAAAGCATACAGGGTCTAATGCATTTTTCGAGGCTAACTTTGACCAAATGTTAGAGTAATAATATATGAAATGCAACTTACACAAAGCATACGGTCAAATTCGTATGTGAAAGGAGTTTCCAGTGATATAATTTTCACATTATACATCTCATGTACTATTAATCTTCTCAATAGTCAAATTGGAAACCATCTCGAGTACAAATCTAGGAGTACGTACGAATCTAACAATATTGATTGGGCGTTGTTGAATATTGATACCTTTTTTTAATCAAAGTAGAGATACTTTGACTACACATAAAACTTATATGTAAACTAGAAAGGATAGGAGGGAGTATATTGTACATTCAAAAATGAAACGAACATTGAATACCCTTTATATATGATTTGCGGATGCTATGATGACCGATTCAAAATTTTGAATCAGCCTTAGGTATCATGTGCCCCCACTCGTTCCCTCTCGATTTCATCTCGGGGTCCGGAGATCTATTGAAAGAGGACTAGGGTGGGTACATGCGAATGATACTCCGCGGAATGTTCAAATGAGGCATGCGGGAGGATGGACTCTACTGGAGGGCGACATGATCGATGGAGAAGAGGGTTGGAGAGGAATGAGAAATAAGCAAATGCCACATGATTATACTTGAACGACTCAAATAAACAATAAGTTGTCTCGCTTGGCCTACATAGTGAAAGGCCTAATGTGCAACGCGGAGCACTGACGCTCGAATATGGCCGGGAAAACAGGGAAACCGACATGTGGGGCAGACTAGTCCAATGGAGGAGCTGGCCCACGACCTCCTCGCCACCGACAACCGTTCATGTGGGTCGTTGGGGCCAACAACGGGGCGCAGCTCCAGCACCGCCTCTGGACACGGCGACCGCGGTGAGCGACAAGCTCATATCGTAGCTAGACACGGTCGGTTTCAGTGTGCCGAGGGTGGCGTTAGTGCTGTGGCATGACCAACGGTATGTTTGGTTTGTGCCCAAGGTTACCCCATCAAAGCATTGGGTAGCCAAAATTTTGGTTGAGGTATTGGTTGCCCATGATTTGGCCAACATTGGCAAGAAAAATGAACTAGAGTTGGCTAGAGTTCATTGGCATGCCAAAGAAATGGCAACCATCCAAACAAAGACCAATCTTTGGGTCATGACCAAAATTTTGGTTGAGGTATTGGTTGCCCATGATTCGAACGGCATTGGCAAGAAAAATTAACTAGAGTTGGCTGGAGTTCATTGGCATGCCAAAAAATGGCAACCATCCAAACAAAGACCAATCTTTGGGTCATAACCAAAATTTTGGTAAGGTGCACTTTGGCCACAATCCAAACACACCCCAACACCCGGCTCGTCGAGGATGCACGGAGCGCCGCAACGCGTCCGCAGAGTGGTATAGCGCGGCCAACAACATCCTCTGGACCTGAGACCATGCCGGGCCGTCTTGCTTTTTCAATGACATGCGTGGATCGCATGTGAGCAAAGGGCATCTCCAACGTTGCCACGACCGCAGCTAACTACCCTGTGATACGTCTCCAACATATCTATAATTTTTGATTGCTCCATGCTATATTATCTACTGTTTTGGACTATATTGGGCTTTATTTTCCACTTTTATATTATTTTTGGGACTAACCTATTAACCGGAGGCCCAGCCCAGAATTGCTGTTTTTTCCTATTTCAGTGTTTCGGATAAACGGAATATCAAACGGAGTCCAAATGGAATAAAATCTTCGGGAACGTGATTTTCTCACCGAACGTGATCCAGGAGACTTGGACCCTGATCCAAGGAACAAAAGAGGCGGTCGCGAGGGTGGGGGCGCGCCCCCTGCCTCGTGGGCCCCTCGTTGCTCCTTCGGCGTACTTCTTCCTCCTATATATACACACGTACCCCCAAACGATCATAATAGGAGCCAAAAACCTAATTCCACCACCGCAACTTTCTGTATCCACGAGATCCCATCTTGGGGCATGTTCTGGAGCTCCGCCGAAAGAGGGCCGTCATCACGGAGGGCTTCTACATCATCATAGCCTCTCCGATGAAGTGTGAGTAGTTTACCTCAGACCTTCGGGTCCATAGTTAGTAGCTAGATGGCTTCTTCTCTCTGTTTGAATCTCAATACAAAGTTCTCCCCCTCTCTTGTGGAGATCTATTCGACGTAATCTTCTTTTTGCGGTGTGTTTGTTGAGTCCGATGTATTGTGGGTTTATGATCAAGTCTATCTATGAATAATATTTGAATCTTCTCTGAATTCTTTTATGTATGATTGGTTATCTTTGCAAGTCTCTTTGAATTATCCGTTTGGTTTGGCCAACTAGATTGGTAGTTCCTGCCATGGGAGAAGTGCTTAGCTTTGGGTTCGATCTTGCGGTGTCCTTACCCGGTGACAGAAGGGGCAGCAAGGCACGTATTGTATCATTGCCATCGAGGATAACAAGATGGGGTTTATTTCATATTGCATGAATTTATCTCCCTACATCATGTCATCTTGCTTAAGGCGTTACTCTGTTTTTAACTTAATACTCTAGATGCATGCTGGATAGCGGTCGATGAGTGGAGTAATAGTAGTAGATGCATAATCGTTTCGATCTACTTGTCACGGACGTGATGCCTATATACATGATCATGCCTAGATATTCTCATAACTATGCTCAATTCTGTCAATTGCTCAACAGTAATTTGTTCACCCACCGTAGAATACTTATGCTCTTGAGAGAAGCCACTAGTGAAACCTATGGCCCCCGGGTCTATTCTCATCATATCAATCTCCATTACTTTAATCTTGCTTTGCTTTTTTACTTTGCTTTCACTTTTTACTTTGCATCTTTATACCAAAAATACCAAAAATATTATATCTATCAGATCTCACTCTCGTAAGTGATCGTGAAGGGCTTGACAACCCCTAATCACGTTGGTTGCGAGTAGATATCGCTTTGTGCAGGTATGAGGGACTTGAGCGTGGGCTCCTACTGGATTGATACCTTGGTTCTCAAAAACTGAGGGAAATACTTACGCTATTCTACTGCATCATCCCTTCCTCTTCGGGGAAAACCAACGCAAGCTCAAGACGTAGCAAGAAGGATTTCTGGCGCCTTTGCCGGGGAGTCTACGCAAAAAGTCAACATACCAAGTAGCCATCACAATCCCTATCTCTTGCATTACATTATTTGCCATTTGCCTCTCGTTTTCCTCTCCCCCCAATTCACCCTTGCCATTTTATTTGCCCTCTCTCTCTCCCTATCCTCCCTCTCTATTTGCCTCTTTTTGCCCGTTTGCTTTTTGGTTGCTCGTGTGTTAGTTTGCTTGTTTGTCGCGATGGCTCAAGATACTACTAAATTGTGTGACTTCACCAATACCAATAATAATGATTTCCTTAGCACTCCGATTGCTCCTCTTACCGATGCCGAATCTTGTGAAATTAATACTGCTTTGTTGAATCTTGTTATGAAAGGTCAATTCGCTGGCCTTCCTAGTGAAGATGCCGCTACTCATCTGAATAGCTTCGTTGATTTATGTGATATGAAAAAGAAAAAAGATGTCAATAATGATGCCGTTAAATTGAAGCTATTTCCTTTTTCGCTTAGAAATCGTGCTAAAGCTTGGTTTTCATCTTTTCCTAAGAATAGTATTGATTCATGGAACAAGTGCAAAGATGCTTTTATCTCTAAGTATTTTCCTCCCACTAAGATCATCTCTCTTAGAAATGATATTTTGAACTTTAAACAACTTGATCATGAACATGTTGCACAAGCTTGGGAGAGAATGAAATTAATGATACATAATTTCCCTACTCATGGTTTGAATTTGTGGATGATTATACAAAATTTTTATGCCGGATTGAATTTTGCTTCTAGAAATCTTTTAGATTCGGCCGCGGGAGGCACTTTTATGGAAATCACTTTAGGAGATGCTACTAAACTCCTAGATAATATTATGGTTAATTATTCTCAATGGCATACTGAAAGATCTTCTAATAAAAAAGTGCATGCGATAGAAGAAATTAATGTGTTGAGTGGAAAGATGGATGAACTTATGAAATTATTTGCTACTAAGAGTGTTTCTTCTGATCCTAATGATATGCCTTTGTCTACTTTGATTGAGAATAACAACGAATCTATGGATGTGAATTTTGTTGGTAGGAATAATTTTGGTAACAACGCTTATAGAGGGAATTTTAATCCTAGGCCATATCCTAGTAATCCTTCTAATAATTATGGGAATTCCAATAATAACTCTTATGGAAATTATAATAAGATACCCTCTGATTTTGAATCTAATATTAAAGAATTTATTTCTTCGCAAAAGATTTTTAATGCTATGATTGAATAAAAATTGCTTAAGATTGATGATTTGGCTAGGAAAGTTGATAGAATTGCTCTTGATGTTGATTCTTTGAAACTTAGATCTATTCCACCTAAGCATGATATCAATGAGTCTCTAAAAGCCATGAGAATTTCAATTGAGGAGTGTAAGGAAAGAACCGCTAGGATGCGTGCTTCCAAAGATGCCTTTATTAAAGCATGTTCTTCCAATACCTACGAAAATCAAGATGAAGATCTAAAAGTTATTGATGTGTCTCCTATTAAATCTTTATTTTGCAATATGAATCTTGATGAAACTGAATATGATCTTCCTTTACCTAGAAGGCGTTCTAAAAATTCGGAGTGTTTAGATCTTAATGATGAAATTGATGAAAGTGGGATTGAAAGAAATAAAAATCTAGATGTTGCTAAACCCACTATATTGGATTTCAAGGAATTTAATTATGAAAGTTGCTCTTTAATTGATTGTATTTCCTTGTTGCAATCCGTGCTAAATTCTCCACATGCTTATAGTCAAAATAAAGCCTTCACCGAACATATTGTTGATGCCTTGATGCAATCTTATGAAGAAAAACTTGAGTTGAAAGTTTCTATCCCTAGAAAACTCTATGATGAGTGGGAACCAACTATTAAAATTAAAATTAAAGATCATGAGTTTTATGCTTTGTGTGATTTGGTTGCTAGTGTCTCCACTATTCCCTAGACTTTGTGTGATTTACTAGATTTCCGTAACTTTGATGATTGCTCTCTAAGCTTGCATCTTGTGGATTCCACTATTGAGAAACCTATGGGAAGGATTAATGATGTTCTTATTGTTGCAAATATGAATTATGTGCCCATAGATTTCATTGTTCTTGATATATATTGCAATCCTTCTTGCCCTATTATTCTTGGTAGACCTTTCCTTAGAACGGTTGGTGCGATTATTGATATGAAGGAAGGGAATATTAGATTTCAATTTCCATTAAAAAAGGGCATGGAACACTTTCCAAGAAAGAAAATAAAATTACCATATGAAACTATCACGAGAGCCACTTATGGATTTCCTACCAAATATGGCAATACCTAGATCTATCCTTGCTTTTATGCCTAGCTAGGAGCGTTAAACGATAGCGCTTGTTGGGAGGCAACCCAATTTTATTTTTATTCCTTGATTTTTGCTCCTGTTTAGTAATAAATAAATTATTTAGCCTCTATTTTGGTTGTGTTTTTTGTGTTTAATTAGTGTTTGTGCCAAGTAGAACCGTTGGGAAGACTTGGGGAAAGTCTTCTTGAACTTGCTGTAAAAAACAGAAACTTTAGCGCTCACGAGAACTGCTTTCATTTTTATTTGAAGAGCGATATTTAGTTAATTATTTTTTCAGATGATTAATAGATAAATTCCTCACGTACAGAAATTACTACAGACTGTTCTGTTTTTGACAGATTCTGTTTTTCGTGTGTTGTTTGCTTATTTTGATGAATCTATGGCTAGTAAAATAGTTTATAATCCATAGAGAAGTTGGAATACAGTAGGTTTAACACCAATATAAATAATGAATGAGTTCATTACAGTACCTTGAAATGGTCTTTTGTTTTCTTTCGCTAACGGAGCTCACGAGTTTTCTATTTTGAGTTTTGTGTTGTGAAGTTTTCAAGTTTTGGGTGAATTCTTTTGATGGATCATGGAACAAGGAGTGGCAAGAGCCTAAGCTTGGGGATTCCCATGGAACCCCCAATATAATCCAAGGACACCAAGAAGTCAAAGCTTGGGGATGCCCCGGAAGGCATCCCCTCTTTCGTCCACTTCCATCGGTAATTTACTTGGAACTATATATTTATTCACCAACATGATATGTGTTTTGCTTGGAGCGTCTTGTATTATTTGTGTCTTTGTGTCTTAGTATGCCACAATCATCCTTGATGTACACACCTTTTGAGAGAGCCATACATGAATTAAAATTTGATAGAATACTCTATGTGCTTCACTTATATCTTTTGAGCTAGATAGTTTTGCTCTATGTGCTTCACTTATATCTTTTGAGCTAGATAGTTTTGCTCTATGTGCTTCACTTATATCTTTTGAGCGTAGTAGTTTTGCTCTATGTGCTTCACTTATATCTTTTGAGCGTTATAATTTTGCTCTATGTGCTTCACTTAGATCTTTTAGAGCACGGATGTGGATTTGTTTTAAAGAAACTATTGATCTCTCATGCTTCACTTAAATAATTTTGAGAGTCTCTTAATAGCATGGTAATTTGCTTAATAATAATATGCTTGGTATTCAAGATTTGTGAAATTTTCTTTTGGGTGTGTTGAATACTAAGAAAAGATTAAAGCATGATAATTGTTTTGAGATATGGAGGTGATAATATTAAAGTCATACTAGCTGAGTAGTTGTGAATTTAAAGAATACTTGTGTTAAGGTTTGTGATTCCCATAGCATGCACGTATGGTGAACCGTTATGTGATGAAGTCGGAGCATGATTTATTTATTGATTGTCTTCCTTATGAGTGGCGGTCGGGGACGAGCGATGGTCTTTTCCTACCAATCTATCCCCCTAGGAGCATGCGTGTAATACTTTGCTTTGATAACTTCTAGATTTTTGCAATAAGTATATGAGTTCTTTATGACTAATGTAGAGTCCATGGATTATACGCACTCTCACCCTTCCACCTTTACTAGCCTCTCTAATACCGTGCACCTTTCGTCGGTATCATACACCTACCATATACCTTCCTCAAAACAGCCACCATACCTACCTATTATGGCATTTCCGTAGCCATTCCGAGATATATTGCCATGCAACTTTCCACCGTTCCGTTCATGACACACTCCACCATTGTCATATTGCATATCCCGGTACACTGCCGGATGCATTCACATAGAGTCATATTTTGTTCTAAGTATCGAGTTGTAATTGTTGAGTTATAAGAAAAATAAAAGTGTGATGATCATCATTATTAGAGCATTGTCCCAGTGAGGAAAGAAGGATGGAGACTATGATTCCCCCACAAGTCGGGATGAGACTCCGGACGAAAAAAAGAGGCCAAAGAAGCCCAAATAAAAAGAGGCCATAAAAAGGGAAAAGGCCCAAAAAATATAAATAAAAAAATGAAATGAGAGAAAAAGAGAGAAGGGACAATGTTACTATCCTTTTACCACACTTGTGCTTCAAAGTAGCACCATGATCTTCATAGTAGAGAGTCTCTCATGTTATCACTTTCATATACTAGTGGGAATTTTTCATTATAGAACTTGGCTTGTATATTCCAATGATGGGCTTCCTCAAAAATTGCCCTAGGTCTTCATGAGCAAGGAAGTTGGATGCACGCCCACTTAGTTTCTTTTTGAGCTTTCATATACTTACAGCTCTAGTGCATCCGTTGCATGGCAATCCCTACTCACTCACATTGATATCTATTGATGGGCATCTCCAAAGCCCGTTGATACGCCTAGTTGATGTGAGACCATCTTCTCCTTTTTGTCTTCTCCACAACCACCATTCTATTCCACCTATAGTGCTATATCCATGGCTCACGCTCATGTATTGCGTGAAGATTGATTTTTTTTTTGAAAAAATTAGAGTATGAAACAATTGCTTGGCTTGTCATCGGGGTTGTGCATGATTTAAATACTTTGTGTGGTGAAGATGGAGCATAGCCAGACTATATGATTTTGTAGGGATAACTTTCTTTGGCCATGTTATTTTGAGAAGACATAATTGCTTTATTAGTATGCTTGAAGTATTTTTTTTATGTCAATATAAACTTTTGTCTTGAATCTTTCTAATCTGAATATTCATACAACAATTAAGAAGATTTACATTGAAATTATGCCAAGTAGCACTCCGCATCAAAAATTCTCTTTTTATCATTTACCTACTCGAGGACGAGCAGGAATTAAGCTTGGGGATGCCTGATACGTCTCCAACGTATCTATAATTTTTGATTGCTCCATGCTATATTATCTACTGTTTTGGACTATATTGGGCTTTATTTTCCACTTTTATATTATTTTTGGGACTAACCTATTAACCGGAGGCCCAGCCCAGAATTGCTGTTTTTTGCCTATTTCAGTGTTTCGGATAAACGAAATATCAAACGGAGTCCAAACGGAATAAAATCTTCGGGAACGTGATTTTATCACCGAACATGACCCAGGAGACTTGGACCCTGCTACATGGAACAAAAGAGGCGGTCACGAGGGTGGGGGGCGCCCCCCCTAGGGCGCGCCGCCTGCCTCGTGGGCCCCTCGTTGCTTCTCCGGCGTACTTCTTCCTCCTATATATACACACGTACCCCCAAACAATCAGAACAGGAGCCAAAAACCTAATTCCGTCGCCGCAACTTTCTGTATCCATGAGATCCCATCTTGGGGCCTGTTCCGGAGCTCCGCCGGAAGAGGGCCGTCATCACGGAGGGATTGTACATCATAATAGCCTCTCCGGTGAAGTGTGAGTAGTTTACCTCAGACCTTCAGGTCCATAGTTAGTAGCTAGATGGCTTCTTCTCTCTCTTTGAATCTCGATACAAAGTTCTCCCCTCTCTTGTGGAGATCTATTCGATGTAATCTTCTTTTTGCGGTGTGTTTTTTTAGACCGATGAATTGTGGGTTTATGATCAAGTCTATCTATGAATAATATTTGAATCTTCTCTGAGTTCTTTTATGTATGATTGGTTATCTTTGCAAGTCTCTTCGAATTATCCATTTGGTTTGGCCAAGTAGATTGGTAGTTCTTGCCATGGGAGAAATTCTTAGCTTTGGGTTCGATCTTGCGGTGTCCTTACCCAGTGACAGAAGGGGCAGCAAGGCACGTATTGTATCGTTGCCATCGAGGATAACAAGGTGGGGTTTATTTCATATTGCATGAATTTATCTCTCTACATCATGTCATCTTGCTTAAGGTGTTACTCTGTTTTTAACTTAATACTCTAGATGCATGCTGGATAGCGGTCGATGAGTGGAGTAATAGTAGTAGAAGCATAATCATTTCGATCTACTTGTCGCGGACGTGATGCCTATATACATGATCATGCCTAGATATTCTCATAACTATGCTCAATTCTGTCAATTGCTCAATAGTAATTTGTTCACCCACCGTAGAATACTTATGCTCTTGAGAGAAGCCACTAGTGAAACCTATGGCCCCGGGGTCTATTCTCATCATATCAATCTCCATTACTTTAATCTTGCTTTTCTTTTTTGCTTTGCTTTTTACTTTTTACTCTGCATCTTTATACCAAAAATACCAAAAATATTATATCTATCAGATCTCACTCTCGGAAGTGACCTTGAAGGGCTTGACAACCCCTAATCGCGTTGGTTGCGAGTAGCTATCGCTTTGTGCAGGTACGAGGGACTTGAGCATGGGTTCCTACTGGATTGATACCTTGGTTCTCAAAAACTGAGGGAAATACTTACGCTACTCTGCTGCATCTTCCCTTCCTCTTTGGGGAAAACCAACGCAAGCTCAAGACGTAGCACCCTGGCACACCAAAACCCTCGTCCCTCGCGCCGCCGCGCGGTGCGTTCCCAGTCGGCGCCAGCTTCCTGCATTCATGCCGTCTGTTTGTATGTCGTTGTTAAGAGGCTCGGTGCCCGAGGAACCAACTCTGGCGACTTAATGACGCACCCGGACGCTTGGTCTCACCGGAATGCGCTACTTAAAGCGGCAACGCCCAGCTAACCTCCACACCATAGCGCATCGTCCTCCTACCTGGCACCCCATCCGCCATGACCGCAAGTGCGAATGCTCTGCGGGAGAGCTTGTCTTCGGGGATGAAGCTCAAGGTCGCTGCCCTCGCTCAAGTCGCCTCTCGCGACGCAATAGCGGCGTAGCCGGAAGCGGACGCGACCGCACAAGCACTACAAGAAATATGTCAACTTGTGACCACCACTATTGGTCACTGAATGGTCACAAATTTCCATTTGTGACCTTTTTGTGACCAAAAACATAAGGTCAAAAGCTGGCCATCATAAACTGACTATAGCGACCTTTCTTCTGGAATGGTCGAAGACGTTTATGACCAAAATACGTCTACTGTGGCATTTTGGTCACTAGCAACGTCCCAAGGCCACGTAGGCATCCAGCGTGGCAATCTGACGTGGCACAAGAATCAGCCCGGTCCAATTCGGTGTTTTACATGGGCCTAGCCCAACAATTCGGCCTTTTTAATGTATTTTTTCTATTAATTTTGGGTTGACTTCATGGGCCAAGCCCAACATTGCAGCCTTTTTATTTCCAGGGAGTGATCCTTTTTTAGACCATTTATTTTTTGGGTCGCATCTATTTCTCAATTGGGCCTCAGCCTTTTTACAGCCCATTTCCTTAATTTTTCGTTTTCCCCCTATGAATATCATTTGGAAAATGCCCATTTTAGATGCCAAATACTATTAGGTCCCACTTGTTAGGTTCTAATTAAAGTCAATCCAGGTTTCAATTTCCACACAATTATTTCAGTCAGAACAGCAAAGAAATGAACATTTTCAAACCACATGCCAATTTTGGTTAACAGCACAATCTTTACATAATTCATTTCACCATTACATGTGATACTATCACAACATATAACTACTACAACTATACTCCCGACTTCTTCACTTTCACTTTCAGGCTGGAGCTTCTTAAGTGAGAAGAAACACCATTTTTGGATATGTTCGTACATGCTGAACGAAGGCACCTACCAATAAATCAAAAGAGTTAGAAACAAAATAAAAAATATATAGAAAGCAGCTAGGGACTAAATCATGAAGCATCTCTATATGTAACATGTAACAGTAATAACCACAAAGATTAGCTCATAGAAACAACACAAGAGATAAGAACACATAGTTGTTGTGTGAATAACAAAACTCCCATAATGGTTCTAGATGTTGAATGCAGAAAATGGTTCAATCTTAGATGGTTCATTGAGCACAGCACGAACGATTTAAGATAACAAGACATATGTTCTACACTAATTTTACACAAATCATTATCAATTACAATTTACAACAGACTCAAAACAAAACACCATAGCTTTTGCATCACATAGGGGATCAACACAATAATATATGTCATGCCATCATGGCTCATAGACCAAGTAACAAAAGAAAATAATGGGATAGACCGTACACTTATCTAGTCGGAGAAGATAGCTCAAACAATAATCTGTCTAAGACCAGATTACAAGTGATGCTTATGATTGCAGAATCTAAACAGTGAGTTTAAATATATTGACATTTCAACCATAATGTAGCAGTAAAAAGAACATGTTTACATAAATAAGTATTGGGAAGTCAATGTAATAAGTACTGGTAAGTCAATGTAATGGCCATCATAGTTAATTTTTACTATTACATAAGATTTGGCTGATCTTCAGGTTTCAGTGCATGGGCTGTGCCATTAACACAAAATGCTACGCTCGCCCATACTAACATACTATATTCAGATAGGTCAAAATTCAGTTAAGTAGTCAGGACAAGATGCTCCCTTTCCATACAGTAACAAGTAGGAGTAATAACGTCAACAACTCCATGCTTGGGATCGCAACAAACCAAAGGTGAGCCAGATTTTTTTCAGGCTATATAGACATTGACCAAGTCATACTCAAGATGAAAAGAGAGGAGACAGGACAAACAGTTATACTCTAGAACAAACAAAATTTAGAACAAACAGGAATTATATAGCAGGCCAGGCACTTGTTCATCTTCTACAACGAGGAACTGACCCGGTCAGTCAAAAGAAACAACATAAGAAATGGTTGATTCAGGGAAGCATAACTAGAGGAATGTAATCTATGTGTATGAGATCAGGCGAAGTAAAACTCCACATGCTTGCAGTAACAAGTAGCCTATCCCAGCGAGGCAGACATTCTACCCAACGAGGACAACAGCCTATCCCACTACCAACTACCATCTCACGAAGCACGAAACAGCAACCACAACATCAATATCACTTCCCTCTCTCTCTCATAAAAAACATTGCTAGTCAAAGCGCTTGGGCAAACATCAGCTCACCTGATGAGTAAGGCCCTCCAGATGTCCCTTTGGGGGAGCTTTGATCGCTCTACTCTTCAGCAGCAACATCAGGCTCCGGATCGGTGGCACCTGCGGACGTATTGCACACCCCAGTCTCCAAGAGACTCAAAAAATCATCACACAAACACAAGATCCAAGGAAGAACTAAGAGCAGGGAGGGGAAACATTAGCCATACCTCGAATCAGGATCAGCGTACAGAGTGGTAACGAGGGCCGTCTCACCTCTCACCCTGCACGTTCGACTTGCCAGTGTGACTGGTCAGTGAGAAGCATAGCTGGACACTTCACCTGTGTTAAGAACCAAGCAAATGGTAGTATAAGCACACGATCCACAAGTATATTAAACGGAGCAGAAAATTGCACGTGTTGTGTTTAATCCCTCAACATGAACAATTCATCTTCAGTTGGGTTTTACTTCAGTATGTCGTCTAAAGAAAAAGGGGACATGTTTTTGTTCCATTATTTCGTTCACTAGATTAGTGTTCACCATTGATTTGTAAATCTAGTCCATTCGAGCACTGTGAAGACAGAGCAATCCAAACTGCTATTACTAATTAATAGAGATGTATAAGAAATAAATTAAACACAGAGCCGCAATTTTCTGCAGCATATGGACCAAGACATGGAGTAAAAGTTATGTAGCCGTAGAAGACTACTTGAGGAATGACTTGATGGTGTATTTTGCTAAAACATATCATTTTGTGCTTCTACGCGGTCTTACTATTCGTGCAACGGGAAACGTACACTTCAGCATAAAAGGAGGCACACATTGGAACAGAGCTGCTCAGCCTATGAACTGACGGACTCCATAAAATGGTACTGGTACTTCTCCTAGCAAACCTACTCATTACACGATTATTTGGTGATACATTCAATCCGGTTAAGCACCAATCAGCCAAATGTGAATCGTTCTTGAACAAAGACTAAACAGCACATAGCACAAAGATAGAGAATGTATGCTCCAGTATATCTTAGCACAAGCAAAAGGCTACGAATCCAGGGGAGCGGGGGGGGGGGGGGGGTTCTTGCTTACCCGGGGAACAAGAGGAGGCGGAGGACGGAGGAGGAGCTAAAGAGAGCATCGGCGGGAGTGTGGAGGGAGTAGAGGAGGCGCCCCCGCACGGCTCGCTCGGTCCCCGGTGCTTCTTCCCTTGGATGAGGATGAAGATGGCACTTCTCAAGCTCCACCCGCAGCGAGACGAAGCGGCATGACACCGCGCGGCTGGATGCGGGCGAGGCAGAGGCTGGGCGGCTGAATGCGGGCGATGTAGGAGGCCAACAACGGCGGGTGGGTGGGACGAGGAGACCTGCAGCCAAATCCTCCTCCGCCGACCTGCAGCTCCATCATGAACTGGGAGACCAGGAGCGGCTCCTCCCCCTCCCTGAGCTGCGCGATCTTGGGGTCCAGCGTGAGCCCGCACGGAAGCACGTCAGCTCCACGGTCCACCCCCGGGCCCGGAACTCGTCGCCGGTAATCACGATGAAGTGCGTTCACTTGGCCCTGTCCTCCTCATCCAGCGGGTCCGGCAGCGACCTTGCGGAGCGAGCCGCCGGTGCGGGAGGGGTTGAGGCGCCGAGGTCGAGCCCGGAGACGATCCCCGATGGCGCCGCATCGAGGGCCTGCCGATGCGCGCGCACGGAGGGCCGCGCCGGCGCGCCCCGCCCGCCCGCCCGCCGCCTCGTCGACGTGCAGCGGCGATTCGATCTGCACGGGGATGGCCGTGTGGCTGTGGTGTAGCGAGCAGAGGTGGCGGCGGCGATGGGGAAAAGGGAGCGTGAGCGGCAGTGGCGAAGGGGATAAGGGGGGCGGCAACGGGGGGCCGTCGTCGTCGATCTGGATCGAGGAGAGGGATTGGGGTGGGTGGCGGATCTAGAGCAAAAGAATGGAGGCGGGGGAGGGAGGAATGAGAGAAAGAATGGAGGCGGGGGGGGGGGGGGGGGGTGGGTGGAAAATGTCCATAGGACAGACCTAGGGTTTCGACTCGGGTGGGTTTGGGCCGTTGGATCCGGAAACATCCGACGGTGGTTGAGCGTGATCCGCGTGATATGTCCATGGTCCAATCAGAATGCAGCAAACCATTTGATGACCTTATGACCATATAAATTGGTCATGATCGATTAAGATAAAAAATTTCATTCCATTTTTCAGTGCTCAAAATGAGTTTTTTTGTGAAAGTCCTATCAAATATTTGTTCAAATGATCTCATATTGTGCACAACAATGCATCTTGGAATTTCAAACAATGTTACCTAAGGGAGTTTTTAATTTATTTGCACGGAAAATTCATTTTCCATTTTTGAGTGCCCAAAAGAGGTTTTTTTGTGAGGGATCTACCATATATTTGTTGCAAAATTGTACCAAATCAATTTTTGTCGGCGTTCTGGGAATGGGGGTCCCCAGACTTGCCTGCCTGCGGCCTGCGGCGTGGCTCAAAAGGGGGCCCCGCACGGCCCATCTTCATCAACACAGACCCAAGACCCTCGCGAGGGGCCAAGCCTCGCGGGGCGGACGACACGGAGCTTCCTTAGGCACGGCCTCATCAGGCTGGCTCGCGAGGAGGCGGAGAGATCAAGGCCGGGTACCTCACGAGGTGCCCATGACACAAGCCATGACGACCAAAGGCGCCAGGCGGGCGCCAGCCGCGCAGTGTCCTCCTTTCCTCTTTGGTGCAAAGGGAGCAAGCGCAAGCGAGAGCATCAAGCAAAGGCACCCGTTTCGGTGCAACGAGACCAAGACCAGTCCAACGGCAGGGAGGAAGTCATTGTGGAGCCCAAGCCAGCGTCACCACCAGAGTCTTTGGCAGGCGAGGACCAACTTTAGTCAGGATAAGTGTACCAGATGTTCCCCTTCAAAATGGCCAATTGTTGGCGCCCTTCCCGCTCAATATTTGGGAAGAGGCCCAGGGCTTTTGCCTATAAATAGGACCAGCCACCCACAGGGTAAGGGGGGTTAGATCGATCGGTTGGAGATCGAAATCAGAGAGAGAGAGAGAGAAGGGTGACTGAACTCCTCCTAGCAGTTTGCCCCCCCCCCCAGCCAAGAACAGACCCTCGCGAGGCTGTTCTTCCTTGTATTGCTCATCATCATCAGCCCAAGAGGCAATCCACCACACCACACTGGAGTAGGGTATTAAACCACAACGGTGGACCGAACCAGTATAAACCCTGTGTCTCTTGTGCTGTTCTTTCCATAGCTTAGATCTTAGCAAGGCGGAGGGGTGCATGTAGGTAGGTGGCGAAATCTCCGCGCGCACCCCAGTGTTCAAACCTCGAGGGTCTGCCGGAACCCGAAATCCAACATTTGGCGCGCCAGGTAGGGGTGCGCCGGAATTCGGCTTCCACCACCCCGTTCTCCTCCGACCATCGCGTCCATGCCTGACGCTCGTCGGGCCCGCGCCGAGCGCCGGGCCGCCCTCGCTTCCCACGTCACCCAGACGGCTCCTGTCGGTGGGCGTCCTCGCCGTTCCCCGTCACCTGCCGTCAACGCCGCCACCGGCCCGGCGGGGGACGAGCAGCAAGCGTCGTCTCAGCATCCGTCCGTGCGGCAAGACGGCCGCACCGCTACTCCCTCGCTCACCCCAGCTGGTTCTTCGTCCCGCGCGCTCCGCGCACCCATGGAGGCTCGAGCTGCGCTCATCGCGGCAAACAAGCTCCTGTGCTACCATCCTCTCGATGACGTCTACGAAGAATGGCTCGATCGCGTCGCCAAGCTCGTCCGTGCCGGAACGGGGCTCTCCTGCGCCGTCCGTTCCGCTGCACCGCACCCCGCCCCGCGCGGGCGATGAAGCTCCGGCGGCGCCCCGGCCGCCTCCTCCTCAAGAAGGCGCCATGGCTCCAAGGCGCGTGGCCCCTGGGCGGAACCCACTCCGTCAAGTGCCAGCACGGCAAGAGCAGAGCTGCCAAGAAGTCCCTCGCCCGCAAGAAGCTTCCCGGGCGCTCCCTGCTCCAGCACGTCGCGACCATGCTCCTGCTCCCGCACGTCAAGACCCCGCGCTGCTCCCAGCTGCAGCGCGTGGGGACATGCAAGACCAAGCTCTCCGTCACCCAAGGCCTCCCGTGGCCACAGCAGGCTGCCGTGCCTTCACCATCGAGCTACGCAGCATCGCGTGGCCTGACAAGTTCAAGCCAGACCTGCCTCCTCGTTACGACGGCACGACCGACCCTGCGGAGTTCCTCCAGCTCTATGAGCTGGGCATCGAAGTTGCCAACGGAGACGAGAAGGTCATGGCGAACTGGTTTCCCATGGCCCTCAAGGACGGGGCCCGCACCTGGCTCCTGAACCTGGCTCCAGGCACGATCTCCTCCTGGGACGAGATGCGCACCCGCTTCATCCCCAACTTCCAAGGTACTCGTAACCGGCCACCCGCCGTGAGCGACATGCGCCGCATCAAGCAACAACCCGGAGAGACCCTGCAGAAGTACATCCAGTGCTTCAACAACGCACGCCTCAAGATTCCCAAGGTGACTGAGGAGGCCATCATCTCAGCCTTCTCCGACGGCGTGCGCGATGTCAAGATGAAGGAGGAGCCGGCGATGCATGAAGACCTATGCACTTCCTTGGAGTTGTTCGACTTGGCAACCAAGTGCGCCAGGGCTGAGGAAGGGCGTCTCTCCCTCCTCAAGCTGCCTGCCGCAGACCCAGAAGAGAAGAAGCCCAAGGCCAAGGATGTGAAGCACAAGGGGGCTGCCATGCTTGCGGCAGAACCAGACACCAAGCGGGGCAGAGATCAGCCCGAACCTTCCAAGGGCAGTCGGTACTGTGTGTACCACGACCTCCACACCCACAACACCAACGAATGTCCAGAGCAACGTGCCGTGCGAGAAGGAAGGATCGGCCGTCGCCCCGACCGCGGTGACCGGGGCTACGGTCGAGGAGGAGGAAGGAACGTAGGACGCTGGGAAGACCATGGCCCGCGCCAAGGGTGGCGCGATCAACCTCGTGGGGATCGCTGGCAAGACCCGCCTCGCGAGGGAGACTGGAGGGATCAGCCTCGCGAGGATCTCCCGCAAGGCAACGCAGGCCTCCCTTTGCTGCCACCGTAGCCAAGGAGAAACAAGGACCGCCATCAGGATGAGGGGGCTGGGGGCTTCCAGGAGCCGCGCGCGATCGCCTGCATCCTGGGCGGGGCTCAAGCCCCAGCCTCTCAACGCATCTTCAAGCAGTTCGCCCGTCAAGTGAATGCAGTCCTCCCCATGCTCGAAGCCACGCGCCCTCTCAGGTGGTCGGCGTGCGCCATCACGTTCAGCTTAGCAGATCAGCTCAAGTGTGCGGCTACAGCCGGAGTCCTCCCGATGCTTTGTTCCCCAATCATCAGCAACGTGGTGGTCACCAGGACCCTCATCGACGGCGGGGCAGGGCTCAACGTCCTTTCCGTGGAAACATTCAACAATCTCCAAGTGCCCTACATCCAGCTTCAGCCAACCAAGCCTTTCTCCGGAGTCACCGACGGCTCCACGGTCCTGATTGGGCAGGTTCGCCTCCCTGTCACCTTTGGGGCACGCGACAACTACCGCACCGAGCTCATCGACTTCGACGTCGCTCACATTCTCCTACCGTACAACGCCATCCTTGGGTACCCAGCGCTGGCCAAGTTCATGGCCGTAACTCACCACGGCTACAACGTCCTCAAGATGCCAGGAAGTGGTGGAGTCATCGCGGTGCCCTATGAAGAGAAGGACGCGGTGTGTTCCCTGGAACGAGCCTTTCAGGCCGCGTCATTGGAAGACCCGGATCACGGAAGCAGGAGGCTTCCCGAGACCACCCCCAAGAAGAAGAAGACATCGTCCGGCTCGGCCCCTCAGGAGGCAGGCCCCTCTGGGCCCGCGCCTGCCCAGGGGGAACCTCCTTCCATCGCATAGGAAAGCGCGCCCGGCGCCCTCCTCAGGCAGGGCTCGGGGGCTCTCCCCTGGAGGGCCACCGACCTGGCTAGGGTCACAAGGGAGGCACTTGGGCACCACATGGAGGCGTGTTTCGAAGCACGTTTCCCTCAAGAAGGAGTAAGGCAAGGAGAGCCAGACCCTCAGGAGTTCGTCAGCAAGGCCATTCAGGAGCTACAGGAGTCAAGAGTCATGAAAGTTGGCCACCGCCTACCAGCAGTGGCTCCCCATCTAGGCGAGGATGGTGGGCTGCGCGTCTGCATCAGCATACCAGGGCTCAATTGAGTCGCCTCTCTGGAGCGCCTCTGGCCCTCGCGAGTGGGGCGCTGCGAAGGTCCACCCCACAGCTACATTCGCATGCCTTACAGCTTGCCGAACGTGGCTGCCACTTACCAGCGCCTCATGAGGGGCATCATGGAGGCACAAGAGGCCAGGCGTTCCGCAGCCCTAGCGGAGATGGAGATGGTCCGCGAGGAGCCACCAGCACCTCCGGAGCCTCCCGAGGCCCCTGGGCCTGGGGGCTCGTGAGGATCGGCTTCCGCAGCCCACCGAGTCTGCTACACCAACACTCCTTCGTACTCAACATCAGCAGGTGACATCTTTCAAGTTTCATTTCCAGCTGGGAGCGCCCCCCCAGGGCTGCATTATTCCCAGGCCGCGTGGGTGCGTCCCTGCGGCATGTACACCCCTTTTTATTTCATGTTGTTAGCTTACCTTGTTGGGGGCACCCCTCGGGCTGCATCATCCCCCAAGTTGCTCGGGCCTGACCCAGTGATGTCCACCTTCCTAGCATCTATTTGAATGAATCCACTCCTGATGGGCCCCCTCGTCCCGGCCGCGGAGGACGAGCCGTTTCTTCGGCGGGAGCGGGTCTGGTTCCTCTCGGGGAGCCTTTCCCTTCTCTGCTGCTGAGAACCGGCGGATCGGAGCCATCACAGCAAGACGGAGCAAGGACCGGGAAGAAGGAGAAGCAAGAAGGGATGGACTGGAAGGGCGCGCGTTGTTCCGTACTTATGGCCAGCGAAGGCCAACCGCCGACCTCCATGATCACAGGTAATCATGACCCGCTTTGCATGCAGGGACTTGTCCAATCCGTGCAGTTGCCGAGGCGCCATGGGGAAGTGGAGGCGCTCACGTCCAATCAACCGCCACGCGGCGCCCAAGGCCGCAGGCTATTAGGGCCCGCGACGTTTTGCTCTTGCCCTTCCGCCTCCCTGCATGGCCAAGTCCGGGCGCGCCTTGGGCCCGGGGGCTACTGTCGGCGTTCTGGGAATGGGGGTCCCCAGACTTCCCTGCCTGCGGCCTGCGGCATGGCTCAAAAGGGGGCCCAGCACGGCCCATCTTCATCAACACAGACCCAAGACCCTCGCGAGGGGCCAAGCCTCGCGGGGCCGATGACACGGAGCTTCCTCAGGCACGGCCTCATCAGGATGGCTCGCGAGGAGGCGGAGAGATCAAGGCGGGGTACCTCACGAGGTGCCCGTGACGCAAGCCATGACGACCAAAGACGCCAGGCGGGCGCCAGCCGCGCAGTGTCCTCCTTTCCTCTTTGGTGCAAAGGGAGCAAGCGCAGGCGAGAGCATCAAGCAAAGGCACCCGTTTCGGTGCAACGAGACCAAGACCAGTCCAACGGCAGGGAGGAAGTCATTATGGAGCCCAGGCCAGCATCACCACCAGAGTCTTTGGCAGGCGAGGACCAACTTTAGTCAGGATAAGTGTACCAGATGTTCCCCTTCAAAATGGCCAATTGTTGGCGCCCTTCCCGCTCAATATTTGGGAAGAGGCCCAGGGCCTTTGCCTATAAATAGGACCAGCCACCCATAGGGTAAGGGGGGTTAGATCAATCTGTTGGAGATCGAAATCAGAGAGAGAGAGAAGGGTGACTGAGCTCATCCTAGCAGTTCGTCCCCCAGCCAAGAACAGACCCTCGCGAGGCTATTCTTCCTTGTATTGCTCATCATCATCAGCCCAAGAGGCAATCCACCACACCACACACTGGAGTAGGATATTACACCACAACGGTGGCCCGAACCAGTATAAACCCTGTGTCTCTTGTGCTGTTCTTTCCATAGCTTAGATCTTAGCGAGGCGGAGGGGTGCAGGTAGGTAGGAGGCGAAATCTCCGCGCGCACCCCAGTGTTCGAACCTCAAGGGTCTGCCGGAACCCGAAATCCGACAATTTTCTAAAATACTAGGACATATTTAATGCACAGTTGACCAAATGGTCGGGTGTAAAAAAAATTGATCCACCTCTCGTGAAAAAGACAAATTTCCACCGATTCAGTTGGAAGCGGGTCAAATTTGAACTGTAGCTACCTCGTAGTTTGCTCTTTATTTTTTCCAAAAATCATTTCTAGGTACATAAGTATCTATTTAATCAGAGAAACACCAAAAAATTCCAAGATTTAACCACTAGCTAGGAACGGTCATTCCCGCCGTTTTGACCGCATTTTGAAACGGGCATAAAAAATTCAAAAAAATAAAAAATTGGGAAACCTTCGCATTGTGTCATTATATGTGGCCAAGTTCCCAGGATAAATAAAAAACTTGTAATAAGGCAATTATTTTTAAAAAGTGTTCTCAGAAACGAGCTATCACGTGTGGAGATGAATGGCTTTCAAACCAAATGATCAATCTGATGGCCACATTCATGGCATAGTTTGTTCAAATGATCTCATATTGTGCATAAGGGTGCATCTTGGAATGGCAAACAATATTGCCTAAGGAAGTTTTCATTTTCTTTGGACAAATAACCATTTTCTGTTTTTGAAGTGCTCAAAGGAGGTATTTTTGTGAAGGACCTCCCAAATAATTGTTAAAAAATTGGACCAAATCATTTTTATAAAATACTAGGCCATGTTTAATGCACAATTGACCAAATGGTTGGGTGTAGAAAGTGTTGATCCACCTCTCGTGTAGAAGACAAATTTCCGCTGATTTAGTTGGAAGCGGGTCAAATTTGAACTGTAGCTGCCTTTTAGTTTGCTCTTTATTTTTTCTAAAAATCATTTCTAGCTACATAAGTATCTATTTAATCAGAGAAACACCAAAAAAAATTCAAGATTCAACCACTAGCTAGGAAAGGTCACTCCCACCATTTTGACCGCATTTTGAAGCGGGCATAAAAAAATAAAAAAATCAAAAAATTGGGAAACCTTCGCATTGTGTCATTATATGTGGCCAAGTTCCTAGAGAAAATAACAAACTTGTAATATGGCAATTATTTTAAAAAAGTGTTCTCAGAAACGAGCTATCACGTGTGGAGATCAATGGCTTTCAAGCCAAATGATCAATCTTATGGCCACATTCATGGCATAGTTTGTTCAAATGATCTCATATTGTGCACAAGGGTGCATATTGGAATGACAAACAATATTGCCTAAGGAAGTTTTCATTTTCCTTGGACGGAAAAACCATTTACAATTTTTCGAGTGCCCAAATAATTGTTGCAAAATTGGACCAAATCATTTTTATAAAATACTAGGACATATTTAATGCACAATTGACAAAATGGTTGGGTGTAAGAAGTTTTGATCCTCCTCTCGTGAAAAAGACAAATTTTCGTCGATTCAGCAGGAAGCGGGTCAAATTTGAACTGCAGCTGCCTCATAGTTTGCTATTTATTTTTTTCCAAAAATCATTTCTAATTACATAAGTACCTATTTAATCAGAGAAACACCAAAAAAATCCCAAGATTCAACCACTAGCTAGGAACGGTCATTCTCGCCGTTTTGACCGCATTTTGAAACGGGCATAAAAAATTCAAAAAAATCAAAAAATTGGGAAACCTTTGCATTGTGTCATTATTTGTGGCCAAGTTCCCAGGAAAAATAACAAACTTGTAATATGGCAATTATTTTAAAAAAGCGTTGTTAGAAACGAGCTATCATGTGTAGAGATCAATGGCTTTCAAGCCAAATGATCAATCTTATGGCCACATTCATGGCATAGTTTGTTCAAATGATCTCATATTATGCACAAGGGTGCATATTGGAATGGAAAACAATGTTGCCTAAGGAAGTTTTCATTTTCGTTGGACGAAAAAACCATTTTCCATTTTTCGAGTGCCCGAAAGGAGGTTTTTTTGTGAAGGAACTACCAAATAATTATTGCAAAATTGGACCAAATCATTTTTATAAAATACTAGTCCATATTTAATGCACAATTGACAAAATGGTTGGGTGTAAAAAATTTGATCCACCTCTCGTGAAAAAGACAAATTTCCACCGATTCAGGTGGAAGCGGGTCAAATTTGAACTGCAGCTGCCTCATTGTTTGCTATTTATTTTTTTCCGAAAATCATTTTTAGTTACATAAGGACCTATTTAATCATATATACATGGTTTGGTGGCGATTCGTCAAGGTTTGGGCGGTGGCCGAGGGCCTCAACTCTAGAGCGCGTAAACTCGCATGCCCGTCGCGTGGTCACCGCGTGACCGTAATGTTGCAATGTGTTCTGGGCGGCCTAGGCATGTCTAGTGGGTTGGGCACTCCCCAGGTTGGTGCTAGGAAGAAAATTAGAACATAAGATTCTCACGAGGAGACCGATCAATGCTCAAACATGAATTAGCAACCAAGTGTTTGATTAGCGGTACGGGAAATGCACATGGCCAATGGGCGTGAGTTTTGGCTGAGAATGATCATCTACTAAGGAGAATGTCTTCACAAATTTTTAGCTCAAAAGGAGGATCCTAGGTGGTACTTGCTTTGCAAAGTACCACGCTGGATAAAAATATGAATGTTGAAGCTGGGCTCAAAATAATGAATGGAGTGAGCTGAAATTTTGTGGAGGATGGTTATTTGGGCATAGGAAAGCATTGTAGAAAATTGATACCATTTGGACATGCCAAAGTAGTACTTCCTTCACAATGCTCTTCTATGGACAAAAACTTTGGAAAACTAGTGAGAGAGATTGGATGAATGAAATGAGCTCAAAATTGGTGTAGGTAAGTTACTTAGGTATGGTCATGCGCTGGTAAATTTTCAGATCATTTGGGTAAGCCTAGCTAGTACTTACTTCACAAAGCTTCTCTCGAGGTAGAAACTTTGGAAATTTCCCGAGAAAGATTTACTAGGAAAATTGAGCTGAATATTACCATGTGGCAATGAATTGGGTATGTAAGAGTGCCCGAAAAGGTTGAGGGTAATAGGAGGGGTCTATATAACACTTGCTTTGCAATGTGCCAATTTGGCCATAAAATATAAATTGAACCTGGGCTGACATAGATGATTTGACTGAGCTGCAATTTGGAGGAGGGTGATAATTTGGGCATATGAAGGAACTGTATAAATTTCATGTCATTTAGAGATATAAAAAAGGTACTTCCTTCACAATGCTTCTTGGTGGACAAAAACTTTGGAAATTTGCCGAGGAATATTTGCTAGGCAAATGGAGCTGAATTTTGTCATGCGGTAATGATTTGGATAGGAAAGAGTGCCCAAAAATTCTGAGGGCAATCAAGAATATATAAATAGCACTTCCTTCATAAAGTGTTGTTGTGAACAGAATAGGAAAATGAATATTGTTGAATTAGTTTTGAACTAGGCAAGGAAGGATTTTTACATATTTGATGAAGATATGCCCCAAAGAATTTATGAGATTTTTTTGGGAATTTTGGGAATGATAGAAATATAGGTTGCTTCACAACCTAGGGCAAAAACTGCCACATGGACATGACACATAGGCAAAACTGATGAGATGGCGCCTAGTCATCACAACCCACCACAATCTACAAGGCTATGACCATCTATATTGGTCATTAACAACTAGAAATAAGGCAACGGACTAGCATAGTTTGCTTTGTGACCATTTCGTGTAAGGAAATTACGACCTTTCCGACCAAAATGGTCGAAATGGTTTAGGGTTTGGAGCCCCCTGAACAGCTTTTGACCAATTGGTCTAAAATGGTCATAAATTTATGACCAATTCTTCGAGGGTCACTGACAGAAGGTCATAAGTTGACATATTTCTTGTAGTGAAGCGGTGGCCACGCTGGCGGCCGACGACGGGAGCACCGTCGGCCACGCGTCCAACTTGTTGCCGTCCAACGTCCGGCACCACCGAGGTCGGGGACTCCTCCGAAGATGAGTAGGGCATGGGAGGCGGCAGGGCATGGTGTGCCAACTGGCCGGTCCGTATCCCGTGTTCTACTCTTCCTCGCAGGAGACCGCACCTTCATTTCACGGGTCTTGAACTCCGCCCCCGTACATAGAGATCGCAGATGGAGGACGTCGGTCGTCGCCGTAGAATAGGTTTAGGGTCGGGTTTCTTTTATTTTTATGTCCTATAAAAGTTCAAAATGTAATGAAAATCTGCCGTGTTTGCATTAATCTCGGCCGGTGTATATGAACTTTCACAATGATATACATATTGTAGGAGTACTAGCAAGATGCCCATGCGTTGCACGGAAGATCAAGATCTTGTGGGAGAAAATGATGAACGAGGGAAAGCCTTATCTGCAAATGTGGAGAGGAGTGCGGTAAATTGTCATAGTTTCCTTCCTATCCATTAGATATAGATCGGACGGCCTATATTGCAGGATGACAAGCACACCATCATCACCAACTCTGCTTTTTATTGAACCGAGACAAATCTAACATACAAAGTAAACTAAACACATAGGGTCTATACATACACAAATTATCTTAGGCACTCCAATAGTACGTCCACTACACATTCACGCATTTCACATCTTTCTACATCTACGGGAACCTACGAAAGGGTTAACGTAAATTGCCTCTCTCTCTCCTCCCCTGATTTTCATGGTGGTGGGCCCCTCCCTCCCCCCAATCTACAATCAACAGCTCACACGTTTCACATTATGTTAATTACGTAATTGGGATTACGTAGGTGTATCATTACTCGTCCTAAAAAACCCAACTAAGCCAACCTCCCAGCATATCGCGCGGGAAAAGACCCGACCGCGCCGTTTTAGTCGGGATTACCGGATTACTAGTAGTAGTATCGATGGATCGCGCGAAGCAACAAATTTTTTTTTGAGGGGGCGAAGCACCTAGTTTAAAAGGAAAAAAGGTGGTACACTCACAGCACTCCTGTTGTGGTCGCATTGCACCCCACACACGTTCGGTCCTGCACACAGCTCACGCAAACGGAACGCGCTTCGGCTTGCCTCTTCACTAACACGTGGGACTGCACTTGGAGAAACCGACCATGCGCCAAACTCCCCCTGCCCACTGCGCGAAAATACTCCCCCCCACACCCAAAAATTCCCCCCAAATCCGATTCAACCGCCCTTCGGCCAACTAGCCAATAATATTCCCCAAACCCCCTCCCCCCTGTCCCCCTCCACTCCACTCGCTCTGCCAAAGCCGCCCTCCCTGCCGCGCCGATATGTCGACGCTGCGGTTCGGCGATCCTCTCGCTCCCACAGTACGCTCTCGTAGACTGCCGTCCTCTAGCCGCGCCACCACCTCTGGCTACGTTCTTGTGGAGGCGCACGGCGGTCAGCGCCGCCACCGCTGGCGACGTTCGTGTGGAGACGCACGGCGGTCAGCTTCTCCAACAGTACGCGCATTCTAGATTGAGGCCCCGTTCATGTCGGTATAGTGCTGAATGTTAGCTGATAGACGCTGTTAATCTCACTATTTGCCGAAGTAGTTTACTGTCAATATGCTCTGCTTAAGAAGCTTCCTTGCCCTGTTCTGCACTGAATCTGCTTAGCTGAGATGGCATGCCAAGGCCGATTAGTTGCTAAAATATCTTGCCATATATTTATTGTGACGTAGATTGCCATGGTCTAGTAGCCAATCTGTTAGGTGAAATAGCTTTACACCGTTTTATACTCGATCTTTGTAGCTGCGATGGCCTTCGATAGTTCGATGGCTGTGTGCTCGACCTCATTGACTGCTGAAACAGCCTGCCATAATTTGGCACTCAAATCTGTTTGTTGAATTAGCTTTACATATATTTCGTTACTTAGATCTGCTCGTCAAATATCTTGCCATAGCTTTAGACATCGACCTAGGTATTTTTTTCTAGACTTTATAAAAAAGCATGTATGTTTTTCCTGTAATATCTAGTAGAAGAACTAATTTGTATGTCTACCAGATGGACAGGACTTGGATAACTTCTGCTCAAAGATTCTCCACTGCATATGTCGTGGGGGTTGAAAACTTGATGAACTTTATCAGAGCTGAGTACGGTGGTCCGAAATCAGATGTGCTCTGCCCGTGTAGCAGTTGTATGAATTCAGTTACAAGACCCGAGTCAACCGTGCAAAATCATCTACACTTGTATGGGATGTCGATCACATATACTAGATGGGTTCATCATGGTGAAGCTGTGAACGTCAATGTTATTGACTACGTGGAAGCAGCGGATCACCATCTTGATCTGCCTGATGCTAGGGTGGAAGAGGAGGAGGTGGTGGTGGTGGCAGAGCTAGTGAGTTTGACCAACATTGAAACAATGCTACGAAATGCTCGTGCATTCCGTGAACTTTCACCTACAGAAGAGAAACGGTGGGCTCGCATGTTGGAACAATGCAACGTTGTTGTCACCCCAGGAAATAAGCTGTCAGTATTCTCACCTATGGTCACCTTTCTTAAGGTGAAGACATCTGAGCGGATGACCAACAAATCATTCGACGCGATGTTGGCTGCTTTCCGCAAATCTTTCCCAGATGCGTCTGAGCTGCCACACACCTACAGTAAAATGAAGAATTTCCTTCGTGCAGTTGGAATTGGATATGATATGATCCATGTTTGTAAGAATAATTGTGTTCTGTTCCGAAAGGATTATGCCAACTTAAGTGAATGCCCGAAATGCAAATCATCCAGATGGAAAGATGGCGATGCTGTGAAGAGGATTCCTCATAATGTTCTAAGACATTTTCCAGTTACACCAAGATTGCAGAGGTTGTTTCATGATGCTGAAACAAGAGAGGATGTGCTGTGGCATTCTAGGAACCAGGAGTACAGAGATCAGAATGTAATGAGCCATCCATCTCATGGTAGTGAGTGGAAAAGCTTCAATGATAAACACAAAGAGTTTGCTGCTGACCCGAGAAACATTAGACTTGACTTAGCTTTAGATGGATTTAACCCATTTGGCCACCAGAGCGCTACATATAGCATGTGGCCAGTGCTTGTTATCCCTTACAACATGCCTCCAAATGTCTGCACCAAAGAATCAAACTACATGATGGCCTTTCTCATCCCAGGTCCAAAAAGTCATGGAAAGGATTTTTATTTGTTCATGGAGCCTCTTGTGGAGGAACTTCAACAGCTATGGAAGGGTGTTCTCACTCGAGACCTATATAGCAGCACACCAGCTGATTTCTTTCTTCATGCTGTTATAATTTGGTGCATCCATGATTATCCGGCTTTGGGCACTATGTCAGGGCGAACGACACATGGTTACAATGCATGTGTTCGCTGTGACAGGAATCCGCTGTCATATGCAATACTTAGCAAGATTTGTTACATTGGACACCGCCGTTTCCTTGCCAAGGACAAGCCGCATCCTAGAAAATACCGAAGACATGTGTTCAATGCAAAGCATGAAAACTGTGATGCGCTAAAGAGGCTCACCGCCGATGAGTTGCAAGTGGAATTAGAGAAGGTCAGGCATATTACAGTGGTCCACTTTGTGGGAAAAGCCATCGAGAAAAGGAAGTTTGGTAGGGTAGAAGAGAGATTATTGTTTACCCGTAGGTCCACTTTGTGGGACTTGGAGTATTGGGAAGATTTGGATCTGCGGCATAATCTTGATGTGATGCACATCGAGAAAAATATATGTGACAGCATTATCGGCACACTTCTTAATATTGAAGGCAAGACGAAAGATACCTTAAAATCTAGGATTGATTTGACACACCTGGGTATCAGAAAGGATTTGCAGGTGCAAGATGAAGTTAAACCACGGGATATGGCACCAGTTGTGTACGTCTTGGACAAGGTAAAAAGAAAAGAATTCTGCGAGGTCCTGTCACGTGTAAGATTCCCACATGGATTTGCTTCCAACCCTGAAAGGAGAGTCAGTGCATATGGAAACAAGGTACAAGGGTTGAAAACTCATGACTGCCACGTCCTACTTCAAAGGGTTTTACCTGTTATCCTTAGAGGATTGGGCCGCCCTGACTTATACAGAGCAGTTGCAGGGTTGGGACAATTCTTTAGGGAACTCTGCAGTAGGAATATCAGGATAGTTGCTTTGGAGCATCTTAGAGACAAGATACCAACTATCCTATGCGACCTTGAGAAGATATATCATCCAGCCTTCTTTGATGTGATGGTGCATTTGGCTGTTCATCTACCTGATGAGGAACTACTTAGAGGTCCAGTACAGTATGGCTGGATGTACCCTATTGAAAGGCGGCTAGGCACTTTCAAGGGCTATGTTAGGAACAGAGCTAGACCCGAGGGTTCCATTGCAGAGGCCTACATTGCTACAGAAGCGTTGACATTCTGCTCAAAATACATTGAAACAGCTGATCAACTTAGCAAAGAGGTGGGTGAAGACAATCCCGGGCTCAATGTTTTCGATTATTCTGTTCGAGTTACAGGGAAGAGTCGACAAGAGGACAAACCTAAAGTTTTGGACAAAATGGTTTGGTATGTGTTGAATAACTGTCTTGAGATACTACCTTATATCAAGTAAGTGCAGTACTGCAGCTTATAAATCACAATCTACTAAACTTGCAACACATTCTTATATATTTAGATGTTTGACGCGATCACTATGTTGTGCAGCATCTATAAAGAGGAGTTACTACCGCAAAATCCAAGAAACATTGACAAACTGGTTATGACAGGATTTGCGAAATGGTTCAAGAACCATGTAAGCTTTTGAAGTGCACTGGCAGTTTTTTTAATATATTGAGTACATAAGATGATCAGCTTGTCTATTTTCTAACCATAGGTTAAGAAGATGCCGGAGGATGGGCAGGCAGTTGATGATGCCCTTTACTCACTAGCAATGGGTCCTGATACTCAGGTAAGACATTATGAATCTTGCGTTGTTGGAGATGTGCGCTACAAGCTAACATAACAGACATTGTTCAGTTGCAGTATATCTCCAGTTTCGAGGATCATCGGTGTGGTTCTGTTGTGCTGTCGTTGGTATAACCTGTTTTCTAGGATCGCAAAACCCAGAGCTGATGATTATTTCAAATCCATCAATGTCAAGGCAGCGTACCAGACCAACGAGCCTTTTATTTTGGCAAATCAAGCAACATAGATATTCTTCTTGGAAGACACATTTGCACGTAGCGATGAGAGTATTGCAAAGGTTTGAGCAGAGGAATTTGTTTAATGAAGTTGCACAACAAGATGATGCTTACACTGCTCCTGATGTACAAGATAACATAGATGTTCCTAATATCTTTGAGAACCATCAGATCAATGACGCCGGTGAAAAGATTGCCTGTCGTGCTGTGGACATACAAGAGTTGATCAAGAAGAAGCCAACGTTCGAGGACGTTGAGGACGGAGAAGAAGATGACACCGTGGGGAATTACGATTCAGACTTATACACATGGCGAAGATGTAGACGCTGCTGCTGCGGATGATGATTACATTGCTTTTGTCGTATTTGCCTGTCAGAAGACATTTTTTATCTACTATGTGAAATTGTGTTTGCTATGACAACTGAAACCTGATGAACATGTTGTTTAGTATTTTGCTGTGAGAACATCACTTGTTATGTATGCTGATTTGTGTTTGGTGATTGTATGACAACTAAAACATGATGACATTGTTGTTTAGTTGTACTCATATTTGGCTGTGATACTTGAATTTGATGACATAGTTTGCTATTGGACTGCAATTTTCTCACCGTCTTCCAATGAGAACAAAGCTGACCCAACAGGGCCTCTGCTATTTATTTATTTATATGAGCAAAAGGGGATACCCCCTGATTTCTGTTAATAGAAATCATTAGATGTTCAGAACACTGCGCCCAGCCTGCTACACAGGTTTCAATCATTACTAGTTTCAGCAAAGTGCTCATGTCGTAGCCACTGAATACATCACGAGTGCTACATACACTACAAATAAAGAGACAATCATCCTACAGAGGACATCGATTTTCCCATTATCTTCACAAGATCTTTCATGTCCTCATTGATGTCAAGGCCTTTTAGCAGTTGTTGCTTGGCCATGATCATATGAACTGCATCTTTAACCTTCTGCTCTGCATCTTCCTCTTCTGTCGTTCCTTCAGTTACTTGCCCAACACCCCAACCTGCTGGTATTGGGATTCCTCGGCTAACCAAATAATCAGCGTAGTTGCATTCCCCCACATCAGCAACTTCCCAGAAATACAAATCACACGAATCTTCCCTTTTCTGCACGAATCAAATTGGAAGATCATCAACCAAACTATTAAAAAATCAGCAACTGAAAGCAGCAGAACAACTCTTAAACATATTTATTACCCCATGATTTGGGCATTTGTAGAAGACTCGGCCAGGGTTGCGGATTGTGGTTGAGACGCGACGGATGACTCTGCATGATTTGCAGCAGCGGCACCACACCAACGGTAGCGGGTTGCTATGGGCAATTGGCTGCGGTGCGCGTGCCGGTGGGGGTGTGATGAGACCCACAGAAAATGGTACGGGTGGCGACTTGGCACATATCTGGTTGTTGCCTGCTGAAGAGCAGGTGGACGAGCAGGAGGTGGACATGGTTGCTGCGGCCAGAGATTCTGATGCTAGGCAGAGTAAGTAGAGAAGAGGAGAAGCGAACGTTGGATATGTCAGTTTCATTACTTGTAGAGTATCATAGCACCATATATAGTCATAGTCTAGGTTTGGATTCGAACCAGCTACAGGAGCACGTCCTTCTTTTTTCTAAAACTCGGCAACGTCTCTTTACTGGTACACTAGCTTGTTCTGTACGCCTTCCCAAGTCCTTGATTTTCTTTCCCTTTTTTTAAGAGGAAGGAAGGAGGACAAAATTTAGAGTTCCTGGGCCTCGAACCCAAGACCTCTCGGTTGAAAACCAAGGGTGCTAGTCACTTATGTGGCGAACGTTCCCTGTGAGGAGGACGACAGACGAACGCATATTCCTCGCAGTTTTCTTCCTATATATAAAAAGTATGCTACTTGGTGTCCGCTTAGTCAACAAACGATTGTGCCAACCTTGACCGTTGGATTGACATTCAACGTCTATCGCGTTTCTTCAGTCTCTTCTTCCTCGAGCCGCCAAAGCCAAACCAGCGCCGGCGGGACCGCCTGCTCCCACCTCCCACGGCTGGCTGTGATCTTCCCGGGCTCCTATTCGTTCCTGTCCGAGGCCTCACCATCGTCCTCCGCCTTGGTTCGCTCGCCGCGGTGCCGCCCTCCGATGTTGTCAACATGGTCAACAACCGAGAGGAATAAGGAGATGACTGTACATCGTGAGGATGGCAGTAGGGACCCGACAACGCGCGCAGTAATTTTGTTTTTTCGGGACGGAGAAGGGTATCAACTGGGTTGTGCGGGACCCGTGGCCCGTCTAGCCCAGGCTTTTATTTCATATGTTTAGCAAATGACCAGCCCAGTTTGTTTTTTTCCTTTGTGAAAATGGCTAGCCGGCTATTTTTTTTGCAGAATAACCAACGTAGGCCTACTTGCTTTTCTATGCCCTGCTGGGCCGGAAATCTTTCAAGACGAGGAGGGATGCATTTTGCCCAGAAAATGGGCTATAAGTAATAAGAAATGGGCTATAAGTAATAATAAATGGGCTGTAAAATGAAAAAAATATAGCAAACATGCAATTAGTTCCAAAATATTGTTTTCTTTCGGATATTGATATTTTAAATTTCATTTTTTTGTGCGGGTAAAATTTCATTGAATTTAAATTAAGGTATATTTAGATTTAAAATTAATTTGAATCTGGCAAGAAATTTCGGGCTGTATGTTGTTTGGGACAGATTTGGAGGCTGACTTGTGGGTCTACTAGGTTGATGTGTACTTTGGCTTTGTCAACTTAGTCCACAAACGATTCTAGCAGCAGTGACCGTTGGATGTTAATCCAACGGCCGTGATGCTTCTTCAATATGTGATCTTCTTGCTCCAGCCGCCCAAACCAGCTCCGGTGGGACTGCCTGCTCCCGCCTCCCATGGCCGGCTGTGCTGCCGCACAGGCCGCACCGCCCCACCCTACTTCATTGCTGGCCAGGCCATTCCTCTACTCACCCACACCTCCTGTTATTTTCCGGCGACGGCAGCCGGACCAGTAAACCCTCGTACTCCCCATCGCGTGGGCAACCATTGCCGAGTCTTCCCCGGCTCCGTGTTGTTCCCTTCATAGGCCTCGTCGTCGTCCACCGCCATGGTGCTCTCGGCGCGGCCTGGTCAACGTGGTCAACAAAGGACATCCATCGGCCATGGACTGTACACGCAAAATAATGATTCCTCCACCTGACAGCTGGGACCCATCAGAAGGGCCTTTGTATTTCGCGAAAAAACTTTCCCCTCACTAACATGTCGGACCCACCAACTATATCTTCGCACAAAAGGAAGTGCCTCCTTATTACGCACAAAAAAATGAATACCCCCTGCTAGCTGGGACCCACCATAGTGGGAGGATGACTTGTGGGCCAACTAAGTTGACGGGGACGGAGGGCTTTGTCAACTTAGTCAATATGAACGATTCTAGTTCCAGTGACCGTACGATGTCCATCCAACGGCCGTAGTGCTTCTTCAACCTCTCGTCTTCTTGCTCCAGCCGCCCAAAGCAGCGTCTTTCGTGCTGCATGCTCCTGCCTCCCATGGCCGGCTATGCTGCCGCGGAGGCCTCACCGCCCCCTACTATTCCCACCACTGGCCAGGCCCTGCGGCGACGGCAGCCTCACACCGCAGCCGAACCAGTGAACCCCCGTACTCCTCTACGCGCGTGCTTCCACTGCCGCGTCTTCCCCGGCTCCGCGTCGTCCCCTTCCTAGGCCTCGCCGTGGTGCTCTCGGCGCGGCCTGGTCAACGTGGTCAAGGAACGACTTCCATCGGACGTGGACTGTACATGGAGAGGCTGACAGCTGGGTCCACGGCCACAGCAAGGAAGTGCCTCCTTATTACGCGGAAAATAATGATTCCTCCACCTGACAGCTGGGACCCACCGGACGGGCCACTATATTTTGCGGAAAAAACGTTTCCCCCTGACTGCTAGGACCCACCAGCTTCATCTTCGCACGCAAGGAAGTGTGTCCGAAAAAAACGATTCGCCCACTTGACTGCTGGGACCCACCAGCTACACCTTCGCACACAAGGAACTGCGTCCGGGCAAAAAAACGATTCGCCCCCTGACTGCTGGGACCCACTGGCTACATCTTCGCACGCAAGGAAGTGCGTCTGGGAAAAAACGATTCGCCCCCCTGACTGCTGGGACCCACCAGCTACATCTTTGCAGGCAAGGAAGTGCCTGACAGTCGGGACCCACCTGGTCGAAGCGTACATAGCGTTGTCATTCTGGTCGCGAATGTGTACGTACATACTGGTCGATGTAGAGGTACGCACGTGTCGTAGTAGAGGTGCTCACGTAGCATGTACACGTACGTACAGCGACCAGGGTGCAAGAAAGAAAATACGGCCACGTATGTGTACATACGGGCGGGGTCTCGAACGCCTACTCGCGCATACGTACGGCTAGGGCTCGTGTACATGGCTGGGTCGGAACGGAGAAACAACGTCATCGTCGTGTTCATGGGGAGGCAACGGAATGCATCGTGTTCATGGGGAGGCAACGAAATACGTCGTGTTCATCGGAAGGCAACGGAACGCGTGGGAGCCAACCGGCTAGGTCGGAACGGAATGCGTGGTCATGTTCATCAGGAGGGCTTGGATGGAACAGGCGATGGAAACGAGGCCTGGTGTACCGCACAACGGAGGAAACGGACCTCCTACATTCGGAATGGGGTCCTGTTGATCGGGAGGGGTCTGGTGTACCACAAAATGGAGGAAACGGACCTCCTACGGTCAAAATGGGAGTCCTGTTGATCGGGAGGGGTGTGGCATACTGCAAAACGGACGAAACGGACTTGTGTTGGAGTGCTACGGTCGAAACGGGGTTCCTGTTCATCGAGAGGGGTGTGGCGTACCACAAAACGGGACTCCACAGGATACTGTTCATCTCCACCGTCGACCTCCTCCAGCCTCCACGGGCTCCTGTTCATCCAGCCTCCACCGCGTGCTACTCCACCGACTACTGTTCAACCACCCCTCCACCGTCTACTGTTCATCCAGCCCTCCACACCACGGGGTCCTGTTCAACCACCCCTCCACGAGCACCCCTCCACCGTCTACGGTTCATCTAGCCCTCCACACCACGGGGTCCTGTTCATCCACCCCTCCACGGACACCCCTCCACCGTCTACTGTTCATCCAGCCCTCCACCACACCACGGGGTCCTGTTCATCAAGAGGCAACGCCTCCGCTCACTATTCATCCAAACCCCCCCGCAACACTCACTGTTCATCCCAGAGGCAGCATCGATCGGCTTCAGTTAGCAGCAGTAGCGAAGGAATCGCTCGATCGGGTTCAGTTAACAGCCATCGATCGATCGCTCGGGTTCAGTAACGCATAGCGTACAGTGCAATCGCTCGGGTTCAGTTAGAGCCCAACGCCTCGCTCGGGTTCAGTTAGAGCCAACGCCTCGCACACACACGCGTACGTGTACGAGAGAAACACGCATCGCTCGGCCCCCGACCTCCCACCGTAACCGCGAACTCCCCGAAATTTTCCTCCCCCTCGCTTCTACCACGGTTTTTTCTGTCATGGACGGCCCAAAGAATGTCATGCAGCTGCGTCTCCGGCCCGCCCAGGATGAAAAAGCCCATTTTCTGTCATGATTTTTTGTCATAGAAGTAGGAGCCCACCACATCTATGATGATACCGGGTTTTGTCACAATTATCGTCATAGAAGTGTCATATGTATGACAGATTTTTTTTTCGTTTGGCCCAAAATGTCACGGACGTGTCTTTTTTTGTAGTGTTGATTAGCCGCGTCGATGTGAGACTTTCTCCTTTTTTTTCTCCACATAACCCCCATCATCATATTCTATTCCACCCATAGTGCTATATCCATGGCTCATGCTCATGTATTGCGTGAAAGTTGAAAAAAGTTTGAGATTAGTAAAGTGTGAAACAATTGCTTGGTTTGTCATCGGGGTTGTGCATGATGAGAGCATTCTTGTGTGACAAAAATGGAGCATGACCAAACTATATGATTTTGTAGGGATGAACATTCTTTGCCATGTTATTTTGAGAAGACATAATTGCTTAGTTAGTACGCTTGAAGTATTATTATTTTCATGTCAATATTAGACTTTTGTATTGAATCTTTTGGATATGAATATTCATGCCGCAATAAAGAGAATTACATTGAGAATTATTCTAGGTAGCATTCCACATGAAAAACTATGTTTTTATCATTTACCTACTCGAGGACGAGGATGAATTAAGCTTGGGGATGCTTGATATGTCTCCAACGTATCTATATTTTTTTATTGTTCCATGCTATTATATTATCTGTTTTGGATGTTAATGGGCATTATTTTACACTTTTATATTATTTTTGGGACTAACCTATTAACCCGAGGCCCAGTGCAAATTGCTGTTTTTTTGCCTATTTCAGTGTTTCGTAGAAAAGGAATATCAAACAGAATGAAACCTTCGGGAACGTGATTTTTGGAACAAACATGATCCAGAGGACTTGGAGTGGACAACAAGAAACAAACGACCAGTCCACGAGGCAAGGGGGCGCGCCTACCCCCCTGAGCGCGCCCTCCCCCTCGTGGGCCTCTCGTGGCTCAACCGACCTACTTCTTCCTCCTATATATACTCATATACCCTAAAAACATCCAGGAGCACCACGAAACCGTATTTCCACCGTCGCAACCTTCTGTACCCAAGAGTTCCCATCTTGGGGCCTTTTCGGGAGCTCCACCGGAGGGGGCATCGATCACGGAGGTCCTCTACATCAACTCCATGGCCCCTTCGATGATGTGTGAGTACTTTACTTCAGACCTTCGGGTCCATAGTTATTAGCTAGATGACTTCTTCTCTCTCTTTGAATATCAATACAAAGTTCTCCTCAATCTTCTTGGATATCTATTCGATGTAACTCTTTTTGTGGTGTGTTTGTCGAGATCCGATGAATTCTGGGTTTATGATCAAGTCTATATATGAACAATATTTGATTATCTCTTAAATCTTTTATGTATGATTGGTTATCTTTGCAAGTCTCTTCGAATTATTAGTTTGGTTTGGCCTACTAGATTGATCTTTCTTGCAATGGGAGATGTGCTTAGCTTTGGGTTCAATCTTGCGGTGCTCGATCCCAGTGACAGAAAGGGAAACAACACGTATTGTATTGTTGCCATCGAGGGTAAAAAGATGGGGTTTATATCATATTGCTTGAGTTTATCCCTCTACATCATGCCATCTTACCTAATGCATTACTCAGTTCTTATGAACTTAATACTCTAGATGCATGCTGGATAGCGATCGATGTGTGGAGTAATAGTAGTAGATGTAGGCAGGACTCGGTCTACTTGTCACGGACGTGATGCCTATATACATGATCATGGCTAGATATTCTCATAATTATTCGCTTTTCTATCAATTGCTCGACAGTAATTTGTTCATCCACCGTAATACTTATGCTATCCTGAGTGAAGCCACTAGTGAAACCTATGGCCCCTGCTACCTCTTGAGCACTGCGTTGGTTTTCCCTTGAAGAGGAAAGGGTGATGCAGTAAAGCAGCGTAAGTATTTCCCTCAATTCTTGAGAACCAAGGTATCAATCTAGTAGGAGACCACGTGCGAGTCACCTCGTACCTACACAAACAAATAAGAACCTCGCAACCAACGCGATAAAGGGGTTGTCAATCCCTTCACGGCCACTTGCAAGAGTGAGATTTGAGAGAGATAATAATAATAAGATAAATATTTTTGGTATTTTTATGATATAGATTGAAATTAAAGATTGCAAAATAAACGGTAATGGAAGTAGATTAATATGATGGAAGATAGACCCGGGGGCCATAGGTTTCACTGGCCGCTTCTCTCAAGATAGCAAAAGTATTACGGTGGGTGAACAAATTACTATCGAGAAATTGATAGAAAAGCGAATAATTATGAGAATATCTAGGCATAATCATGTATATAGGCATCATGTCCGCGACAAGTAGACCGAAACGATTCTGCATCTACTTCTATTACTCCACACAAGTCATAATCATGTATATTGACTAAGTTGACAAAGCCCTCCGTCCGCGTCAACTTAGTAGGCCCACTAGTCAGCCTCCCACCATGGTGTTCCCAGCTAGGAGGGGGTATTCATTTTTTTGTGCATAATAAGGAGGCACTTCCTTGCACGCGAAGATATAGCTGGTAGTTCCGAGCTGCCAGCTGGGGAATGTTTTTTCGTGAAATGCACAGGTCCTTCTCGTGGGTCCCATATGTCAGGTGGAGAAATCATTATTTTGCGCGTAATAAGGATGCATTTCCTTGTGTGCGGCCGTGGACCCAGCTGTCAGCCTCTACACGTACAGTCCACTTCCGATGGATGTCGTTCGTTGACCATGTTGACCACACCGCGCCAAGAGCACCAGGGCGGTGGACAATGGCGAGGCCTGGTAAGGGAACAACACGGAGCCGGCGAAGCCACAACAGTGGAGGAGGGAGCAGGTAGTCCCGTCGGCACTGGTTTGGGTGGCTGGAGCAGGAAGATCAGAAATTGAAGAAGCACGGCGGCCGTTGGATGGACATCTAACAGTCACTGCTCTGTGTTGACTAAGTTGACAAAGCCTTGCTTATGTGTCAATTTTTTTAGGACATCGTCATCGTCAACCTAGTAGGCCCTGAAGTCTGCCTCCAAATCTATGGAAAACAACATACAACCCATTATCCATTATTTTCAATAATTTACATCCCATTTGCTAATTCTTAAGGATATTTTGAAGCCCATATTCTTTTTATTAGCAATATAGACCATATATTCTGGGCACTACTAAAAATTCAACAAAATTTTGCATATTTTGGTGGGGTCCGAACTCTTTTAATCACGAAATTTCGAGTCATGTTAAAAATATTTTTAAAAAAATTATATAAAAATAAAATTCAAAAAAATTCTCCGCAAAAAAATGAATGAAACTTAAAATCTTTACTAGCAAGATGCCCGTGCGTTGGACGGACATGAAGATGCATTTGTATGAGTAGTTTATATTGTGGGAGAAAAGGATGAACGAGGGAGGCCGTATCTGCAAATGTAGAGAGGAGTGGATAAATTGTCATAGTTTCCTTCCTATCCGTTAGATATAGATCGGACGGACTATATTGCAGGATGGCAGGCACAATGTCGGTGTCAAAACCGGCGGATCTCGAGTAGGGGGTCCCGAACTGTGCGTCTAGGCAGATGGTAACAAGAGACAAGGGACACGATGTTTTTACCCAAGCTCGGGCCCTCTCGATGGAGGTAAAACCCTACTCCTGCTTGATTAATATTGATGATATGGGTAGTACAAGAGTAGATCTACCACGAGATCAAGGAGGCTAAACCCTAGAAGCTAGCCTATGGTATGATTGTTGTTCCTACGGACTAAAACCCTTCGGTTTATATAGACACCGGAGAGGGCTAGGGTTACACAGAGTCGGTTACAATGGTAGGAGATGTACATATCCGTACTGCCAAGCTTGCCTTCCACGCCAAGGAAAGTCCCTTTCGGACACGGGACGAAGTCTTCAATCTTGTATCTTCATAGTCCAGGAGTCCGGCCGAAGGTATAGTCCGGCTATCCGGACACCCCCTAATCCAGGACTCCCTCAGTAGCCCCCGAACCAGGCTTCAATGACCACGAGTCCGGCGCGCAAATTGTCTTCGGCATTGCAAGGCGGGTTCTCCTCCAAATTCCGTGTACCTGTTGAATAATGTCCGGTTTCTTGTAAATGTAGCGCTCCTTGGCTTCTACGCCCAATAATGGCCATCTTCCACGTTTCAAACGAATACGAAAAGTCAGGGTGTTTTTATATTTACACCCCTAGCCGTGTGAATGAGCCGCCTATTTAAGGGGATGAGGATTTAGATCCAAACCACACCTTGTCCCCTCCGCGAGTATTCATCAAAGCGTATCCGACAGAGGTCCATTCTATCATGGCCGGCCGCCGCAGCTCCTCCTCTCGCCCTTCCAGCCCTCAGCCTGGAGATTGGGAGAGATGCTCCATCCCGCACAGCGAGCTAGTGACGCTCCAGACCAAGGGATTTCTCCCCCCGGCCTATATGGTCCCGGTTCGAGCCGGACTTGCCACCTATAATGGCGGAGAGCAAGCAGAGAGCGCCCCCAATCCCTCCAAAGGAGAGCAGGTATGCCTTATCCCTTACTTAATAAGAGGGCTCAGATTTCCAATTCATCCGTTTCTCCGGGGGTTCCTGGAGTTCTATGGCCTCCAGCTGCACACCCTCACGCCTGCCTCCATATTGCATATCGCGGGCTTTGTAGCCCTTTGTGAGCTGTTTTTGGGCTGCGAGGCTCATTTCGCGCTGTGGAAAAGGCTATTCTGCCTTGTGCCCCATTCTCAGAAGGGGTCAATATATCAAGTGGCGGAGCCGAAGTGTGGCGCATCACCGGGACCGGATATCTATCCGGAACCCCAAAGAAGGCGTCCGAGGACTGGCCTTCGGAATGGTTTTATATAGAGGACGTCCCGCTGCCGGATCCTGTCTGGATCGGCCTCCCTGAGTTTGAAAGTGCTCCCGTAAAGAAGCGCCTAAGCTGGCGTCCATGGAGCCCTCAGAGGGAAAGTGACAAGGACGTTCTTTACCTGATGGGCCGGATAAGATTGTTAGCTCATTCCGGACTGACCATGATCGGGGTCATGGCCGCATCCATCATGCGACGGGTGCAGCTGCTCCAGTATAGAGGCCACCCCATGTGGGACTTCAAGGGGGAGGACGACGCCACCCGCCACGGCCGTAAGGGGCCAGATTCGGCTGCCGCTCTAATAAAGATCTTGTCCGCTTTGTACAAGGGAGAAGAGGAGGAATTTCTCCGCGTCAACCCACATGGTGGATTTTCTATGTACAATCCCCCAAGTTGGGTAAGTGGACACTTTTGCTTGCCCATCCGTTTTATATTCCCATCGTTAAATATTCAGTCTAACGACTTCAACGCAGGTACTGCGCCAGGCTGTTAAAGAAATAAACAGCCCTCCTCCACAACCCGAGGACCGCGACGGTCCCTTGACCCGGCCTCTCAAGAGGATCCAAACTTATTTGTGGAGCTGATTGATGGGGTGTTTCATCAATTGATCAAGGACAACGCCTTGGTGGCCATTACGGCCGATTACCCAGGGCTACTCCCAGCCTCACAGGTAACTGAGACCGAAGTCCCAGCACTTTGAAAATGGATCTATCCTCGCGTGTTTTCGATTGCCGTATGACAACCGTGTTTTGCAGCGGAGGTCCTTGAGACGGGAGGCCGAGCCTGCGGCGACTAGCCAACAAGGGGCGGCAAGGCCCCGCGGGCAGAAAAGAAGTGCGGTCCGGACTGAGACGCCGGTGCAAAGGTATAGCGCACCATCTTATTCCCAGGTGTTATTCCTTCAAGGCATATTAACGCTCGTGCTCTCTACAGGACGAAGAGACCTCGCCGGACTATATCCGGAGAGGTTGCCAATCGCGCCTCCACCAGCCAGGCTCCAAAGCCTGGTCCGGAAGCAGAGGCGAACACAAGGCGCGCACGGGACGCTCCTCCGACAGAGGATGTGGATAGGCCGTCTGCCACCAATTCCGAGGTGGAGAGTGCCATGAACCACAGGCGTCGCCGGACAGTTCTTCGCGACACTTGTTTCTCCCAAGAGGCATTGGATGCATTCAATTCGGGAGATGCGTACCTCCGTGCTGCTCAAAATGGTCTAGCCAGAGCCACGGAGCAATATGTAAAAGACATATGGGTAAGAAAATTTTGGTAATTATATATATACCAGTAGCCCCCGAGACTTGAAACAGTTCGAATAACTGATTTAAGGATCATTTGTTATGCAGGTTCTTACAGAAAAGAATACCCTACTGTCCCAGGAGCTGGAAGAGTGCAAAGCCCAACTTGAGGCCGCACTAGCCGCGGTAGGGGAGCCCAAGGAGACCCCCTATGGTAATATACGCTTCGAAAGATAAGTATTTTGTGAAGTGCGGCGTGGGTGCAAATCTAACAAATGAAATTGCAGATGGCGCCGGATTAAATCCGGAAAAACAACAACTCCTACGCCAGCTGAAGGCTGGTGAGAGTGTGCTGACAAAGGTGAGGTGGGAGAAGAACGATCTCCAAGATGCCAACACCAAGCTGGGCGTTGAACTGAAGGATGTTCGTGCCCAGCTGTTGGACTCCGTTAAGGAGAATCAGCGGCTTCGACGCGGCATATTTAGTAAGTGCTTAAACGAACTTTGAAAAAAGAGTTCGGCGAGGAAGTTGACTAACAGAGTAATGTCTGCAGGTATGCTAACAGGTCGTCCTACAAAGGAAATGCCCGGTTCTACGGGTGACCTTCTTCCCGAGCTCTCACAACTGCACAAGCGAGTTCGGCAGGTGATCCAAGGCGTCGCCCAGGCCTTGTGGCCATCCATCTCCGTGCCCGAAGGCCTTGGAGAGCTTGTAGAGAAGCTGAAGGGAGTGCGGCGGCGCTTCCGATTGTGGAAGATGTCGGCCTGACGTCAAGGCACAAGGGAGGCCTAGGCCATGGTGAAGACGCGGTACACGAAGGCTGACCCAAACCACATGGCCGAGGTCGGACCCGTGCGGCCCGATGGGAAGGAGATCCCTGTGAGCTTAGTATACGGCCAAGTAGAATTGGCCGCAAAGTATTCCCAACAGGATTGTAAGCTAGACAGCCTGTTAGATGGTATTGAAGAGGAATACAATCAGTCAGATTGACTATGTAATTTTAATTGACATGTGTAATGCCTTCTAGCCGGATTGTAGATTGTTTGTCATGGCCGACCTTTTCGCTTCAACCTTGGGACCTGACGGTCCGGAGTGTGTCCGAATACCCTCGTGGTTATATAAGAACCGGGGTATGCATGGAGACCTCGCGTAGGGGTCATTAGTGCTTGAACAGACAAGTGCCCAACTAGTTATGTTATATTACATGGTTAGTAAGAAACATCTTCCAGGGAGAATAGTTCCGTTAGGGGTTTCTTTCCCTGGGAGGCATGCCCTAAAGTGCATGTCCATTCTGTGAAAAGAGACGCAAGAAAAACATCTGGGGGCGTATAGATAAATAAGTGAAAAAAGATCATCTTTAGTTCACCGACCGAATATTCCCTTAAGAATGCTAGCTTTCGGCTTCACCCAGTCTGAGGTACACATCTGTCTGACCCAGCAGTAACAATCGTAGAGGTGCTCCCTTTACCACCTAGCCGAACAATCGGGAACGTAGGGGTAAGCACAGGAGCCAGGCAACCCAGCTTGGCCAAAACTTAAGCCATATCGATGCATATAATAGTGAATAAAAGGTACATGCGGAAGTGTGACACATGTGTTGGGTATGAAGCCCGTATAAACAAGCTTCTGTTTAAAGAAGCCCCTAGGTTTAATGAGCACGGATAGCGCGTCACGTTATGAGCCTTTAAAGTCTATAAGAGAGAGAGAGAGAGAGAGGAGAGAAATGTAAGACGGTAAGTATATAAAAAATGGATAGAGGAAGGAGACGAACACAGAGTCTGGTGCTAGGCATAGAATCTTCGGAGACGGGCTGCGTTCCATGGGTTCGGCTCGAGTCGGTTATCCGATGCATCTCGCAGGCGGTACGCTCCACCAGTCAGGACTTGGTCAATTATGAAGGGACCTTCCCACTTGGGCTTGAGTTTGTCCTTTTTCTTGTCCGGCGGGCATAGAACTAATTCGCCAACGTTGTAATTTTTGGCCCGTACTTGTCTGCTTTGGTATCTTTGAGCCTGCTGTTGAAAGAATGCGGAACAGGCTTTTGCCACGTCATGCTCTTCCTCCAAGGCTTCCAAACTGTCCTGCCGATCGAGCTCGGCTTCTCTTTCTTCGTACATGCGCACTCGAGGTGAGTCATGAATTATGTCGCAGGGCAAAACTGCCTCTCCGCCGTACACCATGAAGAATGGTGTGTATCTGGTGTTCGATTTGGCGTGGTCGGCAGCCCCCAGAGTACGGAGTCGAGCTCCTCTACCTAGTGCGTATTAGATTCCTTAAGGGACCGCACTAATCTGGGTTTGATGCCGCTCATGATAAGACCATTTGCACGTTCGACCTGGCCGTTAGTTTGTGGGTGATAGACGGAAGCATAATCGAGCTTGATGCCCATGTTTTTGCACCAGAGTTTTACCTCGTCGTCCGTAAAGTTCGTGCCGTTATCAGTGATGATGTTGTGGGGGACGCCGTAATTGTGTACAACCCCGGATATAAAGTCTATCACCGGTCCAGATTCGGCCGTCTTAACAGGCTTGGCTTCTATCCATTTGGTGAACTTATCCACCATGACCAGTAAGTATTTTTTCTTGTGGGTTCCGCCTTTAAGGGGTCCAACCATGTCAAGCCCCCAGACCGCGAAGGGCCAAGTGATGGGGATAGTTTGGAGGGCGGTGGGTGGCATATGGCTTTGGTTTGCAAAAAGCTGGCAACCGACACATCGTTGGACTAAGTCCTGGGCGTCTGCCCGGGCCGTCGGCCAATAAAAGCCTGTACGGAAGGCCTTGCTTACAAGGGACCAAGCCGCAATGTGATAACTGCCGAGTTCGGCATGAATTTCAGCCAGGAGGTTCCACCCTTCCTCTTGGAGATGCACCTTTGAAGGACTCCGGCAGTGCTTTTCTTATAAAGCTCTCCCTCATGGACTTTATAGGCTTTAGATCGCCGCACTATGCAGCGTGCCTCATTTTGGTCCTCGGGGAGTTCCTGCCTAGTAAGGTAGGCGAGGAATGGTTCTGTCCACGAGGCGATGACGGCCATTATTACGTGGGATGAAGTTGTTATTTCATTGGCAGAGCCTCCAATTATGTCAGAGTGTTCGGTGTCGGGCAGTGCGGTTGGGTCCGGGCTGCTATTGTCGGGTTCCCCTTCCCATAGTACGGATGGCTTGAACAGCCTTTCCAAGAAGATGTTGGGGGGGACTACATCGCGTTTTGTCGAATGGGAGGATCTCAATGGCCCATTTTGCAATCCGGCCCGTTGCGTCGCGGTTGTTTATAATATCGTTAAGTGGCACTTCCAAGGCTACTGTTATTGAACACTCTTGAAAGTAGTGTCGCAGCTTCCGGGATGCCATAAATACCACATACGCAATCTTTTGATAATGCGGGTACTGTGACTTGCACGGAGTAAGGACAGTGGACACATAGTAGATCGGCTTTTGAAGGGGGGAATTTGTGTCCGTCCGTTTCTCGTTCGACGACGAGCACTGCGCTTACGACCTGATGGGTTGCTGCAATGTATAATAGCATTGGTTCGCCAATGTTTGGCGCGGCCAGGACTGGGTTTGTTGCCAAGATGGCTTTTATTTTGTCGAGTCCAGCTGTGGCTGCATCCGTCCACTCAAAGTGTTCGGTGTGCCGAAGGAGGCGGTAAAGGGGTAGGGCCTTTTCTCCCAAGCAGGAGATAAGGCGGCTTAGAGCCGCCACGCATCCGGTTAATTTTTGTATTTGTTTGAGGTCCTTCGGGATATCCAATTGTGACAGAGCTCGGATCTTGGCTGGATTTGCTTCAATTCCTCTACCGGATACAATGAAGCCCAAGAGCTTTCCAGATGGAACACCGTAAAAGCATTTTTACAGGTTGAGCTTGATGTCGTATGTTCGGAGGTTATCGAATGTTAGCCTCAAGTCATCTACTAGAGATTTGACATGTCTTGTTTTAACGACCACATCATCTACATATGCCTCCACTGTTTTGCCGATCCGGTTTGCCAGACATGTCTGAATCATGCACTAATATGTTGCGCCAGCGTTTTTGAGCCCGAAGGGCATTGTGTTGAAGCAGAATGGGCCGTATGGTGTGATGAATGTCGTTGCAGCTTGGTCTGACTCTGCCATCTTTATTTGATGGTAGCCGGAGTATGCGTCGAGGAAACACAACGAATCGTGTCTTGCGGTAGCATCGATAATTTGATCGATGCAGGGGAGAGGGAAGGGATCCTTTGGGCAAGCCTGGTTAAGGTCTTTAAAATCAACGCACAGGCGCCAGGATTTGTCCTTCTTTGGTACCATCACCAGGTTTGCTAGCCAGTCCGGGTGTTTTATTTCTTTGATGAATCCGGCCTCCAATAGCTTGGCTAGTTCCTCTCCCATGGCCTGTCTCTTAGGCTCAGAAAAACGCTGAAGAGCCTGTTTGACTGGCTTGAATCCTTTTAGGATATTTAAGCTGTGTTCGGCCAGCCTGCGTGGGATTCCTGGCATGTCTCAAGGGTGCCAGGCGAAAATGTCCCAGTTCTCTCGTAGGAACTCTCGCAGTGCGGTGTCTACATCAGGGTTTAACTGTGCCTCGATGGAAGCTGTTTTATTGGGGTCCGTTGGATGGACCTGGAATTTGACTATTTCGTCCGCCTGTTTAAAGGAGGTGGACTTGGATCTTTTGTTGAGTATCACATTGTCCCTATTCACCATGGAGCGCAGCGCAGTTAGTTCCTCAGCCACTAGGGCTTCGAATAGCGCCTCGAGGGCCAGTGCGGCTGTCTTGTTTTCGGCACGGAGTGCTATGTCCGGATCACTAGCGAGAGTGATGATTCCGTTAGGCCCGGGCATCTTGAGCTTCATGTACCCGTAATGGGGTATTGCTTGGAAGATTGTAAACGCTTCCCGCCCTAGCAGAGCGTGATATCCGCTACTGAACGGGGCCACTTGGAACATGACCTCTTCGGACCTGTAATTATCCGGCGTGTCGAACACCACATCTAGTGTGGTTTTTCCTGTACAGCGCACTTCCCGACTGGGGATTATTACTCTAAAGGTTGTGCTGCTTCACTCAATGCGGTTCCAGTCTATTTCCATTTTTTGAAGGGTTTCCTCATAAATGAGGTTCAATCCGCTGCCGCCATCCATGAGTACCTTGGTAAGACGAAAGCCGTCCTCTATTGGACTGAGGACCAATGCGGCTGGTGCTCGGGCTGTTCGGAATTTAGGTTCATCACTGGCGTTAAAAGTAATAGTCGTGTCACTCCATGGGTTTATTGTAGCTACTTGGTAGACTTCGGCAAGGCTGCGGAGTGTTCTTTTTCGCATATTATTTGATGCGAAAGTCCCGAAGGCTGTTAATACCGTACTGGTGTCTCTGGGGTGGCTTTCTGTGGCTTCTGGAATTAGAAGATCTTCGCCAATTTTTGCCACCTGCCAGAGTATCCAACATGCTCTAAGGCTGTGAGTTGGTGTGGCGCCCTCTGCACTATGAATTTTACAGTGTCCATTAAGCCATCCTTCCAGTACGGTTCCGTGCCCTGTAGAGGGATTTTGCTTTTTGGTATTGAACCTGGGTGTCTGGCGATGATGCACCCTTTTATTTCGGACTAGGTTTGTATTCAGGGCCGGATTGTCCCAAAATTTTATTTCGGTTTTCCAGGCGCTTTCCATCGCACAGTACTTTCGTACTATGGACGCCAAGTTAGCGAAGCGTGTAATATCACGGCGACTTATGGCGTTGAGGATTCCCTTGTTTGTGCAATTATTGCAGAAGAATGAAATTGTGCCTTCCTCGCGGTAGTCCTTTATCCTGTTCATAACCAGGAGGAATCTGGCCCAGTTATGATGTACTGTTTCTTTGGGCTCTTGCCTAATTTGGGATAGATCGCTTATGTACGGGTTGGTGGGTGGAATCAAATCCGAAACCTCACCCAATCTGAGACCCAGGGGCCAAGGAGTTTCTGAACTAGGAAGTTTGGATTCTTGGATGCTGTCCAATAAATCTAGCCCGTCGCCTGACTTTAAGTTCAGGTCTTGAGTGATGTCCTCCCCTCCGCAGGTATCCGGCTTGGAGGGATCGGGAATCTGGAGATAGCTAGTCCTTATGATAGATGAAGGGTCGCCGCACTGTCCCTCTACCACGACAACGTGATGGGTGACCTGGGGAGAGTTAATCTCTCTCAGATCGGGTTTAGGCCCAATCTGGTCGTAATCCATAGCAACTCCCAGGGCGGCGATGCGATCCAAGAGCTCGTTTAGGGAAGAGAGCTCCATTGGATCTGGCTACTCGGTGAATTCCGAGCTGACGTGAAGATTGCTTTAGATGACCCGAGAGGTCATCATCGGCGCAGCAGCCGAACAGGCGGTCATAAGGAAACCACCTAGCCGGAGAGTTTGGCCGACAGCCAAAGCTCCCTTAGCAACGGTGCCATCTTTAAAGACGGGATGAGGCGTCATTCCTGATGGCGACGACACAGAGGAACTCTCAATGAAAGCACCAATGTCGGTGTCAAAACCGGCGGATCTCGGGTAGGGGGTCCCGAACTATGCGTCTAGGCGGATGGTAACAGGAGACAAGGGACACGATGTTTTTACCCAGGTTCGGGCCCTCTCGATGGAGGTAAAACCCTACTCCTGCTTGATTAATATTGATGATATGGGTAGTACAAGAGTAGATCTACCACGAGATCAAGGAGGCTAAACCCTAGAAGCTAGCCTATGGTATGATTGTCGTTCCTACGGACTAAAACCCTCCGATTTATATAGACACCGGAGAGGGCTAGGGTTACACAGAGTCGGTTACAATGGTAGGAGATCTACATATCCGTACCACCAAGCTTGCCTTCCACGCCAAGGAAAGTCCCTTCCGGACACGGGATGAAGTCTTCAATCTTGTATCTTCATAATCTAGGAGTCCGACCGAAGGTATAGTCCGGCTATCCGGACACCCCCTAATCCAGGACTCCCTCACACACCATCATCACCAACTCTGCTTTTTATAAGAGCAGAGGAATCCAGAAAAATGATATTTTAATGTAATTGCCGGTTGGCTTTAGTTTGAAAAATAGCCCATTTCTTACAACTTATAGCCCATTTTCTGAGAAGCCCATTTCTTACTACTTACATCCCTCCTCGTCTTGAAAGATTTGCAGCCCAGCAGGGGTGAGAAAAGCAAGTAGACCTTGGTTCGGTATTCTCCAAAAGAAAACTAGGCTAGCCATTTTCAGAAAGAAGAAAGATATCAGCTAGGCTCGTCATGTGCTTAAATAAAAGCGTAAGTGTGGGCTAGGTGGGCCACAGCCCCAGCACAACGCGCAGTTGAGCTCCGTCTCTAAAACTAAAAAACAACTAGGCGAGCTACTGGGTCCACGGTGTTATCCGCTTGTTGTGTAATTTTCTCATTTATTGACTACATTGACAATGGAGTGGGACCTAGTTGTCAAACAATTAGGAGGAAGTATTTTGTTTTGGCTTGTAATAACGAGGCTCCTGCTTGCGTAATGCAATGACCCTGGTGGGTCCCTTCTATCATCCTCTCCACGTATAGTCATCTCCTGATTCCTCTCGGTTATTGACCATGTTGACAATGCCAGACGGCGGCGGGCACAGCAAGCGAACCAAGGCAGAGAACGACGGCGAGGCCTTGGACGGGAACAAATAGGAGCCGTGGAAGGTGCGACAGTGTAGTGGCAGGCGGAGGGGAGTACGAGGGCAACAACATGTAACGCAAGCTTACAAAGAGTACAAAAAGCCCAAGGATTAACTGTTCATCAAATTTAGACAAACCCGGATTGAACATGACAATAACATCTAACCCAACCACTCTTTTTTGCAGTCGCAAACAAATGGATCGGTCTGATCCATAAAATAAACATCATGTGCAAAAAAATATTGGAGGATGACTACAAGTTGTTGTAAATAGAAGCCGAGCATGTTTAGAAGCCCATTTGTCCACCTAAAATTTCTTTTTTGATGTTCAACATGTCCGTCCGTGAGAAATCTCCTGCTGAAAAACTTAAGCCTCATGGAGAATAGTAACCTCACATTCAACAGGAAGAATGTGACAAAGCTTCTGTTTGCCTGGTTGGATGCATATCCTTCCATCGTTATTGTCCTCAAATGAATGTCATGAGAACTGATAAGATACTGGTGCTTATTACGCCACCGATTGGTTATACGTTTTTTCCATGTGTTAGTGCCTAAGTAGACATGAACATTGAGAACAGTTAAGGTCTGAAATAAGAGTATGTCGAAAGAGCAATAGCTGAACAACTAATTCTAGTACAATATATATGATCTTTCAATGTGCATGAAATCATCACCTCTATATATAAATTCTCTAGAGATCGAAAGCATTGCAACAAACCAATAATTATGTTCAGATCATAAATAAACATTTCGATATATAAGATCTTGACCGAATCCAGCAGCATTGATAGGCTATCCATGGACGAACTCTTCATTGAGCATATAACATAATATTAGTACCCAAAGTGTACTCCAAGATGATATAAAACTTATGCACGCAAATGAAAAATGCAGCTTATGATTACAAATGTGTAGATGATAATATACGGTACCTGAAAAAGTGAGGAGGCAGACACCAACTTCTTGTGATCATTAAACGGATCATGAATTACACCCAAGGTCCCCAGTTTTGGTGTAGAGACGACAGTTATTTGCCAAGGTTTATAACAATAATGAAGGAGCAACCTTTGAAGTGAAGGGGCATCTTCAATGATGAGCTGATGTCCTTCAAAAAAATTGCAATGCTTTTAAGGTGAGGCGACTTTATTTGGATTCAAATGATAGGATTTCTACTCCCAAAACAATCAGTAAGCGCTCTAGGGCAGGGCAGCTGGAGTGGATGATGTTGTGCAGGAGGCCTCCGACAGATAAACCAACACAAGCAAAAGTTTTTTTAGTAGTGGGAGTCAAAGCATTTGTACCAGATCGTCTGGTAGATGGCACTGGGCAAAGGTGGCGGTGTGGAGAGAGTAGGAAAAGCACAAGATGGACAACGGTGATGTGGGCACAAATTCTTTGTGTTCGGTTTGTGGTATAAAACTTTCGTGGTAATGGTATAACTCAAACTACTGGAGTTTTTCGAATTCAGGGGATGACAGCCAAGCGTCCACCGTGCCGGGTGTTGGTGTCAAAACCAGCGGATCTCGGGTAGGGGGTCCCGAACTATGCGTCTAGGATCGATGGTAATAGGAGATGGGGGACATGATGTTTACCCAGGTTCGGGCCCTCTCTATGGAGGTAATACCCTACTTCCTTCTTGATTGATCTTGATGAATAAGAGTATTACAAGAGTTGATCTACCACGAGATCATAATGGCTAAACCCTAGAAGCCTAGCCTGTATGACTATGGAAATGAATATATATCCTTTCCGGACTAACCCCTCCGGTTTATATAGACACCGGGGGGGATCTAGGGTTACATGGAGTCGGTTACATAAGAAGGAATCTTCATAGTCGGTCGCCAAGCTTGCCCTCCACGCCAAGTAGAGTCCAATCCGTACACGGGTACAGTCTTCGGCCTTCATGTCTTCACAGCCCATCAGTCCAGCCCAATGGACAACAGACAGGATGCCCGAGTACCCCTTAGTCCAGGACTCCCTTAGTAGCCCCTGAACCTGGCTTCAATGATGAGGAGTACGGCGCACAGATCGTCTTCGGCATTGCAAGGCGGGTTCCCCCTTCCGAACTCCTAGTTGATCTCTAGATGTAATGGTTGTATCCGGACTTGTATGCACAACCACAGAGGACATAATATTTCACGAGTTCAACGCACCGACCACTTTTTGGTAATATGACACCACGCCTGCCCGGCCACTACTTGCGAACCGTTTTAGCCGGCCCGTCGCCCCACGTCCCAAGACATGGTCTTATTGGCGGGTCTTATCCAAGCAGAGGTCGTGCCTCCTTTTTTAAGGGATTCCTGTCAACCCGGACGTGGGTAACACCCAACCGTCACTTGGGTACAACTCCTTGGAAACAAGCAAGTTTTTGAGGCCCAAGAGGAGACGTTTGATATTTACAGCCTTTATATAGGGGTACAGACCCGTCTTATTTCTTCCACACTTGCCTCTTTCTCAACCCCTGCTACCCCAAGTTCCAACACCCGGGTTTCGGTTGCCACCAGCCCCAATCATGTTCGGATCCAGCCACCAAGGCCAGTGGGTAGCTTCTTCTGTTGCGGAGGAAGACATTGCAAAGCTTCGGGCGGTGAGGTACCCGACCGCTGAAATCAATCATCGGCTTCTTGTTGAGGGGCAGGTTATTCCCACCCCTAGATCCGGCGAGAGGGTCATTTTCGTGTCCCACTTCCTCCGCGGGTTGGGGTTTGCACTTAACCCCTTCGTCCGAGGGCTCATGTTCTATTACGGGCTACACTTTCACGATTTGGCCCTGGACTCTGTTCTTCTTATCTCGGCGTTTATCGTCACATGCGAAGCCTTCCTACGAACTCCTCTGCACTTCGGCTTGTGGCTCAAGACCTTCGATGTGAAGCCGCAAGTGGTAGAGAGGGAGCAGGCCGAGTGCGGCGGTGCTACAGTGAGCAAGCTTGCTAGCGCCGTTTGGCTGAAAGGATCCTTCGCCAAATCTTTCGATCTGTGGCAGCAGGGGTGGTTCTATATCACCGAGCCCCGTGGCTCCAAGTGGGCAACTGTGCCCGCATTCTGATCCAGCCCCCCAAATCGGCTTGCATCATGGATTAACCAGGGGCTGGATTGGGGATCAACGAATGATGTGCGAACTCTGCAAAGTCGCATCCGAAGCCTCATTGAGAGGGACATCAACATATCCAATGTCGTTCAAGTAATGCTAGTTCGTCAGACCCTGCCGTGCCAGCGACGGCCTCTCCGCCTATGGGAGTTCAATCCAGAAGGGCCGTGGACTCTTCAGCACTTCTTCGGCACACCGCACGAAGGAATGTGGATATTATTCTTTGGGAAACGAAGGCAATGGCCAGACACCCTCAAAGATGTCGGCCTATATTGTAACCATCCGGATACCCTCGTAAGTACCTGTTTACCGAATACCTTATAGTCAGATACCCAGTTGTGATGCCCCCGATTTGACCGTACACTAATCATACACGCAAATGTGTACGATCAAGATCAGGGACTCACGGGAAGATATCACAACACAACTCTACAAATAAAATAAGTCATACAAGCATCATATTACAAGCCAGGGGCCTCGAAGGCTCGAATACAAGAGCTCGATCATAGACGAGTCAGCGGAAGCAACAATATCTGAGTACAGACATAAGTTAAACAAGTTGCCATAAGATGGCTAGCACAAACTGGGATACAGATCGAAAGAGGCGCATGCCTCCTGCCTGGGATCCTCCTAACTACTCCTGGTCGTCTTCAGCGGGCAGCACGTAGTAGTAGGCACCTCCGATGTAGTAGGAGTCGTCATCGACGGGGACGCCTGGATCCTGGGCTCCAACATCTGGTTGCGACAACCAGGTAGAAGGGATAGGGGAAAAGAAGGAGAAAGCAACCGTGAGTACTCATCCAATGTACTCGCAAGCAAGGAGATACACTACATATGCATGGGTATATGTGTAAAGGGCCATATCGGTGGACTGAACTGCAGAATGCTAGAATAAGAGGGGGATAGCTAATCCTGTCGAAGACTACGCTTCTGGTAGCCTCCGTCTTTCAGCATGTAGAAGAGAGTAGACTGAAGTCCTCCAAGTAGCATCGCATAGCATAACCCTAACCGATGATCCTCCCCTCGTTGCCCTGTGAGAGAGCGATCACCGGTTGTATCTGGCACTTGGAAGGGTGTGTTTTATTAAGTATCCGGTTCTAGTTGTCATAAGGTCAAGGTACAACTCCAAGTCGTCCTGTTACCGAAGATCACGGCTATTCGAATAGATTAACTTCCCTGCAGGGGTGCTCCACATAACCCAACACGCTCGATCCCATTTGGCCGGACACACTTTCCTGGGTCATGCCCGGCCTCGGAAGATCAACACGTCGCAGCCCTACCTAGGCGCAGCAGAGAGGTCAGCACGCCGGTCTAAATCCTATGGCGCAGGGGTCTGGGCCCATCGCCCATTGCACACCTGCATGTTGCGTACGCGGCCGGAGAGCAGACCTAGCAACCTCCATTACAAAGGAAGTTGCGTTACGCGGTCCAACCCGGCGCGCGCCACTCAGTCGCTGACGTCACGAAGGCTTCGGCTGATACCACAACGTCGAGTGCCCATAACTGTCCCCGCGTAGATGGTTAGTGCGTATAGGCCAGTAGCCAGACTCAGATCAAATACCAAGATCCCGTTAAGCGTGTTAAGTATCCGTGAACGCCGACCAGGGCCAGGCCGACCTCTCTCCTAGGTGGTCTCAACCTGCCTTGTCGCTCAGCCTCACAGTAACAGTCCGGGGCCGTCGGGAACTCAGGCCCACCACTACCTGGATGGAGCCACCTGCCCCTTCAGCCCCCATCTCCAAACAATATCACCGGTAATGTAACAGTGTAAAGTATATAGTATATGCCCGTGATCACCTCCCAAAGTGACCACGGCCCAGTAGTATAGCATGGCAGACGGACAAGACTGTAGGGCCACTGATGGAACACTAGCATCCTATACTAAGCAGTAGGATAGCAGGTAAAGGTAACAACAGTAGTAGCAAGGACAGGCTATGCAGCAGTATAGGATTAACTGAAAGCAGTAACATGCTACACTACTCTAATGCAAGCAGTATAGAGAAGAGTAGGCGATATCTGGTGATCAAAGGGGGGGCTTGCCTGGTTGCTCTGGCAAAAAGGGGTCGTCAACACTGTAGTCGATCACAGGGGTACCGGCAGCGGTCTCGGGGTCTACCGGAAAAAGTAACGGAGGGGGAACATAATAAATAACAGAGCAATCAAAGCAACACAAAGCATAACATGGTGATACGCCGTGCTAGGGGTGACCTAACGCAGTAGGAGGTGATACCAGCGAAGGGGGAAAACATCCGGGAAAGTATCCCCGGTGTTTTGCATTTTCAGACTGGTGAATCGGAGGGGGAAAATTGCGTGTTTGCTATGCTAGGGATGTGTGACGGACGAACGGACTGCATATCCGGATTCGTCTCGTCATTCTAAGTAACTTTCATGTACGAAGTATTTTCTTCCGAGCTACGGTTTATTTTCTATGATTTATCAAAGTTGTAATGAATTTCTGGAATTATATAAATTCGAAATAAAATGGGTAAAATGTTACGGGTACACAGAGGGTGTACCCAGAAGTTCACCTATGAGGCTGACTGGTGGGGTCTAGTTGACTGCCCAGTCAGCAGTCAACATTGACCAGTTGACTAGTCAATGAGCCTGCTGGGACCCACATGGCATTGTCTCATATATACCTTTTTTTAACAGAGATTATTGACTGACTTTAATCAGGTTTAATTAGGGGGGTCCACTGTCATAGGTTATTAGTTTAGCAAATCGAATTAATTAGGTTATTTTTTCCAAACAATTAATTAATTATTTAATTTCATGTATTTCATTTTATTTTCCTTGTCCTTTTTTTAGGTGCGGGTCCACATGGCAGTGGCCCGAACCGGCCGCAGCTAGGCACCCGTGGCCACTGCGGTCGTGCACGCCGTGGGCAGCAGGGGGCGGCCGGGGTAGGGGCGGAGCAGAGCAGCACGACGGCAGGTGGGGCGCGGCAGGGGGCGCGCGAGCACGCGGGAGCAAGCAGCAGCAGCAGAGCGGGGCCGCCAACGTGGGGCGCCGTCGAGCGCGGCGGCCAGCCGCAGCAGCAGGGACCGAGGCGAGGCGATGGGCATGGCCCCGAGCGGCTTGCGCAGGTGCGGGATGGTGAGCAGCGGGCACGGGGGGCTCTCCATGCGGCGCAGTGGGGCGAGGCCACTACAGCGACGGGGCTCGCCTAGCCCGACTGGTCCCTGGCGCCAGCTGGGATGGAGGAGGGCGCATGCCAGGGCAAGGGAAAGGGGCAGAGTCGGGACGGCAGACGGCGCGAGCACGGCATGGACGGCGACTGCGGGGGCCGGCGATGAGCGCGCGTGCGCGGAGGAGGAGCGGGGGCGCGTCGACGAGACGGTGAGGACGGCGCGGAAGCTCACCGCGGGAGCGTGGGGTCTAGGCAACGACACTCGGGGAGCGGCTTGGGGAGGAGGTCGAGGAGGTCGGCGGCGATCCGGCGAGAAGGTTAGGTGGCGGGCGGCGTCTAGATTGGGTGCCAGCGACGGAGGCGCGGGGCGGCGCGGGATCGAGCCCCGATCCAATCAGGGGGGAGAGAGGAGCGAGTGGGGTTCGTGGGGGGGGGTGTGGGACGAGTTGTCTAGATATTTTCGGTGCGTGGGGGGGATAAGGGAGAGGGAGAAGTGGGCCGGCCAGGGTGGTGGCCTGGTGGGCCGAGGCCGTCCGGCCAAGTTGGGCCACGGCCGAGGGGGGTGGGTTGCCTACTTTTTATTTTTGTTGTTTTGTTTTCTTTTTTTCTTTTCTGTTTTTAATCCTTAATTGCATTAGTTTAAACAAAACACAATAAGAGTCTCTAAATTAGCGTTACTAAATATTCCACTTCCACAAATAACTTGGCACATTAATCAAAGTAGTTTGTATTTGTTTATTAATTTAAGAGCATTTAAATAATAGTTTTGCCACTGTTTTATTTATTTTAGTGCATTTAACTACTTTATAAAAGTGTGATTCTCCACCATAATTTCCTTATGCACTATTTGGCTCACTCCGAACATTTTATATTTGAAAACTTTTATTGTTTGCTTGATTGTGATTTTGAATTCGAACCGGTTTCCGAACTAACACAAGATTAGCAACAGTAATCGAGGTGACGTGGCATCATTAGTAGAAGTTTATTGTAGTGTAATTATCCGGGCGTCACAATTCTCCTCCACTACAAGAAATCTCGTCCCGAGATTTAAGAGGGGAGTAAGGGAAAGATGTGGCTAAGAAATTTTATCGAGTCTTCTCGGTCTTGGTTGCTCTTCTCAGAGAGGTCGATCCATTACATCGATGCCTTCATTTCTATGCTTCAGGTCATCATGATGAAGTTGGCACCCTTTCTTCGGGAACTCCATCGTACTTCGAAAGACGGAAGGGTGGTTATTCTGGGAAAACGGACCTCTACAAGGTTGACCATCTGGTCGATAACATCGGGGAAGGTGGGGGAGAGTAACTCTTGAATGGAAACTTAAGAAAATATCGAGAGCAAAGTAAAGAGGTATCATGAGAAGTTTCGAGCGGACAGGCAATCGTTCGATGCCTGAAACAGGGCGTGAAAAGGGGTTTACAGCCGCGGGAATAAGTATTGTGTCTAATACCAGAATAGATAATCTCTAGGAAGGTGACCTGTTCAAACACGAGGAATAACTATGTCAAACAAGGGTGTACATGAGAGTTAGGTTTCGATCCTGTGGAACTATGGGTTATGGACCCACCATGTGGGTTAAAAATAGGAGCGGTGACATGTTGCACGATCATGATAGCAAGGCATGTCAGAGAGTAGCATGTCAGTTATGTCGGCAACAACGTCGGTACCAAGGGCGAGGGATGAAGAGAACCATTTTCCTGCTCGTTGAAACGAGGCGGACCAATAGGCAGAGTTCTCGTCCATCGGTGGCTACCAGAATGTCATCAACAATAGTAACAGGGTTACACCAGACAGGATGGTACACCGAGGTGTTTACATAAGTAGGGAAGTATTACTGCTTATATCATATAGATCACAAGAAAGGTTAAGCAAAGCAATGGAAAGGAAAATGTGTTTCAACACATATTTCAGGGGTATACCTTTCCCAAAGACAAACAGAGCATGATATCCACGACATGATATAATGTAGAAAACTCTTTAGGAAAGGGGGAGAAATTTCATGACATTACCCATACAACGGTGTTTGGATAATTTGATAAAGAAAATTTAGCATTGTGCTTCAAATGTTCTTATTGAAATTCGGAGTACCACAGACATGCTTCGAGATAGCGCTGACATGGTCATTGGGTAAAGATCATACTTTGGATTCACAAAGGATCCATCAGGAGCAACTTATAGAATAAGTCTTACAATTTCCTCATGGAAGAATGGCTAAACTTGCTAAAAAGGATACTACAACAATAGGTCCTCCGGCCAGGTGTGCTAGGCATTACATAACCTTACCGGGTCATATATAAAGACCAACATTATAACTCTTGGAAATATGTTCCAACCATCATATCTGACCAAGATTCAGATCTGATTGGTGTCACGATAGCTCAGACTTAGGATGCCTGAGAAGAAAAGGTGCGGCACAATTTGACGAGATGACATTGTAAGATTCTCAGGAAATGAACTATGGAAGCGAGTTCCAAAACAAGAGTTCATCAGTAAACCAACGAGAGGATGAGGAGGTGGCTGATGGAATCAGCGACAATTCATCGAGATTAACAAAAGATGGATTTCCACAACTATGTGAACAAGGGGATAACATTTGTCAGATCAAATGGTATAATGATGTATGCTCGAGGAAAACATACATAATTAAACATTGCTTGAAAGGTACACCTGAAATATGGGCTGGGTTGCACGACCAACGTCAGAATGGTGATTCAATAATCAATAGTCTAAGAATGAACGGTCGACCATTAACTTCAAAGCAATAGGGTTGCTAGAAGGGCAGAATCCAAACAGCACCGCTCACTTGTTGGTACCCCGGTTGGAACCAACACGAGGACCCAAGAAAGAATGGTGATGGTGAAAGGTATCACCATACCAAGAGTTCTTAAGAGGTGGTGAAATTCCCACGACATTCTTGACATAAAAGGTGGTAATATTTCAAGGTAAAGAAGAACAATGCTGGGTAGCAAGGAACTCAAGGTACAACACAAAATACGAAGAAGTTTGTGTTGGAGGGAAGGCAATAAAGTGGCCGATGATAACACAACTCTTCGAGGGCAAGGATGGTATTTCTCTTCATGAATCCGATTGATATCCAGGACGAGCTCATAAGGTTGATGATGACCACGACACATTTGTCGAGAGATTTCAAGAAGATGTAATCAATTAGCGACGACATCAAGTCAAAGGAATGATGAAGCGAAAGGTTATTGGAACCATGGGTACGACACAAACTCGAAATCAAGCTTGTTGTTCAAGGCGAAATGATATGATGAGGAAGATCGACGTAAGCTTAGCTCATCATCAAAAATGGTGCTCCGGGAAGAAGGACCAGGTAGCACAGTTAAAATTTAGCACGATAAGGAATAGACAATCAGGTTAGGAATGATTTGAAGGATTACTAAACTCATAAGCAACGAAAATTACTTAGAGTTAATGAATCGGGTTACAGACTCGATTCACTATCGGTGTCCCTGAGTGTCTAACAACTCAGAACCTGGCGGAAAATTGGAATTGATGAGAAATAATACTTGAAGAAGAACTCATAAGAAGTAATATGGTTCTGTGATATTATCAAGATAGCAGGGGGGTAATACTCGACGACAGATCAAAGTAGAGGTTGGAGTGGGGTATTGATCCGCAGAAGACAAATGCTTAAACTTGCACGAGAAACGGTACCTAAAAGAGAACATGCTCGAAACCACGATTGCAAAAGGCTAGATCCCAGATATAATATGAACTTATACCAAGGGAGTAATTAATTTAAGAGAAGCTTTAATGATAAGATCTACATCATGTCCATGGGTATGAACACAAAGTTCAAGGTCGACTCCCACTTCTTCAATGCATAACCTTACATTTACCTCCCCTTTTCGAAGTTGTAGTGTTGAAAAGTTATCTGACGAAGCGTCAGCAGGGTATAACCCGCATAACTTTCGAGGTCACACAAATTAAGGAAGGCATAGGTTCAACCCGTCAGGGTATCATGGAAACATATACCACAAGCTTTGAGAGTAAATATTACCAGCTTGAAAGCAGAGCATGGTTGGCAAAAGGAGAGGATACAAATTACCAAAGGCATTATGTATCCGAGGAAAGGCTCACAGACTTATTGAATATGATGGACGATGTCGAATAAAATCCAACAAAGGATCTGGTGGTCCTCAAGGGATCTGGTGTGAGCATCGGTACTCAACCAGAGGGAGAAACAATGCAAAGGAGATCAGACTTTAGAATCAACTGACTAATTCAAGGCTCAAATGCAAAGGAATTATCAATTCCAAGACAGGGGATCAGAAGCAATGCTCTGATCAGGGATGCATAAGTTGAATAGCCTTAGGGGTACAAATGATGGTCAATTGATTGGTCAAGATCCAGCTCAGGTTTAAACTGGCGTCTGAGCTGGAAGGATGAATTCTAGGATCCCACTGATGATTGCGTGCATTCGCACTCATGTTGAATCAATAGGATCAAAAATACGGTGGCAAAGAATGCCAATAAGATTACTATACTTATGGCATTAACCATAACGCAAGCAACCAAAGAATTTCAAGAGCAATAAGCTGCTAAGGATTTTTGGAAAATCGAATAGTATTTCGAAGACCATTGTGAAACACATGAACAACTGGGGGGTGAGCGGATACTCGATAAGTGCGAGAATTATCCATAGGGGTATTCAGGTGACAAAGAACAGCAAGGCAGTAAGCTCAAAGGATTATCGAAACAACGACGAGTATTTCGGGGTATCTTGTAATAACAAGACCAACTGGGAGTAAAAGTAAGAACGACAGGTGTAAGTATTTATCCATAGGGATTTTTCGGTGGTAGGGAATTGCAAAAGCAACAGGAACAAGGTCTCGAGAAAATATCAGAGAGTATTGTCAGAATCTTCTATTGAAGCAGTAGATCATCCGTAATGAAAGGGTTCTCCGGCAGGAAGTGGTAACGAGAAGGTAGAGTTAGATTTTGCAAATTTCATTTAACCCGAATAGAAGAGAGTTCAGAGTCCCAGAGTAAGGATCGAGGAGTAAAAGATCCTAATACCATCCAGATGGCGACGTGGGCCCGTAAGGCACACAGCCATGTTAGTAAAAAGTTTTGTAATGTCTAGACTCACCTTCGGCCAAGGAGTGTGGAAGGGGATTCCTACAGGCAGTTGGCTTTGATACCAACTTGTGACGCCCCCGATTTGACCGTACACTAATCATACACGCAAACGTGTACGATCAAGATCAGGGACTCACGGGAAGATATCACAACACAACTCTACAAATAAAATAAGTCATACAAGCATCATATTACAAGCCAGGGGCCTCGAAGGCTCGAATACAAGAGCTCGATCATAGACGAGTCAGCGAAAGCAACAATATCTGAGTACAGACATAAGTTAAACAAGTTGCCATAAGATGGCTAGCACAAACTGGGATACAGATCGAAAGAGGCGCAGGCCTCCTGCCTGGGATACTCCTAACTACTCCTGGTCGTCTTCAGCGGGCACCACGTAGTAGTAGGCACCTCCGATGTAGTAGGAGTCGTCGTCCAAGGGGACGCCTGGATCCTGGGCTCCAACATCTGGTTGCGACAACCAGGTAGAAGGGATAGGGGAAAAGAAGGAGAAAGCAACCGTGAGTACTCATCCAAAGTACTCGCAAGCAAGGAGCTACACTACATATGCATGGGTATATGTGTAAAGGGCCATATCGGTGGACTGAACTGCAGAATGCCAGAATAAGAGGGGGATAGCTAATCCTGTCGAAGACTACGCTTCTGGCAGCCTCCGTCTTTCAGCATGTAGAAGAGAGTAGACTGAAGTCCTCCAAGTAGCATCGCATAGCATAACCCTAACCGATGATCCTCCCCTCGTCGCCCTGTGAGAGAGCGATCACCGGTTGTATCTGGCACTTGGAAGGGTGTGTTTTATTAAGTATCTGGTTCTAGTTGTCATAAGGTCAAGGTACAACTCCAAGTCGTCCTGTTACCGAAGATCACGGCTATTCGAATAGATTAACTTCCCTGCAGGGGTGCACCACATAACCCAACACGCTCGATCCCATTTGGCCGGACACACTTTCCTGGGTCATGCCCGGCCTCAGAAGATCAACACATCGCAGCCCTACCTAGGCACAGCAGAGAGGTCAGCACGCCGGTCTAAATCCTATGGCACAGGGGTCTGGGCCCATCGCCCATTGCACACCTGCACGTTGCGTACGCGGCCAGAGAGCAGACCTAGCAACCTCCATTACAAAGGAAGTTGCGTTACGCGGTCCAACCCGGCGCGCGCCACTCAGTCGCTGACGTCACGAAGGCTTCGGCTGATACCACTACGTCGAGTGCCCATAACTGTCCCCGCGTAGATGGTTAGTGCGTATAGGCCAGTAGCCAGACTCAGATCAAATACCAAGATCTTGTTAAGCGTGTTAAGTATCCGCGAACGCCGACCAGGGCCAGGCTCACCTCTCTCCTAGGTGGTCTCAACCTGCCCTATCGCTCCGCCTCATAGTAACAGTCGAGGGCCGTCGGGAACTCAGGCCCACCACTACTTGGATGGAGCCACCTGCCCCTTCAGCCCCCATCTCCAAACAGTATCACCGGTAATGTAACAGTGTAAAGTATATACTATATGCCCGTGATCACCTCCCAAAGTGATCACGGCCCAGTAGTATAGCATGGCAGACGGACAAGAGTGTAGGGCCACTGATGGAACACTAGCATCCTATACTAAGCAGTAGGATAGCAGGTAAAGGTAACAACAGTAGTAGCAAGGACAGGCTATGCAGCAGTATAGGATTAACTGAAAGCAGTAACATGCTACACTACTCTAATGTAAGCAGTATAGAGAAGAGTAGGCGATATCTGGTGATCAAAGGGGGGGCTTGCCTGGTTGCTCTGGCAAAAAGGGGTCGTCAACACTGTAGTCGATCACAGGGGTATAGGCAGCGGTCTCGGGGTCTACCGGAAAAAGTAACGAAGGGGGAACATAATAAATAACAGAGCAATCAAAGCAACACAAAGCATAACATGGTGATACGCCGTGCTAGGGGTGACCTAACGCAGTAGGAGGTGATACCGGCGAAGGGGGAAAACATCCGGGAAAGTATCCCAGGTGTTTCGCATTTTCAGACTGGTGAATCGGAGGGGGAAAATTGCGTGTTTGCTATGCTAGGGATGTGTGACGGACGAACGGACTGCATATCCGGATTCGTCTCGTCATTCTAAGTAACTTTCATGTACGAAAGGAGTAGAGTCGGGACGGCAGACGGCGCGAGCACGGCATGGACGGCGACTGCAGGGCCCGGCGATGAGCGCGAGCGCGCACGGAGGAGCAGCGGGGGCGCATCGACGAGACGGTGCGGATGGCGCGGAAGCTCACCGCGGGAGCATGGGGTCTAGGCAACGACGCGTGGGGAGCGGCTTGGGGAGGAGGTCGAGGAGGTCAGCGGCGATCCGGCGAGAAGGTTAGGCGGCAGGCGGCGTCTGGATTGGGTGCCAGCGACGGAGGAGCGGGGCGGCGCGGGATCGAGCCCCGATCCAATCGGGGGGGAGAGAGGAGCGAGTGGGGTTCGTGGGGGGTGTGGGACGAGTCGTCTAGATATTTTCGGTGCGTGGGGGGATAAGGGAGAGGGAGAAGTGGGCCGGCCAGGGTGGTGGCCTGGTGGGCCGAGGCCGTCCGGCCAAGTTGGGCCACGGCCCAGTGGGGTGGGTTGCCTGCTTTTTATTTTTGTTGTTTTGTTTTTTTTTCTTTTCTGTTTTTAATCCTTAATTGCTTTAGTTTAAACAAAACACAATAAGAGTCTCTAAATTAGCATTACTAAATATTCCACTTCCACAAATAACTTGGCACATTAATCAAAGTAGTTTGTATTTGTTTATTAATTTAAGAGCATTTAAATAATAGTTTTGCCACTATTTTATTTATTTTAGTGCATTTAACTACTTTATAAAAGTGTGAATTCTCCACCATAATTTCCTTATGCACTATTTGGCTCACTCCGAACATTTTATATTTGAAAACTTTTATTGTTTGCTTGGTTGTGATTTTGAATTCGAACCGGTTTCCGAACTAACACAAGATTAGCAACAGTAATCGAGGTGACGTGGCATCATTAGTAGAAGTTTATTGTAGTCTAATTATCCGGGCATCACACCAGTGGCAAGATACCAACAGTTCATCTTTTTTCAGGGCTGGATACAGAAGGTGGAACGGATTAGGTGTCTGGCTCCCCTTCCCGAAGACTCAGCTACTCCTGTGTTAACAAGGATGCTGGCCTCGGTGCCATACCAGGCACTAGCAGGGGAGGGCGAGAAGACCCAAGATGACCTTGGTTCCGGAGGTAAGTCAAACACTGAGTCCGGAGAAATTAACCTTTCCTTGCCTGAAGACGGAGGTGGAAAAGGACCCAGTATCCCTTCTCCAAACAGGAGGAAAAGGGCCGCCTCCGAAGATTGGGAGGGGCGGTCTTCAAAGAAGGGCAAGATGCCACCGTCGATTGGCTTGGGTTTGGAAAGCGACGCCGTTGAGCAGCTCCAACAGGGGACAAGCCCTCGACCAAACCGTAAGAAAATCCAGAGTACTTTGATAGCGTCCCGCTCCATTATTGTTACCGAAGATACGCGTAACAAATTTATGCATATTTACAGGTCGGCATAGAATTTTTCTGGGCGATCCTCTTCTTTGGGGACTCTCCTCCCAGAGATGATGGAGAGCGAGACGCCTCCTCCGACCTCCTCGCCCAATAAGGCAGATGACTCTAAAGTGTCATCGCGGAGGGTCCCTTTAGACCAGGGGAGAAAAGAGGCAGTACCCAAAGGTGGACCTCCGACCATCCGGGATTCCGGGGCTGGTGATAACAAAGGCCCCAGACTGTCTGGTTCACAGCTGACAGTGATTTTGGAGACGGGTGAGTAGATTCCTTCAATGGATGATTGTGATTCTGGAGCAGCTTCCGGAGACCCGGTGACTCTGGATATGTTGCGGAAAGCATCTATCTCGGGGGAACAGCGTGCCTTGATGGGTACAGTGATTGAAAATATTTCGTCCACGAAGATCGGATTAGATGAAGCCTTCATGAGCCTACTGAAGGGCTTCGAGGTTTGTGACATATTGTTTTCAGCTATGTTTCATTTGCAAAGATGCGCATGTGTATAGGTAGTAGCCTCTAATACTCGGGTTGGCTTCCGCTGGGAAGCGAAATGGAGGATCGAAAAGGATCGTTTGAGGACTAACCTGATCAACTTTGAACACAGGCTGCTTCCCCCTTGGCCACTTCCCCAGATAATGGAAATTGCCAAAATTCTCCATTGTCAGCTTCTAGATCGAACCGGACATAGTTCAGTCGTGAGTCCCCCATTGGGGACACATTTTTCAACGAATTCAGCACATCACCGAAGGGCGAGTGTTGGAAGACATCTGCGACGCTGAACTCGATGACTGATAACCGATCCAGCTCGGTGTCCGGGAGCGTGCAAGGTTCGGAACTTATAGTCGGAAACGAGTCTGAAATTCAGTTGACGTTGATATTGCCTGGTGCTGAGTTTATGTGCGGCTCCAACGCCGTGGACTCTGTGGCTTCGGATGGTGCAAACTGCTCCGGATCTAAGATCGTAGTAGCAACAGGGACCATCTCCTGGATGTGATCCGACGACAGATTTACGTCATGTTCATCGGGGCGAGGGGGAGCGATCACTGCGGTCTCAAATCCATTGAAGATCAAGTCTCCAAGGATATCCGCGGCGTAGTTGAAGCTTCCAAATCTGACCCGGTGGCCAGGGGCGTAGCTATCGATCTTCTCCAGATGGCCAAGCGAGTTGGCCCGCAGTACGAAGCCGCCGAACACAAAAATCTGTCCGGGAAGGAAGGTTTCTCCTTGGACAGTGTCACTATAGACGATTGAAGGGGCCATCGAACCTTTCATTGACGGCACAATGGAACTCTCAATGAAAGCACCAATGTCGGTGTCAAAACCGGTGGATCTCGGGTAGGGGGTCTCGAACTATGCGTCTAGGATCGATGGTAACAGGAGTCGGGGGACACAATGTTTACCCAGGTTCGGGCCCTCTCTATGGAGGTAATACCCTACTTCCTTCTTGATTGATCTTGATGAATATGAGTATTACAAGAGTTGATCTACCACGAGATCGTAATGGCTAAACCCTAGAAGCCTAGCCTGTATGACTATGGTAATGCATATATATCCTTTCCGGACTAACCCCTCCGGTTTATATAGACACCGGGGGAGAAAATCTAGGGTTACATGGAGTCGGTTACATAAGAAGGAATCTTCATAGTCGGTCGCCAAGCTTGCCCTCCATGCCAAGTAGAGTCCAATCCAGACACGGGTACAGTCTTCGGCCTTCATGTCTTCACATCCCATCAGTCCGGCCCAATGGATAACAGATCGGATGCCCGAGGACCCCTTAGTCCAGGACTCCCTCACCGGGTATGGACAGTAGGTAGCGTGTTGGGATGCAGAGGCATTGAAAGGGGCCCTGCTGGTGAGAGGAGACGATGGTTCTGAGGATATCAAATTCAGGAAGGACAGATATCTGATGACGGTCGAGATTGAGGGGCGCAGTGTGCCATAGAGGGTGCCACCGAGTTGAGAGGACTTGTGTGCGGCAACAATCCTTGGTGGGTGATACATTTGCAACATATCTATAGTTTTTTATTGTTCCATGCTGTTATATTATCATTCTTGGATGTTTTATAATCATTTTATATCAGTTTTTGGTACTAACCTATTGACATAGTGCCAAGTGCCACTTGCTGTTTTCTGCATGTTTTTTACATCATAGGAATCCAATACCAAACGGAGTCCAAATGCTGCAAAACTTTTTATGGATTTTTTGGACCAGAAGACATCTTGTGGGCCGAAGAAGCACCTGGGGGCTGCTCCGAGGGGAGCACAACCAACTAGGGCGCGCCTTGGTGGGTTGTGCCCACCTCGGGTGCCCTCTGAACCGCCTCTTTACTCTATAAATAGCCCAATATTCCATAAACACTAGGGGAGTCGACGAAAATCAATTCCAGCCGTCGCAGAGTCCAGAACCACCAGATCCAATCTAGACACCATCACAGAGGGGTTCACCACTTCCATTGGTGCCTCTCCGATGATGCGTAAGTAGTTCTTTGTAGACCTTCGGGTCCGTACTTAGTAGCTAGATGGCTTCCTCTCTCTCTCTCTCTCTCTCTCTCTCTCTCTTGATTCTCAATACAATGGTCTGTTGGAGATCCATATGATGTATCTCTTTTTGCCATGTGTTTGTTGAATCGGATGAACTTCGAGTTTATGATTGGATCTATCTTTTTATCCATGAAAGTTATTTGAGTTTCTTTGATCTCTTATATGCATGATTGCTTATAGCCTCGTATTTCTTCTCCGATATTTGGGTTTTGTTTGGCTGACTTGATCTATTTATCTTGCAATGGGAAGAGGTGCTTTGTAGTGGGTTCGATCTTACGGTGCTTGATCCCAGTGATAGAAGGGGAACCGACACGTATGTACAGTTGCTACTAAGGATAAAACGATGGGGGTCTATTTCTACATAAGTAGATCTTGTCTACATCATGTCATCGTTCTTATTGCATTACTCCATTTATCAATGAACTTAGTACACTAGATGCATGCTAGATAGCGGTCGATGTGTGGAGTAATAGTAGTAGATGTAGGCAGGAGTCAGTCTAATAATCTTGGACGTGATGCCTATATAATGATCATTGCCTGGATATCATCATGATTATTTGAAGTTCTATCAATTGCCCGACAGTAACTTGTTTACCCACCGTTTGCTATTTTTCTCGAGAGAAGCCACTAGTGAAATCTACGGCCCCCGGGTCTCTTTCTCATATTATTTGCCTTCGCGATCTATTTGCCTTTGCTTTTATTTTCAGATCTATTAAACCAAAATACAAAAATACCTTGCTGCAATTTATTCTTATTTATTTTATATCGCGTTCCCGCAATCCAATCTATCATATTTTTATCATGTCTGTTTGCCAATTTCTGGCGCCGCTACCCGAAAGGGATTGACAACCCCTTTTACACGTCGGGTTGCGAGTATTTGTTATTTGTGTGCAGGTGTTGTTTATGTAGTGTTGCTTGGTTCTCCTACTGGTTCGATAACCTTGGTTTCATCACTGAGGGGAATACCTACCGCCGTTGTGCTGCATCACCCCTTCCTCTTTGGGGAAATACCGACGTAGCTTCAAGCCGCATCAAAAGGAATTTCTGGCGCCGTTGCGGGAGAGGATATTCAACATCTACCAGGTTCCTTATCACAAATCTTAACTCCTCGCAATTTACATTATTTGCCATTTGCCTCTTGTTTTCCTCTCCCCCACCTCACAAAAATTTGCCGTTTTATTCGCCCACTTTTCCATTTGCTATTTTCTCGTCAGATCTATCCTTTGCTCGCAATCATGAGTGATTTCGGTATGGCACCAACAGATGATGGCTTAACTCCAAAGATTGGACGTACGGGCAGTGTGGATGATAAAACCTTTATCTTGGAGCAAGGGAATGTTATGGGAAAGGAACGTATCCAAGAATTTTTCAATTGTGTGGGAAACCTATGTCTTGATGATGCTCCTATACTTAGAACTACTAGATCCTATGCAGATGCTATTTCGACACTAGTTCTGAAACTGGAAAGTAAATTTATCCGTACTCACCCTACCTTGCAAAGATTTTTTTGGGCTTCCCGTTATAAAGAATCCTAAAGCTAAAAAGTTGGCCACTCTCGTTCTTATGAATTAATTTGACTACATAATATGGGAAGCTAGGGAAATCTTTGATTTTTATGTATGAATCGTGAAAAGCCTGTGATATATGAAATTCTTTATAATAGCGATTATGCGTTAAGACATTTTCTTGGGTAAAATAAAATCTTTGATGAAAATCTTAAAAAGGAAGTCCACATTCTAGATGTAATCCAACAAGTTTTTAATAATGTTAATCAACATTACTCTTGGATTGTTGTCAGAAATCGACGCGGTTATGATAATGGGCAACTTAATAGTGCTAAGGTTTATATGGACAATGTGTTTTATGTTGTTTTTACAAAACCTCATAATGAAAACACCTCTAAAGAAATTAAGAAGAAGGATGACAAAACTTAGATGCTTGCTTTATGCCTAGCTAAGGGCGTGAAACGACAGCGCTTGTTGGGAGGCAACCCAATGAATAAATTTTACTTTTGCTTTTTCCTTTCTATTCTTGAATTTTAGCACAATTATGCTACGGTTATGATTGTGTTTTTTTGTTTTAATTAGTGTTTGCGCCAAGTAAGACTTTAGGATCTTCTTGGGAGATAGTTGTTTGATCTTGCTGAAAAACAGAAACTATTGCGCTCACAAAAACAATTCTAATTTTTAAACAGAGTGTGATAAAATACCAATTCTTTCTGCATAAGATTAGTATACAAATTTCTCAGCCTTTCCTAATTTCTCATGATTTTTGGAGTTACAGAAGTATTCGAAATATACATATTACTACAGACTGTTCTGTTTTTGACATGTTCTGTTTTGTTTGTGTTGTGTGGTTGTTTTCATGATTCTATGGTTTTCTTTGATGAGTTTTTGCCATAGAAAAGTTGGAATACAGTAGATATAATGCAAGAATAAAATATGATTTGGTTTGCTATAGTACTTATAGTAGTGATTTGTTTTCTTATACTAACGGATCTCACAAAGGTTTTGTTGAGTTTTGTGTGATTGAAGTTTTCAAGTTTTCGGTTATCTTACGATGGATGAATGAATAAGGAGTAAGAAGAGCCTAAGCTTGGGGAAGCCCATGGCACCTGTGATAGCCTGGCTTATTAGGGATGATAGACTACTCATATCAATAAGGAATTCCTTCTTTTTCGGGAGCCCATTCAGACAGAACTCCAAAGTTAAGCATGCTCTGCTTGGAGTAGTGTCAGGATGGGTGACCGACCGGGAAGTTGCTCCCGGGTGCGCACGAGTGAGGACAAAGTGCGCAGAGAAGACTAGTATTGATCTGTGGGGCCAGTCTAGATCCCGCCAGGAGTAACGACCACCGGCGGGTGTGTCTGGGGCGTTACAAGTTGGTATCAGAGCCGACCCTCGCGGTTACACGGATGGTTGCAGACAGGTGCGTGGTCATCTTGTTCATGACATTTGTGACCCGTCGTGGCACACAGCATGGCACACGTACCGGATTGGAAGCACAGACGTTTGTGCCAAGAGGGAACGTTCTTGTGGCCCGATGAGGACGTCGGTTCCTCTGAGTGGGGGTGTATGTGATAGCCTGGCTTATTAGGGATGATAGACTACTCATATCAATAAGGAATTCCTTCTTTTTCGGGAGCCCATTCGGACAGAACTCCAAAGTTAAGCATGCTCAGCTTGGAGTAGTGTCAGGATGGGTGACCGACCGGGAAGTTGCTCCCGGGTGCGCACGAGTGAGGACAAAGTGCGCAGAAAAGGCTAGTATTGATCTGTGGGGCCAGTCTCGATCCCGCCAGGAGTAACGACCACCGGCGGGTGTGTCCGGGGCGTTACAACACCCCAAGTTATTATCCAAAGAGAAGCAAGCAACTAAGCTCTAGGATGCCCCGAGTGGCATCCCCTCTTTCTTCTAACGACCATCAGTATTTTACTTGAAACTATATTTTTATTCGTCACATACTATGTGTTTTGCTTGGAGCGTCTTGTAGGATATGAGTCTTTGCTTTTTTGCTTTGTCTTTTAAGTCTTGATTTCTTGCTGGACACACCTATTTGAGAGAGCCAAAACTATGCCATGACTTTCTAGAATTGCTCTCTATGCTTCACTTAAATTTTTATGAGCTATGGATTTGCTCTAGTGCTTCACTTATATCTTTCTGAGCACGATGTGCTTTAGTATTTTATTAAATGCTCTCTTGCTTCACTTAGATTTATTTGAGATTTATTAAAATTTTCAAGAAGTTCTCTCTTAATTCACTAAAATTAATTTGAGAGAAAGAAATATTATGCTCATGATCTTCACTTATATATGTTTGAGCTTATCAAAAGCAACACATGAAAATAAGTTCCAGAGTGATAGATATCCAAGAAGGATATAATAAAAACTTTCATGAAGATCATTGGACAAAATAAACTTGACTCCTTGTAATAGTTTGAGATATGATGATGTGATATGTGAGTTATGTTGATGAATAATTATGCTTTAGTAACAATATTGGTGTTAAGGTTTGTGATTCCCTATGCAAGCACGAATGTCAATAGTTATGAAATGAAATTATATCCTACTTGTGGTGCATTATTCGGTGTTAATTATGCTTAATGCTCGCTTATGAGATTATTCGTTTCTTGGTTGGTCGCTTCCCAATCTTTTCCTAGCCTTCATTTTGCACTAAGTATAATCACTACTTGTGCCTCCAAAATCCTTTAAACCAGTTTTGCCACATGAGTCCACTATACCTACCTATACGCGGTATTCTTTTGCCGTTCTAAGCAAATTTGTATGTGCCATCTCTAATATTCAAAATAAATTTCTCTTTTGTGTGCTCGTACTGCTCGCGAGGCGGTGAGGGGTGGCTAATATTTTCCATGCTAGATGTGTTATTCTCATGATGAGTGTTTATTCACTTGTCATTGCACGAGAGCAAGGCAAAGGTAATAGGGATGCCCAGTCCCGAAATGAGAAATGAATTTACTTAATGTGTCAAATAATAAATTCCTTGGAAAGTGTTGGTATGGAAGGCACCCGTGGATACGGTTAGCCATGGAAAGTGAAAGTATGATGGAAAAGGTAATACACTTTAATTTCTATTTGCGAACCACCTATGATATATCTAGCATGGAAAATGTTGAGAACTCTAAGTCGCTTTTGTTGGTGGGAAAAGTATGCCTCTCAAAATATTTTTATCTCTCAATTTTCGCTTTGAGCTCTGGCACCTCTACAAATCCCTACTTCCCTCTGTGAAGGGCCTTTCTTTTACTTTATGCAATTTTTATTTTGAATTTGAGTCTCTGCTACCTCTTGAGCACTGCGTTGGTTTTCCCTTAGAGAGGAAAGGGTGATGCAGTAAAGTAGCGTAAGTATTTCCCTCAGTTTTTGAGAACCAAGGTATCAATCCAGTAGGAGATCATGCTCGAGTCCCGCGCACCTACACAAACAAATAAGAACCTTGCAACCAACGCGATAAAGGGGTTGTCAATCCCTTCACGGTCACTTACGAGAGTGAGATCTGATAGATATGATAAGATAATATTTTTGGTATTTTTATGATAAAGAGATATAAAGATGCAAAGTAAAATAAATGACAATAGAAATAGCTAAGTGTTGGAATATTAATATGATGGAAGATAGACCCGGGGGCCATAGGTTTCACTACTGGCTTCTTTGAAGAGCATAAGTATTACGGTGGGTAAACAAATTATTGTCGAGCAATTGATAGAATTGAGCATAGTTATGAGAATATCTAGGTATGATCATGTATATAGGCATCACCTCCGCGACAAGTAGACTGAAATGATTTTGCATCTACTACTATTACTCCACACATCGACCGCTATCCAGCATGCATCTAGAGTATTAGGTTCATAAGAATAAAGTAATGCTTTAAGTAAGATGACATGATGTAGAGCAATAAACTCATGCAATATGATATAAACCCCATATATTTATCCTTGATGGCAACAATACAATACGTGTCGGTTCCCTTTCTGTCACTGGGATCGAGCAGCGCAAGATTGAACCCAAAGCTAAGCACTTCTCCCATTGCAAGAAAGATCAATCTAGTAGGCCAAACCAAACTGATAATTCGAAGAGACTTGCAAAGATAAACCAATCATACATAAAAGAATTCAGAGGAGACTCAAATATTGTTCATAGATAAACTTGACCATAAACCCACAATTCACCAGATCTCGACAAACACACCGCAAAAGAAGGTTACATCGAATAGGTCTCCAAGAAGATCGAGGAGAACTTTGTGTTGAGATCCAAAGAGAGAGAAGAAGCCATCTAGCTAATAACTATGGACCTGTAGGTCTGAAGTAAACTACTCACACATCACCGGAGAGGCCATGGAGTTGATGTAGAGGCCCTCCATGATCAATGCCCCCTCCGGCGGAGCTCCGGAAAAGGCCCCAAGATGAGATCTCTCGGGTACAGAAGGTTGCAGCGCTGGAATTAGGTTTTCGTGGTCCTCCTGGATGTTTGGGGGGTACGTGGATATATATAGGAGGAAGAAGTAGGTCGGTGGAGCAACAAGGGGCCCACGAGGGTGGAGGGCACGCCCAGGGGGAAGGCGCGCCCCTTGCCTCATGGCCTCCTCGATTGTTTCTTGACTCCCACTCCAAGTCTCCTGGATCACATTTGTTGAGAAAATCACGTTCCCGAAGGTTTCATTCCATTTGGACTCCATTTGATATTCCTTTTCTGCGAAACACTGAAATAGGCAAAAAAACAGCAATTTAGGCTGGGCCTCCGGTTAATAGGTTAGTCCCAAAAATGATATAAAAGTGTAAAATAAAGCCCATTAACATCCAAAACAGATAATATAATAGCATGGAGCAATCAAAAATTATAGATACGTTGGAGACGTATCAGTCTCCATCTTCTCTTATAAAGCACCAACTAGGAGGCACTACGGTTGTACTTGAGTATTGGGTGTAGTTAATATGCGAGTGTGTTTCATGAATGGATCAATGATTGAGCATGATGGGCTAGGGATAACTTATTTTTAGCGTTGATATTTTGAAAGACTTGGTTGCTTGTTGGTATGCTTGAGTATTTAAGTTATCATGTCAAAACTAGACTATTGCTTTGAACAATATAAAAGTCCAAATGTCCATGCTACAAAGAAAAGAATATGAGATAACATGTTAGGCAGCATTCCACATCAAAAATTCTGTTTTTATCATTTACCTACTCGAGGAAGAGCAGGAATTAAGCTTGGGGATGCGATACGTCTCCAACGTATCAATAATTTTTTATTGTTCCATGCTGTTATATTACCATTCTTGGATGTTTTATAATAATTTTATAGTCACTTTATATCATTTTTTGGTACTAACCTATTGACATAGTGCCAAGTGCCAGTTGTTGTTTTCTGCATGTTTTTTACACCGTAGGAAACCAATACCAAACGGAGTCCAAATGCAGCGAAACTTTTTGTGGATTTTTTTGGACTAGAAGACATCTAGTGGGCCGAAGAAGCACCTCGGGGCTGCTCCGAGGGGAGCACAACCAACCAGGGCGCGCCCTGGTGGGTTGTGACCACCTCGGGTGCCCCGGACCGCCTCTTTACTCTATAAATACCCCAATATTCCATAAACCCTAGGGGAGTCGACGAAAATCAATTTGAGCCGCCGCAGAGTCCAGAACCACCAGATCCAATCTAGACACCATCACAGAGGGGTTCACCAGTTCCATTGGTGCCTCTCCGATGATGCGTGAGTAGTTCTTTGTAGACCTTCGGGTCCGTAGTTTGTAGCTAGATGGCTTCCTCTCTCTCTCTCTCTCTCTCTCTCTCTCTCTCTCTCTCTCTCTCTCTTTTGATTCTCAATACAATGGTTTCTTGGAGATCCATATGATGTAACTCTTTTTGCAGTGTGTTTGTTGGGATCAGATGAACTTTGAGTCTATGATCGGATCTATCTTTTTATCCATGAAAGTTATTTGAGTTTCTTTGATCTCTTATATGCATGATTGCTTATAGCCTCGTATTTCTTCTCCGATATTTGGGTTTTGTTTGGCTGACTTGATCTATTTATCTTGCAATGGGAAGAGGTGCTTCATAGTCGGTTCGATCTTACGGTGCTTGATCCCAATGACAGAAGGGGGACCGACACGTATGTATAGTTTCTACTAAGGATAAAACGATGGGGTCTATTTCCACATAAGTAGATCTTGTCTACATCATGTCATCGTTCTTATTGCATTACTCCGTTTCTCAATGAACTTAATACACTAGATGCATGCTAGATAGCGGTCGATGTGTGGAGTAATAGTAGTAGATGCAGGCAAGAGTTGGTCTACTAATCTTGGACGTGATGCCTATATAATAATCATTGCCTGGATATCGTCATGATTATTTGAAGTTCTATCAATTGCCCAACAGTAATTTGTTTACTCACCGTTTGCTATTTTTCTCGAGAGAAGCCACTAGTGAAATCTACGGGCCCCGGGTCTCTTTCTCATATTATTTGCCTTTGCGATCTATTTTACCTTGCTTTTATTTTTAGATCTGTTAAACCCAAAATACAAAAATACCTTGCTGCAATTTTTTCTTATTTATTTTATCTCGCGTTCCCGCGATCCAATCTACCATATTTTCATCACGTCCGTTTGCCAATTTCTGGCGTCGCTACCCGAAAGGGATTGACAACCCCTTTTACACGTCCGGTTGCGAGTATTTGTTATTTGCGTGCAGGTGATGTTTACGTAGTGTTGCTTGGTTCTCCTACTGGTTCGATAACCTTGGTTTCATCACTGAGGGAAATATGTACTGCTGCTGTGTTGCATCATCCCTTCCTCTTTGGGGAAATATCGACGTAGCTTCAAGCCGCATCAGTGGGTTGAAGCGAGATGATCTCCTCAAGGATGTCGTCTGGGAGATCGCTGATGCGGTCCACTAGAGATTCTACCGTTCCTCAGATCCGGGTGGGGGTGGGGCTCGCCGCTTCTCCCCGCGCTGCCGGGTGCGGGGTCTACAACCGGCGTCACCGCTGGCGGGAGCCTCATCTTCTTGGCGCTGGGCCCAGCCGACTCCATTTTCCTTGCGGGCGTCGTGCTAAGCTCACGAGTTTGAGAAGAGTAGCCAGAGACGAGCCTAGTGGCAGTGCAAGTGGGGAAGAAGGAGGGCTGGGGTTTTCTGTAGGAGTGGAAGAAGTGGAGGAGGTGTTTTTTGTACGAGTGAGTAAGAAGGTGAGCGGGGGTTTTCTATACGAGTGATGAAGATGGGGAGTGGGGGGAATTGGGGGGCGACGGAAGCGCGAGAGTCCAGCGAGCTACTGTATAAGTGGAAGCGAGGAGGAAGGAGGGTTTTTCTGGGATCGCCCCCTCTTCAAGAAATATGGGCTTCTCCTCGCAAAAAACAAAAACAAATGGTCTTTAAGATGGATAGGCTTTTGTATCGGCCCAGTCGGCTGCCCCTGTTTCGTACTGGAGGGCCTTAACACTAGAGGCAACCCATTAGAGACACTCTCCAGCTCTCCAGCTTATTGGCATTCGGAAGAAAATAAGAGATGCCTCCAGCTTAATTATGGCTCCTCATCGGTAACATTTCTCAACTTGAAAAAAAGTTACAGCTTGTTTTCGGGCTGGCTTGGCATCCACGAAATTAGAGGATGGTGTACTACATGCAGACACTCACACTGCTCGTAGCGCGGCAAAACAAGGGGTCAAATAACATGCCCACAATATAGATAGATTAACAAGGATTGCGGGATTAAATCTTGTACAAGCCAAACTCCCCTCCATTCATCTCCAAACCCCTTGGGAGGAGGTTGAACCGAACAAGGCCTAAGGCTAACCACAGTGGGAGTAACTTAATTCCATACGGTATCATAATATGATACTCAACCCTCGCTTTCTTCATTTAATTCTACACCACCTCATCAAATTTGCCTACTAATTGGGATGCATGATACTACTTATAATACTCCCATTAGGTTGGTCGTAATGGGAATATCATAAGCGGTATCATGCATGCAAACTAGACTTTTTGGATGATGTGGCACACAATTAAATGAGGAAAAAGAGGATGTGGTATCATATTATGATACCGTATCATATTAAATATTGTACTACTTTGTGTCATGCATGGAAATTAATAAGGCAACCTAAGATACTAACTTATGATACTATGCATTACGGAGGTAATATCATATACTAATATCATATGCATGATACTAGTATATGATACTCCTCATTACAACCAGCCTTACAACGAGCCTGGTAGAATTAATATACCTAATCTAAATGGTCGTTGCCCGATCTCTTTGTCCTCCTCTAGCATCCGGCAGAAGAAGAATCATGCAAGACACTGGCTGTATTCGCCGGTGTCGCCTTGGTAGTGGCCTTCATGGGAGACAATTGGCGGCAGCCTCCCATGTTATACTTCTCGATGACGGCGGCGGGGGGGGGGGGGGGACGTGCTAGCCGTCACTTCGTCGACATCCGCGGCGGCCTCTTTCATTGCCTGCATGTCACTGCTACGCGTGCATCGACGGCGGATGGCGCAGTCGCAAACACTAGAGGCACTGTACGACGCAGTGGTGTCGAGGGCAGCGACGATGCTCGTGCCGCCGTGCTCCCGGACAAGCCGGCGTGGAGCAAGTCGTCACTCTTCCTTGAGCTGTATTGGAGCGGCCAGCTGCGGAATCACGCGCTAGCTTAGTGCGGCAACTGCCTCCGACGGGCTAGGCGAGGTAGGTGGCGCAGCGAGCTGCCTCGCTCGTAACTGTTGGGTTTGGTAGGCCACCCAGATGGCTTTTATGCTGGAGAACTTCTCTTTCTGCTCGTCGGATACCGCTGAAAGAGTGGACAAAATGGTGGAAGGAGCAGCTTGGCCGGCGTCCTCCTCGTGAATGGACGTGTGTGGCCGAAGTGGGTTTCTCACATCCCATGTGGGTTTAAATGTAGGTTTTTGAATGCGGCGAGGAGGCTGGTACAACTGGGAGTGCCGAGGGCGGCGCCCTGGGCCAGCGCTCCACTTCAAATGGGGACGCAGTGAGAGGTCACGTCCGCCCTAACCCCCTTAGCCATGGACCTTGATGGTGTACGTCACCTTGTGGCCAGATCTGAGATGCCACGTGTACCAGATGAACGACTCCAAGTTCGACCACTGTGATGCTAGGTGCGAGCCGAGGAACACTGTTGGAGAAACCCCCTCATAATATTCCTATTCCTGCGTTTTAAGTTCCTACGACGAGAGTAGTATGATACGTTTCCATTGTATCTATAATTTTTGATTGTTCCATGCCAATATTCTACAACTTTTACATACTTTTGGCAACTTTTTATACTATTTTTGGGACTAACATGTTGATCCAGTGCCTAGTGTCAGTTCCTGTTTGTTGCATGTTTTTTGTTTCGCAAAAAATCCATATCAAACGGAGTCCAAACGGGATAAAAACTTATGGAGGTTTCCTTGGAAAATATGTGAATTTTGGGAAGTAGAATCAACGCGAGACAATGCCCGAGGGGCCCATGAGGGTGAGGGGCGCGCCTAGGGGGTAGGGCGCGCCCTGGGCCCTCGTGGCCACTCCGTAAGGCGGTTGGTTCCCTTCTTTCTCTGCAAGAAAGCCAATATTCAGATAAAAATCGTGTCAAATTTCAGCCCAATCGGAGTTACGGATCTCCGAGAATTTAAGAAACGGTGAAAGGGCAGAATCAGGGAGCGCAGAAATAGAAGGAAACACAAAGAGAGATCCAATATCGGAGGGGCTCTTGCCCCTCCGCCGCCATGGAGGCCATGGACCAGAGGGGAAACCCTTCTCCCATCTAGGGGGAAGGTCAAGGAAGAAGAAGAAGAAGGGGGGCTCTCTCCCCCTCTCTCCCGGTGGCACCGAAACGCCGCCGGGGCCATCATCGCGACAACGATCTACACCAACAACTTCACCACCGTCATCACCAACTCTTCCCCCCTCTATGCAGCAGTGTAACCCCTCTTTTACCCGTTGTAATCTATACTTAAACATGGTGCTCAACGCTATATATTATTTCCCAATGATGTATGGCTATCCTATGATGTTTGAGTAGATCCATTTTGTCCTATGGGTTAATTGATGATCATGATTGGTTTGAGTTGCATGTTTTATTATTGGTCCTGTCCTATGGTGCTCTCCATGTCACGCAAGCGTGAGGGATCCCCGTTATAGGGTTTGCAATATGTTCCTGATTTGCTTATGGTGTGTGACGTGAGTGACAGAAGCACAGACCCGAGTAAGTAGGTTGTTTGCGTATGGGAGTAAAAGAGGACTTGATGCCTTATAATGCTATGGTTGGATTTTACCTTAATGATCTTTAGTAGTTGCGGATGCTTGCTAGAGTTCCAATCGTAAGTGCATATGATCCAAGCAGAGAAAGTATGTTAGCTTATGCCTCTCCCTCAAATAAAATTGCAATAATGATTACCGGTCTAGTTATTGATTGTCCAGGGACAAAAAACTTTCTCATGACAAAAATCTCTCTACTGAAAAAACTTAGTTGTGTCTTTATCTAAACATCCCCTAGCTTTTATTTACATGCTCTTTATTATCTTGCAAACCTAGCCTACAACACCTACAAAGAACTTCTAGTTTCATACTTGTTCTAGGTAGGGCGAATGTTAAGCGTGCGTAGAGTTGTATCGGTGGTCGATAGAACTTGAGGGAATATTTGTTCTACCTATAGCTCCTCATTGTGTTCGACACTCTTACTTATCGAAGGAGGCTACAATTGATCCCCTATACTTGTGGGTTATCATAGTACTTGCTCTAAATGATGTGCCGCTGCAAGAGCCGCCTATATTAATTAACTATGCTCTAAAAAGGTGGACCAACTTTGGCTATAGTAGTATACCGTACTAGGTTAGTAGGTGACCTTGCGCTTAGCTCTTCGCCTCTTCTGGAAGTCGAACAATAATGATGGTACTACAGTAGTACTTTTGGCAATCTGACACCAAATGAACTGCTGCATGTCCACCGCTTGTAAGCCAAAGTTTCTCCTCGTGTTGCGAGCCACCGCGCATGCGTTGGTGAGGGAGAAGGTGTAGTAAGCAAGCTTCTCGTCGTTCTACGATTTGATGTGACACATCAAAGCTATTTAGTACTCTCTCCAAAAAAGGGCTGACCATGTCATGGCTACCATCCCATGCTCCGTCGTTGAGTACATGCACTATTCTCGTGCCATCGAGGAGAAAAAATATTGCGTAGTAGGTGTCATCGAAGTACACGACTCACTTACACATTGCTTATCTGATTATCTCAATTTTCTTGCATGCCACGTGCACCTTGATGCTAGATGTCTTGCGTGTTGACAAAAGGATGAACAAAGCTCACATCAAAAAAAGAGAGTGGAAGAACATAGATTCCCGATGACCGAGAAGGAGCAAGGAACCTCGCGGTGGAGCGTCTGCACTCATAATATTTTATATTATTCAATGATATAAAATCAACCAAATCTCTCCACATTCCTATACCATTCTATAGTGTGAGAATAACTTTGAATGTTACCTTCGTGGGACACCTAGTTATAGTATATCCAATAGCCCGTATTGCTTCTTGCTCCTCATCCTTATAACCCGCCGATTGTACCTTATATACATTTGCTCTTTGAGCAAAGGCCTCCCTAAGCACACATTAATTTCCTGGGCATGCTTCTTTCTACTCAATGTTGCATGCACTTTGAGCATGTTGGCAACTTCACTGCTAGCTTGCTGCTCATCTTGCAATTGACGCTAACACATTGCAGCACTCTTGCAAGGTCCAGAGGTTAATTTGAGAACAAGTACCTCGAGGTTAATTTGACAGACATGCCTTATAGGTTAACAGAAGTCATATCACCTTTTTGAGAAAGATATCGTGAAGTAACACGATAGACTTCTTTCATGCCAATTAACATGAGTTCAAAAAACAAAAATTATCAAAAAGATACGCGATAGAACTTTGATTAACATGTGTTCAAAAAAAAGTACTCACACAAGACTCAGAGGTTAATTTGAGAACAAGTACCTCGAGGTTAATTTGACAGACATGCCTTACAGGTTGACAGAAGTCATATCACTTTTTTTGGAAAGATGTCGTGAAGTAACACGATATACCTTCTTTAAAGCCAATTATCTGTGTTCAAAAAACAAAAAATATCAAAAAGTAACACGATAGACCTTTGATTAACATGTGTTCAAAAAACGAATACTCCTGCAAGACCCAGAGGTTAATCTGAGAACAAGTACCTCGAGGTTAATTTGACAGACATTCCTTATAGGTTGACAAAACTCATATCACTTTTTTGGGAAAGATTTCATGAAGTAACACGATAAACCTAATTTCACCAATTAACATGTGTTCAATAAACAAAAATTACCAAAAGTAACGAGATAGACCTTCGAGATAGACCTTCGATTAACGTGGATCAGGACGCTTAACCAATTCCCATACACTGTTCAGCTCAAACTGTTGAAGCTCTTCTTGCATAGCTTGAATCCACTCAGGTTCCATAAAAGCTTCTTCAACTTTCTTGGGTTCTGTGATTGAAACGAATGTGAAGTGTCCACAGAAATTTGCCAGTTGAGTTGCCCTTGAACGAGTCAGTGGACCAGGTGCATTGATGCTATCAATTATTCTGTCAATCTGCACTTCATTGGCAACACGAGGATGTATGGGTCGAAGACTTTGCTCTTGCTGATCTATGTTGTCATGGGGAGGAATGTCTTCAGGCTGAGCATTGTCTTCGTGTGGATCAGGTGCTGAGATGATAAGTTCTTCTTCAGAATGAGCTTCAGAAGGTATAATTTCTCCAGTTCCCATTAGCTTGATTGATTCACTGGCTGGAACTTCATCTAGCACATCTGGCAGTTGCTCTCTTTGTGACCCATTGGTCTCATCGAACCGCACATCCACTGTTTCAACCACTTTGTAGTGAAAGAGATTGAAGACTCTGTAGGAGTGCGAATCCTTTCCATGCCCAAGCATAAAGCCCTCATGTGCTTTTGGAGCAAATTTTGAGGTGTGGTGAGGGTCCTTGATCCAGCATCTTGAGCCAAATACTCTGAAGTAACTGACATTTGGCTTCTTGCCAGTTAGAAGTTCATAAGATGTCTTGTTCAGAAGCTTGTGAAGATAGACACGGTTGATAGTATGGCATGCAGTGTCAATGGCTTCAGTCCAGAATTTTCTTGGAGTCTTGTACTCATCTAGCATTGTTCTGGCCATCTCAACGAGTGTTCTGTTCTTGCGTTCGACGATGCCATTCTGCTGTGGCGTGTACGGAGCTGAGAATTCATGAGTGATGCCCAATGTATCAAGATATGTGTCAAGGCCAGTGTTCTCGAATTCAGTGCCATTGTCACTTCTCATGTGCTTTATCTTGGCGCCATAATTGTTCATAGCCCGATTTGCGAAGCGTCTGAAGACATCCTGCACTTCAGTCTTGTAAAGGATTATGTGCACCCAAGTATATCTAGAGTAATCATCAACAATGACGAAGCCGTAGAGGCAAGCAGTAGTGGAAAAAGTTGAGTAGTGAGTGGGACCAAAGAGATCCATGTGAAGCAGTTCGAAGGGTTGAGTAGTGGTCATGATTGTCTTCGAAGGATGTTTTGCCCTTGTCATCTTCCCTGCTTCACAGGCACCGCATAAGTGATCTTTCTTGAACTTGACGCCCTCGATGCCTATGACATGCTTCTTCTTTGCAAGGGTGTGGAGGTTCCTCATGCCAGCATGCCCAAGCCTCCGATGCCAAAGCCAACATTCGGAAGCCTTTGCGAGAAGACATACTGCAAGCTGTGGCCCTGCTGAGAAATCTACCACGTACAAATCATCTTTCCGATACCCTTCAAACACTAGAGACTTGTCAGATTCCATTAGTACCAGGCAACGATATTTTCCAAAGATTACAATCATGTTCAAATTGCAAAGCATTGAGATAGATATTAAGTTGAAGCCAAGGGATTCAACAAACATGACTTTATCCATGTGTTGATCGTTTGAGATTGCAACTCTACCCAGACCCAATACCTTACTTTTACCAGTGTCAGCAAATGTGATGTGGCTCTTGTCAGATGGACGTAAGGTTGAGTCCATAAAGAGACTTCTTTTGCCAGTCATGTGATTTGTACACCCACTGTCAATAATCCATTCTAAAGACTCTGAAGTCACTGGTGTCGTACCCTACAGTGCACTTAGGGGGATAGGCTTCACGAAGAGTATTGTGAAGGAAAAACATTTGACGAACCAGTGGATTATGAAAACTTAGATCCAGGTTAGGACAAGTAGGGAGAGTAGCATGCTATTCATGTACGAAATACATAGTGATGCCATTCGGGCATTTGATCTTGCGCCCCACAAGATTTTTACGGTCCCCAGCAATAGCGTCAGAAGATTTTGGTTTTCTGCTGGAGACCTTTCCCTGCAAAAGAGAGTTAACCTTTCTTAACCACCCACATCTTCAAGGGTGGCTTAGAAGCAATAAGTCTAAGTGCAGCATCTGAGAATTTTGGCTTTGGAGCCCTGGCAAACAGTCTAGCAGGCGGGCAATAATACTCATAAGAATAAGCAGAATAGTTCTTGGTCATATGAGCATGACGGTTTGAAGAACCGCTCTCATATGCCTGAGCATGGTTTCCCTGCAAAACATTTGCGTTAGTGCGACTCAGGTGAGTCCTCTGCCTGCATGAAGCCTTTGGACCATATAAAGCCTTTGGTATGAGGTTTGTCTTCTTCATGTGAGGTGTCATGAGGACATTCACAGGAAGATTCTCCAGACATGTTTTTGGAACCCAGATCTTCTTCATAGGCGGTCCATTCCTGCAGTTAGTACCAATGTACCTGGCAAATACTTCACCATTCTGATTTTTAAACAGTTTATAGTTTGCATCAAAGGATTCATCAATGATAATCGGATCAGCACAAGTGAAGCCAGATAGATTGGATGGATCTGCTGAGGATTCCTTTGCAGCAACCCATGCGGTTTTGGGGGACTGCTCAGGTTTCCAGTAAGATACATCTGCATTAATTTTCCTCACGAACCCAACACCCTCTTTCCTAGGGTTTCGATTCAGAATCTGCTTCTTGAGGACATCACATAATGTCTGATGTCCTTTGAGACTTTTGTACATCCCTGTTTCAAGCAATGTCTTCAACCTAGCATTCTCATCAGCAATAGCGGTGGTATCCTCAGCAGAGGGGTTAGTTACCACTTCAACAGTTGAAGATATTGCAACAACAGTAGCAGTGGAACATTCAGCAACAGAAGTAGCATTATCACGCTCAATGCATTTAAGGCATGGTGGTTCAAATCCTTCCTGAGCAGAACTGATCTGTTCGGCTCGAAGTGACTCGTTTTCCTTTTGAAGATCTTCATGATCCGCTCTCAACTTCTCAAGATCTTGCTTCTTTTGAAGATAATCATAGGAAAGCTTTTCATGAGTAGTTGAGAGAGTCTCAAGACGATCTTCGAGTTCCTGATACTTAACATGAAGATTTTTTATGTCTTCAATTAAGGATTCAGAACGAGTCATTTCAGCACCCAACAGATCATCACTTCTGTCTAACAGTTTTTGAATATGTTCCATGGCCTTTTGTTATTCAGTTGCAATTTTAGCAAGTGTTTTGTAGCTGGGTTTTGAATCACAATCAGAGTCATCGTCACTGGATGTTTGATAGTGAGTAGTGCGTGTGTTTACCTCGGCACCACGTGCCATGAAGCAGTAGGTAGGAGTAGAGTCGTCCTTGTCATTTGCATCGGTGTTGGTGATGAAGTCATTGTCTTCAGTGTTGAAGATGGACTTGGCGACGTAGGCTGTAGCCAGACTCGCAATGCCTGAATCAGACTCCTCCTCAGACTCCACCTCTGCCTCCTCAGAAGCGGACTCCTCCTCTGAATCCATTTCCTTGCCAACAAACACACGAGCCTTGCCAGATGAACTCTTCTTGTGTGATGAAGACTTTGAGGAAGACTTGGAAGAAGACTTTGAGTATTTCTTCTTCTTATCGTCAGAGTCATATTCCTTGCTCTTCTTCTTCTTTCTGCTCTCATTGTCCCATTGTGGACACTCAGAGATGAAGTGTCCAGTTTTCTTGCACTTGTGACATGTTTTCTTCTTGTAGTCATGAGCAGAAGCTTCATCATTCCATGAGCTTGATCGTGAAGACTTTCTGAAGCCTTTCTTCTTGGTGAATTTCTGGAACTTCTTCACTAGCATTGCAAGTTCCCTTCCAATGTCTTCAGGATCATCAGAACTGCTGTCAGATTCTTCTTTAGATGAGGACACAGCTTTTGCCTTCAAGGCACGAGTTCGCCCATAGTTTGGACCGTAGATATCTCTTTTCTCAGAAAGCTGAAACTCATGTGTGTTGAGCCTCTCAAGTATGTCAGACGGATCGAGTGCCTTGAAGTCGGGACGTTCTTGAATCATCAAGGCTAGGATGTCAAACGAACTGTCAAGTGATCTCAGCAGCGTCTTGACGATTTCATGTTTGGTGATCTTAGTGGCGCCGAGGGATTGAAGCTCATTTGTGATGTCAGTGAGCCGATCAAATGTGTGCTGGACATTCTCATTGTCATTTCGCTTGAAGCGGTTGAAGAGGTTGCGAAGAACACTGATTCTCTGATCTCTCTGGGTTGAGATGCCTTCATTGACTTTGGAGAGCCAGTCCCAGACCAGCTTGGATGTCTTCAAGGCACTCACACGGCCGTACTGTCCCTTGGTCAGATGACCACAGATAATATTCTTGGCAGTAGAGTCCAGTTGAGTGAACTTCTTGACATCAGCAGCAGTGACACCTTCTCCAGCCTTGGGAACGCTGTTTTCGACGACATACCATAGGTCGACATCAATGGCTTCAAGATGCATGCGCATCTTATTCTTCTAGTAGGGATATTCAGTTCCATCGAAGACGGGGCACGCAGCGGAGACTTTAATTATCCCTGCAGTCGACATAGCTAAAACTCCAGGTGGTTAAACCGAATCACACAGAACAAGGGAGCACCTTGCTCTGATACCAATTGAAAGTGCGTTATATCGACTAGAGGGGGGGTGAATAGGCGATTTTTATGAAAGTCTTCAAAACGTGGAAGTTATGAAGACAAACAAAGTGGACAAGCCTATCACTATGCAGCGGAAGTTAGATTACACAAGGCAAGCCATAGTCAAGTATACAATATAGTGAAAGCACAGTGACAGACAGCTTCAGTGTAATGAGGATCAGGTAGGAAGAAGCTATGAAGCCAATCAAATCATACAGTCAAGTTGTGAAGACAGAAGATAAAGCAAGCATGCAATGGCTTCACAATGTGTACTGGTAAGTAAAGGGAGGTGAAGATGAAACCAGTGACACGCTGAAGACAATGATTTGTTGGACCAGTTCCAGTTGCTATGACAACTGTATGTCTGGTTGGAGCGGCTAGGTATTTAAACCAAAGGACACACAGTCCCGGACACCCAGTCCTGAACACGCAGCTCAGGACACCCAGTCCTCACCGTTTTCTCCTTGAGCTAAGGTCACACAGACCTCGCCCAATCACTCTGGTAAGTCTTCAAAGTAGACTCCCAAACCTTCACAGACTTCGTTCACCGGCAATCCACAATTTCTCTTGGATGCTCAGAACGCGACGCCTAACCGGCTGGAGAATGCACAGTCCTCAAGTGTAATAAGTCTTCAGATCACTCAGACAAGAAGACTTAAGTGATGCCCAATTACTCTAGCTCTGGGTGGTTAGGGCTTTTCTCCTCGCTAGGGATTTTCTCTCAAAGGCTTAGAGGTGGGTTGCTCTCAAACGACAAAAGCCGTACACTGAAATCTGAGCGGCCAACCGTTTATGGTTGCAGGGGTGGACTATTTATAGCCACTTGGCAACCCGACCTGATTTGTCCGAAATGACCCTGGGTCACTAAGGAACTGACACGTGTATCAACGGTCGAATTTCGAACTCACACGGCAACTTTACTTGGGCTACAAGTAAAGCTGAATTGTCTGACTCTGGACAAGATTTTCTCTCATTGTCTTCACTCGAAGACATAGGGTTTGAATTAGGCATCACTTCAGTCATCCTGACTGGTTCTCTTGGACCCCACTTAACAGTACGGTGGTTCCTATGACACAACATGAATGAAGTAAAACTACGAAGGATCTAAGTCTTCGAGTTCCATAAGCTTCATGGGGAGTCTTCACATGTCATTGTCTTCAACATGAATGTCTTCATAAACCACCATTGTCTTCAATGTCTTCGTACATTTTTAGGGGTCATCTCTGGTAGCTAAACCGAATCAATGAGGGACTTCTACCTGTGTTATCCTGCAATTCTCACAAACACATTAGTCCCTCAACTAGGTTTGTCGTCAATACTCCAAAACCAACTAGGGGTGGCACTAGATGCACTTACAATCTCCCCCTTTTTGGTGATTGATGACAAACTAGTTGAAGTTTTCAACGGGGAATATAATTTGTGAAATTGTAAAGGAATTGTCTTCATAAGCTGCAAGGGCTCCCCCTGAAGATGTGCATATAAGTAATTTGCTTCTGGTACGCAAATGCACATGGCAGGTTGTACTTGTGGGAATCCACTTCAACTTATGATGACAATCCACCATGCATGTAAAGGTATATGAAGAGAATGACATGCATAATGAAAAATGGACGTCTGCGAAATGATATAAGTGCGGAAATAATCATCGTACATGCGGAATTTATCTTCACAAAAACATAGTGGCAAACAAGTAGCAGACGACCATCAAGTTTAAGTGTTACAACTCAAAGAACCAAATGTAGCAAAACGAGAGTTGTAAGCACAAAGCAAAATGCAAAATATAAAGCACCCGCCCATATTATTGACCCGCTTGAAGACTATAAACATCATATGCTTCTCCCCCTTTTGTCAGTGATGACCAAAAAGGTTTGAAGACATAGAGTTTTCTACGCGTTCCCAGGCGCAGCAGGGTCGGTGGAGGTGTTTGGTGGTGCTGAAGAGCTTGGTGCAGGGTCGACGCGTGCTGAAGAAGGTGGTGGTGATGTAGCGTCATCTTCTTCCTCAATGATTCTTCCAGTCACGGTGGCAGCAGAGGAAGAGAACTCTGAATCTTCAAGGGACGGAGTTCCGCGCAGCACAGCTCTTTTGGGGGGTGTGGAGTCAAACTTGAATCTCTCTCTGAAGCCATCCTCTTGAAGTTCAGCTTCAGTGCACATCATCGTGAGGCCTTTCCAAGTGCGGTGACAGGTTTCATGTGCGACGAATGCATTCTTGGTGGCCAGATTTCTGATGCGATTGACGTCTTGCATGATACTTCTCATCTGCCTTTTGAGCCAGTCGTGATGCCTATCTTGCTTTTGGTGAAGATCCACAAGAATTTCTCGGTCATTGAGTGAACGGGCACGTTTCTTGGGTCTTTGTGCAGCTGTGCTGTCAGTGGCTTCAGTTGATGCAGGGGCACGTGTGGTGCCAGCCATTGGATACACTCTTGAGATGGCTTCAACACCTTCATCATTCTGAGTGAAGCTCTGGTGTTCTGCATTCTGAAGACTTAATGGTTGCTTGGCAGGCTCAGGATATATTGCTTCAGCAGAGGTGTCCACATCGGGTAAGAAGATCATATGGTTGCGGGCTAAGGGCTGATAGGAGATAGTAGAGTGAAGCTTGATCAGCCTCATAACCCAAGGAGCATAAATCTTCAAACCAAAGAGATCTGAGCCAGACGCTGCAAGTTGGCGTATAAAGAGATCCTGTGCATTGAAGCATTTGCCATGCAGGATACAAAAGATGAGAGTCTTCATGGCACCTTCAACCTTGGCATATGGAGAGTGCCCCTTAATGGGCCATAGAGTCCGCCTGACAATGTGATATATAGTTCTGGGCAGGTACTCTAAGTCTTCAACGAAGAACTCAGTTGGATAAGGTGCATCAAGAGGCAATGGCTTCATCATTGAGAGCATCTGACTCATATTTGGCTCAGGTCGCTGGAATATGCTCTCAATTGCTTCAGCATGGAGTTGGCAGCCTTCTTCGAAGAGTTCGCCAGGAGTGGGTAGGCCAGTAAGCTCAATGATATCGAATGCATTAGCTTCATGATGGACATTGCCGGTCATCCAGTCCAGGACCCAAGTCTTCGGATCTCTGTTGTAGCCTTTGATATGCAGTGTGGCATAGAACTGGAGCAGAAGCTCTTCATTCCAGTGCTCTTCATCGGTGATAAACGGCAGCAGACCCACTTGCTTGAAGCAATCCAGTGCTTCTTCCAGACCAGGCAGACCAGCAACAGCTTCAACCTCAAGGCACTGGTGAGGAAAGATACGGCCTTGGTTGTATAGGATGCATGAATAGTAGCTGCACTGTGGGTAGCTCCAGAACCTATCTGATACAATCCGTTCCCTTGAATAAGGGTTCTTGAGGCTGTTGAAGAATGTGTTATCTTCTCTGAAGCTATTGACATTAAAGGAGCCAGGAGCTGATGCAGGACCTGGGAACCTTGGCAGTCGTGGGATTGGCTTCTGGACCTGGGGCCTGTGCGCAACATGATAGTTGAACTGTGGACCGGCAGCAGACTCAGGCACAGAAGGTTCAGATGCAGTAGCTTCAGTGTCTCTTGAAGCTGTTGGTTGGTCGGGCTCCACAATTGCTTCAGTGTTGGTGGTGGCAGGCTCAAGGATTTCAGCCTCAACACATGTAGTGAGAGGGAGGGATTCAGGTGCGTTCTCCTTGAGAACTTCTTGTTGGTTCGGGGGAGACGGAGCTTCTTCTTCATGTTCTTCTTCATGTTCGTCGGCTGATGCAGCCGGAATGTCGTCAGCAGCCTGATCCCTTGGCCCTTTGCGAAGCCTACGGAATGTAGGCGACGCCGGTGGAGTTGCAGTGGGTTGGGGCTCATTCTCTTCCTCCTGCGGGCGATCTGCCCACGATGCATCTTGGGTGATTGGTGTCAATGGACGACCAATGCTGATCATTTCGCTTGTTTCAAGCTGAGGAAGGGATGCATCACCTTGTACATTGTCTTGGAGACCAATGTCTTCAGCAGCGTTGGGGTCGGCTGCTGGAATGTCTTCAGCGTGCGGAGCCTCTGTGAAAGCAGGCTCATGCACTGTCAACTGACGATCTTCGTCAGGATAGCGGACGAAGAGGGGTTCGACTATCAAGGGCTCTGTGGGAGCAGCCTGAGATTTCTTGGTCTTGCGCTTCTTGATGGTGGGGTCAGAAGGAGAGGCTTCAGGGTGTTTCCTCTTCCTTGCTTCAGCTTTGGCTGTCCGTGTCTTCTTGAGCTCTGAAGCGGTTGACCGGTGCTTTGGCTTCGAGCCAGTCTTAGCAGTGGGGAAGACAATCGGAACAGCTTCTTGCCTTGGTGCTTCTTGTTCAGCCACAGCGGGCTTCTTCTTTTTCTTCGCGGCCATCCTGGGGTCGATGCCGGGACGCCCAAGTGCCTTCCGCTTCTCGGCCTCATTGTAGGCCTGCACACAGTGATCAGCCAAAGTCTTCATTCGCTCCCGCGAACCCTGAGCTTCTGCATGTTTCTTCAAAAAGTTTTCCTTCAACTCGTGCAACATGACCTTGAAGTCCTTGACTTCTTGGACGCTGAGCTTGGCCATATTCTGCTTGAACTAAGCCTTTTCAAAATCAATCTTCTGCTTCAGTTCAACAATGCGCTGGGCAATTGCAAGTTCTGAAGCAATAGCGCCTTGGAAGGTGACGCTGAGGCCAATGGGCAGCTGCAGATCATCGAAGCTGATATTGGGTGTATCAAACCACTCATCAATGAAGTTGTGTATGATTGCTGCATCAAACAGAGGTAGATTGTTGAAGATTTCAGCCTCCTCCTTGCTCTTGATGAGCTACTCAAGAGCGTCATCGCCAAGATCTTCGTCACTGGACAGATCAATGGTCTCGCTGCGCAGAATGGCAGCAGCTGTGAGCTCTTTGCCTGTGTGTGGCTGAGGCTTCTTCGCTTCTTGGGGCTTGGAGACACGTGATAAGTCTTCAGACTGCACACTTGCTTCAGGAGGTGCAGTTGCCAATGGCTTCGCTCTGGAGATTTTAGGAGAAGCGGCTGGCTTTGAAACTTTTGGCTTCTTCGTCTGCTCGAGCTTCGGTGCAGCAGGAGCGTCATCAGACTCAGTGTCTGTTGGAGGGTCGTTCATGGCAGTCCCTTGGACTAGAATGCGAGTGATGAGGCCTTCGAGATTGGCATACGGCCCGATGATATTGGGATTTGCGTCGCATGTGCCATCCGCCCTTGGTTTAGAGGGACCAGGGTTGAAGTCCAACCCCAACTCCTTCTTGTTTTGCTTCGCAGAGTTCTGAGCAAATTGGAAGTTGCGCTTGAACAGAGTGTCATCGCGACACCAGAGAAGTGATGACGGATGTGCTTCAGCTGGCTGTGGTCCTCTGACCATGGATGGAAAGAAGCCTTGAGCAATGGCTTCGTCTCTGGACCGGGGTACGAGATTTTTGTACAATACGTCTCCCCATGGTCTCTTGATGGCGCACTTTTCTGCATATTCCTTAGTGACGAAGCGGTATTGGAACCACTGCTCTGCCCAATATCTTCGAATCCATTGGATTCGTGTCTTATGCTGACCATAGCTCTCTTCAGGATCAGTTTTGTACATTTCTGCCAAGTCATCAGGCAGATCCTTAGACGTTTCACCACGTCTCTGTCTGCCTCCCTTCCTTGCTGGTTTTTCTGCTGCCGTGAAGCTTAACTTGGAAGGCTTCAAGATGTTCAAAGTCTTCAAAGGCTTCCTTTTGCTTGACCATCAAGAACTCGCTTCAGGAGAATTGATGTGATGCTATAAGAACTCTGCAAATGAATGCAGACTATGAGAACCAAAAGATTCTCCCACGGACATGTACCTGTGACAGCATTAAGGTGCGAGGAAAGGGGAAGAGGTCATATGCATTCTCAGAAGATTTTGAAGATAAATCAGTTTAAAGATATTGACCTCATCATGCGAAGACATTCACTTTATAGAAAAGAAGTTGGTTCCAGATTTGTACGAACCCATAGATCAGTACAAGTGAGGAATCTAACTACTTCATGAAGCACAAGTGAATATACTAGGCAAGTTATGAGATGCAGATTGAGAGAGATGTAACTTGTGTGAATAGAAACTTCTTATGGCAGAAAGTGACCGAGCTATAGGATCAAAAGAGGCTGTAAAAAGAGGTTTTATTTACCACACTTGGAACTGCTAGACGAAGTGGGAGTTGAGGCTGAGCAGTTCGATCCTCCGTGCCCTAACTTGGCTACGGAAGACACCTACGGCGACGGCGGAGAGACCGATGTCCGCAGTCGGCGTGGAAACGGCATCGGAGAGGTTGCGGCAGTGAAGCACTTCGTCGCCGGCGTCGTTGAGAGCTAGCGGTGGCGCTAGGGTTGGTGCGAGGGTGGAAGAAGAGATAATGACCACAGTGAATCATGTATTTATAGGGATAGGGGCGGCACTGCGCTATTACTCAGGTGCCCCTGGCGATTCGCATCTGATCAGCACGTGGCCATCATGCGGTATTGTGGGGGCAGTTCCACACCCCACGCACGCCTTGTTTGTCGGGTGTCGTTCCTACTTCTCCGGATTTCTTGTTGATGAAATAACATTGAAAACGGTTTTAAAGTTTGTCTCTGTGTCTTCTGCTGACAAGGATGCAGTGAAGACATTCGACAGTTTCAATAGAATGCATAGGACTTGGAGAGATAGAGTTTGAGGTAGGAAGCATGGAGAGGTTAGGGTCCGATCACATTCACTTAGTTCAAAAGATTCAAACAAGAAGACATAGCTATAAGTGAATGTTGTAGAGGACAGAACACCAGTACATATATATATATATATATATATATATATAATTAACGCAGTGAAGATAATCATGAAGACAAATTGAGATTGAAGTCAAACCAAATGTGAAGACATAGCAAATGTAACGCCATGAGTGAAACACTTCAAGCAGAAAATTTGGTGGTGGCGTTACCCACTGTATAGGAAGTATTAGACCCAGACACGGCGCACAATTATCGTGGCGCTCCGAAGTCAAATTCCATGTTAATGTATTCACACTTAGAATGTATGTCTTCATTGATTGAAGATATACGTTACTTAGTGTGTTGCACATCTAAGTCATCAACATGCATAAGTGTTAGGATGTGTGCCTGATCACAAGACATTTGAGGATTCCAAGATATTTAGCTCACACCGTAACTAGCAAAATCTCTTCTCATCCAAGGGCTTGGTGAAGATATCTGCCAATTGCTCTTCAGTGTTGACGTGTATGATATCAATATCTTCCTTTGCAACATGATCTCTGAGAAAATGATGACGAATTTCAATGTGCTTTGTCTTCGAGTGCTGAACTGGGTTGTTGGCGATCTTGATGGCGCTTTCGTTGTCGCAGTAAAGTGGCACTTGCTTCAGATGAATGCCATAATCCTTGAGGGTTTGCTTCATCCATAGAAGCTGAGCGCAGCAGGATCCAGCAGCAATGTATTCAGATTCAGCAGTGGAGAGAGATACACAGTTCTGCTTCTTTGAAGACCAACATACAAGTGATCGGCCCAGAAATTGACATGTGCCTGATGTGGACTTCCGATCAACCTTGTCACCAGCATAATCAGCATCCGAAAATCCAACCAGATCAAACTCTGAGCCCTTTGGATACCATAACCCTAGAGTTGGGGTGTGAGCCAAATATCGAAGAATTCGCTTCACAGCTAAGTGATGCGACTCCTTTGGTGCCGCTTGGAATCGAGCACACATGCAAACACTAAGCATAATATCTGGCCTAGATGCACATAAATAAAGCAAAGAACCAATCATGGAGAGGTATACCTTTTGATCAAACTCTTTACCATTGTCGTCAGGACCCAGATAATGCTTGGCTGGCATTGGTGTTGTGAAACCTTCGCAGTCTTGCATACCGAACTTCTTTAGGCAATCTTTGAGATACTTCTCTTGAGATATGAAGATGCCATTGTGTTGTTGCCGTATCTGAAGACCGAGGAAGAATTTCAGCTCCCCCATCATAGACATCTGATATTGCTCTTGCATCATATATCCGAACTCCTCATTGTACTTCTGATTGGTGCAGCCGAAGATAATGTCATCCACATATATTTGGCACACAAACAGTTCACCATCATATGTCTTCGTGAAGAGAGTGGGATCTAGGGAACCAGGTATGAAGCCTTTGCTCTTCAGGAAGTATTTGAGTGTATCATACCAGGCCCGAGGGGCTTGTTTGAGGCCATATAGTGCCTTATTGAGCTTGTAAACCATGTCAGGATGTTTTGGATCTTCAAACCCAGGTGGTTGTGCAACATACACTTCTTCTTAAATTTTGCCATTGAGAAAGGCACTCTTCACATCCATTTGATACAGAATTATGTTGTGATGATTTGCATAGGCCATCAGTATACGGATGGCTTCAAGTCTGGCCACAGGAGCAAATGTTTCATCGAAGTCAATGCCTTCTACTTGAGTATATCCTTGAGCAACGAGACGAGCCTTGTTTCTGACGACTTGACCATGCTCATCTTGCTTGTTGCGGTATATCCATTTGGTGCCTATTATGTTATGCTTCCGTGGATCAGGACGCTTAACCAATTCCCATACACTATTCAGCTCAAACTGTTGAAGCTCTTCTTGCATAGCTTGAATCCACTCAGGTTCCATAAAAGCTTCTTCAACTTTCTTGGGTTCTGTGATTGAAACGAATGTGAAGTGTCCGCAGAAATTTGCCAGTTGAGTTGCCCTTGAACAAGTCAGTGGACCAGGTGCATTGATGCTATCAATTATTCTGTCAATCTGCACTTCATTGGCAACACGAGGATGTATGGGTCGAAGACTTTGCTCTTGCTGATCTATGTTGTCATGGGGAGGAATGTCTTCAGGCTGAGCATTGTCTTCGTGTGCATCAGGTGCTGAGATGATAAGTTCTTCTTCAGGATGAGCTTCAGAAGGTATAATTTCTCCAGTTCCCATTAGCTTGATTGATTCACTGGCTGGAACTTCATCTAGCACATCTGGCAGTTGCTCTCTTTGTGACCCATTGGTCTCATCGAACCGCACATCCATTGTTTCAACCACTTTGTAGTGAAAGAGATTGAAGACTCTGTAGGAGTGCGAATCCTTTCCATACCCAAGCATAAAGCCCTCATGTGCTTTTGGAGCAAATTTTGAGGTGTGGTGAGGGTCCTTGATCCAGCATCTTGAGCCAAATACTCTGAAGTAACTGACATTTGGCTTCTTGCCAGTTAGAAGTTCATAAGATGTCTTGTTCAGAAGCTAGTGAAGATAGACACGGTTGATAGTATGGCATGCAGTGTCAATGGCTTCAGTCCAGAATTTTCTTGGAGTCTTGTACTCATCTAGCATTGTTCTGGCCATCTCAATGAGTGTTCTGTTCTTGCGTTCGACGATGCCATTCTTGTGTGGCGTGTACGGAGCTGAGAATTCATGAGTGATGCCCAATGTATCAAGATATGTGTCAAGGCCAATGTTCTTGAATTTAGTGCCATTGTCACTTCTGATGTGCTTTATCTTGGCGCCATAATTGTTCATAGCCCGATTTGCGAAGCGTCTGAAGACATCCTGCACTTCAGTCTTGTAAAGGATTATGTGCACCCAAGTATATCTAGAGTAATCATCAACAATGATGAAGCCGTAGAGGCAAGAAGTAGTGGAAAAAGTTGAGTAGTGAGTGGGACCAAAGAGATCCATGTGAAGCAGTTCGGAGAGTTGAGTAGTGGTCATGATTGTCTTCGAAGGATGTTTTGCCCTTGTCATCTTCCCTGCTTCACAGGCACCGCATAAGTGATCTTTCTTGAACTTGACGCCCTCGATGCCTATGACATGCTTCTTCTTTGCAAGGGTGTGGAGGTTCCTCATGCCAGCATGCCCAAGCCGCCGATGCCAAAGCCAACATTCTGAAGCCTTTGCGAGAAGACATACTGCAAGCTGTGGCCTTGCTGAGAAATCTACCACGTACAAATCATCTTTCCGATACCCTTCAAACACTAGAGACTTGTCAGATTCCATTAGTACCAGGCAACGATATTTTCCAAAGATTACAATCATGTTCAAATCGCAAAGCATTGAGATAGACATTAAGTTGAAGCCAAGGGATTCAACAAACATGACTTTATCCATGTGTTGATCGTTTGAGATTGCAACTCTACCCAGACCCAATTCCTTACTTTTACCAGTGTCAGCAAATGTGATGTGGCTCTTGTCAGATGGACGTAAGGTTGAGTCCATAAAGAGACTTCTTTTGCCAGTCATGTGATTTGTACACCCACTGTCAATAATCCATTCTAAAGACTCTGAAGTCGCTGGTGTCGTACCCTACAGTGCAGTTAGGGGGATAGGCTTCACGAAGAGTATTGTGAAGGAAAAACATTTGACGAACCAGTGGATTATGAAAACTTAGATCCAGGTTAGGACAAGTAGGGAGAGTAGCATGCGATTCATGTACGAAATACATTGTGATGCCATTCGGGCATTTGATCTTGCGCCCCACAAGATTTTTAAGGTCCCCAGCAATAGCGTCAGAAGATTTTGGTTTTCTGCTGGAGACCTTTCCCTGCAAAAGAGAGTTAAGCTTTCTTAACCACCCACATCTTCAAGGGTGGCTTAGAAACAATAAGTCTAAGTGCAGCATCTGAGAATTTTGGCTTTGGAGCCCTGGCAAATAGTCTAGCAGGCGGGCAATAGTACTCATAAGAATAAGCAGAATAGTTCTTGGTCATATGAGCATGACGGTTTGAAGAACCGCTCTCATATGCCTGAGCATGGTTTCCCTGCAAAACATTTGCGTTAGTGCGACTCAGGTGAGTCCTCTGCCTGTATGAAGCCTTTGGACCATATGAAGCCTTTGGTCTGAGGTTTGTCTTCTTCATGTGAGGTGTCATGAGGACATTCACAGGAAGATTCTCCAGACATGTTTTTGGAACCCAGATCTTCTTCATAGGCGGTCCATTCCTGCAGTTAGTACCAATGTACCTGGCAAATACTTCACCATTCTGATTTTTAAACAGTTTATAGTTTGCATCAAAGGATTCATCAATGATAATTGGATCAGCACAAGTGAAGCCAGATAGATTGGATGGATCTGCTGAGGATTCCTTTGCAGCAACCCATGTGGTTTTGGGGTACTGCTCAGGTTTCCAGTAAGATCCATCTGCATTAATTTTCCTCACGAACCCAACACCCTCTTTCCTAGGGTTTCGATTTAGAATCTGCTTCTTGAGGACATCACATAATGTCTGATGTCCTTTGAGACTTTTGTACATCCCTGTTTCAAGCAATGTCTTCAACCTAGCATTCTCATCAGCAATAGCGGTGGTATCCTCAGCAGAGGGGTTAGTTACCACTTCAACAGTTGAAGATATTGCAACAACAGTAGCAGTGGAACATTCAGCAACAGAAGTAGCATTATCACGCTCAATGCATTTAAGGCATGGTGGTTCAAATCCTTCCTGAGCAGAACTGATCTGTTCGGCTCGAAGTGACTCGTTTTCCTTTTGAAGATCTTCATGATCCGCTCTCAACTTCTCAAGATCTTGCTTCTTTTGAAGATAATCATAGGAAAGCTTTTCATGAGTAGTTGAGAGAGTCTCAAGACGATCTTCGAGTTCCTGATACTTAACATGAAGATTTTTTATGTCTTCAATTAAGGATTCAGAACGAGTCATTTCAGCACCCAACAGATCATCACTTCTGTCTAACAGTTTTTGAATATGTTCCATGGCCTTTTGTTGTTCAGTTGCAATTTTAGCAAGTGTTTTGTAGCTGGGTTTTGAATCACAATCAGAGTCATCGTCACTGGTTGTTTGATAGTGAGTAGTGCGTGTGTTTACCTTGGCACCACGTGCCATGAAGCAGTAGGTAGGAGTAGAGTCGTCCTTGTCATTTGCATCGGTGTTGGTGATGAAGTCATTGTCTTCAGTGTTGAAGATGGACTTGGCGACGTAGGCTGTAGCCAGACTCGCAATGCCTGAATCAGACTCCTCCTTAGACTCCACCTCTGCCTCCTCAGAAGCGGACTCCTCCTCTGAATCCATTTCCTTGCCAACAAACGCACGAGCCTTGCCAGATGAACTCTTCTTGTGTGATGAAGACTTTGAGGAAGACTTGGAAGAAGACTTTGAGTATTTCTTCTTCTTATCGTCAGAGTCATATTCCTTGCTCTTCTTCTTCTTTCTGCTCTCATTGTACCATTGTGGACACTCAGAGATGAAGTGTCAAGTTTTCTTGCACTTGTGACATGTTTTCTTCTTGTAGTCATGAGCAGAAGCTTCATCATTCCATGAGCTTGATCGTGAAGAATTTCTGAAGCCTTTCTTCTTAGTGAATTTCTGGAACTTCTTCACTAGCATTGCAAGTTCCCTTCCAATGTCTTCAGGATCATCAGAACTGCTGTCAGATTCTTCTTTTGATGAGGACACAACTTTTTCCTTCAAGGCACGAGTTCGCCCATAGTTTGGACCGTAGATATCTCTTTTCTCAGAAAGCTGAAACCCATGTGTGTTGAGCCTCTCAAGTATGTCAGACGGATCGAGTGCCTTGAAGTCGGGACGTTCTTGAATCATCAGGGCTAGGATGTCAAACGAACTGTCAAGTGATCTCAGCAGCGTCTTGACGATTTCATGTTTGGTGATCTTAGTGGCGCCGAGGGCTTGAAGCTCATTTGTGATGTAAGTGAGCCGATCAAATGTGTGCTGGACATTCTCATTGTCATTTCGCTTGAAGCGGTTGAAGAGGTTGCGAAGAACACTGATTCTTTGATCTCTCTGGGTTGAGATGCCTTCATTGACTTTGGAGAGCCAGTCCCAGACCAGCTTGGATGTCTTCAAGGAACTCACACGGCCGTACTGTCCCTTGGTCAGATGACCACAGATAATATTCTTGGCAATAGAGTCCAGTTGAGTGAACTTCTTGACATCAGCAGCAGTGACACCTTCTCCAGCCTTGGGAACGCTGTTTTCGACGACATACCATAGGTCGACGTCAATGGCTTCAAGATGCATGCGCATCTTATTCTTCCAGTAGGGATATTCAGTTCCATCGAAGATGGGGCACGCAGCGGAGACTTTAATTATCCCTGTAGTCGACATAGCTAAAACTCCAGGTGGTTAAACCGAATCACACAGAACAAGGGAGCACCTTGCTCTGATACCAATTGAAAGTGTGTTATATCGACTAGAGGGGGGGTGAATAGGCGATTTTTATGAAAGTCTTCAAAACGTGGAAGTTATGAAGACAAACAGAGTGGACAAGCCTATCACTATGCAGCAAAAGTTAGATTACACAAGGCAAGCCATAGTCAAGTATACAATATAGTGAAAGCATAGTGATAGACAGCTTCAGTGTAATGAGGATCAGGTAGGAAGAAGCTATGAAGCCAATCAAATCATACAGTCAAGTTGTGAAGACAGAAGATCAAGCAAGCATGCAATGGCTTCACAATGTGTACTGGTAAGTAAAGGGAGGTGAAGATGAAACCAGTGACACGCTGAAGACAATGATTTGTTGGACCAATTCCAGTTGCTGTGACAACTGTACGTCTGGTTGGAGCGGCTAGGTATTTAAACCAAAGGACACACAGTCCCGGACACCCAGTCCTGAACACGCAGCTCAGGACACCCAGTCCTCACCGTTTTCTCCTTGAGCTAAGGTCACACAGACCTCGCCCAACCACTCTGGTAAGTCTTCAAGGTAGACTCCCAAACCTTCACAGACTTCGTTCACCAGCAATCCACAATTTCTCTTGGATGCTCAGAACGCGACGCCTAACCGGCTGGAGAATGCATAGTCCTCAAGTGTATTAAGTCTTCAGATCACTCAGACAAGAAGACTTAAGTGATGCCCAATTACTCTGGCTCTGGGTGGTTAGGGCTTTTCTCCTCGCTAGGGATTTTCTCTCAAAGGCTTCGAGGTGGGTTGCTCTCAAACGACAAAAGCCGTGCACTGAAATCTGAGCAGCCAACCGTTTATGGTTGTAGGGGTGGACTATTTATAGCCACTTGGCAACCCGACCTGATTTGTCCGAAATGACCCTGGGTCACTAAGGAACTGACACGTGTATCAACGGTCGAATTTCGAACTCACACGGCAACTTTACTTGGGCTACAAGTAAAGCTGACTTGTCTGACTCTGGACAAGATTTTCTCTCATTGTCTTCACTCGAAGACATAGGATTTGAATTAGGCATCACTTCAGTCATCCTGACTGGTTCTCTTGGACCCCACTTAATAGTACGGTGGTTCCTATGACACAACATGAATGAAGTAAAACTACGAAGGATCTAAGTCTTTGAGTTCCATAAGCTTCATGGGGAGTCTTCACATGTCATTGTCTTCAACATGAATGTCTTCATAAACCACCATTGTCTTCAATGTCTTCGTACATTTTAGGGGTCATCTCTGGTAGCTAAACCGAATCAATGAGGGACTTCTACCTGTGTTATCCTGCAATTCTCACAAACACATTAGTCCCTCAACTAGGTTTGTCGTTAATACTCCAAAACCAACTAGGGGTGGCACTAGATGCACTTACAATGGGTCACTGCAAAGGTTTGTAATAAACCTTTGTAGTAACCCATCCCTCTAGTTAATATCAAGTCCACTTCCCATCCGGTCACCCATCTCATGACTACACCTGCCTCAACACAATTAAATTGGGAGTTCTGTTAGATGAGCTATTGATAACCCACAAATATAGGGGATCGTTTGTAGCATTTTTTGATAAATAAGAGTATCGAACCCAACGAGGAGCTAAAGGCAGAAAAAATATTGAGTAAAATGCATTGATGATCATTGAACTTATCGTATACGGTCACTTTGGTCACTATACTCAGGAATACTGTCAATACAGTCACTATATACGTGTTGAGGTGATTATACAGTCACTCTTGAATCATATAGCTCCGTATTTCATCTATTTGACCAGTCAAACAATCTCGTCAGCTCATTTTTTTCTCCCTGTCTATGTGGGTCCTACCTGTCAGTGGGCCAGGGAAATAAGCAGAGGGAAAATAAAATTTCGCGCGAATGGAGATTCGGACCTGAGAGCTCTCGCGTATGTTTGAGCCGCCTAACCAGCTGCACCACTCTCGCGTTGTGCTATACCTAGTGGAAATTTTTACCTGTTGTGTGGAAACTATCACATGAGTTAAAAGCTTCCAGTATTTGAAATATATATGTGTTGAGTTAAATGCTTCCAGTATATAGGTGTTGAGTTTTTTTATATACGTGTTGAGTTAAATGGTCCTGGTAGTTCACTACTCACATGGCAACTTCCAGCTTCTGTCGAAGTAGTTGAGTAATGAACTAAGTACCGCGGTTAAACGCGTGATGCATGCGTGGATCGATCGTGCAGCGATGCAGCTACCTAGCTGCTACTTGACGAGATCCCATTTTTTCATTCCATTTCAACAAAACAGGCGTGGCATTGGAAAGCAGCTATGCGCATGGCATGTGACTAACGAGATGGATCAATGGGGGGTGGACGGACACGCTTCGTCTCAGATTCAGAGGTAATTCTAGTACTTGATAAGAAGAGCTAGCTGTTAATCAGTTCATAAGTACTCCACTTGTTTAGACAACTGCGTGAGGCGCGAGCAGATCCATCTAAGCTGTAAATCGTCGTCTAGCCTAGATAGCTGTCATCGGTGGATCAGCATCTAACAAATCTCCGCCGATCGTTGATTGATCGATGTGAGCATACATGTACACAAAAAGAGAACTTAAAACCAGGTAACCACAAAGTCACACTGGTGCAGTGATACGTCTCCAACGTATCTATAATTTTTGATTGCTCCATGCTATATTATCTACTGTTTTGGACTATATTGGGATTTATTTTCCACTTTTATATTATTTTTGGGACTAACCTATTAACCGGAGGCCCAGCCCAGAATTGCTGTTTTTTGCCTATTTCTGTGTTTCGAAGAAACGGAATATCAAACGGAGTCCAAACAGAATAAAATCTTCGGGAACGTGATTTTCTCACCGAACGTGATCCAGGAGACTTGGACCCTGCTCCAAGGAACAAAAGAGGCGGTCACGAGGGTGGGGGGCGCCCCCCTACGGCGCGGCCCCTGCCTCGTGGGCCCCTCATTGCTCCTCCGGCGTACTTCTTCCTCCTATATATACACATGTACCCCCAAACGATCAGAAGATGAGCCAAAAACCTAATTCCACCGCCGCAACTTTCTGTATCCACGAGATCCCATCTTGGGGCCTGTATTGGAGCTCCGCTGGAAGAGGGCCGTCATCACGGAGGGCTTCTACATCATCCTAGCCCCTCCGATGAAGTGTGAGTAGTTTACCTCAGACCTTCGGGTCCATAGCTTGTAGCTAGATGGCTTCTTCTCTCTCTTTGAATCTCAATACAAAGTTCTCCCCTCTCTTGTGGAGATCTATTCGATGTAATCTTCTTTTTGCGGTGTGTTTGTTGAGACCGATGAATTGTGGGTTTATGATCAAGTCTATCTATGAATAATATTTGAATCTTCTCTGAATTCTTTTATGTATGATTGGTTATCTTTGCAAGTCTCTTCGAATTATCCGTTTAGTTTGGCCAACTAGATTGGTAGTTCTTGCCATGGGAGAAGTGCTTAGCTTTGGGTTCGATCTTGCGGTGTCCTTACCCAGTGACAGAAGGGGCATCAAGGCACATATTGTATCGTTGCCATCGACGATAACAAGATGGGGTTTATTTCATATTGCATGAATTTATCTCTCTACATCATGTCATCTTGCTTAAGGCGTTACTCTGTTTTTAACTTAATACTCTAGATGCATGCTGGATAGCGGTCGATGAGTGGAGTAATAGTAGTAGATGCAGAATCGTTTCGATCTACTTGTCACGGACGTGATGCCTATATACATGATCACGCCTAGATATTCTCATAACTATGCTCAATTCTGTCAATTGCTCAACAATAATTTGTTCACCCACCATAGAATACTTATGCTCTTGAGAGAAGCCACTAGTGAAACCTATGGCCCCCGGGTCTATTCTCATCATATCAATCTCCATCACTTTAATCTTGCTTTGCTTTTTTACTTTGCCTTTACTTTTTACTTTGCATCTTTATACCAAAAATACCAAAAATATTATATCTATCAGATCTCACTCTCGTAAGTGACCGTGAAGGGATTGACAACCCCTAATCGCATTGGTTGCGAGTAGCTATTGCTTTGTGCAGGTACGAGGGACTTGAGCGTGGGCTCCTACTGGATTGATACCTTGGTTCTCAAAAACTGAGGGAAATACTTACGCTACTCTGCTGCATCATCCCTTCCTCTTCGGGGAAAACCAACGCAAGCTCAAGACGTAGCAAGAAGGATTTCTGGCGCCGTTGCCGGGGAGTCTACGCAAAAAGTCAACATACCAAGTACCCATCACAATCCTATCTCTCGCATTACATTATTTGCTATTTGCCTCTCGTTTTCCTCTCCCCCCCCCCAATTCACCCTTGCCGTTTTATTCGCCCTCTCTCCCTAACCCCCCTCTCTATTTGCCTCTTTTTGCCTGTTTGCTTTTGTTTGCTCGTGTGTTAGATTGCTTGCTTGTCGTGATGGCTCAAGATACTACTAAATTGTGTGACTTCACCAATACCAACAATAATGATTTCCTTAGCACTTCGATTGCTCCTCTTACCGATGCTGAATCTTGTGAAATTAATACTGCTTTGTTGAATCTTGTTATGAAAGATCAATTCGCCGGCCTTCCTAGTGAAGATGCCGCTACTCATCTGAATAGCTTCGTTGATTTATGTGATATGCAAAAGAAAAAATATGTCAATAATGATGTCGTTAAATTGAAGCTATTTCCTTTTTCGCTTAGAGATCGTGCTAAAGCCTGGTTTTCGTCTTTGCCTAAGAATAGTATTGATTCATGGAACAAGTGCAAAGATGCTTTTATCTCTAAGTATTTTCCTCCCGCTAAGATCATCTCTCTTAGAAATGATATTATGAACTTTAAACAACTTGATCATGAACATGTTGCACAAGCTTGGGAGAGAATGAAATTAATGATACGTAATTGGCCTACTCATGGTTTGAATTTGTGGATGATCATACAAATTTTTTATGCCAGATTGAATTTTGTTTCTAGAAATCTTTTAGATTCGGCCACAGGAGGCACTTTTATGGAAATCACTTTAGGAGATGCTACTAAACTCCAAAATAATATTATGGTTAATTATTCTCATTGGCATACTGAAAGATCTTCTAATAAGAAAGTGCATGCGATAGAAGAAATTAATCTGTTGAGTGGAAAGATGGATGAACTTATGAAGTTATTTGCTACTAAGATTGTTTCTTCTGATCCTAATGATATGCCTTTGTCTACTTTGATTGAGAATAACAATGAATCTATGGATGTGAATTTTGTTGGTAGGAATAATTTTGGTAACAACGCTTATAGAGGGAATTTTAATCCTAGGCCATATCCTAGTAATCCTTCTAATAATTATGGTAATTCCTACAACAACTCTTATGGAAATTATAATAATATGCCCTCTGAATTTGAGAATAGTGTTAAAGAGTTTATGAATTCACAAAAGAATTTTAATGCTTTGCTTGAGGAGAAATTGCTTAAAGTTGATGATTTGGCTAGAAACATTGATACAATTTCTCTTGAGGTTGATTCTGTAAAGCTTAGATCTATTCCTCATAAGCATGATATCAATGAGTCTCTCAAAGCCATGAGAATTTCCATTGATGAGTGCAAGGAAAGAACCGCTAGGATGGGTGCTTTAAAAGATGCCTTTATTAAAGCGTGTTCTTCCAATACCTATGAAAATCAAGAAGAAGATCTAAAAGTTATTGATGTATCTCCTATTAAATCTTTATTTTGCAATATGAATCTTGATGAAACTGAATATGATCTTCCTTTACCTAGAAGGCGTTCTAAAAATTTGGAGTATTTAGATCTTAATGATGAAATTGATGAAAGTGGGATTGAAAGAAATAAAAATCTAGATGTTGCTAAACCCACTATATTGGATTTCAAGGAATTTAATTATGAAAGTTGCCCTTTAATTGATTTTATTTCCTTGTTGCAATCCGTGCTAAATTCTCCACATGCTTATAGTCAAAATAAAGCCTTCACCGAACATATTGTTGATGCCTCGATGCAATCTTATGAAGAAAAACTTGAGTTGAAAGTTTCTATCCCTAGAAAACTCTATGATGAGTGGGAACCAACTATTAAAATTAAAATTAAAGATCATGAGTTTTATGCTTTGTATGATTTGGGTGCTAGTGTCTCTACTATTCCCAAGACTTTGTGTGATTTACTAGATTTCCGTAATTTTGATGATTGCTCTCTAAACTTGCATCTTGCGGATTCCACTATTAAGAAACCTATGGGAATGATTAATGATGTTCTTATTGTTGCAAATAGGAATTATGTGCCCGTAGATTTCATTGTTCTTGATATAGATTGCAACCCTTCTTGCCCTATTATTCTTGGTAGACCTTTCCTTAGAACGGTTGGTGCGATTATTGATATGAAGGAAGGGAATATTAGATTTCAATTTCCATTAAAAAATGGCATGGAACACTTTCCAAGAAATAAAATAAAATTACCATATGAAACTATCATGAGAGCCACTTATGGATTGCCTACCAAAGATGGCAATACCTAGATCTATCCTCGCTTTATGCCTAGCTAGGGGCGTTAAATGATAGCGCTTGTTGGGAGGAAAACCAATTTTATTTTTATTCCTTGCCTTCTGCTCCTGTTTAGTAATAAATAAATTATTTAGCCTCTGTTTTGGTTGTGTTTTTTTGTGTTTAGTTAGTGTTTGTGCCAAGTAGAACCGTTGGGAAGACTTGGGGAAAGTCTTGTTGAACTTGCTGTAAAAAACAGAAACTTTAGCGCTCACGAGAACTGCTGTCATTTTTATTTTAAGAGTGCTATTTAGTTAATTATTTTTTTAAAGATGATTAATAGATAAATTCCTCACGTCCAGCAATTTATTTTAGAATTTTTGGGGTTCCAGATCTTGCGCTAGCTACAGATTACTATAGACTGTTCTGTTTTTGATAGATTCTTTTTTTCGTGTGTTGTTTGCTTATTTTGATGAATCTATGGCTAGTAAAATAGTTTACAATCCATAGAGAAGTTGGAATACAGTAGGTTTAACACCAATATAAATAAATAATGAGTTCATTACAGTACCTTGAAGTGGTCTTTTGCTTTCTTTTGCTAACGGAGCTCACGAGTTTTCTATTTTGAGTTTTGTGTTGTGAAGTTTTCAAGTTTTGGGTGAATTCTTTGATGGATGATGGAACAAGGAGTTGCAAGAGCCTAAGCTTGGCACCCCCAAGATAATCCAAGAACACCAAGAAGTCAAAGCTTGGGGATGCCCCAGAAAGCATCCCCTCTTTTGTCCACTTCCATCGGTAATTTACTTGGAGGTATATTTTTATTCACCAACATGATATGTGTTTTGCTTGGAGCGTCTTGTATTATTTGTGTCTTTGTGTCTTAGTATGCCACAATCATCCTTGATGTACACACCTTTTGAGAGAGCCATATATGAATTAAAATTTGATAGAATACTCTATGTGCTTCACTTATATCTTTTGAGCTAAGTAGTTTTGCTCTATGTGTTTCACTTATATCTTTTGAGCATTATAATTTTGCTCTCTGTGCTTCACTTATATCTTTTAGAGCATGGTGGTGGATTCGTTTTAAAGAAACTATTGATCTCTCATGCTTCACTTAAATTATTTTGAGAGTCTCTTAATAGCATGGTAATTTGCTTAATAATAATATGCTTGGTATTCAAGATTTGTGAAACTTTCTTTTGAGTGTGTTGAATACTAAGAAAAGATTGAAGCATGATAATTGTTTTGAGATATGGAGGTGATGATATTAAATTCATGCTAGTTGAGTAGTTGTGAATTTAAAGAATACTTGTGTTAAAGTTTGTGATTCACGTAGCATGCACGCATGGTGAACCATTATGTAATGAAGTCGGAGCATGATTTATTTATTGATTGTCTTCCTTATGAGTGGCGGTCGGGGACGAGCGATGGTCTTGTCCTACCAATCTATCCCCCTAGGAGCATGCGCGTAATACTTTGCTTTGATAACTTCTAGATTTTTGCAGTAAGTATATGAGTTCTTTATGACTAATGTTGAGTCCATGGATTATACGCACTCTCACCCTTCCACCTTTGCTAGCCTCTCTAATACCGTGCACCTTTCACCGGTATCATACACCTACCATATACCTTCCTCAAAACAGCCACCATACCTACCTATTATGGCATTTCCATAGCCATTCCGAGATATATTGCCATGCAACTTTCCACCGTTCCGTTTATCATGACACACTCCATCATTGTCATATTGCATATCCCGGTACATCGCCGGATGCATTCACATAGAGTCATATTTTGTTCTAAGTATCGAGTTGTAATTGTTGAGTTATAAGAAAAATAAAAGTGTGATGATCATCATTATTAGAGCATTGTCCCAGTGAGGAAAGAATGATGGAGACTATGATTCCCCCATAAGTCGGGATGAGACTCCGGACGAAAAAAAAGAAGAGGCCAAAGAAGCCCAAATAAAAAGGGGAGGCCATAAAAAAGAGAAAAGGCCCAAATAAAAAAATGATGAGAGAAAAAGAGAGAAGGGACAATGTTACTATCCTTTTACCACACTTGTGCTTCAAAGTAGAACCATGATCTTCATAGTAGAGAGTCTCTCATGTTATCACTTTCATATACTAGTTGGAATTTTACATTATAGAACTTGGCTTGTATATTCCAATGATGGGCTTCCTCAAAAATTTCCCTAGGTCTTCGTGAGCAAGCAAGTTGGATGCACACCCACTTAGTTTCTTTTGAGCTTTCATATACTTATAGCTCTAGTGCATCCGTTGCATGGCAATCCCTACACACTCACATTGATATCTATTGATGGGCATCTCCATAGCCCGTTGATACGCCTAGTTGATGTGAGACCATCTTCTCCTTTTTGTCTTCTCCACAATCACCATTCTATTCCACCTATAGTGCTATATCCATGGCTCACGCTCATGTATTGCGTGAAGATTGAAAAAGTTTTGAAAAAGTTAGAGTATGAAACAATTGCTTGGCTTGTCATCGGGGTTGTGCATGATTTAAATACTTTGTGTGGTGAAGATGGAGCATAGCCAGACTATATGATTTTGTAGGGATAACTTTCTTTGGCCATGTTATTTTGAGAAGACATAATTGCTTTATTAGTATGCTTGAAGTATTATTATTTTATGTCAATATAAACTTTTGTCTTGAAACTTTCTAATCTGAATATTCGTACCAAAATTAAGAAGATTTGCATTGAAATTATGCCAAGTAGCACTCCGCATCAAAAATTCTCTTTTTATCATTTACCTACTCGAGGACGAGAAGGAATTAAGCTTGGGGATGCCTGATACGTCTCCAACATACCTATAATTTTTGATTGCTCCATGCTATATTATCTACTGTTTTGGACTATATTGGGCTTTATTTTCCACTTTTATATTATTTTTGGGACTAACCTATTAACCGGAGGCCCAGCCTAGAATTGCTGTTTTTTTGCCTATTTCAGTGTTTCGAAGAAACGGAATATCAAACGGAGTCCAAACGGAATAAAATCTTCGGTAACGTGATTTTCTCACCGAACGTGATCCAGGAGACTTGGACCCTGCTCCAAGGAACAAAAGAGGTGGTCACGAGGGTGGGGGGCGCCCCCCTCCCCCCCTAGGGCGGGCCCCTGCCTCGTGGGCCCCTCATTGCTCCTCCGGCGTACTTCTTCTGTCACGACCGGTTTTCCAATAAAAATATTTATTGAGAAACCAATCTTTGAGTCCAGTATGAGAGAAAATCCTCTTCACTGGTAGACAAATACTTGATACAATAAGCCAGTAGCATAGAATATATTACAGGGTTGAGCTAGGGCTGCTCAACGAATTATTACAAGCGCGCCAATAATTATACATAATGGCGGATATAACACAATGGTGTGGTGGCATACTACTGACTCGAGGATATGGTGGTGGTGGAATAACACAATGGGGAGTGTGGTAACACGACTCTCAAACTGGCATCTCATTGAGCGTCGAGGTGAGGCTCGATAAATTTATTCGGGTTGCGGAAGTGGGTATAAAACTGAGACCAAGACCAGGGTCGCACGAGACTGACTGGGATTCCTCTAGGCGTCGGACTCGCTATCGAACTCTTCATTCATGAGATCGCCTTCGTCAGCATCTGGCCAAATCAACAAGCCAGTGAGTACTTTGAAAGTACTCGCAAGACAGTTCGGACGTAAGATATAACAAATGCATGCATGGATGCGTCATGAATAATCTTCCCAATGCACACTGATAATATTTGCACAACGAAGTAAGTACGAGGGAAACGGCGGTAGTCCGCCTGAAATCCCAACAGAATATAAATGAGAACCGATCGGGTGTCTGAAGCGACGCCTCGAAGGGTGAAAAAATAATATCAGAAAAATCATGCCACGGTCGGACGTCTGAGCGACATCACAGAAAGGGCTTTAAAAGAAATGCCACAGTTGGACGTCTAAGCGACATCACAGAAAGGGCTTTAAAAGAAATGCCACAGTCGGACGTCGGAGCGACATCATAGAAAGGGCTTTAAAAGAAATGCCACAGTCGGACGTCGGAGCGACATCACAGAAAGGGCTTTAAAAGAAATGCCACAGTCGGACGTCTGAGCGACATCACAGAAAGGGCTTTGAAAGAAATCCACAGTCGGACATCTGCGCGACATCACAGAAAGGGCTTTAAAAGAAATGCCACAGTCGGACGTCAGAGCGACATCACAGAAAGGGCTTTAAAAGAAATGCCACAGTCGGACGTCTGAGCGACATCACAGAAAGGGCTTTAAAAGAAATGCCACAGTCGGACGTCTGAGCGACATCGCAGAAAGGGCTTTTATCCACAAGTAAATAATACTCATAATAAATATTCAATTCATGATAGTAAACAGGTTAGTCCATCCACAGGAATAACATTTAGCCGGGCTTAGCACTCATGGGATTCACCGGAGTCTCTGTCATCAAACTGATACTTGTTAGGCCAAGATGATACGAATTTGGACATGGAATAGATGATTCAAGGAATGTATGACTCTGCAGAGTTTGTACAAAATTTTTTCCCACATCCAACGGATTTCCGTAGTCACGAGGGACTAGTTCCATTTATGGTTTTTCGGAAGAAAACACAGCTAACCAGTACACACCCATCCTACCTCTCGATGCCAGGACTCACCCTAGACATCGTCCAAGGAAAACTTTTGAGATGGGGAGATCACAATCTTGAATAGCATGGGATCAAATTTATATACGCGCTCTATAAGGGGTGCCCCCCTCTCGGTCCCAACCGGAAACACCCATGCCCCCTGACCAGATGACTGGCTTTAATCCAGGGCCATGGAACCATCATCCCGGCCTCTCCTTTTGGTGTGTACCAGGAAAGCGGTTTGCAACTTACTAAGCCATATTCCTTGCGGAAAACATGTGGTAGTACAGGGAAGGAAATGGGAGGAACTGGACCGGTATGGTTCGTCCCTGAAGTCATATAGTCTGGCATAAGACTGACATGCTACAACACTGCCATCTTACCAATCCTCATGCCAACACATGGCCTTTCATACTCACATCCATCCACTTATGGATCATCGAACTCACTTATCTCAACATTTCATAAAAAAATAACGTTCATCGGTATGCTCATCAACATGCCATGAAACTAACTAAATGCAAAACATGCCAAGACACTCATCATATCAAAAGTTCAAACATGCTTGCCTGGTTCAGAGTAGTCGGAGCCTAGCTCGGTGAAGTTCGCGGCTCTGTCACCTCCTTCGGTATCTACGGTATAAAGAAAATATATGCGCTATCGTAAATACCAAGAGGTGCACAGAAAGTATTCCAAATATTTTTCAAATAAATATGATAAAAAAAACTAGAAAAAATCTGAAGAGGACAGAAAAAGAATCACTCAAAAATTCCTTTCTGTTAAAAAGTTATAAGGGTTTTAATCCAAGGACTTATCTATAATGAAACAGAAAGTTTCCAGGGGCTAGTTTATAAAAACAGAAAACGCTTCGGCAGAAACTACGCCAGCCCAGAGGGAAGGCGCATTTGGCAGAAGGCGTTTTCAGAAAACGATTCACTTAGACAGGATAGAGAGGCTGACAGCGGGTCCCGCCCGTCAGGTTTAAACTTTCAAACGGGGGGGGGGGGCAGATTTCGCCGGTGCCCGAGAGCCGCGGTGGTCGCCGGCGGCGATCCACGGCGAGGCAGGGTGATCGGAGATTACCAACGTGCTCACCGTGTCCTTCCGCAACGGTGGGTGGTGGTGTTGGTCGCCGGTGAGCACCACGTCGACGGCGGTCTTGACTCCGGCGGATGGTGGTTCGGGCGTTGATGGATCTCGCCGAGGAGGGCTGCAAGGATCAAATTGAGGTGGGGGTTAGAGCACTAGGTGTAAGAGAAGGCTACGGACGAGGTTTGGGCGCCGGAGATGGCCTCACCGGAGTGAATCGAGGTAGAGGCCGAGGCGGGGCGAGGCGGCCGGAGTTGGGGGAGGAGACCTCCTCGAGGTGCTCCTGCTGGCTTGGCAGGGTCCTGGAGAGGTGCAGTGAAGGTGTGGGTCTCGTGAGCGAGCTCGGGGTCCTTTTTATAGGCGATCCGAGGCGGTGGCCGTGAACGGGGATCTCCGATGAAGGTTACGGCGGCGCAGAGCTTGGTCGGGAAGGTTTAGGGAGTTGGGCGTCATCACGGAGTTCCACCGGTTCCATTTAGGTGCTAAGCGAGCTTGGATTGGGGTGCTAAGGGCGAGCTCGACGGAACGGGGCGGCGCGGGCCCGTCGGCGGCAGGGAGCATGTTCCGTGCTTGCCGGGCCGCGGTGATGGTGCCACGGGCGTGCGCTAGCATGCATGAGGCCATGCGGAGGGCCAGGGAGCTTTGGGCGGCACCAAAACGGTGTTCTGCCGTGGTGTGCCTTCTGTCGGCCGCCACAGGAGGTCCCGACACCGCAGAAGACACCGGCGAGGGCAGGCCAGCGCGCCATCGACGCCAGGAAAGCTCCAAGCACGCGTGTGAAGCTCCGGACAAGAGGGAGGGGCTGCGAACATCGAGCCAAAGGCACTGTGAGCATGTGCCTGAAACTCTGAAGAAAACGACACTGTAAAACTGAATTTTACTGAACTTTCTGAAAAATGCAAAGAACAGTGCAGGTCAGGTGTTCGACAGAATGTTTTTGGCATCTAGGGATTTTTCCTTGAGCTGAAACTTGGTGGAGTGGCCTCTCAGTGCTCCAGTAGGCTGCCTGAATTTTGGTGGAATTTTTGGAGAAGTATAGATATGAATTTCACCAAATTTGGCAAATCTGGTCCAAACTTGCAGTGAGTGAAATTTGAAATATTTGAAAAGAAGAAGAGTGGATCAAGATGGTTCTAGGTTGTGGGTACTAAAGACAATCCAGGGAAGTTGGTTTGGGATAAAAACTCAAAGGCAAAGTGATACTTGCTTTAAAAATCACTTAAGCTCAAAAAAATGGCAGAAATGTTTTGGGGAAAAAAATAATTTAAATAAAATCCAAAACTTGTTTGGACTTGTTGAGACAGAGAATTTAGATTGTTCAAAGGTGGAGGGATGGATTTTGAGAAGATTTACTATAGGAGACATGGTAAAACCATGGGTGTTTTCAAAAAGAAAGAAGTCCCAAAATTCCTAGGGTTTCTCTTTTTTTTTGAAAATAAATAAGTTTGAGAGGGAAATAACCAGAAGGAAAGCTTCCAAAATTTTAACACCAAAATTGAAAAGGAAATCCTTGTCAAAGGAAAGGAAGTTTTTTTAAGAGGAAGGATTTTCTGTAAGAGAAATTTTTTTAAAGGCCCTCCTTTAGAATCCAATAAAGTTTTTGATGAAAACCAAATCAAAAAATTTTGGAGTGTCACAACACCTACCCCCTTAGGAAAAATCTCGTCCCCGAGATTTCAGCTGATCCTTAAATAAGTGTGGATGCTCTGTCCGAAGAAAATCCTCTCTTTCCCAAGTAGCTTCACTGTCGGTGTGATTGCTCCACTGTACTCTGAAGAATTTGGTGGTCTTATGTCGGGTTCTCCTTTCAGACTCCTCTATTATTCTTACGGGACGTTCCCGATAAGTGAGGTCTGGCTGTACGTCAATGCTCTCATGGGATACTTGTTTCTCTGGGTTGCTCACGCACTTCCTCAATTGCGAGACGTGGAACACGTCGTGGACATCGGATAATTCCTTGGGTAAGTCTAGCTGGTAGGCTACCTTGCCTCTTCACGCCATTATACAGAATGGTCCAATGAATTTTGGTGCTAGCTTCCCTTTAATCTTGAATCGTTGCAATCCTCTCATAGGAGATACTTTCAGGTATACGAACTCACCGGGCTCGAAGCTGACCCTACGATGTTTCTGATCATAATAACTCTTCTGTCGACTTTGAGCGGTCTTAAGTCGGTCTCTGATTAGCTTGACTTTTTCCTCGGCTTCTCTGAGCATGTCCGGTCCGAAGATGCGGCTGTCTCCGGTCTCTGACCAATTCAACGGGGTACGACATCTCCGTCCGTATAAAGCCTCAAATGGTGCCATTTGCAGGCTGGCCTGGTAGTTATTGTTGTATGCGAATTCGGCGTATGGCAGGCTTTCTTCCCAACTGGTTCCATATGTGAGGACACATGCTCTCAGCATGTCTTCTAAAATCTGGTTTACTCGTTCCGTTTGTCCATCGGTCTGTGGGTGATATGCGGTACTGAAGGCTAGTTGAGTTCCCAGAGCCTGTTGTAAATGCTCCCAAAATCTTGAGACGAACTGAGTGCCTCTGTCGGATATTATAGTCTTCGGGACTCCATGCAGACAAACTATGCAGGTGAGATAAATCCTGGCAAGCCACTGAGTGTTGTAGGTTGTCTTTACTGGAATGAAATGTGCCACCTTGGTTAACCTGTCAGTGATGACCCAGATGGCATCATTCCCATGCTGTGACCGAGGTAGCCCAACAATAAAATCCATCCCTATTTCATCCCATTTCCACTCAGGTATTTTGTTTGGTTGCAGTAGTCCGGCCGGTCTCTGATGCTCAGCTTTTATGCGTTGACACGAGTCGTAACGTGTAATGAAGGTTGCTATGTCCCTCTTCATACCGTCCCACCAAAATCTTTCCTGAATATCTTTATACATCTTGGTCCTGCCAGGGTGGATCGAGTACGGGGCGGTATGGGCTTCAGCTAGGATTTGCTGTTTAAGGTCTTCTATGTTTGGCACGCAGAGTCTTTCTCCGTACCACAATATTCCTCCATTGTCTATGACAAACTCCGAGGCCTTGCCCATACTCACCTTTCTTTTGATGCCTTCAATGCTGGCATGACCGGGCTGAGCTCTTTTAATTTGCTCCACAAGGTCGGGTCGTATTTCCAAGTTTGATATGGTGCCTTCTGCGACCATTAACAAATTGAGCCTGGCAAATTCTTGTTGGAATTCGGGCCTCAAGCTTTGCAGATTGCTTTCGTCGGAGTTGGGGTTCCGACTAAGAGCATCGGCCACTACATTTGCCTTTCCTGGATGGTAATGGATACCAACATCATAATCCTTTACCAATTCCAACCAGCGTCTCTGTCGTAAATTTAGTTCTGGCTGCGTGAAAATATATTTGAGACTTTTGTGATCTGTATATATTTCACATCGGTCCCAAGTAAGAAGTGCCTCCATTCTTTGAGTGCATGGATGACCGCTACCATTTCTAAGTCATGAGTGGGATAATTTTCCTCATGCTTGCGAATTTGCCTTGAAGCATAGGCGACAACCTTGCCTTCTTGCATCAACACGCATCTGAGACCCTTTTTGGACGCGTCACAAAATACTTCAAAATTCTTGTGTATGTCTGGCACAATTAATACTGGTGTTGTTGTTAATTTTCGCTTTAGCTCTTGGAAACTCTTTTCGCAGGCTTCTGTCCATTCAAACTTCCTGTCTTTCTTGAGTAACTGCGTTATAGGCTTGGCTATGGTGGAAAATCATTCAATAAATCTGCGGTAATATCCGTCCATTCCCAAGAAACTACGTATATCTGTTACGCTGGCTGGCGACTTCCAGCCAAGTATGGCCTTGACTTTCTCTGGGTCCACTGCGATACCGTCTTGGGTTAGCACGTGGCCTAGAAAGCCTACTTGTCTTAGCCAAAATTCGCACTTGCTGAACTTGGCATACAATTGGTGTTTCCTGAGTTCTCCTAGCACAATCCTGAGATGATCTGCGTGCTCTTCTAGTGTTTTGGAGTATACCAGAATATCGTCGATGAATACCACGACGAACTTGTCCATATATTTCATAAATACTTTGTTCATGAGGTGAACAAAATATGCAGGGGCATTCGTTAACCCAAATGGCATTACCGTGAATTCATACAGTCCATATCTGGAAGTGAAGGCTGTTTTGGGGATATCTTCCGTTCGCACCTTTAATTGATGGTATCCTGACCTTAAGTCAATTTTTGAAAATTCCTTGGCCTGAGCGAGTTGATCAAACAAATCGTTTATCCTTGGCATCGGGTATTTGTTCTTAATTGTGACCATATTAAGTGCTCGATAGTCAATACACAATCTCAGTGTTCCATCCTTCTTTTTGGCAAATAGAATTGGTGATCCCCAAGGTGAGGAGCTGGCTCGAATATATCCTTTGTCCAGTAATTCTTTTATTTGCTTTTTTAATTCAACCAACTCGGATGGTGCCATTCTGTATGGTTTCTTGTATATGGGGGTGGTTCCTGGTGCGAGCTCAATGCAGAATTCTATCTCTCGGTCTGGTGGCATGCCTGGTAGCTCTTCAGGGAATACGTCTGGAAATTCACACACTACTGGAACCTTGTTTAGCTCAGAAATGTCCACCTTATTCAATCTCGGTTGCCGGGGTATTTTTCCTTCCTTGGCCGATACTTTTATTGTCTTCCCTTGGTGGTGTGTGAGAATTACGGTCCTGTTGAAACAGTCGATAAACCCCTTGTTGGTGGTCAGCCAATCCATCCCTAGGATGACATCCAGTCCTTTATTTTCCAACACAATAAGATTTGCATGAAACTCCAATCCTTCGAACTCAATGACCACATTCTGACAGTAACTCTGAGTAACTTGCTGAATCCCAGGGGACTTGATGATCATGGATTTCTCCAAAGGAAGCATCGAAAAATTATTTGCAAAGCAAAACTTTTCAAAATGAAAGAGTGAGAAGCTCCAAAATCAAAAAAAACCGTGGTAGGTATTGTGTTGACAGGAAACGTACCGAGTACGATATCCGGAGCATTTTGTGCCTCCTCTTTGGTTACGTGGTTCAGATGACCCTTCCTGTGGTTGTTGTTGGGATTGAAATTGTTTCGCTTGGGTGCTGAATTATTGCCGCCGTTGTTCGGCTTTGGGGTTGAGTTCCCTGGCTTGGGGCACTGTTTGGCATAGTGCCCTTCTTCTCCACAAGCGTAACAAGTAACGCCGGGGCGATATGTGAACTCCTTGTCCCTTGCATGAAAATTCTTGATTGGGCGTGAGACGTTGGATGAGGATTAATGCGTCCCACCCTTTTTGAAATCTGTCTTGCTCCGGTGATTGCGAGCAAGGTTAGTCTGGTCCCTTTTTCGCTTGCGGATATCTTCCAGACTGCGTCTCTCATTCTCCAGAGTAATGGCTTTGTCCACCAGTGTTTTAAAATCGGGAAAAGTGTGCACGACCAGTTGGCATTTAAGCGCGGACGCCAGACCGTCAAGGAATTTCTCCATCTTCTTGCTTTCAGTCATACGCTCTTCATTGGCGTAGCGGGATAATAGTGTAAATTGACTGTTGTAATCTACCACTATCAAGTTCCTTTGTTTGAGGTCGTCGAACTCTCTCTTCTTGATTTTCATAATACTCTTAGGAATGTGTGCATCGCGGAAACCTTCCTTGAAATCATCCCAGGTTATGTCACCTTCGTTTGGATGCATATGCAGAAAATTCTCCCACCAAGATGCGGCTGCTCCTGTAAGATAGTGTGGAGCATACAATACCTTCTCGGGATCTGAACATTTTGCAATAATTAATTTCCTCTCCATGTCCCGAAGCCAGTCCTCGGCTTCAAGAGGCTTGTCAGTATGTGAAAATGTTTGGGGACGCGTCTTCTGTAGCTCGGATAACTTGGAATGCTGCGGATACTGTCCATGGTAATTTCCCATGTTGATGACTTGGTTCATCATTTCACGATGTTGTTGCTGACTCTGTTCATAAAGGCGGCACATTTGAGAAAGTGCCGTTTCACTGCCCTGTTGGCACGACTGCCCTTGCGTGAAATTGTTGCCTGGTTGCGTGTCCAAATTTTCCTTTGGCGGAGTAGGCATGGAGCGTGTCCAAGGACGAGACATTTTTCACTCTGGGGATATATTTTATAAAACTCATAAGAAATATGAAGATGGTCGTCAAAAACAACTCCAAAAAAGAAAGTGCACAAGGATGGCAATCAATTAAAAAGTCCAAGATCACTTAAGAAAACTAATTGATTTGCGCACGGAGAAGGACTGCTCATTACATATCTTACACACGGGCGATAATTATACAGTACATCACTCAGGATATGCGTACATAATCCTGACATGTTATTTAGGCTAGTTCACTCCTCCTGTTCTACATGATGCGCAAACAAGCTACTCCTCACAACATATCTTACAAAGCGGTACATCGCATGACGGGCAAACGCACTCAGCCGGAAATGTTGATGATCTCCTTGGTCCTACCGAGGGTGAGGCATAGTGAGGCTGGGGATTCGACCTCCTCCTCACTAATAGGCTCCAGACGAGAAGAGCCGCGTCGGGTAGATGGAACTGGTGCCAGGGGTGGAGCAACACGAATGGGAGTGGGCACAACGGGTGGTGCAGTGTGCGCTGGAGTGGGCGCAAAGGCCTGGTTGATCCTTCCGGTGGTAGGCAAGTGACGAGCAGGTGCATGCGATGCTGAAGACGAGACAAAAGTCAGTGGCGGTGCAGTGAGCAGGAGCTCCCTCCTGTTGGCGGCACAGCCATGGACTGAGTCCACGCGGGCAGCCACGAAGTCGTCCACCAAGTTGTCGAAGGCTGCCTCCAGAGCCCGGAGATACTCAATAAGCATCTCAAAAGCCTCGTCTCGTTCTCCTCTAGGGCAGGAGAATGCGGAGTGGCAGGTGTAGGGCACATGGCATGGAAGATAACGGTAGCGACGAGTCTTCATCGCGGGAAGGATATCCCTGAGGCGGGCTATCGCCTCACGGGCTGCCATCTGCATAGCATGCCTCTCCGTAGGCATGGCTCTTCCCACAAACAGGTAGCGGCGTAGCTCACCACGCCCTCCCTTGAACTGCACCGTGGCCTGGTGAATGGTCAGACCGTCGTTGACTGTGTGCTGGCGGAGTGTGAAGACTAGGCGCACTGATGGTCCCATCGCGACCTGAACAATGAAGGAGAGAAGCTTGACGAACCCATCGGGCACGTTGGCGAAGGTCTGAGACTCGCAGTCGTTGTCGGCCATCTACAAAAGTAGGCAAAAATCTTGAATGGTCAGATCATAAATTTATGCTGACTGTCAGAAAATGACTACCATTGCAAAAATATAAATTAGCTCTATTATGCTAATAACCGATTAGCGATCGCACCTAGTGGCTTCCTATAGTCAGCCTGGCTCTGGTACCAAGCTTGTCACGACCGGTTTTCCAATAAAAATATTTATTGAGAAACCAATCTTTGAGTCCAGTATGAGAGAAAATCCTCTTCACTGGTAGACAAATACTTGATACAATAAGCCAGTAGCATAGAATATATTACAGGGTTGAGCTAGGGCTGCTCAACGAATTATTACAAGCGCGCCAATAATTATACATAATGGCGGATATAACACAATGGTGTGGTGGCATACTATTGACTCGAGGATATGGTGGTGGTGGAATAACACAATGGGGAGTGTGGTAACACGACTCTCAAACTGGCATCTCATCGAGCGTCGAGGTGAGGCTCGATATATTTATTCGGGTTGCGGAAGCGGGTATAAAACTGAGACCAAGACCAGGGTCGCACGAGACTGACTGGGATTCCTCTAGGCGTCGGACTCGCTATCGAACTCTTCATTCATGAGATCGCCTTCGTCAGCATCTGGCCAAATCAACAAGCCAGTGAGTACTTTGAAAGTACTCGCAAGACAGTTCGGACGTAAGATATAACAAATGCATGCATGGATGCGTCATGAATAATCTTCCCAATGCACACTGATAATATTTGCACAACGAAGTAAGTACGAGGGAAACGGCGGTAGTCCTCCTGAAATCGCAACAGAATATAAATGAGAACCGATCGGGTGTCTGAAGCGACGCCTCGAAGGGTGAACAAATAATAACAGAAAAATCATACCACAGTCGGACGTCTGAGCGACATCACAGAAAGGGCTTTAAAAAAATGCCACAGTCGGACGTCTAAGCGACATCACAGAAAGGGCTTTAAAAGAAATGCCACAGTCGGACGTCAGAGCGACATCACAGAAATGGCTTTAAAAGAAATGCCATAGTCGGACGTCTAAGCGACATCACAGAAAGGGCTTTAAAAGAAATGCCATAATCGGACGTCGGAGCGACATCACAGAAAGGGCTTTAAAAGAAATGCCACAGTCGGACGTCTGAGCGACATCACAGAACGGGCTTTGAAAGAAATGCCACAGTCGGACGTTTGCGCGACATCACAGAAAGGGCTTTAAAAGAAATGCCACAGTTGGACGTCTGAGCGACATCACATAAAGGGCTTTAAAAGAAATGCCACAGTCGGACGTCCGAGCGACATCACAGAAAGGGCTTTAAAAGAAATGCCATAGTCGGACGTCTGAGCGACATCATAGAAAGGGCTTTAAAAGAAATGCCACAGTCAGACGTCTGAGCGACATCGCAGAAAGGGCTTTTATCCACAAGTAAATAATACTCATAATAAATATTCAATTCATGATAGTAAACAGGTTAGTCCATCCACAGGAATAACATTTAGCCGGGCTTAGCACTCATGGGATTCACCGGAGTCTCTGTCATCAAACTGATACTTGTTAGGCCAAGATGATACGAATTTGGACATGGAATAGATGATTCAAGGAATGTATGACTCTGCAGAGTTTGTACAAATTTTTTTCCCACAGCCAACGGATTTCCGTAGTCACGAGGGAGTAGTTCCGTTTACGGTTTTTCGGAAGAAAACACAGCTAACCAGTACACACCCATCCTCTTAGACAGGATAGAGAGGCTGACAGCGGGTCCCGCCCGTCAGGTTTAAACTTTCAAACGGGGGCGGCAGATTTCGCCGGTGCCCGAGAGCCGCGGTGGTCGCTGGCGGCAATCTATGGCGAGGCAGGGTGATCGGAGATTACCAACATGCTCACCGTGTCCTTCCGCAACGGCGGGTGGTGGTGTTGGTCGCCGGTGAGCACCACGTCGACGGCGGTCTTGACTCCGGCGGATAGTGGTTCGGGCGTTGATGGATCTCGCCGAGGAGGGCTGCAAGGATCAAATTGAGGTGGGGGTTAGAGCACTAGGTGTAAGAGAAGGCTACGGACAAGGTTTGGGCGCCGGAGATGGCCTCACCGGAGTGAATCGAGGTGGAGGCCGAGGCGGGGCGAGGCGGCCGGAGTTGGGGGAGGAGACCTCCTCGAGGTCCTCCTGCTGGCTTGGCAGGTTCCTGGAGAGGTGCAGTGAAGGTGTGGGTCTCGTGAGCGAGATCGGGGTCCTTTTTATAGGCGATCCGAGGCGGTGGCCGTGAACGGGGATCTTCGGTGAAGGTTACGGCGGCGCAGAGCTTGGTCGGGAAGGTTTAGGGAGTTGGGCGTCATCATGGAGTTCCACCGGTTCCATTTAGGTGCTAAGCGAGCTTGGATTGGGGTGCTAAGGGCGAGCTCGATGGAACGGGGCGGCGCGGGCCCGTCGGCGGCTGGGAGCACGTTCCGTGCTTTCCGGGCCGCGGTGATGGTGCCACGGGCGTGCGCTGGCATGCATGAGGCCACGCGGAGGGCCAGGGAGCTTTGGGCGGCGCCAAAACGGCGTTCTGCCGTGGTGTGCCTTCTGTCGGCCGCCACGGGAGGTCCCGACGCCGCAGAAGACGCCGGCGAGGGCAGGCCAGCGCGCCACCGACGCCAGGAAAGCTCCAAGCACGCGTGTGAAGCTCCGGACAAGAGGGAGGGGCTGCGAGCATCGAGCCAAAGGCACTGTGAGCATGTGCCTGAAACTCTGAAGAAAACGACACTGTAAAACTGAATTTTACTGAACTTTCTGAAAAATGCAAAGAACAGTGCAGCTCAGGTGTTCGACAGAATGTTTTTGGCATCTAGGGATTTTTCCTTGAGCTGAAACTTGGTGGAGTGGCCTCTCAGTGCTCCAGTAGGCTGCCTGAATTTTGGTGGAATTTTTGGAGAAGTGTAGATATGAATTTCACCAAATTTGGCAAATCTGGTCCAAACTTGCAGTGAGTGAAATTTGAAATATTTTAAAAGGAGAAGAGTGGATCAAGATAGTTCTAGGTTGTGGGTACTAAAGACAATCCAGGGAAGTTGGTTTGGGATAAAAACTCAAAGGCAAAGTGATACTTGCTTTAAAAATCACTTAAGCTCAAAATAAATGGCAGAAATGTTTTGGGGAAAAAATAATTTAAATAAAATCCAAAACTTGTTTGGACTTGTTGAGACAGAGAATTTAGATTGTTCAAAGGTGGAGGGATGGATTTTGAGAAGATTTACTATAGGAGACATGGTAAAACCATGGGTGTTTTCAAAAAGAAAGAAGTCCCAAAATTCCTAGGGTTTCTCTTTTTTTCGAAAATAAATAAGTTTGAGAGGGAAATAACAAGAAGAAAAGCTTCCAAAATTTTAACACCAAAATTGAAAAGGAAATCCTTGTCAAAGGAAAGGAAGTTATTTTTAAGAGGAATGATTTTCTGAAACAGAAATTATTTTAAAGGCCCTCCTTTAGAATCCAATAAAGTTTTTGATGAAAACCAAATCAAAAATTTTTGGAGTGTCACATCTTCCTCCTATATATACACACGTACCCCCAAACGATCAGAAGAGGAGCCAAAAACCTAATTCCACCACCGCAACTTTCTGTATCCATGAGATCCCATCTTGGGGCCAGTTCCGGAGCTCCGCCGGAAGAGGGCCGTCATCACGGAGGGCTTCTACATCATCCTAGCCCCTCCGATGAAGTGTGAGTAGTTTACCTCAGACCTTCGGGTCCATAGCTAGTAGCTAGATGGCTTCTTCTCTCTCTTTGAATCTCAATACAAAGTTCTCCCCCTCTCTTGTGGAGATCCATTCGATGTAATCTTCTTTTTGCGGTGTGTTTATTGAGAACGATGAATTGTAGGTTTATGATCAAGTCTATCTATGAATAATATTTGAATCTTCTCTGAATTCTTTTATGTATGATTGGTTATCTTTGCAAGTCTCTTCGAATTACCCTTTGGTTTGGCCAACTAGATTGTTAGTTCTTGCCATGGGAGAAGTGCTTAGCTTTGGGTTTGATCTTGCGGTGTCCTTACCCAGTGACAGAAGGGGCAGAATGGCACGTATTGTATCGTTGCCATCGAGGATAACAAGATGGGGTTTATTTCATATTGCATGAATTTATCTCTCTACATCATGTCATCTTGCTTAAGGCGTTACTCTGTTTTTAACTTAATACTCTAGATGCATGCTGGATAGCGGTCGATGAGTGGAGTAATAGTAGTAGATGCAGAATCATTTTGATCTACTTGTCACGGACGTGATGCCTATATACAGGATCATGCCTAGATATTCTCATAACTATGCTCAATACTATCAATTGCTCAACAGTAATTTGTTCACCCACTGTAGAATACTTATGCTCTTGAGAGAAGCCACTAGTGAAACCTATGCCCCCTGGGTCTATTCTCATCATATCAATCTCCATCACTTTAATCTTACTTTGCTTTTTTACTTTGCCTTTAATTTTTTACTTTGCATCTTTATACCAAAAATACCAAAAATATTATATCTATCATATCTCACTCTCGTAAGTGACTGTGAAGGGATTGACAACCCCTAATCGCGTTGGTTGCGAGTAGGTATCACTTTGTGCAGGTACGAGGGACTTGAGCGTGGGCTCCTACTGGATTGATACCTTGGTTCTCAAAAACTGAGGGAAATACTTATGCTACTCTGCTGCATCATCCCTTCCTCTTCGGGGAAAACCAACGCAAGCTCAAGACGTAGCATGCAGCTGGTTAGGCTACCGACACTCGAGCATCTGGTCTTTGGTTCGAATCTATGCTTGTGCATCATTTTATTTTTTCGCTCTACTTCTTTTTCCACCCACTGATAGGGAGGACCAGCGGGGAAAATGAGTTGATGAGGCACCACGTGGATAGTTTGACCAGTCAAAAAGATGAAATACAGAGTTATACGATCTGCAGGGACCGTATAATCACCTCGACGCGTATATACTGACCGTATTGACCGTATTCCTAATTACAGTGACCAAAGTGAGCTTATACGGTAAGTTCAATGACCAGGAGTGCATTTTACTCACAAATATTCCCTCAAGTTCTATCGACCACCGATACAACACTACGCACACTTGACGTTTGCTTTATCGGAAACAAGTATGAAACTATTTTGTAGGTGTGATGCTAGAACTACTTTGCAAGAATAAAACGAGAAGTACTTTGCAAGATAATAAAAAGTTAGGTGTTTAGTAAAAGGGTTTTTGTCAACAAGAAAGTTATTTGTCCCTAGGCAATCGATAACAAGTACCGGTAATCATACGTGCAATTCTATATGAGGGAGAGGCATGAGCTAATATACTTTCTCTACTTGGATCATATGCACTTCTGATTGGAACTCTAGCAAGCATCCACAACTACTAAAGATCATTAAGGTCGTGAAACCCAACCATAGCATTAAGTATCAAGTCCTCTTTATCCCATACGCCATAGCCCACCTACTCGGGTTTAAGCTTCTATCACCCTCGCAACCCACCATAAGCGAACCATGAACATATTGCAACACCCTACAGCGGGGGCCCCTCATGTTTGAGCGAGAACGGAGGGTACCGTTGGACATCACCATAAATAGAGTATACAATCATACCAACCAAGATCACGATTAACCCATAGGACAAACGGATCTACTCAAACATCATAGGATAACCATAGATCATTGGGAAATAATATATGGATTTGAGCACCATGTTTAAGTGGATATTACAGCGGGGAGACGAGGTGTTACACCACTGCATAGAGGGGGAGAAAGTTGGTGTTGATGGTAGCAAGATTGTTGATGTAGATCGCCGTCCCGATCGTTGCCCCGGCGGCACTATAGCGCCACCAGAAGCTAGGGGGAGAGAGCCCCCCTACTTCTTCTTCTTCCTTGCCCCCCCCCCTAGATGGGGAGGAGAATTCCCACTCTGGTCCATGATCTCCTATGGCGGCGGAGGGACGAGAGCCCCTCCGAGATTGGATCTCCCTCTCTATTCTCTTATGTTTTGCGTTCCCCAGATCTGGCCGGAAACTGCTTCTTATATTCCCGGAGATCCGTAACTCCGATTGCGCTGAGATTTTAACACGATTTTTTCGGATATAAGCTTCCTTGAGCCCGAAGTAGAGCTCCAGGGGCCAGGGGCCTCTGGCGCACCCTGGTGTCTTGTGGGCTGTGTGGGCCTCTCTTTGCGGTGATTCCAACTACCCAAAATCACATATATTCCAAAATATTTCTCTGTAAAATTTTATTACATTTGGACTTCGTTTGATATGGATACTCTGCGATACAAAAAACATGCAGAAAACAGGAACTGACATTGGGCACTGGATCAATAGGTCAATCCAATAAATCATACAAAAAGTTGCCAAAATATGTGAAAGTTGTATAATATTGGAATGACACAATCAAAAATTATAGATACGACGGAGACGTATCAGCATCCCCAAGCTTAATTCCTGCTCGTCCTTGAGTAGGTAAATGATAAAAATATAATTTTTGATGTGGAATGCTACCTAGCATAAACTTGATCATATATCTAATCATGGCATGAACATTAAGACATAAGTGATTCAAAGCAAAAGTCTATAATTTGACATAAAGACATCAATACTCAGGCATACCAACAAACAATCATGTCTTTCAACATATCAACCCTAAATAAAGCTATCCCTACAAAATCATATAGTCTTGTCATGCTCTGTCTTCTTAACAATAAATATTTATAATGCACAAACCCGATGAAAATCCGAGCAATTGGTTCATACTTTTGAACGCGCTTCAGCTTTTTCAACTCTCATGCAATACATGAGCGCAAGCCATGCATATAGCACTATAGGTGGAATAGAGTATGATTACAGGGGTCAATATAAAGAAAACAAAAAGGTAAGAAAGTCTCACATCGACGCGGCTAACCAACGGGCTATGGAGATGCCCATCAATTGATATCAATGCGAGGAGTAGGGATTTCCATGCAACGAATGCACTGAGAGCTATAACTGTATGAAAGCTCAATATGAAAACTAAGTGGGTGTGCATCTAATCATATAATGAAAAATTCCCACTAGTATATGAAAGTGACAGCCTAGGAGACTCTCCATATGAAAACCATGGTGCTACTTTGAAGCACAACTGTGGTAAATGATACTAACAATGCCCCCTCTCTCTTCGTTGATTAATTTATTTATTTCTTTTCTTTCTCTTTCTTTTTCTTTTTCTCTCATTGTCCAGAGTCTCATCCAGACTTGTGGGGGAATCATAGTCTCCATCATCCTTTCGTCACTGGGGCACTGCTCTAAAAATGAATAATGATCATCACACTTCTATTTACTTATAACTCAAAAGAAATGAAAATTAAAACTCGATACATATGACAAAGTATGACTTTATATGAATGTCTCTGGCATGTACCAGGATGTGAAATGATCTAGCGAAACATGTATGAAAAAATGATGAATGGGACTGAGCCACAACTGCTATGTCAGCTATATGATCATGCAAAGCAATATGACAATGAATGCTCAAGTCATCAAACAGAAGCGGTGGAAGTTGCATTGCAATATATCTCGGAATGGCCATGGAAAGTGTAACGTCCCAAAATTCAAAATTTTGGAATGTTATATTAATTAAGTAATATTGATTGCTTCTGTGATTTGTGGTGTGAAATTGAGTGGAAATTTGAAATTTCGAAAGTTGAATGAGAGGGATAAAATGACTTTCCGAAAACTTTCACCTAGCATTTATGATCTCTAGGAATTCAACTTCATTTCATCACAAAACTGGAGTGAAGATGATATGACTTCTTCCATTTAAATAAATTAAAAGGGTTTGAAAAGATTTGAATTCCATTTGGAACTATTGCAAATTCGGAAACTTTATGCAACTCAATGAGTCTCATGAGAGAAGATAAAATGACTTCGTCAAATGTTAAGAAAGAGAGTTGGAAGTTTCAAAGAATCAAATTGAAAGTCCTTTGAAGTTATCTTGAAACTCATTTTTCAATTTGGAGATATTTGGTTCTTATTCAAATTATTTTCTCCCAAAATAAAATATATGTAAAATAGTGTAAAATGATTCCCTACAGTAGAAAATTGGAGAAAATGAGTTTGAAATTATTTTGGTATTTTAAAACATTTTTATTTGGTTTTTAAAGGAACCAAGAGTACTATGTGCTTTATTTAAATTTTTGCGGAATTTATTTGCCACTAAAACTATGTTCATGATATAGGAAAAGAATCTGAAAATTTTGATATAAAATATGCCTATATAAAATTTTATTTTATTTTCGTTATTCAGTATTCTTTTCTGTTTCTATTTAAAAAAGAAACTGTGCGTGCGGCTCACAATTATTTGTTGGCCACATGCGCAACATAGTAGACATGTCGGTCCGTATTTTTTCTCTTTTTATTTTCGTTAAGGTTTACAATTTTATTTTATTTTTTCAAAAAAATAAAATTTCAGGAAAGAAAATAAAAAAACTGCCACGCAGTGTACGCGCGTGGCCGAGCCGAATTCTTATCCCACGCACATGATCTTTTTAATTTCATCTGCGTATGTATATGTTTAGAGCTTCTCCAGCCGTTCAGACCCTCAGGGCGCCGAAGAAGAGCCGCATGAGGGCGAGCCGGCACTAGATTGGCCCCTGGGGGCGACCTAGCTCCCAGTCGTCGGCCCACAGGTCGCCCCGGGTTCGGCGACGTCCGTACATAATATATAAAAACTCGCGTTTTTTGCACGAACTCGGCGAAACTTAATTGAAATTTGTACAAAAACACAAAACACATGCAAACTATGCCTTAACAACAGCTAAAGTACGCCTAGCCGCCACCGCCATCGCCATCGTCTACATGCCGAGAAACCTATTGAAGCGGGTGTAGTCGCCGTCGTCATCGTTGTCGTCGTCGCGCGGCTGGCTTGGGCCAGCGCTGGACGGCCCGGCCTCACCCTCCTCGCTGCTGTCGAGGACGATGACGCCGCCTTCCTCGCGACCACGGCGACGAGCCTGGAGCTCCTCGTACGCCCGGCGCTTGCGGCGTACCTGCTCCCGGACGTAGTCCTCCTTTGCCCACTTGAGGGCGGACTCGTCGTCATGGGCCGCCATCTCGACAGCTCCAGCTTCACCAGGAGCAGACCGGCTTCGGCTTCGGCCGGACCAGGCGGTAGGATCTGCGCGGGGAGGATCGGGCGGCCTCGTTGATGACGAGGGTGCCGCTGTGGGTGCGGCGCCCGAGCGGCGTCTCCTCTGGCTCGGGTTTGATGGGGCGGAGCACGGCTGGCGAGCCGGAGCCCGACGACGAGGACGACCCCGGCTCCATCCGCTACGGCATCCAGGAGCTACCCCGGCGGCGAGAGAAGGATGGCCGCTGCGGGTACTCGAGGCGCGGCACATTGCCGGACTCGATGTGGTCGAGGACGGCCTCGAGGGTGCAGCCCGGAACGCCCCACCACTCGCGCCGCCCGCTGGCGTTGTGATAGCCCCGTGGGATGACGCCATTGGTGGAGGCAGTCTGCTCCTCGTGGCGGCGCTCGAAGTACATCGTCTAGAGGGCGTGGCTGTCGGCGGCATAGCGCGGCTCGTTCCGCTTTTCCTCCATCAAGGAGGAGCGAATGCGGGCGATCTAGGCGAGCCGCGCCGCCCCTATGGGCACCGGGACACCGCCAGTGCTCAGCCTCCACGTCTCCGACACCCGCATGTCCAGGGGCGCCGGGTACTCCGCCTCGTACAGCAGCCGTGCCTCTGCCTCTTGGAGGTGGTGGCGGCCGAAACCATTCGTCACCGAGTCGTCGCCTGGGTACCTCTCGGCCATCTTTCTTGTCGGCGGGAAGATGGGAGAGTGCTGCTTTCTGCGTCGGAGAGGGGGGAAAATGAGAGCTGTGGCGTCCACCGGCGGGGAGGTCGCCTTTTATAGCCGTAGCTGGGCGGCATCGGGCTACATGCCAGGCGACACATGGCTGGACGCGTGTCGCAGCGCGTTCACTGCATCACCTGTGAGGCATCAGCCCATCAGCCTTCGCATTGATTCCCATGGGGACCGAGGCGATGAGGGTGACGAAGCGGCATGTCGCCGACTCGGCGGGTCCATCTACTTTCGCGCCAAAACATCTCGCCCCGGCGCCCCCGGGCGCCCCCAGAGCGCCGGGTTCTACCTGGGTCCGCCGGCGCCAATTTCGGCCCAAGCCAGCGAAAAATGGGCTCCTGGGGGCGCAACTGGGCCAATGTTTGGGCGCCGGCGCGGAAAAAACGCGAGGGGAGGGCCTGTTGGGGCGCGGATGGAGATGCTCTTAGTCCCACATTGCCTAGCCTTTGACTCCTAAGCCTCTTTTCCACCTATAAATATAGATCCATAGAGCCTCCAAAAATTATTTCTTTTCTTCGGCGGGACTTCTAGAAGTTGTCTCCTCTCTCCGAAGTCGTCTTTTCTCTACCTTATAAAGGTATCCTTCTTCGTATTTTTTATATACTCACGTAGCTTATTCTTTCTAGACTAGTATGATATAGCAATTAGATTATCAATTAGTCTCTGTATTTACACTTTAGGCATAGAAATCTTTTAGCAATAGCTCTTTTTTTCTTCCGTAAAACAGCTTGGCCCTGATTTTTCAAATAGCCATAACTTTTTACTCGTTCATCCAAATTAGATAAAATCAACGCCTACATTTTCGTCTTGATTCCACCTATCTAGTGAATCTATCAAATAAACTTTTTGCAACTTCAAATTTTGAAATTTGTTCAGATTCATATTCAAATTTCTTTTGATCATATCTTTTTATCCATATCTTCATTACCGATGAACCCAACTGCATCGGATTCGTATTGAAGTAATCTTTTCATTCGCACAATTAGTGTCATATTTCCAACATATAATTTTGATCCTAGCCAGTTACTCTACTAGTCCACCCAAGAGTTGTTACACAACATTCAAAGCAGATTCAATGCTATGTTGAATTACTTGATCCCTTATTTTCAATCTAGTAATTCTTTTTGTTACATATTCATATTGACTTCCTACATCCAGTAGCATCATTAGTTTCAACTTTTTTTAAATTTGAACTCGAAGCTTCACTTGATCATTTCTTGTAAACTGTAGCGCTTTTTCAATTGATTCCTTGTTTCAAATTGAATCCCTAGGCGTAATCTAACATCTTGAGCCATCACCACACTTTTTCACCGAAATTAGGATCTGATCTTGCAAAATAATTTGATTTGGTTCTTTTGGAGTTTTTGCAATGTTTCCTTGCCTTTTCTTTTGGATCTTTGAGTGATTGCTTATGTGTGGTTATAATTGTTTGCTTACGATTGATTGATCGGAGTGTGACGAGTAGAACTGTCAAGAATTATGAGTGCGAAGAATCTTCATCAACAGTACAAGGCAATTTCACACTTTGATCATACTCTTCTTATACCCCATTTTACTTGCATTAGTCTCACCCTTACAAATTTGCATGAGTAGGATTGGGAATTGGGTTTGCTATGTAGTTCATGAGGTACGAACCTATGATCCTTGAAACACCCCGGGATATTCGTTGTGTTATATATTGCTTAGTCATGCTTGTAGACATGGATTGGTATATGAGATTCATGAAAGTTGCGAGAGTTACAATAATTGAGGGTTAACTTAAGGTGGCTACTTTAATACACATCTGGATGGATTGGTTGCGGGCACCTGGGGAATCCAGTGTTGTCCTAGGAGATCCCGGGGTACCCGTGTGATCATCCTATGGAATTCCACCTAGGCTTAAAGGGATCATAAGTTTATTCATGCTCAGAAACTTCCGTGGGCAGCCACAAGCCATTATGGGCTCTGGCATAGTTAAGTAATTTGTGGGAAACCTTTCCATGATAGGCTAGCAGATGTAGGGGGATTGTAGGTGTACCGTCTGATGACCCACAAGTGTAGGGGATCTATCGTAGCCTTTTCGATAAGTAAGAGTGTCGAACCCAACGAGGAGTAGAAGGAAATGATAAGCAGTTTTCAGTAAGGTATTCTCTGCAAGCACTGAAATTATCGGTAACACATAGTTTTGTGATAAGGTAATTTGTAATGAGTAGCAAGTAATAAAAGTAAATAAGGTGCAGCAAGATGGCCCAATCCTTTTTGTAGCAAAGGACAAGCCTTTACAAAGTCTTATATAAAGGAAAGCGCTCCCGAGGACACATGGGAATTATCATCAAACTAGTTGTCATCACGTTCATATGATTTCACGTTCGGTACTTTGATAATTTGATATGTGGGTGGACCCGTGCTTGGGTACTGCCCTTACTTGGACAAGCATCCCACTTATGATTAACCCCTACTGCAAGCATCCGCAACTACAACAAAAGTATTAAGGTAAACCTAACCATAGCATGAAACATATGGATCCAAATCAGCCCCTTACGAAGCAACGCATAAACTAGGGTTTATGCTTCTGTCACTCTAGCAACTGATCATCTACTTATTACTTCCCAATGCCTCCCTCTAGGCCCAAACAATGGTGAAGTGTCATGTAGTCGACGTTCACATGACACCACTAGAGGGATGACAACATACATCTCATTAAAATATCGAACGAATACCAAATTCACGTGACTATTATAGCAAGACTTCTCCCATGTCCTCAGGAACAAACGTAAATACTCACAAAGCATGTTCATGTTCATAATCAGAGGGGTATTAATATGCATAATGGATCTGAACATATGATCTTCCACCAAGTAAACCAACTAGCATCAACTACAAGGAATAATCTACACTACTCGAACCCACAGGTACCAATCTGAGATTTGGATACAAAGATTGGATACAAGAGATGAACTAGGGTTTGAGATGAGATGGTGCTGGTGAAGATGTTGATGGAGATTGACCCCCACCTGATGAGAGGATCGTTAGTGATGACGATGGTGATGATTTCCCCCTCCAGGAGGGAAGTTTCCCTGGCAGAACAGCTCCGCCGGAGCCCCAGATTGGTTCCGCCAAGGTTCCGCCTCGTGGCGGCGCCTCGTGAGCTTGCTTATGATTTTTTTCCTCGACTAAAGACTCCATATAGCCAAAGATGGGCATCAAATAGCCATCAGGGGGCCCACGAGGCAGGGGGCGCGCCCAGGGGGTTAGGGCGCACCCCCACCCTCGTGGACGGTGGGTGGCCCCCCTCTGGTACCTCTTTTGCCCAATATTTTTTAAATATTCTGAAAATAATTCCCGTGGAGTCTCAGGACTTCTGGAGATGTGTAGAATAGGTCGCTAATATTTGCTCCTTTTCCATCCCAGAATTCTAGCTGCCGGCATTCCCCCTCTTCATGTAAACATTTTAAAATAAGAGAGAAAAGGCATAAGTATTGTGACATAATGTGTAATAACAGCCCAGAATGCAATAAATATCTATATAAAAACATGATGCAAAATGGACGTATCAACTCCCCCAAGCTTAGACCTCGCTTGTCCTCAAGCGAAAGCCGAAATCGAAAAATATGTCCACATGTTTAGAGATAGAGGTGTTGATAAAATAAAATACGGACATGAGGGCATCATGATCATTCTTATAATAGCAACATATAAGTAACAATTCAATCACATACTCAAGTATGAATTAGAAACTTCATTGAAAACCAACAAACTATAATCTCAGTCATTGAAGCAATTGCAATATGTCATAACATAGGAAAGAGTCAATATAAGAGCTTCTTAGCAAGTCCACATACTCAACCATCATTTAGTCTTTCACAATTGCTAACACTCACACGATATTTATGGTTATGAAGTTTTAATCGGACACAGAGAAAGATCGGGGCTTATAGTTTTGCCTCCCAACTTTTTACCTCAAGGGTAATGTCAACAATAATATTTCATGACAACCCACATCCAATTAGCCATATATATCAGGATCTTTCCAACACATTGTGCTTGCCAAAGGATAAAATGTAAAAAAGGAAAGGTGAAGATCACCGTGACTCTTGCATGAAGTATAAGACAAGAATAAAAGATAAACCCTTCGCAGAGGGAAGCAGAGGTTGTCATGTACTTTTATGGTTGGATGCACAAAATCTTAATGCGAAAGAATGTCACTTTATATTTCCACTTATGATATGGACCTTTATTATGTAGTCTGTTGCTTTTATTTCTTCCACATCACAAGATCGTATAAAGCTTATTTTCTCCACACCAATAAATCATACATATTTAGAGAGCAATTTTTATTGCTTGCAACGATGACAACTTACTTGAAGGATCTTACTCAATCCATAGGTAGATATGATGGACTCCCATGGAAAAACTGGGTTTAAGGATATTTGGAAGCACAAGTAGTATCTCTACTTTGTACAAAGAATTTGGCTAGCATGAGAGGGAAAGGCAAGCTTAACATGTTGGATGGTCCATGACAATATAATTTATCTTAGATGTAAGAAAACATAACCCATTACATTGTCTTCCTTGTCCAACGCCAACTCTTTAGCATATCATACTTTAATGAGTGCTCACAATTATAAAAGATGTCCAAGATAGTATATTTATATGTGAAAACCTCTCTTTCTTTGTTATTTCCTATTAATTGCAATGATGACCAAAACTATGTTTGTCAACTCTCAACAACTTTTATTCCTCATACTCTTTATATGTGAAGTCATTACTCTCCATAAGATCCATATGATCTCTTTATTTCTTTTTATTTCTTTTTATTTTATTATATTCCCTCAAGATCATAGCAAAATAATCAAGCCTTTGACTCAACACTAATCTTTATTATATATAGCTCACGGACTCGATTACATAGAAGGATCATAAAACAAAACTCAAAACTAGATCATACTAAAACTTTATTCTACTAGATCAAGATATTACCAAAAGGATCGAACTAAGAAAAATGGTAAAGATAAAAGTGTGATGGTGATATGATACCAGGGCACTCCCCCAAGCTTGGCAGTTGCCAAGGGGAGTGCCCATACCCGATACTTAGTTCTTCTTTGTTGGTGAAGAAGGTGTTATTGATGGCGTGTGCTTCTTCCTTAATTTGCACTTGAGGATACAATTTTGCTCCCTTAGGTCCTCGATATCCTGCTCAAGGCTTAATACCTTTTTCCATATTTCTTGTTTGTTCTCCTACAAGAGACAAAAATGGATAAACTCGATCTTAAGTTTCTTTGCTCTATTGGGGAGGCTTGACTTTTTGAACTCCACATGCATGTCCCCAGGTTGAGGTAATGGGACTTCATCTTCATCTGAGCTCGTCTCCTCCTTTCCCCTAGGCTCATAGTCTTCTTCTTCCTCCGTGGTCCAACCACAATGCTCCAAGTCCCTGTAGACCTTATGATCTGCAAGGTAATCAGCCACATAGCTTTCTCCCTCCGAATCTTGGGATGACATATTGCTCTAATTTGCAGCATAATCACCTTGAAACAGGATATTTGCGTGATGCGGTGGTCAAAACCTTTGGGAAATCATATAATGAATTTTTACCGACTAAAAGAAGTATCGTGCAAGAAAACAGAGTCCGGAGAGCACACGAGGTGTCCACGAGGCAGGGGGCGCGCCCAGGGGGTAGGGCGTGCCCTCCACTCTCATGGAAGCCTCGTGTCTTTCCCGGACTACTTCTTATTTTCCTAATTTCTTAAATATTCCAAAACGGAGAAAAATTGCTATTAGAACTGTTTTGGAGTCGGTTTACTTACCGTACCTCATACCTATTCCTTTTCGGAGTCTGAAACGTTCTGGAAAGTTTCCCTTATGTATTCCTCCGGGGTTACGGTTTCAATAACATTAGTTTCAACATTTATGGGATTACCTGAGATATAATGCTTGATTCTCTGACGGTTTACCACCCTCGGATTTGTGCCTTCGAAGTTGTTAATTTTTATGGCACCGGAACGGTAGACCTCCTCGATGACGTAAGGACCTTCCCATTTAGAGAGAAGTTTGCCTGCAAAAAAATCTTAAACTAGAGTTGTATAACAATACATAACCACCTACATTAAACTCGTGTTTTTGTATCCTTTTATCATGGCATCTTTTAACTTTTTCTTTAAACAGTTTGGCATTCTCGTAGGCCTGGGTTCTCCATTCGTCAAGTGAGCTAATGTCAAAAAGCCTCTTCTCACCGGCAAGTTTGAAGTCATAGTTGATCTCTTTAATAGCCCAATATGCCTTATGTTCTAATTCAAGAGGTAAGTGACATGCTTTACCATAAACCATTTTATATGGAGACATACCCATAGGATTTTTATATGCAGTTCTATAAGCCCATGATGCATCATCAAGTTTCTTGCACCAATTCTTTCTAGATCTATTGACAGTCTTTTGCAAAATTAATTTGAGCTCTCTATTGCTAAGTTCTACTTGACCACTAGACTGTGGATGATATGGAGATGCAATTCTATGATTAACATCATACTTAGCAAGCATTTTACGAAAAGCTCCATGAATAAAATGTGAACCACCATCAGTCATTAAGTATCTTGGGACTCCAAACCTCGGAAAAATAACTTCTTTAAGCATCTTGAAAGAGGTGTTATGATCAGCACTACTAGTTGGAATAGCTTCTACCCACTTAGGAACGTAATCAACAGCAACTAAAATATGTGTATACCCATTAGAGGAAGGAAACGGTCCCATATAATCAAAGCCCCAAACGTCAAATGCTTCAATAACAAGTGAATAATTCATAGGCATTTCTTGATGTCTACTAATGTTACCAATTCTCTGACATTCATCACAAGAAAAAACAAACTTACAGACATCCTTGAAGAGAGTAGGCCAATAAAAACCAGATTGCAATACCTTATTTGTAGTTCTGTCTCCAGCGTGGTGTACTCCATAAGCCTCGGAATGGCACTTGCGTAGGATCTGTTCCTGTTCATGCTCAGGTACACAACGTCTAATAACACCATCTACACCTTCTTTATAAATATGTGGGTCATCCCAGAAGTAATGTCTTAAATCATAGAAGAACTTTTTCTTTTGCTGGTATGAGAAACTAGGTGGTATAAATTTATCAACAATGTAATTAGCATAATTAGCATACCATGGAGCAGTACGAGAAGCATTTATGACAGCTAATTGTTCATCAGGAAAGCTATCATCAATAGGTAGTGGGTCATCAAGAACATTTTTTAACCTAGACAAGTTGTCTGCAACGGGGTTCTCAGCTCCCTTTCTATCAATAATATGCAAATCAAATTCTTGAAGCAAGAGAACCCATCTAATAAGTCTAGGTTTAGCATCTTTCTTTTCCATAAGATATTTAATAATAGCATGATCAGTGTGAACAGTTACTCTAGAATCAACAATATAAGGTCTGAACTTATCACAAGCAAATACAACTGCTAAAAATTATTTTTCAGTAGTAGCATAGTTTCTTTGAGCAATGTCTAGAGTCTTACTAGCATATTGAATAACATTTAGTTTCTTATCAACTCTTTGTCCTAGAACAGCCCCTACAGCATAGTCACTAGCATCACACATAATTTCAAATGGTAAATTCCAATCAGGAGGCTGAACAATAGGTGCAGAAACCAAAGCTTTCTTAAGTATTTCAAATGCTTCTACACAGTCATCATCAAAGACAAAAGGAAACTTCTTATACCTTTAATGTCCTTAGGACACGGCATCTTTTAAATAGCATCAACTTTAGCTTTACCAACTTCAATACCTCTTTCAGAAATTTTATGCCCCAAGACAATACCTTCATTAACCATAAAGTGGCATTTATCCCAATTCAAGACAAGATTAGTTTCTTCACATCTCTGCAAAACTCGATCAAGGTTGCTTAAGCAATCATCAAAAGAAGTCCCATAAACGGAGAAATCATCCATGAATACCTCAACAATCTTTTCACAAAAGTCAGAGAATATAGCAGTCATACATCTTTGAAAAGTGGCAGGTGCATTACATAAACCAAAAGGCATACGTCTATAAGCAAAGGTACCGAAAGGGCAAGTAAAAGTTGTCTTTTCTTGATCCTCTTTTGACACATGTATTTGAGAGAAACCAGAATAACCATCTAGGGAGCAAAAATGTGTATGTTTGGATAATCTTTCTAGCATTTGATCAATAAAATGTAACGGGTAATGATCCTTTTTAGTAGCTTAGTTTAATTTGCGGAAATCAATTACCATTCTATAACATGTGACGATTCTTTGTGGGATCAATTCATCTTTATCATTAGGAACAACAGTAATACCTCCCTTCTTAGAGACACAATGGACAGGACTTACCCACTGACTATCAGCAACGGGATAAATTATACCTACCTCTAGAAGCTTTAGTATTTATTTTCTTACCACTTCTTTCATCTTAGGATTTAACCGTCGTTGGTGATCAACAACTGGTTTAGCGTCTTTCTCCAGCTTTATTTTGTGCTGGCATAGAGTGGGACTAATGCCCTTAAGATCATCAAGAGTATATCCAATAGCAGCATGGTGCTTCTTCAGAGTTTTCAATAATTTATTTTCTTCATGCTCTGAAAGGTTAGCACTAATAATAACAACATATATCTCTTTCTCATCAAGATAAGCATATTTAAGAGTATCTAGTAAAGGTTTAAGCTCAAACATAGGATCACCCTTGGGTGGAGGAGGATCCCCTAGGATTTCAACGGGCAAGCTGTGTTTCAAAATAGGTCCCTGTTTAAAGAATATTTCATCTATTTCCCTTCTTTCATTCATAAACATATCATTTTCATGGTCTAGCAAATATTGTTCTAAAGGATCACTAGGAGGCATGTCAATAGAAGCAAGACCAATAATTTCATCTTTACTAGGCAATTTTTTATCATGGGGTTGTCTACGAAATTTAGAAAAATTTAACTCATGAGACATATCCCCTAAACCAACCGAAACAATATCCTTATTGCAGTTTATCTTAGCATTAGCAATATTCAAGAAGGGTCTACCAAATATAATGGGACAAAAGTCATCTTGTGGGGAACCAAGAACAAGAAAATCAGTAGGATATTTAACGTCCCCACACAAGACTTCAACATCTCTAACAATCCCAACTCGTGAAATAGTATCTCTATTGGCAAGCTTAATTGTAACATCTATCTCTTCTATCTCAGCAGGTGAAATATCACGCATAATTTCTTTGTATAAGGAATGAGGTATTGCACTTGCACTTGCACCCATATCACATAAGCCATGGTGGCAATGATCTCCTATTTTAACAGAAATAACAAGCATGCCTACAATAGGTCTATGTTTATTATTAGTATCAGGTCTAGCAATTCTAGCAGATTTATTGCAGAAGTAAATAACATGCCCATCAATATTATCGTCCAAGAGATCTTTAACCATAGCAACACTAGGTTCAACTTTAATTCGCTCAGGGGGTTTGGGTGTCTTAATATTACTTTTGTTAACCACAATTGAAACTTTTGTTAATATTACTTTTGTCTACGAAATTTAGCAAAATTAAACTCATGAGACATATCCCCTAAACCAACAGAAACAATATCCTTATTGCAGTCTATCTTAGCATTAACAGTATTCAAGAAGGGTCTACCAAATATAATGGGACAAAAGTCATCTTGTGGGGAACCGAGAACAAGAAAATCAGCAGGGTATTTAACTTTCCCACACAAGACTTCAACATCTCTAACAACCCCAATTGGTGAAATAGTATCTCTATTGGAAAGTTTAATGGTAACATTGATATCTTCTGTCTTAGCAGGTGCAATATCATGCAGAATTTCTTGGTATAAGGAATGGGGTGTTGCACTTGCACTAGCACCCATATCACATAAGCCATGATAACGATGATCTCCTATTTTAACAGAAATAACAGGCATGCCTACAACAGGTCTATGTTTATTTTTAGCATCAGGTCTAGCAATTCTAGCAGCTTCATTGCAGAAGTAAATAACACACCCATCAATATTATTGGCCAAGAGATCTTTAACCATAGCAATACTAGGTTCAACTTTAATTTGCTCAGGGGGTTTAGGTGTCTTAATATTACTTTTGTTAACCATAGTTGAAGCTTTAGCATGGTTCTGTATTCTAACAGGGAAAGGTGGTTTCTCAATATAAACAGTAGGAACAACAGGATCATTATAAGTGATAGTCTTTTCTTCAACTTTAATAGGTGCACCTACTTTTACTTCAATGGGAGGATTATATTTAAACCACTTCTCCATAGGGAGATCAACATGAGTAGCGAAGGATTCACAGAAAGAAGCTACTATCTCAGAGTCAGGTCCATATTTAGTGCTAAATTCACGGAAAGCATTGGTATCCGTAAAAGATTTAACACAATCAAACTTAGGTGTTATACCTGACTGCTTACCTTCATCGAGGGCCCAATCTTCAGAGTTGCGTTTAACTATTTCCAATAAATCCCATTTGAATTCAATAGTCTTCATCATAAAAGATCCAGTACAAGAAGTATCGAGCATGGAGCGATTACTGAGAGAAAGCCGAGCATAAATTTTTTGAATAATCATTTCATTTGAGAGCTCATGATTGGGGCATGAATATAACATTGACTTAAGCCTCCCCCAAGCTTGAGCAATGCTTTCTCCTTCGCGAGGCCAAAAATTATATATATAATTACGATCGCGATGAACAAGATGCATAGGATAAAACTTCTGATGAAATTCCAATTTCAATCGGTTGTAGTTCCAAGATCCCATATCATCACATAGCCTAAACCATGTCAATGCCTCTCCCTTCAATGATAAAGGTAAGACCTTATTCTTGATAACATCCTCGGGCATACCTGCAAGCTTAAATAATCCACAAACTTCATCCACATAGATTAGGTGCAAATCGGGATGTAATGTTCCATCATCTGTGAAAGGATTAGCTAGCAGTTTCTCTACCATACCCGAAGGAATTTCTAAGTAAACATTTTCAGTAGGTTCAGTGGGTTGAGGAGCAAGTCTTTGCTATACTGGTCGGGGTGAAGATACCCCGAACAAGCCCCTCAAAGGATTATGTTCCATAGTAACAAGTGACAGTAAATTTCAGCACACTATATAAATTTTTCCTTACCAAATTCCACCTTCCAAAGGCGCTTCACTCCCCGGCAATGGCGCCAGAAAAGAGTCTTGATGACCCACAAGTGTAGGGGATCTATCGTAGCCTCTTTGATAAGTAAGAGTGTCGAACCCAACGAGGAGCAGAAGGAAATGATAAGCAGTTTTCAGTAAGGTATTCTCTGCAAGCACTAAAATTATCGGTAATAGATAGTTCTGTGATAAGGTAATTTGTAATGAGTAGCAAGTAATAAAAGTAAATAAGGTGTAGCAAGATGGCCCAATCCTTTTTGTAACAAAGGACAAGCCTGGACAAACTCTTATATAAAGGAAAGCGCTCCCGAGGACACATGGGAATTATCGTCAAATTAGTTTTCATCATGTTCATATGATTCGTGTTCGGTACTTTGATAATTTGATATGTGGGTGGACCGGTGCTTGGGTACTGCCCTTACTTGGAAAAGCATCCCACTTATGATTAACCCCTATTGCAAGCATCCACAACTACAACAGAAGTATTAAGGTAAACCTAACCATAGCATGAAACATATGGATCCAAATCTGCCCCTTGCGAAGCAACACATAAACTAGGATTTAAGCTTCTGTCACTCTAGCAACACATCATCTACTTATTACTTCCCAATGCCTCCCTCTAGGCCCAAACAATGGTGAAGTGTCATGTAGTCGACGTTCACATGACATCACTAGAGGGATGACAACATACATCTCATCAAAATATCAAACGAATACCAAATTCACATGACTACTTATAGCAAGACTTCTCCCATGTCCTCAGGAACAAACGCAACTACTCACAAAGCATGTTCATGTTCATAATCAGAGGGGTATTAATATGCATAACGGATCTGAACATATAATCTTCCACCAAGTAAACCAACTAGCATCAACTACAAGGAGTAATCAACACTACTAGCAACCCACAGGTACCAATCCGAGGTTTGGATACAAAGATTGGATACAAGAGATGAACTAAGGTTTGAGATGAGATGGTGCTGGTGAAGATGTTGATGGAGATTGACCCCAGGATCGTTGGTGATGACGATGGTGATGATTCCCCCCCCCCCTCCCGAGGGAAGTTTCCCCGGCATAACAGCTTCGTCGGAGCCCTAGATTGGTTCTGCCTCGTGGCGGCGGAGTTTCATCCCTTGAGCTTGCTTATGATTTTTTTCCTCGACGAAAGACTCCATATAGCAAAAGATGGGAATCAGAGGGCCACCAGGGGGCCCACGAGGCAGGGGGCACGCCCAGGAGGGTAGGGCGCGCCCCCACCCTCGTGGACGGTGGGTGGCCCCCTCTGGTACTTCTTTCGCCCAATATTTTTTATATATTCTGAAAATAATTCCCATGGAGTTTCAGGACTTTTGGAGATGTGCAGAATAGGTCTCTAATATTTGCTCCTTTTCCAGCCCAGAACTCTAGCTGCCGGCATTCCCCCTCTTCATGTAAACCTTGTAAAATAAGAGAGAAAAGGCATAAGTATTGTGACATAATGTGTAATAACAGCCCATAATGCAATAAATATCGATATAAAAGCATGATGCAAAACAGACGTATCACCGGCCTATCTATCGGTTAAGGGGACCTCTTCGTAAATACTATGTCTCGATCATCCGGTTCTCAAACATCAGGTAGTGCGAGAAATTCAATGGAGGAGATCGAGACTTGTGGGAAAAAATGCACAAACCTCTGTAGAGTGTACAAACAAATCATGATTTGCCGTGTCCCTGGTTATGGACAACTTTGAGTATCTGGAAATGAATTATTGGTTGATCTCATCACTCTATTTAATGAAATTGTTGGGTTATTAATGATTAGGTGATTTTTGGGATTGAGTTGGGGTTACCTTCTCAATATGGGTAATTTAACTTGGTAGTAAATAAAATGTATTCCTTTGTTGTAGGGAAAAATTGGCTTTATGCAAAATTAAACTTAGAGCCTCCACTAGCCAAATATGCATATAGAGATAGACATTTTCATTCTATGGTGTGAAATTGCCAGTACATTCAATGTACTGACCTACATGGCTGCAACGTCTCATGTTGCAGGATTCTTACGATGAGTAAGTGATACGTTAGGGTTATGATGTCTACACTCAACTTTGCCCTTGGTGTTATTGGGACTCCACAACTTTGTTGTCACTTCCGCTATGTTATTTGAGGTAATAGTATTTACGTTATTTTACACATGCGATTTACCTCTATTATAAATCCTCGAGTACTGTGTGTGTCAGCATACTGATCCAGGGATGACACTTAAGCATAGAGACTTCGATCCATTCAGGTCGGGTCGCTAGAAGATGGTATCAGAGCACATGTTGCACCTTTTTTGACAGTTTTTTACACCCCCGTTTGCGATTATGGTATCACACACAGTTTCGTCGAAGGGTCTCTGATCGTAGTGTCGCGTTTGGACCATCCTGCAATAGTGGATCACAAGGTATATCAAAGCCAATTTGAATCAACAATGATTTAGCATTTAGTAGTGAGCACAAAGCAACATATATCAAGCAATGACGAAGCCTAACTCTCTTCCTATGCATCGGCATGTCATATAAGAATAATTCATGCACATCAAGTAAAGGCCAATACATAGCATAAGAAATTTCTTGCAATACTTTCAACGTTGGAAACATAGAGAGGTGGAGATGTAGTTCCTCTCTCATAATAATTGCAAGTAGGAAAAGCAAGCACATGCATATTATATTCATCGAAATCATCATGTGCAACGTTAAAAGGAAACCCATCAATATAATCCTTAACAAGAGCAAACTTCTCCGATATAGTGTAGTTGGGAGAATTCAAAAAGATAATAGGACTATCATGTGTGGGTGCAATAGCAACAATGTCATTCTTACCATAAGGAACTATAGCAAGTTCATCTCCATAAGCATAATTCATAATGGCATCTTGGCCATAAGCATAGCAAGCATCAAGTTCATCAAAAAGGGATATTTCAAACGAATCAACGGGATCATAGAAATTATCATGGCATTCATCCTTCGGTAGGAACGAAGGGAAATTAAACAATGTATGATTTGACGAGTTACTCTCATTAGAAGGTGGGCACGTGTAGCTAATCCACTCTTCCTCCTTTTGTTCTTCGCTCTCCTCATCATCTTTTTCACCCAATGAGCTCATAGTTTCATCAATTTCTTCTTCCATAGACTCCTGCAAAATATTAGTCTCTTCTCGGACAGCAGAGATTTTCTCAATAAATTCATCAATATCGAAATTATATTTATAATTATCAAAGCAATATTAAGGATGGCAAAAAATTTAGGTCTATAAACATCATCATCAAAAGCTTTATACTTTTCAAGCAAAGATCCAATTTCATAAGCACCCTTAAAAGCAACAAATTCTTTTATTCGTTCCACATCATAGTAATCATATATACCATTAGCTTAAGAAGCCAAGGTTTCATTATCATTAAATTTGCATGAAAAGGGAAGGTGTGGAGCATTCATCCTAGAGCAACAAGTAAAATCATATCTCAAGCATAAATCTCGAGCGTACCAATGCAACATATAAATTTGATCCCATAAAAGTTCCCCTTTTATGTCAACCGATAATCCCTAAAGTATTCACTTTGATCCAAGTTACTCCCATTATCATGTTGAATGGGGTTTTCTCAGGATTATCAAAGTAGTGCATAATATTTTTAACATAACGAGCATCGACAGTTTTAGGAGGTTCCCCATCTCCATGAGTAGCAAGTACCACTAATTGTTTTGGTGTTTCATGTTCCATATCCATAACTAGAGATAGAAAACAACTTAGAACAGGAAATCAAATCTACTTAGTGATAAAGCAAACAAAACACACGAGAATATTCACCCCATGCTATTGCTCCCCGACAACAGCGCCAAAAAAAGGTCTTGATAACCCACAAGTATAGGGGATCATTTGTAGCCTTTTTCTATAAATAAGAGTGTTGAACCCAACGAGGAGCTAAAGGCAGAACAAATATTCCCTCAAGTTATATTAACCACCGATACAACTCTACGCACACTTGATGTTTGCTTTATCGGAAACAAGTATGAAACTATTTTGTAGGTGTGATGCTAGAACTACTTTGCAAGAATAAAACGAGAAGTACTTTGCAAGATAATAAAAGTTATGTATTTAGTAAAAGGGTTTTTGTCAACAAGAAAGTTATTTGCCCCTAGGCAATCGATAACAAGTACCGGTAATCATCCTTGCAATTCTATTTGAGGGAGAGGCATGTGCTAACATACTTTATCTACTTGGGTCATATGCACTTATGATAGGAACTCTAGCAAGCATCCGCAACTACTAAAGATCATTAAGGTGATGAAACCCAACCATAGCATGAAGTATCAAGTCCTCTTTATCCCATATGCCATAGCCCACCTACTCGGGTTTAAGCTTCCGTCACTCTCGCAACCCACCATAAGCGAACCATGAACATATTGCAACACCATATAGCGGGGGGCCCCTCACGTTTGCGCGAGAATGGAGGGCACCATAGGACAGCACCATAAACAAAATATACAATCATACCAACCAAGATCACGATTAACCCATAGGACAAAACAGATCTACTCAAACATCATAGGATAACCATAGATCATTGGAAAATAATATATGGAGTTGAGCACCATGTTGAAGTAGAGATTACAGCGGGGAGAAGAGGTGTTACACCACTGCATAGATGGGGAGAAAGTTGGTGTTGACGGTAGCAAGATTGTTGATGTAGATCGACGTCCCGATCGTTGCCCCAGCGGCACTCCGGCGCCACCGGAAGCGAGGGGGTGAGAGCCCCCTACTTCTTCTTCTTCCTTGGCCTACCCCCTAGATGGGGAGGAGAATTCCCCCTCTGGTCCATGGTCTCCTATGGCGGCGGAGGGGCGGGAGCCCCTCCGAGATTGGATCTCCCTCTTTGTTCTTTTCTGTTTCGCGTTCTCCAGATCTGGCCGAAAACGCTTCTTATATTCCCGAAGATCAGTAAATCCGATTGCGCTGAGATTTTAACATGATTTTTTCCAGATATAAGCTTCCTTGTGCCTGAAGTAGAGCTCCAACCGATGTTCGAGAACGGCACAACCCACCACCACGCGCCAGGGGCCTCTGGCGCGCCCTGGTGTCTTGTGGGTTGTGTGGGCCTCCGTTTGCGGTGATTCCAACTCCCAAAAATCACATATATTCCATAATAATTCTCCGTAAAAATTTATTGCATTTGGACTTCATTTGATATGGATACCTACGATACAAAAAACATGCAGAAAACAAGAACTAACACTAGGCACTGGATCAATAGGTTAGTCCAATAAATCATACAAAAAGTTGCCAAAATATGTGAAAGTTGTATAATATTGGCATGAAACAATCAAAAATTATAGATACGACGGAGACGTATCAGCATCCCCAAGCTTAATTCCTGCTCGTCCTCGAGTAGGTAAATGATAAAAAAAGACAATTTTTGATGTGGAATGCCACCTAGTATAAACTTGATCATATATCTAATCATGGCATGAATATTAAGACATAAGTGATTCAAAGCAATAGTCTATAATTTGACATAAAGACATCAATACTCAGGCATACCAACAAACAATCATGTCTTTCAATATATCAACCCTAAATAAAGTTATCCCAACAAAATCATAGTCTTTTCATGCTCTGTCTTCTTAACACAAAATATTTATCATGCACAACCCCGATGACAAGCCGAGCAATTGGTTCATACTTTTTACGTGCTTCAGCTTTTTCAACTCTCATGCAATACATGAGAGCAAGCCATGGATATAGCACTATGGGTGGAATAGAGTATGATGACAGGGGTAAATATAAAGAAAAGAAAAAAGTAAGAAAGTCTCACATCGACACGGCTAACCAACGGGCTATGGAGATGCCCATCAATTGATATCAATGCGAGGAGTAGGGATTGGCATGCAACGAATGCACTGAGATCTATAAGTGTATGAAAGCTCAATATGAAACTAAGTGGGTGTGCATCTAATCCTATAATGAAAAATTCCCTCTAGTATATGAAAGTGACAACATAGGAGACTCTCCATATGAAAAACATGGTGCTACTTTGAAGCACAAGTGTGTTAAAGGATACTAACAATGCCCCTTCTCTCTTTGTTTATTTTTTTATTTTTCCTTTTTTCGTTCTTTCTTTTTTCTGTTTTTCTTTTTTTTCTTTTGCTTTTTCTCTCATTGTCCGGAGTCTCATCCCGACTTGTGGGGGAATCATAGTCTCCATCATCCTTTCCTCACTGGGGCACAACTCTAAAAATGAATAATGATGATCATCACACTTCTATTTACTTATAACTCAAAAGAAATAAAAATTACAACTCGATACCTATGACAAAGTATGACTCTATATGAATGCATCTGGCATGTACCAGGATGTGCAATGATCTAGCATAACATGTATGAAAAAATGATGAATGGTGGCTGAGCCACAACTGCTATGTCAGCTATATGATCATGCAAAGCAATATGACAATGAATGCTCAAGTCATCAAACGGAAGCGGTGGAAGTTGCATGGCAATATATCTCAGAATGGCCATCGAAAAGCCATAATAGGTAGGTATGGCAGCTGTTTTGAGGAAGATATAATAAGGCTTATGTGTGATAGAGTGTATCATATGACGGGGTTTGGATGCACCTGCAAAGTTTGCACCACGTCTCGATGTGAGAAAGGGCAATGCACAGTACCGTAGAGGCTAACAAATTGTGCAAAGGTAAGAGTGCGTATAATCCATGGACTCACATTAGTCATAAAGAACTCATATACTTATTGCAAAAGTTTATTAACCCTCGAAGCAAAGTACTACTATGCATGCCCCTAGGGGGATAGATTGGTAGGAAAAGACCATCGCCCGTCCCCGACCGCCACTCATAAGGAAGACTATCAATAATAAATCATGCTCCAACATCATAGCATAACGAGAGACTATACGTGCATGCTTCGGGAATCACGAACCTTAACACCAATATTCTTACTAAACGCAACCATTCATTAGTACATCCCACATATTATCATCTCTATATCACAAAACTATTGCAAGGAAACCAAACATGTCATATTCTATGATCCATAAGTTTTATGTAGGATTTTATGACTAACCATGCAATTGACCAATTCCTTTTGACTCTCAAAATAGATTTAGGCGCAGCAAGAGAGTTTAATTCTTTCTACAAAAAGTCATGCTCTAACAAATATAGCTGAAGAAAAAGAGCATTTTTTAAATAACGGTTTTGTATGTGAAGAGAAACAGGCAATCCAAACTTCAAATGATATAAGTGAAGCACATGAAGCATTCTATAAAGCCATACTCAAAAGATATAAGTGAAGTGCAATGAGAATTCTATAAATCAACCATGGACTATCTCATACCAGCATGGTGCATAAAAGAAAAAAATGAAAACTAAAAGCAAAAGACGCTCCAAGATTTGCACATATCACGCGAACGATACGAAACCGAAAACATAGTGATACTTGTTGAAGAAAGATGGGATGCCTTCCGGGGCATCCCCAAGCTTAGACGCTTGAGTCTCCTTGAATATTTACGTGGGGTGCCTTGGGCATCCCCAAGCTTGAGCTCTTGCCTCTCTTCCTTCTCCTCACATGGCAATGAAATCCCATCATGGGTTAGTGAACATGGCAATGAAATCCCATCATGTACTGCTGTAACATTATTGTATAATTATAAAAAAAATTACACAATGTATGCTATCACAATTCTATGGCCCTAAGTCAAGGAGGCTTCAACAAGAATTCAAACATACTCAAATAATGAAGCTATAACAGCAATCTATGAAAACGGGACAGTCTGTAAAGATTTGAACATCCACCATACTTATGTAACTCAAAAAATTATGAAAAATTATGACAAAATAAACATTTTGCATAGAAAGACAGTGCAAAAAGTTTCAGAACCGTTCAACATTCTAGTAAAAAATGTAAAATCGAGCACTACATCTAAAGTTTCTATTTTGCACCGCACAAACCAACAAGCAGTTTAAAACTCCTAAAGGCAAACCTTAGCACATTATTTTTATAATACAATGGAATTGTACAAGGGGATAATTATTTTTGTTGAAAAGTTTCTGTAATTAAGATTCACAAAGTTTCCGTGAGCATGAACAAAGTTCATGGAGCTCCCCCACTTCAACGATGCTTGTCTCTCTCACTTTCATTTTCGTTTTTGAAAAGTTTTGGGTTCCCCTCTATTTTTTGGTTTTTAAACTTTATAAAAGCACTCAATAGAAATAAATGACTCTCTAAAACTTTCGGGTTGTTTCCCTGGCAGCACTTTCTTTAAAGCCATTAAGTTAGGCATAAAGTGCTGAAGTAATGAATCCACCCGGATCACTGGTACGCGTCGGTCCTAAACAAACGGTTTTTAACCCCTTTCCGCAACGGCATTTGGAACCATTGCCAAGTGAGTGTGGGTGATAGGGGGACCTTCCCGCACGACCCAAAAACTGTCGGGGATATGCCCTCCTAGCACACACGCTCGGCAAAATGAGGTCGTGTGCGACCGACGAGCGCTCAAATACGGCAATACATACAGTAGAGCTAAAAAATACAATTATACGGCGAAATTGTTTCCGGTCGCAAGTACATCCTATCATGGTTCTAAGTATGACAGTAGAATGGGTGTAGGGATGTAGAGGCAAGATCTTAGCTATGGAGGAGTTGTACACGTGAGTTTTACGAGTTCAGGCCCTTCTCACAGGAAGTAACAGCCCAATGTCTCGGAGCCCGGAGGCGATCGACTGGATTATAAGCGTGTGAGTTACAGGGGGTGCGAACCCTTGTCCCTGAGGAGGGGGTTGGCTTATATAGAGTTCGCCAGACCCCTCTCACCCTTAGTTACAAAGGGTTTAAAGTACATAAAGATGGAGACGTTACTGGTAACGCCTGTATTTAGGTGGTATAAATGACAATTAAGCCTACAAGTAAATGCTCGACCGTTGTTCGTGTAGAGTGACTTTAGCTCTTCTGCCCGTTGAGTGACTTTTGTGTCGGTCGAGTGACATTGATTCTTCCGAGTGGAACGTCTGTGGTCGAGTGGACGATGGTACTCTTTGAATGATCCTGGCTTTAGGGTGTTGTCCTAGGGGAGGATGTCTAGGTCAGGTCCATGACCCTATCCTAGGTACATAGCTTCATCATTAGCCCCCGAATGGTTCAGGGTTCGAGTGGAGAAGGAGTTGATAACCCCTCCGATTCAACTTTTGTGCTTTGAGAATATCTCGCCCAGAGGTCGAATGAACCTTCATGATGGCTTTAACTGCTTGTTCAGTCGCCTTGATCCATTCTTGGTTTTGTCGAGTGAACTTTCATTGTTAAGTTTCGAGTATTGATATGGAACAAATCTTCCATCTGGTGGGTCGTTCTACCGCTTGCGGATTTCACAGGATTCAGATTTTGGGAAGCGCGCCGGGCGGGGGAGGCCGCGGTAATCGGGACGGATTAGGCATGTCACCTCGATCCCCACGCCACCTTTTTTGCCATGTATCGCGCACGCGACTGTTGCGGGATTTGATAAGATCATCCGGGCTTACAAGTCAGTCACTCGGAAGTGTCCTTATATAAGGCACCGGACCGGGGCTTCTGAACAGTGCGCCCTCATTCCCCTTGCTCTTCCTCAGATTTCTCCGCTGCACCTGCTTCTGCTCTCGGCGACGTAGCTCCGCTCGAACTCGATTCGCTGCCATGGGGAAGGAGAAGACGGTGGCGTTGGAGCGGGTGAAGAAGGCGACGGCAAAGGCGAAAGGGAAGAGGACCAGCCGGGGTGGATCCTCGTCGAGGTCCGGCCTGCCGCCTGGCTGGATCCAGGGCGACTGGATCCGCTCGACGATCAGCCAAGATGACATCGATGATCTGGTTGAGGGGGGACTGATCCCCCACGAATCGGCACGGCTCCCGGGGAGCGAGACTGAGCCGCGGCCGCAGGAGGGTGAGTGCGTTCTCCTCGCCACTCATGTCGACCGCGGGTTTTCTTTGCCTCCCCACCCTTTCTTTCGTGGTTTCTTGAACTTCTTCGGGGCTCAACTCCATCACTTTACTCCAAACACAATCGTGTACCTTGCTGCTTTCGTGTCCATGTGCGAGAATTTCTTGGGCTGCCGACCGCACTTTGGTCTCTTCAAGCACATATTCATATGTCGCTCCCAGACGGTCAAGAAGGCCAACCTGAGTGACGAGAGGACGCATGTGATACAGATGTGCGGGGGCCTTGGAATCCAAATGAGGAACAAGAGCACCTTCCCAGCTATGATCCTTCCCGACTCGGTCCGGGGCTGGCAGTCGACCTGGTTTTACTGCAAGGACCAGCCGGCCCCGGGTCAGTCGACTGGACTTCCCCCCTTTTCCATGGCTCGAGTGGAGAAGCCCTCCTCCTTGAGAGTGATCTCGGAAGAGAAGGCATAGGTGAAGGTGTTGGTCGAGCGGGTCGTCCAACTTGTCCGCGATGGAGTGACTGGTATGGACCTACTGGAGGTCTTCCTTAGTCGACGCATCCAACCACTCCAAGCTCATGACCATCCGATGTGGATGTACTCGGGACTCGAGGATTCCACTCGAATCCACCCGGAGGGTGTTAGTGAGGACACAGTGGACAAGTGGCAGAGAGGTATTACCGGCAACAAGGATAATCCCAGGGGGTCCAGGAGGGTGGTTCCATTCGACCATTTGCGCCAGCCAGAATAGGTATGATTCTGCACTATCGAGTGTCTTCTTGATTTACTATGTAACATCTTGTTGACGGTCGACTGTCTTTCTTTTGTTCATTGTCTTTTCAGGCTCTTATTGATATGTACTCGGTGCCCAATGGAGTGCATGAGCAAAATGTCGAGGAAGAGGCGAGCGGGGGTGAGACTGGCGATTGGCACTCGGATGCAGAGGATGACGAGGAGAGCGACGACCCGAGTGATGAAGAAGAGGTCGACTTGCCTCCTCGCAGAGAAAGGAGGTCCAAGCACGCTCACGACCCGACAAACACCCCTGACCTGGTGGCCGCACCGACTGGGTAGTCTTCAAAGCGCCCTCGGACGTCTTCTCTGGTGCCGACTGAGAATGGACCGAAACAGCTCAAGACTGCGCCGCTCCTGCGCCGAAACTACTGAAGGCCACATCCTCCAAACCGCCGAAGGCTTTGTCCAGAATCAAAGTGACCATTCCCACCATCTCCGGGTAATCATCTGACCTGATCTTTTAGTCGACTCAAGCAACAGAACATAACCGACTGAAAGTTGACATTTGCAGTGCTGCTACCTCTGGAACTTCTTCCCGCCAATACCGAAACGAGGAAATGGAAGACGCGGTTACCTCCAACCCAGGTAAAATTCTCGTGATCTTGTTCTTGATTATTTGGTCGATCAAATTCTAGCGATTCACGTGGGGTCGATTGATTTATTTGCAGCCCCACCCAACATTATCGAGCTTCCGGATGATGATGAAGATGTGGCCACGAGGCCCAGAAAGAACAAAAAAGTAGTGGCTGGCAAGACATCTCAGTCGGGACTGACGACGGAACCAACTGTCCAACAACCTGAAGACGCAGGTGGGGCCTCTGTAACTTTTGTTGTCCCATTGTCGAGTGAGTGCCCTGCACCGTCGATTGTACCAGTGTTTCCTTCAGCCGCCCAACCCCATGCCTCGGAGCTCCAAGCTGCCGCATCTGGGCCGTCTTCTCCTTTCTTCACCAACTATCATGTTCTGGAAAGCCAGTCGGATGCCGCTACGGAGGCTATCCGTTAGGCTAACGTGATGGTGGAGCGGATGAAGATGGTGCACGAGAATAGCCAGGCTGCTTACGATGCCAGCGCGGCTCTTCGGGCCAATGTCCAGGTAAGTTGGCTTTCGACTGACCTTGTTCTATTAGGATATGCTACCTGAAATATTTTCTTTCACACAATCTCTTATTGTTTGCGTCGAATTTGTACACCCATTGGGTGTTTTGTTGTTTTTAGTATTTGCGCTCTTCCACTTGGCCTGGGTGAGTGGGATCTGAACTGGTGGGGGCACGCTAAGTGCACCCACTGGGTGTAGTCCCTGAGACCGTAGTCGACTGTATGCAGTCGGCTAGGGTCTGAGTACTTTTCACTTTCCTTTCTTCCACTCGACCCGGGCGGACCGGCCGAGTGGGATCTGAACCAGTGGGGGCATGTCAAGTGCACCCACTAGGTGTAGTCCCTGAGACCACGGTCGACTGCTGGCAGTTGACCGGGGTCTAAATAGTTCTTCTCTTTTTTTTCTTTACTAGACCCGGGCGGACCAGTCGAGTGGGGTCTGAATCAGTGGGGGCACGCCAAGTGCACCCGCTGGTTGTAGTCCCCGAGACCGTGGTCGACTGCTGGCAGTTGGCCGGGGTCTGAGTAAACTTTTAAGTTTTATTCACTCGGAAGTAAATAATCTTTGATCTTGTCGATTGACATGTCTTTTAGCTTCTGCAGAAATCTTGCACTCTCATTTATAAGTTCACCGAATTTGAGGAGAAGCAGAGGCAACTCAACCTTGAGTTGGAGCTGGCCCAACAAAAGTTGAAGAAAGCTCAAGATGAAGCTGTTGGTATGGAAGGTAACTGCCTGTCGACTGTTCGCATCGACTGTCCCTTTAAAATATTTCTTCGATCTCTTGTTTGATCCGATTTCTTATTTTGCAGAGAAAATGAGGTTGGCTCTGGAGAAGAAGGACTTGGACCTTGCAGCTGCGCAGAAGGAGGCTCAAGATAAGACTGCCCTTGTAGACCAGAAGCTGGCTTCGGTCGGAGTGCTGGAAGAAGAAGTAAACAAGCTGAAGTCCTGTCTCACCGAATCCAACCGAGAGGTAACTTGTCTGAAGAAGGATAAGATGGCTCTGAATGAGAAGCTGGAATCCGCGACTCGCAAGAGAAATGACGTGGAAGCTTATCTGAGAACCCTTGCCAAGAAGCTCTTTCTTATGCTGGAAGGCACTCTTCTTAATCCGACTGTTTTACTGCTTGCAAGTTAGTCCAGTCCAGTCGACTCATTAACTCTTTGACTACAGAATTCTGCCAAAACTTTGACGAGGAGACTGGACGGATCGAGACGGATTTGGACCCTATAGCATCTCGAGTCGGCGACGAGGCTGCCATGAACATGCTTCGACTGGAATCTCGTGTCGCCAGTGTGACAAGTTAGCTCGCTCATCTGAAGGTGGCAGTTTCACGGATCGACTCATCACTCTGGCCAAGGGCAATGCTTCAAAATGACCTCGAGTCTCTGATGGCTTGCCTCAACGAGGTCCCTGGTCGAGTGCAAGAATGGAAGAAGTCCTCTACCCCATGTGGTGCTGATGTGGCGTTGTCCTTGGTAAGACTCCACTGCAAGGAAGCCCGCGAAGACAAGCTAGCGGCGATCAAGGTTGCCAACACCAAAAAACACAATTTCCAGTCCTTCATGGAGACTTTCATAGCCGTCGCCACTCGGATTGCAGATGGAATCGACTTGCACGAATTCATTGAACCTGCCAGCCCTCCTCCTGCCGAATGAACAAACTTTGAGATTTAAACTTGCCTTAAATTTGCCTCGGGATGCCGAGTGGTTGCTGTAACCATTAAACTCCTTCGGGCTTGATGCTCGAATACTTTTGATCCGTCACCTGGAATTTTAGGATCTATCTGAACTTGGCTTATTTCTGAATATGTTCGTATTTGCCTTCGCATGGAATTTGCTCTTTGGGATGTAGCCCTGAAGTGGAGAGTCCAATCGATCTGCACCTCGTCGTCCCTGCAGGCAGGGATGAGGCGCACGTTGTATTTTTGGCGTAGCTCGGAGAAGAGGGCCGCAGTCGACCTGCACCTCGTCGTCCTTACGGATGGGGATGGAGCGTACATTGTACTTGTGGCGTAGCTCGGAGTAGAAGCCCGTGATCGACCTGCACCTAAACGTCCTTGCGGATAGGGATGGAACGTACGTTGTACTTGTGGCGCAGCTCCTAAGGGGAAGGTTGCACTCGACCTGTACCTCGTCGTCCTTGCAGATATGGACATATTTTAAACCTTAGGCGAATACTGGACTGCAGCTAAGCCTCCGAGTGGGAGGGTTGCTCACCACTCGGTAGGATTTTTTAAACTAAGGCGAGTACTGGACTGTAGCTAAGCCTCCGAGTGGGAGGGTTGCTCACCACTCGGTAGGATTTTTTTAAACTTAGGCGAGTACTGGACTGCAACTAAGCTCCGAGTGGGAGGGTTGCTCACCACTCGGTAGGATTTTTTAAACTTAGGCAAGTACTGGACTGCAGATAAGCCTCTGAGTGGGAGGGTTGCTCACCACTCGGTAGGATTTTTTAAACTTAGGCGAGTACTGGACTGCAGCTAAGCCTCCGAGTGGGAGGTTTGCTCACCACTCGGTAGGATTTTTTAAAATTAGGCAAGTACTAGACTGCAGCTAAGCCTCCGAGTGGGAGGGTTGCTCACCACTCGGTTGGATTTTTTGAACTTAGGCGAGTACTGGACTGTAGCTAAGCCTCCGAGTGGGAGGGTTGCTCACCACTCGGTAGGATTTTTTAAACTTAGGCGAGTACTGGACTACAGCTAAGCCTCCGAGTGGGAGGTTTGCTCACCACTCGGTAGGATTTTTTAAACTTAGGCGAGCACTGGACTGCAGCTAAGCCTCCGAGTGGGAGGGTCGCTCACCACTCGGTAGTATTTTTTAAACTTAGGCGAGTACTGGACTGCAGCTAAGCCTCCGAGTGGGAGGGTTGCTCACCACTCGGTTGGATTTTTTAAACTTAGGCGAGTACTGGATTGCAGCTAAGCCCCCGAGTGGAAGGGTTGCTCACCCCTCGGTAGGATTTTTTAAACTTAGCCGAGTACTGGACTGTAGCTAAGCCCCCGAGTGGGAGGGTTGCTCACCACTCGGTAGGATTTTTTAAACTTAGGCGACTACTGGACAACAGCTAAGCCCCCGAGTGGGAGGGTTGCTCACCACTCGGTAGGATTTTTTAAACTTAGGCGAGTACTGGACTGCAGCTAAGCCCCCGAGTGGGAGGGTTGCTCACCACTCGGTAGGATTTTTTAAACTTAGGCGAGTACTGGACTACAGCTAAGCCCTCGAGTGGGAGGGTTGCTCACCACTCGGTAGGATTTTTTAAACTTAGGCAAGTACTGGACTGTAGCTAAGCCCCCGAGTGAGAGGCTTTCTCACCACTCAATAGGATTTTTCAAACTTAGGCGAGTAATGGACTGCAGCTAAGCCCCCGAGTGGGAGGGTTGCTCACCACTCGATAGGATTTTTCAAACTTAGGCGAGTACTGGACTGCAGCTATGCCCCGAGTGGGAGGGTTGCTCACCACTCGGTAGGATTTTTCAAACTTAGGCGAAACGGATTCGCAACTAAGCCTCCGAGTGAGAGGCTTGCTCACCACTCGGTAGGATTTTTCAAACTTAGGTGAAACGGATTCGCAGCTAAGCCTCCGAGTGAGAGGCTTGTTCACCACTCGGCGGGGTTTTCTTTTGAACTTAGGCGAAACGGATTCGCAGCTAAGTCACCCACTGGGGGATTTCAGACGCAAATAAAAGCAACAGCAATCTTTTAAGAGGACTGTAAAGCTCTTGTCTTTGATAAACAAATTACAAAGGTATTTCTTATTACATTTTATTCGAACGAGTACTTAAATATAAAAGGGGCGGAGCAGCTCCGCATTCCAAGCCCGTGGCTCATCCTTCTTATGCTCGACACTATAAAGGTGGTATGCTCCATTGTGGAGCACTCTGGTGACAATGAAGGGACCTTCCCAAGCTAGGGCGAGCTTGTGTGGCTTCTGCTGATCCACTCGAAGAACCAAGTCACCCTCTTGAAAGGCCCGACCCTTAACGTGTCTAGCATGGAATCGACGCAAGTCTTGCTGATAAATAGTCGACCGGATCAAGTCCTTCTCTCTTTCCTCCTCTAGGAGGTCGACTGTGTCTTGCCGAGCTTGTTCTGCTTCATCTTCAGAGAAGAGCTCAACTCATGGTGCATTATGAAGCAAGTCACTCGGTAGAACAGCTTCAGCCCCATAGACCAAGAAGAATGGAGTTCGGCCAGTCGATCGATTGGGGGTTGTCCTCAATCCCCAAACAACTGATGGAAGTTCATCAACCCAGGCGCCCGCTGCGTGCTTGAGATCTCGCATCAGTCGAGGTTTCAGTCCTTTGAGAATCAGGCCATTTGCTCTTTCTGCTTGTCCATTCGACTAGGGATGGGCGACTGAAGCATAGTCGACTCGTGTGCCTTGTGAGGCGCAGAAGGTTCTGAACTCATCAGAATCAAAGTTCGATCCATTGTCAGTGATGATGCTGTGCGGAACCCCATATCTGAGTATCAACTCTCTGATGAAGCTGACAGCAGTACTAGCTACAAGATTCTTAATAGGCTTGGCTTTGATCCTTTTGGTAAACTTGTCGACTGCTACAAGTACGTGAGTAAAGCCACTCCTACCAGTCTTCAGTGGACCAACCATGTCCAATCCCCAAACAGCAAAGGGCCAGACGAGTGGAATGGTCTTCAGGGCTGATGCAGGTTTGTGTGACATATTGGAGTAGAACTGGCAGCCTTCACATCTGCCAACTATATCTTTCGCCATTTCATTTGCGCATGGCCAATAAAATCCAGCTCGGTATGCTTTAGCCACAATGGTCTGAGAGGACGCATGGTGACCACAGGTCCCGAATGGATGTCGTGGAGGATCACTCGACCTTCTTCTGGCATTATGCATTTCTGGCTGACTCCAGTTGCACTTTCTATGAACAGTTGTCCTCTTATTACAGTAAAGGCCTTGGATCAACGGACAATCTGTCGAGCATCTTCTTCATCCTCTGGGAGCTCTTTCCTAAGGATATATGCAATGTATGGCACCGTCCAGTTGGGAGTGATGACCAACACCTCCATGATCAAGTCGACCACGGCTGGAACCTCGACTTCAGTCAGATCTGTGGCACTCTTAGGCTGCGGGGGCTCTTCAGCGAAGGGATCTTCTTGAACTGAAGGTGCATGAATATGCTCCAGGAACACATTACTGGGAATAGCTTCTCTCTTGGAGCCTATCTTTGCTAAATCATCTGCTGCTTGATTTTTCAGTCGGGGTATATGATGGAGCTCTAGCCCCTCAAACTTCTTTTCCAACTTCCTCACCACGTTGCAGTAACCAGTCATGGCTGGGCTTCTGACGTCCCATTCCTTCATCACTTGATTGACTACCAAATCTGAGTCGCCATAGACCATGAGGCGACGGACGCTGAGTGAGATGGTCATACACAACCCATACAAGAGTGCTTCATATTCTGCTTCGTTATTGGAGGAATCAAAGTAAATCTAGAGGACATATCTGAGCTTGTCTCCTCGGGGGGATACCGGTACCACCCCAGCACCGGAACCATTCAACATCTTGGAGCCATCAAAGAACATGGTCCAGTGCTTCGAGTGAACTTGAGTCGGCAGTTGTTGTTCAATCCATTTGGTGAGGAAATCCGCTATTGCTTGGGACTTGATAGCTTTCTTTGCCTCGAACTTCATATCTAAGGGAAGGAGTTCAATCGCCCACTTTGCCACTCGACCAGTTGCATCTCTGTTGTTCAGAATCTCTGATAATGGAACGTTGCTGACGACTGTAATGGAGTGATCAGAGAAGTAATGTGCAACCTTCTTCGTGGTCATGTAAATCCCATAAACAAGCTTCTTATAATGTGGATATCTTTACTTTGATGGAGTCAAAACTTCAGAGACATAGTATACTGGGCGCTGAACTTTGTAGGCTTTTCCTTCTTCTTCCCGTTCGCCCGTAAGTACTATACTAACGACTTGTCCAGTAGCTGCAATGTAAAGCAGTAAAGGCTCTTTGCTGACTAGAGCAGTAAGCACCGGCTGGGTGGAAAGCAGGGCTTTGAGCTCTACAAATGCTTCATCAGCTTCAGGAGTCCACTCGAACTTATCTGACTTCTTCATCAGTCGGTAAAGAGGCAGTGCCTTTTCACCGAGGCGAGAAATGAATCGACTTAGGGCGACCAAATAACCAGTAAGCTGCTGGACATCATGCACACGGATAGGGCGTTTCATCCGGAGTATGGCACCCACTTTCTCTGGGTTAGCGTTGATCCCTCGTTCGGAAACGAGAAAACTGAGTAATTTTCCGCCTGGAACTCCAAACGTGCACTTTGATGGATTGAGCTTGATATCATACCTACTGAGGTTGGCAAAGGTTGCAGCAAGGTCTGTCAGTAGGTCGGAACCTTTACGTGACTTGACCACAATGTCATCCATGTATGCTTCCACATTCCGACTGATCTGAGTGAGCAACCACTTCTGAATCATCCGCATGAATGTGGCTCCAGTGTTCTTCAAACCGAATGGCATAGTGACATAACAGAAGCACCCAAATGGGGTGATGAAAGCTGTTTTTATCTCGTCGGGCCCATACAGACGGATCTGATGATACCCGGAATAAGCGTCCAAAAAGGACAAACGCTCACACCCTGCAGTCGAGTCGACTATTTGGTCGATGCGAGGGAGAGGAAAGTGATCTTTCGGGCAGGCCCGATTGATATGTTTGAAGTCGATGCACATGTGAAGTGAGTCGTCCTTCTTTGGGACCATGACAACATTGGCTAACAACTCAGAGTGGTAAATCTCTCGGATAAACTCAGCTGCCAGAAGCCGAGCCACTTCTTCACTGATTGCCTTCCTCTTCTGTATGGCGGACCGTCGAAGATGTTCTTTGACTAGTTCCACCTTTGGGTCAACTCACAAACGATGCTCAGCCAGTCCCCTGGGAACACCTAGCATGTCAGAAGTTTCCATGCAAAGATGTCCCAGTTCTCACGAAGGAACTGGATGAGCGCTTCTTCCTATTTGGAGTCGAGTGTTGTTGAAATGTGAGTCGGAGCAGCATTGGGATTCATTGGATGAATATGAATCGGCTTCGTTTCACCAGACGACTAGAATGCTGAATCTGTGGCGGGCTTCTTAGCTTGCAACAAATCACTCGGATCTGCATTTTTTTGATACTCCTACAACTCCACTACTGCCATCTGTGCATCGGCGATCTTTGAGCCCTTCTGGAAGCACTCTTTTGCCTTCTTTCGACTGCCAGTGATAGTGATCACCCCTTTAGGACCAGGCATATTCAATTTGAGGTACACGTAACATGGTCAAGCCATAAAACGTGCATAAGCTGGCCTGCCTAGAATAGCACGATAAGTACTCTAGAAATCGACAACTTCAAATGTCAACTTTTCTTTGTGGTAATTCTTGGAATCACTGAAAACTACATCAAGGGTGATCTGACCGAGTGATGCAGCCTTCTTGCCAGGAATGACTCCATGGAAACTCATATTACTTTCGCTGAGTCTGGACATCGGAATGCCCATTCCTTTCAACGTCTCTGCATATAGTATATTCAGACCACTGCCACCATCCATCAGAACCTTAGTCAATCGAGTGCCTTCGACTACTGGGTCGACCACCAACGCTTGCCTCCTAGGGGTGGCTATGTGCATTGGGTGATCGGACTGGTCGAATGTAATGGCAGTCTGAGACCACTTCAAGTAATTGGGTGTCATTGGAGCGACCATGTTCACTTCTCTGTTGATGACTTTCGGTCGATTCTTGCTCTCAACATCAGCGAAAATCATCAGAGTGGAATTGACGTGGGGGTAACCATCATCGTCCTCCTCCTCATCCTCAACTTTGTCTGCTTCCTTCTCCTTTTCCTTGGGCTGTTTCTCTCGGAATTGCTGGATTAGGAGTCGACACTGTCGAGTGGTATGCTTCGGGTAAATGAAATTACCCTCTTCATCTTTTTTGGTGTGAATGTGGCATGGTAAATCTAGCACATCATTTCCATCTTGATCTTTTACTTTCTTGGGGTTCCACGGCCCTTTGGGTTTCCCTTTGAACTTTCCTTGAGGCACGGCTAAGGCTTCACCAGGAGCAGCTGGCTCGGCTTTGTGCTTCTGCTTCCGACTGGAGTTTCCTCCTCTGGTTTTGTGGGTGACTGTTTTGTGCTTGCCACTCCGGAGTCGGTCTTCTTCTTCACCATTGGCGTACTTGGTGGCAATCTCCATCATCCGAGTCAGAGTCATATCTCCTGTCCGACCGTATTTCAGATTCAACTCCCGATACTTGACGCCTTCTTTGAAGGCACAAATTGCCTGGTGATCAGACACATTCTCCACTGTGTGGTGCAATGTGATCCATCTCTGGATATAATCCCTCAAAGTTTCATCCGGTTTCTGAATGCAACACTGTAATTCTGTCAGCCCTGCCGGCCGTTTGCAAGTACCTTCAAATGTTCTGACGAATACTCGGGCAAGATCTTCCCAAGTATAAATACTACCAGGCGCTAACTGATTCAGCCACGCTCTGGCTGAGCCCTCCAACATCAAAGGAAGGTGCTTCATGGCCACTTCATCGTTGCCACCACCAATATGGTACAGCCACTAGGTAATCCTCAAGCCAAGTATCAGGCTTGGACTCGCCAGTGAACTTACTGACTACAGTCGCCAACCTGAAGTTGGGAGGAATCACCGTAGCCCTGATGGCTCTGCTGAAGCACTCTGGACCTGAGACATGTACCCTGCTGCTGATTGGGAAATCTCTATCATGACCCTCTCTGTGAGCTCTGTTTCTGTCGACCAGACCCTGAATGAGTATAGATCTCGCATCAAAGCCCGGTTCCCTGGGATCAACTGGAATCCTTCGCCCACCACTGTGAGGACATCTGTCATCATGCTGCCGAGGCAGGTATAAACCACTCCTTGGGGGAGGCGTGGGCACTCGACGACGATCATCGTGATCGAGTCGGTGATCATACTGCTCGCGGTTTCTGTACTGATCTCGCCGGTCTTCACGTCCTTCACGCCTCGGGGGCGATCCCGGGCTGTGGGCCGATTGGACTGTGTCTGCAACCACAGATCTGCTATGGATCCTATTCCGCGACTGAGATACCACTGTATTCTGCTCTCCTGCCGCACGGAGCAAAGCCCGGATCTGCACCAGACCTCGACCAGCTTCTGGCTGGGAAGGTTGGATTGACTTCGCTATTCGGGCCGCAGCTGCGAGATTCTGGATCGGAGTTCGGTATACCTGAGTCGAAGACGGAAAAAGTTGACGTCGACTAGACTCAGGGATACGCTGCCGAGCACGCTCGTCGAGTGCGTGCTAGAGGTTCTCCAGTCGAGTGCGCTCAGCCAAGTTGGCCAGGCGCGCCTCCTCCAAGGCCTGGGCCTCAGGGGTTTCTCCAACGATAGGAGTGTGAAGCGCATCCATATTCCGGGGGCGAAGTTCTTCTCTTCGCTACGAAGAGAGGGGTTCAGGGCGGTACTCTTCGTGAACACGCGACGGATCGCCGCCCCCATCGCCTCCCTCTTCACGGGTGAAGCCAGGAGGACTGCGTGCTCCATTGACCATCAAAACTTCTGCCGCGGGCTCCCTGCTATCGCACTCGGATGCAGTCTCTACGGAGCCAGTCGAATAGGCCGTAGAGAGTTTCGTCGGGATCGATTGCCGCGACTTGGGGGGTGGCTGACTGGCGAGCCACCACATGCCTCACCCATCGCTGAAGCCTCAATCGACCGGAACGCTTGCTCCGGCGGGCTGCAGGGAAGGAAGTCAGCACAGGAGCCGACTGATACTGAGTCAACGGCTGCCACAGGAGGACGCCACGGATGCACGCGCGAAAGTGCGTCGCCCCGCGGACGGGGAGCGCCTCGACGTCAAGTGGCGCTTCTTGGAGCCAAGCAGAGTCGTCGGCGATGAACACGAGCACGCCGAGATGGATCTCGCGGCCCTCGGCCAAACCTCCGCCTGAAACCATGTTGATGGGCATCGGGAAAATCACAACTTCTCCAACAAGTCGATAAGACACCTGCCCCACGGTGGGCGCCAACTGTCGTGGTTCTAAGTCTGACAGTAGAATGGTGGTAGGGGTGTAGAGGCAAGATCTTAGCTATGGAGGAGTTGTACACGCGAGTTTTACGAGTTCAGGCCCTTCTCATAGGAAGTAACAGCCCTACGTCTCGGAGCCCGGAGGCGGCCGACTGGATTATAAGCGTGTGAGTTACAGGGGGTGCAAACCCTTGTCCCTGAGGAGGGGGTGGCTTATATAGAGTTCGCCAGACCCCTCTCGCCCTCAGTTACAAAGGGTTTAAAGTACATAAAGATGGAGACGTTACTGGTAACGCCTGTATTTAGGTGCTATAAATGACAATTAAGCCTATAAGTAAATGCTCGACCGTTGTTCGTGCAGAGTGACTTTAGCTCTTCTGCCCGTCGAGTGACTTTTGCGTCGGTTGAGTGACATTGATTCTTCCGAGTGGAATGTCTGTGGTCGAGTGGACGATGTTACTCTTTGAATGATCCTGGCTTTAGTGTGCTGTCCTAGGGGAGGATGTCTAGGTCAGGTCCATGACCCTACCCTAGGTACATAGCTTCATCACATCCCACACAGTCAGTCCCCGCTAAATGTTTCCGTTCGTATGTACATCCCACACAATTGCTCCAGGGAAAACGTTTCTGTTCACAGGTACACACGGTCCATGGAAGAAACTGTGTGCCAAAGGCTGTCTATCACACACATTTTTTATGTGGTAAACGTTTGCGCGAGGTGGCCTAACGCAAACGGTTTTCAAGAGAAAGTGGTGAGTGATTGTTCATTGATACAACACGGTTTATTCTTAGAAATTGTGTGCATTTCCCGAGGTCATCGCCCACTATATTTTTTCAACAACCATTTGCAATAGCAAAACCCAATTAGCAGGCTAATTGCCTTATTATTAATAATCCATTTATTAATCTAATTGACATTCATATTAAGCACATAATATATTTCATTTCCATATTAAGGAAACAAAATTTCATAACTGAAATACATCGGAGTACAACATGATATAGCTTCAACACTCAGCTACCCCATTACATAACTGCACCAGCACCAAGTTTCACATGCAACATGTAGAACCTTTTGAAATTAGCATCATAGATGGTATATAGATAGATGCATCTCATCTGGAAAACTGCTGAAGTGGAAGGCAAATATTGAGCCTTATTCATGTTGAAGGTCTTTGCAGCTTTAGGCTAGTGCCTGTGGATGATTGACCGTGCGTCCTTTGTCCTCTTCAGGAACACTTCAAAATTGAACCGTGGGTGTTGTATGAAAACCTTCCTCGCCTCCTGACCATAGAGGTGGGTTGAGAGGTAATCATCAGTGAACTGCTTTGGAAAGGCCTGAAAACAAGGATGTGCATAAATATCTTCTCTATATTGGAAATGGGGCAAAGGAATAAAAAAAGGCAAGGTATAATAGTTAGTACCATCTTGTAGTGAACTGATGTCTTCTTCATTGTGCAGACAAACATCTTGTGGTTTTTTGTCGCTAATTTCTTTATCCCAACAATCTTTTTCAGTTTCTTGATTTGATTGATATTCATGGACAACTCATTTCCCCATATGCGAAAAGGGTCGAACAGTGGGTCAAAACCTCTGACAGCAGGACATACATGTGCAAGACCAAATTGTTAAACAACGGACCATGCACATGCTAACCTCGATTGTAAACCTCAGTGCTTCCCATTGTTTCCCTGGAACACATATAAGGTAGTTAGTCATCAGGTTAAGTATTTACTATGGCCAAATTTAATTTATTACTCACATGGTATACAATAACAGAATGCACCCACAACTATTGAACATCACATTGCAGAATTGAACCAAACAGTTAACTAAACACCATAACACAAATGAACCAAATGTTAACTGAGCACCACATTGCACAATGTATAACCAAACCAAGCATGCTTGACAACTTGGAAATATAGCAATTGTATTTGTTTCTCATGTATTTTGTAAAGATAAATTCGACTTATTTCTCACATGGAAGACAATACAAAATTGCAGCCTGAAGAATTGAACCAAACAGTTAAATGAAGACGACATATAATTAACAAAATAGTTAATAAGTGAGCACTACACTGCACGGCATATAGAACATATACACTAGAGCAACAGATTGCATGGTAAAATTAGATAGCACAATTCACTAGAATTTGTGAAGGAAATGCAGGAGCAGCACATGCATCGGGTAAACCGAGCATGCTTAACCTGCATAGCTAGCAAATGGCAAGGTGCTCCTCCAAGATCTGGGGGTCGACACAAATGGCAGCCATCGTGACCTCATCCGCGCATGCAGCCGCGATTTGCTTCTCTGCTGCCAAATGCTCCTTGAGATCCTGGATATACTGCATGCACCATGGCTTAGGACGCGCTTATTTGGTGGAGGGGTCAGTGATTTGGGTGGAAGGTGTCACGCTCGCGCCGGCGGTTGGGGCATGTGGGATGTGGAAGGAGGAGGTGGATGGGGGTCGGGTGTGGATTACCTGCCTGGATAGACGAGGTCAAGTAGCGTGAAGGAGGGTCGCCAACGAGGAGGCGGTGCTGCAAGCAAGGAGTGATGGTTTCAACTTGGAAAGGAAGCCTGAAACATGGGAAATGTGGCTTCTGGTAAGGGGGAGGGGCGGGGAGGTAGATATTTCTGCGGAAGCCAAAAATTTGGAATCGCTTCAGCGAAAAAACTGGCGTGCAAAGTGTCATCAGGCACGGTCCCTTATTCAGAACTGTGTACGATATGTGAACATCACAAACGATTCAAATAGCTTAACCCGTGTGTGATGAGTTTGAACATCAAAAATTTTGGTTCGAATTCCTTGATAACAGTGGTCATCCACGTCATTGCATAATTTGGGTACACAAAGGAGATTAACTTTTTAATCGAGCAAGTTCAGCAATTAAATAGAGCTAGCTGACCTAAACATTACTCTAACAAATTAAAGACCGGCGATCTTAATTAAACAAAACAAAGAGTACTACTACGGCTGGTGCTCGTCGATCTCGGCCTTCGCCTCCATGTCCAGCTTGCGCCCGACGGTCTCCTGGGGAAGGGGCTCCATGGCATCCATCACACCGTACTCGGCAAGCATCTCGCCATCCGCATCCGCCATCTCTTTGGAAAAGGCCGCCACAAGCTGGGTGTGGGCGGACGCGATCTGGGCTTGGATGGGCTCCATCGTTGCAAGGTATGTGGCAGAGGAATGGACGGCTGCTCGAACGCTCTCGGCGATTGCCAACTCTTCTGCCATGGGTTGCCGACCATTATCGGAGAAGCTTCGTTTGATTTGTGCGGTGACCGCCAGGAGCTGGGTGTGGGCAGCCTCGACATGGTCATGGGCGGCCTCCATCAGGGCTAAGGTCGTTGCCGCGGAACGGACAGCTGTTGTGCCGCTCACGCCAGTTGTTATCCCCGAGCCCGATATTGCTGCCACCACGTGAGAAGCAACAGCGATCGTTTGGGCTTCCATGGCCGCCCGGTCTCAGATTGCGGCCGCGCTCATGCACCTTGTTAGCACGTGCATGGCAGTTGTGGCCGCGCTCTCGCCGGAGTGGGCCATCGAAGTTGCCCTCATGAGCGGGTCCATGTGCCCATCTTTCACCAGCGACGATTGAACAGTGAAATGATATTTGGGGAGAGGGATAGTGTGCTTGAGACGCCGGTTGTGGACTGTAGCCAACGCACCTTCTCGCGTAAGCCATAGGCGTACTATACACCGACGGTTCTCCAGGATATTTTGTGCTGCATCTCACACGGTTGGTGATAATAAATTGTGTGCGATCTACTTGATTTTTCATCCTGATTTGAATTACATAATGGGGTCACAACGGCAATGGACGGTCTTTGAATTGCTAGAACATTTATCTGGAGTGAACATGCAACTATATGTGTGTCATAAAAGAACTGAAATTATTCAGGGTTTGTTTGAACATTTTATACATTAAATTGTTTTCTAGCCATTTCAGATGCACAATTCAAAATTAAACTATATGCACATGCTCCGGTGCACCAACATGGGTTGTAAAATCATATATGTGTCCATGGATTTATGCTTATCTCCCATGCAAGAAATGGGGATGAAATTCGAACACCACGGCACCGTGGCTCTTCGGCAAACGTCGACGTACTTGCTTTTGTAATTCTAGTAAATCCAAAATTTGTCCAAATTTCATGAAACTTGGCATGCTATCATGGAGCGGCATCAATAAGCCGTGGTAAAATTTTTGTCCCATTTGGGGCAGGTATGGGTATATGCTTCTCACAAACCAGAGCTTCTCACAACAAGCATGATGGTTTGGGTAGGGAACGTCCCACCTTTGGGGACGAAACGATATCCATTGCCTCTTATTGCGTCCAAAAAAATTCTCATGTCAACATAGAACAACAGGAGTGTTGTGTCAATTTTTGTGATTTTTCGGGGTTAGTTTGGACATTTTTATGCATTTACTAAGTTTTCAATGCATTTATGTGCATAATTCAAATTTGAACTACATGCACATGCTCTAGTTCATATAAATTGGTTGAAAAATCAAATATGTGTCCTTGGGTGCATGCTTACGTCCCATGCAAGAAATGGGAATGAATTTCAAACACTAGGGCGCCGTTGATTGCCGGCAAAACATTGAGATGCCTGGTTTTTAAATTCTAGTAAATCCAAAACTCATCTGAAATTCATGAAACTTGGCATGGTTTCATGGAGTAGCATCAACATGCCGTGGTAAAAATTTTGTCCCGTTTGGGGCAGGTTTTGGTATATGCTTCTCACAAACCAGAGCTTCTCACACCAAGCATGATGGTTTCGGTAGGGAACATCCCACCTTTGGGGACGAAACGATATCCATTGCCTCTTATTGCTTCCAAAAATCTTCTCGTGTCAACATAGAACAACAGGAGTGTTGTGTCAATTTTTGTGATTTTTGGGGTTCGTTTGGACATTTTTATGAATTAACTGAGTTTTTAATGCATTTATGTACATAATTCAAATTTGAACTACATGCACATGCTCCAGTGCATATAAATTGGTTGAAAAATCAAATCTGTGTCCTTGGGTGCATGCTTAGGTCCCATGCAAGAAATAGGAATGAATTTCAAACACAAGGGCACCGTTGATTGCCGGCAAAACATTGAGATGCCTGGTTTTTAAATTCTAGTAAATCCAAAACTCGTCTGAAATTCGTGAAACTTGGCATGCTATCATGGAGCGGCATCAACATGCCGTGGTAAAAGTTTTGTCCCATTTGGGGTAGGTTTGGGTATATGCTTCTCACAAACCAGAGCTTCTCACAACAAGCATTATGGTTTGGGTAGGGAACGTCCCACCTTTGGGGACAAAATGATATACATTGCCTCTTATTGCTTCCAAAATTTTTCTCATGTCAACATAGAACAACATGAGTGTTGTGTCAATTTTTGTGATTTTTCGGGGTTCGTTTGGACATTTTTATGCATTAAGTGAGTTTTCAATGCATTTATGTGCACAATTCAAATTTGAACTACATGCACATGCTCCAGTGCATATAAATTGGTTGGAAAATCAAATATGTGTCCTTGGGTGCATGCTTAGGTCCCATACAAGAAATGGGAATGAATTTCAAACACCAAGGCACCATTGATTGCCGACAAAACATTGAGATGCATGGTTTTTAAATTCTAGAAAATCCAAAACTCGTCTGAAATTCATAAAACTTGGCATGCTTTCATGGAGCGGCATCAACATGTCGTGGTAAAATTTTTGTCCCATTTGGGGTAGGTTTGGGTATATGATTCTCACAAACCAGAGATTCTCACAACAAGCATGATGGTTTGGGGTAGGGAACGTCCCACCTTTGGGGACGAAATGATATCCATTGCCTCTTATTGCTTCCAAAATTTCTTCTCGTGTCAACATAGAACAAAAGGAGTGTTGTGTCAATTTTTTTGATTTTCTGGGGATCATTTGGACATTTTTATGCATTAACTGAGTTTTCAATGCATTTATGTGCATAATTCAAATTTGAACTACATGCACATGCTCCAGTGCATATAAATTGGTTGAAAAATCAAATTTGTGTCCTTGGGCGCATGCTTAGGTCCCATGCAAGAAATGGGAATGAATTTCAAACACCAGGGCACCGTTGATTGCTAGCAAATCATTGAGATGCGTGGTTTTTAAATTCTAGTAAATCAAAATTTCGTCTGAAATTCATGAAACTTGGCATGCTTTCATGGAGCTGCATCAACATGCCATGGTAAAAATTTTGTCCCGTTTGGGGTAGGTTTGGGTATATGCTTCTCACAAACCAGAGCTTCTCACAACAAGCATGATGGTTTCGGTAGGGAGCGTCCCACCTTTGGGGACGAAACGGTATCCATTGCCTCTAATTGCTTCCAAATTTTCTCGTGTGAACATAGAACAACAGGAGTGTTGTGTCAATTGTTGTGATTGTTCGGGGTTCGTTTGGACGTTTTTATACATTAACTGAGTTTTCAATGCATTTATGTGCATAATTCAAATTTGAACTACATGCACATGCTCCAGTGCATATAAATTGGTTGAAAAATAAAAGATGTGTCCTTGGGTGCATGCTTAGGTCCCATGCAAGAAATGGGAATGAGTTTCAAACACCAGGGCACCGTTGATTGCCGGCAAAACATTGAGATGCATGGTTTTTAAATTCTAGTAAATCCAAAACTCGTCTAAAATTCATGAAACTTGGCATGCTATCATGGAATGGCACTCGACATGATGTGGTATTTTTCGTGTCCATTTTGAGAGAAGGCGCACTCGAATGATGATAGCCAACAAAGGCATTTTGAAAAAATAGCTACCACTTTAATATCTCAAACGTTTGTATAATACAAACCGTGTGTGTTCTGTTAACCATTGACGTGACGCAGTGTGTCTTTGTTTTAATGGCTGTAGGAGGTGCCGTGCAGACAGCTACTTGACCTTGACTGAGCTGGAGGCGTGCGAGTGTAGTCCGGTGCGCAGGCTGATCGTGAGGAGTGCAAGCTATCCTCGAATGCGCAGGCTCACCGGGAAGCGTGCGAGTTGTACGCTGCGCAGGCTCATTGGGAAGCGATCCCTTTAACTTCCATGGCCACCTGCCTTCTTCTCCGTGCACGTGTCCCCCCTCAACGGCATGGGATGCCGCCGTCGAACGCTACCTCTCAGCGCCGCCAGCTGCCGTCCTTCCGCCCCCCGCCTGTGGACCCCGGGACGACATGATGCAAAGTGAGAGCAGGATTTGTGCATCTCTTCAATGCAAACGGTTCTTTTGGATGACCCATGTGCAAACACTTACAAACAATTTGGTGCGATTCGCATTGGTCATATTTGTCGGATTTCGGGTTCCGGCAAACCCTTGAGGTTCGAACACTGGGGTGTGCGTGGAGATTTCGCCTTCTACCTACCTGCACCCCACCGCCTCGCTAAGATCTAAGCTATGAAAAGAACAGCACAAGAGACACAGGGTTTATACTGGTTCGGGCCACCGTTGTGGTGTAATACCCTACTCAAGTGTGTGGTGTGGTGGATTGCCTCTTGGGCTAATGATGATGAGCAATACAAGGAAGAACAGCCTCGCGAGGGTCTGTTCTTAGCTAAGGGGATGAACTGCTAGGAGGAGTTCAGTCACCCTTCTCTCTCTCTCTCTCTCTCTCTCTCTCTCTCTCTCTCTCTCTCTCTCTTCTCGATCCCCTCTCCGATTTCGATTCCTCTACCCTGTGGGTGGCTAGTCCTATTTATAGGAAGAGGCCCTGGGCCTCTTCCCAAATATTGAGCGGGAAGGGTGCCAACAATTGGCCATTTTGAAGGGGAACATCTGGTACACTTATCCTGACTAAAGTTGGTCCTCCCCTGCCAAAGGTTCTGGTGGTGACGCTGGCTTGGGCTCCACAATGACTTCCTCCCTGCTGTTGGACTGGTCTTGGTCTCGTTGCACCGAAATAGGTGCCTTTGCTTGATGCTCTCGCCTGCGCTTGCTCCCTTTGCACCAAAGAGGAAACGAGGACACTGTGTGGGCTGGCGCCCGCCTGGCACCCTTGGTCGTCATGGCTTGCGTCACGGGCACCTCGTGAGGTACCCCGCCTTGATCTCTCCGCCTCCTCGCGAGCCAGCCTGATGAGGCCGTGCCTGAGGAAGCTCCGTGTCGTCCGCCCCGCGAGGCTTGGCCCCTCGCGAGGGTCTTGGGTCTATGTTGATGAAGACGGGCCGTGCTGGGCCCCCCTTTGAGCCACGCCGCAGGCCGCAGGCAGGCAAGTCTGGGGACCCCCGTTCCTAGAATGCTGACAGTAGCCCCCGGGCCCAAGGCGCGCCCGGACTTGGCCGTGCAGGGATGCGAAAGGGCAAGGGCGAAGCGCCGCGGGCCCTAACAGCCTGCGGCCTTGGGCGCCACATGGCGGTTGACTGGACGTGGGCGTCTCCACTTCCCCACGGCGCCTCAGCAACTGCACGGATTGGACAAGTCCCTGCATGCAAAGCGGGTCATGATTACCTGCGATTGTGGAGGTCAGCGGTTGGCCTTCGCCAGCCATAAGTACGGAACGGCGCGCGCCCTTCTAGTCCATCCCTTCTTGCTTCTCCTTCTTCCCGCAGGGAGAACTCCTGGAGCTTTGGCTGCAGCACGCCGGCTGCAGCACCCTCGCGACCGAGGCAGAGGTCGCGGTCGTTGCCCCGGGCGAGGTCTTCATGACTCGAGGCTGGAGCGAAATCGCCCGGGTTTGCAGGACAAGAGGCGCCTTCGCGATCCACTTGGAGTATGACAGTGCTTCGGTGATGTTCTTCAAGGTCTTTGATGCGAACGGGCGCCGGCTGGAGTGCTGCCCTGGGAGAGGTGGTTGGGACCCTGCTACAGCGAGGACTGGGCCCACCGACCGCTCCCTTGGCGGCTCCTTAGGCGGCAGAGGCGTCGGAGGTTCCAGCGACTCCGGCGAGCTCTTCGCGACTCCGGAGACGAGCGACGACAGCTATGAGCCCCCGAGCCGGCGTCGGTCCTGGAGCAGGGCGGGCTCGTCAGGCCGTCGCCGACTCTGATCTGGATGGGGTTGGCACCGGTGCTTGATGGCCCACTGTTGATGATGGCATCTTTTGCAGGGGCGCGTGTAGTTAGCATCCTTTTAGGATCTGTTCCCTGTGAGGAATCAAAGACGCGTCCCATGGGGGCTTGTAAGGTGCCTGTGATCCTGTTTTGTTAATATAACCCTTGTCATAGAATTGTGAGAGTTGCTCATTCCGTCTTAGCTCAGTTCTCCCTTTCGAACCTCACGAGGGCTTGGTGCTCTGCGCCGACAGGTCCCAGTCCCAAGGCGGCTTCAGCCGTCGCTGGTATGCCAGGTCGCGATGCCGTGGTCAAGGCCAGGAGGTGAGCGACCCGGGGTCCGGTAAGAGCCCCTAAGTCGTGATGCTCAGGATGTCCCCTTTGGCGCTCAAGCAGCCGTCGTTCGGTGAGAAAGGAGAGCGGCCTCGCTAACACGGGATTGCATTAGGTGCAGGGATGGTGCCACGGTAGTTGGTGCTTCCGGGTGGTGACTTATCTTGAGAATCAGGGACCGCTCTCTGGTGTGTCGCCGGGTCCGTACATCGGCAGGCGGGAGGTTGCTCGGCGAGGTCCTCGCGTGTCCCTCCCCTCTCGCCTTTGCTCCCCTTTCTGCTCTATGTCGTCGGGTCCCGGCCCTCGAGCGAGTCTCAACCGTTGCTGGTATGCCAGGTCGCGATGCCGTGGACACGGCCAGAGGGTGAGGGCTGGAGAGCCAGTAGGAGCCCTGAGTCGCGATGCTCAGGCACCCCCCTTTTACATGCAAGCGGTTCACGCGGATGAGAGTGAAGGAGACACCGCAAGGGCCTCGCCTGACGCAGCTCCTTTAGGAGATCCTGTAGACCCATCATAGAAAGAACGAGGGGTTGCCATGACAATTGACAGTCAGCCGTTGGTTGCTTCCGAGGGGCGATGAGGAACTGAAGGCTTGACGAGGTGGCGCCATGCGGGGCTGCCGCGGCCAGAGCTCAGCCACTCAGGTTTGTCGGCGTTGCAGGGACAGACCCATGCGCAAGCGTCGTGCCGTTTGGGAGCAACTCCGTCAGTTGGCGTCAGTTGAGGGAGCAACTAGGTCAAACACATTAGCCGCAAAGGAGTGGATTCATTCAAATAGATGCTGGGAAGGCGGACATCACTGGATCAGGCCCGAGCGACTTGGGGATGATGCAGCCCGTGGGGTGCTCCCAACAAAGTAAGCTAACAACATGAAATAAAAGGGATACATGCCGCAAGGACGACCCACGTGGCCTGGGAATAATGCAGCCCTGGGGGGCGCTCCCAGCTGGAAATGAAACTTGAAAGATGTCACCTGATGATGTTGAGGACAAAGGAGTGTTGGCGTAGCAGACTCGGTGGGCTGCGGAAGCCGTTCCTCACGAGCCCCCAGGCCCAGGGGCCTCAGGAGGCTCCGGAGGCATTGGTGGCTCCTCGCGGACCATCTCCATCTCCGCCAGGGCTGCGGAACGCCTGGCCTCTTGAGCCTCCATGATGCCCCTCATGAGGTGCTGGTACGCGGCAGCCGCATTCGGCAAGCTGTAAGGCCTGCGAACGTAGTTGTGGGGTGGACCTTCGCAGCGCCCCACTCGCGAGGGCCAGAGGCGCTCCAGAGAGGCAATTCGACTGAGCCCTGGTATGTCGGTGCAGACGCGCAGCCCACCATCCTCTCCTGGATGGGGAGCCACAGCTGGTAGGCGGCGGCCGCCTTTCATGACTCTTGACTCCTGTAGCTCCTGAATGGCCTTGCTGACGAACTCCTGAGGGTCTGGCCCTCCTTGCCTTACTCCTTCTTGAGGGAAACGTGCTTCAAAACACTCCTCCATGTGGTGCCCAAGCGCCTCCCTCGTGACCTTAGCCAGGTCGGTGGCCCTCCAGGGGAGAGCCCCCGAGCCCTGCCTGAGGAGGGCACCGGGCGCGCTTTCCTATGTGATAGAAGGAGGCCCCCCTGGGCAGGCACGGGCCCTTTAGGGCCTGCCTCCTGAGGGGCTGGGCCAGACGATGTCTTCTTCTTCTTAGGGGCGGTCTCGGGAAGCCTCCTGCTTCCGCGATCCGGGTCTTCCAGTGATGCGGCCTGAAAGGCTCGTTCCAGGGAACACACCGCGTCCTTCTCTTCACAGGGCACCGTGATGACTCCGCCACTTCCTAGCATCTTGAGGACGTTGTAGCCGTGGTGAGTTACGGCCATGAACTTGGCCAGCGTTGGGTACCCAAGGATGGCGTTGTACGGCAGGCGAATGTGAGCGACGTCGAAGTCGATGAGCTCGGTGTGGTAGTTGTCGCGTGCCCCGAAGGTGACAGGGAGGCAGACCTGCCCAATCGGGACCGTGGAGCCGTCGGTGACTCTGGAGAAAGGCTTGGTTGGCTGAAGCTGGCTATAGGGCACTTGGAGATTGTTGAATGTTTCCACGGACATGACGTTGAGCCCTGCACTGCCATCGATGAGGGTCCTGGTGACCACCACGTTGCTGATGATTGGGGAACAAAGCATCGGGAAGACTCCGGCTGTGGCCGCACACTTGAGCTGATCTGTTGAGCTGAACGTGATGGCGCACGCCGACCACCTGAGAGGGTGCGTGGCTTCGAGATTGGGGAGGACTGCATTCACTTCGCGGGCGAACTGCTTGAAGATGCGCTGAGAGGCTGGGGCTTGAGCCCTGCCCATGATGCAGGAGATCGCGCGTGGCTCCTGGAAGCCCCCAGCTCCCCTCGTCCTGATGGCGGTCCTCGTTTCTCCTTCGCTGCGGCGGCAGCGGAGGGAGGCCTGCGTTGCCTTGCGGGTGATCCTCGCGAGGCTGATCCCTCTAGTCTCCCTCGCGAGGCGGGTCTTGCCAGCGATCCTCGCGAGGTTGATCACGCCACCCTTGGCGCGGGCCGTTGTCTTCCCAGCGTCCTGCGTTCCTTCCTCCTCCTCGACCGTAGCCCCGGTCACCGTGGTCGGGGCGACGGCCGATCCTTCCTTCTCGCACGGCTCGGAGCTCTTGACATTCGTTGGTGTTGTGGGTGTGGAGGTCGTGGTACACACAGTACCGACTGCCCTTGGAAGATTCGGGCTGATCTCTGCCCCGCTTGGTGTCTGGTTCTGCCACGAGCACGGCAGCCCCCTTGCGCTTCACATCCTTGGCCTTGGGCTTCTTCTCTTCTGGGTCTGCGGCAGGCAGCTCGAGGAGGGAGAGACGCCCTTCCTTAGCCCTAGCGCACTTGGTTGCCAAGTTGAACAGCTCCAAGGAAGTGCACAGGTCTTCATGCATCGCCAGCTCCTCCTTCATCTTGACATCGCGCATGCCTTCGGAGAAGGCTGAGATGATAGCCTCCTCGGTCACTTTGGGAATCTTGAGGCGTGCGTTGCTCAAGCGCTGGATGTACTTCTGCAGGGTCTCTCCGGGTTGTTGCTTGATGCGGTGCATGTCGCTCACAGCGGGTGGCCGGTCGCGAGTACCTTGGAAGTTGGCGATGAAGCGGGTGCGCATCTCGTCCCAGGAGGAGATCGTGCCTGGAGCCAGGTTCAGGAGCCAGGTGCGGGCCCCGTCCTTGAGCGCCATGGGAAACCAGTTCACCATGACCTTCTCGTCTCCGTTGGCAGCTTCGATGCCCAGCTCATAGAGCTGGAGGAACTCCGCAGGGTCGGCCGTGCCATCGTAACGAGGAGGCAGGTTTTGCTTGAACTAGTCGGGCCACGCGACGCTGCATAGCTCGGTGGTGAAGGCACGACAGCCTGCTACGGCCACGGGAGGCCTTGGGTGATGGAGAGCTTGGTCTTGCATGTCCCCACGCGTTGCAGCTGGGAGCAGCGCGGGGTCTTGACGTGCGGGAGCGGGAGCATGGTCGCGACGTGCTGGAGCAGGGAGTGCCCGGGCAGCTTCTTGCGGGCGAGGGACTTCTTGGCAGCTCTGCTCTTGCCGCGTTGGCACATGACGGAGCGGGTTCCGCCCAGGGGCCACGCGCCTTGGAGCCATGGCGCCATCTTGAGGAGGAGGCGACTGGGGAGCCCCCGGAGCTTCGTCGCCCGCGCGGGGCGGGGTGTGGTGCAGCGGAATGGACGGCGCAGGAGAGCCCCCTGCGGCACGGATGAGCTCGGCGACGCGGTCGAGCCATTCTTCGTAGACGTCGTTGACGGGACGGTAGCGCAGGAGCTCGTTTGCCGCGATGAGTGCAGCTCGAGCCTCCATGGGTGCGCGGAGCGCGCGGGACAAAGAACCAGCTGGGGTGAGCGAGGGAGTAGCGGTTCGGCCGTCTTGCCACACGGACGGATGCTGAGGCGACGCTTGTTGCTCGTTCCCCGCCGGGCCGGCGGCGTTGATGGCAGGTGACGGGGAACGGCGAGGACGGCCGCCGACAGGAGCCGTCTAGGCGACGCGGGAAGCGAGAGCGGCCCGGCGCTCGGCGCGGGCCCGACGAGCGTCAGACATGGACGCGAAGGTCGGAGGAGAACGGGGTGGCGGAAGACGAATTCCAGCGCACCCCTACGTGGCGCGCCAAAAGTCAGATTTCGGGTTCCGGCAGACCCTTGAGGTTTGAACACTGGGGTGCGCGCAGAGATTTCGCCTTCTACCTACCTGCACCCCTCCGCCTCACTAAGATCTAAGCTATGGAAAGAACAACACAAGAGACACATGGTTTATACTGGTTCGGGCCACCGTTGTGGTGTAATACCCTACTCCAGTGTGTGGTGTGGTGGATTGCCTCTTGGGCTGACGATGATGAGCAGTACAAGGAAGAACAGCCTCGCGAGGGTCTGTTCTTGGCTGAGGGGATGGGCTGCTAGGAGGAGTTCAGTCACCCTTCTCTCTCTCTTCTCGATTCTCTCTCCGATCTCGACCCCCTCTCCGATTCGATTCCTCTACCCTGTGGGTGGCTAGTCCTATTTATAGGCAGAGGCCCTGGGCCTCTTCCCAAATATTGAGCGGGAAGGGCACCAACAATTGGCCATTTTGAAGGGGGACATCTGGTACACTTATCCTGACTAAAGTTGGTCCTCGCCTGCCAAAGGCTCTGGTGGTGACGCTGGCTTGGGCTCCACAATGACTTCCTCCCTGCCGTTGGACTGGTCTTGGTCTCGTTGCACCGAAACGGGTGCCTTTGCTTGATGCTCTCACCTGCGCTTGCTCCCTTTGCACCAAAGAGGAAAGGAGGACACTGCGCGGGCTGGCGCCCACCTGGCACCCTTGGTCGTCATGGCTTGCGTCACGGGCACCTCGTGAGGTACCTCGCCTTGATCTCTTCGCCTCCTCGCGAGCCAGCCTGATGAGGCCGTGCCTGAGGAAGCTCCGTGTCGTCCGCCCCGCGAGGCTTGGCCTCTCGCAAGGGTCTTGGGTCTGTGTTGATGAAGACGGGCCGTGCTGGGCCCCCCTTTGAGCCACGCCGCAGGCCGCAGGCAGGCAAGTCTGGGGACCCCCGTTCCCAGAACGCCGACAATATTGGGTATATTACCATTTGTCAAACTAGAAAGATTGACATTTGTTGATCTAGTAACATTGCCATTTGTCAACCTTGTAACACTGCGATTTATCAAAATATGAAGCTAAAAATCAGTAGCAGTATTTAAATTTTGCAACTAAAATTCAGTAATTAAGCATAGATTTCATTCATGGATTAAGCATTCGTTCTTAATTTATACAAACAGTTCAACTCGACAGCTGAACCGACCAAAATTTTCCCCAATTATTGCCAACCCCGTACTGAAATAGCTAGTTCAACTATATATACTAGCTAATTTTAAGTACGTTGTACAGTTCCACCACATCTATAGTCAGATGAACTAAACAAAATAGCCCCTAAATACTACTACTACTGCGGAGGGGCTTTGTACTACTTCCGACTGCCACTCCTCTGCCGAGTGCGCTTAGTAAGAGGTGGAGGAGGAGGAGCCTACCGACGAGCTGGGCAACCGCAATATGGTGTCTGCCGCTATTGCAGCTTCAGCGACGCTCACCTCGAACGCCCTTTGCTGCTCCAGGCGACCCCTCTCGAAGCAGCGGTTCTCCTCGTAGATCTCCTAATTTCTCGCCTCTGAGGCGGCGTGTGCCGCGGCCACGGCGGCGGTAAGGCTCTTTGCGTGCTTGACGAGGCGATCCTCCTCCTCCCGTAGGAACTCGGTGTAGCGCGCAAGGTAGCTGACGCTCGTGTGGGCATCCACCTCCGCCTCCCGCCTTCGGGCGGCGATGGCGGAGTGGGTGATGACCCCGGCGGTCGACGGTGGGCTGGCAGCTACGGCGGCTGACGACGGGGTGGCGGCCACGACCACCACCTCCCGCCTTCGGGTCGCGGTGGCGGAGCGGGTGATGGCCACGGTGGACGGCAGTGGGGTGGTGGCCACGACGGCCACCTCCCACCTTCGGGCCGCGATGGCGGAGCGGACGATGGCCCTGGCTTTTGACGGTGGTGTAGCGGCAACGGCGGCCGGCAACAGCTGCCGACGGGCACCGGTGGCGAAGCATGTGGTGGGTGTTCCGCGCACACCCAACAGGGATGCCACGCGCACTACACTATGCCGGGGACTGCGCCGCTGCCGTGGTGTAGCCTCCCAGCTAGAGCTGTCCTCTGATGACGGCGGAGTGGCTGAGCAACAACGATGGACAGGTGCCATTGGCGATTGTGGAAGAAGCAGATGAGATAAAAGCTACAGGAAGGGAGCGGAAAATGCGATGCAGGACTCACCGGCCATGAGGGTTTTTATAGCAGGCTGGTAAGCATTGAGATTTTTGGGGATTTCACTGAGTCGTGCGGGAAGCTTGCGCGGGAACCTGCGAGGTTGCACGGGAATGGCCTCACCGATGATTCATTGGCGCCACCACGTGGCCAAAAGAATGCCCCTGCGCGCTACGCAAGCTTGTGCTATAAGCCGTCTGCGGCAGCTGGGTGACAAGACGTGTGAGAGGAGGACGAAAGGCCACGTACACATACTATTAATAAAACAACGTTTGTGATTTAATTACCTACTATACCCTATCCTGGTTTATAAGTATGATTTAACTAATAAAATACGAATGCATGTCGCCAAAGATTATATAGTTGGATTCATATTTGAACATAGTTTCCAATTATATAATTTTTATAACATGCATTAACATTTTGTTGGTTAAATTGGAGGGCAAAGTATGGCACAGAATATAAAGGGGACTATAGACTAGACGGAGGTGGTAGCACACTGCTGCTCTCTACGTAGCGACGCAACTTTCAGCCGGCTTGTAGGCGACCATTTCTTGCGTGTTCAACTGCTCTATGTGTGTGGTTGCTTGCGGTTCAGGTGGCCGTGGCGCGCTCTGCTCGCGTCCCGCCGTGCGCGCTCTGCTCTCGTGTCCCTCCGGGGGCTCTGCCCTCGTCCCTCCATGCATGTTGCCAGTGTTTGGGGCCGGCGCACGGTCACACACATTCGTGTGCATGCGGTTGCACCGGGCGCGGCGCGATGATGCAGTTACCCGTTGCAAAAACTGTCATGCGGACGCACCGAGAATCCACGCCGCCCGGCCCCCTTTTATTCCTGCGGCCATTTACCTTCATCTCTCATCTCAAATGACATAATAAGCACACCCATGAGGACACATACATAGAGGATATCTAGCGGTTCCAGTGGAGCTCCCTGTGGCTCCGATGGCGCTCCCAGCGGCCGACGACGACAACGGCAGGTAGTTCACCATGCAACACGTCGTGGACACCCACGTGAGGGGGAAGGCTCTCTCGGTGGTGTACACGAACGATCTGGTCTCGGTGGAGAGCTCCATCCAAACTATGGAGAAGTTCCTTGCCGAGGACAACTACCAAGTGGTCGCCTTCGACCTCGAGTACACCATGGGTCATGCCAGGAACAATCACAAGGTTATTGTCACCCAGTTGTGCGTGCGACATGACATCCTCGTCTACCAGTACCACCTGGCCACAACGCCTTGCGAGTGTTTCTCTAGGTTTATCAACAGCTCCGACTACAATTTCGCTGCGGTGGACACCACTAATGATCTAAAAGCGCTCAAGGTTTCGTGCTTGAAATGCCCGAATCTTGTCAACATCCAAAGCCACTACAAGGTCTGGGGCGGCGAGAAAAATAAACTAAACTCCTTGGTTGACTTCGCCTCGGCCATCATCGGCCCCTACTACATGAGGATGAAGAATGAGAGCAATAAGGACAGGAACGCCTGACACAGTGTGTGGCATAAGAGACTGGATGAACAACTTGCCAAGTACGCGACCATGGATGCATACACAAGCTACGAGATGTACATGCGGATAGTTGACATGAGGAACTGTCTTCTTCCGGACCCAGACGAGGGATCGAGCCACATAGCAGTGGCAGGAGCATCACAAGAAGTAGATGATTAGACGATCATTTCTCCTACTTTGGAATGCAAGCAATTGTTTATTGAGGTGTGTGCGAATGATCTGTATAGTCACTTATGTAATTGGATGTTTATTTCAGTTGTAGACGGAGCAAATCACACGGCTTATTAGCAGCAATTGTCTGTGTTATTATTGGTCTTCGCACACATTTCTGATTACAGACCTGTTTGCGGCGTGCTCCGACGATTGCCTCGACTATCACGGCTGCTCCATCCCCACAGCGCCGCCTTAACCTGCTCCACCGGAACTGCGACATCCTCACTGACTCCTCGGATGAAGCCGTGGCCTACTCAGCGCCACCAAAGAGGTTGTACACTCATCGCATCGCACCTTCTCCTTAACTCGACCTCCCGGCACCGACGGTGCTCCATCCCGCACCCCCATGGCACGGCTACCTCGAAGTCGGCGCCGCAGGCAACATCTCCATGATGGCTCTCCCCTAGTGCGACGCCCCTTCAGCGGCGGCGTCCATACCAGCCGGATCTGCTGCTGCTGCTCCGGCTCTCGCTCACGCTGCTACTGTTGTTGCTCTTCCCCTCGCTTGTGCTGCTGCTCTGCTCTGATTTAGCTACACATCAGTCGACTGAATCGACTTTTGGGTCAATCGATTTTTAGGGGGTGGGGGGGCTCGCCAGACTTAAGGAAGAACCTCCCACAGCGGGGATGGAGGCTCGTTAGACAGGTACCCCACTATCTATCTTAGGGTTCAGGATGGGGGCAGTGGTCGCCGGTGATGGCGGCGTGGTGGTGGGGCAGTGGCGTGGGGATCGCTGGAGAAAATCTCGGCGCGGGAGGGGCCTAGAGGGCTGGCCGGGGTGGCGGCGGACCGGTGGTGGGGAGTGGTTTTGGGGCGGCGAGGCGACATGGGAGCGCTACCGGCCGTGAGCGGCGGGGGCCGGCGGTGGCTGGCGGCTCAGGCGGATGGAGGTTGAAGATTAACTGCAGGCCCTCCCTAAACTAGATGTGAAGTGCCTCTCTGCTACCATCACGACTCTTGATCTTCTTTCGCCGCCTCAGATCTCCCTCCCTACCGCTGGCACCCACCGCAACTGCATCACCATCATCGACTCAGCAGATGAACCTGAGGAGTACACGGGTCCACAAGAGTGGTCGCACTCTTTTGTTTCTGCTTATGTTATGCATTGCTTAATATTACCTGCTACTTTATCGTCATGTTCACCTCTTAGACTCCAAGTCAGGTCCAAATTAATATTCAAACCTGGGTTTTGAATTTACTTATGAGGCACATATCGAGGCAACTATGAATAGCATCTCTGTCTATTATCTGGTTCACCTATCACTACTGCAGGATACTTCTAACGTGACACTATGATCAGAGACCCTTTGCCGAAACTGTGTGCGATGCAATAGTCGCAAACGGTCGTGTAAAAAACTGTCAAAAAGGTTCAAAATGTTTGCAATGGCGGAGCCATCAAACACGGTTCAGATTTTTGTTGCGTGTGTGATGCAGGGCACACGGTTAATCCATTTAAACTATGTGCGGTGAGTCAGAACAACAGAAACGAGTAGCCATATCAATGTGTGTGCGATGCAGGACACACGGTTAATCCATTCAAACTGTTTGCGATGAGGTAGAACAACAGAAACGAGCATCCATATCAATGTGTGTGCGATGTAAGGCATACGGTTCACTCGGACAAACTGTTTTCGATTAGGGAACACAACAGAAACGGTTCAACTTAACAAGATGTGTGTGATATGCGGTATACAGTTCACATGGATGAACTGTTTGCGATGAGCCAAAAGAACACAAACGGGTCGTGTAAACAAGATGTGTGTGATACATGGCAAACAGCCGACTCGGATGAACTGTTTGCGATGAGAAATTACAACGCAGACGGTCAATACAGTTACTTCGTGTGCGATTGTGTGTGTACAAAAAACTTTGAAAAATGCAAACTAGTTGCTTGCGGTGGCTAGGAGTATCGCACACGATGCGTCTGCGAGTACTCGTGTGCGATGATTAGTATGTTACACATACGTTTCCTTATGTTAACATGTGTGTGAATTTGCCATATGGATAGTTAATATGCAAATGCCTTCTCGACATCGGGCACACGCTTAAACTCAATGAACTGTCTACGATACTAATACTTTCCATGAAAATTTATGAATTGGGTAACAACATTTGAGTAACATATATATAGTGGTTACACTATTTGACAAAAGGAGGACCTTCGTAACACGGTTTTGACAACCATATGGTCCATATCTACATACTTAACATAGTAACAACTATGACATTTTAAGAGGCTAAGGGCCAACAACCATATGGTCCATATCTACATACTTAACATATATAGCAACAACTAGCACATTTTAAGAGGCTGAGGGCCAACAACCACAACTATTGACTGGAAGCAGCTTGATCACGGTGACTCAACATCTCGTCAATGAAAAGGAAGAGCCCACCTGTGCATTGGTAGAGCATGAGTAGAATTGTGTCTCCAATTTTCCAATATGGATGCATTGCCACGAGAAGCGAGAACTTGTTAATTTGAATGGTTCCATTTCTGCGGGAAATGCAGTACCTTGAAATCACTTTGGCGTTATTAGCAGGCACAAATGTAATTCGACCACACCGGGAAATGGATCCAGGAACTGCTATAGGGGGCAATTTCTATTGACATGTAGAATTAAAAACAATTGTAACATATCGTTGAAGATATATATAGTTTATGAGCATCAACATTAAAATAAGACATTTTACCAGCGTTTTGTGCACACAATTGGTCTTGTTCAGTATGTGCACCATAGGTCTAATTAATCCCATCCGAAATCCAGCCTTCATACGATGTGTTATCTCTGTTAGATTATCAACAAAGTTTATGACATGCTTCAAGTCCTTCCAGTGAAATTTGGTATGCTTAGTAACATACAAATCATTCACTATGCATCCAACATATCCTGCTTAAAAGGTGGAAAGGTATTATTTATTCAAAACATGGCAGAAGAATATATAGTGCACATAAATTGGTAAATAGAATTTGTTACTGCCTAGGAACGGAGTCAGAATATGATATCGCAATTGGATGCTTAAATAGTGATCAATTGGTTGCTTAAATAGTAATATAACAGCATGGAGAAAGTCGAAAGGACACTAACCTCGATCAGACTTTCATCAGCTGATGACATTGGGGAAGTAAACATCCATGTTAATTAGACCAGGCTGTGGTGCACGCACTGCAATTTTATTGCTAGCTTTTAGTTCATATGTAGCGACCCGAACCAAATGGATCAAGTCTCTGTGCTTAAGTGTCATCCCTGGATCGGTATGCTGACACACACAGTACTCGAGGATTAATAAGAGAGGTAAATCACATGTATAAAGTAACGTAAATACTATTACCTCAATCCAAATAGCGGAAGTAACAACAAGGTTGTGGATTCCCATCAACACCAACGGCAAAGTTGAGTGTAGAAACCGTAACCCTAACGTATCACTTACTCATCGTAAGCATCCTGCAACATGAGACGTTGCAGCCACAAGGGGTCAGTACAATGAATGTACTGGCAAATTCACACCATAGGATAATGATGAATAAAGGCTATCACTACATGCATATATGGCTGGTGGAAAGGCTCTATGGTTATAATGTTTTTGCGAAAAGCCAACTTTTCCCTGCAACAAAGGAATATATTTTATTTAACTACAAAGTTTGTTGAAAAACATTGAGAATGCTAAACCCCATCTAAATCCCAATTAAAAAGGTAATTAATAACCCAACCAGATTTACATTAAGAGTGATGAGATCAACATGATAATCTAAGAACCAGATGCCCAAGATGTCCATAACTGGGGACACAACTAATCATAATTAGTTTGTACACTCTGCAGAGATTTGCGCACTTTTCCCCACAAGACTCGATCTCCTCCGTTGGATTTCTCACACTACATAATGTTTGAAAAACGTATGACCGAGACATGGTCTTTCTGAAGAGGTCCCCTTAATCGATAGATAGGCATGTACACCTACAATCCCCCTACATCTGCTAGCCTATCATGGAAAGGTTTCCCACAACTTACTCAACTATGCCAGAGCCCATAATGGCATGTGGCTGCACACGGAAGTTTCTAGCATGAATAATCTTATGATCCCTTTGAGCCTGGGTGGCAGTCCATAGGAGAATCAGACGGTACCCCGGGATTTCCAAAAATACAGACAAAACTGGATTCCCCAGGTGCCTCAATCCACACAGATGTGTGTTAAAGTTGCCACCTTAAGTTAACCATTAATTAACAACTCACATCTGTCATGGATATACTCAAACCCAATCCAAGTCTACGAGCATAGCATGGCAATATAAGCATAGCGTAGAAGTAACTCCCAAGGATTGAATGCAGGACAATAGGTTCCTACCTCATCAACTACTTCCCAAAACCCACGTGTTATCAATTCCTAACCATGCAATATTTGAGGGCTGAAACTAATGCATAAAAACTGGGTATTAAAGGGATATGATCAAAGTGTGAACTTGCCTGTACTATTGATGAAGATGATTCGCACTCAAAACTCTTGATAGTTCTACTCGTCACACTCCGGTCAATCTATCGTAAGTAAGTAATAGTAACCACACATAAGCATTCACTCAAAAGATCAGGAAGAGCGAAGAGGACGATTCGGAAAACATCAAAACCAAACAAATAACTCTTGCAATATAAAACAATTTCTAACAGTACCAAAATTAGGTAGATTTGGCCTTATCAGAAAGTTTAGGTCAAGAGCTTCGATTTGCAAAAAGAATCAATTAAATTGGAGTTATAAAACTCAAGTTATGATCAAAAGAAGTTTGAATATGAATCTGAACAAATTTCGAAATTTGAAAATTTCAAAAAGCTAATGTGACAGGTTCACTGGATAGGTGAAAACAAGACAAAACTATAGGCGCTGGTTTCATCTAATTTGGATGAACGAGTAAAAAGTTATGCCTATCTGAAAAATCAGGACCAAACTGTTTTACGGAAGAAAATAGGTATGGCTAAAAGAATTCTAGGTCTAATATATAAATACAGAAACTAATTGATAATCTAATTATTCTACCGTACCAGTCTAGAAAATAATAAACTATGGAAGTATAAAAAACAAAGAAATATACCTTTATAAGGCAGAGAAAATATGACTTCGGAGAGAGGAGACAAATTTCAAAAGTCGCGCCAGAGAGGAGAAAAATATTTTTCTTAAATGAATCTAGTCAAACCAAAATATTGATTTAATTCGAATCGGATGATTTTTTGGAGGCTCTATGGGTCTATATTTATACATGGAAAATAAATTTAGGATTAAAGGCTAGGCAATGTGTCACACCCCTAGCCCTACTTTGGCCTTGGACTAGCTTGGTGGTTGCATCATGTTTAAATTCAAATGAAATTTGAATTGAGGAATTTTCAAAGCCTTAGAACCCCTTTAAAAATGATCAAGATAAAATTGCTTCAAATAAGTCCAAGAAAATGTTCCTGTTTTCTCTAAAAATATTGGCAAGAGGTAAAAATTCAAACCAATATTTTGGGTTCACAGAAATAATTATTTGGGCCTTTGAATTAAGTCAATACTTATTTGAATTGGAGCTACTAATTCCTATAAAATATTTGGTAGCTCCAAATATTCTGAAACTTGGTGAGGGCCTCTTGTTTAAATCAGATAGTGCCCATAAAAGTTTGCAGAATATTATAAAGTGTTTTAGTATTTAAAATAAGTCAAAACATACTGCAAAAAAATAGAAACAGAAAATAAGAGAGAGAGAGAGAAATAGTACCTGGCCACTTACCTCGGCCCACCATTGTAGAGGCCCAGCCCATAGGGGCATGACCGTCTTCTACCTATGCCAGTAGACAGAGGCAGACCAGAGCACGACGCCGGCTGCGCCAGCTCCTGCTTCGCGCTGGCGAGCTCCCCTTCCCCCCCCCCCCCTTAGGCCTCTGCGACGCCACGCTACCCCCCATGGACCCCCTTGACGCTCTCGCACTCTCCCTCGCCCTCGTCCCCTTCTCCGTTTCTCTCTCACGCGCGCAACCGAACGCAGCCGTCGCCGCCGCCCGCTGTCCCCGTGGCCACCGAGCTCCCCTCGCCTCTCCGAGCAGTTCACGGGCTCCGCCACGTCTGCCTCGTCCTCTCCACCAAGCTACGCGATGCCGGACGCCCCCGAACGCCCTCACCACCACCATCTTCTACCTCCTGCACCGAGCATCGCCGTCGTCGATTCACCGTCGTTAGTGCATCCCCGACCTCCCCCTCGCGCTCATTAGCCTCGTTGTGCGCTCCTGTGTCGTTTCCCCCTCTCCCCTGGCTCGTTTTCTTCCTCTAACACCGATGCCACCGGACCCGAGAGCGCACCACCGCCTGAGCTCCTCGCTGCTGTGGCCACATCCACTGGAGCTCGAAACCGAGCGCGCCACTGCGCTCAGCGCACCTGCACGGAGCTATAGCCACCATCCGTTGCTCCTTCCATGCGCTGTAGCGTCGTTCCCGTCGACGCCCGATCTCCGGCCGCCGCCCCAGCGCTCGCTGTCGTCGACTCCGGGCACCCCGTGACCTGCTGCTGCCTCTGCTGGATGCGCTCGAGCAAGGGCTTTCCAACGCACCCAGGCACGCTTCGAATGAGGCCCTATAGCGATTTCCCGAGCCGCGCCGCCGTATCGGCCCTCGCCGGCGGCTAAACGCCGGTGGGTTTGACCACGTCGGCCTGGGTTTGACCCACTCTGACCCCGGTCGGGCCCCACCTGGCTCAATGACATGTGTGGTCGGCACTAGCTGGATTAGTTAGATGTTAGTTAGTGCTAATCACCAGTGTTAGGTGCTAATCCCCTCGCTAAACTAAACCTAACCCACTGACATGTGGGCCCAGCCCTGCTGACATTTTCGTTAGTATTAGTTTAACCCTAATCAACTCAGTTAACCAACTGAGTCACTAACACGCGGGACCCACTGGTCAGTTTGACCTGGAGGCGCCCAGTTGACCTGCTGACATCAGGGTGACGTCATGCTGACGCAATAAGTCCTTTTCTGGATTTGATTTATTTCTAAATAACCAGGAAATTCCAGAAAATGTTTAAAACTTCTAAAAATCATAGAAATTCAACCGTAACTCCAAATGAAATAAATTATATATGAAAAATTATCAGAAAAATTCAAGGAATCCACCTGTACCATTATCATGCATGTTAGAACAACTTAAGGCCACTGTTTAGGACAAATCAAATGAATGGTATTTAAATAACCACATGTGGAGTTTGAATTTGAACCTAGTGTTCAAACCAACTCCTTTTAACTTGTTGTTAGTTGCATTAGCTCAACCAATAGCATATTGCAATGTCATGGCCATGCATCATATTGTTGCATCGTATTGATTGTGTTCTTCCTTGTTTGCCGGTAAATGTCCCCTCTCGATAGACGATGTACCAACGCCGTGATCGTTGACACTGATGAAGACTCAATGTTATCTTCAGAAGTGCCAGGCAAGCACAACCCCCTTGTTCATTCCGATACAAGCCCACTCTCTCGCTCCTGCTCTCTTTTACTACATTAGGACAACAACGATTCAACTGTTACATGCTGCGGTAGTTGAACCCCTTTCCTTTGCATGACCTGTCATTGCCACAGTAAATAGATGAAACCCACTTGCATGAGTAGGAGTTGTTTGAGCCATGATGTGCCTACTCATTCATGTTTGCTTGTCATGCCTGCTATTGCTTAGAGTTGTGTCAGGTCTGATTCGTTGGGAATGAATTGGAACGTGGTGTACATGCCCTACCATTGAGAGCTAAGTGTGTGAACACGATTTGGTAAAGGTAGCGGTGAGAGGCCATGTAGGAGTACATGGTGGGTTGTCTCATTGCAGCCGTCCTCAGGAACTGAGTTCTGTGTCTGTGATCCATGAAACAGCTACTACCACACGTTGGGCCCTGAAATATGACCCCGCTCGAATTACTGACCCCTCTCGTCCTCTGTCCAGGAGTTGCAATTAGTTTCTGGTGTTTATAGGATATGTGTTGGCGGCCGTGCGTAGCGCTGACCCTAGGGGTGGGCTATGATGCGGTAGATACACTGTGGCACGGTGTACCGGGCGCCCGTTTGGTGTCTCGGGAACCCTGCACACATCGTTTGGGGCTATGAGCGAAACTCCGGCCGGATCTCCTCGCGGATGGAACCCGAATAGGCGATAAACCTGGACTAGAGACTTGTGTGGTTAGTCAGGTCGTGGTCTACACCCACGTCGGCTTTCGCTTCAAGTCTGCCGAGCACATGTCGTGTGCAGATGCTAAGTGGTGGAAACATGTGTGACGAAGTACACCCCTGCAGGGTTATAAATGATCTATTCGAATAGCCGTGTCCGCGGTAAAGGACTTCTGGGTTGCCTATAACAGTTCATAGACAAGTGAAAGTGGATACTCTAAAACTCGCAAGATAAGTGTGAGTGCTATGGATGGCCTTCTTGTAGGGAGACGAGAGCGGATCCATAGTGGTGTATTGATTGGTGAATATGTGGACTCGTGTGCGCCACCTCAAAAGAGTTGCTTGCAGTCGTAGTTCAGATAGCCACCGAGTCAAAGCTGGCTTGCTGCAATTAAACTCCACCACCCCCCCCCTTGTTGATACCGATGCATATGTAGTTTAGTTCTGATGTAAGCCTTGCTGAGTACCTTTGTACTCATGTTTGCTTAATTTATGTTTTGCAGAGAGATTTCGGTCTCGCTAGTAGATCCGCGTGGACTTCGACGTTTAGCTTGATACCTCAGCTACGATCTTGTGCCGTCGGCAGGATCTGGTAGATAGTCAGGCTTCTTAGCCTTTTTCCATTTGTAGATGTCTGTACTCAGATATGTTAAGCTTCCGCATGTGCTTGATTTATATGCTATGATTGTTGGGTCGTGAGACCCATGTTTGTAATATCTCGCTCCTCGGAGCCTAATGAATAAATACTTGAGTTGTAGAGTTATGTTGTGATGCCATGTTGTATTTACACATATCGAGCATATTGTGTGTATGATTGAAATGCTTGGTATGTGTGGGATCCGACTATCTAGTTGTTTATCCTTGGCAGCCTATCATATGGGGAAATGTAGTCTAGTGCTTCTGAGCGATAGTAGTCCGCTACAGCCCGGATCACCGGAGTCCTGCTAGCCCAGCACTACTGCTCGGAACACTTGACTGGCCAGCATGTGTTTCACTTTGTCCCTATGTCTGTCCCTTCGGGGAAATGTCACACGGTGGCTTCCGGAGTCCTGCCTAGCCTGCTACAGCCCGGGATCCCCGGAGTCCTGTTAGCCCAGTGCTACAGCCCGGAATCACTCATTGATGACCGACATGTTCGATGTGATTCGCGTATGCCTGTCTCCATAGGATAGTGCCGCTTTGGGTTCACGACTAGCCATGTCGGCCCGGGTTCTCTGTCATATGGATGCTAGCGACACTATCATATACGTGAGCCAAAAGGCGCAAACGGTCCCGGGCCATGGTAAGGCGTCACCTGTGGGATACCGTGCGTGAGGCCGCAAAGTGATATGAGGTGTTACCGGCTAGATCGATGTGACTTGGAATCGGGGTCCTGACACAATGTGAGACTAAACATATACGTACGTAGATGAAAAGAAAACGAAATAGAGAAGGCGTGTCGCATGGGTCTAAACGCGTAAGGCGGTCCGGCCGGCCACGCAGTTGTAGTTTATATTTTTCAAAAGTTTTCTTCAAAAAAATGATATATATATATATATTTTTAAAAAAATCTAAATAATTTTCCAAAATATACAAAAAAGAGAAAAAAATGCATAGGCCTGCCTTCTAGCTATGCTGCGTAGAAAGGCGAAAATAGTTATGAGCCGCACGTACAACTTTTTTTAAACAGAAGGAAAACCGAATAATGAAAATAAACTTAAATTTTATATATACATATTATATATTAAGATTTTCAGAAAAAGATTTCCTACAAGGTGAACATTTTTCTAGAGTCAAATAGAATCCACACAAATTCAAATAAAGCAAAGAGTGCTACTTCTCTAGTAAAATCCAGTAAAAATCATTTTAAAAATACCAAAATTAATTCAAATTTATTTCTATCCAATTTTATGATGTAGGGAATCATGCTACCCTATTTTCCATATATTTTTATTTTGGAGAAAAATAATTTGAATAAAATCTACATAACTCCAAATTGAAAATAATTTCAAAAGGACTTTGAATTTAATTCTTTTAAAACTTCCAACTCATATTTCATATATTTTAAAGAAATTAGATTATCTTCTCTCGCGAAAATCATTGGGTTGCTTAAAGTTTCTGAATTTGAAATATTTTCAAATAAAATTCAAATGTTTTCAAAAACCCTTGTCATTTAAATGGAAGAAGTCATGTCATCTTCTCTCCAGGGTTTTGCATTTGAAAAGAATTTGAATTCATGGAGAACATAAATGCAAAAATGAATTTTGTGAAAGTCCTTTTATTCCCTCTCATTTAACATTCATAAAGTTTCAAATTCACTCACTTTTAGTCAATCAATCACATAAGAAACAAACAATCAATTCAAATCTATCTATTTATTATAACATTCCAAAATTTAGAATTTTGGGATGTTACAAACCTACCACCCTTAAAATGAATCTCGTCCTCGAGATTCGAAGAGGCTAGAAAGAAATAGGTTAGGGTCGGGGTCTTCTCAAAATCCATCGATCGTCTCCGGGGTTCTGGGTGCTACCACCCTTAGAAACATTGTTACGGCTCTATCAAAACTCATATACTCCATCCTTATTGATGACAGGGTCAGTTATCTCAGATGCTCGGGAAAATTCTTTCTCTGGATCTTCCGTTAGTGGCACAACCTTTTCCTCAATTATTTTGTCCTTTTATCTGGGTAAGGTCCTTTTGTGACTTGATCTTCTTAGCTGACAGGTCTGACGCCCATACTAAACAACTATCGACATCTCATGGTTGTAACATCCCAAATTTTCAATTTGGAATGTTATACATTAGATCATCATGCATATTATATTTTCTTGCATTTTGGTCGATCCTAGAAATTTCACGCAACTCAAGGACCCTCGGAGAGAGTTGGAGATTTCGTCATTTTCATATTTGAGTTTCTCAAATCTTGAAAAAGAGGATCATTTGATTTATTTATTTCATCTTCAATTATTTTTCCAACATCAATTATGAGAGAGGGGAATAATATGACTTTCCCAAATTTAGGAAAAATGAAGATTTAATGAATAAATCAAATTTTGTTTTCCGGTGGTTATTTGCATTTTATTTGGATAGGGAAAAATGCGTGTTTTCAAAATTTGCACCTAGGCCCTGAGAAAAGTTCATTTTGTTCGACTCATTTTTAGGAGTCGGGGAAAATTTACTTTAGATTCTTCGGAGTTCGTTTAGATTTTCTTCTTTTGTTTTTTTTCTGCGTGCGTAACCGATTTAAAAAAAATCCGCAGCGCCCGCCTGGGCCAAGGCCCAGCCGTCCGGGCCTCCTCCTCCTCGCGCGCGCGCGCCCGCACGCAGCCAACCTCCGCCGCCGCCGAGTCCTAGTAGGACTCCGCCGCCGCCTTTCCTTGCCCCGTCCCCCAAGTTTTCTCCCCCCTCCCCCCTTTAAATACCTAGCTACCCCCCCCCCTCTCCTCCCACATCAGCCCGTCCGCCTCCCACCTAGCGCCGCCGCCGCCCAACGCCGCCGCTCGCCGGAGCCCCTCGCCGAGGTAGCCCCGCGCCGCACCACCTTTCCCTTGGTTTGGTTTTTTTTAGAAAAACCGTTCTAGTTCTTTTCTTTTTCTTCCGGTTCTTTTTCTTTTCCTCTCTGGTTTTTCGTTTCGGTTTTTTTTCCGAAACCCTAGATCGGTTTTCCGTTTTGTTTTCGGTTTAGGTTCTAGAGACCGTTCGCCGGACCGCTCGTCCTAACGAACGTGATCACCGGTTATTCTCGGTTAACAAACGTCCGTTCGTTTAACCGTTTGTCATTTCTTTTTTCGTCGGATTTTACTCCACGTTTTTCCGATCGCTATTTCAGATCCGATCTTCGTTCTAGTTTATCTTCTCGCTCGTTTATCGGAATCAGGTGATTCAAGCGCCTGGAGTTTCGTTTCGAAACCGCCGTTCCGACTAATCAACTTAAATAAGATTTTGCTACTGTAAAACTTGACCTAGTTTCAACTTGCTAGAACCGAGTTGGTTTCTTCCGCCGTTTGTTTTCCGTTGCTTTGTTCGGTTATTTCTTTCTTTGCAACCGGAGTTCTTAAGTTGAACTTTCTGGTTCGATCTCTTGTTCGAGTTTTACCTGTGCATTAGTTGAGTACTTATTGTATGCTTGTTGTTTGTCTGTGATAGATTACCCGGAGTGCGCCGCCTGTTACTTCGAATCTCTAGGTCTGGCGGATCATCAGCAAGGCAAGTAACACTTTGATCATACCTTTCTACAACCCAGTTTTATTGCATTAGATCAATCCTCACACATTGCATGATTAGGATCTAATTAAATTGTGGGATGGGAAGTAGATGAGATAGTACCTATTACATGTTTATTATGAAACCTTTGGGAGTTACTTCTACGTTTGCTTATTATGCCATGCTATGCTAGTAGACGTGGATTGGGTGAGTGATATCCATGACAGATGTGAGTTTGATAATTTTAAGGGTTTATCTAAGGTGGCAACTTAAACACACATCTGGGTGGATTGAGGCACCTGATGTCTATCAGGACTTGCCTGTTTTCTTTTGGACCGCCACCCAGGCTCAAAGGGATCATAAGATGTTTCATGCTAGAAACTTATGTGTGCAGCCACAAGCCATTATGGGCTCTGGCATAGTTGATTAAGTTGTGCGAACTCTTATAGGGTAGACTAGCAGATGTAGGGGAAAATAGGTGTACCGGTCTATCCATCGTAAGGTGCTAGCGCTTCTGAAAGACTGTGTCTCGGTCATCCGTTTCTCAAACACCGTGTAGTGCGAGAAACCCAACGGAGGCGATCGAGTCTTGTGGGGAAAAGTGCGCAAACCTCTGCAGAGTGTAATAAACTAATCATGATTAGCCGTGTCCCCGGTTATGGACATCTTGAGTATCTAGTACTTGAATATCATGTGAATCTCATCATGTTACTTATAATTAATATTGTTGGGTTTTAATTCTTCACTTAATTGGGATCGGAATGCTGTCAACCGTTCTCGATGTTCAACTACCATGATAGTTAAATAAATTCATTTCTTTGTAGTAGGGAAAAACTGGCTTTACGCAAAACTGTAACCATAGAGCTTTCCACCAGCCATACTTGCATATAGTATAGCTCATTACTGTTCATTACTCTCTATGTGTTACCTTGCCAGCATATTCCATGTGCTGACCCGTTTTCAGGCTGCAACTTTCATGTTGCAGACTTTTCAGACGATGAGTAAGGTGCTTTTAGGTCGTGGTTCTATACTCAGTGATGCCGTTGGAGTTGATGGACCCATTTATCTTCCAAGTCTTCCGATGTTATCGATATTAGATGGCCTTAAGCCATATTTATTGTAATAAGTCTCTGTTGGGACACCGATGTAATAAGTGTGTGATTGCTACTCTGCTATAAATCCTTCGAAGTACTGTGTGGTGTCAGCATTACTGATCCAGGGATGACACCGGAGCACAGAGACTTGATCCATTTGGGTCGGGTCGCTACAATGGTGGTCAACAATTTATGGTTTCTCCTACAGGAAAATGGGTCTGGCTGAACCTCACCGTATATCCTACGATTGGCAACAGTTGCCTTGTACAAGGGAAAAAAATACTTATACCATTCTAAGGTTCAAACAAGGTTTTGATCATCGTCTCTCTACTATAGGTAAGTCACTTAGATTTACCATACCATATAGCAAGGCGAACAATAAGAGTAAGTCGGTATGGTGATCAATCCATCCCGCACCCAAATCATTACCTTGTATACGGTTTAGCGAATCTCGCATTCTAACACTCGGTTATCCTCACAAGCATTGCAGAATTTCTCTTTTCGACGAACTAAGTTCAGATAACATGAACTCGGCAAGCCAAACAAATATCTATCGTTCCTTCACAACTCTCAGGTTTTGCGTTACTCCTATAAAATTGTCTGTTGATAAAGTCGTAACTTCTTCCAGGGTTTTTCCTTCAGCAAGAGTGTGCTTGCTTCTTGGCAGGTCCTGGGGCCTGTGGGTTATGGCCCAATCATCACTTGTAAACCTTGAACTCATCATTGGGGCAGCTGATCACTAATCCAACATCCAACTTCCTAGCATTCTTAAATCCATCCAATTGTATTATCGTCCTTCCTTCTATTGGCACCAAACTAGGACATTATTACTCAGACTCATCATGGAGTTTCCATTGATCCATATTTCCAACATCATACCTCCTTTATCCAATAGTACTTCATCTCTTCATACTCTTGTGGATACCCCATATATCGAGACAAGACTCCTTATTTTGTCCAAAATCTACTTCGTGGTATATCATTCTCCTTTCTATGGGTCAAGTGTCCTCACAGGGTACTACCACCCTTAAAGTGCATAAACTCATCCATATACCATACTTCTCATATACTCGAAAGTGGTCAAACTCTTTCTTCATCGGGTAACAACTCATAAAGATTCAGCGTATGAAATCATGGCACAAGAACTTTATTGCTTTCATGAATTCATTACAATATCTCAAACTTCCATTCCATAACTCACTCCGTATCCCCCCCAAAAAAATGCTTCCTACTATGCTTATTACCAATATTAAATTCTCAACTACTTAGCTCCATCTTTCATCTTGTCGGGACATTTATTTGCATAGTGTCATGTTTCCTTGCAGCGTAAACACATAACTTCCGATAAGTCTTTAGGCTTATTGGAGATGGTGTCCGCCCTTTGGGCTCTTGGCTTCTTCTTTCGACAATTATAGGCGTAATGACCTAAACCCTAGCACCTGTAACAGGTGATATGACTCAGATCCTTCCTAGAATCCAATCTACTTCTCTTTTTGGACTTTTCCATTCCAATCAGGGCTTCTATTTCCTGTGGGTCATACTCTACTTCCTCTGTCGGGAATTTAACTAGATCCCCATTCAAACAATTCAGGGAGATGTGTCCTTCTTCTCCACATGAATAGCATGACTTGGTGCAGGGTTTAATTGGGTCTTCTTCGGGTGTGTCCTCCATCTCTTCCTTCATCATAGGTTCTTCTAAAATTTCCATTAGGGCTCCTTTCATTGCTTCTTTCTTCTTCTGGATCGTTCTTTGTACCATGGGGTAAATGTGACACTGAGCAGGGTAGTGGGTAGTCCCTTCACATAAGAAACAAGTGATCTGCCTAGTTGGGCATTCTTCAGTTGGGTGACTTCCTTCACAATTAGGGCATTCATCCTTGTGTTCTTTATGGGTGTGTCCCATTTCTCCTCAAATCTTACATGCACAAGGCTTCTTCTCTTTAGGTTCACATGGCTCTTGGGTAAGACGGGACCTTAGTAGAATCGTCTTGAATTCGTCCCAAGCATTGGTTCCATTCCATCCTTGTATGGCTTGATGTATCTCTCGCCATTTTGCAGCACCTTGTGTGATCTTTCGTAGGGTATATGCAACCATATACTCTCCTTCAATATCGTGCTCCTTCATGCGATCTTCCATGTTCCGTATCCAGTGTGCTACCTCCGGTTGTGTCATGAATCTCGGAAAGACTCGCCCATCTCCATTCGTCATCTTTTGGGATCCAAGGGTTTTGGGGTGAGATAAGAGATCGAGAGGGATGCACACAATACAAACAATAGTTTTGAAAAGACATATTTTATTTATGGCTATCGGAAAAACATCAAACAAATGACAGCTCACAAACGTCGCATCTAACGTAGGTATATAACAGGGGTTTGGTCTTCTAAAGGTCAATAAATATTCAATGTCGCCAAACTCTTCAAGTCTTGTTCATGCCTCCAATGGCTTCTTCCGATCATGCTTGGCTTTCTCAAGTTCTTTTGCCAGATCATCTCTATTGACGTGAAGTCTCTCGTGGTGTCCTTCCATATTTCTGGAGTTGCGTTCCAAACTTCTGGGTTTCAACATCCTTGGCAATGAGCCACGGTCCTACTGTCCTTCAGTTCTTGACAAGTCTCTGGTATTCTCGAGGTTCTGCTCCTCTCGCTTGGCTACTTTCAGCTTCTGGGTCCTGAGTTCTTCACAAAATACTTCCTTATCAAATACTGCTTCCTGTAGGTCATCTTAACTTCTTGAGGTAACACTCCAGATCCTGGCGATACACCAGATATGGTTAAAACTTCGTCTTGCTGATAGGTGCTTCATCAGCCTTCTTGTCATCCAATCCTTCCAAAGATTTTTGGATAGAAAGAAGGGTTCAGTGGGAGGGCAAGGGATAGTTAAGTTTTAGGTTGGCTCTTGTTTTTTACAGACTTTCTTTTTGGTGTAATTTAATAAAGAAGTAGCAATTGTTCATTTCATTTCATTTTTTTGCATTGGTAGTTCCTTTTCATTTGAAAGGGCAAAGGGGCAAGGGAAAGAATGCATGCTTAACTTAGCACGGCGGCAATAGCATAAGCGGGCGTTAAAATCATGGATAGTTGTGTTTCTGCTCTTGCCATTTCCATGAGCTATCCTTCCATAGTTGATATCTCCTGCCTTAGGGTTTCTTGACAAAACTTTGAGTTCTAATGCTCCATGATCTGGTCTTTCTCTGATACACCTTGATCTTGGGTAGTGACAGCTTCCATAGTCTGCCAAGTTCCATAAGGGGTGCCTTCCTAGGTCATACAAATCTGGAAAATTCTACAGGGCCTTCAAATTCCCCTAGTCTTCGGAGTCTTCAACCGTTGTAGTTTCCATTATCATAATGTATGGTAAAATCCTCTTCATTCCAAAGCGGTCTTAGTTGTCCGTTATCTTGTACTCTTGGAGTGATCTCATCAGCTGAATATTCGTGTGGTCAAAAGGGAAAAGGGGTATGGTCTCACTAAATGGAATATTTGAATAAGCTCAGAACAGAAGAGAGGTAAAAGATCCTTTTGAAAATAAAGTTTTAGAGAAAATCTTTCCTATGGGCTTGCCAGTTTCTAGGGTCACGTCCTACAGTCAACATATGCTCTGATACCATCTTGTAGCGACCCGACCCAAATGGATCAAGTCTCTATGCTTAAGTGTCATCCCTGGATCGGTATGCTGACACACACAGTACTCGAGGATTTATAACAAAGGTAAATCACATGTATAAAGTAACGTAAATACTATTAGCTCAATCCAAATAGCGGAAGTAACAACAAGGTTTTGGATTCCCATCAACACGAACGGCAAAGTTGAGTGTAGAAATCGTAACCCTAACATATCACTTACTCGTCGTAAAAATCCTGCAACTTGAGACGTTGCAGTCACAAAGGGTCGGTACATTGAATGTACTGGAAAATTCACACCACAGGATAATGATGAATAAAGGCTATCACTACATGCATATATGGCTGGTGGAAAGGCTCTATGGTTATAATATTTTTGCGAAAAGCCAATTTTTCCCTACAGCAAAGAAATATATTTTGTGTAACTACAAAGTTTGTTGAAAACCATTGAGAATGGTAAACCCCATCTCAATCCCAATTAAAAAGGTAATTAATAACCCAACTAAATTTATATTAAGAGTGATGAGATCAACATGATAATCCAAGAACCAGATACTCAAGATGTCCATAGCCGGGGACACGGCTAATCATGATTAGTTTGTACACTCTGCATAGGTTTGCGCACTTTTCCCCACAAGACTCGATCTCCTCCGTTGGATTTCTCGCACTACATAATGTTTGAGAAACGGATGACCGAGACACAGTCTTTCCGAAGAGGTCCCCTTAACCGATAGATAGGCATGTACACCTACAATGCCCCTACATCAGCTAGCCTATCATGGAAAGGTTTTCCACAACTTACTCAACTATGCCAGAGCCCATAATGGCATGTGGCTGCACACGGAAGTTTCTGGCATGAATAATCTTACGATCCCTTTGAGCCTGGGTGGCAGTCCATAGGAGAATCACACGGTACCCCGGGATTTCCAAAAATACAGACAACACTGGATTCCCCAGGTGCCTCAATCCACCCAGATGTGTATTAAAGTTGCCACCTTAAGTTAACCATTAATTAACAACTCACATCTGTCATGGATACACTCAAACCCGATCTACGTCTATGGGCATAGCATGGCAATATAAGCATAGCGTAGAAGTAACTCCCAAGGTTTGAATGCAGGACAATAGGTTCCTACCTCATCAACTACTTCCCAAAACCCACATGTTATCAATTCCTAACCATGCAATGTTTGAGGGCTGAAACTAATGCATAAAAACTGGGTATTAAAGGGATATGATCAAAGTGTGAACTTGGATGTACTGTTGGTGAAGATGATTCGCACTCAAAACTCTTGATAGTTCTACTCGTCACACTCCAGTCAATCTATTGTAAGCAAGCAATAGTAACCACACATAAGCATTCACTCAAAAGATCAAGAAGAGCGAAGAGGACGATTCGGAAAACATCAAAACCAAACAACTCTTGCAACATAAAACAATTTCTAACAGTACCAAAATTAGGTAGATTTGGCCTTATCAGAAAGTTTAGGTCAAGAGCTTCGATTTGCAAAAAGAACTAATTAAATCAGAGTTATAAAACTCAAGTTATGATCAAAAGAAGTTTGAATATGAATCTGAACAAATTTTGAAATTTGAAAATTTCAAAAATTTGATGTGACAGGTTCACTAGATAGGTGAAAACAAGAAAAAACTATAGGCGCTGGTTTCATCTAATTTGGATGAGCGAGTAAAAAGTTATGGCTATTTGAAAAATCAAGACCAAGCTGTTTTACGGAAGAAAATAGGTACGACTAAAAGAATTCTAGGTCTAATGTATAAATACAGAGACTAATTGATAATCTAATTATTCTACCGTATTAGTCTAGAAAATAAAAAACTACGGAAGTATAAAAAGAAAAAAACAAAGAAAGATACCTTTATAAGGTAGAGAAAAGATGACTTCGAAAAGAGGAGACAATTTTCAAAAGTCGCGCCGGAGAGGAGAAAAATATTGTTCTTAAATGAATCTAGTCAAACCAAAATATTGATTTAAGCCGAATCGGATATTTTTTGGAGTCTCTATGAATCTATATTTATAAGTGGAAAAGAGGTTTAGCGTCAAAGGTTAGGCAATGTGGGACTAAACATATACATACGTAGATGAAAAGAAAACGAAACAGAGAAGGCGCGTCGCATGGGCCTAAACGCGTAAGGCGGTTCGGCTGGCCGCGCAACTGCAGTTTTTTTTTCAAAAAAATGATATATGTATATATATATATATTTTTTAAAAAATCTAAATAATTTTCCAAAATATACAAAAAGAGAAAAAATGCATAGGCCAGCCTTCTAGCTATGTTGCGTAGAAAAGCGAAAATAGTTATGAGCCGCACGCACAGTTTTTTTAGAAATAGAAGAAAAACTGAATAACAAAAACAAACTTAAATTTTATATAGACATATTATATATCAAAATTTACAGAAAAAGATTTCCTACGAGCTAAACATTTTTCTAGAGTCAAATAGCATCCACACAAATTAAGATAAAGCAAAGAGTGCTACTGCTCTAGTAAAAGCCAGTAAAAATCATTTTAAAAATACCAAAATTAATTCAAATTTATTTCTATCCAATTTTATGATGTAGGGAATCATGTTACCCTATTTTCCATATATTTTTATTTTGGAGAAAAATAATTTGAATAAAATCCAAATAATTTCAAAAGGACATTGAATTTAATTCTTTTAAAACTTCCAACTCATATTTCATATATTTTGAAGAATTCATATTATCTTCTCTCGTGAAAATCATTGAGTTGCTTAAAGTTTCTGAATATGAAATATTTTCAAATGAAATTCAAATGTTTTCAAAAACCCTTGTCATTTAAATAAATGGAAGAAGTCATGTCATCTTCTCTCTAGGGTTTTGCTTTTGAAAAGAATTTGAATTCAGGGAGAACATAAATGCAAAAATGAAAGTTTGGGAAAGTCCTTTTATTTCCTCTCATTTAACTTTTAAAAAGTTTCAAATTCACTCACTTTCAGTCAATCAATCACACAACAAACAAACAATCAATTCAAATCTATCTATTTATTATAACATTCCAAAATTTAGAATTTTGGGATGTTACATCATAACACTTAGATATTTTTCTCCAAAGGTCTGCATTAAAATAGGAGTGACCATCTTTATCAAGTTTTACGCTAACCGTCATTGTAAGTCCATGTTGTGTTGTCAATATGACATCCTGGGAGTCATCAGCAAAGTAAACCCCAAGATTTCCTTCTACTCCTGTTGTTGCAAAGCAAAGGATGTACTGCTTGAAATGAAAATTAAGATTGTAAATTAGATATATTGAAATGACAGAGCAAGATGGAAATATGGGAGTAATTGATAGAACATATCAATATATAGATGAATGCAAAGTACAAAAATATAGAATTAAAAATAGATAATGTAACAAAGATTTGATGCAAATATATGGATAATGTAGCAACAGACGGTATATGTTCACAAATTTAGGCCATGCCGACCGTGGTAGGTTGAGATTGAACATACCGAGCGCTCCCTGAAGTCATCCGAAATGGTGAGATAGAACTTCGTTTCCGACTGGACACGACCACAGTTGCCCGATTTGTGCTCGCACTATGGACACATGAATGAACACCCATGAATCAGGTAGAACAAAAATGATTCCACGGTGATTTCTGCGGGTTGATTAATAGCGACGGACGGACTGCGATAAGAGATGAGTGAATATTTCAGTAATTAAGTTGATTACCTTCTCCATGAGAAAAATCCCCGGCCTAATCCCGTAGAAAACCCCAATCGACCAGAGTCTAGAATGTCGGTGGAGATAGGCAGCGGAAAGTGGTAGGGGCTAAATCCCGTGCCGTTTGGGGCGCGACCTACACCAGCCGCCAACAACCGTCGAGCTTAGGGTGCAGAGTTGCGGAGGAGCCCGCGACGAGTGAGTGAGGACGAAGTGGGCGGCAGTTTTCTTTTTTCCTTTTGCATGTGTGAGTGAACACACATGGTTCACACAGGCGACGGAGATGAATCATGTGCGATAGTAAATCATCGAGATTGAATGGGAATCCAAATTTCCTTTGTCCTTCATCCATGATTTTTTTCTACGATGAACATAAACCCTGCTAATCACCGTGTTCAAATTTGACACTTTTCCGAGTTCATTTACAATATTTGGGGGATTATGTGCATTTTGTAGGAATTAATGCACATGATTAAAATTCATACAATTGGTGCTTGAAAAGGTGCACAAGAACGGTCTGCAAAAACCATACTCATGGTATTTAGTAATTTCTCAACCTTTTACAAGGAATGGGCAGAGATTTCAATGGAATGCATGGCAATAGTCAACCGCAAACGCGTCATTTACTGGGTTATCAACTATAGAACAATGAAATATGTGCTTGAAAAACATGATGCCTGGCATGGTGCCATGGTATGGCCTCACAGTGCCCTAGTTAAAAGCTGAGAAGGTTTCTTTTATGTCGTCATGCACGCCCTTCATAAATTGAACCATCACCGAGGAAATTCAATGCTTTCGAGAGGGAAATCACCAGGATTGAAGGGGAAACCAAATCTTCGTCCTAGTTTGTCATTCAGTTTTTTTCCAACAATCAACATACTGCCTCAAATGCAACATGTTCAAATTTGACGTTTTTCCGAACTCATTTACCATACTTAGAGGATTATGTGCATTTTCTAAGCATTAATTATGCACATAATTCAAATTCGAACAATCGGTGCACGAAAAGGTGCATAAGAACGGTATGGAAACCATGCTCGTGTTATTTAGTACATTCTCATGCCTTTTACAAGGAATGGCCAGATATTTCAAGGAAATGTGTGGCAATAGTCAACCATAAACGCGTCGTTTACTGGGTTAACAACTATACAAAAATGAAATACATGCTTGGAAGACATGACGCCTAGTGTGCTGCCATGGTATGGCCTCACCATGCCCTGGTAAAAATGTTGTCATGCACGCCTTTCATAAAACAAACCATCACCAAGGAAGTTTCATGGTTTCGAGGGGGAAATCACCAAGATTGTAGGGGGATACAAATTTCCTTTGTCCTTTGTCTACGAGTTTTTTTGTATGATGAACATACAACCTGCAAATCACCATGTTCAAATTTGGCACTTTTCCGAGTTCATTTTCCATATTTAGGGGATTATGTGCATTTCCTAGGCATTAATGGACATAATTCAAGTTCAAACAATCGGTGCATCAAAGGGTCCACAAGAACGGCCTGGAAAACCATGCTCGTGCCATTTAGTAAATTCTCATGCCTTTTACAAGGAATGGACAGATATTTCGATGAAATGTGTGGCAATAGTCAACCACAAATGTTTGTTCGTTGGGTTTTTAACTATAAAAAAAATGAAATAAATTCTTAAAAAACATGACGCCTGGCATGGTGCCATGGTATGACCTCACCATGCCCTGGTAAAAATTTGAGAAGGTTTGGCTTATGTCGTCATGCAAGCCCTTCATAAATCGAACCATCACGGAGGAAGTTCCATGCTTTTGAGAGGGAAATCCCCAAGATTGAAGGGGAATCAAAATTTCCGTCCTAGTTTGTCATTCAGTTTTCTTCCAACGATCAACATACCGCCTCAAATGCAACGTGTTCAAATTTGACATTTTTCCGGGCTCATTTACCATACTTATGGGATTATGTGCATTTTCTAGGCCTTAATGGACATAATTCAAATTCGAAAAATCGGTGCATGAAAAGGTGCACAAGAACGGCCTGAAAAACCATGTTCGTATTATTTAGTAGATTCTCATGCCTTTTATAAGGAATGGGCAGTTATTTCAAGGAAATGTGTGGCAATAGTCAACCATAAACGCGTCGTTTACTGGGTAAACAACTATACAAAAAATGAAACACATGGTTGGAAAACATGACACCTGGCGTGGTGCCATCATATGGCCTCACCATGCCCTGGTAAAAATTGGAGAATGTTTTCCTTATGTCGTGATGCATGCCTTTCATAAATCGAACCATCACCAAGGTAGTTTCATGGTTTCGAGGGGGAAATCACGAAGATTGAAGGGGGATCCAAATTTCCTTTGTCCTTTGTCCATGAGTTTTTTTCCACGATGAACATACAACTTGCAAATCACCATGTTCAAATTTGGCACTTTTCCAGGTTCATTTATCATATTTAGGGGATTATGTGCATTTCCTAGGCATTAATGCACATAATTCAAGTTCAAACAATCGGTCCATGAAAGGGTGCACAAGAACGGCCTGGAAAAACCATGCCCGTGCCATTTAGTAAATTCTCATGCCTTTTACAAGGAACTGACAGATATTTCGATGAAATGTGTGGCAATAGTCAACCAAAAATATTTATTTATTGGGTTATCAACTATAGAAAAACTGAAATAAATTCTTGAAAAACATGACGCCTGGCATGGTGTGCCATGTTATGACCTCACCATGCACTGGTAAAAATTATAGAAGGTTTGGCTTATGTTGTCATGCATGCCCTTCATAGATCGAACCATCACCAAAGAAGTTCGATGCTTTCGAGAGGGAAGTCACCAAGATTGAAGGGGAATCCAAATTTTCTTGGTTGTTTGCCCTAGAGTTATTTTCTACGATGAACATACACCCTGCAAATCACCGTGTTCAAAGTTGGCATTTTCTGGGCTCATTTACCATATTTAGGGGATTATGTGCATTTTCTAGGCATTTAGCGCATATAAATCTAATCCAGCTACAGATGCATGGGTGTGATGTGAGGGACGTGGATTGCCGTTCAATCGCGGCACATCCCACAGTGCACATGTGCGATCCGTGTGGCTGGGGTTCAGGCCAATCATAACGCAACACACAATAGGCTTAGCGCACACTGTTTCTGGAAGCGACGGAGATGAACCGTGTGCGATAATGAGCGAGCAAAATTGTAAGGGAAGCCAAATTTCTGTTATCGTTTGTCGTTGAGCTCTTGAATACCACCGCACTGTACGGCTGCCCGGCCCCTTTGTCCCAAAGCTCTCTCCAGGCGTCGTCCATGGCACTGTGGCACACAATAACTGGTAAGGAAGCGATGGCATCCCGCCGCGCCGCGTTCCTTGCCGCCCGCGACCACACACATGGTAAGGAAGCGGTGGCATCTCGCCGCGCTGAGTTCATTGCCGCCAGCGGCCAGACAGTTACAAGGGCGGACTTTGAGGCTGCCATGGCCGAATGGGTGGTGGATCTAGAGGCGGCCAAAGCCGTACAGAAGGAGCGGAAAAGACAGAAAGCGGTCAAGAAAAGAGAGTCCCGCTACCGCAAGAAAAAAGAGGCCGCACGCCGTGGTGAGGAGAGCTTGGCGGAGATTGAAACACGATGGGTTGCCGCCTACAAGTCCGGGAAGGAGAATGTCAGCGTCTGGCCAGCATGCCCCGATGACAGCATGTGAGAAGTAGTTTAAGTTTGTAGTATTAGAGCAAATTATCAGTAGTACTTTAAGTTTGTAGTATTAACGTACAATGTCGGTAAGAGCATCCTTTGAGGGATTTGAGTGTTGATTAGCATGTGTGCCAGTGTGTGTTTTTTGCGTTAATTATTAGAAGATCACAAAACACACGGTTTCTATGCCGTACTCGTCTGCGTCTTTTGCGTTAATGACCCATAAGTCAGTTACCTGTGCGATGTTTCCTAATAAACCAGGCGTACCATTGACCGAAAAAATCAAGTACACGTGTACATTTTTTTGCAGATGGGATCTGCCAACTTTCTTTTTTCTCGCACATGAGTCTTGTATGTGCTTCGTCTGTGTTGTGTGTTTCCCCCGCCCAAGTTTCAAGTTTCGCAGCGAAATTTTCATTAGGCGCGTGATTTCAGAATTTATTCCTCCGACCACATCCCCACCCTTAGTATCCTCCTCGCGCCTCCCCTACCGGCATCTCAAATCGCCACCGCCGCAACCACAACTTCAACCATGTCTACGTTCTGCTCGGATCGAGTCAGGTAACCCGCCGATCTCTATCACGACCCCGGCCTAATTGCTTAAATGGCGCCTGCGAAACAACCTCATGCGCTGCCCGTTTGCTATTTTTGGTGGATGTTAGCCCTGTTCTACCTAACATGATTGTCCATGTACTTACGCATGGCCATAACGACCGATGCTGTTGTTTGCCGTCGAGGTTAGCTGCATCCCACGTCTTACAATATTTCACATCATTTGTGCAATTGCAGTTTAACTTCTACCATTTACTGGTGGCCTGTAGGTACACATGTCAGTGGCACTGATCCATGCTTTGACCCGGAGGAATAGCTCGCTTCCGCTGCCGCTAACTTTGGGTGGGCTCTGGCCAAGATGAAGTGCCCCAGCAACTACCTCCCAGGACTAACCAAGTATGTACTCACCAGTTCAATCTTACCAATACTAGTTGCAATTAATGGCTATGTTTTGTATGGTTGATGTATTAAGCATGTTGTAGTAAACATGCCTAACACATTTTAGCTATTTTCCCTACCTTTTTATAGACAACTGGGCCATTATCTGCTCTGGCAGCATCTGCCCTGTGATGTTTAACTCTGCCAATTGCATTTTTATCAGTACCAGTTTCAATGGCCATTAAGCTTGTTGCAATTATCAGTTGTATCCATTTTTAAAGAGTTGTATTCCAATGGCTACAAACTTACAAAACATGAATTAGGATGTTGTTAAGCCTGTTGAAAGATCGTGGATGTCGCCTAGAGGGGGGGGGTGAATAGGCATTTTAAAATAATTACGGTTTAGGCTTGAACAAATGCGGAATAAACCTAGCGGTTAATTTGTCAAGCACAAAACCTACAACAACTAGGCTCACCTATGTGCACCAACAACTTATGCTCAGCAAGATAGACTACTAGGTGATAGCAAGAAATATGATAAGAAACAATATGGCTATCACAAAGTAAAGTGCATAAGTAAAGAGCTCGGGTAAGAGATAACCGAGGCACGCGGAGACGACGATGTATCCCGAAGTTCACACCCTTGGGGATGCTAATCTCCGTTTGGAGCGGTGTGGAGGCACAATGCTCCCCAAGAAGCCACTAGGGCCACCGTAATCTCCTCATGCCCTCGCACAATGCAAGATGCCGTGATTCCACTAAGGGACCCTTGAGGGCGGTCACCGAACCCGTACAAATGGCAACCCTTGGGGGCGGTCACCGAACCCGTACACTTTGGCAACCCTTGGGGGCGGTCACCGGTACCCGTCAAATTGCTCGGGGCGATCTCCACAACCTAATTGGAGACCCCGACGCTTGCCCGGAGCTTCGCACCACAATGATTGAGCTCCGAACACCAACAACCGTCTAGGGCGCCCAAGCACCCAAGAGGAACAAGCTCAAGGGTACCAAGCACCCAAGAGTAATAAGCTTCTCAGCTTGTAACTTCCACGTATCATGTGGAGAACTCAAACCGATGCACCAAATACAATGGCAAGGGCACAGGGAGTGCCCAAGTCCTTCTCTCTCAAATCCCACCGAAGCAACTAATGCTAGGGAGGAAAATGAGAGGAAGAACCAGAAAGAGAACACCAAGAACTCCAAGATCTAGATCCAAGGGGTTCCCCTCACATAGAGGAGAAAGTGATTGGTGAAAATGTGGATCTAGATCTCCTCTCTCTTTTCCCTCAAAAACTAGCAAGAATCCATGGAGGGATTGAGAGTTAGCAAGCTCGAAGAAGGTCAACAATGGGGGAAGAACACGAGCTCAAAGGATTAGGTTCAAAGGGGAAGAAGACCCCCTTTTATAGGAGGGGGAAAATTCCAACCGTTATCCCCCACTCAGCCCCGCAGAGAGCGGTACTACCGCAGAGGCAGGGCGGTACTACCGCTCCCCCTTAGCGGTACTGCCGCGCCAGAAGAAAAAGGGCTGGGGCTGGGACCCAGAGCGGTACTACCGTGGAGGCAGGGCGGTACTACCGCTCGTAAGTGGTACTACCGCTCCCCCTCAGCGGTACTGCCGCGCCAGAAGAAAAAGGGCTGGGGCTGGGACCCAGAGCGGTACTACCGTGGAGGCAGGGCGGTACTACCGCAAATAAGCGGTACTACCGCCACTACTACCGCAGCTAGTGCCGCAAATCCCGACACGAGAAAAAGCGCACTCGAGTCGAGGCGGTAGGAGCACGGAGCCGCAGCGGTACTACTGCTGAGACCATCAAGCTGTACTACCGCTCCGAGGAGCGGTACTACCGCTTAGTGAGCTTCAGCGGTACTACCGCTGTGGCCCGCGGTACTACCGCTGGGTCCAGGACAAAAACCACACTTAAGAAAACCAGAACTGCCATAACTTCTGCATATGAGCTCCGAATTGAGCAAACTCAAGCTTGTTATAGTAAGAAGAGGCAGGGGATGTATGCCAACAAATAGAGGAGTGAAACCTCCAACCGAGAAGAACCGGCAAAACCTCCAACATCGAAAACATCATAGAAGATGCATGCGAACTCCGTTTTTGATGAACTCAAGCTTGTCATCAAGATGACCATAAGCTCTAAGAATCACAAAGAGAACCAAACAAGAACCAAGAAAGATTATGCAAGGATGCAATGGTTTGAGCTCTCTACGAACGATACGATCAAGCTACTCATCGAGAGCCCCCCTTGATAGTACGGCAATCGATCCTATAACCCGGTCTCCCAACTACCATCATGAGACCGGTAAAATAGAAAACCTATCAAGGGCAAACCTTTGCCTTGCACATGGTCCACTTGAGCTAGATGATGACGATCTTGACTTCCTCAAGTTGGACCACCTTTCTTGATTGTGTTGGCTCGATGAAGACTAGTTGATTGCTCCCCCATACTCCACTATGGGTGAGCCTTTCTTCTGCACATCTTCACAAGTCCATTGTCACCACAAAGGACGGCAAGCTTCAAGCATTTGATCTCTTCGTGATGCTCCACTTGAACTTGCACACCGCAACCTTTCTTGATTGTGTTGACTCGATGAAGACTAGTTGATTGCTCCCCCATACTCTACTATGGGTGAGCTACTCTTCCGCACATCTTCACAGGTCCATTGTCACCACAAAGGACAGCAAGCTTCAAGCATTTGATCTCTTCGTGGTGCTCCACTTGAACTTGCACACCGCAACCTAACCCCACAAAGAACCCTCACAAAGACCATGGGTTAGTACACAAAGCGTAATTGACAATGCTTACCATACCATGGGATCACTTGATCCCTCTCGGTATATCTTCTACGCTTTGTGGGTTGATCAACTTGATTCACTCTTTAACTTAGTCTTGATCGACCTCTCACAAGACCAATCTTTAGGTAATTCCTTGAATAGCACCTTGGTCGACACAAACTCTCCTTGAAACCAACACATGTACTCCAAGAAAAGCCTATGGACAAAACCTTCAAATATAACTCAAGGCAACCATTAGTCCATAGAGATTGTCATCAATTACCAAAACCAAACATGGGGGCACCGCATGTTCTTTCACCTGTTGCAATTAACAGTTGTATCCATTTTTTAGTCCATCCCTTAGCTACTGTGCTACTCTTTCGCAATGAAGATATCACTACAGATGCTGCCATTTTATTACCATTTGCTATTTTTGGTGGATGTTATCCCTGTTGTAGTTAACATTGGCTTTCCATGTACTTACACAGGGCTACAATGGGTGATGCTGTTGTTTGCCGTTGAGGTTAGCTGCATCCCATGTCTTATACACCATCTATTCCTAAACATAAGTATTTTTAGAGATTCCAATATAGACTACATCAGGAGCAAAATGAGTAAATCTAGATTCTAATCTAAACTATATCTATAATTCTTTATACATCCATATGTAGTTTTGTAACGCCCTTGCGGCTATATCTCCTACGTGTCGAAGCACGACTTAGAGGAATAACCGCATTGAAAGCAATGTCGCAAGTAAGGTAATCTTCACAACAACCCATGTAAATAGATAATAGCGGAAAAGGTACATAGTTGGCTTACACTCGCCACGTCACACAAAGTACATGAATAACATTACAATCATCCAAAACACTCATGGTCCGACTACGGTACCAAAATAAAAGATCAACCCCAACATGCGACACGGTCCCGATCGCCCCAACTGGGCACCACTACTGATCATCAGGGATAGACACATAGTAACGGCGTGAGTCTTTGTCGAACACCCACTTGAGCTCAAGCGCATCATCTGGAACGGAGTCATCGGGTCCTGCATCTGATTTGGAAGTAATCTGTGAGTCACGGGGACTCAACAATCTCACACCCTCGCGATCAAGACTATTTAAGCTTATAGGTAAGGCAAGGTAATATGTGGAGCTGCAGCAAGCGACTAGCATATATGGTGGCTAACCTATTCGCAACAGAGAGCGAGAAGAGAAGGCAAAGCACGAATGAAGAACTAAAGAACAACCTACATCAAACATTACTCCAACACCGTGTTCACTTCCCGGACTCCACCAAGAAGAGACCATCACGGTAACACACGCAGTTGATTCATTTTTAATTAAGTTAAGGTTCATGTTATCTACAATCGGACATTAACAAATTCCCATCTGCCCATAACTGCGGGCACGGCTTTCGAAAGTTCAAATCCCTGCAGGGGAGTCCCAACTTAGCCCATCACAAGCTCTCACGATCAACGAAGGATAAACCTTCTCCGGAGACATTCCGATCAGACTCGGCATCCCGGTTCTACAAGACAACTTCGATGAAGATAAAACAAGTCCAGCAACACCGCCCGAATGTGCCGACAAATCCCGATAGGAGCTGCACATATCTCGTTCTCACGACACACTCAGATAGGTCAAGCTACGAGTAAAACCAACCCTCGAGTTTCCCCGAGGTGGCCCCGCAGGCTGCCCAGTTCGGACCAACACTCAGAGGAGCACTGGCCCGAGGGGGTTTAAAATAAGATGACCCACGGGCTCCGGAAACCCAAGGGAAAAAGAGGCTAGGTGGCAAATGGTAAAACCAAGGTTGGGCATTGCCGGAGGAGTTTTATTCAAGGCGAACTGTCAAGGGTTTCCCATTATCACCCAACCGCGTAAGGAACGCAAAATCCGGGAACATAACACCGATATGATGGAAACTAGGCGGCAAGAGTGGAACAAAACACTAGGCAAAAGGCCGAGCCTTCCACCATTTACCAAGTATATAGATGCATTAAGCTAACAAGATAATATAGTGATATCCCAACAAATAAACAATGTTCCAACAAGGAACGGTCTCCAATCTTCACCTGCAACTAGCAACTTTATAAGAGGGGCTGAGCAAAGCGGTAACATAGCCAATCAACGGTTTGCTAGGACATGGTGGGTTAGAGGTTTGACTTGGCAATTTGGGAGGCATGATAAGCAAGTGGTAGGCATCGTAGCATAGGCATAGCAAAAGAGAGAGCATCTAGCAAGCAAAGATAGAAGTGATTTCGAGGGTATGATCATCTTGCCTGCAAAGTTGTTAGAGTTGACTGGATCCTCATAAGCAAACTCAATGGGCTCCTCATTAGCAAACTCGTCTCTCGGCTCTACCCAAACAAGACAAACAAGCAAAAGGAACACAATCAACCACGTGCAAAGCTCGAACAAACATGATGCAGACATGGTATGCTATGCGGGATGCGATATGGGCTGCATATACAAGATTTGACAAGGAATTATTGAACCTGGCCTCAACTTGGAAATCCAAGAGTTCCACTGAAAAGGTGAGGTGATTTCGGTTGAAAACGATATAAAGATCACCGGAATCGGATGCACGGTTTGGAAATGGCAAGCAAAACAAATATGGCACCGGTCTGCAATAAACAGCATGTAGCCATCTAAATGCATCAAGATAAATATGCTACAACACTCAAACATGGCAAAAAAATACATGGCAGGGGTCCACTCATGATGCTTGACAAAAGATGAACACTGAGCTACGGACAATTCATCCATTAACAGGTTCAAACAAGCATGGTAAAAATGCAAATGGTAAACAGGTTTCAGACTTGGTGAAATTAACATAAGTCTGGAATTTCACATCAGGTAGCACACTTTGGAGCAGAAAACTATATGCTATAGGAACTTAACATGGCAAAGCAAGGCATGACATGAAGCTACTCAAAGCACTTAACAAAAGTCCCTTAGTGACCTTGAGCCAAAAGGGATCAGAAAATACAATTGCAAGCATGTGAACATGGCAAAAACATAATTAGATTACAGACTTTGTGAAAAACTGGAGCATGCAAATCTGGTAACGAGTAAGCATGTTCACGAGCTCGATGCACTCACTACAGAGCATGGCATGACAAACTAATCATACACCCATCAAGAATACATAACATAGAAGCTATACATGGCAAGAACAACAACATAGCATGCACGGATCAACAACATCCTCGGCAAAATCGCTAACAAGTAAACAATCTTCCAGGATTCATGAAATAGCAAAAGTAGAGCTTGATTGACTCAAGCTAGGGTGCTCCATAAATGCAAAAAAATGCATGGATGGATAGAGCACCACAATGTTAACAAATCATCCTTACTGATCATCCTCAAAAGAGGCACGGCTCACTAGGAAATAACATGAACATATGGCATATTGGTAAAAACAGATCAAGGACTTAGAGAAATTCTAAGTCCCTGAAATCAGCATTAACGAATGCACTACTTTGCAAGCTTGTGCTAGTCACCACACATATCACAAAAATACATGGTAAGCACCTCTGTAAAGATGGCAAAGCATATAACAAAACTCAAGTAGAGCTCAGGGGCATATCATGCACACATTAAAGATGACAAAAATGACAATTAGCTATCTGGTGCAGCAGCACTTCGGGCATCAAGATGAGCTCAAATGAAAATGATGCAATGAGATGAAATTATGTACTCTCTGAGACGAACATTTTGATATGCTACACGCACAAAACGGAGCTATGGATGCAGAGTTACGGCACGATGAAAAACGCAGATAAATTAGGGTTTCGGGAGGAAAGTCAACCGAAACTCTCAGATCCAGATCTGGCACGGTTTATGAGGCGCTCGCCGGAGTTCACTGTAGCTCGCCAGACTTGGCGCGGTGGCCGGACTTGGCGCGACGCACGCCGGCGCGGGAGGAAGGCGGCGGGGAGGCGGACGTCGGCGGCGAGGCTGCGGCAGTGGGGGGCGAGGTGCGGCGGCGGTGTTCGGCTCCGGCCGGCGAGGAGCGCGCAGTGGCGCGGCGACCGGAGATGGCGAGGCGGCGGCACTGGGCGGCTCGGGCGTCGGACGGGAGGAGGAAGGAGACGGGCGGCGGCACTCCGATCTGGGCCGCGGGGGCCCTACGCGCGCCGGGCGGGCCAGCGCGCGGGTGGCGGCGCAGCGATGTGGGCGCAGGGTGGCGGCGAATGGAGGGCTGACACGTGGCACGATGGTGCGGGTCGGACACGTCCGGCCGGCAAGATTTCGTCCGGCCGCGAGGAGAGGGAGAGGGTTAGGGTTTCACCCGGGAATTTCGGAGGGGGTTCTTTATATAGGCATAGAGGGATCTAGGAGAGTCCAAATGAGGTGCAGTTTGCGGCCACGCGATCGTGATCGATCGCTCTAGATGGTGGAGAGGGTTTTGGTGGGTTTTGGGCCAAATTGGAAGGGTGTTGGGCTGCAAGACACACGAGGCCTTCTCGGTCCCTCGGTTAACCTTTGGAGTATCAAACGAAGTCCAAATGGTACGAAACTTGACAGGCAGTCTACAGGTAGTAAGCCAAGGCCGCTTGGCAAGTCTCGGTCCAATCTGGAAATGTTTAACCCCCACACACGAAAAGAAGGTAGAAAGGACCACCGGAGGAGATAGGAGCGCCGGAATGCAAAACGGACAACGGGGAAAATGCTCGGATGCATGAGACGAACACGTATGCAAATGCAATGCACATGATGACATGATATGAGATGCATGATAACGACAACAACACACGGAGACAAAAACCCGAAACCGAGGAAATAAAATAACTTAGCGCCAGAAATGGCAAGAGTTGGAGATCATATAAGGTAAATTACATCCGGGGTGTTACAATACTCCACCACAACGAAAGTATCTCGTCCCGAGATCTAGGACTGGAAGAACGCCGGGTTCTCAGAACGGAGGTGCTCCTCGCATTCCCAGGTGGCTTCACGGTCGGAATGGTGTGACCACTTGACTTTGAGGAATTTGATTGACTTATTGCTAGTCTTGCGTTCAGTCTCTTCAAAAATAGCAACGTGGTGCTCACGATAAGAGAGATCTTCTTGGAGATCAATGTATTCGAAGTTGACGGTGCGGTCAGGAGTCTTGAAGTACTTGCAGAGCTGAGAGACATGGAACACGTCGTGCACATTTGCAAAGTTTGAAGGAAGCTCGAGTTGATAGGCGAGATCGCCTCTCTTGCTGACGATCTTGAAAGGACCCACATATCTAGGGGCAAGCTTCCCTTTGATACCGAAGCGACGAGTACCTTTCATTGGAGAGACGTGGAGGTAAACATGATCTCCGATCTCGAAAGCCAAATCACGATGCTTACTATCATAGTAGCTCTTCTGACGCGATTGCGCTGCTTTGAGGTTATCACGAATGACTTTGCACATTTCCTGTGCCTCTGTGATCAAGTCATTTCCAAGAAGTTGACATTCACCGGTCTCTGACCAGTTAAGAGGAGTACGGCACTTCCTGCCATACAGGATTTCGAATGGGGCCTTGCCCGAACTGGCTTGAAAACTGTTGTTGTAGGAGAATTTGGCGTATGGAAGACAATCTTCCCACTTCATGCCGAAGGAGATAACACAAGGCCTGAGCATATCTTCAAGAATCTTATTGACACGCTCGACTTGACCGCTAGTTTGAGGATGGAAAGCTGTGCTAAAGTGGATGTTGGTGCCCATGGCCTTCTGAAAAGAATCCCAAAACTTGGAGGTAAAGATGCTGCCACGGTCTAAAGAGATCACCTGTGGAATGCCGTGCAGTGAGACAATCTGAGAGGTATAAAGCTCCGCCAATTGAGCTGCAGTGATAGACTCTTTGATAGGCAGAAAGTGAGCCACTTTAGTGAGTTTGTCGATGACAACAAATATAGCATCATTGCCACGCTTGGAATTTGGAAACCCAGTCACGAAGTCCATCTCAATGTGGTCAAACTTCCATTCTGGAATGGCAAGAGGTTGGAGGAGACCAGCTGGTCTTTGGTGTTCTGCCTTCACTCGTCTGCAGACATCACACTGATTCACGAACTGAGAAATCTCGCGCTTCATTCGAGTCCACCCATACGCCTGCTTGAGGTCCTAATACATCTTCGTACTCCCAGGGTGGATGGAGAGGAGTGAATTGTGAGCCTCATTCATGATAACTTTATGAAGGTCACCCTTGGGCACAACAATACGATCCTCGAAGAAGAGAGTATCCTTGTCATCAAGGCGATAGCACTTGTACTTGGGTTGACTCTTGGTAATCCCAAACTTCACCTTCTTCACCATAGCATCAAGAAGTTGAGCCTCGCGAATCTGATCATCCAAAGTAGGAGAGACTTGAAGGTTGGCGAGGAAACCTTGAGGAACAACTTGCAGATTGAGTTTGCGGAAAGCTTCACAAAGCTCGGGTTGGTAAGTCTTGAGAATCAGACTGTTGCAGTAAGCCTTCCTGCTCAAAGTGTCAACAATCACATTGGCCTTGCCTGGAGTATACTCAATACTCGGATTATACTCTTGAATCATTTTGACCCAATGAGTCCGCCTGAGGTTGAGATTAGGCTGAGTGAATATGTACCTAAGACTCTTGTGGTCAGTGAAGATGTCCACTTTTATCCCCAATAAGAGATGTCTCCAAGTCAACAGAGCATGCACAACTGCCGCCAACTCGAGGTCATGAGTGGGGCAGTTCTTCTCGTTGGGCTTCAACTGGCGAGAGGTATAAGCCACAACTTTCTTCTCTTGCATCAACACTGCACCAAGACCTTGAAGAGAGGCATCGCAGAAGACCTCGAACGGTTTGGATTCATCAGGAGGAGTCAGAACTGGAGCAGTGACCAATTTCTCTTTCAAAGTGTTGAAAGAGATGTCACATTCCGGAGACCAAACTTACTTGACGTGCTTTTGGAGAAGGTTTGAAAGAGGCTTCACGATCTTTGAAAAGTTCTCAACTAACCTTCGACAGTAGCTTGCGAGACCAAGGAAGCTGCGGAGTTGCTTCATGTTCTGAGGTGGTTCCCAATTCACAATTGCAGACACCTTCTCAGGATTCACCGCAATGCCCTTGGCAGAGATGATATGCCTAAGATAGAGAACCTCATCGAGCCAAAACTCGCACTTTGAGAACTTGGCGTAGAACTGATGTTCCATGAGCTTATCGAGCACCAAACGCAAGTGCTTGGCATGATCTTCCTTATTCTTCGAAAAGACCAGAATGTCATCGAGATAGACCAAGACAAAGTCATTTGTGTAGGCGTTGAAGATGAAGTTCATCATGCAAGAAAAAGTCGGAGGAGCGTTGACGAGGCCAAAAGACATGACAGTGTATTCATATGAACCATAGCTTGTTCTGAAAGCCGTCTTGGGAATATCTTGCTCACGAATTCGAATCTGGTGATAACCCATACGAAGATCAAGCTTGGAGAATACTTGGGCACCTTTGAGTTGTTCAAACAGCTCATTGATGTTGGGAAGTGGGTACTTGTTCTTGATAGTCTTCTTGTTCAATGGACGGTAGTCAACACAAAGTCGGTCCATTCCATCCTTCTTCTTCACAAAAAGAACTCCACAACCCCACGGAGAAGAACTAGGTTGGATGAGACCCATTCACTCTTGAATATCGAGTTGCTTCTTCAGCTCCTTCAACTCTTCAGGTCCGAGCTTGTAAGGATGTTTGCAAACCTGTTCCGTGCCAGGCTCAAGATCGATGACGAATTCAACTGGCCGGTGCGGAGGCATTCCTAGAAGCTCTTCTGGAAAGACGTCTTGATATTCGCAAAAGACTGGAATTTGAGAGATGACATCCAGTTCACCCTTCTCATTGAAGGAAAACAGACGGATGGTATCATCACGAGCGGCAAAGACAATTACATCCTCAAACGAATGAGTCAATTGAATCTGCCTGGCTGCACAATCAAGCTGAGCCTTATGCTTAGAAAGCCAATCCATTACGAGAATAAGATCAATATCCGAGTTGCCAAGGACCATTGGAGAAGAAAGAAACTTGTAGTCGCCCAAAGTGTTAGTAACATCTGGAACCTCCAGACTTGCACTCAAATGTTTGCCCAAATGAGAAGAAATGAATTCATGCTTGGCAAAAAATGGCTTTAACATGAAACAATGTGATGCACCAGTATCAAAAAGAACTCTTGCAGGAATATCGTTAACAGGAAGGTTACCCATGATGACATCTGACGAGTCCTCTTCCTGAGCTGCATTCACCATGTTGACCTTGGCGTACTTGGGATTATGCTTGACCATAGCTGTACTTGCCGATTTCACAGGAGGAGGAGGAGGAGGAGGGAGACGCCTCTGATTGAAGCATTTGTTGGCATAGTGACCCTTCTGTTGGCACTTGTTGCACGTGACCTCTGAAAGCGGACGGTGATACGGAGCACTCGATCTTGGAGCTTGAGACAAAGTCTTGTTCTGAAAGCCAGGGTTGGGTGGGTGGGAAGATCCACTGCCACCTTTGCTCTTCCGCTGATAAGGCTGACGAAACGGAGGAGGAGGAAGCCAATACTTCTGCTGCTTAGCCACTTGAGTTGAGGAAAAAGGAGTAGCATCTCTGAGTCGCTTCTTGGAAGCATCACACTTCAGTTGAGCAGCCTCTTGCTTCAATGCCATGTTGTAAAACTCATCATACCTCATGGGCTCAAAGAGAACAAGAGCTAGCTGGATTTCTTCTCTAAGACCACCCCTGAACTGGTATATCATGCTCTTCTCGTCAGGGACGTCCTACTTAGCAAAACGGGCGAGCTTCTGAAACATCTTGTTGTACTCATAGACAGACATTTAGCCTTGCTTCAGGGTTGCGGAATTCCTCATGCTTGCTTTCAACCATGCTCTGAGGAATATGATGAGCTTTGAAGTCTTGACAGAATTCATCCCATGTAATCACACGACCTCCTCTGGAATCTCTGTACTGCTGAAACCATTCTGCAGCTTGGTCTTTGAGTTGGAAGGAAGCGAACTTTACAAAGTCCTCAGGCCTGACGTTACTGCACTCGAAATGCTTGCATAAGTCCATGAGCCAATCATCAGCGTCAGTTGCCTCAACACAATTGCTGAAGGTCTTTGGCTGGTTAGCAAGGAACTGGTTGAGTGTAGCAAAGTGATTTTGATTGTTGCCCTGGTTGCCTTGGTTCGCTTGGTTGCGCTCTTGAAGAATTTGCATGATCAGCTGCGTGTTTGCATTGGTAGCGCCATCACAGCTTGCCATGCCTCTGGAGGTGGAGGTGGTGGTGGCGGATCAGGATTCGGAGTCGTGCGCGTTGGAGGAGCCATCCCGAAGAGGTTGACATCCATTAGCACACTGATAGACAAAAATTGAAGCTGAATCCAACGGGTAGAAATTGCAACATATAGTCTTCACATCCGAACAAAATGAATGAATGCATTCCAATTGAAATGGTCACATATCCATAAATTGAGAAGCCACTTAGAATTTAGGTAGAGGAATAAAATCAACAAGGTACGGAGCAAGAATGAATACTCGGTAAGGATCACCCAATCTCAAACCAAATATCCGTGGAAGAAGAACTAGAGCTACAAGAATTCCCACCTATGAAACTCCAGAACCTTTCCGGTTATGCAATCATGTGTTGGGGATACAGGGGAAGCATAATATCTCACCCAAATCTAGCAAATCCTACATCCAGCTGTATCCATCCTTCAACACATAACCGAGAAAAACTTCGGAAATCGTCTACCTCAACCTTCGAAAAGCATCTGTTATGCAAGTTATGGCAATACTCCCGAACTCCCGCCCCAGTATTGGGTGGCGTCGAGGTTATCTCACCAACAACTGCATAAAGGAGATTTTCGATGTCGGCGAAACTAAACTCAGGTATTCCAGAACTGCAACAATAAAATTGTGACGACAACACCTCGGAGCTCAACTCCCCGGGACACTGCCACAACCCCTAAATGAGAGGAGGCACCAAGAACAATGTTCTCATCACAAATCGATCGGAACGATTCCAAGATACCCGCGTGATCCTAAATTTTTTTTAGTGAAACTTGAGAAGAGAAGAGACAAAAGTCAACATCAGGATGCCTTACCAGAGCGATGAAGGGACTGGGGAGTAAAAAGAATTCCTAAACTCTCCAATATATAATCCCTAAATGACTCAAAACATTTTTCTAGACTCAACTCGTCAGCTAATTCGATCAAGCAATTGGGGCTCCTAAGGTCGGGGAAAGATCTGATACCAACTTGTAACGCCCTCAATGCGGCTATATCTCCTACGTGTCGAAGCATGACTTAGAGGCATAACCGCATTGAAAGCAATGTCGCAAGTAAGGTAATCTTCACAACAACCCATGTAAATAGATAATAGGGGAAAAGATACATAGTTGGCTTACACTCGCCACGTCACACAAAGTACATGAATAACATTACAATCATCCAAAACACTCATGGTCCGACTATGGTACCAAAATAAAAGATCAGCCCAAACATGCGACACAGTCCCGATCGCCCCAACTGGGCACCACTACTGATCATCAGGGAAAGACACATAGTAGCGGCGTGAGTCTTCGTCGAGCTCCCACTTGAGCTCAAGCGCATCATCTGGAACGGAGTCATCGGGCCCTGCATCTGATTTGGAAGTAATCTGTGAGTCACGGGGACTCAGCAATCTCGCACCCTCGCGATCAAGACTATTTAAGCTTATAGGTAAGGCAAGGTAATATGTGGAGCTGCAGCAAGCGACTAGCATATATGGTGGCTAACCTGTTCGCAACAGAGAGCGAGAAGAGAAGGCAAAGCACGAATGAAGAACTAAAGAACAACCTACGACAAACATTACTCCAACACCGTGTTCACTTCTCGGACTCCGCCGAGAAGAGACCATCACGGTAACGCACGCAGTTGATTCATTTTTAATTAAGTTAAGGTTCATGTTATCTACAATCGGACATTAACAAATTCCCATCTGCCCATAACCGTGGGCACGGCTTTCGAAAGTTCAAATCCCTGCAGGGGAGTCCCAACTTAGCCCATCACAAGCTCTCATGGTCAACGAAGGATAAACCTTCTCCCGAGACATTCCGATCTGACTCGACATCCCGGTTCTACAAGACAACTTCGACGAAGATAAAACAAGTCCAGCAACACCGCCCGAATGTGCCGACAAATCCCGATAGGAGCTGCACATATCTCATTCTCAGGGCACACTCAGATAGGTCAAGCTACGAGTAAAACCAACCCTCGAGTTTCCCCGAGGTGGCCCCGCTGGCTGCCCAGTTCGGACCAACACTCAGAGGAGCACTGGCCCGGGGGGTTTAAAATAAGATGACCCTCGGGCTCCGGAAACCCAAGGGAAAAAGAGGCTAGGTGGCAAATGGTAAAACCAAGGTTGGGCATTGCTGGAGGAGTTTTATTCAAGGCGAACTGTCAAGGGATTCCCATTATCACCCAACCGTGTAAGGAACACAAAATCCGGGAACATAACACCGATATGATGGAAACTAGGGTGGCAAGAGTGGAAGAAAACACTAGGCAAAAGGCCGAGCCTTCCACCATTTACCAAGTATATAGATGCATTAAGATAACAAGATAATATAGTGATATCCCAACAAATAAACAATGTTCCAATAAGGAACGGTCTCCAATCTTCACTTGCAACTAGCAACTTTATAAGAGGGGCTGAGCAAAGCGGTAACATAGCCAATCTATGGTTTGCTAGGACATGGTGGATTAGAGGTTTGACTTGGCAATTTGGGAGACATGATAAGCAAGTGGTAGGCATCGTAGCATAGGCATAGCAAAAGAGCGAGCATCTAGCAAGCAAAGATAGAAGTGATTTCGAGGGTATGATCATCTTGCCTGCAAAGTTGTCAGAGTCGACTGGATCCTCGTAAGCAAACTCAACGGGCTCCTCGTTAGCGAACTCGTCTCCCGGATCTACCCAAACAAGACAAACAAGCAAAAGGAACACAATCAACCACGTGCAAAGCTCGAACAAACATGATGCAAACATGGTATGCTATGTGGGATGCGATATGGGATGCATATGCAAGATTTGACAAGGAATGATTGAACCTGGTCTCAACTTGGAAATCCAAGAGTTCCACTGAAAAGGTGAGGTGATTTCGGTTGAAAACGATATAAAGATCACCGGAATCGGATGCATGGTTTGGAAATGGCAAGCAAAACAAATATGGCACCGGTCTGCGATAAACAACAAGTAGCCATCTATGCATCAAGATAAATATGCACAACACTCAAACATGGCAAAAAAATACATGGCAGGGATCCACTCATGATGCTTGACAAAATATGGACACTGAGCTACGGCCAATTCATCCATTAACATGTTCAAACAAGCATGGCAAAAATGCAGATGGTAAACAGGTTTCAGACTTAGTGAAATTAACACAAGTCTGGAATTTCACATCAGGTAGCACACTTTGGAGCACGAAAACTATATTCTACAGGAACTTAACATGGCAAAGCAAGGCATGACATGAAGCTACTCAAAGCACTTAACAAAAGTCCCTTAGTGACCTTGAGCCAAAAGGGATCAGAAAATACAATTGCAAGCATGTGAACATGGCAAAAACATAATCAGATTACAGACTTTGTGAAAAACTGGAGCATGCAAATCTGGTAACGAGTAAGCATGTTCACGAGCTTGATGCACTCACTACAGAGCATGGCATGACAAACTAATCATACACCCATCAAGAATACATAACATAGAAGCTATACATGGCAAGAACAACAACATAGCATGCACGGATCAACAACATCCTCGACAAAATCGCTAACAAGTAAACAATCTGCCAGGATTCACGAAATAGCAAAAGTAGAGCTCGATTGACTCAAGCTAGGGTGCTCCATAAATGCAAACAAAGGCATGGATGTATAGAGCACCACAATGTTAACAAATAATCCTTACTGATCATCCTCAAAAGAGGCACGGATCACTAGGAAACAACATGAACATATGGCATATTGGTAAAAACAGATCAAGGACTTAGAGAAATTCTAAGTCCCTGAAATCAGCATTAACGAATGCACTACTTTGCAAGCTTGTGCTAGTCACCACACATATCACAAAAATACATGGTAAGCACCTCTGTAAAGATGGCAAAGCATATAACAAAACTCATGTAGAGCTCAGGGGCATATCATGCACACATTAAACATGGCAAAAATGACAAATAGCTATCTGGTGCAGCAGATTTGACAATTATCTCAAATAGCTATCTGGTGCAGCAGCACTTCGGGCATCAAGATGAGCTCAAATGAAAATTATGCAATGAAATGAAATGATGTACTCTCTGAGGCGAACATTTTTATATGCTACACGCGCAAAACGGAGCTACGGATGCAGAGTTACGGCATGATGAAAAACGCAAATAAATTAGGGTTTCGGGAGGAAAGTCAACGGAAGCTCTCAGATCCAGATCGGGCATGGTTTACGAGGCGCTCGCCGGAGTTCACTGTAGCTCGCCGGACTCGGCGCGGTGGCCGGACTTGGCGCGGCGCATGCCGACGCGGGAGGAAGGCGGCGGGGACGGCGGACATTGGCGGCGAGGCTGCGGCGGTGGGGGGCGAGGTGCGGCGGCGGTGTTCGGCTCCGGCCGGCGAGGAGCGCGCGGCGGCGCGGCGACCGGAGATGGCAAGGCAGCGGCGCTGGGCGGCTCGGGCGCCGGACGGGAGGAGGAAGGAGACGGGCGGCGGCAGTCCGATCTGGGCCACGGGGGCCCAACACGGGCCGGGCGGGCTGGCGCGCGGGTGGCGGCGCGGCGATGCTGGCGCGGGGCGGCGGCGAATGGAGGGCTGACACATGGCGCGGAGGTGCAGGTCGGACACGTCCGGCCGGCGAGATTTCGTCTGGCCGCGAGGAGAGGGATAGGGTTAGGGTTTCACCCGGGAATTTCGGAGGGGGTTCTTTATATAGGCATAGAGGGAGCTAGGAGAGTCCAAATGAGGTGCGGTTTGCGGCCACGCGATCATGATCGAATGCTCTAGATGGTGGAGAGGGTTTTGGTGGGTTTTGGGCCAAATTGGAAGGGTGTTGGGCTGCAACACACACGAGGCCTTCTCGGTCCCTCGGTTAACCGTTGGAGTATCAAACGAAGTCCAGATGGTACGAAACTTGACAGGCGGTCTATCGGTAGTAAACCAAGGACGCTTGGCAAGTCTCGGTACAATCCGGAAATGTTTAACCCCCACACACGAAAAGAAGGTAGAAAGGACCACTGGAGGAGATAGGTGCACCGGAATGCAAAACGGACAACGGGGCAAATGCTCGGATGCATGAGACGAACACGTATGCAAATGCAATGCACATGATGACATGATATGAGATGCATGACAATGACAACAACACACGGAGACAAAAACCCGAAACCAAGGAAATAAAATAACTTAGCGCCGGAAACGGCAAATGTTGGAGATCATATAACGTAAGTTACATCCGGGGTCTTACAAGTTCATATTGAAATCTCAAAAAATACTTGTACTTAGGAACATAGGTAGTTGTATTTTACATCATTTGTGCAATCTCAGTTTAGCTTCTAACATTTACTGGTTGCTTGTAGGTACATATATAAGCGGTACTGATCCACGCTTCGATCCCTTTTGCGTATGGAGCAATGAGATATTCATGAACAAGCGTCAAGTGTGGAAACTAAAAAAGATTGTTAGGCGAAAGAAACGAGTGATTGGAATTAAGCTCTTTATTTACACTTTGTCGAAGACAATAGTGAACTTTAGGATGGTAAGTAATTTGTTGCCTTTTCCCCCTACCCACAACAAGCTACTCTATTAGACCTCGGTATCTGATATTTTTCTCTTTTCAGTGGTTTCTGAAGCTATTTACTGATGATTACCTTGCAAACTAGATGATCGGTGTAGAGGCAACTAAGGTTAAAGTATATAATTCATGCTACCATGATAATGCTCTAGAAGTCTTCCTGAAGGCGGTGAAGGATGGGTGGGCGATCGTCACAAGGGGTTGGACAAAATTGGTTTGTGCCGATGGCATGCAGGAAGGCACATTATGGGCATTACGCTTCTTCAACACTGTCGGCAGTCAAAATGATTGACACTTGTCTCTTCACCTTTACCGCCTTTAAATATTGTGGTTCATCATAGTTAATTGCTGCCTAATCCTGTAATGACTGAACATATTGTACTGGCAATTTTATATATGGATTCATTTTCTAACCATTGTGCTGAGAATTTGAATTGCACGTTTCATATTTCAAAATTTCCAATTTGATAATGAATTACAAGCGAAAAAAAGAGAACAGACGGTCATGGAACTTTGAAAACGGTTCTGGCAGTGAAAGCGCTTGTGATGGATAGCCCAATGCCACGCAGTTTTCTGCATCAAATCGTTTGTGATGTAGTTCATAAAAGCAAACGGTTAACCAAGGCAGAGCGTGTGTGATAGTTACACCTTTCACACACGAGCGTAAACATAAAACTGTGTGGGATGTACATACGAACGGAAATGTTTTCCCTGGATTGACTGTGTGGGATGTACATAAGAACGGAAATGTATTCCTTGGATTGATAGTGTGTGATATACATATGAACGGAAATGTTTTTCTGGAATTTACTGTGTGGGATGTACATATGAACGGAAATGATTGGGTTTCGATGCCTCGCTCGATCGCACATGGCCCCAGCCTGTGTCCCAGGAAGGCTTATCCTCAAAGATTTCCGGGTCGTATGGGAAGGACCCCCCTATCGCCCACACTCACTTGGCGACGGTTCCAAATGCCATCGCGGAAAGGGGTTAAAAACCATTTGTATAGCACAGACGCACACTAGTGTATGGTATGCCTATGTTGTTCATCTTGGGTGGGAAACAAATAGTAAAGAGTTCATCATCTGTATTTTTATTAAATTAAAGCTATCATCAACCTGCTATCATTATTTTTGGATCCATCCACTGGTTGTTACCATCCCTCTAGATTTCTACATGCTCTCCTTACATAATCTCACTATATTTTTTTGTATGCATGTCAGATATTGTACACAGTCATGCTGAACATGTAGAGAAAAAGAGAAGAGTTTTGCGCGGCAATACAATGTCATGCAGACATCGCTCCATGGTGAGTTCAATGGAAAACCCTCCCCCCTCTCCAGATTGTAATCCAGAGGAATATATCTATTCTGAGGCGGATACAGATGCAACTGACCACTCCTATTTATCCCCCAAGGTGTTTGCTCTAACTTGGCATGATGATGTTGGTCATATCATGCATATGTTGCCTTGTAGTGCCTACTTTCGACATCATATATGTCATCTGATTAGTTTAGACATGTTCTGTAATGCCACCTGTTTAGTTTTTATATCATATATGGGAATTATGCAGTGTCATCTCTTTTAGCCAGCCATAATATATGTGAAATATGCAATGCCATCCTGTTTAACCAGGCATCATATATTTGAATAATATCTTGCCCATCCTTTTCTTCATTACATTTCCATTTGTCGATAATGTTTGTACATTAAACTACTTTTCTTGTGAATCAGCCATTTGAGTGGGTAATGGAAAAATCTGGAGTGAAAACAAGGTCTTCAGAGCAGACAGTGCTACCTGTCAAAGCAGATCTCTTGCTGGGTCCCGATATCTCCTCAGAGATGGATTCACGGATAGATGACCAATCCTATTCCCCCACCGAGGTGTATGCTCTAACTTGGCACGGTTATACTACTCATATCATGCATATGGTGTCTTGCATTGCATAGTTTAGACATCATATACACAATATTCAACACCATATTCTTAGTCCAGACATCATTCGAATGCCCCATACTTAGCATATAAATCACATATGTGAATTAAATCACGCGATCCTGATTACTTAGATAACATGTATGTGAATTATGTCATGCGAGACAGTTTACAAAAGACATCATATAATTATCTCATGCCATCCTGTTTAGTTAGTCATCATATCTTTGAATTATTTCATGCTATGCTATCCAATTTAGATAGACATCATATATGTGAAATTATGTCATGCTATCCTTTTTAGTTAAACAATATACATGTCAACTATTTCATGCCCTCTTTTTCCACACTATCTATTGCATCTGTCTTTCATACAATCTAACCCCAACCCCAACAGATAGTAACCAAGTTTCTGTTGACACAACACCATCTCCACCACAGAGCTCCCAAACAAGAGCAGTTAGTAAGGCAGCTCCAGTGCCCAAAGCGCCAGTACTACCACGGCAAACCCCAACTCCACCAGTTAGTACACCTATTCCTGTGGAGGAAGCACAACCAGCCAGTCGTAGTTTAGCATCTATTGCATTTGATGTTGTTAAATCCTGTGTGCATATCTTCCCATCATGGAAATATTATACTGAAGGTGAAGGAAAATGCCAGTTGCAGGTGTTTGTCCAGGAGTTATGTGTAAGTAATGTTATTCATGGCAATTACTTTGCTTTGTCCCATACATTCTACCTCCATGATGGTTATAATACATCAAATTTTCCCATTTTTCTCGATAGAGAAGGACCGATTTGGAAACTCAGGATGAGGTAACCTGTGCTAATACCTCTGCTATCTTCAAGAATGCTTGGTGGCAGTATTAGAATTACCTGAAGAAAACATACTTCACTGGCAAAGAAACTCATCAAATTCCCTTATGTTCTCCCGAGACACATTTACTGGACGATGACTGGGAACGCCTTGTTCTTTACTGGTCCCGAACCAAGAATGTGGTAAGGTCTATGAGCTCATTTTCTATTTTTAGGTACTATATTCTTGCGTCTTACTATACTCTTTTCATATAGAACATGTGCTTAAACCTGAAGAACAATTGTTCTCATTTAAGATTCCATTGCTATCGTGCATACTGCTTTGCTCTTGTATCACTGTATTTACTCATACAAACTTATTTTTAAATTGAAGGATCCAATTGAAACTCTAATGGCACAACAGGTATGTTTACGCATGTTTGTTTATTAGGTTTGCTCTTATAGATAGCTCTGTTGATTTCAGTTTCAATTGTGTATACAGTTGACTTCTCATATCATGCGCATTACTAGCATTGACAGAGCCAATAGTGATGTTGTACATGTAGACCTATGGTACCCATCTGAAATCTTGATGTGCTGTGTAGTTTCCCACTCTTTGTATTCTTTCAGTGCTGCTTTGTCTTGAACTAATATGATTTGAACCGTGTCTCTATTTTGATTTGGCAAGACAATGCAGTGACCATAGGACATAGATATATGTTTGTTTGATGCTTTTATTATGTACTACTTGGCAATAGAAGACTTGGTAGTTTAATCCTGTCCACCTTACTAATGAAATGGTTCACCGAAATGAGTTTCATATACTAGTACATGCTAAACTTGTTATGTGTCTGCTTGTTTCTTCTTTTAGAATGCTGGCAGAATATTGGGGAAGAGTTCCTTATTAAGAAATGGTAAAGGAAGTAATGCAGATAAGGTTCAGGATAGTGAGACATCCTTGTTGGTCACCAACAAAGCTGATGAACGGCTAAGGAAAACTATCTTGAAGACAGTGAGACAACCCCAAAGTCCTGTCTTGGTTTAGTGTTCGAGTTACTGGCCACTACCACTTGCACAAGCTATTCAAACTCACTGTCTAAATCAGTTCGGTTTCTTGAGTCTCAACTACAAGCTGAAAGACATCGATCAGCTATGCTACGATAAGAAGCGGAAGGACTGCGGAAGTCCCCGGAGCATTCAGATGCATACTTTCTGGTGCAACAACAAGCGTTGGAGGATTTTAGCGGCAACCAGGACAAAGCTAATAAGATTGCTAAGCTTATTGCGAGCATGGTGGATACCCAGGATAACTTTTCTTGAGCTCTTCTGAAGTTGTTTCAGTTATCGACTTGTTTTGCTGCCTCGTTTATTTGCACTGGTGGCCAATTTAGACGGCCAATGTATGTAATATGCTGCTTTGTTCCCTATATTTGCACTAGGGGTGAACTTTGATGGCCAGGGGATGTAATATGTGTAATAGCCGTTATAGCCTAGTGTTAGTTGCTTGCTTATTAATTTCCTTATTGTCTTGTTTAGTTGTTTGCTTGTAGTCATTGTAGTTCTTTTTGCGCATTTTTCTAGTGGCTGCAATAACCTATTTTTATAACTAGGTCACAATAACCATGGCAACACACGGATTCTTGTGACCATGGTCCTGCTACGTGTTGTAGTGACCATGGCCCTCCACGGGCTATACGATCCATGGGCCTTCTACGTGTCGTATAATCGTTTCGCCAAACATGGGTTGTACTATTCATGGACCAATAACGTACCGCAAAATGGGCCGTAAACGGGCTAGAGTGGAAATCGTCTGTTTTATGGCCCGACCATAATGGGTCGTTAATAGGTCGTAATTATGACGCTATCAAAACTGCCCAACTGGTTAACGGGCCACAAACAAGCCGACTGTAACCACGGGCTGAATTTGGCCCACAAGCGGAACAAGCCAGTAACAGACCATAAGTAATCGAATTCTGGAAATGAGCCCAAGAATAAATGGGCCCTTAGAAGGCCGAAAGTTAACACGGGCTAGAAATGGCTGATGGACTAATGGGCCGTTAATAGGTAAAAAGCGATGCACTCTTCATTACGGGCTAGTTTCACCACAGGCCATTAATGGGCCAAGAGTTACAAAGGGCCTCATATGGGCCGAAGACGTCGTGGGTCATACATGGGCCGAAAGTTACAACGGGCTAGAATCATATTGGATGGCCCAGATGACACTATTGGGCTTAATTCAGATAAGACGTAACAGACCGGGACTTAGCGGGCTTTAAATGGGCTATATGTGAACATGTCGTTAACATACTTTTCGTGGGCCGGCCCACAACCTTTTGACCAAGTCAGACGGGTCGGCCTTTTCACTAGAATGGGCCTCTGTTGGGTCATGCCATGTGTTGACGTATCATAGGCGCCTTAGGTCCAACGAGTGGATGACGTCTATCCCAACAGTGAGCCGACACGTTCCTCTGGCCATTCAGAATTTTACAGGTGGAAAATCCCCATTGGTCTGGGCTGTTAATGGGTTATCAGAATGAAACCGGAACCCAATAACTTAATGGCGACCCGTTATAGTGGATGCCACATGTCAGTTACCCTTGACGAAAGTAATTCTATGACGCGATATTTATCGTCATGGAAGTGGACACTTCCGTGATGACAATTTTGGTAATGTCATGGAACACTTATACGACAGCACATGTATGACTATCTTGATTCTGTCATAAAATCGTCATGGATGTACATGCATGACAGAAAACATGGCCTACTGTGACAAACATGTATCACCACAGAAGTGTATTTTTTGTAGTGCAAGCCTCCGGGCACGAGATGTAGGATTTTTACCTCCACCGAGAGGGGCCTGAACTCGTTAAAGACTGAGTGTTACACCTGCGCCATAGCTAGGCTCTGCCCCTTATTCATACCCCTAGTACTCATTGTTAGGATCACAACCCTGACAATAGATGCTGAAAATATTAGGACATTTTTTATTATAATCTGCGAGTAGATAATGAGCACGAAATTAACAGTATGCAACTCATACTGATACATAAACATGTGAGCACGTATATAGCATACAACCGAGACATCTCCGAGCGAAACATATACGGCTAGCGCATGAACGAGCAAGTAGGGGATGAATGAATCATACCCTCTGGTAGGCCATGCTAAGGCCGCAACGGCTTCAGCCTCTTCCACGGTCTTCTTTGGCGGCGTCAACTTCAGCCATGGGTTCATGGTTGAGGAATTAGATGAAGCGGAGGACGAAGATGAGGACGAACTGGGAGGAGTCGCACCGAGATGCTCTCCAAAAACCTTATCGCACCTAACTCGATTACATGATGAATCTCATCCAACTCCTCACCGACCAGCGAGTTTATGAAGAAATTACTCACTCCCGATGGAGAGCATCATGGAATTGGCGATGGAGGAGGGTTGGTGATGATGAAGACCGAAGATTACCCTCTCCGGAGCACCAAACGGACTCTAGATCTGGGCTCCCGATGAATAACAGGAGGTGGCGGTAGCTCCGTATCATGAAACGAGATAATTCTTGCTCCCTCATTTTTTCGTAGAAAAATGTGATTTTAGAGCAGCAGTTTCAGGCTCCGCGGGGCCACCAGGTGGGGACAACCCACCTGGGCGCGCCTGGAGGGGGCGTGCCCTGGTGGGTTGTGCTCACCCAGGGCCCCCCTTCGGTGGTTCTTGCACTACTGCAGGATGCTGCTAGCGCGACACTACGATCAGAGACCCTTCGACAAAACTATGTGCGATGCCATAATCGCAAACGGTGGTGTTAAAAACCATCAAAAAAGGTGCAAAATGTTTGCAATGGAGGATGCATCAAACACGGTTCAGAGTTTAGTTGCATGTGCGATGCAAGGCATACGGTTCAATTCAATCAACCATTTGCGATGAGGAGGAACAAAAGAAACGGGCAGACAAATGAAGGTGTGTGCGATGTACAGCATACGGTTCACTCGTACGAACTGTTTGTGATTAGGCAACACAAAAGAAACGGTCAGCCAAATCAAGGTGTGTGTGATGTACAACATACAGTTCACTTGAATGAACTGTTTGCGTTGAGACATGGGAATAGAAACGGTTGAACTTAATAAGATGTGTGTGATACGCGGTAAATAGGTCTGTAATCAGAAATGTGTGCGAGGACCGCTAATAACACAGACAATTGCTTCTCATAAGACGTATGTGATATGCCACAGCATCTATTGGCCATTAGGGGACGGGCGGTCATCCGGATATACCATAAGGATGCGAAGAGGCATCCTATCAGCAAGGACTAGTTGTTCCACCAGTAGCTCATGTAAGAGAACTCTCAAGTTAAGTGTGCTTAGGCTGGAGCAGCCATCAAATGGGTGACTGGATGGGAAGTTTTGTTGATGTTAAATTAACTGATAGGATGGGTCGTATTTGTCAAATTAAATGACTGATATGACCCATCCCATGAGTTAATTTAACCTCGAGATCCTTGTTTCTAAATTTTTAAATTTTGTAACACATGTTAAAGAAGATCTACCGCATTACTTTTTGACAATGTACGATACGTGGCATACAATTGATCCATCCAACCTGTTTGTGATGTAATAAGCCGTGTGTGTTGTGGGCAAATGCTTGCTAGTATTCAACCGTTTGCGATTGATGAATTCATCACTGATGGGTTCCCTAGTGTGGTCCGTGTTCATCTGATCATCATCTACTTCTTGTGCTAGCTCGATGCTCCTTGTATGATAAGTTTCCATTAATTGATGGCGTTTTGTGAACATGCCACCGTTTCCCGCCACCCAGCCATATTACGCATAAACCTAGGCGGCGCGCGACGCACGGAGGCGACAAGCGCAGCCTGTAGCACATCCACCTTTTCCAAGCATGCCAAACCACCAAAGCGCCGCCTCTGCCATCAACCTTGTCGATGAGGAAAACGAGCAGGCGCCATGGCCCGTCAAGGCTGAGGCGCTCCCCAGCAACGCGATGGATGGCACCATGATGCGCGTCATCGCCAAGGTTGAGCAGACCTTTGGCGCATGGCGCTTGAGTGCCGCGGATCAAGATAGGCATGTCTGAGCCGACAGGCTGCAGATTGCCGCACAACAAGATCGATGGCGCACCGCAAAGCAAGCTAGGCGCGTCCGCACTGATAAGTTGGACTCGACGCACGGCGAGACCGTTGGAGCGCCACACAGCAAGAGTGGATCCATCGGCTCTTGCCTGCTGTCGACACGGCGTCGTAGCTGATACACATCCCGTCAGTACCCCCATTCCTCGCCAGGAGTGGGCAGAGACCCTCAGTGTCGTACTTGCACCAGAGGCCGGCCACGCCATACTTGCACCAGACGCCCGCTGTGCCGTTCGCATTGGTGCCGCCATTCGCCTTGTCTGCAGCCTGCTGGATGCCAATGCGCTGGTCTGTAGGCTCGACCGCCTCCTTGGCCTAGGTGTCCACCTGGGCGCAGTAGAGGAACATGGCTGTCGCATCCTCGAGATGGTGATCTCTGATGAAATAGCCAACTTGGAGCTCAAGATTGCGCTCCAGATGTACCGCAAGCGTGTCGACCGCTTGGACGAACACCTGCACGAGTTCAGGCAGAGCCAAGCGCTACCGTAGGCAAGGGCTGTTGGTCATGGTCTCATGGCCGCGTTTTATTTTGTTGAGTCATTTCGACGTGGATAGCTATGTATTCACAGCCATCATAGTATTGCTCTGTGTATTCTTCTGTTTGAATGTGTGTACTCTATTTTCCGTTCTTATATGTTCTGTTTCAATGTGTGTATATACGCTTTCCATTTTGTATATGTGAATGATAACAGCTATATTCAAATTAGTATACAAAAACAGATAGAAAATGGAATTCATAATATATATATATATTAATTGTTCATTAGTTCATCATAGAATATATATATATATATAATATCATCACATATACGTGATGATACTTAACTACTAGGTACAATGCATAAAATTGAAAACAAACAATACTAAAACTAATAATCCCTCCTGGGGCCCTCGCCAACAGCTCCCTGGTGCGCAGCGTCTTCCCAGTGCGGAGGCAGTACTCCGCCTCCTCCGCCTCGCAGCGCTTGACGTACCGATCTGCCTCTTGCTAGCGGACGCGCGTGAACGATCTTGCCATTTCGTTGGGCGCCTACCGGAGCTCCTCGTCGGTGGCATGCCGGAGCTTATCGGCCCACGTCCACGCAGCGACGAGGCGCCCAACGCATATGACCTTCCTCGCGAAGTACCAGTCTTCGTACACCTCCTCGGCACAATGATGCACCCGCCCCCAAAAGCTATGTTGCCTCCTTTTTCCAGGCGGCATCACGGGCTTGACAGGCCACCTGGTACCTGGCTTCCTCCTCTCTCATCTCGTTCTTGAACGCCACTTGCCTGGCTTTCTCAGCCGGCGGCAGCGACTTCCACAGATAAAGATTTTACTGGCCCCAAAACAAATCCAAAGTTGGGGGGTCCGGCGTAACCTCGTCAAGCGGCGCGTAGGGGTCCTCGTTGCTGCTATTCGAGTGAGCGGCCTCAGGAGGCGGCGACTCCTGGTCGACGCGTGGGCAGACCGGCGGCGCGATGGCAGAGATTTGTGAGAGAGAGAGAGAGAGGGCGAGCGAGGGGAGGATGTAGATTAGAATGCAGGCGGGACGATGTGAGCAAGGGAGTATTTATTGGCGGTTAGAATCTAGACCGACGGGGACAGTACACACGCCGGTCGCCGGAATTTACGAGTGATGTAGTTTGAATTACACACGATTCCGGCAGCAAAATCCATGTGTGAACATAATAGCTGACGGTTTCCAATACAGAACCGTGTCTGATTAATGATCCCCGCCACTCACCTACCAAACCTCGAGCCGCGAGATAGAGTGCCAATCATGTGGGGGCCGGTTGTCTTGCTAGATCTTTACATTTTCTTTTTTGAACACCAGACATTTACATCATCTGATGATTTTTAACTCGCACACAAGTACACAAAAATATGATTTTTTTTTCAAAGCGTTATGGTTAGGCGTTGCATGTAGATGTAGTTCAAATTTGAATTACGGTCATTAAATGGTTAGAAATCACTTAATTGTCTTTAAAAGGTCAAATGACCCCTGAAATTTTCCATTTTTTCACATGACTATTGTATTAGTGCACATCAAACATAGAAAAAAATTGAAGGCCGTAAGAGGAAGCTATATCCCTTTCGTCATCAAACATGCTTTGTTCCCTTTCGGAACCATGAACCTTCTAGTGAGTTGCTCCGATTTGTGAGGGGTGTGTGTCCAAACTTTCGTCAAACATGCCAATTTATTTACCACCATCTTGGTGGCATGACATTACATCAACCAAGGTTTCATGTGATTCTGATTTTTTCTATTTTTTGGAATTAAAATGCCATGTCACTCCATGCATACGTAGGCATGTGTCCATGTTGTGAGACAAATATGTTTTAAAATTCCTTCTAATTTACTGCACATGGAATTAACTTGCACACAAGTACACAAATATAATTTTTTTTCAAACCGTTTTGGTTAAACGTTGCATGTAGATGTAGTTCAAATTCGAATTACGGTCATTAAATGGTTAAAAAATCACTGAAATGTCTTTAAAAGGTCAAATGACCCCTAGAATTATCCAAAATTTCACATTACAGTTGTAGTAGTGCACATTAGACGTAAAAAAAATTGAAGGCCGTAAGAGGAAGCTATCTCGCGTTCGTCATCAAACATGCATTGTTCCCTCTCGGAACCACGAGCCTTCTAGTGAGTTGCTCCGGTTTGTGAGGGGTGTGTGTCCAAACTTTCGTCAAACATGCCAATTTTCTTACCACATCATCTTGGTGGAATGACATTACATCAACCAAGGTTTCATGTGTTTCTAATTTTTTTATTTTTTGGAATTAAAATGCCATGTCACTCCATGCATATGTATGCATGTGTCCATGTCATGAGACAAATATGTTTGAAAATTCCTTCTAATTTACTGCACATGGAATTAACTCGCACACAAGTACAAAATATGATTTTCAGACTGTTTTGGTTAGGCATTGCATGTAGATGTAGTTCAAATTTGAATTACGGTCATTAAATGGCTAGAAAATCACTTAAATGTCTTTAAAAGGTCAAATGACCCCTAGAATTTTCCGAAATTTCACATTACACTTGTAGTAGTGCATGTTAGACGTAGAAAAAAATTGAAGGCCGTAAGAGGAAGCTATCTCCCGTTCGTCCTCAAACATGCATTGTTCCCCCTCGGAACCACAAGCCTTCTAGTGAGTTGCTCCGGTTTGTGAGGGGGTGTGTCCAAACTTTTGTCAAACATGCCAATTTTTTACCACATCATCTTGGTGACATGACATTACATCTACCAAGGTTTCATGTGTTTTTGATTTTTTTTTATTTTTTGGAATTAAAATGCCATGTCACTACATGCTTAATTGTGTCATAGCCGTTAGACCAATATGATTGAAAATTCCTACCAATTTATTGCACATGGAATTAAATCACACACAAGTACACAAAATATGAGTTTTCAAACCATTATGGTTAGCTGTTGCATGTACATGTAGTTCAAATTTCAATTACGATCATTAAATGGCTAGAAAATCCCTTAAATTTCTTAAAAGGTCAAATGACCCCTGAAATTTTCCAAAATTTGACATGACAGTTGTATTAGTACTACAAAATTTCTCATTCATTTGAAACACCATCTATTGCCACTTTACTCCAAATTCGTCTTTCACAACTAATAAAAAATATCTACAACATCACACACATTTGTTTTCTAGAAACCATTTGCGATGAAAATATCTGGGTCTATTTAAGTCTCCCTCCTTAAGCTTCGTCGGCTCGTCTGCTCCAGTGTCGGCAACCCCCGAATCCACGAATCCCAATCCCCATTCCTGCACCCCCTTCTTGCAAAGATGACACCATGGAAACGCTTTGTGAAGGCCCGTACAATGGCCGCGTCCCCCCGCCCCCACCCCCCCCCCCCCGAGCACCGCCGCCTGTGCCGAGAGCGCGACCGCCTACGCCAAGAGTGTCGCCGCATCCGCATTGAGCGTGGCCACTTCCGCCGAGAGGGCGTCTGCCGCAGCTGACAGGGCAGCAGCAGCAGCAGCCGAGACGGCTGCACCTGCTGCTGCGATAGTGGCTGCAAATGCCGAGAGCGCTCGAGATGTCGTCCGTGCCGCCGATGTCGCCCTAGCCCGGGTTGAGGCCATCCACGCCAAGATCGAGGATGCACACGCCAAGATATTCCAGGACACCTCGGACTCCAGCATGCAACCCACATCTGAAAAGGCGGCGGTGGCCATGGAGCACCTACTTCCTCATGAGGTCGCCGAGTGGGAGCTGGAGATGCAGGAGGCGGCGGAGATCGAGGAGCACCGGGAGGAGGAGTTGTGCGTGGCCGAGGTCGAGGTAGAGAAGAGTCTTTCCATCAAGGAATCGGCAGTGGAGTACCAACGCGAGCTCTGGCACAGCCACTACTACGAGTACTAAAACCTTGAGGGCGGTGTCGAGGACGAGGACGCGGTCGACTTAAGCAGGGGGGACGCGGAGTCCACCAACGACGGCATGTTGCCAGGACAAGTCATCGATGTCTCATCTCACACCGGCGATGCATAGGCCGGCGCGGCGGAGGATTTATTAAAATTATGGTACTTAGGCTTTATTTTTAATGTTGGTCTTTCGTTAGACCAATGTTTAGGTCAACTGGCTCTCTTTAATTACTAAAATTGCTCGATTCAGTAAGTGTGGTCTGTCTGCTGTACGCTCTTCTGTGTGCCCAAATTAGCAAGTGGTGTTAAATTATGCAATGACGTACCCGTGGAAATTTCCACCAAAATTTGAATTATCAAACTCATCCCATGCGCGTAAAGCGGAAGAATCGTTTGTGATGCACACAATCGTTCAAAGTGAATGGTCCGGTGGCACCGCGCGCAAAAGTTTACCTCCACATTTCCAAAATTTTGGCCTACCGCCAAAATATCTACCCTCGCCCCCCTTCCCCCCTTCCCCACCCCATTCTCTCCCCAACCACAAGTCACATTTCCCATATTTCCTCCTTCCTTCCTTCCTAAGCTATAGCCGCTTCCTCGCTCTCGTTGTCTCGCAACCTACCGCTGGGGTCGCCATGGTCTTCTTCAAAGACCTCTCCAGCGGTTCCTCCTCCGGCGACGACTCCTTCACCACCCGGTTATGCCTCTCTCCTCTCTCGCGCACTATGACTTGGAATGAAGGATTTTTACCCAGCGGTCGATTTGAGTCATTTCTTCCTCTTGTAGCTCCCTAGGACCATCAGTGGCAACGAATGGAGCGGGGTGGATGAAGACCTATCTGCTCGTTGTCACCATCAATCTCCATGCGTGAAGCTAGTTGCATTTGAATCTGTGGATAGTGGGAGGAAGTTTCTGGCATGTGCAGAGAAGGTTCGACCCTCTTTCTTCTTACAAATCATTTGTTAGATGTGATTCAGACACTGTCACGATCCCAACCCATTCATACCACACCTTCAACCAAATGCATCCTAAGACAATGTCACAGTTTGTACCTAGTATCTTAAATTGTTGCCATCTCATCAGCGATGCCATTAGAAAATTATTTGGCACCGCTTTAGCAGTTTGTGCAGCCAAATTTGGTCCACACATCCAAGCAACCAAGCAGTAAAATACTAAATCTTTATGGCACTAAGGAACTAGGCATCAGAACAACTACGTGCTTCGGAGTCCGGGTCCCTGATTTTTTTCCGCTGCATCTGCTCGCTAGTGCAGGGCACGAGTGCGAGATGTAGCAACATTTGTCTTTACCCCAGTTTTGGCATACATAGTTAAACCCCGTTGTAGACGCCGCACTACGGGAGTTTCTACGCGAGAATTGGGACATATTCGCCTGGCATCATTCAGACATGCCAGGAATCCCACGCAGATTGGCCGAGCATAGCCTTAATGTCCTAAAAGGATTCAAGCCGGTCAAGCAGACTCTTCGGCATTTCTCCGAACATAAGCGACGAGCCATGGGAGAAGAGCTAGCCAAGCTACTGGAGGCCGGATTTATTAGAGAAATAAAATATCCGGACTGGCTAGCAAACCTGGTGATGGTACCAAAGAAGGACAAATCCTGGCGCCTATGCATCGACTTCAAAGACCTTAATAAGGCTTGCCCAAAGGATCCCTTTCCACTCCCTTGCATCGATCAAATCATCGACGCTACCGCAGGACACGAATCATTGTGCTTCCTCAACGCATACTCCGGTTACCACCAGATTAAGATGGCGAAGTCTGATCAAGCCGCAACGGCATTTATCACGCCATACGACCCCTTCTATTTTAACACAATGCCCTTCGGGCTCAAAAATACCAGCGCAACATATCAGCGCATGATCCAGACATGTCTGGAAAAGCAGATCGGCAAGACTGTGGAGGCATATGTAGACGATGTGGTCATTAAAACCAGACACGTCGACTCTTTAATAGACGACTTGAGGCTCACGTTCACCAATCTTCAAACATACGACATTAAGCTCAATCCGCAAAAATGCGCTTTCGGCGTTCCCGTCGGAAAGCTCCTGGGCTTCATCGTCTCCAGTAAAGGAATTGAAGCAAATCCGGCTAAAATCCGAGCTCTGTCGCAGTTGGCTATCCCAACTGACCTCAAGCAAATCCAGAAATTGACTGGATGTGTGGCGGCTTTAAGCCGCTTTATCTCCCGATTAGGAGAAAAGGCACTTCCCCTTTATCGCCTTCTTCGGCGCACCGAACACTTCGAGAGGACGGACGCAGCCATGGCCGGACTAGAAGAAATAAAAGCCATCCTGGCTACCAACCCAATCTTGGCCGCGCCAACTGTTGGCGAACCAATTCTATTATATAGAGCGGCAACTCATCAAGTTGTAAGCGCAGTGCTCGTCGTCGAACAAGAGATGGACGGACATAACTTCCCACTTCAAAAGCCGGTATATTATGTATCCACCATCCTCACCCCATGCAAATCACGGTACCCACATTATCAAAAGATACCATACACCGTATTCATGGCATCCCGGAAATTACGACACTACTTTCAAGAGTGTTCAATCACGGTGGCCTCCGAAGTACCACACAATGACATAATAAACAACCGCGATGCCACGGGCCGGATTGCCAAATGGGCCATTGATCTCCTCCCGTTTGACATAACATACAAACCACGGCGAGCCATTAACTCTCAAGTATTGGCCGATTTCGTAGCCGAATGGACAAAAGCCGAATTCCCTAAAGAGTACGGCGCATACTCCAATTGGATCATGCACTTCGATGGCTCTAAAATGCTGGCTAGCCTAGGGGCTGGCGTCATCCTGACGTCCCCCACCGGAGATACAGTACAATATGTGCTCCAAATACTATATACAGACTCCAATAACGCGGATGAATATGAGGCCCTTCTACATTGTCTCCGGATGGCAGTCTCCATGGGCATTCAACGCCTGGAGGTGCGCGAGGACTCAAACCTCGCAATATCCCAAATAAATGGAGACTTCGATGCCAAGGATCCGAAAATGGCAGCATATCGCAACGCCATCCTCAAAATGTCAGCCTGGTTCGAGGGGCTTGAATTCCACCATGTGGCTCGGGAAAACAACCAGGCAGCAGACATCCTCGCCCGTATCGGCACTAAACGCGACCCTGTCCCACCGAACATCTTCCTGGAAAGACTGTTCAAACCATCCGTGGTATGGGAAGGGGACACCGGCAAAAATAGTCCGGACCCGGCCACAACCCCAGATAACGAACACTCTGACACAATCGGAGGTTCTGCCACCGAAATAACACCTTCAGCCCACGTGATAATGGTCGTCATCGCCCCGTGGACAGAACCATTCCTGGCCTACTTAACTAGGCAGGAACTACCCGAGGACCAAAATGAGGCACGTTGCATAGTGCGGCGATCTAAAGTCTACAAGGTCCACGAGGGAGAGCTTTATAAGAAAAGCACAACCGGAGTCCTTCAAAGGTGCATCTCCGAAGAGGAAGGGCGGAAGCTTTTGGCAGAAATCCATGTCGGACTCGGCGGCCACCACGCCGCAGCCCGGGCCCTTGTAAGAAAAGCCTTCCGTACAAGTTTTTATTGGCCGACGGCCCAGGCACATCCACAACATCTGGTACAACATTGTGTCGGTTGCCAGCTTTTTGCAAACCAAAGCCACATGCCACTTACCGCCCTCCAAAAAATCCCCATTACTTCGCCCTTTGCGGTCTGGGGGCTCGATATGGTCGGACCCCTTAAAGGGGGAACCCATAAGAAAAAATACTTACTGGTCATGGTGGATAAATTCACCAAATGGATAGAAGCCAAACCTGTCAAAACAGCTGAATCCAGACCGGTGATAGACTTCATATCCGGGGTTGTACACCGTTATGGCGTCCCCCACAGCATCATCACTAACAATGGCATGAACTTTACAGCCGACGAAGTGAAACTTTGGTGCAGCAACATGGGCATCAAGCTCGATTATGCTTCTATCTATCATCCGCAAACTAACGGTCAAGTCGAATGAGCGAATGGTCTTATCATGAGCGGCATTAAACCCAGATTAGTCCGATCCTTAAAGGAATCAGACACTCATTGGGTAGAGGAGCTCGACTCCGTACTATGGAGGCCGCGGACCATGCCAAATCGCACTACCGGATACACACCGTTTTTATGGTGTACGGCGCTGAGGCGGTGCTGCCTTGCGACATAATTCATGACTCACCTCGAGTGCGCATGTATGAATAAAGAGAAGCCGAGTTCGATTGGCAGGACAGTTTGGATGCCCTGGAGGAGGAGCGCGACGTGGCAAAAGCCCGTTCCGCATCCTATCAGCAACAGGCTCGAAGGTATCAAAGCAGAGAAGTGCGGGCCAAAACATATAACGTTGGCAAATTAGTTCTACGCCTGCCGGAGAAGAAAAAGAACAAGCTCAAGCCCAAATGGGAAGGTCCCTTCATTATCGACCAGGTTTTGACCGGTGGAGCATACCGTTTGCGGGATGCATCAGATAATCATCTCGAGCCAAACCCATGGAACACAGCCAGACTCCGACGATTCTACGCCTAGCGCCGGACTCTATGTTCGTCTCCTTACCTCCATCAATTTTTTACACATCTATTTTTTCTCTCTTTCTTTCTCCTTTTTCTCTTCAAGGCCCTAAAGGGCTACACTTGTGTCTTGGTTACACAATCTTGACGCGCTAACCACGCTTAATATACTTGAGGGCTTCTTATACATAAGCTTAATTTAATTATCTTTCCGGGGTTTATGCCCCGCACATGTGTTATTCTACCGCATGTACCTTTTTTCGCCATTATATGCATCGATATGACTTAAGTTTTGGCCAAGCTGGGTTGCCTGGCTCTTGTATTTATGCCCTACATTCCCGTTAATTCGTCTAGGGCGTAAGGGGAGCACCTCTGCGATTGTTATTGCTGGGTCAGCCGGATGTGTACCTCAGACTGGGTGAAGCCGAAAGCTATCGTTCTTAAGAGAATATTCGATCAGCGAATAAAATATGACTTTCATTTAATTTAGTACACGCCCCCAGATGTTTTTTAGCCTGCGTCTCGCAGTTCGGACATGCACATTAGGGCATGCGTACCGAGGGAAAGGAACCCTTAACGGATCTATTCTCCCTAGAAGATGTTTCTTACTATCCATGTAATATAACATAACTAGTTGGATACTTGTTTGTTCAAGCACTTATGACCCATACGCCTGGTTTCCATGCATATCCCGGTTTTTACATAACCAAGTGGGTATTCGGATACACTCCGAACTATCGGGTCCAGAGGTCGAAGCAAAAAGGTCCGCCATGACAAATGATTTACAATCCGGCTAGGGACATTACATATGTCACTTGAAGTACTCAGTCACTAAGACTGACTAAATTCTTCCTCTGTACCATCCAACAGGCTGTCTAGCCTACAATCCCGTTGGGAATACTTTGCGGCTAATTCTACTTGATCATACACTAAACTGGCATGGATTTCTTTCCTATCAGGCCCCACAGGTCCGACTTCGGCCATGTGGTTCGGGTCAGCCTTGGTATATCGTGTCTTCACCATAGCACAGGCTTCCCTTGCACCTCGTCGGCAGGCTGATATCTTCCATAATCAGAAGCGCCGCCGCGCTCCCTTGAGCTTCTCTATAAGCTCCCCCATGCCTCCTGGCGGGGACGCGGATGGCCACAAGGCTTGGGCAATACCCTGCATCACCTGCCGAACTTGTTCGTGCTGTCGTGAGAGCTCTGGTAGAAGATCACCCGACGACCCGGGCATCTCCTCCGCGGGATGACCCATCAGCATACCTGCAGACATAACGTTGTTAGGAGTTTTCTTCGCCGAACTCCTTTAAAAAGTTCGTTCAAGCACGTACTAAAAATGTCGCGTCGAAGCCGTTTATTCTCCTTCACGGAGTCCGCAAGCTAGGCTCGGACATCCTTCAGTTCCACGCCCAGCCGGATATTGGCATCTTGGAGATCATTTTTCTCCTGTCTAACTCGCGTTAGCACGCGCTCGCCAGCATTTCGCTGTCGATCATCACGTGCCGTATCCGTCTCTACGGCCTCCGGATTCACTCCGGGGCCACCTGCAACATCTATTGTTAGGTGTGCATACATGCCGCATACTACCTGGTACCCATATTATTTGCAATAGTCAAAAGTGTTACCAGGGGGACCCTTTTTGGACTCCTTCAATGTGGCAACAGCGGCTTCCAGCTGGGCCTTGCACTCGTCCAGCTCTTGAGACAATTGGGAATTCTTCTCCATAAGAACCTGCACAAATAATGATCCTTAAATCAGTTGCGTCAACTGTTTCAAGTCTCAGGGGCTACTGATACATATAATCGTCAAATTTGCTTACCTGTATATCCCTTACGTACTGGTCCGTGGCTCTGGCTAGACCATTTTGAGCGGCACAGATGTACGCGTCTCCAGAATTGAAGGCATCAAATGCCTCTAGTGAGAAGCAAGCGTCACGGAATACGGCCCGGCGACGCCTATGATTCATGGCGCTCTCCACTTCTGAATTTGTAGCGGATAGTCCATCCGCATCCTTTGTAGGAGGAGCACCCGGCGTCCGCCTCTATGTCCGGCCCTGGAGCCCGAGGCGTGATCGGCAGCCTCTCCGGATATAGTCCGGTGAGTGTTCTTTCTGTTAAAGAAACATGCGCGTCATTATATTTTGAGAAAGATGACAACCATAGAGTGAGGTTTTGTGTCATACCTCTGCGCCAGCGTCTCCATCCTAACCGCCTTCCTTTTTGGCCTACCCGGCTTTGGTGCCTCTTGTTGGCAAGTTGCTGCGGGTTCGGCACGGCGTCCCGAATGCCTTCCCTATAAAACACCATATGTGTACGGTAGGTGAAGTGTATAAAAGGGGATCCTATTTTTGGGAGTTGGGATTTTTGGTTTTTCTTACATGCGACGCAGGGAGTAGTCCGGGATAGTCGGCCGTTATGGCCACCATGGCGTTATTGCAGCTCAATTGATAGAATTGCCTGTCTATCAGCTCCACGAATATGTCCGGATCCTCTTCGAGTCCGGAACCGAGGGCCTGACCAGGATCCTCTGGTTGTGGAGGTGGGCTGTTGATCTCCCTTATGGCTTTTCGCAGTTCCTGCCGTAAAATGGCAAGGTTAGTACCTACGACGAAGGATGCGGAAAGAATGGGAGTAAAAAGGTATAACTCACCCAACTTGGAGGGTTGTACATGGAGAATCCATCCCGTGGCTTGATGTGGATGAACTCCTCTTCCTCTCCCTTGAACAACTCGGACAGATTTTTTGCTAAAGTAGAAGCGGAGTCCGGTCCCGTACGCCCGCAACGGGTGGCATCATCTTCCCCGTTAAAACACCATAGGGGGTGCCCTCAATATTGAAGTGGCTGCACCCCCCACATTATGCATATTGATATAACCTCGGTTATTGTCAATCCTGATTGAGCCAGCGCTTTAGTCCGGTTCATCAGGTAAAGGACTTCTCCACTATCTTCCTCCTGGGGGCTCCGTGGGCGCCAGCTTCGGCGTTTCTTCAGAGGAGCATTGTTGAACTCAGGAAGACCTTGCCAAACAGGCTCTGGAAGGGGGACGTCCTCCATATAAAACCACTCCAAAGGCCAGTCTTCAGACGTCTTCTTCGGAGTACCGGACAGGTATCCGGTTTCGGCGATGCACCATATTTCGGCTCCGCCCACCTGATAAAGTGACCCCTTCTGTGTGCGGGGCACAAGGCAAAATAACCTCTTCCACAGCTCGAAATGGGCCTCGCAGCCCAGAAATAGCTCGCAAAGGGCAACGTATCCGGCGATGTGTAATATGGAAGCAGGGGTGAAATTGTGCAGTTGGAGGCCGTAAAACTCCAGGAGCCCGCGGAGGAATGGGTGAATTGGAAATCCGAGTCCCCTTAGTAAGTAAGGGACAAGGCACACCCGCTCCCCCTTGGAAGGGCTGGGGAAGCTCTCCGCTTGCTCCCCGCCATTATGGGTGGTGAGCCCGGCTCGGACGGGGACCAAATACGCTAGAGGGAGAAATCCCTAGGTCTGCAGCTCTACCAAATGACTGTGTGGGACGGAACACCTCTCCCAATCACCGGGCTTAGGGCTACGGGGGCGAGAGGAGGAGTTGCGGTGGTCGGCCATGATGGAATGGATTTTTTCCGAGTGCGCTCGGATGGATTCTCACTGGGGGAGGAGGGTGTGTATTGGATCTAAGAATCCCCATCCCTTTAATAGACAATTTATTTACCTGGCTAGGGGGCGAATGTAAAAACACCCCGACTCCTCGCATTCGCTCAATGCATGGAAAATGGCCCTTATTGGGCACAGAAGCCAAGAGGTCCAACATTTATGGGAGCCGGACACTACTTAACAGATATTCAAGATTTGGACAAGAACCCACCTTGCAATGCCGAAGACAATACTGCGCGCCAGACTCATCATCATTGAAGCCTGGTTCAGGGGCTACTGAGGGAGTCCTAGATTAGGGGGTCTCCGGACAGCCAGACTATATGCTTTGGCTGGACTGTTGGGCTATGAAGATACAAGATTGAAGACTTATTCCCGTGTCCGGAAGGGACACTCCTTGGCGTGGAAGGCAAGCTAGGCAAGGAGGATATGTATATCTCCTCCTTTGTAACCGACCTTGTGTAACCCTAGCCCCCTCCGGTGTCTATATAAACCGAAGGGTTTTAGTCCGTAGGACAACATACAATCATACCATAGGCTAGCTTATAGGGTTTAGCCTCTCTGATCTCGTGGTAGATCAACTCTTGTAACACTCATATTATCAAGAACAATCAAGCATGACGTAGGGTATTACCTCCATCAAGAGGGCCCGAACCTGGGTAACATCATGCCCCCTGCCTCCTGTTACCATCCGTCTTAGACGCACAGTTCGGGACTCCCTACCCGAGATCCGCCGGTTTTGACACCGACAATAGTGGACGGCCTTAGTTCTATTAGTTCTATGTTACTAAATTTGTGCAGGTACACACGTGTTAGTATCAATTTACTGTCATCCAAACACTGTCGCTATGCTGTTGCAGTTATATTTACCTTCCTCATAAATGTTCAATTTGTTATTTATTGTACATGAGTAAGAACTTGTAGCGTTGTTGTAGTTAATTATAGCTTCTGATGTTCTAGAATTTAGTTGTTGTCTCAGTAGCAACTAATTCATTTGCACATTGATCTTTTTGAGAAGATATGTCATAATTAACATGTTTCTTTAGTTTTTCAAAATAAGCATAGGTGATTTTCTATGTTGCTATAACCCATTTCCCCTACAACTGTTACTGATCTAGTTTTAAATATTATAGGATGCACGGAAGTGTTCTTACTTGGAGTGGGTTGATCAAGAGTGGCCACAGTCTTTGAAGATGTGCCTAGCGAAGCTCTGGAGCATGTATGAGGAAGAGAACAGATGTAGGCTTAGAGAAACTATTGTCAACGCTGAAGAATATTTGAAGATGCGGGATAAAAAGTTGAAGGTGGAGAATGAGCTCAGATTTTTTTAAATCAGACTTTGCTAAGATGGTGTTGGCGAAGGAGGAGGCACTTTCCCAGTTGGCCCATGCAAAACAGGTTTTTACTGAACTAGAAGCAGAGGTCGATAAGACGAGCCTGGATGATCTTGATTAGGGAAATGAATATATTGTTCTTATGAAGTTGAACCAGCTATATGTTGTAATGTGCTATTTTCATGTAGCTACCGTACTTTGATGTTATAATATATTTATGTGCCTGATATGAAATTGGCAAACAACTGTTCGATATGAAATGTGAATTTGAGTAATACTGGAATTATTAATTGTAAACTAATAAACCTGCTAAATGTGTCATGGACCTTTGCAAACGGTTCTAGCAGTAAAATCGCTTGCGATGGATAGCCCAATGACACACATTTTTCTTCATCAAATCATGTGTGATGCAGTTGATAAAAGCAAATAGTTAACCAAGGCAGACCGTGTGTGACAGTTACACCTTTCACACACTGTAACGCCCTCGATGCGGCTATATCTCTCACGTGTCAAAGCACAACTTAGAGGCATAACCGCATTGAAAGCAATGTCGCAAGTGAGGTAATCTTCGCAAACAACCCATGTAATACATAAAGGGAAAGAGATACATAGTTGGCTTACAATCGCCACTTCACACAATTACAAGAATAAAGCATTACATCAACCAAATACAATCAAGGCCCGACTACGGAGCCAAAATAAAAGAAGACTACCCCAAAAGCTACACAGATCCCCGATCAACCCCAACTGGGCTCCACTACTGATCAACTAGAACGAAACAACACCAAGGACAAGATCTTCATCGAGCTCCTCCTTGAGCTCGGTTACGTCATCTGCTCGGTAACATCAGCACCTGCAAACTAGTTTTGGAAGTAACTGTGAGTCACAGGGACTCAGCAATCTCACACCCTCGCGATCAAGACTATTGAAGCTTATAGGAAGGGTAAAAGGTATGAGGTGGAGCTGCAGCAAGCGACTAGCATATATGGTGGCTAACATACGCAAAAGAGAGCGAGAAGAGAAGGCAAAGCACGATCGAGAAACTATGATCAAGAAGTGATCCTAGAACAACCTACGTCAAGAATAACTCCAACACCGTGTTCACTTCCCGGACTCCACCGGAAAGAGACCATCACGGTTACACACGCGGTTGATGTGTTTTAATAAAGATCAACTTCATGTTTTCTACAACCAGGCATTAACAAATTCCCATCTGCCCATAACTACGAGCACGGCTTTCGAAAGTCCAAATCCCTGCAGGGGTATCCCAACTTAGCCCATCACAAGCTCTCATAGTCAACGAAGGATATTCCTTCTAGCGGGAAGACCCGATCAGACTCGGAATCCCGGTTACAAGACATCCTCGACAATGGTAAAACAAATCCAGCAAAGCCGCCCGATGCGCCGACATCCTGATGGGAGCTGCACATATCTCATTCTCATGGCAACACCGGATAGGTCAAGCTACGAGTAAAACCAGCCCTCAAGTTTCCCCGAGGTGTCCCCGCAGACTGCCCATTTCGGACCAACACTTAGACAAGCACTGGCCCGGGGGGGTTAAAATAAAGATGACCCTTGGGCTGGCCTAACCCAAGGGAAAAAGAGGCTAGGTGGCGAATGCTAAATGCAAGGCTGGGCCTTGCTGGAGGAGTTTTATTCAAAGTGAACTGTCAAGGGGTTCCCATTATTACCCAACCGTGTAAGGAACGCAAAATCCGGGAACATAACACTGATATGACGGAAACTAGGGCGGCAAGAGTGGAACAAAACACCAGGCATAAGGCCGAGCCTTCCACCCTTTACCAAGTATATAGTTGCATTAATTAAATAAGCGATATTGTGATATCCCAACAAAATGTCCATGTTCCAACATGGAACAGACTCCAATCTTCACCTGCAACTATCAATGCTATAAGAAGGGCTGACCAAAGCGGTAACATAGCCAAACAACGGTTTGCTAGGACAAGGTGAGTTAGAGGATTGACATGGCAATATGGGAGGCATGATAAGCAAGTGGTAGGTATCATAGCATAGGCATAGCAAAAGAGAGAGCATCTAGCAAGCAAAGATAGAAGTTATTTCGAGGGTATGGTCATCTTGCCTAAAATCCCACAAGGAAGAAGAACGAGTCCACGAAGAAGACAAACGGACGTAGTCAACGGATCCTCACAAACGCAATGTTGCCGGAACCAACCCGAAGAAGCAACACCGGAAAGGAGCAAACAACATAGTAAACAACCGTCACATAATCATGGCACGATGCGCAAACAACTATGATGCATGTCCGGTTTAATGAGGCATGGCATGGCAAAATGCACAAACAATCCTACAAATTAAGTGGAGCTCAACATGCAACTCCGTTGCATATTGACGAAACCCCACATGACTTATTTAGTTTGATCTTGTTTATGTACCCCAACAATATTAAATGTTGTTAAACATGGCAAGAGGGTGAAGCAAATGAAGACTACCTATCTAGGCAAGTTTAAATGAGGCCGGAGACAATGAACAACAATTCCGGAAAATCCTCATGTGCATATATTAGGTTTGGTACTGTTCTTCCCTAAACCATATTTTATAGTTGTTAAACATGCAAAGTGATGCCACCATGTTAAACTATGCATTTTTCTACCCCATTTACATATAAATATTATTTAAATCCGAGCTACGGTTATTTAGTTATGAATTAAAGCATTTTAACATGGCATAGAGGCAAATTTAATCAAACCGCAATTTAAACATTTTAAACACGGATGAAAATGGCAAATTATGAAACTAGACAAAATTCTAAGCAAGTTTCATATATTAAGTTTTTACATGTGATGCTTAGTTATTAAGTTATTATATGCATGAACTATGAGGAGTTTTCTGTAAAAACAGGCAGACTCTGGTTAAATGGCAAAATTCGCAGTGCATAAAAAAATATAATGGTCTGAAACAGGTTGGCCCAATCGGCGAGAAAAAAATAACAGAGGGCACTGGGGGGGCTGCTCACCCTGGGCCGAGGCCCGGTCGATGTAACAGTGGCAGGCCGGCAGGGGTGCATCTGGGCCTCGGGCGCTGGCAGGCTGGCCAACACGGGCGCTGGATCAAGTCAACGAGGGGCGCGCCTTGTCGTGAAGCAGGGGATGCAGCGGCGACTCCCGCGGTCGGACATGGCGACAGGGACGACGTGGAGGCGAACGGGGCCGGCCGCGATGGAAGGGAGCTACAAGGCCATGGCGTAGCGCGGCCATGGGCGAGCCGAGGCTGGTCCGTCAACACAGGTAGGCGCTCGTTCTGTTGTAGGGGAAGTAGAGGCCGTCGATGACATGGACTTGCGGCGGCGCCGAGCTGCAGCGAGGTCGTGGGGGCGCGGGACTTGGACGCGGGGCTCTGAGACGACGCGTCGGCGGATCCGGGCGTGGGGAAGGAGGCAGGGGCGCGCGGCTCATCCCCTAGGCTCACCGGCGAGAGAATGCAGCGACTGCTGCTGTTGACTGAAGAAAAGAGAGAGAGAGGTTCAGAGAAGGTTCAGGGGAAGGAAGCAAAGAGAGACTGCGGACAGGGGACTCCAGCGGGCAGGTGATGGTGACGAGGTGCAGCAGCGCCGCTCGCACAGCCTCCTCATGGTCGCGGGGTCCGAGCGAAATAGGGGCACGAGAATGAGGGGCTCCGCGGGCAGGAGCTGCGGCTTGACGGCGAGGGCCATGGCACGGTGTTGCTCGGGACCTAACGGCGTTGCTCTTGATCCATCCTCGATCAAGGCACGGGATGGGGGGATGAGGCGCTGGATGGAGGCCGAGAGGATTTTTGGATCGATGGGGATTGGGTTTGGATCAGGCAAGATGGAGGCTGGTTGGTTGGTTGGTTCGGCGCTGAGAACAAGAGAAGTGGTGGCGGCGTGGGTATGGGATGGATGGGACATAATCCTAGATTATAGGGTTTGGTCTAGTTATAAATACCGAGTGGATTTGGGTAGGGGCTAATCCGTCCCTTCGATCGTATTTGGTCGGTCAGGAAAAATAGGCTAGGGAGCCCAAATAAGAAAACGGAGACGTTTTGTAGATGTTTGGGGATGATCCGGACACAATGGTAACGACTGTCCGGGTCGGGTTCGGGACAACTTTCGGACGCGTGCGAGGGGAGGTCCGCGGGCTGACGAGAGAGGTTAGGTTGGGCCTATCGGTAGGCAGTGGGCTGTGCAGAAAGCCTTGGACTAAGAGAAGAGAAGAGAGAGACCCGGCGACTGTTTCCGGAAACCGAAAATGTCCGACGTTAGACCGGCTATAATGACGCTATAGTTTAACGGTTGGGCTATCAAACGAACTCCGAATGCGATGAAACTTGACAGGCGGTCTATCTACACTATAATAAGACCACACGCCAACTTTCGACCCAATCCGAGAACATTTTCCAGCCACTTATAATACTATTTCGGGCATGGCGTGGGCGCGTGCAAGTGTGGTTGGGCTCAGAACGGACAACGGAGAGAACTCGAAGAGCCCGGATGAATGCAAGTTTTTAAAACATGATGATGCAATGCACCTGATGACATGGCAAGATGCAACACGCAAGCGAATTACATGGCAACATCGGCGAATAACTGGAAGACACCTGGCACATCGGTCTTGGGGCATCACAACACTCCACCACTATGAGAGGATCTCGTCCCGAGATCTAGAATGGCACCGAAGGGAAAACGGAAGAGAAAGAGAAGAGGTAAAACTAAGTTGCTTCTTTGACAAACGAGTGAAACCAAAGAACCTTGAAAATGTTAAGCCATTTTGAGGAAATAATACAATGGAGATGAACGAAGTTGAAAGCACTCCGTTAGGAAAGAGGAACAAGGAAGAACAAATTCGTATGGCACTCTGGTTAAAAGAGATGCAAGACTTGATAAGGCGAAAAGAACTTGAGCAAAAGGGCACAACACTCCGGTTAAATGGATAGGCCTGAAAAGAACATGATCTTTGACAAAATGAGATGATGGGTGAATAGAACAACATCGAAATGCCTCCAGAATGAAAGAATAGAAGATAGATAATTGAAATAGGAGAATGGAGAAGAAAATGTCAACTTCTGCCACAAAAGAGCTTGAAAAGGCATACTTAGGATAAGGTTCGGACGGAGTTGTTGGAAAACCAACAACGAAAAAGGATAAGCTTGATATGGTCTTATAGAATAAATCTCAAATTATGAGGTGACAACCTGCCACTCACAGGAAAAAGAATTGGATTGGTATGAACAAGGAGACGAGAAAATATTTCACCGGGAGGATAAAGAAGAACTTGGGTCCTTTATAAGCACCATAGACAGCAACAAACCTTAGGGAAGTCTTTAGGTGGAATATAACCCAAGATAACTCAAATGACGAGATTGATGGATTTAAAATATCTCATCCTTGACAACATGTGAATCATGAAACATGAACTCAAATTATCGAGAATGACATAATACCACCTCCAACAATATGGAAGAAAGAATTGCACTTCGAAATGCAAGATGAAGAATGCTTGAGCTCCTCTGAAAAGAATCTCGATGAACACTTCGTGAAAGAATTAAATCCTTGATGATCCATCATGTAGAACCTTCATAAAGAACTCCAGTAAACAAAAGGAATGATCAAACGAAAGGAAAGAGAAGTTGAAAACACAAGGTGAAACCTTGTAATGATTTAGATGAAAATCCATGGTGAAATAATTGTAAAGGTTGGGACTCCGGAAAAGAAAGATCAGACGCATGAAATCGAGAATTTGATGAACCTCCAGAATAAGGAATTAATCACTTGGATGAAACAAGAATAAGAATTACATTATGATTATCCTTCACCAATTAAATTGATGACCATCGACGGATTTTACAAACTACTTATTCTCATTGCAAAGGATTGAAGAGAGATGTAGCATGAACCTGGGAAATTATTGAACGAACCACCAGTAGGATAGAAATAACAAATGAATCGATACAATAACAAAGGAAGAGAAATCTTGAACGAGCCACCGGTAAGAATTGAAAATGAACGAAGTAAAGATAAAGAAACACCAGGAAGAATTTTAAAAAGAACGAAGATGCTTGAGACAATCTAGATACATGAGAACGAAGGGATCATAACTGATTAGAGATCACTTGAATGATGCACCATTAAGATTGGAGAATGATAACTGAATTCTGAGAATGAATAAACCTGAAATGATGTACTCCGGAAAAAACAAACTGAGAAGACTCTTGAATAGCTCCGGATGGGTGAAAAGGATTCTCACAATCAAAAACAATTATGAGATGATGGCCGAGAATGGGGCAAGATTTAAAAGAAACTCTTCTTCGGTCTTCAATATCTGAGAATTACGCCGAGAAACACCACCAAATTGTTGAGATCCTCCGGAATAAAGAAGAATGGAAAAGTTGAACCAACGATGAAAAGAATTTGAAAGATCTTGGGGAAAGGCATTTGACTGAAGATAAATCATTCTTACGTCAAACTTTGAAAAGAATTTGATGGTAGCTCCGGAGAAAAATAGAAGAGTCAGGTAAGATCCTGGAGAAAGACCTGTGGGTTAGGGCCCACTCAAAAGATACACCGTTGAACGATTTGAAGGAGAGATTGCACCGGTTTAATTAAATGGCTTGAATGGGATAATAACCTCGAAATAGGTTGAACGGATCTTGGATGACAAGACGAGCCTTCTGAGATATCTTCAGGGCACCGGAACAAATGAATAGCAAGAAATGAATGATTATGAGGTACATCGGCATGAGAAAACATTGAAATACGGAAAAGAATATGATCAACACCAAAAGCTTGAATTGAAACCACTGGAGAAGATTTAGAATGGGTAAAGATGTACTTGAGGTTCCGTTAGGATCTTCATGAAAATCACCGGGTAAGAGCATTGACGGAAAAGAATGGAGAGACTTCACAAGAATAAAACGATACTTGATAAAGAAATATTAGTCCTTGAGGAAAAAGGGTGGGTGGGCGGGAAAAACAAAGGCAACTTGGAGACGGATGAAACAAACACCGTTGAGAAGAACTGATAATTGATCTTGCGAATGTTGAAGTGATCGGATCCACTTGAAGCGAAGCACACCGGTTAAAAAGGATTGACAAAACAATCTTGATGATCAAGAAGGATTAGTATTCACATAAAAATATGAGAACACTGCTTAGGAAAGGGATGGAATCCACATTTGTCTCTGAAGCAACTCGAATACCACAACTCAAAACAAAACAAAGGATTGGCTTGCAGAATAAGCCGGAACAAACATATGATAGAGATTTCGTCCGAAGTTTTCGTGGTGGGGCCTACACGGGCTCGATCGTATAGCACCATCATGTACAAGGCAGTGCACATGACATACGAAGCGTCCCCGAGTCGGCATAGCCAAGGACTCTTTAAGACACAACGAGACCACTGTAAAACCAACCGTGGATAGGCGGACCACTAGACGTCGAACCCCAATTTCGTATCATACATCTGTCGGAAAGAAATCCTAGGAGCTACTTGAATTCCCACTTATAAACTCCTGAAACTTTCCGGTTATGCAATCAGGTGTTTGGGATACAGGGGAAACATAATATCTCACCCAAAACTAGCAAATCCTACATCCAGCTGTATCCATCCTTCAACACATAACCAATAAACCTTCGGAAATCATCTACCTCAACCTTCAAAAAGCATCCGTTATACGAGTTATGGCAATACTCCCAAACTCCCGCCCCAGTACTGGGTGGCGTCGAGGTTATCTCACCAACAACTGCATAAAAGAGATTTTCGATGTCGGCGAAACTAACTCAGGTATTCCAGAATTGCAATGATAAAATTGTGACGACAACACCTCGGAGCTCAACTCCCCGGGACACTGCCACGACCCCTAAATGATAGGAGGCACCAAGAACAATGGTCTCGTCACAAATCCATCGGAATGATTCCAGGATACCCGCGTGATCCTAATTTTTTTAATAAATTTGAGAAGAGAAGAGTCAAAACTCTACGTCAGGATGCCTCACCAGAACGACGAAGGGACTAAGGAGTAAAAAGAATTCCTAACTCTCTGATATATAGAATCATAAATGACTCAAAACATTTCTAGACTCAATAACGCCAGCGATTTGATCAAGCAGGGGGCTCCTAAGGTCGGGGATGGCTCTAATTACCAACTTGTAACGCCCTTGATGCGGCTATATCTCTCACGTGTCGAAGCACGACTTAGAGGCATCACCGCATTGAAAGCAATGTCGCAAGTGAGGTAATCTTCGCAAACAACCTATGTAATACATAAAGGGAAAGAGATACATAGTTGGCTTACAATCGCCACTTCACACAGTTAAAAGAATAAAGCATTACATCAACCAAATACAATCAAGGCCCGACTACGGAGCCAAAATAAAAGAAGACTACCCCAAAAGCTACACAGATCCCCGATCGACCCCAGCTGGGCTCCACTACTAATCAACTAGAACGAAACAACACCAAGGACAAGATCTTCATTGAGCTCCTCCTTGAGATCGGTTGCGTCATCTGCTCGGTAACATCGGCACCTGCAAACTGGTTTTGGAAGTAACTGTGAGTCACGGGGACTCAACAATCTCACACCCTCGCGATCAAGACTATTCAAGCTTATAGGAAGGGTAAAAGGTATGAGGTGGAGCTGCAGCAAGCGACTAGCATATATGGTGGCTAACATACGCAAAAGAGAGCGAGAAGAGAAGGCAAAGCACGATCGAGAAACTATGATCAAGAAGTGATCCTAGAACAACCTACGTCAAGAATAACTCCAACACCGTGTTCACTTCCCGGACTCCGCCGGAAAGAGACCATCACAGTTACACACGTGAATGATGTGTTTTAATTAAGATCAACTTCAGGTTTTCTACAACCGGACATTAACAAATGCCCATCTGCCCATAACCGCGGGCATGGCTTTCGAAACTCCAAATCCTTGCAGGGGTGTCCCAACTTAGCCCATCACAAGCTCTCACGGTCAACGAAGGATATTCCTTCTAGCGGGAAGACCCGATCAGACTCGGAATCCCGGTTACAAGACATCCTCGACAATGGTAAAACAAATCTAGGAAAGCCGCCCGATGCGCCGACATCCTGATGGGAGCTGCACATATCTCGTTCTCAGGGCAACACCGGATAGGTCAAGCTACGAGTAAAACCAGCCCTCAAGTTTCCCAGAGGTGTCCCCGCAGGCTGCCCATTTCGGACCAACACTTAGACAAGCACTGGCCCGGGGGGGTTAAAATAAATATGACCCTTGGGCTGGCCTAACCCAAGGGAAAAAGAGGCTAGGTGGTGAATGGTAAAACCAAGGTTGGGCCTTGCTGGAGGAGGTTTATTCAAAGTGAACTGTCAAGGGGTTCCCATTATAACCCAACCGCGTAAGGAACGCAAAATCCGGGAACATAACACCGATATGACGGAAACTAGGGCGGTAAGAGTGGAACAAAACACCAGGCATAAGGCCGAGCCTTCCACCCTTTACCAAGTATATAGATGCATGAATTAAATAAGCGATATTGTGATATCCCAACAAAATGTTCATGTTCCAACATGGAACAAACTCCAATCTTCACATGCAACTATCAATGCTATAAGAAGGGCTGAGCAAAGCGGTAACATAGCCAAACAACGGTTTGCTAGGACAAGATGAGTTAGAGGTTTGATATGGCAATATGGGAGGCATGAGAAGCAAGTGGTAGGTATCGTAGCATAGGCATAGCAAAAGAGCGAGCATCTAGCAAGCAAAGATAGAAGTTATTTCAAGGGTATGGTCATCTTGCCTGAAATCCCGCAAGGAAGAAGAACGAGTCCACGAAGAAGACAAACGGACGTAGTCAACGGATCCTCACAAACGCAACGTTACCGGAACCAACCCGAAGAAGCAACACCGGAAAGGAGCAAACAACATAGTAAACAACCATCACATAAGCATGGCACGATGCGCAAACAACTATGATGCATGTCCGGTTTAATGAGGCATGGCATGGCAAAATGCACAAACAATCCTACAAATTAAGTGGAGCTCAACATGCAACTCCGTTGCATATTTATGAAACCCCACATGACTTATTTAGTTTGATCTTGTTTATGTACCCAACAATATTAAATGTTGTTAAACATGGCAAGAGGGTGAAGCAAATGAATACTACCTATCTAGGCAAGTTTAAATGAGGCCGGAGACAACGAACAACAATTCCGGAAAATCCTCATATGCATATATTAGGTTTGGTACTGTTCTGCCCTAAGCCATATTTTATAGTTGTTAAACATTCTAAGTGATGCCACCATGTTAAACTAGGCATTTTTCTACCCCATTTACATATAAAGATTATTTGAATCCGAGCTACGGTTATTTAGTTATGAATTAAACCATTTTAACATGGCATAGAGGCAAATTTAATCAAACCGCATTTTAAACATAGATGAAAATGGCAAATTATGAAACTAGACAAAATTCTAAGCAAGTTTCATATATTAAGTTTTTACATGTGATGCTTAGTTATTAAGTTATTATATGCATGAACTATGAGGGGTTTTCTATAAAAACAGGCAGTCTCTGGTTAAATGGCAAAATTCGCAGCGCATAAAAAATACAATGGGCTCAAACAGGTTGGCCCAATCGGCGGGAAAAAATAATAGAGGGCGCTGGGGGGCTGCTCACCCTAGGCCGAGGCCCGGTCGGTGTAACAGTGGCAGGCCGGCAGGGGCGCTTCTAGGCCTCCAGCGCTGGCAGGCTGGCCCACTCGGGCGCTGGATCAAGTCAATGAGGGGCGCGCCTCGTCGTGAAGCAGGGGATGCAGCGGCGACTCCCGCGGTCGGACATGGCGATGGGGACGACGTGGAGGCGAACGGGGCCGGCCACGATGGAAGGGAGCTACAAGGCCATGGCGTAGCGCGGCCATGGACGAGCCGAGGCTGGTCGGTCAACGCAGGTAGGCGCTCGTTCTGTTGTAGGGGAAGCAGAGGCCGTCGACGACGTGGACTTGGGGTGGCGCCAAGCTGCAGCGAGGTTGTGGGGGCGCGGGACTTGGACGCGGGGCTCCGGGATGACGCGTCGGTGGATCCGGGCGTGGGGAAGGAGGCAGGGGCGCGCGGCTCATCCCCTAGGCTCACCGACAAGAGAATGCAGCGACTGCTGCTGTTGGCTAAAGAAAAGAGAGAGAGAGGTTCAGAGAAGGTTCAGGGGAAGGAAGCAAAGAGAGACGGCGAATAGGGGACTCCGGCAGGCAGGTGATGGTGACGAGGTGCAGCAGCGCCGCTCGCACAGCCTCCTCATGGTCGCGGGGTCCGAGCGAAACAGGGGCACGGGGACGAGGGGCTCCGCGGGCAGGAGCTGCGGCTTGACGGCGGGGGCCATGGCGCGGTGTTGCTCGGGGCCTGACGGCGCTGCTCTCGATCCATCCTCGATCAAGGCACGGCAGGGGGGGATGAGGCGCTGGATGGAGGCCGAGAGGATTTTTGGATCGATGGGGATTGGGTTTGGATCGGGCAAGATGGAGGCTGGTTGGTTGGTTCGGCGCTGAGAACAAGAGAAGTGGCGGCAGCGTGGGGATGGGATGGATGGGACATAATCCTAGATTATAGGGTTTGGTCTAGTTATAAATACCGAGTGGATTTGGGTAGGGGCTAATCCGTCCCTTCGATCGTAATCGGGCGGTCAGGAAAAATAGGCTAGGGAGCCCAAATAAGAAAACGGAGACGTTTTGTAGATGTTTGGGGATGATCCGGACACAACGGTAACGACTGTCCGGGTCGGGTTCGGGACAACTTTCGGACGCGTGCGAGGGGAGGTCCGCGGGGTGACAAGAGATGTTAGGTTGGGCCTATCGGTAGGCAGTGGGCTGTGCAGAAAGCCTTGGACTGGGAGAAGAGAAGAGAGAGACCCGGCGACTATTTCCGGAAACCGAAAACGTCCGACGTTAGACCGGCTATAATGACGCTATAGTTTAACGGTTGGGCTATCAAACGAACTCCGAATGCGATGAAACTTGACACGCGGTCTATCTACACTATAATAAGACCACACGCCAACTTTCAACCCAATCCGAGAACATTTTCCGGCCACTTATAAAATACTATTTCGGGCATGCCGCGGGCGCGTGCAAGTGTGGTTGGGCTCCGAACGGACAACGGAGAGAACTCGGAGAGCCCGGACGAATGCAAGTTTTTAAAACATGATGATGCAATGCACCTGATGACATTGCAATATGCAACACGCAAGTGAATGACATGGCAACGTCGGCGAATAACTGGAAGACACCTGGCGCATCGGTCTCGGGGCGTCACACACACGAGCCGACACATAAAACTGTGTGGGATGTACGTATGAACGGAAATGTTTTCCCTAGATTGACTGTGGGATCTACATAAGAACAGAAACGTATTCCTTGGATTGACCGTGTGGGATGTACATACCTATGGAAATGATTTTCTGGGATTCTTCGTGTGGTATGTACATACCTACGGAAATGTTTTTCTCAGATTACCGTGTGGGATGTACATACCTACGGAAATGATTGGGTTTCGATGCCTCGCCCGATCGCACACGGCCCCAGCCTGTGTCCCAGGAGGGCCTATCCCCGGCGATTTCTAGGTCGTGTGGGAAGGACCGCCCCTATCGCCCATGCTCACTTGGTGACGATTCCAAATGCCGTCACGGAAAGGGGTTAAAAACCATTTGTATAGCACCAACGCACACCAGTGTTGGCTCCAGTATTTTTCTTTTTTCATATAAAAATTCCTCGCAAAGTTTTGTTCCAATCCGAGAACTTTTATTTCTGCACAAAAACAACACCATGGTAGTTCTGCTGAAAACAACGTCAGCCCGGGTTAGTTTCATTCAAATCATGCAAATTAGAGACCCAAAACAAGAGGAAAAGTAGATACGACCAAGACATATCAACTCCCCCAAGCTTAAACCTTTGCTTGTCCTCAAGCAATTCAGTTGATAAACTGAAACTGAAAAAGAAAAACTTTTACGAACTCTTTTGCTCTTGTTTGCATTAATAGGCTTAAACAACACCCAGGTTTTCTGCCAAGATTATAACTAACATGTAGAAAATAACTCTTAAAAATTATATTAACTCATATCTATGACATAATCAACTAGCGAGTAATAATAAGATATCTCAAACGACAACACGTTGTCAAAACAACCATGATATAATATGACAATAGTGGTATCTCGCTAGCCCTTTCTGAGACCGCAAAAACATAAATATAGAGCACCTCCAAAGTTCAAGTATCGACTAAACATTGTAATTCATGGTAGAAAAGATCCATTCATGATGCACCCAACATTAGCTACACAAAATGCATGAGCATGACAATAGTGCTCTCAGGTTCTGGCGCTTATTTGAGAAGGTGATACACAACATAAAAGTAAATAGATAGTCCCTTCGCAGAGGGAACTAGTGATTTGCAGAGCTGGCAGAGCTCAAGTTTTTAAAATAGAGGTAAATGAAATTTTGAGATGTGCACCATTCTTGTTTACTTCGCAACCATTAGTTATCAATATCTTCCATGCTAAACACATTAGTGGCGGTTTCCAAGCGATAAAGTAAAGGCTATGACTCTGTAGGAGTTTTTGTTTGACTATTTGTAAGCTCTTTTCCTTTGCAGTTCGGGACTGGGAATCCCTATTACCGCCCCTTCTCATGCAATGACGAGTGAATAAACACTCATCATGAGATTAACCCGCTTAGCATGGAAGATACCGACTACCTCCTGTCGCTCTATGAACAATCCAGACACATAAAATGGGTATTTATTTGAAGTTTTTAGAGGTGGCACATGCAAATTTACTTAGGACGGCAGGGTAATACCACATATAGGTAGGTATGGTGGACTCATCGGGAATAACTTGGGTTTAAGGTTTTTGATGCACAAGCAAATTCCCACTTAGTATAGGCAAAGGCTAGCAAATAGGTTGAGAAGCGGCGAGCTAGAGAGCAACAACGGTCATGAACATGCATTATGCATAAGTAACATTGGATACTAGCATGAGTAGGATATGAACACCGTGAACATAAATATCATGGAGGCTATGTTGGTTTTGATTCAACTACATGCATGAACATGTGCCAAGTCAAGCCACTCGAACATTCAGAGGAGGATACCATACCATCATACTACATCACAATCATTTTAACGCAATGTTGACATCCAAGATAAATAACTATCCACTCCTAGCTACTTATGCATGGCATGAGAAACTATAATATCTAATTGTCATTGCAAAAAAATTAATCATAATAGGCTGAATCATGGATACTAGGTTAAACATATTTACAAAAAACAAACAAGTTGAATTCATACCCGTTTCCCTCTACCACTGTCAGTTCATCAAATAACGTCATTATTGACTTTCACTTGCACGATCGAATGATATGAGAATAATAATAGTGCAAGAGTGTCGAGGACTAAGATGGAATCTGCAAACATTTTATTTAAAAGGAGAAGATAAGGTAATATGGGCTCTTTGTTAGATCAACAATAATGAATATGAGAGCCACTCAACATTTTCATTGTGGTCTTCTCCTCGGTATGACTCAAAAGAAAGAAAAAGAAAATCAGAGAAACACACTGAAATATTTCTGGAGTTTTTGGCTTTTTCTTAAACAAGCAAATAAAAGGGAAAAGCAAAAACGAGAAAAACTATTTACACGGGAAAGCTCCCGACAAGTTAAAGAAGAATAAGGAAATCTTTTTGGGTTTTCTTTTTAGATACTACGGCAAACTACGCTAGAAACAAAAATCAAAAAGAAGCAGGAAATATTTTTGTATTTTCTCAAAGTTTTTCAAACACACAGGAAGAAAGCGAGAAAATAAATTTAGCATGGATAATACAATGAAAGAGTGTGGACACCGACAACTGAAATGAAATGTAGAACATGAATGTAATGTCGGTGGAGATACGTACTCCCCCAAGCTTAGGCTTTTGGCCTAACTTGGTACTCAGTCAGTAGCCTGCATAATGATCGGAGTGATAGCTCATGGAGGTTCTCGATGCAGATGCCTCAGACTGTCGTGGGACCACAACCGCCGCGTTATGGGCTCGGGCCTCGCTCTCAAGAATAAAATATATTCCCCTACTGTGAACATCAAACAGAGCAGGTGCATGCAAATATGTATGCACAACGAAACTTTTATTAAACAAAAGTTTATAAGTGAAATTATGGGCTTCACCACTAAGGATCTTATGACGTTTCATAGCATCAAAATCTAAGTACTACGTGGGTAAAATAGGGTCATAAGGCGAAGGTGAAACATCCAGCTCTCTTGCTAAGCGTGTGGCATAAATTCCACCATAAAAATATCCACTACCAGCATTCTGTTGCAACCTACGTGCAACAATTGCTCCAAGGTTATAACTCTTGTCACCAGTGAGAGTGGTGCGTATGAGGCTCAAGTCTGGAGCGTAAAGTGTACTACAATATTGTTTGCCTACAATGTATTTTCCATTAAATAAAGCAAAGTACTGTATTGCGGGAAAATTAATGCTCTTTATTCTACCTTGCATCCCTCCCCTAGTCTCACCATAGCAAAGACTAGTCAAGAATATCTCAAACTCGGACCTTGGCGGTTCGTCAAGCGAACCCCAGAATGGGATTTTGCAGTGGTGAGCAAATCTCTCAAAATATATGGTGAATGGATTTTCATACAATTTAAATGACACCCTAGACACACAAGGATGGAATTTAAATCCTTTGACAAATGATTCATTGAGAGTGAGGTGTTGGTTGCACTTATCTGAAATGTAGGGACCAAGCTCGGCATTGTAAACATATTGCTCAAATTCTTCCTTAATGCCCACACTCACCATATAATCGTTGCATGGTCGCAAGCATGTTTTGGTGGCGGCATGTCGTATGGAACTTTCACTTGGTTCAACATATGACCGACGAGCAGAGCTGCTACTAGAAAGATGCCTCCGAGGATCTCCTCCTCGAAGAACTCCTTCCAAAGAGGTTCATCATATTCACGTACAATTTTTTGGAAATTTTGGCCACAAAAATTTGTTAACAAAACTTCACAAGATTGATAGCAACTACTCATAGGGATACATAGAGGCCAAAGCAAGCATTCAAACTACTTAGAACTCTAAGAATTCGATAGGCAAGCTCATCTACAACAACACCAAGAGTAGCTAAATATTCAAAATATAAACCACTAAAACAAAAACTAATTGGACAAACGGAGGAGTCACATACCAAGCAACAATCCCCTGAAACAGTTTCAGAAACGGAGATTCGGGCAAAGAGATCGAAATCCGCGGGTTTGAGAGCAAGAACACGAGAGAGAGAGAGAGAGAGAGAGAGAGCAATGGTGATTTTTTTCTAGAGGTAGGTGGTGATGTGGGATGAAGAGATAAGTGAGGAGGCCCACGTGGGGACCACAACCCACCAGGGCACGCTTGGGGGGTCCTTGCGCACCCAGGTGGGTTGTGACCACCTGGTGCATCTTACTCTGATGTTATTTGCACAAAATATTCTAAAATATTCAGAAAAAAATCGTATTAAATTTTCAGAGCATTCTGAGCACTTCAATTTTTTGGTCATTTTTTTATTGCACAGGAAATTCAGAAAACTGACAAAACATGACATTTTATTTTATTTAACTAATAAAAGTAGAAAAAAAGTTAGGGACAGAGAGTAGTGCTCACTAAATTCATCAACTTCAACCATTCAAAAATGATCCATTAATAAGGTTGATCAAGTCTTATTAACAACCACTTTCGATTAGCATGAAACCGAAGAACTTTCTGTTGGGATCCCAATCCTAAGTCACACCGATCTAGCATGTAACACTTCATATCACTTTGCGGCCTCACGCACGGTATTCCCACGGGTGCCACCTTACCTGGCCCGGGACCATTTGCGCCTTTTGGCTCACGTATATGATAGTGTCGCTAGCATCCATATGACAGAGAACCCGGGCCGACATGACTAGTCGTGAACCCAAAGTATCACTAACTTACAGGGACAGGCATACATGAATCAACCTCGAGCATGTCGGTCAACAGCGTATGAATCCGGGCTGTAGCACTGGGCTAACAGGACTCCGGGAACCCGGGCTGTAGCAGGCTAGGCAGGACTCTGGATGTCACCGCGTGACATTTCCCCGAAGGGACAGACACAGGAATGAAGTGAATCACATGCCGGCCAATCAAGTGTTCTGGAGCAGTAGTGCTGGGCTAGCAGGACTCTGGTGAACCGGGCTGTAGCGGATTACTATGGCTCATGGAAGCACAAGACTACATTTCCCCATAAGAGAGGCTACCAGAGGTAAACAACTAGGTTGTCGGATCCCACACATAGTAATACACGTTACACGTACGCATAACATGCAAGTATGTGCTATACAACATGGCATCACAACATAACTCAAACTCATATAGATAAAGGCCCAGAAGAGCCACATAGCATTCAATACAAACAGGGGTCTCATAACCCATCATTCAGAGCATACAAGCAACGGAAGCATTACATGTCTGAGTACAGACAACTACAAAAGGAAAAGACTAAGAAGCCTGACTAAACACGACCCTCCCAAGGGTACAAGATCATAGCTGGGATACAAGCTACTCGTCGAAGTCACTAGTGTAACCAACTGCAAAACATAAATAAGCAAACGTGAGTACGAAGGTACTCAGCAAGTCTTACATCATAACTATCTACATATGCAACATTATCAACAAAAGGGGGGTGGTGGAGTTTTAACAGCAGCGAGCCAGCTTTGACTCAGTGGCTAACCTATACTACGAGTATCAGAAACTTCTTTGAGGTAAGAAGACGCACACGAGTCCACATATTCACCATATCAATACTCCAATATGGATCTGTTCCCGTCTCCCTACGAGAAGGCCATCAATAGCACTCACGCTTATCTTGCGGATTTTAGAGTATCCACTTCAAGTTTTCTATGTACTACATAAGTCCTCCAAGTTTCCATATCCGAGGAAAATGGCTATTCGAATAGATAATATTGACCCTGCAGGGGTGTACTTCTTCACACACGCTCTCGCCACTTATAGCCATGTACACGTCATGTACCTCGGCAACCTTCAAGCGGAAGCCGGGCGAGGGTGTCGACCACGACCTGACTAACCACACAAGTCTCTTGTCCAGGTTTATCGCCTATTCGAGTTCCATCCGCAAGGAGTTCCAGCCGAAGTCTCCAGTACGGCCCCAAACGATGTGTGCAGGGTTCCCAAGCCCACCATCCGGGTGCCACTTGGTACACCGTGCCACGGTGCCTAGTCTGTCCCAAGCCCGTCCCGTCGGACACCACCTGGTAGACAAGTAGCACTACCTACAAACGCCAGAAACTAGTTGCAACTCCTGGACAGAGATCAAGTGGATTAATAAGCCAAGAGGGGCCGGATGACCGGAACCCAATGTGTGGTAGTAACTAGACTTGGATAACATACACAGAACTCAGTGCTTAGGGACGGTTCCAATGAGACAACCCACCATGTACTCCTACATGGCCTCTCATCGCTACCTTTACCAAAAAGTGTTCACACACTTAGCCTTTATCGGTAGGACATGTTCACCACTCCGATTCATTCTCGATGAATCAGACCTGACACAAATCTAAGCATAGCTGGCATAAAGAAATCAAGCATGGATGAGTAGGCACATCAAGGCTCAAGCAACTCCTACTCATGCTAGTGGGTTTCAACCATTTACTGTAGCAATGACAGGTCATCCAGAGGAATGGGTTCAACTACCGCAGCAGAAAAGCAGCAGTTGAATCGTTGTTGTCCTAATGCAGTATAAGGAGCAAGAGCGAGAGAGTGGGATTTATCGAGATGCTCAAGGGGGTTTGCTTGCCTGATAGAACGACGAAGGGGTACGGCTCCTCTGATAGGTACTTGGGAACACCTTCCGGACTGGAACCTATCGAGAAGAAACGGTGCCGGCAATCAACACACAAACAAATGCAACAAAATGATGCATGAACATGACATGTGCAAATGCTAGTGTTTGGGCTAATGCAAGTTGCTACCAAGTTGGTTGAAGCCCATTTGAATCCGTGATTCAAATGCAATTCAAAATGAAGCATTTAAAATGCCCATATTATGTTTTCACTTATACAGCATGTATAAGTTGGTTTTTCATGCATGTAACTAGCATAAATGGATTCCTTGCATTTTTCTGATAATTTTTCATATATAAATTATTTCATTCTAAGCAACGGTTGAATTATTATGATTTTTTTGAAGTTTAGGCAATATTCTGGAATTTCCTGAGTTAAAATAATTCCAGAAAAAGAATAACTGCGCTGGCACTACGTTAGCATGATGTAAGCGAGTCAACGGGGCTGACCAGGTCAAACCTGACCAGTGGGTCCCACTGGTCAGTGACCCAGTCAACTAACTAAGTTAGTTAGTCCTAACTAACTGGGCAGGGCCCGCTAGTCAGTGACTATAGCAGCTAACCTAGTTAGTTAATTAGTGCTAACTAAGGTAATTAGTCGGGCGGGGCCCGCAAGTCAGTGAGAGAGGGGGGAGGTCAAACTGGGCTGTGGGGGTCAACGCACGCCGGAGTTGACCCGGCCCTCATCGCCGGCAAGGCCAGACACGGCGGAGGGGCTCGGGATTCCTCCTTCGGCGACCAAATGGCCGGCGGAGGGCATCTACCTGGAGCTGGGACTCGCCCGCATCCATTTGTGCAAACTGCAGGGGCTGAGGTGGCTCGAGCTTGCTGGAGGCAAGCTCGCGGCGGTGGCCGGAGTTCGGGCGATGATGCAAACGTCGCTATGGTGCACGGCAGGAGCAACAGTTGGTTGCTCTGGGCCCGTGGAGCTGTGCTGAGCACGGTGACGCGCTCGGTTTTGAGCTTGGGCGGTTGCGGCGACGGCGGTGGCATGGCCGGCGGGCGGAAGCTTTCGGCTCCGGTGAAGAGCATGGTTAGGGGACGCGTTCGGCAGCAAGAAGAGAGGAGAAAGACGGCGGGGCTCACTGGGGGTCGGAAGAGAAGGTCAGCGGGCTCGGGGGCGCGCCAGACTTCGCGAATCGCCGGCGGTGATCGGTGGCGCTCGAGGTGGAAGACGAGCTCGAGGGCGTCACCACGGTGCTCCTGGGTTTGGGATCTTCCGCGTGGAGGAGCTGTGCGTCGTCACGGAGCTTTTGGACACGGGGAAGGGGCGAGAAGACCACGGTGGTCACAGTGGTAGCGAACGGCGGCGACGGACCCGTTCGGGCGTGCTACAGAGAGAGAGCAGGGGAAGGGAGAGTGAGCTGCGAGAGAGGGGAAGGACTAGGGGGCTCGGGCATCTCCAGGCGCCCGGTCAAGGACGGGGAAGGAAGCAGGAGGTGGCGGGGAGATGTGGTCGCGGTCGGCTGTGAGGCGGGCACGCAGCAGCTCCTACTGGCAGGAGCTTGAAGAAGCTCCTGGCGGTTGGGCTGGTGGGCTGGGCCGAGAGAAGCTGGGCCAGGCTAGAGGGAGGCCATGTAAGTGTTTTCCCCTCTCTTTTTTCTCTTTTCTTCTCTATTTTTCTGGCATTTGTTCTGATTTAGTAAAATACAAAATCATTTTATTTTCTTCTGATAATTTTTGCAGGGACCTAAGGGGTTATTCCAAAGCCCCTCGGCAAAAATCAGAATTTTTGGACATATATAAAATATATCACATATATATATCCAAGGCAAATAATTATTGTATTAATCCCAAAAGGCCAAAACGAATATTTATGGGCTCCTAAAATTATTGGTTTGAATTTTACCTCTGACCAATAGTTTCATAGAGCAACATGAACATTTTCTTGGTCCTTTTTGGAGCACGTTTTATCTGGGTCATTTCCAGAAATGATTTCTAAGGGTTTCACAAATCCCCATTTCAAATTTAAATGGAATTTAAACATGATGCACAAATGACTAGCTAGTCTAGGATCATACCAGAACTAGGGATGTGACAACTCGCCCCCACTCGGAAGAATCTCGTCCCGAGATTTAGGAGTTGGCGGAAAGAAAGCAGGGTACCCAAGTCGAAGACGATCTTCTCGCTCCCAAGTAGCTTCTCTCTCGGCATGATGAGACCACTGAACCTGGAGAAACTTGATGTTATGACGTCGAGTGAAACACTCTGCTTGATCCAGAATGCGAACGGGGTACTCTCGATAAGTGAGGTTATCTTGGAGATCAAGCGTTTCGTGGTCCACTCCGCGGATGGGATCCGAGAAGCAACGCCTGAGTTGAGAGACATGGAAGACATCATGAACTCGAGAAAGATGTGGGGGTAGTTCCAACTGGTAGGCAACCTCTCCTTGTTTAGCGAGAATGCGAAAAGGACCGATGTAACGAGGAGCCAACTTGCCCTTGATACTGAAACAATGGGTACCCTTCAAAGGAGTAACCCAAAGGTAAGCCTTGTCGTCAACTTCATAAGCCACTTCCTTATGACGACGGTCATACTGGCTCTTTTGACGAGATTGGGCTGTTTTCAAATTCTCACGAATGATGCGAACTAGCTCTTCTGCCTCCTGGATCATATCCGGTCCAAAGAATTATCTTTTGCTGGTTTCTGACCAGTTCAAAGGTGTTCGACATCTTCGTCCATAGAGAATCTCAAAAGGAGCTTTCTTAAGACTGCATTGATAGCTATTGTTATAAGAAAACTCGACGAAAGGAAGACACTTCTCCCAATCCATACCGAATGAGATAACACAAGCCCTAAGCATGTCTTCAAGAATTTGGTTGACCCTTTCCACCTGACCACTTGACTGAGGGTGGAAAGCGGTACTGAAAGAAAGATGAGTTCCCATGGCATTCTAGAAACTTTCCCAGAAATGAGAGGTGAAAAGACTGCCACGGTCTGAATTGATCTCTAGTGGAACACCATGGAGTGACACTATTCGGGAGATATATAAGTCAGCGAGCTGACTAGCAGTGATACTCTCTCGAACAGGTAGGAAGTGAGCCACTTTGGAGAGATGATCAATGACTACGAAGATAGCATTATTTCCTTTCTTGGTCCTGGGAAAGCCGGTGATGAAGTCCATACCAACTTTGTCCCATTTCCACTCGGGAATAGCTAAAGGTTGAAGGGTGCCAGCAGCTCTTTGATGCTCTGCCTTAACGCGACGACAAACATCATAGTTGGCAATATACTGAGCGATTTCTCTCTTCATCCTAGTCCACCAGAACCTCTGGCGTAGGTCCTAATACATCTTTGTACTACCGGGATGAATCGTGAGAGGGGATTCATGGGCCTCCTTAAGGATCAGTTGCTGCATTTGTTGACATTTGGGAACCACCAAACGGTTTCCAAAGTAAACAAGACCTCATTCATCCGTAGAGAAACAGTTGGCAACTCCCTTTGAAATATTTTTCTTGATCCGGGAGATTCCCGTATCATGCTTCCGAGCCTCTATGATCTGATCCGTAAGGGTAGGTTTCGCCACCAAGGTAGAAAGGGAACCATGAGGAGCTATGTGCAGGTTAAGCTTACAGAATTCCTCATGGAGGGGTGGTTGACATTGTTGCAACATGAGGTTGTTGCAATAGGATTTACGACTTAAAGCATCAGCCATGACATTGGCTTTGCCTGGGGTGTAGGTGATTCCTAAGTCGAAATCCGAGATCAACTCCAACCAACGTCTCTGTCTGAGATTCAGATCCGGTTGGGTGAAGATATACTTGAGACTCTGATGGTCAGTGTAGATTTCGCAACGGTTACCAAGAAGGTAATGTCGCCAAGTCTTAAGTGCATAGACTACGGCTGCAAGCTCTAGATCATGTGTAGGATAATTTTCCTCATGGGGATGCAACTGTCGAGATGCATAGGCAATCACATGATGATCCTGCATAAGAATGCAACCTAGTCCTTGACGCGAAGCGTCGCAATAGATAACAAAGTCTTTAGTGAAATCCGGTGGCACGAGTATGGGTGCAGAAGTCAGGCATCTTTTTAGTTCCTGAAAAATGTGCTCACACTGTGGGTCCACTCAAACCTTTTATCTTTCTTGAGAAGCTCCGTGAGGGGTTTGGCCACTTTGGAGAAGTTTTCAACGAAGCAGCGACAATAACTGGCTAGACCAAGGCAACTCCTAACTTGTTTGACCGTTTTGGGTGGAGTCCAATCGAGAACGGCTTTGACTCTCTCGGGATTGATAGCAATGCCCTTACCAGAGATCACGTGGCCCAGATAGGTCACTTCTGGCAACCAAAATTCACACTTGGAGAACTTGGCATAAAGGCGGTGCTCTCTGAGTTTTTCTAACACAAGCCTAAGATGTTCGGCATGCTCTTCCTTGTTCTTCGAGTAAATAAGAATATCATCGAGATAAACCATGACGAACTTATCTAAGTACTCCATAAAGATCGAGTTCATCAAGCGGGAGAAAGTAGCTGGAGCATTGGTTAGGCCGAAAGACATCACGGTGTACTCGTATTGACCATAACGAGTGACAAAGGCCGTTTTGGGGATGTCCCCATTTCTGATCTTGATTTGGTGGTAGCCTAACCTCAAATCCATCTTGGAAAAGACTGAGGATCCAGCGAGCTGATCATACAGGTCGTTGATCCTGGGGAGCGGATACTTGTTCTTTATTGTGACCAAATTAACGGGACGATAATCTACAACCATCCGATCTGTACCATCCTTCTTCTTAACGAAGAGGACAGGACAAGCCCAAGGAGAAGAACTGGGATGGATGAAACCCTTTTGCAAGGACTCATCAAGTTGTTTCTTAAGCTCGGCTAACTCCAAAGGTGCCATCTTGTATGGTCTCCTAGAGATTGGAACAGTTCCTGGGATAAGTTCTATGACAAACTCTACATCTCTGTCAGGTGGGACACCTGGCAGTTCTTCTGGAAAAACATCCGGGAAGTCACGGACTACCGGAATATCTTCAAGGTCTGGAAGAGGGCTGGCATTAAGAGAATAGAGTTGACGCCTTGCAACTCTAGTGGAGACGGTGACTATTTTGCCAGATGGATGTGTAAGTTGAACAGATCTGGTGTAACAATCGATCTTGGCATGATGAGTTGTCATCCAGTCCATACCCAAGATGATGTTAATATCTGAGGACTTGAGAGATATCAAAGAAGCAAGGAATACCAGTCTGTCAACAAGGATTTCATTACCATGGCTTACCTTGGAGGTTTGCCATTTGGAACCAGGAGTCTGGATTATTAGTGGAGTTGGCATATCACAAAATGACATGTCGTGCAACCGAGCATAACCTTCGGATATGAAGGAGTGGGATGCTCCAGTATCGAACAAAACTGAAGCTGCGTGACAATTGACAAGAAGCGTTCCCAGTACGACATCGGGGTCATCTTGAGCTTTTGTAGCTGAGACGTGGTGCACACATACTCGTTCAGTGGTGGCTGGCTTGGTACCGATCATCTTGCCTGATGGCTTCTCACGGCCAACAGACCTCTCAGACTGGGGTGGAGTATAACTGGACTGAGGGTAGTCACGTGAATAGTGCCCTGGTTCTCCGCAGGTGAAACAAGTTCCTGAGGTAGGACGTGGACCTACATTGGCAAGTGGTCCACTAATAGGCCTGGGTGGAGCACGTTGCTGAGCTGGGTGAGGCGCCACATCGGATGGCCTCGGTGCAGATTCAGGTGGAAGAGCTGAGTTCGGAGTCCAAATCCGTCACTTCTGAGAGCCAGAGTTGGAGGAAAAACCCAGATCACGATTGTGCTTACGAGACTCCTCGTAAGTGAGTTCAGCTGTCTCTGCAGTAATGGCCTTGTTCACAAGAGACTGGAAAGTATCACAATGATGCAGGTGGAGATCACGACGCAACTTAGGGTCGAGACCCTTCCTGAACCTAGCCTGTTTCTTGGCGTCTGTGGACACTTCTTCTGTAGCATAGCGGGCGAGGTTTCCAAACTCTCTACTGTAAGCATCAACAGGTAGCTTACCCTGGGTAAAACTACAGAACTCTTCCCTCTTGCAATCAATAAGAGCCCGAGGAATGTGGTGCTCATGAAAAGCCTTGGTGAAATCCCTCCAGGTAGGAATCTGACCAGCTGGAAGCATAGTCTCATAGCTCTGCCACCAAATACTAGCAGGACCTTCCAGGTGATAGGTTACATAGGTGACCTTGTCACCTTCAGCCACGCTCGCAGAATGCAACTTGTGAGTGATGCTCCGGAGCCAGTCATCTGCATCGAGTGGCTCAATGGAATGATGGAAGGTGGGTGGTTTCAGACCAATGAAGTCGGTGATGGAAACCAACTTCTTACGCTGATGTGCGGTGTTCTGCTCAATCTGTGCTAGCAAGCGGTTAGTCTCACGCTTGTTCCTCTCGGATGCTAACAAGAACTCTGCCATCAAAGGCTGGTCGGGAGGATCCTCGTCCCTACCATCTCCGTGGTTCTTTCTATGAGCAACTGAACCTCGGTTAGCAGATGACATCCTGGCACAGAAACCAAGGGAACAAGGATGGAATTAGCATTGACATGAGGATGTGGAATGTAATGCAAAAGCATTGGAAACTCTTGAAATCCTAGGACAATTTCGGCAGCATAACGGTTGTAAATGCTCAAAAGGATTTTGAGACATTCATCAAAGGAATAGCATAATCAATCAGCATCATAATAGCAAGGTTCTGGGTCAAACTGAGGACACACGGAAGTAGTAGAACTGTACGGACACACAAACCCAACAATCCTAGGACTTTACAGTTTAGTAACACGTCATCTTGAGAGATAGAGGAGAAGCCTAGGCCTTAATCCTCGTAGAAAAGAAGAGGCTAACTCAGAAAGAATGACACGAGGTAAAGGAGTAAAAAGAGCCTTACGTTCCCTTCCACAATCAATTCCCTTATATAACTAAAGCATTTCTAGACTCAACTTCGACCAGTTTGGCTTGGTAATCCTACAGTCAGTCAGGCTCTGATACCAATGATGTAGGGACCCTGATCCTAAGTCACACCGATCTAGCATGTAACACTTCATATCACTTTGCAGCCTCACGCACGGTATTCCCATGGGTGCCATCTTACCTGGCCCGGGACCGTTTGCGCCTTTTGGCTCACGTATATGATAGTGTCTCTAGCATCCATATGACAGAGAACCCGTGCCGACATGACTAGTCGTGAACCCAAAGTAGCACTAACTTATAGGGACAGGCATACATGAATCAACCTCGAGCATGTCGGTCAACAGCGTATGAATCCGGGCTGTAGCACTGGGCTAACAGGACTCCGGGAACCCGGGCTGTAGCAGGCTAGGCAGGACTCCGGATGTCACCGCGTGACATTTCCCCGAAGGGACAGACACAGGACCAAAGTGAATCACATGCCGGCCAGTCAAGTGTTCTGGAGCAGTAGTGCTGTGCTATCAGGACTCCGGTGAACCGGGCTGTAGCGGACTACTATGGCTCATGGAAGCACAAGACTACATTTCCCCATAAGAGAGGCTACCAGAGGTAAACAACTAGGTTGTCGGATCCCACACATAGTAATACATGTTACACATACGCATAACATGCAAGTATGTGTTGTGCAACATGGCATCACAACATAACTCAAACTCATATAGATAAAGGCCCAGAAGAGCCACATAGAATTCAATACAAACAGGGGTCTCATGACCCATCATTCAGAGCATACAAGCAACAAAAGCATTACATGTCTGAGTACAGACAACTACAAAAGGAAAAGACTAAGAAGCCTGACTAAACACGACCCTCCCAAGGGTACAAGATCGTAGCTGGGATACAAGCTACTCGTCAAAGTCACTAGTGTAACCAATTGCAAAACATAAATAAGCAAATGTGAGTACGAAGGTACTCAGCAAGTCTTACATCAAAACTATCTACATATGCAACATTATCAACAAAGGGGGGGTGGTGGAGTTTTAACAGCAGCAAGCCAGCTTTGACTCAGTGGCTAACCTATACTACGAGTATCAGAAACTTCTTTGAGGTAAGAAGACGCACACGAGTCCACATATTCCCAATATCAATACTCCACTATGGATCCGTTCCCGTCTCCCTACGAGAAGGCCATCCATAGCACTCACGCTTATCTTGCGCATTTTAGAGTATCCACTTCAAGTTGTCTATGTACTACATAAGTCCTCCAAGTTTCCATATCCCGGGAAAACGACTATTCGAATAGATAATATTGACCCTGCAGGGGTGTACTTCTTCACACACGCTCTCGCCACTTATAGCCATGTAGACGTCATGTACCTCGGCAACCTTCAAGCGGAATCCGGGCGAGGGTGTCGGCCACGACCTGACTAACCACACAAGTCTCTCTCTAGGTTTATCGCCTATTCGAGTTCCATCCGCAAGGAGTTCCGGCCGAAGTCTCCAGTACGGCCCCAAACGATGTGTGCAGGGTTCCCAAGCCCACCATCCGGGTGCCACTTGGTACACCGTGCCACGGTGCCTAGTCTGTCCCAAGCCCGTCCCGTCGGACACCACCTAGTAGACAAGTAGCACTACCTACAAACGCCAGAAACTAGTTGCAACTCCTGGACATAGATCAAGTGGATTAATAAGCCGAGAGGGGCCGGATGACCGGAACCCAATGTGTGGTAGTAACTGGACTTGGATAACATACACAGAACTCAGTGCTTAGGGACGGTTCCAATAAGACAACCCACCATGTACTCCTACATGGCCTCTCATCGCTACCTTTACCAAAAAGTGTTCACACGCTTAGCCTTTATCGGTAGGACATGTTCACCACTCCGATTCATTCCCGATGAATCAGACCTGACACAACTCTAAGCATAGCTGGCATAAAGAAATCAAGCATGGATGAGTAGGCACATCGAGGCTCAAGCAACTCCTACTCATGCTAGTGGGTTTCAACTATTTATTGTAGCAATGACAGGTCATGCAGAGGAATGGGTTCAACTACCGCAGCAGAAAAGTAGCAGTTGAATCGTTGTTGTCCTAATGCGGTATAAGGAGCAAGAGCAAGAGAGTGGGATTTATCGAGATGCTCAAGGGGGTTTGCTTGCCTGATAGAACGACGAAGGGGTACGGCTCCTCTGACAGGTACTCGGGAACACCTTCCGTAGTGGAACCTATCAAGAAGAAACGGTGCCGGCAATCAACACACAAACAAATGCAACAAAATGATGCATGAACATGACATGTGCAAATGCTAGTGTTTGGGCTAATGCAAGTTGCTACCAAGTTGGTTGAAGCCCATTTGAATCCAAGATTCAAATGCAATTCAAAATGAAGCATTTAAAATGCCCATATTATGTTTTCACTTATACTGCATGTATAAGTTGGTTTTTCATGCATGTAACTGGCATAAATGGATTCCTTGCATTTTTTGATAATTTTTCATATATAACTTATTTCATTCCGAGCTATGGTTGAATTATTATGATTTTTTGAAGTTTAGGCAATATTCTGGAATTTCCTGAGTTAAAATAATTCCAGAAAAAGAATAACTGCGCCAGCACTACGTCAGCATGACGTAAGCGAGTCAACGGGGCTGACCAGGTCAAACCTGACCAGTGGGTCCCACTGGTCAGTGGCCCAGTCAACTAACTAAGTTAGTTAGTCCTAACTAACTGGGCAGGGCCCGCTAGTCAGTGACTGTAGCAGCTAACCTAGTTAGTTAATTAGTGGTAACTAAGGTAATTAGTCGGGCGGGGCCCGCAAGTCAGTGAGAGAGAGGGGGAGGTCAAACTGGGCTGTGGGGGTCAACCCATGCCGGAGTTGACCCGGCGCTCGTCGTCGGCAAGGCCAGAGACGGCGGAGGGGCTCGGGATTCCTCCTCGGGCGACCAAATGGCCGGCGGAGGGCATCTACGTGGAGCTGGGACTCACTCGCATCCATTTGTGCAAACTGCAGGGGCTGAGGTGGCCCGAGCTCGCCGGAGGCAAGCTCGTGGCGGTGGCCGGAGTTCGGGCGATGATGCAAACGTCGCTATGGTGCACGGCAGGAGCAACGGTTGGTTGCTCTGGGCCCGTGGAGCTGTGCTGAGCACGGTCACGCGCTCGGTTTTGAGCTTGGGCGGCTGCGGCGACGGCGATGGCATGGCCGGCGGGCGGAAGCTTTCAGCTCCGGTGAAGAGCATGGTTAGGGGATGCATTCGGCAGCAAGAAGAGAGGGGAAAGACGGTGGGGCTCACTGGGGGTCGGAAGAGAAGGTCAGCAGGCTCGGGGGCGCGCCAGACGTCGCGAATCGCCGGCGGTGATCGGTGGCGCCCGAGGTGGAAGACGAGCTCGAAGGCGTCACCACGGTGCTCTTGGGTTCGGGATCTTCCGCATGGAGGAGCTATGCGTCGTCACGGAGCTTTTGGACACGGGGAAGGGGCGAGAAGACCACGGTGGTCACAGTGGCAGCGAACGGCGGCGACGGACCCGTTCGGGCGTGCTACAGAGAGAGAGCGGGGGAAGGGAGAGTGAGCTGCGAGAGAGGGGAAGGACCAGGGGGGCTCGGGCGTCTCCAGGCACCCGGTCAAGGACGGGGAAGGAAGCAGGAGGTGGCGGGGAGACATGGCCGCGGTCGGTTGTGAGGCGGGCACGCAGCAGCTCCTACTGGCAGGAGCTTGAAGAAGCTCCTGGTGGTTGGGCTGGTGGGCTGGGCCGAGAGAAGCTGGGCCAGGCTACAGGGAGGCCAGGTAAGTGTTTTCCCCTCTCTTTTTTCTGTTTTCTTTTCTATTTTTCTAGCATTTGTTCTGATTTAGTAAAATACTAAATCATTTTATTTTCTTCTAACAATTTTTGCAGGGACCTAAGGGGTTATTCCAAAGCCCCTCGGCGAAAATCAGAATTTTTGGACATATATAAAATATATCACATATATATATATATATATCCAACGCAAATAATTATTGTATTAATCCCAAAAGGCCAAAATGAATATTTATGGGCTCCTAAAATTATTGGTTTGAATTTTACCTCCGACCAATATTTTCAGAGAGCAACATGAACATTTTCTTGGTCCTTTTTGGAGCACGTTTTATCTGGGTCATTTCCATAAATGATTTCTGAGGGTTTCACAAATCCCCATTTCAAATTTAAATGGAATTTAAACATGATGCACAAATGACTAGCTAGTCTAGGATCATACCAGAACTAGGGATGTGACACTTTGTAAATCACTGAATTACCTCAGCGGGGATATAAATGTCCCCAACAATAAGCATTTCATAATTTTTTTAACAGAAGGTAGAGGTAGTTGAAAACTTCCAATAGTGATTGTTGGAGATGTTTCAATAATGTTAATACCATTCACTTGGAATTGTTTCTTCGGAAAGTGCACCGTATGCTCATTACCATTGATATGAAAATTGACCTTGCTTTTGTTGCAATCAATGACAGCCCCTGCAGTATTCAAAAAGGGTCTCCCAAGGATAATCGACATGTTATCGTCCTCGGGCATCTCAAGTATAGCAAAGTCAGTCAAAATAGTAACATTAGGAACAACAACGGGCACATCCTCACAAATACCGATAGGTATGGCAGTTGATTTTCAGCCACTTGCAAAGATATTTCTGTAGGTGTGAGTTTATTCAAATCAAGTCTTTTATATAAAGAAAAAGACATAACACTAACACCAGCTCCCAAATCACATAAAGCAGTTTTCACATAATTTCTTTTGATGGAGCAAGGTATAGTTAGTATTCCCGGATCTCCAAGTTTTTTAGGTACTCCATCTTTAAAAGTATAATTAGCAAGCATGGTGGATATTTCAGCTAGCGGTATTTTTGTCTTATTGGTGATGATGTCTTTCATGTACTTTGCATAAGGGGGCGGCATTTTTAATATATCAGTCAAGCGAGTATGCAAAAAGAATGGCCTCGGTAGTTCAGCAAAGCGTTCAAATTCTTCATCATCATTCTTTTTAATTGACTTAGGTGGAAAGGGCATAGGTTTTTGAACCCATGGTTCTCTTTCCTTACCGTCTTTTCTAGCAACAAAGTCTCTTTTATCATATCTTTTATTCTTGGGTTGTGGGTTATCAATATCAACTTCTGGTTCTATCTCAACATCATTGTCTGGTTCATTATTACTTGTTTGAATATTTTCATGAACCTCATCATTATATTTTTCATTATCAGAGGGTGAGTGAGGGAGTCCTGGATTAGGGGGTGTTCGGGTAGCCGGACTATACCTTCAGCCGGACTCCTGGACTATGAAGATGCAAGATTGAAGACTTCGTCCCGCGTCCGGATGGGACTTTCCTTGGCGTGGAAGGCAAGCTTGGCGATGCGGATATTCAAGATCTCCTACCATTGTAACCGACTCTATGTAACCCTAACCCTATCCGGTGTCTATATAAACCGGAGGGTTGTAGTCCGTAGGCAATCAACTCCATACACAACAATCATACCATAGGCTAGCTTCTAGGGTTTAGCCTCCTTGATCTCGTGGTAGATCTACTCTTGTACTACCCATATCATCAATATTAATCACGCAGGACGTAGGGTTTTACCTCCATCAAGAGGGCCCGAACCTGGGTAAAACATCGTGTTCCCTGCCTTCTATTACCATCCGACCTAGACGCACAGTTCGGGACCCCCTACCCGAGATCCGCCGGTTTTGACACCGACATTGGTGCTTTCATTGAGAGTTCCTCTGTGTCGTCGCCTTTAGGCCCGATGGCTCCTTTGATCATCAACAACGATGCGGTCCAGGGTGAGACTTTTCTCCCCGGACAGATCTTCGTCTTCGGCGGCTTCGCTCTGCGGGCCAATTCACTCGGCCACCTGGAGCAAATCGAAAGCTACGCCCCTGGCCATCAAGTCAGGTTTGGAAGCTTAAACTACACAGCTGACATCCGCGGAGACTTGATCTTCCACGGGTTCGAGCCATGGCCAAGCGCGCCGCACTATCTCGAGGGGCATGATCTAGCTCTGCCTCCGGACAGTGTCCTGGAGGCCGCACACACATCGGTTCTGACCCCTAACTCGGAGCCTATTGCGCCAATCGAGGGTGAGCGGTTGGACGCCACCTCGGGGGCTGCGATCCCGAAAGCGATCGAGCTGAACGTTAGCCCCGCACTCTGCACGACCTGTGACTCCGAGGATCCGGACTCCTTCCCGGACTCCGAACCCCCCGCGCCCCTGCCAATCGAATCCGATTGGGCGCTGATAATGGAGTTCACCGCCGCAGACATCTTTCAGCATTCGCCTTTTGGCGACATCCTGAATTCTCTTAAGTCTCTCTCTTTATCAGGAGAGCCCTGGCCGGACTACGGTCAGCGAGGGTGGGATACGGATGATGAGGAAATTCAAAGCCCACCCACCACCCACTTTGTAGCCACTGTCGACGATCTAACCGACATGCTTGACTTTGGCTCCGAAGACATCAACGGCATGGACGACGATGTAGGAGACGAACAGGAACCGGCACCTATAGGGCGCTGGAAGGCCACCTCGTCATATGACATATATATGGTGGATACTCCAAAAGATGGACATGGCGATGGAACAGTGGGGGATGACGCCCCCAAGAAACAGCCAAAGCGCCGGCGGCGCCGCTCTAAATCCCGCCAAAGAAAAAACGGTGATTCCAACACGGGAGATAATACTACCCCGGATAACGCCGAAGAACACCCACCTCAGCAAGATTCGGCACAGGAAGATGGAGAAGCCAGCCCTCATGAGAGAGCGGCAGACCGAGAGGTCGAGGATGACAACTATACGCCTCCCTCCGAAGACGAGGCAAGCCTCGATGACGACGAACTCGTCATACCATTAGACCCTGCCGAACAAGAGCGTTTTAAACGTAGGCTTTTAGCCATGGCAAGCAGCCTCAAGAAAAAGCAGCAATAGCTTAGAGCCGCCCAAGATTTGCTAGCTGACAGATGGACTGAAGTCCTTGCGGCCGACGAGTATGAACTCGAACGCCCCTCCGAGAGTTACCCGAAGCGCAGGCCGCTACCCCGATCAGAGGAGGAAGCACCTACATCACCAGCGCATGACATGGCAGACCGGCCACCTCGCAGCCGCGACAGAGAGGCCTCTCGGCCCTCCACCCAAGCCATGCCCCGACGCCACTCAAATAAGGCACGGGAAAATGCGCCCGACCTGCGAGACATACTGGAGGATAAGTCAAGACAAACAAGATCGATCTACGGATCGCGCAGGTGCCCTACGGCATGTGACAATGATTTTCACTCCGGATACAACAAATCCGGCCGGGCCGAACACAACAGACATAGCTCTTCCGAGCTGCGTCGTGATATAGCCCAGTACAGGGGCGCCGCACACCCGCTATGCTTCATGAATGAAGTAATGGATCATAAAATCCCAGAGGGTTTCAAACCTGTAAACATCGAATCATACGATGGCACAATAGATCCGGCGGTATGGATCGAGGATTATCTCCTTCACATCCACATGGCACGAGGCGATGATCTACACGCCATCAAATACCTCCCGCTCAAACTTAAAGGACCGGCCCGGCATTGGCTTAACAGCTTGCCAGCAGACTCAATCGGTTCTTGGGAGGACCTGGAAGCCGCATTCCTCGACCACTTCTAGGGCACTTACGTGCGACCACCGGATGCCGACGACTTAAGCCACATAATTCAGGAGCCAGAGGAATCAGACAGACAATTCTGGACACGGTTCCTAACAAAGAAAAACCAGATAGTCGACTGTCCGGATGCAGAGGCCCTAGCAGCCTTCAAGCATAACATCCGCGATGAGTGGCTTGCTCGGCACCTGGGACAGGAAAAGCCGAAATCCATGGCAGCCCTCACGACACTCATGACCCGCTTTTGCGCAGGAGAAGACAGCTGGCTAGCTCGCAGTAACAACTTATCAAAGAACCCTGGTAATTTGGATACCAAGGACAAAAGTGGCAGGACACGTCGGAATAAGCAAAAATGCCGCGTTAGCAGCGACAGCAATGAAGACACGGCAGTCAATGCCGGATTCAAAGGCTATAAATCCGGTCAGCGGAAAAAGCCATTCAAAAAGAATACTCAGGGCTCGTCCAGTTTGGACCTAATACTCGATCACTTGTGCCAGATACACGGCACCCCCGAAAGGCCAGCCAATCACACTAACAGGGATTGTTGGGTGTTCAAGCAGGCAGGCAAGTTAAGGGCCGAAAACAGAGACAAGGGGCTACACAACAATGACGAGGAGCCCAAGCCGCCGAACAACGATGGACAGAAGGGCTTTCCCCCACAAGTGCGGACGGTGAACATGATATACGCAACCCACATTCCCAAGCGGGAGCGGAAGCGTGCGCTACGGGACGTATACGCGATGGAGCCAGTCGCCCCAAAGTTCAACCCATGGTCCTCCTGCCCGATCACTTTTGATCGAAGGGACCATCCCACTAGCATCCGTCATGGCGGCTTTGCCGCATTGGTTCTCAACCCAATCATCGACGGATTTCATCTCACAAGAGTCCTCATGGACGGCGGCAGTAGCCTGAACCTGCTTTATCAGGATACAGTGCGGAAAATGGGCATAGATCCCTCAAGGATTAAGCCCACAAGAACGACCTTTAAAGGTGTTATACCAGGTGTAGAAGCCAACTGTACAGGCTCAGTAACACTTGACGTGGTCTTTGGATCCCCGGACAATTTCCGAAGCGAAGAGTTAATCTTCAATATAGTCCCGTTTCGCAGTGGCTATCACGCCCTGCTCGGACGAACTGCATTCGCAAAGTTCAATGCGGTGCCGCACTATGCATATCTCAAGCTCAAGACGCCAGGCCCTCGAGGAGTAATTACGGTCAACGGAAACACCGAACGCTCCCTCCGTACGGATGAGCATACGGCGGCTCTCGCAGCGGAGATACAAAGTAGCCTTCTCAGGCAATTCTCCAGTCCAGCCATCAAAAAGCCAGACACTGCCAAGCGCACCCGGAGTAACCCACAGCAGGACCGCCTGGCAAACTCTGAGCAAGCGTAGCAATGCGGCCCCAACCCCAGCTTTCGTGACATAGCGAAACCAGTACCTCGTGTACATAACTACGCCCTTGAAATACCATGGGCACAGGGGAAGGGGCACGATAACGGCACGCCCAAAATATGGCTTAAAACGTACTAGGGGCTGCCGGATTCTTTTTTTTATTTTTTCTTACTTTCAGGACTCCATACTTTGGACGACCTGTTCGGCAATTCGACTGCCGCACAAACGATGCAAGATCCAGGGAGGCAGACAAGCCATGCCGCATTATGGAACTCCCAGGTGGTCTCTGTTACGAGCGGTATACCTGTTTTAAATACAATTCTGCGGCCTGCCCCTGGTCAGGACATAATGAATAGTCCAATATATTTTGCTTACCGCACTATTTGTATTGTTCGTCTTTGATAAATAGCCTCTCTATAAACAATGCATAGCTTTCTGTCTATTTTTAGCATTATCATCTTTTCATATATATGTTTATGACATGTGGCACCCGTACACTGTGGTACGGCAAAATACGTCAGGGGCTTTAGTACCCATAAATATGGCGTGAGAAGTCCGTACACTTCCACAAGTGCGGCACCCCGAACTTATAGCACTATATGCATCGGCTCCGAATCATGATTTGGGTCAATAGTTGGGTTTGCCCGGCTCCTATGTTTTGGTGCCTTACGTTCCACTATATCGGCTAAGGTAGCACTAGGAGAACCACTGCGATTGTGCCCTGGTTGAGCTGGGTTAAGCACCTCAGTGGAGAAAGCTAAAACTGACTGTCATGATATGGCGAGAGACCGGTCGCTGTTCGAGAGGTTTTTCGAGTCCCTAAAGACTTATGCCGCTTCGAGCGAGGAGCCGGCTTTGTCCGGCCAAGGCATGGATAGCGCCCCGAACTCGGTCTTCCGAACTAGGGGCTTCGCCGAAATTTAAAATTATAGAGTTATATGGCTAAGTGAGAGTGTTCAAGCATTATAGTCCGATTGCCTAGTTCGTTGTGCTGAGCGCCTCCCTCGAAGGACCCAACTATGGGAAAAAGAGCGCTCAGGTTTATCCCGAACACCCCAGCACTAGTGGCATGGGGGCAGAAGCCGACGACTGGCCATCTCTCAATTTTTGATAAACGGCCGCACAGAAAGTAATATTTTAAATTCAACAAGCGTTGCTTAGCGCATATGAGCAAGTTTTCAGCGCACAGGATAAACACGAGCAAGTTCATTCAAAAATTACATCCTTGGTACATTCATCCGCCACAAGGCGGGCACCCGCTAGAACATCCTTATAGTAGTTCTCGGGCTTGCGATGCTCCTTCCCCGGCGGCGGCCCGTCCCTCACAAGCTTCTCACCATCCAGCTTGCCCCAGTGCACCTTTGCACGGGCAAGGGCCCTACGGGCACCTTCGATGCAGGTGGAGTGCTTGATGACCTCGAGCCTTGGATAGGCCTCCACCAGTCGCCGCACCAGCCCGAAGTAGCTCCCAGGCAGGGCCTCTCTGGGTCACAGCCAAACTATGAAGCCCTTCATGGCCTGTTCGGCCGCCTTGTGGAGCTCGACCAGCTGTTTCAGCTGGTCGCTCAAGCGCACAGGGTGTCCGGCCTCAGCATACTGAGACCAGAACACCTTCTCCGTCGAGCTACCCTCTTCGGCTCAGTAGAATGCAGCGGCGTCGGATATGATGCGGGGAAGATCTGCGAATGCCCCTGGAGAGCTCCGGATTCGGGTAAGTAACAAGTACTTCACTTTTATACTTCTGCTTTGCATAAAGAATGCCTTACCCGCCGCTATCTTTTTCATCTCCTCCAACTCTTGGAGGGCCTTTTGGGCTTCGGCCTTGGCAGACTTGGCAGTCTCAAGGGCCACCGCGAGCTCGGACGCTTGCGTCTTGGACTCAAGCTCCAAACTCTCATGTTTTTTCATGAGAGCCTGAAGCTCCTGCTGCACCTCGCCGACCTGGGCCTCAAGTTTCTCTCACTCGGTGCACTCCATGGCCGTTTTCTTTTCGGCCTCGGACAGCGCCTGCTTGAGGGTCGCCACCTCAGTCGTGGCCCCTACAATAAGCAGTACAATCCTGTTATTTTTTGCAATCACGTCTTTTTATAGGCACTTTTCCTGTAAGGTATTTCTTACCTTCTTTCTCCTCGAGCTGCCGTTTGGCAAGGCTGAGCTCTTGCTCGGTCCGCTCGAGGCCCTGTTTTAGGGCACCCACCTCCGCAGTCAGTGTGGCGGTGGCCAGCAGCGAAGCCTACATACGTATATTGACTCCTTTTTAGTTAGACTCCTGCGATATTTAATAGATCCTCTATTCGGCTTTTCTTTCCGAACGCCAAACAGAGCATCAGGGGCTACTGTCTATACAGTAATATTTTTACATATTTTTACTTACCTCGAAGCCTGTTAGAAGGCTAGCACAAGCTTCAGTCAGTCCGCTTTTGGCGGACCGAACCTTCTGGACCACCATACTCATGATGGCATGGTGCTCCTCGTTGATGGAGGCGCCCTTAAGCTCCTCCAGCAGATTGTCCGGCGCCTCCTGCTGGACGGAGGACGCCGGCTCAGAAGGCTTACTCCTCTTGGAAGGAGTTCGCCTACCGCAGTCCAAAACTGTTGTAGATTCCGGTGCGGTGTCCGGCTCAAAGCTGGACTTGGAGCCCTGGGGGGTCTTGTCCCCTTCACTCCTGGAGTCCGGGAGGTTGCCTTGTGACTCCTCCGGGACCACCTCCTCCTGCCCCGGGGCTTTTCGCGACGCCACTTTGGCGTCGTCCGCAGTGCGGGGGGAGACAGCGGGCGGAACTGAGTTCACGTCCGATGAGTCCAGGGAGCCGCCCGACGATTCGTCGACTTCGGCCCGGGGCGGACTGCATAATTACATTCGACATTAGGGAAAGCTGTGCAACAAAGGAACATCATGAGTTACTCTGATATCCGAACTTACGATTTCTCCGGACGCTTGGCCCTGTTCGGCCACTCCTCTTCGCCCTCTTCGGCGTCGGAGGCGTAGTCCGACGGAGGGGTCTTCCTTTTCCTAGACCCCTCGGCCTCCCCCGTTGGGGCGGCCTTCCTCTTCTCTCCTCCCTTCGCTGGGGGGAGAGTTTTCTTCTTCCTCCTCCTCGTTTTCATGGGAGGAGGGCGTCTCGGACTCGTCAGATGACGAGTCCAACACCACCATGTTGCGGGCACTCTTTCGAGTCCCTGTGGTCTTCTTCTTCATGGCCTTCTTCTCCGGCACCACATAAGGCGCCGGAGCCAGCAGCTTCACTAGTAGAGCTGGGGCTAGGTCTTCGGGCAGTGGAGCCGGACAGTTAATCGGTCCGGATATTGCCTACCAAGCCTGTCAAAGGTAAGGGAGTTTAGATCCCGCATAGAGTCAAACTATGAAAAAAGTTTAAACATCCTGTAAAAGGTGTAGATGGCTTACCTCGCTAGCGTGACGCTGCGAGCTGTATTCGCGGTCCTCGGAAGCAGATGCGGGAGCCTTGGCGCCCTTGAATAGCATCTTCCAAGTGTCTTCGTACGTCGTGTCGAAGAGCCTGCTGAGGGTTTGATGCTGCGCCGGGTCGAACTCCCACAGATTAAAATCCCGTTGTTGGCACGGGAGAATCCGGTGGACGAGCATAACCTGGATTACATTAACCAGCCGGACTGGCTTGTTCACCAGGGACTGGATGCATGTTTGCAATCCGGTCACCTCTTTTTCGTCACCCCACGACAGGCCCATCTCTTTCCAGGACACAAGCCATGTGGGGGGTCCGGATCGGAACTCGGGGGCTGCGGTCCATTTCGGATCGCGCGGCTCGGTGATGTGAAACCACCCGGATTGCCATCCCTTTAGGGTCTCCACAAAAGAGCCCTCGAACCATAGGATGTTGGCCATCTTGCCCGCCATGGCGCCTCCGCACTCCGCCTGGCTGTCGCGCACCACCTTGGGCTTGACGTTGAAGGTCTTGAGCCAGAGGCCGAAATGAGGGCGGACACGGAGAAAAGCCTCGCACACGACGATAAACGCCGAGATGTTGAGGATGAAGTTCGGGGCCAGATCGTGGAAATCCAGGCCGTAGTAGAACATGAGCCCCCGGACAAATGGGTGGAGTGGAAAACCGAGTCCGCGGAGGAAGTGGGGGAGAAATACTACCCTCTCATGGGGCCTTGGGGTGGGGAGAAGCTGCCCCTCTTCGGGAAGCCGGTGCGCGATGTCCTTGGACAGGTATCCGGCCTTCCTTAGCTTCTTGATTTTACCCTCCGTGACGGAGGAGACCATCCACTTGCCTCCCGCTCCGGACATTGCTAGAGAAGGTTGAGGTAGGAAGTGCGGGCTTGGGCGCTGGAGCTCGGGTGCGCAGAAGACGGGTAGGCAAAGGAGGAAGAAGGCGTAGGTAAAAAGGTGGATCCTTATCCCCTTATATGGGCGGATGCGACTATGCGTCCCCACCTGCCTAGTAAAACTCGCTTGCCTCCCAAGCACCGTGATAAGTGGCGCGGTTGGGTTACCCACGTCCGTATTGATGAGAATCCCGTAAAAGGGGGGTACACGATCTCTGCTTTGACAAGACGTGCCAAGGAAACTGCCTCGCAAAATACGCTGAGGTGGAAAAGTGAAATCGATTCGAGTAAAGGACTTGGCTGTTGTGTGATGACGCACTGCGGAATACGTCAGAAGATTTGATTTGTGTTAATATTATTCTCTCTATGGCAATATGTGGAAGCTTATTTTGCAGAGCCGGACACTACTCTTGGTGTTTACAATCTTCTATGAAGGACTTGGAGGAGGAACCCGCCTTGCAATGCCGAAGACAATTTGCGCGCCGGACTCGTCGTCATTGAAGCCTGGTTCAGGGGCTACTGAGGGAGTCCTGGATTAGGGGGTGTTTGGGTAGCCGGACTATACCTTCAGCCGGACTCCTAGACTATGAAGATGCAAGATTGAAGACTTCGTCCCGTGTCCGGATGGGACTTTCCTTGGCGTGGAAGGCAAGCTTGGCGATGCGGATATTCAAGATCTCCTACCATTGTAACCGACTCTATGTAACCCTAACCCTATCCGGTGTCTATATAAACCGGAGGGTTGTAGTCCGTAGGCAATCAACTCCATACACAACAATCATACCATAGGCTAGCTTCTAGGGTTTAGCCTCCTTGATCTCGTGGTAGATCTACTCTTGTACTACCCATATCATCAATATTAATCAAGCAGGACGTAGGGTTTTACCTCCATCAAGAGGGCCCGAACCTGGGTAAAACATCGTGTTCCCTGCCTCCTGTTACCATCCGACCTAGACGCACAGTTCGGGACCCCCTACCCGAGATCCGCCGGTTTTGACACCGACAGTGAGTGTTCATTACCAGATTGAGTTTCAGCATCAGAGATAGAAACTTTAGTATCATTTTCAGGAGATTTTTATACTTCGGGTTCACTAGAGGCATGCAAAGTTCTATCATTTTTCTTCTTCTTTTTCATTTTAGAAGGACTACGTGCATCAGTGTTAACCCTTTGAGAGTCTTGTTCAATTCTCTTTGGGTGTCCCTTAGGATAAACTGGTTCCTGAGTCACCTTACCTCCTCTAGTGGCTACTCTAACAGCAAAGTTATTTATATTGTTGTTAATTTCATCTAACAACTCTCTTTGAGATTTAGCAACTTGTTCTAACTGAGTTTGAACCATAGAAGCATGCTTCCCCACACCTCTAACATTATTTGAGATTCTAAATAACAAGTCACTCAAGCGAGCAATCATATCAGAATTGTATTTCAATTCTTCCATAACATTTGCATTGAAGTGATCTTGCTTTCTAATGTAATTTTCAAACTCATAAAGGCATTGGCTAGGGTGCATATTATGAGGATTGTCATTATTATTGAATTTCATTAGCCAATTTACCTCTACCACCTTAGGTAGTGGTGTAGTATCAACCCCATGTATTTCTTCAATAAGAGGTAATTTTTTGACATCCTGAGCTTTAATACCTTTTTCCTTCATAGATTTCTTTGCCTCTTGCATATCTTCAGGACCGAGATATAAGATACCCCTCTTCTTCGGAGTTGTTTAGGAGGTGGTTCAGGAAGAGTCCAATCATCATGATTTTTCAATATGTTATTCAATAATTCTTCAGCTTGCCCAATAGTTTGTTCCCTGAAAACACAACCAACACAACTATCTAGGAAATCCCTAGAACCATTGGCTAGTCCATTATAGAAGATATCAAGTATTTCATTTGTCTTAAGAGGATGATCCGGCAAAGCATTAAGCAATTGGAGAAGCCTCCCCCAAGCTTATGGGAGACTCTCTTCTTCAATTTGCACAAAATTAAATATTTCCTGTAAGGCAACTTGTTTCTTATGAGCAGGAAAATATTTTTCACAGAAGTAATAAATCATATCCTAGGGACTATACATACAACCGGGAGCAAGAGTGTTGTACCGAGCTTCATCACCCTTCAATGAGAATGGAAATAATTTGAGAATATAATAATAGCGAATTGTGGCTATATCATTCAACTTAGTAAGATGTGCCACAACAGTTTCAGTTTCATAACCATGGAAAGGATCAAATTCAACCAACTAATAAACTCTGGATCGACAGAGAATTCAAAATCCTTATCATCAATAAAGATAGGTGAAGTAGCAAACTCAAGATCACATTTCATTTTAGCATTCAAAGTCCTTTCTTTATACTTGCATAATATTCTTTTCTAGATCATCTCTATCCTTATAAGCAAGAATGTCTATAGTTGTCTCCTCATTCATAATATAACATTCCAGTATCTTTGGCAATTCATATCTAGGAGGGCTAGTTCTAATAGGTGTTTTAGTTTCAAGCTCTTCACCAGTTTCAATAATTTCATCAGTTTTAGCATTCTCAAAAGCTTTAAATCTAGCAAATTGTTCATCAAGAAATTTACCTAGTGGCACATTATCATCAAGAAATCTACTAGAATCATCATAAATATCATTCATAGCAGAAGTAGCATCATCAATAACTTGCGACATATCAGGATTAATAACATGTGGTGGTGTTGCAAGCTTACTTATAATAAAAGGTGAATCAAGTGCGGAGCTAGATGGAAGTTCCTTACCTCCCCTCATTTCAGAGGGAAAAATCTTAGTCTTAGCATCCTTCGGATTCTTCATAGTGATAATTTGATAATAATCCCAAGTGACTCAACAAATATAGCTATGCTCCCCGGCAACGGCGCCAGAAAAAGGTCTTGATAACCCACAAGTATAGGGGATCGCAACAGTTTTCGAGGGTAGATTATTCAACCCAAATTTATAGATTTGACACAAGGGGAGCCAAAGAATATTTGCAAGTATTAGCAGTTGAGTTGTCAATTCAACCACACCTGGAGATTAATGATCTGTAGCAAAGTGATCAGTAGCACAGTAATATGATAGATTTGATAGTAGTGGTAGCATCAATAGTAACGATAACAGTGATAGTAATAGTTTTGTGGCAATGACGATAGTAACAACAGTAGTAGTAGCTTAGAAAGAACAATATGTAGGAAATCGTATGCATTGGATCGACGATTTTTTGGATGATATTCATCATATAACAATCATAACCTAGGGCGATACGGCACTAGCTCCAATTCATAAATATAATGTAGGCATGTATTCCATAAATAGTCACACGTGCTTATGGAAAGAACTTGCATGCCATCATTTGTCCCACCCTCCCGTGGCAGCGGGGTCCTATTGGAAACTAAGGGATATTAAGGCATCCTTTTAATAGAGAACTGGAACAAAGCATTAACACACGGTGAATACATGAACTCCTCAAACTACGGTTGTCCCTGGGAAGTGTCCCGACTATTGTCACTCTGGGGTTGCCGGATCATAACACGTAGTAGGTGACTATAACTTGCAAGATCGGATCTAGAACATAGATCTAATGGTGATCACATAAATGGTTTAGATCGGAAATCATGGCACCCGGGCCCAAAGTGACAAGCATTAAGCATGGCAAAGTCATAGCAACATCAATCTCAGAAGATAGTGGATACTAGGGATCAAGCCCTAACAAAACTAACTCGATTACATGATGAATCTCATCCAACTCCCCACCGACAAGTGAGCCTACGTAGGAATTACTCACTCCCGGTGGAGAGCATCATGGAATTGGCGATGGAGGAGGGTTGGTCATGACAAAGACCTAAGATTCCCCTCTCCGGAGCCCCAAACAGACTCCAGGTCTGGCCTCCCGATGAAGAACAGGAGGTGACAGCGGCTTCGTATCGCGAAACAAGATAATTCTTCCTCCCTCATTGTCGAGTAGCAATTAGATGATGGGTTGCGAGAGTGAGAGAAGCTTAAACCCCAATTTATGCGCTATTCCGTAAGGGACCGATTGGATCCAAAAGTTTAATGCTATGGTTATAATTTATTCTTAATACTTTTCTCGTAGTTGCGGATGCTTACGAGAGGGTTAATCATAAATAGGAGGTTTGTTCAAGAAAGAACAACACCAAAGAACTGGTCCACCCACATATCAAATTATCAAAGTACCAAACACGAATTAAGCCAACATGATGAAAGTGACTAGATGAAATTCTCGTGTACCCTCAAGAACGCTTTGCTTATCATAAAGACCGTCTTGGCCTGTCCTTTGCCTCAAAAGGATTGGGCTACCTTGCTGGACTTTTGTTACTACTATCATTACTTTCTCGTTACAAATTAAATTGCTATCAAACTACTCTGCTACTTACAATTTCAGCACTTGCAGACATTACCTTGCTGAAAACCACTTGTCATTTCCTTCTGCTCCTCGTTGGGTTCGACACTCTTACTTACAGAAAAGAGCTACAATTGATCCCCTATACTTGTGGTTCATCAAGGCTATTTTATAGCGCCGTTGCCAGGGAGTGAAGCACTTTTGGTAAGTGGAATTTGGTAAGGAAACATTTATATAGTGTGCTGAAATTTATTGTCTCCTATGCATCTAGTTCATCGTGATCGGAATTATATATATAATTTTTGGCCTCGTGAAGGAGAAAGTATCGCTCTATCTTGGGGGAGGCTTAAGTCAATGTTATATTCATTCCCCAATCATGAGCTCTCAAGAGAGATTATTATCCAGAATTTTTATGCTCAGCTTTCTCGTAATGATCAAACCATGCTTGATACTTCTTGTGCTGGTTCTTTTATGAAGAATACTATTGAATTCCGGTGGGATCTAAATTCCGGTGGAAAGAGTTAGACGCAACTCTGAAGATTGGGAACTCGATGAAGGTAAAGAGTCAGGTATTAAACTTAAGTATGATTGTGTTAAATATTTTATGGATACCGATGCATTTCAAAAGTTTAGCACTAAATATGGACTTGACTCTGAGATAGTAGCCTCCTTTTGTGAATCATTTGCTAGTCATGTTGAACTCCCTAGAGAGAAGTGGTTTAAATATCACCCACCTATTAAAGAAGAAACTAAAGAACCAATACCGTTTAAAGAAGAAACTATACTTTATAATGTTGATCCAGTTGTCCCTTCTGCTTATATAGAGAAACCACCTTTCCCTGTTAGGATAAAGGAACATGCTAAAGTTTCAACTGTGGTTAACAAAAGCTGTATTAGAACACCTAAACCTGATGAACAAATTAAAGTAGAACCTAGTATTGCTATGGTTAAAGATCTCTTGGAAGAAGATATGGATGGTCATGTTATTTACTTCTGTGAAGAAGATGCTAGAATTGCCAAACCTGATAAAAATGGTAAACATAGACCTGTTGTTGGCATGCCTGTCATCTCAGTTAAAATAGGAGATCACTGCTATCATGGTTTATGTGACATAGGTGCTAGTGTGAGTGCTATTCCCTACAACTTATATCAAGAAATTATGAATGACATAGCACCCTCAGAAATAGAAGACATAGATGTTACTATTAAACTTGCTAATAGAGACAATATCACCGATTGGGATTGTTAGAGATGTTGAAGTCTTGTGTGGAAAAATTAAATACCCTACTAATTTTCTTGTTCTTGGTTCCCCACAAGATGACTTTTGTCCCATTATCTTTGGTAGAACTTTCTTAAACACCGTTAATGCTAGAATAGATTGTGAGAAGCAAATTATTGGTGTTAGTTTTGGTGATAAGTCTCATGAATTTAATTTTTCCAAGTTTAGTAGAAAGCTTCTTGAAAAAGAATTGCCTAGTAAGGACGAATTAATTGGTCTTGCTTCTATTTCTGTACCACCTACTGATCCTTTAGAACAATATTTGCTAGACCATGAAGATGATTTACATATGCATGAAAGAAATGAAATAGATAAAAATTTCTTTGAACAACATCCTCTGCTTAAACACAATTTTCCTATTGAAAATATAGGAGGCCCTCCTCCACCTAAAGTTGATCCTTTGTTTGAATTAAAACAATTTCCAGACACTTTAAAATATGCTTATCTTGATGAAAAGAAGATATATCATGTTATTATCAGTACTAACCTTTCAGAACATGAAGTAGAAAGATTATTGAAAGTTCTAAGGAAGCACCGAGCTGCTATTGGATATACTCCTGATGATTTAAAGGGCATTAGTCCCGCTCTATGTCAGCACAAAATTAATATGGAATGTGATGCTAAACTCGTTGTTGATCACCAATGTCGGTTAAACCCGAAGATGAAAGAAGTGGTAAGAACGAAAATATTAATACTTCTGGAAGCAGGTATAATCTATCCTATAGCTGATAGTAGATGGGTAAGTCCTATTCATTGTGTCCCTAAGAAAGGAGGTATTACTGTTGTTCCTAATGATAAGAATGAACTTATTCCACAAGGAATTGTTACATGCTATAGAATGGTAATTTACTTTAGAAAATTAAACAAAGCAACTAGAAAAGATCATTACCCTCTACCTTTTATTGATCAAATGCTTGAAAGATTATCTAAGCACACACATTTTTGCTTCCTTGATGGATATTCTATTTTTTCACAAATACCTGTTTCCCAACCTGATCAAGAAAAGACCACTTTTACTTGTCCCTTTGGAACTTATGCTTATATACGTATGCCTTTTGGTTTATGTAATGCACCTACTACCTTTCAAAGATGTATGACCGCTATATTCTCTGACTTTTGTGAAAAGATTGTTGAGGTTTTCATGGATGAATTTTCTTTTTATGGGAAGTCTTTTGATGATTGTTTAAGCAATCTTGATCGAGTTTTGCAGAGATGTGAACAAAAAAATCTTGTCTTGAATTGGGAGAAGTGCCACTTTATGGTTAATGAAGGCATTGTCTTGGGTCATAAAATTTCTGAAAGAGTTATTGAAGTGGACAAAGCAAAGGTTGATGCAATTGAGAAAATGCCATGTCCTAAAGATATAAAAGGTATTCGTAGTTTCTTAGGTCATGTTGGTTTCTATAGGAGATTTATCAAAGGCTTTTCTAAAATTTCTAGGCCTCTTACGAATCTTTTGCAAAAGGATATTCCTTTTGTTTTTTATGATGATTGTTTAGAAGCCTTCGAAAAACTCAAGAAAGGCTTAATTTTTGCACCTCTTGTTCAACCACCTGATTGGAATTTGCCTTTTGAAATTATGTGTGATGCTAGTGATTATGCTGTTGGTGCTGTTCTAGGACAAAGAGTTGATAAGAAACTTAATGTAATTCATTATGATAGTAAAACTCTAGACAGTGCTCAAAGAAATTATGCTACTACTAAAAAAGAATTCTTAGCAGTTGTGTTTGCTTGTGATAAATTTAGACCTTATATTGTTGATTCCAAAGTAATTGTTTACACAAACCATGCTACTATTAAATATCTTATGGAAAAGAAAGATGCCAAACCTAGAATTATTCGATGGGTTCTCTTATTACAAGAATTTGATTTACATATCATTGATAAAAAAGGAGCTGAGAACCCAGTAGCTGATAATTTATCTAGGCTTGAAAATGTGCTTGATGACCCACTACCTATTGATGATAGTTTTCCTAATGAGCAGTTAGCTGCAATAGATATTGCTCGCAGTACTCCTTGGTATGTTGATTATGCTAATTACATTGTTGCTAAATATTTACCACCTAGCTTTACATACCAACAAAAGAAGAAATTATTCTATGATTTAAGACATTACTTTTGGGATGACCCACGTGTTTATAAAGAAGGAGTAGATGGTATTATTACACGTTGTGTACCTGAGCATGAACAGGGACAAATCCTACGGAAATGTCACTCCGAAGCTTATGGAGGGCATCATGCTGGAGATAGAACTGCTCACAAGGTATTGCAGTCTAGATTTTATTGGCCTACTCTCTTCAAGGATGCCCGTAAGTTCGTCTTATCTTGTGATGAATGTCAAAGGATAGGTAATACCGGTAAGTGTCAAGAAATGCCTATGAATTATTCACTTGCTGTTGAACCATTTGATGTTTTGGGATTTGATTACATGGGACCTTTTCCTTCCTCTAATGGGTATACACATATTTTGGTTGCTGTTGATTATGGTACTAAATGGGTAGAAGCTATTCCAACCAGTAGTGCTGATCACAATACCTCTATTAAAATGCTTAAGGAAGTTATTTTCCCAAGGTTTGGAGTCCCTAGATATTTAATTATTGATGGTGGTTCACACTTTATTCATGGTGCTTTTCCATAAAATGCTTGCCAAGTATGATGTTAACCATAGAATTGCATCACCTTATCATCCTCAGTCTAGTGGTCAAGTTGAACTTAGCAATAGAGAAATAAAATTAATTTTGCAAAAGACTGTCAATAGGTCCAGGAAGAATTGGTCTAAGAAATTAGATGATGCACTTTGGGCTTACAGAACAGCATATAAAAATCCTATGGGTATGTCTCCTTATAAAATGGTTTATGGAAAAGCTTGTCATTTGCCTCTTGAGTTAGAACATAAAGCATATTGGGCAATCAAAGAACTCAATTATGATTTCAAACTTGCAGGTGAAAAGAGGTTATTTGATATTAGCACATTAGATGAATGGAGAACCCAAGCTTATGAAAATGAAAAATTATTCAAAGAAAAAGTTACAAGATGGCATGACAAAAGAATCCAAAAGCGTGAGTTTGACGTCAGAGAATATGTTCTTTTGTACAACTCTCGTTTCAGATTCTTTTCAGGAAAACTCCTCTCAAAATGGGAAGGCACATATGTCATCGAGGAGGTTTATTGGTCTGGAGCCATCAAAATAAATAATTCCGAAGGTGCTAACCCGAAGGTTGTCAATGGGCAACGAATAAAACATTATATCTCAGGTACGCCCATTTATGTTGAAAGTAATATTATCCAAACTTTGACACCGGAAGAACACATAAAAGAGTCCTTCCAGAACACTCCAAAATCATGAAAATAAGGAGGTACGTGATATGGTAAGTAAACGGACTCCGAAAAATGTGCGAAATTATTTTTATTAGTTTTGGAATATTTAAAATTTTAGGAAATAAAGAAACTTCTAGGAAGCGTACCCTGGTGGGCAAAAGACACCAGGGCATGCCAGGCTTGCCTGGCGCGCCCAGGTGGGTTGTACCCACCTGGGACACCTTCCGGACTTCGTTTTTCTTCCGTATGCTTGTCCTCCAAGATAAAAAAATCTATATATACTTCCTGAACCTGTTGATCACCTTATCGCGAAGAAATCCTCTGTTCTCTTTTTTTGCTGTTTTCTGCGCAGTTTTGAAAGTATGTCACCCCAAGACTCCGACGGAGAGAGCTATGTATCACATCTCATTGCTGACCCAAAGACCTATGGGAACCTATCTCCTTATGGTCAAACTACAGATGATGAGGAGGATGCTCACTTGATGAGGATCGATGATTCAAGCTCGGAGGATGAGCATGTTCCTCTACCTCAACCTGGGGATATGCACGTGGAGTTCAAGAAGTCAAGTCTCCCTAAGAGAGTTAATCGGTCTAAACATCAATCTATTCCTTCTCGTTTTCGGCAGAAAAGCAAAGGGGATTTATGTGACAAGATCTTGAAGCTGGAGTTGGAGGTCGATGATTTAAAGGAGGAAGTTGCTCTCCTCAACTACAATATGAAAAAGTTGAAGGCAAAATTGTCACCACCACCACCATCTTCTTCACCACCAAAGGAGAATTGAGTATTGGGTATGGGCACTCCCCTTGGCTTCCGCCAAGCTTGGGGGAGGTGCCCTGGTATCGTATCATCCCACTATCTTTTTGCTTTTACTTATTTTAGTTCGATCTTTTTTGCTTTAGATGAATAAAAGTTAGTTTGATCCTTTCTTGCTTGAGAGTTTGCTTAGTGATCTATCCTTGTAATCGTGTGCAAGTTATATAATAAAGTTTAGTTTGAGTTTAGCTTTCTTTACTTTCATGTTGCAATTAAAGAAAAGAAATAAGAAAGAAAAAGAGAAAGGAAATAAATAAAAGGAGAGAAATAGTGAAAAGATCATATACTAATCCTATAAGGAAAAGTATAAGTAGAAAATTTTATTAGAGATTGACAAACATAGCATTAGTCAATGATGCAACTCATGAAAGAATTAATAAGGGAAGAGAAGATTCACATACAAATATACTATCCTAGAAATCTTTGGTGATTGTGAGCCCTCATCAAAATATTATATGCCAAAATTGTTGACGTTGGACAAGGAAGACAACTTAATGGTTTATGTTTGTTTATATTCACATAGAAGTCATATTGTCATAGATCCTTCAACATGTGGTGCTTGCCCCTATCTTGCTAGCCAAAAATTCTGCACTAAGTAGAGATACTACTTGTGCATCCAAAAACCCTTAAACCCAAATGTTATCTTCAAGTGTCCACCATACCTACCTAGGGATTGAGCAAGATCCCTCAAGTAAGTTGTCATCGATGCAAAAAGGCAATAAAAATTGCTTCTAAATGTGTGAGATCATTTAGTGTAAGACAAAATTGAGCGTTGCACGAACTTGTGATGGTGAAGAATAAAAGTGACAGACTGCATAATAAAGGTTGCTATCACAAGGGGCAATGTAACATGACGTTCTTTTGCACTAAGGGGTTGAGCATACAAACAAATAAGCACATGACAACCCATGCTTCCCTCTGCGAGGGGCCTATCTTTTACTTTTATGTATTTACTTTTATGCAAAGAGTGAAAGTTTTCCTTCTATTCCTTTTTATTTTTCTCCTTTGGCAAGCATCATCTGGTGAGGAAAGATCTAGGCACATATATATGTCCAGCTGAATATAGATAGCATGAGTTATTATTGTTGACATCACCCTTGAGGTGAGTACGTTGGGAGGCGAAACTATAAGCCCCTATCTTCCTATGTGTCCGGTTGAAACGTTTGCTTATGTGTACGCGGTGAGTGTTAGGAATCATAGAAGACTATATGATGGTTGAGTATGTGGACTTGCCTAAAGGCTCCGATATGTGACCCTTCCTGAAAAGATGATGAATTATAGTTGCAAAGTTGACTGAGAACATAGTTTTTTGGCTTTTAATAGAGTTTTTTCTTTATACTTCGATTGTGTGATGAATTGTTACTTATTCATGAGAAGTATATGATAAAAGTGTTGTGTTTAATTTTGTAGCTGTTATAATAATCTACATGATGCTTCTATGTCTGTATTTTGTTTTTATCGACACCTCTCTCTCAAAGCATGTGGACATGTTTTTCGATTTTAGTTTTCGCTTGAGGACAAGTGAGGTCTAAGCTTGGGGGAGTTGATATGTCCATTTTGCATCATGTTTTCTTACCGTTATTTATAATATTTTTTATCCATAATAATTCTTTTGGAGTAATTCTAATGCCTTTTCTCTCATAATATGCAAGGTATACACAAAGAGGGAGAATTCTGGCAGTTGGAAATCTGGACCTGAAAAAGCTACGTCAGGCTACCAATTCTGCACAACTCCAAATGAGTTGAAACTTCACGAGGATTCTTTATGGAATATTTGAGAATTATTGGAGCAAATAACTACTAGAGGGGACCCACCAGGTGGGCACAACCCACCTGGGCGCGCCAGGGAGCCCAGGCGCGCCCTGGTGGGTTGTGCTCACCCAGGCCCACCTCCGGTGCCCATCTTCTCGTATATAGGTCATTTTTACCTAGAAAGAATAAGGAGAGGACTTTCGGGACGGAGCGCCGCCGTCTCGAGGCGGAACTTGGGCAGGAGCACTTTTGCCGGGGGAACTTCCCTCTCGGAGGGGGAAATGATCATCATCATCATCACGAACAACTCTCCCATCTTGGGGAGGGCAATCACCATCAACATATTCAACAACACCATCTCCTCTCAAACCCTAGTTCATCTATTGTGTTTAATCTTGTTAGCGGAACTATAGATTGGTGCTTGTGGGTGACTAGTAGTGTTGATTACATCTTGTAGTTGATTACTATATGGTTTATTTGGTGGAAGATTATATGTTCAGATCCAATATGCTATTTAATACCCCTCTAATCTTGATCATGATTATCATTTGTGAGTAGTTACTTTTGTTCTTGAGGTCATGAGAGAAATCATGTTGCAAGTAATCATGTGAATTTGATATATGTTCGATATTTTTATAGTATGTATGTTGTGATTCCCTTAGTGGTCTCATGTGAACGTCGAATACATGACACTTCACCATATTTGGGCCTAAGGGAATGCATTGTGGAGTAGCAATTAGATGATGGGTTGCGATAGTGACAGAAGCTTAAACCCCAGTTTATGCGTTGTTCCATAAGGGACTGCTTGGATCCAAAAGTTCAATGCTATGGTTAGAATTTATTCTTAATACTTTTCTCGTAGTTGTGTATGCTTGCGGGAGGGTTAATCATAAATAGGAGGTTTGTTCAAGTAAGAACAACACCTAAGCACCGGTCCACCCACATATAAAATTATCAAAGTACCGAACATGAATTAAGCCAACATTATGAAAGTGACTAGATGAAATTCCCGTGTACCCTCAAGAACACTTTGCTTATCATAAGAGACTGTTTTGTCCTGTCCTTTGCCTCAAAAGGATTGGGCTACCTTGCTGCACTTTTGTTACTACTATCGTTACTTGCTTGTTACAAATTACCTTGCTATCAAACTACTCTGGTACTTACAATTTCAGCACTTGGAGACATTACCTTGCTGAAAACCACTTGTCATTTCCTTCTGCTCCTCGTTGGGTTCGACACTCTTACGTATCGAAAAGAGCTACAATTGATCCCCTATACTTGTGGGTCATCACCATACGTGCATGCTTCGGGAATCACAAACCTTAACACAAATATTCTTACTAAAGCACAATTACTCACTAGCATGACTCTAATATGACCATCTTTATATCTCAAAACAAATGCACAGAGTCCAACTTCTCATATATTCAATGATCTCCATGAAAGTTTTTATTATATCCCTCTCTAATGCCCATCATATTAGGACTAAATTCATAACCCAAGCAAATTGCCATACTATTTATAAGACTCTCAAAATAATATAAGTGAAGCATGAGAGTTCATCAATTTCTTCAAAATAAAACCACCATCGTGCTCTTAAAAAGATATAAGTGAAGCACCAGAGCAACTACCTAGCTCAAAAGATATAAGTGAAGGTAGAGTATTCAAATAAATTCACGATTAATGTGTGTTCCTCTCAAAAGGTGTTGATACGTCTCCAATGTATCTATAATTTTTTATTGTTCCCTGTTATTATATTATCATTCTTGGATGTTTTACATTCATTTTATAGCACCTTTATATAATTTTTTGGGACTAATCTATTGACATAGTGCCCAGTGCGAGTTGTTGTTTTTTACTTCGCCGAATATTGATATCAAACGGAGTCCAAACGCAGCAAAACTTTTTGGCAATTTTTTTCTGCCCACAAGACAACTTGGGAGCCAAGAAAGTGAGTGAGGGGAGGCATGTGGGGCCCACAAGACACTAGGGCATGCCAGAGGCCCCTAGCGCGTCTAGGAGGGTAGTGGGGCCCACAAGAGTCCTTTCCACCGCCTCTTTTAGATTCCGCCATGGGTGGTACTGAAGGAAATATGCCATAGAGGCAATAATAAAGTTATTATTTATTTCCTTATATCATGATAAATGTTTATTATTCATGCTAGAATTGTATTAACCGGAAACATAATACATGTGTGAATACATAGACAAACAGAGTGTCACTAGTATGCCTCTACTTGACTAGCTCGTTGATCAAAGATGGTTATGTTTCCTAACCATAGACATGAGTTGTCATTTGATTAACGGGATCACATCATTAGGAGAATGATGTGATTGACTTGACACATTTCGTTAGCATAGCACTTGATCGTTTAGTTTGTTTCTATTGCTTTCTTCATGACTTATACATGTTCCTATGACTATGAGATTATGCAACTCCCGTTTACCGGAGGAACACTTTGTGTACTACCAAACGTCACAACGTAACTGGGTGATTATAAAGGTGCTCTACATGTGTCTCCGAAGGTACTTGTTGAGTTGGCGTATTTCGAGATTAGGATTTGTCACTCCGATTGTCGGAGAGGTATCTCTGGGCCCACTCGGTAATGCACATCACTATAAGCATTGCAAGCATTGCAACTAATGAGTTAGTTGCGGGATGATGTGTTAACGAACGAGTAAAGAGACTTGCCGGTAACGAGATTGAACTGGGTATTGAGATACCGACGATCGAATCTCGGGCAAGTAACATACCGATGACAAAGGGAACAACGTATGTTGTTATGCGGTCTGACCGATAAAGATCTTCGTAGAATATGTGAGAGCCAATATGAGCATCTAGGTTCCACTATTGGTTATTGACCAGAGACGTGTCTCGGTCATGTCTACATTGTTCTCGAACCCGTAGGGTCCGCACGCTTAAGGTTTCGATGACAGTTATATTATGAGTTTATGAGTGTTGATGTACCGAAGGAGTTCGGAGTCCCGGATGAGATCGGGGACATGACAAGGAGTCTCGAAATGGTCGAGACGTAAAGATCGATATATTGGATGACTATATTCGGATATCGGAATGGTTCCGAGTGATTCGGGTATTTTTTGAAGTACCGGAGAGTTACGGGAATACGTATTGGGCCTTATTGGGCCATACGGGGAAGAAGGAAAAGGGCCTCAAGGGTGGCCTCACCCCTCCCCTTGGTCTGGTCCGAATTGGACTAGGGAAGGGGGGCGCCCCCTTCCTTCCTTCTTCTTTTCCCTTCCTCTTTTCCTATTCCATATGGAAGGTGGAATCCTACTAGGACTAGGGAGTCCTAGTAGGACTCCACACTTGGCGCGCCCCCTCCTAGGGCCGGCCTCCTCCTCCCTTGCTCCTTTATATACGGGTGCAGGGGGCACCCCAAAGACACAACAATTGATCATTGATCTCTTAGCCGTGTGCGGTGCCCCCTTTCACCATAATCCTCGATAATATTGTAGCGGTGCTTAGGCGAAGCCCTGCGACAGTAGAACATCAAGATCGTCACCACGCCGTCGTGCTGACGGAACTCTTCCTCGACATTCTGCTGGATCGGAGTCCGGGGATCGTCACCGAACTGAACGTTTGGTAGAACTCGGAGGTGCCGTAGTTTCGGTGCTTGATCGGTCGGGCCGTGAAGATGTACGACTACATCAACCGCGTTGCGCTAACGCTTCCACTTTCGGTCTACGAGGGTACGTAGTCAACACTCTCCCTTCTCGTTGCTATGCATCACCATGATCTTGTGTGTGCGTAGGAAAATTTTGAAATTACTATGTTCCCCAACAGTGGCATCCGAGCCTAGGTTTTATGCGTTGATGTAATATGCATGAGTAGAACACAAGTGAGTTATGGGAGATATAAGTCATACTGCTTACCAGCATGTCACACTTTGGTTCGGCGGTATTGTTGGATGAAGCGGCCCGGACCGACATTACGCGTACGCTTACGCGAGACAGGTTTTACCGCCGTGCTATGCACACAGGTGACTAGCGGGTGTCAGTTTCTCCCACTTTAGTTGAACTGAGTGTGGCTACGCCCGGTCCTTGAGAAGGTTAAAACAGCACTAACTTGACAAACTATCGTTGTGGTTTTGATGCGTAGGTAAGAACGGTTCTTGCTCAGCCCGTAGCAGCCACGTAAAAACTTGCAACAACAAAGTAGAGGATGTCTAACTTGTTTTTGCAGGGCATGTTGTGATGTGATATGGTCAAGACATGATGGGATATAAGTTGTTATATAAGATGATCATGTTTTATTGAAGTTATCGGCAACTGGCAGATGCCTTATGGTTGTCTCTTTATTGCATAAGATGCAAGCGCCAAATAATTGCTTTACTTTATCGCTATGTGATAGCAATAGTTGCAAGAGCAGTAGTTGGTGAGACGACCATGTGACGACACATTGATATAGATCAAGATGATGGAGATCATGGTGTCATGCCGGTGATGATGGAAATCATGACGATACTTTGGAGATGGAGATCAAAGGCACAAGATGATGATGGCCATATCATGTCACATATTTTGATTGCATATGATGTTTATCTTTTATACATCTTATTTTGCTTAGTTCGACGGTAGCTTTATAAGATGATCTCTCACTAATTATCAAGGTACAAGTGTTCTCCCTGAGTATGCACCGTTGCGAAAGTTCTTCGTGCTGAGACACCACATGATGATCGGGTGTGATAGGCTCTACGTTCAAATACAACAGGTGCAAAACAGTTGCACACGCGGAATACTCAGGTTAAACTTGACGAGCCTAGCATATAACAGATATGGCCTCAGAACACGGAGACCGAAAGGTCGAGCATGAATCATATAGTAGATATGATCAACATAGTGATGTTCACCATTGAAACTACTCCATCTCACGTGATGATCGGACATGGTTTAGTTGATATGGATCACGTGATCACTTAGAAGATTAGAGGGATCTCTCTCTAAGTGGGAGTTCTTAAGTAATATGATTAATTAAACTTTAATTTATCATGAACTTAGTCCTGGTAGTATTAGCATATCTATGTTGTAGATCAATAGCTCGCGTTTAGCTTCCCTGTTTTATTTTTGATATGTTCCTAGAGAAAACTAAGTTGAAAGATGTTAGTAGCAATGATGCGGATTGGACCTGTGATCTGAGGTTTATCCTCATTGTTGCACAGAAGAATTATGTCTTTGATGCACCACTAGGTGACAAACCTATTGCAGGAGCACATGCAGATGTTATGAACATTTGGCTAGCTCAATATGATGACTACTTGATAGTTTAGTGCACCATGCTTAAACGGCTTAGAATCAGGACTTCAAAGACGTTTTGAACGTCATGGACCATATGAAATGTTCCAGGAGTTGAAGTTAATATTTCAGGCAAATACCCGAGTTGAGAGATATGAAGTCTCCAACAAGTTCTATAGCTAAAAGATGGAGGAGAATAGCTCAAGCAGTGAGCATGTGCTCAGATTGTCTGGGTACTACAATCACTTGAATCAAGTGCGAGTTAATCTTCCAGATAAAATAGTGATTGAAAAAATTCTCTAGTCACCATCACCAAGTTAGTAGAACTTCGTGATGAACTATCATATGCAAGGGATAACGGAAACGATTCCCAAGCTCTTCGTAGTGCTGAAATCGATGAAGGTAGAAATCAAGAAAATATCAAGTGCTGATGGTAGACAAGACCACTAGTTTCAAGAAAAGTTCAAAGGGAAGAAGGGGAACTTCAAGAAGAACGGCAAGCAAGTTGCTGCTCAAGTGAAGAAGCCCAAGTCTGGTCCTAAGCCTGAGACAAGTGCTTCTACTGCAAAGGGACTGGTCACTGGAAGCGGAACTGCCCCAAGTATTTGGCGGATAAGAAGGATGGAAAGGTGAACAAAGGTATATTTGATATACAGATTATTGATGTGTATTTTACTAGTGTTCGTAGCAACCCCTCAGTATTTGATACTAGTTCAGTTGCTAAGAGTCGTAACTCGAAACGGGAGTTGCAGAATGAACATAGACTAGTTAAGGGTGAAGTGACGATGTGTGTTGGAAGTGGTTCCAAGATTGATATGATCATCATCGCACACTCCCTATACTTTTGGGATTAGTGTTGAACCTAAATAAGTGTTATTTGGTGTTTGCGTTGAGCATGAATATGATTTGATCATGTTTATTGCAATACGGTTGTTCATTTAAGTAAGAGAATAAATTGTTGTTCTGTTTACATGAATAAAACCTTATATGGTTACACACCCAATGAAAATGGTTCGTTGGATCTCGATCGTAGTGATACACATATTCATAATATTGAAACCAAAAGATGCAAAGTTAATAATGATGGTGCAATTTATTTGTGGCACTGCCGTTTAGGTCATATTGGTGTAAAGCACATGAAGAAAATCCATGCTGATGGGCTTTTGGAATCACTTGATTATGAATCAGTTGATGCTTGCGAACCATGCCTCATGGGCAATATGACTAATACTCCGTTCTCCGGAACAATGGAGCGAGCAACAGATTTGTTGGAAATCATACATACTAATGTATGGGGTCCGATGAATATTGAGGCTCGTGGCAGGTATCATTATTTTCTGATCTTCACAGATGATTTGAGCAGATATGAGTATATCTACTTGATGAAACACAAGTTTGAAACATTTGAAAAGTTCAAAGAATTTCAGAGTGAAGTGGAGAATCATCGTAACAAAAAGAAAAGTTTCTACGATATGATCGCAGAAGTAAAATATTTGAGTTACGAGTTTGGCCTTCAGTTAAAAACAATGTGAAATAGTTTCACTACTCACGCCACCTGGAACACCACAGCATAATGGTGTGTTCGAACATCATAACCGTACTTTATTAGATATGGTGCGATCTATGATGTCTCTTACCGATCTACCACTATCATTTTGGGGTTATGCATTAGAGACAGCTGCATTCACGTTAAATAGGGCACCATCTAAATCCGTTGAGACGACACTATATGAACTATGGTTTGGCAAGAAACCTAAGCTGTCATTTCTTAAAGTTTGAGGTTGCAATGCTTATGTGAAAAAGTTTAAACCTGATAAGCTCTAACCCAAATCGGAGAAGTGCGTCTTCATAGGATACCCAAAAGAAAATGTTGGGTACACCTTCTATCACAGATCCAAAGGCAATATATTCATTGCTGTGAATGGATCCTTTCTAGAAAAGGAGTTTCTCTCGAAAGAAGTGAGTGGGAGGAAAGTAGAACTTGATGAGGTAATTGTACCTGCTCCCTTATTGGAAAGTAGTTCATCACAGAAATATGTTCCTGTGACTACTACACCGATTAGTGAGGAAGCTAATGATGATGATCATGTAACTTCAGATCAAGTTACTACCGAACCTCGTAGGTAAACCAGAGTGAGATCCGCACCAGAGTGGTACGGTAATCCTGTTCTGGAGGTCATGTTACTTGACCATGACGAGCCTACGAACTATGAGGAAGCGATGATGAGCCCAGATTCTGCGAAATGGCTTGAGGCCATGAAATCTGAGATGAGATCCATGTATGAGAACAAAGTATGGACTTTGATTGACTTGCCCAATGATCGGCGAGCCATTGAGATTAAATGGATCTTCAAGAGGAAGACGGACGCTGATGTAGTGTTACTATCTACAAAGCTAGAATTGTCGCAAAAAGGTTTTAGACAAGTTCAAGGTGTTGACTACAATGAGAGTTTCTCGCTCGTATCTATGCTTAAGTCTGTCCGAATCATGTTAGCAATTGCCGCATTTTATGAAATCTGGCAAATGGAAAAAAACTGCATTCCTTAATGGATTTATTAAAGAAGAGTTGTATATGATGCAACCAGAAGGTTTTGTCAATCCTAAAGGTGCTAACAAAATATGCAAGCTCCATCGATCCATCTATGGACTGGTGCAAGCATCTCAGAGTTGGAATATACACTTTGATAAGTTGATCAAAGCATATAGTTTTATACAGACTTGCGGTGAAGCCTGTATTTACAAGAAAGTGAGTGGGAGCACTACAACATTTCTGATAAGTATATGTGAATGACATATTGTTGATCAGAGATAATGTAGAATTATTCTGCAAAGCATAAAGGAATGTTTGAAAGGAGTTTTTCAAAGAAAGGCCTCGGTGAAGCTGCTTACATATTGAGCATCAAGATCTATAGAATAGATCAAGATGCTTGATAAGTTTTTCAATGAGTACATACCTTGACAAGATTTTGAAGTAGTTCAAAATGGAACAGACAAAGAAGGAGTTCTTGCCTGTGTTACAAGGTGTGAAGTTGAGTAAGACTCAAAACCTGACCACGGCAGAAGATAGAGAGAGAATGAAAGTCATTCCCTATGCCTTAGCCATAGGTTCTATAAAGTATGACATGCTGTGTACCAGACCTATTGTATACTCGCCCTGAGTTTGGCAAGGGAGTACAATAGTGATCTAGGAGTAGATCACTTGACATTGGTCAAAATTATCCTTAGTGGAATAAGGATATGTTTCTCGATTATGGAGGTGACAGAAGGTTCATCGTAAAGGGTTACGTCGATGCAAGTTTTGACACTGATCCAGATGACTCAAAGTCTCAATCTGGATACATATTTAAAGTGGGAGCAATTAGCTAGAGTAGCTCCATACAGAGCATTGTTGACATAGAAATTTGCAAAATACATACGGATCTGAATGTAGCAGGCCCGTTGACTAAACTTCCCTCACAAGCAAAACATGATCACACGTTAGTACTCTTTGGGTATTAATCACATAGCGATGTGAACTAGATTATTTACTCTAGTAAACCATTTGGGTGTTGGTCACATGTCGATGTGAACTATAGGTGTTAATCACATGGTGATGTGAACTATTGGTGTTAAATCACATGGAGATGTGAACTAGATTATTGACTCTAGTGCAAGTGGGAGACTGAAGGAAATATGCCCTAGAGGCAATAATAAAGTTATTATTTATTTCCTTATATCATGATAAATTTTTATTATTCATGCTAGAATTGTATTAACCGGAAACATAATACATGTGTGAATACATAGACAAACAGAGTGACACTAGTATGCCTCTACTTGACTAGCTCGTTGATCAAAGATGGTTATGTTTCCTAACCATAGACATGAGTTGTCATTTGATTAACGGGATCACATCATTAGGAGAATGATGTGATTGACTTGACCCATTCCGTTAGCATAGCACTTGATCATTTAGTTTGTTTCTATTGCTTTCTTCATGACTTATACATGTTCCTATGACTATGAGATTATGCAACTCCCGTTTACTGGAGGAACACTTTGTGTGCTACCAAACGTCACAACATAACTGGGTGATTATAAAGGTGCTCTACAGGTGTCTCCGAAGGTACTTGTTGGGTTGGCGTATTTCGAGATTAGGATTTGTCACTCCAATTGTCGGAGAGGTATCTCTGGGCCCACTCGGTAATGCACATCACTATAAGCCTTGCAAGCATTGCAACTAATGAGTTAGTTGCGGGATGATGTGTTACGAAACGAGTAAAGAGACTTGCCGGTAACGAGATTGAACTAGGTATTGAGATACCGACGATCGAATCTCGGGCAAGTAACATACCGATGACAAAGGGAACAACGTATGTTGTTATGCGGTCTGACCGGTAAAGATCTTCGTAGAATATGAGGGAGCCAATATGAGCATCCAGTTTCCGCTATTGGTTATTGACCGGAGACGTTTCTCGGTCATGTCTACATTGTTCTCGAACCCGTAGGGTCCGCACGCTTAAGGTTTTGATGGCAGTTATATTATGAGTTTATGAGTGTTGATGTACCAAAGGAGTTCGGAGTCCCGGATGAGATCGGGGACATGATGAGGAGTCTCGAAATGGTCGAGACGTAAAGATCAATATATTGGATGACTATATTCGGACATCGGAAAGGTTCTGAGTGATTCGGGTATTTTTCGGAGTACCGGAGAGTTACGGGAATACGTATTGGGCCTTATTGGGCCATACGGGAAAGAAGGAAAAGGGCCTCAAGGGTGGCCTCACCCCTCCCCTTGGTCTGGTCCGAATTGGACTAGGGAAGGGGGTGCCCCCTTCCTTCCTTCTTCTTTTCCCTTCCTCTTTTCCTATTCCATATGGGAGGTGGAATCCTACTAGGACTAGGGAGTCCTAGTAGGACTCCACACTTGGCGCGCCCCCTCCTAGGGCCGGCCTCCTCCTCCCTTGCTCCTTTATATACGGGTGCAGGGGGGCACCCCAAAGACACAACAATTGATCATTGATCTCTTAGCCGTGTGCGGTGCCCCCTTCCACCATAATCCTCGATAATATTGTAGCGGTGCTTAGGCGAAGCCCTGCGACAGTAGAACATCAAGATCGTCACCACGCCGTCGTGCTGACGGAACTCTTCCCCGACATTCTGCTGGATCGGAGTCCGGGGATCGTCATCGAACTGAACGTGTGCTAGAACTCGGAGGTGCCGTAGTTTCGGTGCTTGATCGGTCGGGCCGTGAAGACGTACGACTACATCAACCGCGTTGCGCTAACGCTTCCATTTTCGGTCTACGAGGGTACGTAGACAACACTCTCCCTTCTTGTTGCTATGCATCACCATGATCTTGCGTGTGCGTAGGAAAATTTTGAAATTACTACGTTCCCCAACAGGTACTTTTATGGAAATTACTTTGGGCAAGCCACTAAATTGAGAGATAAAATTATGGCGAATTATTCACAATGGCATACCGAAAGAGCACCTACTAGTAAAAAAAGTTAACTCAATTGAAGAAATTAGTACTTTGAGCGAAAAAGCTGATGCTCTTATGAAATTGGTTGCTAGTAAAAATGCTCCTATTAATCTTAATGATGTGCCTTTGTGTACTTTGATTGAGCAAAACAGTGATCCCGTAGTGTGGATTTTGTCTCGTGAAACAATTTTAATAACAATGCTTAGGTAATTTTAATCCTAGGCCTTTTCCTAGAAATTCCGCTAATAATTATGGCAATTCCTATGAAAATTGTTCTTACAATAATAATAGGAACCCCTCTGTCTTGAGAGTAATATTAAAGAATCTATAAATGCGCAAAAAGTTTTCAATACTACAATAGAAGATAATTGAGTAAACTTGATATGTCTAGAAGCATTGATAGAATTTCACATGATGTAGAAAATCTCAAGATTAAAAATATTCCACCAAAGGTTGATGTTAGCGAGTCAATTAAAGCTCTATATGTTTCTATGGATGAAATTAAGAAGCGTACTGCTATGCTTAGAGCTAAAAGAGAATTTTTAGAAAGAGCGTTTTCTACCAATTGGTTTCATAATAATGATGAAGATCTTAAAATGATTGGTGTTTCTTCTATTGGTTCTTTGTTTAGTAATATCTAAATTGATGAAAATAGGACTGAAGAAGAGTCAACTTTAGCTAGAAAGCATCCTCATAATTCGGGGGTGAAAATCTTGTTGAAATTTTTGATAAAAGTGGGTTTGGAGAGGTCAAAACTTTAACTAGTCATGTTCCCACTCTCTTGGATTACAAAGACTTTAATTATGATAATTTATCTTTGATTGAATGTATTTCTTTGTTGCAATCCATGCTAAATTCACCCAATGCATATGAACAAAATAAAGCTTTTACTAAACATATTGTAGAAGCGATGATGAAAGCTTTAGAAGAAAAGTTGGAATTATAGATTTCAATTCCTAGGAATTATATGATGGGTGGGAACCTACCATTAAAGTCAAGATTAAAAATTATGAGTGCTTTGCATTATGTGATTTAGGTGCTAGTGTTTCCACAATTTCGAAATCTCTTTGTGATGTGCTTGGTCTTACCAATATTGAAGAATGTTCTCTTAATTTGTACTTGGCAGATTCTACTATTAAAAAACCTGTGGGAAGGATTAATGATGTTCTTATTCTTGCAAATAGGAACTATGTTCCCATAGATTTTATTGTTGTTGATATTTATTGCAATCAATCTTTTCCAATTATACTTGGTAGACTGTTTTACGAACTATAGGTGCAGTGATTGATATGAAAGAAGCGAATATTAAATTTCAAATTCCAATAAGAAAGGTTATGGAACACTTCCCTAGAACAAGAACTAAGCAACAATATTAATCAATCATGAGGGCAACCTATGGAGCAAAAACTAAACATGACAATACTTGAATCTATGCATTATGCCTAGCTAGGGGCTTAAAACGATAGCGCTTGTTGGGAGACAACCCAATGAATAAAATATTTTTTATCTTTTTCTTTCTGTTTTTGTGTGCTCACACAACTATGCTACTGTTATGATTGTGTTTTTATGTTTTAATTAGTGTTTGTGCCAAGTAAAGCCTTTAGGATCATGTTGGGTGATAGTTGATTGATCTTGTTGGGAAACATAAATTTTTGTGCCCATTAGCAGAATTGTTAAAAATCACATAAGCATGCTAAAATTCTGATTTTTTTTACAAAAATATTGATACACAAATTGCCTATGTTTTCCTAATATTTCAAAAAAATTGGAGTTACAAAAGTATGGCTAATGTCCACATTACTACACACTGTTCTGTTTTTGACAAATTCTATTTTCGATGCATTGTGTGCTTATTTTGATGAATCTATGGATTGTATCGGGGGATATAAGTCATGGTAAAGTTAGAATACAGTAGGTATAATGCAATAATAAAATATGAATGGGTTTGCAACAGTACTTAAAGTGGTGATTTGTTGTATTATACTAACGGATCTCACGAAGGTTTTTGTTGAGTTTTGTGTAATTGAAGTTTTCAAGTTTTGGGTGAGATCATGATGGATGAAGGAATAAGGAGTGAAAAGAGCCTAAGCTTGGGGATACCCATGGCACCCCAAGGTAATATTCAAGGATAACCAAGCAACTAAGCTTGGGGATGCCCCGGAAGGCAACCCCTCTTCTAACAACCATCGGTAATTTTACTTGGAGATATATTTTTATTCATCACATATCATGAGTTTTGCTTGGAGCATCTTGAATTATATAAGTCTTTGCTTGTTTTGCTTTTTAGTTTGTCAAAATAATCCTTGATGGACACACCTATTTGAGAAAGCCATAATGATGCTATGATTTGTTAGAATTTCTCTATTTGCTTCACTTAAATTTTTTGAGCTATGGAATTGCTCTAGTGCTTCACTTATATCTTTTTGAGCATGGTGGTGCTTTAATTTTTGAAGAAATACTCTCATGCTTCACTTAGATTAATTTGACATTTAGTAAATTTTTGAAGAAATTCTCTCATGCTTCACTTATATTATTTTGAGAGATGAAAATTTTGAAGCTCATGTTCTTCACTTAAATTTTTTTGAGAGCTTTTTATAAGCAATTGTAATATATGCAATTAGTCCCGAAGTGATAGATATCCAAGAGGGATATAATAAAAACTTTCATGAAGATCATTGGGCATTATAAACTTGATTCTTTGTAATAGTTTTTGAGATATGATGATAGTAATATGTGAGTCATGTTGGCAAGTAATTATGTTTTAGTAAGAATATTGGTGTTAAGGATTGTGATTCCCTATGCAAGATGAAAGTCAATAGTTATGCAATAAAATTACATCCTACTTGTGGTGCATTATTCGGTGTTAGTTATGTTTAATGCCCGTTTATGGGAATTTTCGTTTCTTGGTTGGTTACTTCTCAATCAGTTTGCTAGCCTTTCCTTGTACTAAGTAGGAATACTACTTGTGCATCCAAAATGCTTAAACCCAGTTTGCCACATGAGTCCACCATAACTACCTATATGTGATATTTTCGTGCCATTCCAAGTAAATTTGTATGTGCCAACTTGAATTTTCAAAATGAATTTTGTTTTTGTGTGCCTGTACCGCTCATGAAGCGGCCGGGGGTGGCCAATATTTTCCATGCTAGATGTGTTATTCTCAAGATTAGTGTTTATTCACTTGTCGTTGCATGAGCGTGTGGCGGTAATAGGGATGCCCGGTCCCAAAATGAAAAAGAAATTTACTTTGTGTTGTCAAATAATAAATTCCTTGGAAAGTGTTGGTATGAAAGGCACCCGTGGATACGGCTAGCCATGGATTGTGAAAGAATGGTGGAAAAGGAATAAACTTTATTTTATGTTTGGGAACCGCCTATGATGTATCTAGCATGGAAAGTATTTGGAATTACTCGGTCATTTTCGTTGACATGAAAAGTATGCCTCTCACATTACTTTTATCTCTCAATTTAACCATTGAGCTCTGGCACCTCTAGAAATTGCCGCTTCCCTCTACGAAGGGCCTATCTATTTACTTTATGCAAAATTTTGTTTTTATTTCAGTCTTCATCTTCTCTTATAAAGTACCAACTAGGGAGCACTATGATCATACTTGAGCATTGGATGTAGCTAATATGCGAGTGCGTTTCATGAATGGACCAATGATTGAGCATGATGGGCTAGGGATAACTTTCTTTAGTGTTGATATTTTGAAAGACATGGTTGCTTGTTGATATGCTTGAGTATTGAAGTCTTCATGTCAAATATAGACTATTACTTTGAATCATCTAAAAGTCCAAATGTCCGTGCTACAAAAGAAAATAATATGTGATGAGCATGTTAGGCAGCATTCCACATCAAAAATTCGGTTTTTATCATTTACCGACTCGAGGACGAGCAGGAATTAAGTTTGGGGATGCTGATATGTCTCCAATGTATCTATAATTTTTGATTGTTCCATGTTGTTATATTATCATTCTTGGATGTTTTACATTCGTTTTATAGCAACTTTATATCATTTTTTGGGACTAACCTATTGACATAGTGCCCAGTGCCACTTGCTATTTTTTTGCTTGTTTTTTACTTCACAGAATATCCATATCAAATGGAGTCCAAACGCAGCGAAACTTTTTGGAGATTTTTTTCTTCCCAGAAGACAACTTGGGAGCCAAGGAAGTCCACAAGGGGAGGCCCGTGGGGCCCACAAGACACCAGGGCGTGCCCAGGTGGGTAGTGGGGCCCACGGGAGTCCTTTCCACCGCCTCCCATCTCTATAAATACCCAAATATTCTAGAAACCCTAGAGGAGACGACGAAAAACAATTCCAGCTGCCGCAAGTTCCAGAACCACGAGATCCTATCTAGAGCCCTATTCGGGCACCTTTCCGGAAGGGACACGACCACGGAGGGGTTCATCATCCTCATTGGTGCTTCTCCGATGATGCGTGAGTATTTCACCACAGACCTACGAGCTCGTAGGCAGTAGCTAGATGCTTCTTCTCTATTTTTGATTCTCAATACAATGTTCTCCTCGATGTTCTTGGAGATCTATTTGATGTAATGAATTTTTGCGGTGTGTTTGTTGGGATCCGATGAATTGCGAGTTTATGGTCAGTTCTATCTATGAATATTATTTCAGTCTTCTTTGATATCTTATATGCATGATTATTATAGCCTCGTATTTCTTCTCCGAAACTTTGGTTTGGTTTGGCCAACTAGATTGATTTTTCCTACAATGCGAAGAGGTGCTTTGTGATGGGTTCTATCTTGCAATGTCCTCACCCAGTGACAGAAGGGGTAGTGGGGCTCGCATGTATCGTTGCTATTAAGGATAAAAATATGGGGTCTATTCCTACATGAATAGATCTTGTCTACATCACGTCATCGTTCTTATTGCATTACTCCGTTTCTCCAGGAACTTAATACACTAGATACATGTTGGATAGCGGTCGATGTGTGGAGTAATAGTAGTAGATGCAGGTAGGAGTCGGTCTCTAATCTTGGACGTGATGCCTATATACATGATCATTGCCTTGGATATCGTTGATACGTCTCCGTCATATCTATAATTTTTTATTGTTTCATGCCAATATTATACAACTTTCACATACTTTTGGTAACATTTTATATGATTTATTGGACTAACATATTGATCCAGTGCCCAGTGCTAGTTCATGTTTCTTGCATGTTTTTGTTTCACGGAATATCAATATCAAACGAAGTCCAAACATGATAAAAATTTACAGAGAATTATTTTGGAATTTGTGATTTGTAGGAGGTTGAATCAATGCAAACGGAGGCCCACGGCCTCCACAACCCATTAGGGCACGCCAGGCACCCCCTGGCGCACCCAGGTGTCTTGTGCCCTCCCTTTTAGTCGGTTGGGGCCCCTCTTTGGGCGCAAGAAAGATAATTTATGGAAAAAAATCGTGTAAAAATTTCAGCTCAATCGGAACGGATCTCCGAGAATTTAAGAAGCGGTGAAGGGCTAGAAAACAGGAACGCGGAATAGAAGAGAACAGAGGGACAGATCCAATATCGGAGGGGCTCTCGCCCCTCCGCCGCCATGGAGACCATGGACCAGAGGGGGAACCATCCTCCCATCTCTGTTCAACTACCATATTTATATCCTTAATGGCAACAATACAAATATGTGCCTCGCTACCCCTCCTGTCACTCGGTGAGGACACCGCAAGATTGAACCCATTACCAAGAACCTCTCCCATTGCAAGAAAAATTAATCTAGTTGGCCAAACCAAATCAATAGATCGAAGAGAAATACAAAGCTATCTTAATCATGCATAAAAGAGTTCAGAGAAGACTCAAATAATATTCATAGATAATTTGATCATAAATCCACGATTCATCGAATCTCAACAAACGCACCGCAAAAGAAGATTACATCGAATAGATCTCCAAGAACATCGAGGAGAACATTGTATTTAAGATCAAAGAGATAGAACAAGCCATATAGCTACTAGGTATGGTCCCGTAGGTCTGTGGTAAACTACTCACACATCATCGGAATGGCAACAAGGTTGATGTAGAGGCCCTCCGTGATCGGATCCCCCTCAGGCGGAGTACCGGAACAATTCTCCAGATGGGATATCATGAGGATAGAAACTTGCGGCGGCGAAAAAGTACTTTTGGTGTGCCCTCTGGTATACAGGGAATATTTGGGTATTCATAGAGCTGCGATTAGGGTTAGAGGTGCCATGGTGGGCCCACAAGCTCGGTGGGGCGCCCCCTAGGGCGTGCCTGATGAGCTTGTGGCCCATCCATGGCTCTTCTGGCCTCCTCCCGAAGCTTCCTAGGTGTCTTCTAGTCCAAGAAATATCGTCAAAAAGTTTCGTTTCGTTTGGACTCCGTTTGGTATTGATTTTCTGTAAAGTACAAAAACAAGGAAAAAAAACAGCAACTGGCACTAGGCACTAGGTTAATAGGTTAGTCCCAAAAATATATAAAATAGCATAATAATGCATATAAAACATCCAAGATGGATAATATAATAGCATGGAACAATAAAAATTATAGATATGTTGGAGACGTATCACCTATCTCATAGACTGCGTGACCAGAAGTCGGGCTCACATAGGTGTGTTCCTCCAAAAATTGCTCTGTAGGATAGCATCTTGCTTAGATAAGCTTTGGAACACATTAAGACAAAAGACAACCTACCTTACAGATTACGAGAGTATAACATCTCCAACGGAGTGGGTTAGTAAGGATACTCTCCTTAGTTGACTGTTGAATTGTGTTATCATGTCCTAATTCACGGGATCTCCGATCACACAGGTTGGGTTACCCCCACGACAACTCACGTGGGTCTCGTGTCCTTCTCCCTCAATGCATTTTCTATCATAATCTGTGATAGCCCTTTCATAAAGGGATCTGCTAGATTCTTAGCCGACTGGATATAATCCAAGACTATTACTCCGAAGTTTCTTGAATGCATGATAGATTTCAATCTTCTTCTTATACGCTTTATGGATTGCCTGTTGTCCTTCGAACTCCATGCCTTGGCAATTACTTTCTAATTGTCACAGTTCATAAGGATAGTCGGGGCTGGCTTGTCAACCAATGGCAAATCCATCAAAAGCTCTCGAAACCATCCTACATCCACACATGAATGATGAGTTTTGCTTTTATAGTCGAGCTCGTTAAGTTCGTTTGCATGCAAGACTTTCAGGAAACAACACCACCATCAAGTGTGAACACATATCCACTTATGGATTTCATCTCATCGGCATCAGATATCCAATTTGAATCATTATACCCCTCGAGTACCATTGGGTACCCGGTATAGTGAATTTCGTGGCTCATGGTGCCTTGCAAATAGCGCATGACTCGCTCAACATCATGTCAATGCACATCTCCTGAATTGAAAAAAAACGGCTTAGTTTGCACACAGCAAATGAGATGTCAGGCCAAGTAGCACAAGCTAGGTACATGAGTGAACCTATCACTTGAGAGTGTCGCATTTGATTACATCCATGCCTTCAAATTTTTTAATTCGCATGCTAGGATCATATGGTGTTGGATAAGGTTTGCAATCTGAATACCCAGAGAGACTCAGAATCTTCTCAACATAGTGCGACTGCAGAAGTGTAATTCCACCCTTATTATCTCTCAGTAGCTTTTTCAAGATAACATCAGCCGCACCTAGATCTTTCATCTCAAAGTTATGAGATAAAAAGTCCTTAACCTCCTCAATGACTTTGATGTGGGTGGAAAATATCAGTATGTCATTAACATATAGATGCAGTATAACTCCTTCACCCCCACCATGGAGATAGTATACACACTTGTTAGCTTAATTAACAACAAAGCCAATAAATGTTAAAGTTTTGTTAAACTTCTCATGACATTTCTTAGGCGCTTGTTTCGGGCGATACAATGATTTCAATAACTTGCACGCCTTCCTTTCCTAACCATTTACTACAAAGCCATCTGGCTGCTGCAAGTAAGCTTCCTCATCTAGCTCTCCATTTAGAAAAGTTGCCTTAATGTCCATTTGATGGACGAGAATACCATGTGAGGCAACTAACGAGAGTAACACTCGAATGGTTGCCAGCCTAGGCACGGGTGAGTAAGTATCGAAGATATATTCTTCTTTCTGGGTATAACCCTTGGCCCATCAGACCTAATATTCCTTTGAATGCCCACTTACATCCCAATGGTTTGCGACCATAAGGACGATCAGTGATCTCCCATGTCCCATTGGCCAAGATAGAATACATCTCGCTACGGATCACATCCTTCTAGTAGTCAGCATCCAGTGATGCATAAGCTTCTAAAATGGAACTAGCTCTAGAGGTTCTTAATTCCTACTCCTACTTGCCTTGCAAGTCAGCTTTTTCAATGGAGTCTCAAATTGTGTAATCTTGGATTAGTGAATTGAATGATGTTTACTTGGAGTGCAATAGGGGCGCTAGGGCATCCACAATGTCTGAGGTAGCATTGCCTCTATCCTAGGTCCCACATGTTGCCTCTAAGATTTAGAGAAAAACACGTAATGTATAGAGGCTATGGTCACCTCTTAGTGGACCCTAGCAATAGGTTTAGAAAACAAGTTTCTCAAGATATTTTATTCTACCACAGCTGTTCCCTAGAATTGACATATGGGGTCACTCAATTTATTTATTCCTTAGAGGTTTTTCTCCATGCTAAGAGGTGATGCTATTTTGGACTAGATGTTGGGGTTGCAGTGTGTGGAGGCTGCCTCAAAGAGGAGAAAGAAGTTGTAACGCCCCGAGACCGATGTGCCAGGTGTCGTGCAGTTATTCGATGTTGTCGCGTTGTCATGTGCTTGCGTGTTGCATCATGTCACGTCATCATGTGCATTGCATCATGTCATCATGCCATCATATCATTATTTGTTGCAACTCAACTAAATAATTTGTGTGGGTCTTCGATCCATTTAAATCGAGGGAAGGATGACTTCTCTTTATAATATATCCTCCCGATATTAGTGGAGCTACTATAATAAATATTCCATTCTTTTGGAATTAACCGGAACACACTTGCAAAATCCCAACGCCTTTTATTATTTCTTCTCTTGGCCTCTAACTTTGTCACATGTCCTTTCATCATTTTCCGGAGCTCCACCTAATTTCTCAACATTTTTGGACTCTTCTAAATCCTAGTCCTTGTTCAAACCTTTTTAATTAAATTCAAATGACTTTGAATTTAATTCTTGCAAAATGCCCACTCCATTTTTCTTGGGACATGCGCATTTATGCGAGTCCGGGAAATTTATTCCCGTGCTCAAATTCTTCCTCTAACATTTTTTTTCTCTTTTCCTTTCTCTTATTGTTCTCTGGTTTTTGTAAAGAGAAGAATTAAGGGGGAAGAGAGAAGCCTAGCCAGCCTGGCCATTTGGGCCTGCAGCAGCCCCGTCCCACCAGTGGCCCAAGGCCCAGCCGCCCCCCCCCCCCACCAATCCCTCCAACCCTAGGCCCGATCCCCTCCTCCTCCCCCGTGGTTCATAGCGCCGCCAGGGAGACCCATCTCCCCGATCCCATCTCCCTCGCTCCTCTCGTCCTCTCGCGCGCCCGAGCTCCATCATGCGGCCCACCTCCTCATCCTCGTGGCCGAAGCAGCCGAATGGGAGGCCTTGAGCTTGAGCCTCCTCGCTCTCCTCGTCGACCAAGGGACAGGAGCTCCTCCCGAAACCCCTCTCTCGTCATAACCGGCGCCGTCCATCCTCGTCCGTCGCCCCGCCTCAAGTCCGGCGATGCCAAGCGCCGCCCCGACCTTCCCGCGGCCACCTCTCCTCCCCCTGCTCCTCCACGCGGTGCCGACCGGCGACCAAGACGAACGGGAACCCCACCGGAGATCCTTCTCTACGCCCTCTCCTGGAGCCACCCGCTGCTGCTCCTCTTCTTCGAGCCGCAAGTCCTGCCGCGGCTGCTGCTCTGCTCCTGCCCCGTTGGAGACCACCGTGCCGGCCCCAAGTGTGTCGCCCGTGCTTCTTCCCGCCTCAGACGCCTCGCTGCCCGTCTTTTCGCTGGAGCCCGAGCTCCGCTGGATCCCCCTCATCCTCGCCGTTCAACTTCCGGCGTCGCCCTGCTGCTGCATCCATGGCCTCCGCCAGCCTCCTCCCCGTGCTGACGAACTCCTGCCCGAGCTGCTCTCTCCGACCAACTCTGCTGCTTGCGTCCGCCCGGTTCCCAGCGCTGCCGCGCCTGTTGCCCAGATCCACCATTGTCTGCGTGCTGCTGCCCTGCTACCTTTTGTTGTCGTTGCCAAGGCCACTGAATCCAGGGATGCAAGACCGCCACCATGGAATTTCGCCAAGTACCACTACAAACCCGAAGAATTCGGATGCATCAATTCCCAGAGGAGACCCGTTTTTTCGTCAAGTTCGACTACCGTTGCAAGAACGAGATCGGCAAGTCCGAAAACCCAAGTACCACGACGCCCGGAGCTCTCGGATCCATCAAGTTCGACTACCACACCGGAACGCCAAGTACATGGATATGCCAAGTACCCCTTCGAGTTGACAAGACCGGCAAGTTCGAAGACCCCAAGTACCCCTTCGAAACGTGTACCACTACCGTTGACCCCGAAGCCCTCGGATTCGTCAAGTCCAAAGGTGCAAGTACCACTCCGAACCATGTACGACGACCGTCACCGAAGACCCGTGTAACGTGAACGTGAACGACTACCGTCGCGAGTACCTCTACGTCGTCATGTACCCCTACTTCCGCTACGAACGTCCCGAGAACGTCTACTTCCCCTACACCGCATCGAACTTGGACCGGCCCATTTGCATGCTTCGAAGGTATAACCCCGAGACGACGTCCGTGAACAAATGCATGTGTGATGTATGAAATGCTCGTGTTTGCTCCGTGTCGGAGTTGTTCGGTGCACGTCGCCCCTCTTTTGCCTTGCCACCATCTTGTGGGAACCCGGTATCCGGGATCACCCCACCTTCTATCGCGTGTCACGCTCCCGTCACTTTTCCTTTTGCGCCGGTATCTCCGCGAGTTACCGGAACCGATATGTTGCCGTGGCATCATTTTCGGATTCGTTGCCGTGACACCCCTTTTCCCTTCCACCACGGTGACAATGCTTCATAATGCTCATGTCAACTCTTAATAAATATTGCATAACTTGTTCATGTCATCCGCATCATGATAACAACAATTAAAATGTTTAAAATGTTGTTTGCATTAATTTGCCCCTATGCCATGCTAAAATGATTTAATTCATATCTAATTAACCGTAACTCCGAATTTAATAAACTTTATATGTAAATGGGGTAGAATTTTGCCTAGTTTATCATGGTGGCATCACTTTGCATGTTAAACAACTCTAAAATTGTGTTTAGGACAGATCAGGACCAAACCTAATATTTGCACATGAGGATTTTCCGGAATTGTTGTTCGTTGCTTCCGGCCTCATTTAAACTTGCCTAGATTAGATAGTTTTCATTTGCTTCTCCCTCTTGCCATGTTTTAACAACATTTAATATTGTTGGGTACATAACCGAGATCGAACTAAATAAGTCATGTGGTGTTTCGTCAATATGCAATTCGTTGCATATTGAGCTCCACTTAATTTGTAGGATTGTTTGTGCATTTTGCCATGCCATGCCTCTTTAAACCGGACATGCATCATACTCGATTGTGCATCATGCCATGTTGATGTGTTGGTTGTTTACTATGTTGTGTGCTTCTTTTCCGGTGATTGCTTCTTCGGGTTGGTTCCGATAACGTCGAGTTTGTGAGGAACCGTTCGACTACGTCCGTTTGTCTTCCTCATGGACTCGTTTTTCTTCCTTGCGGGATTTCAGGCAAGATGATCATACCCTCGAAATCACTACTATCTTTGCTATGCTAGTTTGCTCGCTCTTTTGCTACGCCATTGCCACGATGCCTACCACTTGCTTGTCAGCCTCCCAATTGCCATGTTCAGCCCCTAACCCACCATTGTCCTAGCAAACCGTTGATTGGCTATGTTACTGCTTTGCTCAGCCCCTCTTATAGTGTTGTTAGTTGCAGGTGAAGATTGAAGTTTGTTCCTTGTTGGAACATGGAGATCGTTCCTTGTTGGAACATTTATTTATTTGTTGGGATATCACTATATATCGTATTTAATTAATGCATCTATATACTTGGTAAAGGGTGGAAGGCTCGGCCTTATGCCTGGTGTTTTGTTCCACTCTTGCCGCCCTAGTTTCCGTCATATCGGTGTTATGTTCCTGGATTTTGCGTCCCTTACGCGGTTGGGCTATAATGGGAACCCCTTGACAGTTCGCCTTAAGTAAAGCTTCTCCAGCAATGCCCAACATTGGTTTTACCATTTGCCACCTAGCCTTTTTCTTCCCTTGAGTCGGCCGGCTCAAGGGTCATCATTATTTTACCCCCCCCCCCCCGGGGCCAGTGCTCCTCTGAGTGTTGGTCCACCTGTCAGCTGCCGGTGGCCACCAGGGGCAACTCTGGGCTGGCTTGCCCGTACCTAGGACAATCTGAGTGTGCCCTGAGAAAGAGATATGTGCAGCTCCTATCGGGATTTGTCGGCACATTCGGGCGGTGTTGCTGGTTTAGTTTTACCCTGTCGAAATGTCTTGTTGTACTGGGATACCGAGTCTGATCGGAATGTCTCGGGTGGAGGTCTATTCCTTCGTTGACCGTGAGAGCTTGTGATGGGCTAAGTTGGGACACCCTGCAGGGATTTGAACTTTCGAAAGCCATGCCCGCGGTTATGGGCAGATGGGAATTTGTTAACGTCCGGTTGTAGAAAACCTGAAGTCAACCTTAATTAAAATGAATCAACCACGTGTGTAACCGTGATGGTCTCTTTCCGGCGGAGTCCGGGAAGTGAACACGGTTGTTGGAGTTATGCTTGACGTAGGTTGCTATAGGATCACTTCTTGATCATACTTTTATCGACCGTGCTTTGCCTTCTCTTCTCGCTCTCATTTGCGTATGTTAGCTACCATATATGCTAGTCGCTTGCTGCAGCTCCACCTCATACCTTTACCTTACCCATAAGCTTAAATAGTCTTGATCGCGAGGGTGCGAGATTGCTGAGTCCCCGTGGCTCACAGATACTTTCAAAACCAGCTTGCAGGTGCCGATGAGTCCGAGCAGATGACGCAACCCAGCTCAGGAGGAGCTCGTTGAAGACCTTGTTTATTTGTGTTGTTTCGTTCTAGTTGATCAGTAGTGGAGCCCAGTTGGGGTCGATCGGGGACCTTTGTCGCATTTGGGGTTCTTCTTTTATTTTGGTTCCGTAGTCGGACCATGAGTGTATTTGGTTGATGTAATGCTTTATTCATGTAATTGTGTGAAGTGGCGATTGTAAGCCAACTATGTATCTCTTTCCCCTATTGTATTACATGGGTTGTGTGAAGATTACCTCACTTGCAACATTGCCTTCAATGCGATTATGCCTCTAAGTCGTGCCTCGACACGTGGGAGATATAGTCGCATCGAGGGTGTTATAGAAGTCTTGGAGGTAGCAAAAACAATACACTATGGATGCTCTAAAGTGCTCATCGGGCTATCTTGTTCATCCTCTTGAGTCTACGCCACCACCCACTGTCGGATATAGACAGTCATGCCTAATCTTATGTGTGGCAATGTAGAATAACCTTAGTCACAAACTAAACAACCCAGAGTCACCACTTATTTTTTTGTCACGTCAAATCCATCGATGGAGGGTTTTGGGGTATATCACATGTAAACTGACCCGAAGTTAGGGTTTCTCTCTCCCTCTCGTCTCCAGAGGCTAGGGCACTCATCCCCTCCAAGCTTCATCAGCGAGCCCATTGATCCACCTCCCTTTTGCCTATCGCTTAGGCGGGCGGTGGCGGGGAGGATGACCCGGGTGCCTTGGCTCCGGGTAGTATTTCAGGTTAGGTTTTTTTCGCATGGGGCGGCTTTTTGGCGGATGGCGAAGCCTCATCTTTGAGTTGCTCTTCCGGGCTCCTATCCTCCTCGAGTTTGTCCTTTAGGATCGAGTCGATGGAGCTGTAGCGTAGATTCTTACTATCTCACTAGGAAGCGAGGTTAGGTTTTCTCGTCATGTGTGTGCCCCGCAATATTTGTTATCAAGCACTTCAGATCAATTCAAAGGTTCAATGACGACGACTGCCGCTCTCAGTCACTAGTCCTTAGGGGCACGTGCACGAAGACTTATTGGCTGTCATCAACAAGGTCATGCCGGCTCCAGTAGGGGGTGATGAGAGCTTTTGATTGTGCAAGATCCTCGATGTAATTTTTATTATGTTTAGGATGCTTTGCACTTCTTATGAACCTTTTTGATAGACATGGGTACTTCTTCGCAAAAAATCCATCAGTGGAGGGGCTTAAACATTCAACTGATAGGAGGTCGTGGATGAATATGTGGTGGCGGTTTCACACATGTGGCAACCCAGCAAAGAAACTAGAGAATACTCGCGCATTGTTGTGGGAATTGGTTGATGAAAATTTGGGTTGATAACACGAGAACCAAAATTTAAAATACATATGACTTATTATATTTGATTATCTATAGTTGTAAAAACAATATTGAATATAAGTGGAACAATTGAATGGACAAAATTTTCTCATGCATGGTTGAATGATGTGGTGGGCTTTTCCCCTTGCATGATTGCATGTTGAGGTAAGACTTATCCCGTTATAATTGCATGGTGAGGTGGCCTGCTTGCATGTTCAAATAGATAAGTTAGTGGGGGGTGACTGTCTTAGGTAGATAGGATTTGAGTGAAATGGGGAAGGCAGGCGGGGCAATGTAATTTCAAAGCTACAGTGTGACTATAGATTTTTTTTCCTATGCTCCCAGTGCAAAGTGTATAACATATAATATATTAGTGTACAAAGTAAAACTACTACGTTGTTCAAATCTAGAGAGTACAAATTTATTCTACACCCTTAATAAAACTATGCAAAAAAATTATGGAAGGGATTATTTTTTATAATTTATTGATAACCAAATCACTAATTTATTACATTGTTTCAAATTTATTATATTTGTACAACATTTTACAAGATTTTTTGTAAGTCTTGCTAAAGACTATCACAATATCCCACGCTCAAGCGTAGTAATGTTGTTACCATATGTTTCAGTAGAGAAACTAAATATTTTGAGAACTTTAAAATGCCTAACAATTAGTAAGTTTGAAAAAAAGAAATTCAGTTAATTTAATAAAGGTTTCTTGCTAATTTTATATTTTAAATCACCGTAGTTCGGACGTGAATTTTTGGGACATGGTGACACGCGAAGATGGTATCTGAGCTGTCCATCTGTGCTATGAAATTATCACTTAATATAACAAATTAATGAATACGAAAGTCATACGATGGATTAATTTGCAGAATACTCGTCTATGGTACGCGAAGTACGTGGGTTGAGGGACCTCATCTTAAATGGGTTGGTGGGCTATACATCTATTTTAATGGTGTTGTGGTAATGCGACTCAGGCCATTTAAAATAATGGCTGACGTTTAAACGTGTGTCTCGAACCTGTACGCCTTGAATGACAATTAACAAGTGTGTGAGCTTGCCATTTTTGTTGTGTTTTGTTTTTCCAAGTTCATTTTTGTGTCAGTAGTATCAATTCATCAGAGTCATGTGTTCATATTAATGCTGCATTATTACTACTCACTCTACTGTTTCGTGCTGTCCATATGGCATGCACTCACTCTAGGCTATCATTTGCTATCCATATAGCATGCACTCTACTGTTTCGTGCTGTTGACAATGTTGGGACAGAATACTATATGGGGCCTGTTCACTTAATGGTGCCATTTGGATTCCGCCAGTCATTGATTGTGCATGTTAAGAATGTAGTAATGCTCCATCCCAAGTGTGGCTGTGTGGACGACAATATAGATTAGAGTGCTCACATGTTTTGCTTACAATTTCTGGAAGAAATATAATATTATTTTCCTATGCATAAACAGTAACTCACACGACACTGGCATCAAATATGTATAAGAATATTTATAATTAAATTAAAGGGAAATATTTCATTTAGGGGGTTAGAACATTAGCGCTCGACAGAATCAAGAATGGTAAACTACTATGTCGCCCTAGATACATCTGCACGTTTGACTCCACAACATGAACCTCAACTTGTGATGACTAGTGGCAGTAGAGTGACCTCATCGCCATGGGCGTCACTGGATGAGCTAAAGAGAGAGGACGAGAAATATCGACTGCAATATAACTACGACTCTACACCTCCATTTTTTTCAAGAAGAGCTCTATATATCTCCATGGATGAGTTCTAGCTAGCTATGCATGTGAACAGTGTGCGTGAACTAGAGAAGAAGGATGAATAGCGTGCATGAACTAGAGAAGGATAAGTGAGAGAGGAGCTAATGCATGGAAAAAAGGATTGGGAGAAAATGCAGGTGGTGGTCCAGTTATTGTCTCTTAACTGTAACGTGAAGAGAGATGCAGGTGGTACAGGTTGCCAATTAACTCTTCTAAACAATAACGTTGGATCAGTGCACTTATTGTCTGGTGGGGCACAGGGCCGGGCCGGCAAAAACCGAGGCCCTGTGCGAAAAAAAAACGAGGCCCTATCTCGCTAAAAAAATGAATTAACAAGCAAAAAAAATTGCGGGGAAAACTAACGAGCAATTATAATGTGTATATATATCTCACAGGAAAAATTTATAATATAAATAATATAATGTCGATGTTTTGCAATTAGACGAATCGTCTAACTCACCTAGATTTGGGTCATGTCCGGTTGAATTGCTACACTGTGATCTTTAATTGGGGAGGTAAGACCAATCTCTAACGAAGTAGCGATCCCTGTCAAAAATTAATTAGGAAATTAAGAATTAGAATTTAGAAGTAAAAACTAGATGATTTGCTAAGAACCTGGAGGCTAGAGTCGGTCAATCAATCACGGACTGGTCCGACGAGTCGACGAGTCTGAAAATTAAGAAAGGAAGCTAGGACGGCAACGACAGCGGCTCTGATGAGGCAAACGCGACCACTGCCGAGACCATCGTCTCCTTTTTTCATGTCCTGACTCTTGTAGCGGCGTCGACGGAATTGCTGTTGGTCTCCCGATCGAGGCGATCCCGATTGACTGGTATAGCGATCCTTTTTTTTTGGAACCCACGATCCCGTTTCCATCGCTAGAGAGCAGTTTCCTTTTTTCTTTGGGAAAGGTCGATCATTTTTTTAGGAATTTTTTTTGAGACATCCTCGCCAGGCTTTATTTAAATTGTCACAACATTTACAGGGATAAAATTCAAATCTCCGGGGAGGCCTAACCAGACACGGCGGCCTAACCCGAGCGAAAGTGCATGCCTAGCGAGATTGTGAGCCTCGAAATTCAAGCTCCTAAATTCATGGACAAAATTATAAGCAATAAAAGCATTTGATCTCTCTATGATTTCATGTACGATTGCCGCATCATTCGACTTTGTACCTTGCTTGATTTCATCCACCACGATCTTGCAATCAGACGCCACTTGTATCTTATGCACATATAAATCCTCCGCGAGTGCCAGCGCCTCTCTTACCGCCAATGCTTCCAATGCAACAGGATCAAATATGTGTTGGAAAGTAAGAGAAGAGGCACCCAGGAAAGTTCCAGCCACATCCCTGCATATTACTCCAACTGCACCAAATTTTCCACTTGAAACAGCGGCATCAACATTAAACTTCACGTGATCCAGTGGCGGAGGTTGCCAAAGAGCTGACCTGGGCATCCGGCTTGCATTAGTCCGCTGTACTGGCGTTGATAGTATCTGTATATCCCTCAAAAAAGCATTGACAAAAAGGTGGATCTGCATAGGGCTGTCACGCATATATCCTCATGAATGGCTTTACGCCTTGATTTCCAAATTGCCCAAAGAGTAACAATCATGCGAGTAAATTCTTCATGCTTTAGTTTCTCATGCATTGTGAAGATCCAGTTTTTAGCATTTAAACTCATGCTGTCACACATATGCTCCATTATCTCTTCCGACGAAAGAGACCAAACGCACCTTGCAGTAATACAGTTAATTAAAGCATGTTTCCAGCTGTCCTCCGCTGGGCAGAACGGACAAGCCGGGGTTGAGGCCATATATCGATGATGCAAAATGTCTGAAGTTGGTACCGAGTCCTTGCACAATCTCCATACAAAATTTTTCAGTTTCGAGGGAACCTTGATGTTCCACAAAGACACCCACGCCTTCTTCTCCTGTTCGTATGCTGAAGAGCCTCCATTACCAGCCAATAAATTTTCCCTTTGGGTTCTGACATTGAAGAGCATCTTGTAAACCGAGCTGACTGAAAACTTGCCTCGACGATCTTCTCCCCAAGCCCAAAAATCATCTATTCTCTTCGTACACAGTGGGATAGATAATATGACATTCACGTCAATTGGAAGAAAAACCCTTCTTAACTCCTCCTCCTTCCAAGTACTTGTAGCTGCATTTATAAGTTCAGAAACTATTTGTGGTGGGTTTGCCACAAGGGAACAGATCGGCCTCATCATTCTCGTTCTGGGCAACCAATTTTCTGTCCATATATTGGTATTTTCGCCCGTTCCAATCCGCTTAATGATGCCCTGTGCAACAGCATTTCGTCCATCAATAATAGCCCTCCAAATCTGCGACGGATGGGTTCCCAGTTCAGAATTTAAGAAAGTGTTCGATGGGAAGTATACAGCCTTTAGTATCCTTGCACTCAATGTCGCAGGCCCCTCAACCAAGCGCCATGCTTGTCTTGCAAGGAGGGATAGGTTGAATAATTCTATGTCTCGAAAGCCTAATCCTCCCAAAGATTTTGGTTTAGTGCATATATCCCACGAAACCCAGCATGGCTTCCGTTTTCCCCACCAGAATTGGCGGATCATTGACGTCACATTCTCACAAATGCCACGCGGCAGCCTGAAGCATGCCATAGAATAAACCGGAATAGCTTGGGCGACTGCTTTTATCAATACTTCCTTACCCGCATAAGATAATAACTTCTCCATCCATCCTTTTATCTTTTCCCACACTCTGTCCCTCAAATATTTGAAGGTTCCATTCCTCGAGTGCCCTACATCAGTGGGCATGCCAAGATACCTCTCACTCAATTGTTCATTGTGCACATCAAGCGAGTTTTTTATGCCATCGCGAACAGATTGAGGGCATCCCTTACTGAAAAAATTTGATGATTTTGCATTGTTCACTCGCTGGCCAGAAGCATTGCAATAGGTAGTCAACAGGTTTGACACTGTAGTCGCCCCCTCATTACTCGCTTTGAATAGCAGCAGGCTATCATCAGCAAAGAGAAGATGGTTAACAACCGGAGCTGTCGGAGCCACCTGTACTCCCACGAAATGCGATGACTGAGTTTCAGATTTCAAAAGGCACGAAAGGCCCTCCGCTGCAATCAAAAAGAGGTAAGGGGAGATTGGATCTCCCTGTCGAATACCCCTGGTAGGTTTGAACTGATCCAATTTCTCTCCATTAAAAAGCACTGAAAACGATACTGACTTGATCATGCCCATGACAATTCCAATCCAAGATCTTGCAAAGCCAAGTTTAATCATAATTGCCTCCAGATACGACCACTCTAGCCTGTCGTAAGCTTTCATCATGTCCAGCTTCAAAGCACAATGACTGTTGGATTTGGATTTGCTCCTCTTCATGAAATGCAAGCATTCATAGGCGCATATAATATTGTCCGTGATCAATCTTCCAGGAACGAAAGCAGATTGTTCCTCAGAAATAATGTCAGGCAAAATTTGCTTTAACCTATTCGCCACCACCTTGGAAGCAATTTTATACAAAACATTGCATAGACTAATCGGTCTGAATTGAGTGAGGAGAGTTGGATTCATTACCTTTGGTATTAAAACCAAAAAAGTATCGTTGATACACTCTGCACTTTCTTCCCCCTTGACGATTCTTAGCACCGCCTTAGTTATCTCTTCCCCACACACGTCCAATGCCTCTGATAAAAGTGTGCGGGGAAGCCGTCTGGTCCAGGCGACTTTGTGGGAAACATTTGAAAAAGCGCCACTTTCACCTCTTCACTCGTGTAGGGAGCACAGAGAGTGTCGTTCATGTCATTCGTGACTTTCCGAGGCACATGTGCTAGCACTGCCTCCATATTCGTTACTTCCTCTGATGTGTAAAGATCTTTGTAGAAATTGGAAACAAGAATTTTCAGCTTTGCCGGATTGTCTATCGTGACGCCCAAAGCATTGAACAGAGACTTGATCATGTTTTTCTTTCTTCTCATGCTGGCCCTCATGTGAAAAAACTTTGTATTCTTGTCTCCCGCTGCTAACCATTCGATTCTCGATCTTTGTCGCCAGAGTATTTCCTCTCTGTGATACAACTCCACAAGCCGCTCATGAATCTTTTGCTCGGCGTGGCTCGGACCAGTGCGCAGAGGATTATCTCTCAATCTTCCAAGCTTGCATTTGAAGTTTTTTATTTCAATCCGCACTGAACCAAAAGTGTGTTTATCCCATCGACTCAGGCTTTGTGACAGCGCAAGGAGCTTCTGTTTTACATCCTCCACCCGACCACTAGGGTGCTCCGGTGACCAGGCAGCCTGGATTTCATCCCTCAGACCATCATGAGACTCCCAAGCTACCTCATACCGAAAGATTTTACTGGTAGCTTTTGGCTGCAAGGGAGCACTGTTGAGTTCAAGGTGTATTGGACAGTGATCAGAGGTGGCCGCCACCAGATGTGACAAGCTAGCATTAGGGAACATGGTACTCCACTCTGCCGATGCTAGCACACGATCTAACCTTACTCTAGTGAATGTACCACCAGTTACCTTCTTCTCAAAAGTCCAGAATCTACCCTTGAAACCCAAGTCCATCAGCATGCACACGTCAACCATGTCCCGGAATGCTTGAATCTGAGCATTACTCCGCTGTCCAACTCCTTCATGTTCGTCTGGACGAAGAACTTCGTTGAAATCGCCTATGCACAGCCAGGGGAGGCTGCTTGAAGAGCTTATGTTTTTTAAAGTGTCCCATGTTTGATGGCGCAAATGAGTTTGAGCCTCTCCATACACTGCCGTCAACCTCCATGGATCCCAGCCAGGGTCAAGAACCTCCACATCCACATGGTAGTCCGAGTAACCTAAAATATTTATTTTTATTGAATTATTCCAGAAGAGGCCTATACCTCCACTCCTACCAACACTATCAATAGCATAGGCATTATCAAAGCCTATAGAAGCTGCTAAACTCTCTACTCTTGTCTTGTCAATTTGAGTTTCTAAAATACAAAGCAAAGCAGGGGCATAGTTCTTCGCTAAATCGCGAAGTTCGCGAACTGTCGAGGCCTTGCCCGCGCCCCAGCAGTTCCAACATATGTAATTCATTGTGCCCGGCGGCGCCCCTCATGGGAGCCCGCCAATGATGCATTTGTTGTTTCAGTTGTGTCGTCCTCCCCTTCTCCTTTTTGATGGATCAGCCCCTTCTTTAGCCGCTTGTTGTTCTTGCGTGGTGAGACATAGAGCGGAGGGAGTGGTGGCACCCCCGTTGGATTCTTCTCTGCCAAAACAACAGCCCCAGTAGATTCTGATACGGGAGCAATAAGACTAGGGGACGAAAACTGAGTATTTTCCTGCGACCATCTTTTGCTGTTGTTTCTGGTATCTGTATTGTTGGTGGTTTCCTTCATCTCCACCGCAGCCACCTGAGTACTCCCACTACCCGTTGAGCCTTCAGTAGAAGTTGTATGGGCTGCATTCAAAACCGATGCACTATATTCTGCCTTTTCAGATGATGGTACAGGCGCATTATTCAGATTTGTCTCGCTCAATTTTGAAGCGTCCTTCTCATCCCTCACCAACTCCTCATCATGGATGACAGGACCATCCGTCTGGTTCCCATCAACAGGAGCTTCGGCCGTACCTGGTCGTCGATGCTCATAGGCGTCCCCTCGACCTCGCGCTGGAGCGAAGCCGCGACCTGCTCCCCGGCCTCTTCCTCTTCCTCCCCGCAAGGGATATCTGCCCCCCGCAGGTTGCGAGTACTGCACTGATCGGCGTTGAGCAATCATCCAGCCACCCCACTTCTTGTCCTCGTCCTTCCAAACACCATTGCCGCATTCCTCATACCCATGCCCCATCATCCCACACACCTTGCAGAAGAAAGGAATTTTCTCGTACTTAACAACTAGCATCCTCCTACCTTCCCCTACCACAGTCAACGGAGTGAACCGGGTCAGGGGCTTGGCCGTCAAAACTTTAGCTCTGACACGAACATAGTCTCCCTCATAGTAGAGGGTAGGCCGCAGCTGGACCTCACGGACCTTGCCAATACAGCGAGCTAGCTGATCCACCACCGGCTCCCACCGATAGAGATCCGGAATCTTGTGTATCTAAGCCCAAACATACAGTCCATCTAGCACCACTGCTTCAGGTCCGTCTTACCGTCATAATCCTCAATTATCACACCGAGACCTCTGAAAAGCCATGGTCCTCCATGCACAACCCTCTTCCAATCTCCGAGACAGAAAAGTTGAAAGATGAACAGATTCTCGCCCGCCTCTCGAAACGTTGGCGTTCGAGCCAATCCCCAGATGAACTTCATATTATCAAAGAACGCTGTAGAGCTAAAGGGCATGTCTGTGTTTACCCGTGCGATCGCCATCCATCTGGCCTCTGCCGCAAATTTCTGGGCATCTGCCTCCCCGATGACGACCTCATCCAGCTCCTCCTCCATGAGTTCCATGTTCTTCATCATCTCCTCTAGATTGATCTCTGAATCATTGCCCGAGTGCGAAGAAGAGCCCCTTGTGGCGGCCATGGCAACAGCCCCGGTTCTACTCCACCGCAGCCACTGAAAAACCCCTCGGCGCCCCTAGCGGGACGGCGACTCGGTATTGACCTGAAGCAGCGAAACCTCCCCGGCGATTGCAAGATCGCCAGAGGCGGCGCCGCTAACCCTAAACGAGAGGGTAATGTTTTCCTTTTTTTAGGAATTGGGAAAGATTGATCGAGTCAAGCACGAGCTGACGAGCCCTAGTACTCGATGGCCTCTTCTCAGGCCCAGCTCCAACTCCTAGCGGCCTAGTGCGGCAGCTGCTACGCATTTTTTTCTTTTAAAAATACTAGGCCTATATAAGAAACATTGGCCCCCCCAAAATTATGGGCCCTGTGCGGGCCACATGTCTGGTACCACTATGGGCCCGGCCCTGGTGGGGCATACTGGAATACATGAACTATATGGCACTGAGGCCAACTCCATCGCAAGACCCATCCGGATGTCCGCTTTGTCTGCTTGGGGTGCGATTTGGCGGGCGTCCGGAGGGGCGGACAGACGTATGGGGCATCTGCACCCAACACGCAGAAAACCTCTGGGACCCCAAACTTCCGCCCCGAGCTCGTCATGCCGCCCCGCGCACATCCCGGAGCCCCGTCGCGAGCTCGCCATGCCGCCCTGCGCGAACCCCCTCCTCGCCGCGAGCTCGCCGCCGCCCTGCTGTGCGTGCCCCGCCCCGTGTCGTCGCCGCCGCGGCCCCGGGAGCACATGCTGCCCCGTGCGGCGGAGTGCGTGGTTGGCGGGCGCGGCGGGCGGGCGGCGGCCTCGCGCGGCGGAGCAGCGGCGGGCGCGCGTTGGCGGAGCGCGCGCGGGGCGGGCTCGCGCGGCGGGCGCATCGACGGAGCAGCGGCGGGCGCGCGCGGGGCGGGCTCGCGTCGGCGGAGTGCGCGCGTCGCGGGCGTGGCGGGCGGGCGGCGGCCTCGCACGGCGGAGCAGCGAGCGCGCGGCGGGGACACGGTGGCCTCGCGCGGCGGAGCAACGAGCGCGTGCGCGGCGAGTGGCGGGCGGGCGCCGAAGCAGCGGCAGGGGCGCGGCGCGAGGCGGGCGGCGGGCATGCGTCGAAGGAGAGCAACGGTGAGCGAGGAGTTTGGGTCGCTGGCACGTGGGCCAGAGACGGACACAAGCGGACTAAAGGCGGGCGAGAGGAGGGGAGAAGAGCGTCCGCTTTTGTTCGTCCAACTGCATTTGTCGCGCAAATTTGATCCAGGTTTGAGGTCAAAACGGACACTAGCGGACAACTCTGTTCGTTTGGATATTACCGGTGGGTCGTATTTTACCCCCAAACAAATAAATTCGGACCGGATGGGTCACGCGCTGGAGTTGGCCTGATACGGTGCCAAGAAATCCATATATGGGGCTCATTGTATACAAACTGCACCAATCACGTGGTAACCGACGGGGGTGATACCAACCTCGTGTGGCATCATGTGCACTCATGCATTTTCGCCATAGTTCTCGAATTCTTATAATTTTTATTTGCCTTAAATTCCTATGTATATATCATAATAATTTAATAAATGTTTTATGTTTTAAAATTTTGTTACTCATGTTTCTTTTCTAGTTTCGTATTTTAATCCTTTTTGGCTTTTTTGTCAGACTAGTTAAGTTGGAAAAGAAAATCTTAGTTTGTTTTATTTTTTCCTTTTGATTTTCCTATTAATTTTACTCATTTGGTTTCAGTTTAATTTGCTCTATCATGTGTGCGTGAAACCATCATTGCATTATCATTAAAACATCATTGATGCGGCAACGAATGGGTATAGATAATTTTCCTTTGCATGGAAATATGGACAGCTTCGACATCTGAGGACTAAGAATATCCTGCGCCGGAGTTTAGAGACCAACTTAGACGCCGGCAATAGGAGTGTTGAGAGGCTGAAAGTATACTTTACACAATTTTAAATTGCTTTAAAACCGAAAGGCAGACCCAGTTAGCCATCACAAATCTCGATACTTGTTAGAATAAATTTAAGGCATATTATCAATCATACGAGGACCAAGTAATTATACGAGCACGACATCGAGATTTGTTAACGAGGTTCATCGATATGGCTACATCATTGGGGCCTGATTACGGGCGCTCTTCCCCGTGACACCGTCACAATACCACACACCGGCCACCCAGGCGCCGGCACATGTCACCAGCTCCCCCTTGCGCGCTTGTGCTATTATGTTGCCATAGGTTACATCGTGTGTCTACTCTCACTATATAAGAGAGGCCTAGAATACAAGTGTCCTACTAGGACACGATTCCATATCATATCTAAACACAATACAACTCAGAGTTCAACTGTAACCTACCTTATACACTATATTCGACACAAATCTAACAAACTCCACCTTGACGAATATTCTCCACCACCTTGAATTCGTCAATGCGTCAAACTTCCATGTACATTGGACTTGAGCTTATCCCATGAGTACCGCTGCTACTCCAAAGACTCCATGTGACTCCACCTGCAACTTGTAGTCCCTCCTTTTCTTGACCACTGTCAACTCTCGAGCAAAATTAAGTTCCTTGTTACTCTAGTTTGTGCTCCTAACTTTCAGAGTATCCATCCAACGCAATCACACACTGATCACTGACCTGCGTGAAAAATGAACAACTCACATATTGGGTGTCACACATAAGAGTTACCTGAACTCAACGTCACCGCTCCTTTCTTGACCGCCTGTGAAACTTGAAGGAATTTCACCATTGCTTGTAGTTATCCCGAGTCAAACTCGCAGTTGTCTCACCATATGTATGATCACCAGAGCCCTGGCCCGTCTCCATGTCCCGTGCGTACCGCACGCCTCGCCCCTATTACTGCGTCGAGCCTCCGCTATCCCGATCGAGTCTCAAGGGTCGCGAAACCACACCACTCAACCCCCACTCCAGAGTACCACCGATCGATGACGAGTTTCATACTTCCATCAGACCACTGGGCTCCAGTCTGAATTACGTGTCCCTCGCTTTTCCCCTTTGCTGAATAGGCTTCGATTCCCTGTATCCTTACACCGTAGCCCCTCAATCCAGCTCCATCTTCAACATGACTTCATGATAGATGATCAGTCCACCCGCGCGCACCGTCGACTTCAAGCTCTCATGTGCACCGTCTTGAATCAACCCCGCGACATAGTCTTGTCGAAGCCGCACAAGCCTCGGGCGTGTGCACCACGTGTTTCCATGCCCAGAAGTCGGTCACCGTCAGCATCACGCTCATACGTCGTCTTCGCCGATCCCACCATCGTCTTCTATACCAACTGACTTGCATCGATCCGTCATACTATCTAGTCCGACCCAGCCGAACTCGTTCAACTGTATGACATGCTCGAAGCTTCCAAATCGTCTTCCGCGAATTTTCATCCATCACATGATAATTCCATCTTAGCTGGCATGACTTCCTGCAACGCTTTCAAACATCCATATTGTGCCATCAAATATTTCATCCTTGTCTGCCATAACCCAAGGTTTTCAGTTCCGTTGAACTTCTCCACCTCAAACCTAGTACCCTTTGACACCATAATTCTTTGTACGGCCGAACTAGTGAAAACATACTCAAGCTTCAATAGAATACCTTGCAATTCACGTGCACTTAGCAAAACCCCAAATCCCTATTACACTTTTCGTGTGCAAGCAGCAAAACCAGATCACTTGATTGAATCCTGCTACTCATGGATAGCTCCTGTACTAGCTGATGTTTCGCTAACTCCAACCTTGGAATTGCCAATGTTATTCTACTTGCCGCTTGCCGCTGGACACAAACCGATGAACCGTTGTTGCTGCCAATCGCCCCTGTTAATACCAATGTTGTATCCCTGATGGACTATTCTGCCGAATCGATCTCGTGCCTCTCACTGCGTTGAACACGAGGGCTCGGTCCTCCTTTTGGTCCAAAACAAATCTCAAAGTATGCACAGGCAACACCATCCAGCTCCGTGTGTGTAGCAGACATTGCCTCCACTTGGTGTGCACCAGCCGACCCCACTTGGGCCAGCCCGCCTGCTCCACGCATCGCTGATCGACCGATCCGCCGCGACCAGCTGCCCTAGCGAGCCAGCACCCGCTGCGATTCTGTGTGTCGGCCTCTGCATGCTGTTGCACGATTCAGCCGTTGTATGCTCGCCCGATCGATCCGCCGATCGACCGCCGCATCGTCTATTGTTGTCACACCCACACGCGCCTCCCGATCGCTTCCTCCAATCAACAATCCAGCAACCTCCGAACAACCTAGCTCATGATACCACTTGATAGAATAAATTTAAGGCATATTGTCGATCATCTAAGGACCAAGCAATCACACGAGCACGACACCGAGATTTGTTAACGAGGTTCACCGATATGGCTACATCATCGGGGCCTGACTACGGGCGCTCCTCCCAGTGACATCATCACAATATCGCACACCGGCCACCCGGGCGCAGGCACACGCCGTCGGCTCCCCCTTGCACGTCTGTGCTATTATGTTGGCATAGGTTACATCGTGTGTCTACTCTCGCTATATAAGAGAGGTCTAGGATACAAGTGTCCTACTAGGACACGACTCCATATCCTATCTAAACACAATACAACTTAGAGTTCAACCGTAACCTATCTTGTACACTATATTGAATACAACTCTAACAATACTATTGATATGTGCAATCAAAATGCTTTACAATTTTATAGGGGCGCATGGATCAGGGATTCTCACATGGTCATTTTTCATAGATCTATCTACCGCCACGTGGATTTGATTACTACCCAAGCACGACAGGCCAGTCTCATCATTAAAGAAACAATATCGATGCAAACGCAATGTCATCTGACAAATGGCCTTGGCAAACTATTAAATTTTTTGTGGGGGTGGCCGGGTGAGAGCGACCCGGCTGCTTCAGCGTTAAGAACTTCCGGATGGCCTCGCCAGAAAGAAAAACTTCTAGATGGATTTCTTCTGACACGGGAACGTGATGGAAAAACGGATGCGAAGGGAATGAGATCTTCGTGTTGAAACTGAACAAAAAGAGGAGCGCCAATATCACTTTCATCGTCGAAAAATCGAGAACTTATGATCCAGATACCGTCGGCCCTTCGCCTTCGCGGGACTATTCGCTGAAACATGTGAAGATGATGATTGATGTCGAAAAAAATGTGAAGATGATGATGCTTTATAGCGGGCAGCACCAAGTAGCCCAGTAGCAGCAGATCGCGTGGCGCTGTCGACTTTGCCCTGCCCGCATGCATGTTAGCCATCTCCCGCGCGTGACCCTGTTCTGTTCGGATGTGTCCATTTGAAGAAAAATAGACATATCGGATGACCTAATGCGCGAACGCAGTCGGACTTTTGTCCGTTTTCTATCCGTTTTTTATCCATTCCGGTCTAAGTTTGGGCCGCTTTTGGGTGAAACGGATAGCGCGCGGACGGGCGGGCCGTGTGCACTTGTTCTTCCCTGGCCCGCCCGTCGGTAGCATAGGGGTCCCTTTTCTATCTGCACCCCTGCCCCCTCCAGCCGCACACCCTTCACTCTTCTCCACTCTTGCCCCTCGCCGCCGCCGCCGCCGTGTGCTGCCGTTGCAGCTGTGCAGCTCGGACGCGCGCTCGCACATCCCCCTTTCCCTCGACGCCCCCGAGCTACCCAACCACGGTCACCTGATTTGCGCATCCGACGGCCGGATTAGGAGCAGACCCGATCGAGCTTGAGCTCACCCGGCTGTGGGAGGCCGCGTCGTGCCATGGGCTGGCCGGGCACCAGGCCGGAAGGTCCCGGCAAGGCCACAAGGCCGCATGCAGGTACTGGCTCCTCCTCTAGCCGCTCGGATCTACACCGTCGGTGGTCCGCCAACAGATACATGAATGGCGGTCGGCCGGGCTTGATGCTGGCCCAAAAGCTCGGCGCATCGTTGCCACTCATTAAGTGCCGCATGTCTACAACGCCGGAACATCCCGGATGGGTGTACATCAAGTGCTCAACCGATGGGGTATGTGATACTTTAGTTTCGGTTGTGCTCTCGGATTTGACTAGTTGTGCTAACTTAAAATTTTATTGTGTAGAAGGGATGCAAGTTTTGGTATTGGGAAGAAGAGTACATCGATATATTGATAGAGCGTAATTTAGTAGATGTTCGTGCACTTTTAGCTAGCATAGATGCTAAAGACGAGACTAGTGCACTTGTTGCTAGAATAGAGGCTAGACATGAGACTAGATGTGAGGAAGCAATGTCTACTTCTTTACACTCGAAGAAGAAAGAAGCACGCAAAATCAAGCCTCCACAGATCAACAATGAATGCATCGAGAAAGCACTAATCCAACTTACAGGAGCAGTTATGGAAGATGGAAATCTTCTAAAATGTATTCTTGTGGTTCTTTTTTTCTTTGACCTTACTTTTCTAGTCAAAATTTGGTGATGTATTCCCATGTATCAAAAATCAATGATGAAAAAATATATGGGCTTGCAAAGAAAATTGTATGCGAACATGATGCGGCCACGCATTGGGCGCACAGCCACTGCATCACAGAAATTGCCCGGACACGACCCCATTACCCTACCCAAACGGACAGAATCCGGGTAAAACGGACGTCCATTCGGGGTCGTGCGATGGAGTTGGCCTTACTTCCAGTTGAGGCAGGGCAAAACATCTCGTTCAAGAATCCGGCGCCAGGTCCCACGTTAACTATTTTTTATGGTAATACGTGTCTCATTTATATTATAAGGATCATAGTACAAATCATGTACACACCGACCTGGCAAAACTGAATACATAACAAAACACTAGCCTTTGGCCAAAGGAACACCAGCCAAGAAGTAAAATTATAAATAAGACCAAGGAAACCTCTGAGCACCACCACAACAGCCACCAAAGAAAGAAAAGAAATGACCGGTCACCACCACACCTCAGTTCGATGTGGCTCCACACTGATATGCAGCTTTGCGGACCTCCAAAGTGGCTCGCCGAAGACGAAATAATTACCGTCGAACGAATCAAACCGGGGCAACACTCCAGACACGCCATCAAACTCCAGATCTGGCACCCCCACTACGGACGGGCGTCCGACAACCATGAGAGGGGGGACGCCGGGAGGAAGGGATGGGGAGGGGGCGGGGGCTTATATAGATAGGGTTTGGAGGGGGTGAGGGGGCGATGGGCTGAATGGGCCGTCCAGGCATAATAGGCCGGCCGGCTTGGGTTTGCCGTGTGCCTAAGAAACAGCCCACATCAGAGTTTTTTTTAATTTCTTCCTTTTCTTCTTCTCTTCATTAAAATAATCACATGGTTCCCAAAAATTGCTAAAATTTCACATGAAACAATTTATGTTGTGTATTCCATATAAAAAAATTCGAAGTCAAACCCAAATTCGGCCATCACTTTCACTCCAAACCTAACCGTTTGTAAGCATCGTACGTGACAAATTGTTTGAAACCCACTAATTTTTTACCACAGCCTCTACGTATGATATCATGAGATATTGGCACATCTCATGATTTTTAGACATCATTTGCTTTAAAAAAATTAAATTCATTCAGACAAGATGTTGGAAATTTCTTTTCATTTCACGGGTAAGGCCTCAAACTAGGTAAATATGGGAAACAAAAACAAAAATGTACCAAATTTTAACATGGATATCATTTTCCACTTATTTTATTCTATTATTTGAATCACTTATAGTTCAAAATTGACTATTTAAAATGCAATTAATTAGGTAAATATGGGAAACAAAAACAAAAATGTACGAAATTTTAACATGGAGTACCACATGTTGTATGTGGAGAGCAGAAAAAGTTTCGAGGTGAGAATAGAAAAAAATTATTACTTTACCGTGTGCCATATTTTTGCCATGTGTTTTCGTCGTGGCACACGGCAAAGTGGCTCTTTGTCGTGTGCCCGATAGAAAGCACACGGCAAAGCCCCAGGCACACGACAAAGAGCCGGTTTCCGGTAGTGCATCCCACTCATTTTTGTTAGGCGGACTGGTACTGCCAGGCAGGCACAAGGCACTTTGATATCATGTACCCTATATATTGTCTTCCATTGATAGATTAGTTGATATTAGGAATTTCTCCTCTCAGTTGCTCAACAAACAAATGTAATTGGTTGAGCACGTTGATATTGTTATTGGATCCAGCAACATCAAAAGAGATGTGCCATATCCGTCGATGGTTGGAAGCAACTGCCCTAGAATGATTGTAGGTACACGGTGACTGTCGTGGGTATACATCCCCTTCCATGCACAAGGACATTGTTCTCAGTGCCAATGCATACAATCAATACTCACTAGCATGCCAGCGAACCGTACCCATGACGCTCACTGATCTCCATTAAGCGTTCAACATCTTGTATTGTAGGTCGCCTCAAATACTTCGCCTGAAATACTGCAACCACTCCCTCCATGAATAACTTCAAACACTCTACTGCAGTACTTTCACCAATCTTAATATACTAATCTATCTAGTCTGCAGGGCTCCCATTTGCTAACTGCCTTACGACAGTAGTGCACTTTTGGTTTGGCGATAACCCAGGGCGATTAGTAGCATCCAATCTCAATGTAAAAAGTGGAGACCACTCATTGAGGGCATCAACGATGCGCAGAAACAAAGACCTTCTCATCCTAAACCTTCTACGAAAGATTGTAGGAATTGTAGACAGGATTATGCGTGAAATAATCATACATAAGACGCTAATTGGCTTCTTCACGAGGCCTGGCCAAATATCTCCTTGGTCCACGGTTGTGTCTCCTCAAGCACTTCAAAGTCAGCCTTCAATTCTGCAACCATTCCATGTTGTAGTTCTTCTAGTAATTCTTGCTCAGCTAGAAATTCATCAAATGTGTATAAATCTTGTGTATCTATGGTGTCATCCTCATCATGAGGTTCAACATCACTCGGTGCATGTTGAGACAACTACTGGACAATGGATATTGTGCTGGCTGCCGGCTTGCTGCTGCAGCCAGCACTACCGTTAATTTTAGACTGTATAGTCACATAACTGTTTGGCCCTATCTCTTTTGAAATGCATATTTGTTTATATTATTAAAGTTGTGAGAGGGCGCGGCTGTTGAATGTTCTAGCCTAATCAATGATTGGTGCTGAATGAATCAGCCTCCGTGTGTTTTGCATGCTCCTATTAATTTATAGGTATATGTCCAAGTCTCGAGGAGGTAGTCATACATGTGCGTGTTGCATTATATGTATGCTTCCTGCCTCCTTCCTCCTATTAATTTATAGGTATACGTCGAAGTCTCGAGAAGGTAGTCATACATGTGCGTGTTGCATTATATGTGTGCTTCATGCATCCTTCCTCCTATTAATTTATAGCTATACGTCGGGGTATTTATGAGGTAGTCATAGGCCCCATTTGGTAGAGCTCCGGCTCCTTCTAAAATGGGAGGAGTCAGAGGAGCCACTTTTTTATGCTCCAGCTTCTCAATGTAAAACGGCTCCGACTCATCTAGTGCTTCAAGATGGAGTCCTTTTTAACCAAACTGTTTGATATAGTATAAGGTGGAGCGGGAGCCGGAGCCCTACCAAATGGGCCTATACATGTGCAGAGACTAAAGGTTGCATGTGCTGCCTCCTTCCTAATCTATTCTTTTATTGTGCCATTTTTTCCTAGATCAACTAAACCTCTAAAAGTATTTCATTCACAACTCATCAAAGAGATAGATAAATGCGGATGCATACAATTAATATAGGGGCCCCCAAGTGGGTACAAGGTAGTTTGCGCTGTATTAGTTGCGTTGTATTCCCATTGACCTTTTTTTTACTAGGTCAAAATATTTATTATGCACCCAAATTTATTTAGTATGCACTGTATTAGTTGTAAAATGCATGTTACTAGATGTCTTTTTATGCAGGCAAAAATGCTTAGTATGCAAGTTGTTTAATGTTCTTAATTAAGCTCGACAAATTGGTTTTACATGCATAATAAACAATTTTGCTGCATAATAAACAAATTTACATGTACAAGTCATGAATGTAGAACGAGTTTGCCCAGTCAAATCATCCGTATCAACAATGGGAACTACTCCCTCCATCCCTAAATAACTGTCGTTTTCGTTTCCCGATAAACTACTTTGACTAAATATATATATAAATATATTAATATTTATAATACAAAATTAACATCATTAGATAGATATTTGAATCTAGTTTTTTAATAAATTTATTCGGAGATACAAATGTCGGTCAAACTTGTGGCATGGAAACCAACGACAATCATCATTTAGGGAGGGAGGACAATCATCATTTAGGGAGGGAGGAAGTACAACAGTATCACTGTATCAGCTCCCATAAAATTATCGGTTCTAAGAGCTACACCTAGACATCATATCTTATTTTTTTTATTTAAACGCCTATATAGTACGGAACAAATCAATCATGCACCTGTCTTTGAGGCTGTGTTTAGATTGCAAACTTTGTTTGCAAAGTTCACTGTAGCACTTCTCGGATGCTATTTAGGAGGACTAAACATGATCTAATTATAAAAAATTACACGGATGGACTGCAAATCGCGAGACCTTCCTATCAAGCCTAGTTAATTCATCATTAGAGACTGTTTACTGTAGCACCACATTGTCTAATCTAGGCCTAATAGGCTCATTAGAAAGGTCTCACAAAAGCACCCGGGGGTTATGGAATGGGTTTTGTCAGTAATCCACACTTAATACTCCTAATTAGCTAGTGTCCAAACATTCAAAGTCACTGTAGCAATGAAAAACTTTGCGAACTAAACAGGGCCTGAATATCAGAACAAACTGACAACGGGTTGATCTGCATGCCTTTTCTATTATAAATATAGTAGTACACCTTACTGATTGTTGTAACTTCCAAAGAATATATTATTGTTACTTCTTCGTAAGTCCTCATATTCAAGATCATACATTCATTTAATTTGTTTGCATGTAGCCATAGGTTCAGGTCTCTTCAAGCCTCGTGTTCATCCGGACCTCTGTGATGTTTTCTCTAAGATGTCTTTTGGTGACAAGATTGGCTTTCTAGTACGTTTTAATCAATTAATGTTTAAGAGTAATTTATATATCAAGTATTTATTTGATGTACATACTGCATACAGTTACATACATACATACATATTCCTTCAGAATATCAGGTAGTGGTTATATATTAATGTATGATCATAAATATTATGTTATGTATGAAAATAAATCAGTATGCATGTTATTGATGTGGTCAGCGTTTTATTTTATAGCAAGATAAGGGTGTTAATTAGAGAGGATGCATACATATATGGATGAGCACGTAATTAATTACATCTTGGCATTTATGAAGTATTTTTTATACTAGAATAATTTATCATAAATAAAATTTGTAAAAATTTCTTTATTCGATCTTATATATATATATATATATATATATATATATAGTGTTGCTATTCATCACCCAGGGTGCAGAATAAGTTATTCTTCACCCGAGGTAATCTTACGATCGCTTCATAAACAAATTACGTTTGGAATACAAATAGTTACATTCATATTGATTCACTACATAAAATTTGGTATAAGAAAACAAAAAAATAGGTTATAAGACCAAAAATATTGCATTTTTATGTATGTTTTTACGTTCGTAACTTTACATAACATAAAATATTTTTTACGGCGAGTATATTCTTTTACGTTTTCTTTTTACGTATGAAATAGGACAAAATTTACGAAACCTAAAAATACGGTGCATTGACGTAAAAATAAAGAGGGGGTGAAGAATAACTATTCCTCACCTAGGGTGACGAATAGCGCGACCCTAAGTGAGGAATAGTTATCCTTCACCCTCCCTCTATTTTACCATCAATACACCGTAATTTTACGTTCCGTAAGTTTTGTCTTATTTCCGACGCAAAAAGAGACCGTAAGAAAATATATAATCACCGTAAAAAATATTTTATGTTATGTAAAATTACAAATGTAAAAACATAGTGTAAAATACACATAAACTGTAAATTTTCTTGTCTTATGACCTATATTTTTATTTTCTTATGTCAAATTTTACGTAGTGAATCAATAGGAATGTAACTATTTGAATTCCAAGCATAATTTAATTATGACATGATCGTAAGATTACCTCGGGTGAAGAATAACTTATTCTGCACCCTGGGTGATGAATAGTAACACTATATATATATATATATATATATATATATATATATATATATATTAATATCTCAAAAATTGCGCCAAATTAAGTTTGGTGCACCATTTAATTAGGGAAATCTGTTATAATGAAGTATATTGTCAAATGAGTATGCATGCCAATATGTATTATTTTTCCATGCATATGGTGGTAACTAACAAATAATGTTCATAAATATGGCCATTAGAAGCACGCATATATAATTAAGCTTTATCATGCTTGTGTACCACCTTATTAACTACTCAATTGATATTCCTCATTAGTTGAAGTATTTAATTTACATATGCATACCTAATTAAATTTCCAATGTATTAATTTTTCTTAATTTCATGTAGTTTATTCATGCATTTGACAAGAGAAACTTGTCGCACAAGATGTCTGTTCTGATCGGTTTACTCTACCTGAACACCCGCCGGACCCTCCTCGAAAAATACAACTTGCTAGCTGTTGGGAGTTCTCATGGTGCTATGTTTGACCCCAAGAAGTTCCCATACCGCACCAGAGATGGCAAGTACAACGACCCCCATAATGTTGAGGCTGGTAGCCAATACACCTTTTTTGGGAGAAACATGAAGCCAGTTGATCAACAGGATGAGGTACTTAATTATACACTATTTACAAAAAATCTAGTAATTTTCTTACAAAATTCCAAATTTCTAATTAAGTTCTAACAATACAAGTTAATAACTTAATGTAAATTAGTTAAGCACTCATTTCCCTTTTATTTTGGTAATTCTTGTTCTATATATATGCATGCTTTAGATGTGCTCTTCTTATCTGCTGATTTCAATTTGCATCCCTACTATTTTGTTCACTAGAAAATTAGATACTATACATATTGAATTTAGTTAATGAAGAATAAACCAGAAATTAAAGTCTAAGAAGCCAATTAAAGGAGTAAAGATCACCAAAATAGTGTTTTATTTCTATTTCTTATTTAATATTTAGTTTGACACTTTGACTTCAAGACTAATAAAACTCTTTTTGATGAAACTTTTTGTTTGTAATTCGTTCTGCAAGCTTCAAATAAGTAAATGAATGAATTCACGTTGAAACTCAAAAAAAATACACGGGCTTTGTCAGTATTAAAAATAAGAGCTAATGTGTGCTTGTTAATTTAAAAACAGAAGCATTTTCTTTTAATTATATCATATTGTTAACAGATGGAAATTCAAGGTATACTTTTGAATTATCAGATTATGCATAAAATAATTAACTGTTATTTATCAATGCAGTTGATGAGCCCAGATCCATTTGTTGTGGCGACAAAGCTGTTAGCCATGAGAGAATACAAGGACACAGGGAAACAGTTCAATATACTAACAGTTGCATGGATACAGTTCATGGTTCATGACTGGATGGATCATATGGAGGATACCAAACAGGTGCATGCTTGATTTAATTCCTTAATTTGTTGAAGTCTTAAAAATAGAAATTCATCTTCCATTGAGAATTTGAAATATATATTGTAGTTACATGTGGTAAATTGGGCAGGCGGGTTAGGTTCGGGTTCGGGTTGAACTTGTTGGGTTAGTTTGGCCTTCTAGAATATCTCGGGTCGAGTTGGGTCGGGTTGGGTGATGGACGGGTCAGGTCGGACCAATTTCAATATCAACTTTTTTATTGTATGTTGATTTGAGTTGGATTGGATGCTATTTGATCTTAGATCGGTGTCAGTTTTGGATCTGGTCGGGTTGGTTCAGGTCAGGTCAGTTTGACTCTTTGGAAAATGTCGGGTCGGATTCGAGTCGAGTCGAGCAGATTTCTCGGGTTGGGTCAGGTTCTTCCACCTCTAATTGTTAGTTGATATATAATTCAATTTTCTTGGTTTCTTCCGGATTGAAATCACAGCTCCAAAAGAAGTGGCCAATGAGTGCCCCCTCAAATCGTTCAGGTTCTACGCCACAAAAGAATAGCCTACGAATTCTGATGGAATAAAGACTGGTTACTACAATGTCCGCACAATTTGGTGGTGAGTAATGCTTAAGATTTTCTCAAGTTGAGATCTTTATTAGAAATTTCTCTTAAGCACAAAGAATGAACTTAAAAAATAGAGACGATCGATGAATATATATAAATCTATGCACATTTGCGCATAAAATGTCGTAATTTTTTGCAATTTTTATGTTTGTATGTACCAAGGGATGGGAGTGCAGTATATGGTAATAATGAGAAACACGCAAAAAAGATCAGGACTTATGATGATGGAACACTTGTGATCGGAGATGGCGGTCTTGTTTTGCAGGAGGAGAATGGTGTGCCATTATCGGGCGACGTTCGCAACGATTGGGTTGGGGTTTTGATCTTACAAGCTCTCTTTTTTAAGGAACACAATGCAGTTTGTGATGCAATAAAGGTAATTGAAGCATCACTATTATCTATTTGTTTAGTTTTTAGGAAGGATTTGTTGTTCTTGACTTCTTGCCACCGTACCGATAAAGCTGTTATTTACCAAGACATTAATTTGTTTTCTTTATGCTGAAAATATGAAGAAAAAATTATAAATTTTGTTTTAATCTCAGGAAGAACATCCCAACCTATGAGATGAAGAATTATATCGGTATGCCAAATTAGTCACTTTTGTTGTCATTGCAAAGATTCACACTATTGATTGGACTGTCGAGCTTCTCAAGACTAAAATCATGAGAGCTGCAATGCGCGCAAATTGGTGAGGATATATTTATCTCATTTTATCATATTTGCCGAAAGAAAAAAAAATTAACCGTTGCTGATGGTATTGCTTTTCCAAGTGGAAATTTTATTTACATCTGCAAATTCAAATTAATTAAATTAGTGAGAATGTGTACAATTTACCTGATATTCTGATTCTTTTGTGAAGGTATGGATTATTGGGTAAGAAAATAAAAGATACATTTGGTCACATAGGAGGAACGGCATTAGGTGGGCTTGTGGGATTGAAGGAGCCGATCAACCATGGCGTACCTTATTCTTTGACTGAAGAGTTTACCGGTGTTTACAGAATGCATTCCTTAATACCAAGCACTCTCAAGCTCAGGGATCCAACCGAGCAACCCGCTGCAAATAATTCCCCACCATACCTGGAAGAGTGAGTACACAATTTATGTTTGGCATCCATTCCTCTCTTTTTTTTTATGTAGAAGATGAAATGCAAACTAACAACTTTCAATAGACGAGACAAAAAAGAGTGATACAGATTATAAAGAAATGAGGAAAAAAGAGTTAAGACATTCTTCTATTAGATATTGACTCTTACATCATGGATTACTGAACCTGACATTAGACACTGAACACGACACAAATAGCTAGATTTATTACGTTTTTAGCTTCTTAACTATACAATAAAAAGTAGAATGTATAATCTTGGTCACAATAAGTTTTCTGCTCGGTTAGCGCATTTTTAGTATAACTGACATAAACACTGACACTATTACTTTCTTGTGTCAAAATGTAGCATCGATATTGGAGAGTTGGTTGGTCTCAAGGGGGAAGATCAGCTATCAAAAATAGGGTTTGAAAAACAAACATTATCAATGGGATATCAAGCTTGTGGTGCACTTGAACTATGGAACTACCCAAGTTTCTTCAGGGACCTTATACCACAAAATTTGGATGGTACCAACCGATCTGACAGAATCGACCTTGCTGCCCTAGAAGGTATGAAATTTGGACCCAATTTATACCACTATCAGTAGAGGATCATGATTTTGCACCATGCCAAATTGGTACAAGGTTCCACCAAGAATAATCCAATGCATAAAAATATTTAAAATAATTCATACTGGCAACAATTAAGTACTAGAACAAGTATTTTGTAACCTTAAACTACTATGTTGAAATTTATCACAACATACTTTTCAATTTTCAAGAATTCCCAAACTATTATTATACTAACCAGATTGAAAATACAAGATTCTCATACCAAGACATATATCATGCTTGTATCTTGTAACCTTAGCACCACTCTCTAATCAATCACAACTACCATTTATTTAAAAAACAAGGACATTCTTGCATACTAGTATAAACAACAATGTTAAGCAAAAAATGTACTCTTCAAGTTAAATAAAGAGGATTACTGTGTCTAATGCCTTTGATAATGATTACACTGAGATTAATGTCATTTTATTTTCCTCCAAATTAAAGTATACCGAGAAAGGGAGAGAAGTGTACCGAGGTACAGTGAGTTCAGGAGGAGACTATTTCCGATTCCAATAAAAAGTTGGGAGGATCTGACAAGTGACAAGGATGCAATTGAAGCCATAAGAGCAATATATGGAGATGATGTAGAGAAATTGGATCTTCACTAGTAGAAAAAGGGTCAAACGTGAAGCACATTAGTGCCGGTTTGTATTTGAGCCGGTACTAATGGTACCATTAGTGCCGGTTCGAACGGATTTGCATTAATGTCGGTTCGTGTTGAACCTTTAGTACCGGTTCGTGGCACGAACCGGTACTAAAGGGGTGGTGGCAGGCTGGCGTCAGGCCGGGGCCCCACGATTACCTTTAGTATCGGTTCGTGGCACGAACCGGTACTAAAGGTCTAACCTTTAGTACCGGTTCATGCCATGAACCGGTACTAACGGGTTGGAGACACAAACCGGCACTATAGGGCAATTTTCAAACTCTACCCCCCGTGGATCGCCTTTTCAGTTTTAAAAAAATAAACGAAAACGATGGAAATGTCAAAAAAATAAAAGAAAATAAGTTTCCCATGTGATATGTGGTCTAGTTGTTGGGAAAATTTGCAAATGTGAATTTTGACTTTATTTGCAAAATCTCTCTGAAATTTGTAAAAATGGGCATAACTTTTGCATACTAACTCGGATGAAAAAGTTTTTTATATGAAAAATCATCTACTCGAAAAGTTACATCCAAATTTAACAGGGGGTCCCCGTTAAACATTTGCAAAATCCTCAAAAACCTAATAGAAAAAAGTTACGGGGCTTTTAAGATCTAGAGTGGAAAAAATTGAAAAATATTCAAACTGTGGGCAAACTGTGGTCAAACAATGGTCAAACTAGTTATTCTAGAATATTAGTGTTACTAAATAATTATTTTAGTTATTTGAATTTTGGTCAAATCTGGTCAAACTATGGTCAAACTGTGGTCAAACTATGGTCAAACTTATTCAAGAAATATTAGCATTACTAAATAATTACTGTTTTTTTAGAATAATAGTTTCAAACTCAAACGGTGAAATGTGTGACTTCATGCTCAAGCTAAACTCCTGAGGGTTAATAGGATTGACATCTTACTATTGTCAGGAAAACAACAAGTGCAGACTCGGAAACGAAGGAGAATAGAACCTGAAAGTTAAGCGTGCTCGGGCTGGAGTAGTGAGAGGGATGGGTGACCGGTCGGGAAGTTAGATGATTTGGAATGAGTGATCCACACTTGGGCAGTTAAAAGAGGTGATTAGAGACTAAATCATGAAATAATTCAGAAAAATTAAAAATAAAAAAAAATCCAAAATTTTCAAAAAAAAAATTCAAAAAAAAATCCCCCGTACCAGGGCGCGAGCTCACGCCACGTGGTGGCACTTTAGCGCCGGTTCGTGCCGAACCGGTACTAAGGGGGGGGCCTTTAGTGCCGAAATTTTAGTGCCGGTTCCATAACCGGCACTAAAGGCCCTTACAAACCGGTACTAATGATCCGTTTTCTACTAGTAAATTGTTGGTCTTATGGCAAAGAAAAAAATCAAGGGATTTGCCATAAGCGAAATAGCATTCAACATTTTCATTTTAATAGCATCAAGGTGATATTTAGTTTTAACTGATATTGAATGCTAGACAAAGTACCAAATTTGATTTAATCCCTTATTAAATGTATTAGGAAACAACTGAGAATGTGGCTTAAGCTAATTTTTACTAATTCAAAATTACCCAAACCGAAGTTCAAAAAGGCAAGAAAACATAGCGATATGACCATTATGGGTACTTTACTGGTAGATCCAGAATGTTACCAGAAAAAAGAAGTAGTCAAATGTAGAAGTACTAATTTGAGATGATAACTACTCAGTTAAGATATGAATATTAATTTAACACATCTCTATAAACAGGAGGCTTGAAGCAGATCGATTTATTACAAGAAATTTCAATGAGAAAACATACACCAAGAAGGGGATGCAATGGGTCAAAACAACTGAAGGCCTGCGAGGTGTGATCAACCGGCACTACCCTGAAATTACTGCCAACTGGATGAAGTCCTCTAGTGCTTTCTCTGTGTGGGATGCAAACTACTAGTGCAAAAATAAAAGGCCCCCTGCCATATGTATTGCATGCAATTTGGCAAGTTATATGAAGTATTATTTGTTTACAAAATTATGGTGTTTGTTCAGTGTAAATAAATATACTTAAATATGTCGGTGCATATATGTAATAGGATTCATTATTGCATGACAAAAGTTGTATGCTTATTTGTTTACATTTTATTAGTGTACATTATTATTTGTTCACTGTAATTAAATATGGCTGGAAAATAAGTAGGAGGAGACCATATAACATCTTCCTTCAATCTTCTCTTTGATTACATCTTTCTTTTCTTTCTTTTGGTTTTGGTTACAATGTATACTTGTACATCTACGTATACCAATTAAAGAAATATTAGGCTTGATCATCATCTTTTTCTATAAAATAATAAAATAAATCTCCAATCGCAGTTTTAGCCGATTCTCCCCGTTTCATGGACTATTACTCACTGTTTTGGGGTCCCGGAGTGATTTCCACGATTGCCTGTTGTCTTTCGAACTCCGTGCCTGGACAATTATTGTCTAATTGTCACGGTTCATAAGGGTAGCCAGAGACGGCTTGTCAACCAATGACAAATCCATCAAAAGCTTTTGAAACCATCCTACTTCGACACATGAATTATGGGTTTTGCTTTCATAGTCGATCTCGTTAAGATCGTTTGCATGAAAGACTTCCAGGAAACAACACCACCATCAAGTGTGAACACATATCTACTTATGTCTTTCATCTCATTAGCATCAGATATCCAATTTGAATCACTATACCCCTGAAGTACCATTGGGTACCTGGTATAGTGAATTTCGTGGCTCATGGTGCCTTACAAATAGCGCATGACTCGCTCAACATCATTCCAATGCACATCTCCCGAATTGATAACAAGTCGGCTTAGTTTGCACATAGCAAACGAGATGTCAGGCCGCGTAGCACAAGCTAGGTACATGAGTAAACCTATCACTTGGGAGTGTCTCATTTGATCTCCACCCATGCATTCAAATTTTTGAATTCGCACCCTAGGATCATATGGTGTTGGATAAGGTTTGTAATCTGAATACCCAAAGCGACTCAGAATCTTCTCAACATGGTGGGATTGTAGAAGTGTAATTCCACCCTCATTATCTCTCAGTATCTTATTCAAGATAACATCAGCTGCACCCACATCTTTCATCTCAAAGTTATGAGATAAAAAGGCCTTAACCTCCTCAATGACTTTGATGTGGGTGGCAAATATCAGTATGTCATCAACATACAGATGCAGTATAACTCCTTCGCCCCCACCATGGCGATAGTATACACACTTGTCAGCCAAATTAACAACAAAGCTGATAAATGTTAAATTTATGTTAAACTTCTCATGACATTACTTAGGCTCTTGTTTCGGGTGATACAATGATTTCAATAACTTGCACACCTTCCTTTCCTAACCATTTACTGCAAAACCATCTGCCTGCTGCAAGTAAGCTTCCTCATCTAGCTCTCCATTTAGAAAATTTGCCTTAACGTCCATTTGGTGGACGAGAAGACCATGTGAGGCAGCTAATGAGAGTAACACTCGAATGGTTGCCAGCCTAGCCACGGGTGAGTAACTATCGGGGATATATTCTTCTTTCTGGGTGTAACCCTTGGCCCAACGGACCTAATCTTCCTTTGAACGCCCACTTACATCCCAATGGTTTGTGACCATAAGGACGATCAGTGATCTCCCATGTCCCATAGGCCTAGATAGAATACATCTCGCTTCGGATCGCATCCTTCTAGTAGTCAGCATCCGGTGATGCATAAGCTTCTAAAATGGAACTGGCTCTAGAGGTTCTTAATTCCTACTCCTACTTGCCTTTCAAGTCAGCTTCTTCAATGGAGTCTCAAACTGTGTAATCTTGGATTAGTGAATTGAGATGTTTACTTGGAGTGCAACAGGGGCGATAGGGCATCCACAATGTTTGAGGTAGCATTGCCTCTATGCTAGGTCCCACATGTCACCTCTAAGTTTTAGAGAAAAACATGTAATGTATAGAGGCTATGGTCACCTCTTAGTGGACCCTACCAATAGGTTTAGAAAACAAGTTTCTCAAGATATTTTATTCTACCACAACTGCTCCCTAGAATTGACATAGGGGGTCACTCAATTTATTTATTCCTTAGAGGTTGTCTCCATGCTAAGAGGTGATGCTATTTTGGACTAGATGCTGGGGTTGCAATGTGTGGAGGCTGCCTCTAAGAGGAGGGAGGAGTCTTAGAGGTAGCAAAAACCATACACTATGGATGCTCTAAAGTGCTCATCGGGCTATCTTGTTCGTCCTCTTGAGTCTATGCCACCGCCCACTGTTGGATATAGACAGTCGTGCCTAATCTTATGTGTGGCAATGTGGAATAACCTTAGTCACAAACTAAACAACCCCAGAATCACCACTTATTTTTTGTCACGTCAAATTCATCGATGGAGGGGTTTTGGGTATATCACATGTAAACTGGCCCAAAGTTAGGGTTTCTCTCTCCCTCTTGTCTCCAGCAGCTAGGGCACTCATCCCCTCCAAGCTTCATCAGCGAGCCTGTGGATTCACCTCCCTTTTGCCTATCGCTTAGGCGGACGGTGGCAGGGAGGAGGATCCCAGTGCCTCAGCTCCGGCTAGTATTTTAGGTTAGGTTTTTTTTCTTTCGCATGAGGTGGCTTTTTGGCGGATGGCGAAGCTTCATCTTCGAGTTGCTCTTTCGGGCTCCTATCCTCCTCGAGTTTGTCCTTTAGGATTGAGTCGATGGAGCTGTAGCATAGATTCTTACTATCTCACTAGGCGGCGAGGTTAGGGTTTCTCGTCATGTGTGTGCCCCCGCGAGATTTGTTATCAAGCACTTCGGATCAATTCAAAGCTTCAATTACGACGACTGTCGCTCTGGTTCGGTAGTCCTCAGGGGCACGTGCACGAAGACTTCTTGACAGTCATCGACAAGGTCAAGCCAGCTCCAGTAGGGGGTGACGAGAGCTTTTGATGGTGCAAGATCCTCGATGTAATTTTTATTATGTTTAGGGCCTGTTCTAATGTCCTATAGCTTTTGAAAACTTCTCATATCTAGCTTCATTATGTAGCTTCTCACTTCAGGTAGTGATAGAAAAAGCGTTTGGCAGCTCATGTGGCTTCTGGTAGCGGTGCACCCCAGCTAGGAGGTAACAAGCCTGCTGGGCGCCCCTTTAGGCCGGTTGGAGAATCCTAGTTCGACAGCTGGTTGTAAGAGGCCGAAAAAAGGTTGGGCTGCTCAACGTGGGAATGGTTAGGCCGCTCCTGGCTCGGCTATAGGCAGCTGCTCCTGGTCCGGCGTCAATGGCGTCTGCGTGAGCTCGCCACTGCCATGGGGTCCAAGCTCCTGGATGGCGGCAGGACTAGTGCCGCTGAGCAAGGGATCCGACCGGAAACAGGCCGGGATGGCCGGATCTGTAGGCGGAGGAGAGGAATCGGCCGGTGAGGGGGACGAGCGGCATGGAGGCGCGACTGGCGGCGGCGGTGAGGGTCCGAGATGGAGAGCTCTGCACGTACGAGCGAGGGAGGAGAGGAAAACGATTCGATCCGGAGGGGTTCTATGCGCGAGGAGTACCTTGGCAGTGGCAAATCATTGTAATTATGTGGAACTTCATATTGTTAAATGGCGAAGCTTGGTTTTCCTTGCTTCTCAAAATACACTATGGCCCAACACAGCTTCGTGAATTCAGCTTCCTGGAGCAAATGCGTTCGGATGTGTTTCTATTCGGAAGTTCATGAAGCTCAAAGTTGGAGAGTCTCAGAACAGGCCCTTAGGATGCTTTGCACTTCTTATGAACCTTTTTAATAGACTTGGGTACTTGTTTGCAAAAAAATCCATCAATGGAGGGTCTTAAACACCCGACTGATAGGAGGTCGTGGATGAATGTGTGGTGGCGGTTCCACACATGTGGCAATCCAGTGAAGAAACTAGAGAATATTCGCGCATTGTTGCGGGAATTGGTTGATGAAAATTTGGGTTGATAACACGAGAACCGAAATTTAAAATGCATATGACTTATTATATTTGATTATGTATAGTTGTCAAAACAATATTGAATATAAGTGGAACAATTGAATGGAAAAAAATTCTCATGCATGGTTGAAAATTTTGGTACTCATGTTTCTTTTCTAGTTTCGTATTTTATTTTATTTTGTCTTTTTTGTCAGACTAGTTAAGTTGGAAAAGAAAATCTCAGTTTTTTTCCTTTTGATTTTTCTTTTAATTTTACTCATTTGGTGTCAGTTTAATTTGCTCTTTCATGTGTGTGTGAAACCATCATTAAAACATCTTCGATGAGGCAACGAATCGGGTATAGATAATTTTCCTTTGCATGGAAATATGGACAGCTTTGACATTTGAGGACTAAGAATGTCCTGCGCCGAACTAAGAATGTCCTACGCCGGAGTTTAGAGACCAATTTAGAGCAACTTTAGCAGACCCCGCATCCAGCCAGCTCGTAAAACGCGTTTGTAGTTTGTGGAAAACCGTTTTTGCTAGCTGGCTCGAACGGTCGCAGATGCAGACCCCCAAACGGACCCGTATAAAAGGATATTCGCGGAATATACTTTTTTACGGGTCGGCTTTTGCGGGGTCTGCTCGGACACCGTCGCGTCAATCCGCAAATAGAAAACGTCCAATACTCGCATTTAACATAGGTCTTCACAAATAAGTTCAAATTCAAACAACATAACACAGTTTTATGCGCCAATAAAAGCCAAGTTCAGTAGGACAAACGCAAAAGAGGGCCTTGCAAAACTTACGCCCATGTCCGGCATCATCTTAGTCGATCTTCACTCCACGCCATCGAGTCCATCTTGAAGTTCATCGCCACCACCGAATTCACCTCCGGCGCTTGTTCCAACTCCCGCACCGAAATCATCAGCATTGCCACCATATGGAGCAGAGAAAACATCTCCGGAACTGTAACACGCATCGGCCGACGCAACCATTCTCCTCTTCAAGATTTCTCTCCTTACCATATCATGCCATGTTTTGGTGAGATCGTCCATGTCATTGCGGTTCATTGACATGATCTTGTTCTCTTGGCGAGCAACTTGTACATGGCTTTGTTTTCAGCGGCGCGCGCTCTTCTCTCCTCAATGGCAGTTTTGCGCAGCCCCTCTTCCTTGAGCAATTGCCACTTTTCTTACTTATCATTTGCCTTCTTCTCGGTCAACTCTTTCTTACTCTCCAACGACTTTAACAATATCAACTCGTTTGATTGTGATGTCTACTACGCAACCTTCTTCTTGTAGACGTTGTTGGGCCTACAAGTGCAGAGGTTTGTAGGAAAGTAGCAAATTTCACTCAAGTGGATGACCTAAGGTTTATCAATCCGTAGGAGGCGTAGGATGAAGATGGTCTCTCTCAACCAACCATGCAACCAAATAACAAAGAGTCTCTTGTGTCCCCAACACACCCAATACAATGGTAAATTGCATAGGTGCACTAGTTCGGTGAAGAGATGGTGATACAGGTGCAATATGGATGGTAGATATAGGTTTTTGTAATCTGAAAATATAAAAACAGCAAGGTAACTAATGATAAAAGTGAGTGTAATCGGTATTGCAATGCGTTGAAACAAGGCCTAGGGTTCATAGTTTTGTTGGGGAACGTAGCAGAAATTCAAAATTTTCCTACGTGTCACCAAGATCTATCTATGGAGAGACCAGCAACGAGGGGAAGGAGAGTGCATCTACATACCCTTGTAGATCGCTAAGCGGAAGCGTTCAAGAGAACGGGGTTGATGGAGTCGTACTCGTCGTGATCCAAATCACCGATGATCCTAGTGCCGAACGAACGGCACCTCCGCGTTCAACACACGTACAGCCCGATGATGTCTCCCACGCCTTGATCCAGCAAGGAGAGAGGGAGAGGTTGAGGAAGACTCCATCCAGCAGCAGCACAACGGCGTGGTGATGGTGGAGGAGCGTGGTAATCCTGCAGAGCTTCGCCAAGCACCACGGGAGAGGAGAAGGACTAGGGAGAAGGGGAGGGCTGCACCAGAACATTGGTATGGCTGCCCTCCCACCCCCCACATATATATAGGGGCAAGGGAGAGGGAGGGAGGCGCAGCCTTGGCCCTTCCTCCAAGGAAGGGTGCGGCTAGGAGGAGTCCCTCCTCCCCAAGGCACCTCGGAGGTGCCTTCCCCCCTTAAGACTCTTCCTATCCCTCATCTCTTGGCACATGGGCCTCTTGGGGCTGGTGCCCTTGGCTCATATAGGCCAAGGCGCACCCCCTACAGCCCATGTGGCCCCCCGGGGCAGGTGGCCCCACCCGGTGGGCCTCCGGGACCCTTCCGATGGTCCCGGTACAATACCGATGACTCCGAAACTTGTCCCGATGGCCGAAATAGGACTTCCTATATATAAATGTTTACCTCCAGACCATTCCGGAACTCCTCGTGACGTCCGGGATCTCATCCGGGACTCCGAACTACCTTCGGTAACCACATACTATTTCCCATAACAACTCTAGCGTCACCGAACCTTAAGTGTGTAGACCCTACGGGTTCGGAAACCATGTAGACATGACCGAGACACCTCTCCGGCCAATAACCAATAGCGGGATCTGGATACCCATATTGGCTCCCACATGTTCCACGATGATCTCATCGGATGAACCACGATGTCGAGGATTTAATCAATCCCGTATTCAATTCCCTTGTCCAGCGGTATTGTACTTGCCCGAGATTCGATCGTCGGTATCCCGATACCTTGTTCAATCTCGTTACCGACAAGTCTCTTTTACTCGTTCCGTAACACATCATCCCATGATCAACTCCTTGATCACATTGTGCACATTATGATGATGTTCTACCGAGTGGGCCCAGAGATACCTCTCCGTCACATGGAGTGACAAATCCCAGTCTCGATTCGTGCCAACCCAACAGAAACTTTCGGAGATACCTGTAGTGTACCTTTATAGCTACCCAGTTACGTTGTGATGTTTGGCACACCCAAAGCACTCCTACGGTATCCGGGAGTTGCACAATCTCATGGTCTAAGGAAATGATACTTGACATTAAAAAAGCTTTAGCATACGAACTACACGATCTAGTGCTATGCTTAGGATTGGGTCTTGTCCATCACATCATTCTCCTAATGATGTGATCCCGTTATCAACGACATCCAATGTCCATGGTCAGAAAACCGTAACCATCTATTGATCAACGAGCTAGTCAACTAGAGGCTTACTAGGGACATGGTGTTGTCTATGTATCCACACATGTATCTGAGTTTCCTATCAATACAATTATAGCATGGATAATAAACGATTATCATGAACAAGGAAATATAATAATAACTTATTTATTATTGCCTCTAGGGCATATTTCCAACAAGTTTCACTAGTGCAAGTTCTCTCAACAATAATAACATAATTGGATCACATAACTATCCCTCAACATGCAACAAAGAGTCACTCCAAAGTCACTAATAGCGGAGAACAAACGAAGAGATTATGGTAGGGTACGAAACCACCTCAAAGTTATTATTTCCAATCAATCTGTTGGGCTATTCCTATAAGTGTCACAAACAACCCTAGAGTTCGTACTAGAATAACACCTTAAGACACAAATCAACCAAAACCCTAATGTCACCTAGATACTCCAATGTCACATCAAGTATCCGTGGGTATGATTATACGATATGCATCACCCAATCTCAGATTCATCTATTCAACCAACACATAGAACCTCAAACAGTGTCCCAAAGTTTCTACCGGAGAGTCGAGATGAAAATGTGTGCCAACCCCTATGCATAGATTCCCAAGGTCACGGAACCCGCAAGTTGATCACCAAAACATACATCAAGTGGATCAATAGAATGCCCCATTGTCACCACGGGTATCCCACGGAAGACATACATCAAGTGTTCTCAAATCCTTAAAGACTCAATCCGATAAGATAACTTCAAAGGGAAAACTCAATCCATTACAAGAGAGTAGAGGAGGGGAAACATCATAAGATCCAACTATAATAGCAAAGCTCGCGATACATCAAGATTGTATCACCTCAAGAACACGGGAGAGAGAGAGAGATCAAACACATAGCTACTGGTACATACCCTCATCCCTAAGGGAGAACTACTCCCTCCTCGTCATGGAGAGCACCGGGATGATGAAGATGGCCACCGGAGAGGGATTCCCCCTTCGGCAGGGTGCCGGAACGGGTCTAGATTGGTTTCAGTGGCTACGGAGGCTTCTGGCGGCGGAACTCCCGATCTATTGTGCTCCCCGAAGTTTTTAGGGTATATGGGTATATATGGGAGGAAGAAGTACGTCGGTGGACCCCGGGCTGTCCACGAGACAGGGGGGCGCGCCCAGGGGGGTGGGCGCGCCCCCCACCCTCGTGGGTAGCCCGGGACTCTCCTGGTCCAAGTCCAATACTCCGTGGGCTTCTTCTGGTCCAAAAATAAGTTCCGTGAAGTTTCAGGTCAAATTGGACTCCGCTTGATTTTACTTTTCTGCGATACTCTAAAACAAGGGAAAACAGAAACTGGCACTCGGCTCTAGGTTAATAGGTTAGTCCCAAAAATCATATAAAATAGCATAATAAAGCCCATAGACATCCAAAAACAGATAATATAATAGCATGGAACAATAAAAAATTATAGATACGTTGGAGATGTATCAGCATCCCCAAGCTTAATTCCTGCTCGTCCTCGAGTAGGTAAATGATAAAAACAGAATTTTTCATGTGGAATGCTACCTAACATATTTATTAACGTAGTTCTCTTTATTGTGGCAAGAATATTCAGATCCATAAGATTCAAGACAAAAATTTAATATTGACATAAAAATAATAATACTTCAAGCATACTAACGAAGTAATCATGTCTTCTCAAAATAACATGGCTAAAGAAAGCTATCCCTACAAAATCATATAGTCTGGCTATGCTTCATCTTCACCACAAAAATATTTAAATCATACATCAAGTGGATCAATAGAATACCCCATTGTCACTACGGGTATCCCACGGAAGACATACATCAAGTGTTCTCAAATCCTTAAAGACTCAATCCGATAAGATAACTTCAAAGGGAAAACTCAATCCATTACAAGAGAGAAGAGGGGGGGGGGGAATCATAAGATCCAACTATAATAGCAAAGCTCGCGATACATCAAGATCGTATCACCTCAAGAACACGAGAGAGAGAGAGAGAGAGAGAGAGAGAGATCAAACACATAGCTACTGGTACATACCCTCAGCCCCGAGGGAGAACTACTCCCTCCTTGTCATGGAGAGCACCGGGATGATGAAGATGGCCACCGGAGAGGGATTCCCCCTCCGGCAGGGTGCCGAAACGGGTCTAGATTGGTTTTCGGTGGCTACGGAGGCTTCTGGCGGCGGAACTCCCGATCTATTGTGCTCCCCGAAGTTTTTAGGGTATATGGGTATATATGGGAGGAAGGAGTACGTCGGTGGACCTCCGGGCTGTCCACGAGGTAGGGGGCGCGCCTAGGGGGGTGGGCGCGCCCCCACCCTCGTGGGCAGCCCGGGACTCTCCTGGTCCAACTCCGATACTCCGTGGGCTTATTTTGGTCCAAAAATAAGTTCCGTGAAGTTTTAGGTCAATTGGACTCCGTTTGATTTTCCTTTTCGGCGATACTCTATAACAAGGAAAAAAACAGAAACTGGCACTGGGCTCTAAGTTAATAGGTTAGTCCCAAAAAATCATATAAATAGCATAATAAAGCCCATAAATATCCAAAACAGATAATATAATAGCATGGAACAATAAAAAATTATAGATACGTTGGAGACGTATCAGATTGCACCATGGCATCAATCTTCTCCCTCAAGCTCGATGCTTCTTGCTCTCTCTTCATCTTCTCCTGAGTCTTCTTGTCGCCATCGGGTTTGTTTAAATTTCTTGGGCCATCATCATCCTCATCTTCATCTATGTTTGTAAGTGAGTCTCTCTTCGGTGGGGATTCTTTGTCGATCAACTTCTACTTCTCGCACTTTTGGAGCAAGTCCTAACAATGCTCTGGTTTGAAGAATTTGCCTTCCGAAGCTTTCATGTCTTTGTATCTATGTTGGGCAATCTTTTCCTACACAATGTGAACAAAGTGAAATGATGCAATCATTTCCCATGATGCAAATATGATGATGCGCAACTTGAACAAAGTCAAAACAAACTCACATAGTCGGATTCCACGGTTCCACTTGGAGGTGCATTGCGTACTTGCTCCAAGCAAGCTGCCCAACGGCTGCACATAGGCTTGATCACCTTCCAACGCCCTTGAAGCGATCGAAATGTGTGTGTAGTCCTATTGGGGTACTTTGCCATCATGCGGAAGTATTGATCTTCGATCCTTTGCCAATATCTCTTGACGATTTGAGAAGTACCCGTGCATCCATCAAGTGACACCGCACTCCATGCATTGATCAGAACTTGATCTTCCAAGATCGTGTAGTTCTTTGATCTTTGGCTTTTCCCAGTTTTTGTTCGAGATTGCTCATACGCTTTCGCTTCGATCTTCTCCAATTCTTCCTCACAACCATGATCGTCAACGCCGCCCTCCGTTTCATTGTAGTCGAATGCGGCGAACGGGGCTTGATCAATGTCAATGGGGTTGGTGTCCAACAAGTTCACGAACTCGGTAGTTGCATTGTTCGAACCACCACTATAGTGAACGACAACAAATCACGAACTATCGCAAAATGGCTTTAAGCAAACAAAAAATGGCATGACCGAAGACGCATACCTTCTGGCCATTTCGTCAAACACCTCGCTTGCGGGGGGAGTAGCACCGTTGAGCGGCATCGCCGGGGCACCTCTTTCCGAGGCGGAGTGAGCGGATGAAGCAGGCGGCTTCTTTGTAGCTGGAATCCTCTTCCTCTTACCGCCGGCGGCCTTGGTGACCTTCTCCGCCGCCGGCCGAGATCGCGCAACAGCATTGGCGCCCGGAGCGCGGGCCTTCGCGGCAGGAGCTGCCGGATTCCCGCCCTGCACGGCCAGTTGCCCTGCCGCTTGCGGGCATGCGCGGCGTTAACTTGGGCGACGGTAGGGCCAACATGGTCGGCGACGAGATCCGTCCGATGGGAAGGAGCGTGCGCGACCTTGACGGTGACGGGGGACAGTCGGGAGTCATCCATGGCGGCGAAGGACGGCCGGGGAAGATCCACCGGAGCATGTGATGGCGGGGCAATGGTGGCGGAGGGTGGGGAAGTGGGAACGACCGCGCGAAAATGTCCCTCCCGCCAAATCTTGCTGCGGATAGGGGCCGAGCTCGGGTCGTCCTCATAGCTCGTGAATCTAGAGGTTGGGGGAGATGTTTTGCCGCGCCCCGCAAAAATTTACGGGCCGAGGCGGGATGCGGGTCTGATCGGGCAGGTTTTCTCGCCCCGACCCGCACTTTGACGGTTATTTTGCGGGTCGGGGCGAGATGAGGGGTCTGCTAGAGTTGCTCTTAGGCGCCGGTAATGGGAGTGTTGAGTGTTGAGAGGCTGAAAATATACTTTACACAATTTTAAATTGCTTTAAAACCGAAAGGCAGGCCCATTTAGCCATCACAAATCCCGATACTATCGATATATGCAATCAAATTGCTTTACAATTTATATATTATGTGGGGGCGCATGGATCAGGGATTCTCACATGGCATTTTTCATAGATCTATCTACCGCCACGTGGGTTTGATTACTACCCGAGCACGACAGGCCAGTCTCATCATTAAAGAACAAAAATGTCGATGCAAATGCAATGTCATCTGACAGATGGCCTTGGCAAGCTATTAAATTTTTTGTGGGGGTGGCCGGGTGAGAGCGACCCGGCTGCTTCAGCGTTAAGAACTTCCGGATGGCCTCGCCAGAAAGAAAAATTCTAGATGGATTTCTTCTCACGTGGGAACGTGATAGAAAAACTGATGCGAAGGGAACGAGATCCTCATGTTGAAACTGAACAAAAAGAGGAGCGTCAATATCACTTTCATCGTCGAAAAGTCAAGAACTTATGATCCAGATACCGCCGGCCCTTCGCCTTCGCAGGACTATTCGCTGAAACATGTGAAGATGATGATTGATGTCGAAAAAAAAATGTGAAGATGATGATGCTTTATAGCGGCCAGCACCAAGTAGGTCCACCGACGATCGAAAACTTGTGTGTTAGGGGCTGTATCGAATACAGCCGCGGGACGCCCTGCCAATTATTCGGCGTTGACTGTTACCAGGGGCGTTCGTTTGGATTGGCTCCCATCAGATCGCGTGGCGCTGTCGACATTGCCCTGCCCGCATGCACGTTACCTCCAGTTGAGGCAGGCCAAAACATCTCGTTCAGGAATCCCGCACCAGGTCCCACCTTAACTATTTGTTTTTTATGATAATATATGTCTCATTTATATTATATAAAGATCATAGCACAAATCACGTACACATCGACCTGGCAAAACTAAATACATAGCAAAACGTTAGCCTTTGCACAAAGAAACACCAGCCAAGAAGTAAAATTATAAACAAGATTAAGGAAACCTCTAAGCACCACCACAGCAGCCACCAAAGAGAGAAAAGAAATGACTGATCACCATCACACCTGAGCTCGACGCGGCTCCATCACTGATATGCAGCTTTGCGGACCTCCAAAGTGACTCGCCAAAGGCGAAACCATTATCGTTGAACGAATCAAATCGGGGCAACACTCCGGACACGTCATCGAACTCCAGATCTGGCACCCCCACATAACTACGGGCGGGCTTCCGACAGCCATGGGGGAGGGGCGTCGGCAGGGAGGGATGGGGAAGGGGCAGGGGCTTATATAGATAGGGTTTGGAGGGGGCGACGGGCTGAATGGGTCGGCCGGCTTGGGTTTGCCGTGTGCCTAAGAAACAACCCACAAAGTTTTTTTTAAAATTTCTTCCTTTTGTTCTTCTCTTCATTAGAATAATCACAGGGTTCCCAAAAATTACTAAAATTTCACATGAAACAATTTATGTTGTGTATTGGATATAAAAAAATTCGAAGTCAAACCCAATTTCGACCATCACTTTCACTCCAAACCTAACCGTTTGTAAGCATCGTATGTGACAAAATGTTCGAAACCCACTAATTTTTTTACCACGGCCTCTACGTATGATATCATGAGATGTTGGCACATCTCATGATTTTTAGACATCATTTGCTTTAAAAAAAATAAATTCATTCAGACAAGATGTTGGAAATTTCTTTTCATTTCACGGGTAAGGCCTCAAACTAGGTAAATATGGGAAACAAAAAAAAATGTACCAAATTTTAACATGGATATCATTTTTCCACTCATTTTATTCTATTATTTGAATCACTTGTAGTTCAAAGTTGACTACTTGAAATGCAATTAATAGGTAAGTATGGGAATAAAAAACAAAAATGTACCAAATTTTAACATGGAGTACCACATGTTGTATGTGGAGAGTAGAAAAAGTTTCAAGGTGAGAATAGAAAAAAATTATTACTTTACCGTGTGCCAAATTTTTGCCATGTGTTTTCGTCGTGGCACACGACAAAGTGGCTCTTTGTCGTGTGCCCGATAGAAAGCACACGACAAAGAGCCGGTTTCCGGTAGTGCATGCCACTCATTTTTGTTAGGTGGACTGGTACAACCAGGCAGGCACAAGGCACTTTGATATCATGTACCTTATATATTGTCTTCCATTGATAGATTAGTCGACCTTAGGAGCTTCTCCTCTCAGTTGCTCAACAAACAAATGTGATTGATTGAGCACATTGATATCGTTGTTGGATCCAGCAACACCAAAAGAGGTGTGCCATATCCAACGATCGTGCGAAGCAACTGCCCTAGAATGATTGTAGGTATACGGTGATCGTCATGGGTATACATTGTTGGGGCACGTAGTAATTTCAAAATTTTCCTACGCACACGCAAGATCATGGTGATGCATAGCAATGAGAGGGGAGAGTGTTGTCCACGTACCCTCGTAGACCGAAAGCGAAAGCGTTAGCACAACGCGGTTGATGTAGTCGTACGTCTTCACGATCCGACCGATCCAAGTACCGAACGCACGATACCTCCGAGTTCAACACATGTTCAGCTCGATGACGTCCCGCGAACTCCGATCCAGCAGAGCTTCACAGGAGAGTTCCGTCAGCACAACGGCGTGGTGACGGTGATGATGTTGCTACCGACGCAGGGCTTCGCCTAAGCACCGCTACGATATGATCGAGGTGGATTATGATGGAGGGGGGCACCGCACACGGCTAAGAGATTAAGAGATCAATTGTTGTGTCTTTGGGGTGCCCCCTGCCCCGTATATAAAGGAGTGGAGGAGAGGAAGGGCCGGCCCTCTCTATGGCACGCCCTAGGGGAGTCCTACTCCCATCGGGAGTAGGATTCCCCCTTTCCTAGTAGAACTAGGAGCCCTTCCAAGTAGTAGGAGTAGGAGGAAAGGAAAGGGAAAGGAAAAGGAGAAGGAAGGAAGGGCGCCCCCCCTCCCTAGTCCAATTCCGACCAGACCATGGGGAAGGGTGCGGCCACCCTTTGAGGTCTTTCTCTCCTTTCCCGTATGGCCCATTAAGGCCCAATACGAATTCCCGTAACTCCCCGGTACTCCCGAAAATACCCGAATCACTCGGAACCTTTTCGATGTCCGAATATAGTCGTCCAATATATCGATCTTTACGTCTCGATCATTTCGAGACTCCTCGTCATGTCCCTGATCTCATATGGGACTCCGAACTCCTTCAGTACATCAAAACACATAAACTCATAATATAACCGTCATCGAACTTTAAGCGTGCGAACCCTACGGGTTCGAGAACTATGTAGACATGACCGACTCACGTCTCCGGTCAATAACCAATAGCGGAACCTGGATGCTCATATTGGCTCCCACATATTCTACGAAGATCTTTATCGGTCAGACCGCATAACTACATACGTTATTCCCTTTGTCATCGGTATGTTACTTGCCCGAGATTCGATCGTCGGTATCTCAATACCTAGTTCAATCTCATTACCGGCAAGTCTCTTTACTCGTTCCGTAATACATCATTCCGCAACTAACTCATTAGTTGCAATGCTTGCAAGGCTTTAAGTGATGTGCATTACCGAGTGGGCCCAGAGATACCTCTCCGACAATCGGAGTGACAAATCCTAATCTCGAAATACGCCAACCAAACAAGTACCTTCAGAGACACCTGTAGAGCACCTTTATAATCACCCAGTTACGTTGTGACGTTTGGTGGCACACAAAATGTTCCTCCGGTAAATGGGAGTTGCATAATCTCATAGTCATAGGGACATGTATAAGTCATGAAGAAAGCAATAGCAACAAATTAAACGATCAAGTGCTAAGCTAACGAAATGGGTCAAGTCAATCACATCATTCTCCTAATGATGTGATCCCGTTAATCAAATGACAACTCATGTCTATGGCTAGGAAATATAACCATCTTTGATCAACAAGCTAGTCAAGTAGAGGCATACTAGTGACACTTTGTTTGTCTATGTATTCACACATGTATTATGTTTCCGGTTAATACAATTCTAACATGAATAATAAACATTTATCATGATATAAGGAAATAAATAATAACTTTATTATTGCCTCTAGGGCATATTTCCTTCATACATCCCCTTCCATGCATAAGGATATTTTTCTTAGTACCAATACATACAGTCAATACTCCCTAGCATGCCAGGGAACCGTACCGATGAAGCTCACCGATCTCCATTAAGCATTCAACATCTTGTACTATAGGTCGCCCGAAATACTGCAACCACTCCCTCCACGTATAACTTCAAACACTCCACTGCAGTACTTTCACCAATCCTAATATACTAATCTATCTAGTCTGCAGGGCTCCCATTTGCTAACTGCCTTACGACAGTAGTGCATTTTTGGAATGGCGATAACCCAGGGCGATTATTAGCATCCAATCTTAATGTAAAAAATGGAGACCACTCACCGAGGGCATCAACAATGCGCAGAAACAGAGACCTCCTCATCCTAAACCTTCTACGAAAGATTGTAGGAATTGTAGACAGGATTATGCGTGAAATAATCATCCATAATAAGTTGATTGGCTTCTTCACGAGGCTTGGACAAATATCTCCTTGGTCCACTGTTGTGTCTCCTCCCTTGTTCAAGCACTTCAAAGTCAGCCTTCAATTATGCAACCAGTCCATGTTGTAGTTCTTCTAATAATTCTTGCTCAGCTAGAAATTCATCAAATGTGTATAAATCTTGTGTATCCTGGTGTCATCCTCATCATGAGGTTCAGCATCACTCGGTGCATGTTGAGACAGCTATTGGACAATGGATATTGTGCTGGCTGCCGGCTTGCTGCTGCAGCCAGCACTACCGTTAATTTTAGATTGTACAGTCACATAACTGTTTGGCCCTATCTCTTTTGAAATGCATATTTGTTTATATTATTAAAGTTGTGAGAGGGCGCGGTTGCTGAATGTTCTAGTCTAATCAATGATCGGTGCTGAATGAATCAGCCTCCGTGTGTTTTGCATGCTCTTATTAATTTATAGGTATATGTCGAAGTCTCGAGAAGGTAGTCATACATGTGTGTGTTACATTATATGTGTGCTTCCTGCCTCCTTCCTCCTAATAATTTATAGGTATACATCGAAGTCTCGAGAAGGTAATCATACATGTGCATGTTGCATTATATGTGTGCTTCCTGCATCCTTTCTTCTATTAATTTATAGCTATACGTTGAGGTTTTCATGAGGTAGTCATAAACCCCATTTGATAGAGCTCTGGCTCCTTCTAAAATGGGAGGAGTCAGAGGAGCCACTTTTTTATGCTCCGGCTTTTCCATGTAAAACAACTCCGGCTCCTCTAGTGCTTCAAGATAGAGTCATTTTTAAGCAAACTGTTTGATAGAGCTTCAGGTGGAGCGGGAGCCGGAGCCCTGCCAAAGGGGCCTATACATGTGCAGAGACTAAAGGTTGCATGTGCTGCCTCCTTCCTAATCTATTTTTTTATTGTGCCATTTTTTCCTAGGTCAACTAAGCCTCTAAAAAGATTTCATACACAACTCATCAAAGAGATAGATAAATGTGGATGCATACAATATAGGGGTCCCCAAGTGGGTAGAGGGTGGTTTGCGGTTTCTTCCTGTTTGTCTGTGAACCCTTGAAGCCGTGTGCCAGCTAGCATCCTCTGATTAATTGGTCGGAGATGTGTTTCTTGGGCCCTCCAATTCTTGTGCTCGTATAGATTTTAGAATATTGCTATACGGACGATAAAATTAGACGACTCATGAATGATAGTGGTAATCTGGCCGCACACATGCATAGCCATAGTGGTCCAACGGCCATTGGATTTGTTGTCGTCCACACATCGTCCATGTTTTGTCGGTCATAGAGCAGTTTCGTAGATTTTATTATGGTGCTGAACAAATGAGCCTCTGCGTCTCCTACCTATGTCGTATGTCGCCAAGGTAGTCGTACATGTGCAAAGACTATATACGCTCTTCATGCCTCCTTCCTACTCCATTTTTTTATGATGCCAGCCTGGCCTGGAAACCGATGGATCAGTTTTTCTAGGTCAACTCAGCATCTAAAAGGATTTCATTCACAACTCATCAAAGAGATAGATAAATTCGGACGAATATGGTATAATTTTTTTAAAAATATATGATTAGATCTTACAAAATTGGATCCTACAAATTTTATGAATGAATATACTGTTTAGGTTTTCATTATAGTTTTGAATAGGATGTTGCAGACCCTAGAAAATCACTGCAGGTTTTCATTAAACATAAAGACATGCCAATCGGTCAGTCACATGTCACATCAATTGTTTTTCTTTTTCATCAATATTAATATTGGAGTCGTAGGTCCAGCCAACCTTCAATCGATTGATATATAGCGGCGTGCACCCAGCATGGGTTGAGCCTCTTTTCTTCAGCCGTGCGGGGATTTCTGAGAGCTCAGCACATCTCCAGGTTTTCCTTCTAGAGGTAAGTAGTAGCCTTGCTGTTCACATCGTTTCTTGAATTCTTGTTTCCTTGCTTGGGCAATCGTGGCATAGAACCAAACGTGCCCGTAGAGCGAACGAGGAGATGCATGGACAACAACACGCAGCCGGACCACCATAGAAAGTGCTGCAGTGGGACTGATGCGCCAAGCAATTCTTCTTGTGATTTTTGCAATCGATTCCATTATGTGCTATTTCATTCTCCACTGACTTTCTCGTCTTTTTGATCGACGAACTGTTATGTAGTGCATGTTTGGATGAGTGTCTGCGACAGCCATACCAAAATTTGGCCGTTGACCAGACACAAGGTTCGTGTTTGCATACCCGTCAATTTCCTTCATTTTTTAGGTCTGCGCCGGCCGATTCCTGGGCAGCCAAATCGATCGCCAAGATTTGGCCGGCCTATGTCTTTGGCAGGGCAGCGACAGCAAACCAAACCTACCCGTAGTTCTTCCTTGGGCTCCCAAAGGCCAGTGTGGATTGCCTCTTGGCATGCATGGCGCAACCACATCGATGACGCCGGACTGTACTCCTGATGGGGCTATCTAGCTATCCCGCTGTGTGGCTGCGACCCAAACGAGGCAGGGCCTAGGGGTCGGATACCTTCATGGCCAGGGACCGGAGGTGCACGCCGAGCTCGAGGTCGGCCCGTCTCCCCCCTACCGCCAGGCCGGCTGGGGTCGAGCACGGCCCGCGGCCGCGCCAGGCCTGGCTCATGGAGAGAGAGACGGAGAGGAGAGACAAATAGTTTGAGAGAGAGAGAGAGAGAGTTGAGGATAAGGATAGGATGAAGGACGGACGAGTGATGAGAATTTTTTTTTTGAGAGAGAAACGAGTGATGAGATGGGATAAGCTAAGATATAAGAAGCACACGGGTGGGTTCGTCCGGCCCGCCAAACCAAGTGGCCCCGCCAAACCAAGTGGCTCTTTGTTGTCGTTTCTGCCTTAGATTCCTTTTGGGATAGCATCTTTTCTTTGCGTTGGACCAGGAGAAAGAGCAAACCCAGAGAGCGACGGACATACTCCAGATTGCAACCACGTGGTTTCAAAACATAGGAGTAACTAGTAAAAAGGCCGTGCGTTGCAACGTTGAGAAAAGAAAATCTAGCACCTTAATAACCATAGCAGACATGTACATACAAAATATGATTCAATTAAAAATAGGGTTCGTTGCGGCGCATAGTCCAGGACATGGATAGTCAGCTGATTCGGGTGAACAACGCTAAATATGATTATTTGTGTATACTGTATATGGGCCACGTCTTCCTCAACTCTGACAGAGTGCCAACGCGGCTTGTCTGACATTCTTAAATTCCCCAAAGCGGTGTTGAGTAATAAGCAGAACTCACATTTTGCTTCGTGTAGTTATTCACTTTTTTCTTAGCATATGCAAATATTTGAAAAAAATACTACAGTCTGAAGCAAAAGTGAAACGTACATGCTATGGTTTTCATGTACTGTCAAAACAGATAACCTCTATATCACAATTCATGCATAAAAAATATGGTGCACTAAAAAGTAGAAAATGATATTTTTATAACATGATATCTGAATAAACATAAACTTGACCCTCTTGGGCAATATATATGGGTTTTTATCAGTTATGCCACCGGTTGTGTCCCACTACTCAGTTTTGCCACTAAAAATTTCAACTGCTCAAAAATACCATCGCTTCATTAGACACATGCTCAAAAATGCCACTAAACACCATTATTGTGATCTCAAATCTCTTTTGCCATGTTATAATGACATAAATACTTATGAACCAACATGTCAGCTCTCCCTCTATCTCACTACAATAAAGTATGGGGCCCACTTGATCCCAACAACATTCTTATTTTCCTATAAAATTACTCGCTTGGTTACTCCTGACAAGTGGGGCCACACATATCATTGTGAGATAGAGAGAACTGACATATGTGTCTAGACTTATTTTTGTCATAGAACATGGTCAACGGGTTTGACGTAAAAATAACAATGTCTAATTGCATTTTTGAGCAAACATCTAACAGAACGCTGGCATCTTTGAGATATCTAATGGTATTTTTGAGCAAGCATCTTACGAATTGATAGCATTTTTGAGCAGTTATAATTTTTAATGGTAAAACTGAATAATAAGACACAACTTATAGCATAAATGATAAAAACCCATATATTTAATATTGAATGAAGGACTCGCAGCACACGCCAAGCTGGTTAGTCCCGAGAAGAAGACACACACACCCGATCCCCTCCTCTTGTCCTCGAGCAGACCTCTCTTCTCTTGAGATCAAAAGATACTATTTGATTTGCCTCCCTGGTCCTGACCAGACGATCTTTTATCTTGCAAGATCACATATTTAATTAGCCACAAATTTAGTCAGTTATCTCTTTTCCATGGGCCATGCAGCCAACCATCCATCAAATCACATCGCGTCTAGAAATCCGTCCTCATTGGTCCCGTGAGGCCATCACATCTCGTCTATCCATCCTTTCTTTGGCCCATGCAGCCATCGGCCATCATCACATCTCGTATTCAAATTCAGTCAGCAGCCAGCTTCCACGTCAGTGAAAGTTTCAGAAACATATCTATATCTATACTACTATATAATGTACGAGTTTTAAATTGTAGTAACATCATCAATCCCAGCCGTTGATCTCATAAATCTAATGTTTGAGACTCAACGGATTCGCAATGAACAGTAGCCCACACTTGCATCTGCTGGTTTCTGGAACAATCACGTCACACCTCCTCTCTTCATTTGCATCTTCTGGGCTCTGGAATAATCACGTCACACCTCCTCTCTTCTCGCCATGGTGCATGTGCCAGTGCATCAGGCAAAGAGCCGAGACAGGGGCGAAGACGAGTGAACATTTTTAGCAGGTTCTATACTGTACAACGGCTAATGACCGCAGCTAATTGCATCATTAGTCCGTCCAAAAATATATTCATGGAACCAACTACACCGAATATAGAGAAGACCAAAGCCGAGTGACCCATACATGTAGGTGTGGCTAACTATTGTTTTCCCTTGGACAGTTGATTGATTGATTAATCTACGTGCGTGTTCGACTGGACTACTTAGGACGTTTTTTGCTGCAGCCCAGTGAAATGTAAAGACCACCACAATACCAATTTTCATTAGCAGAAAACCACCACTTTATAATTCATGGCACATATCACCGTACGAATGACAGTGGCAAAAAACATTAATGATAAATGCTAATTGCTTTAATTCTCCTCCGGTTATCTTCAAGACATATTTTTGAAATATAGTGAAGACAATTTTCTTTGACATTACATGATTGCAAAGAAAAATAGTTGTAAAGTTCACATTATCAACTTGTTCAACACTTCTGGTTTTAGAGCTCAATTTAAGTTAACGGAAATGTAACATTCTTTTGTAGTTCTAGAAATATATTTTGATAATTTGTCATCAATGCTATTGTGAGACCTAACATATCCTGATGTTCCATAACTTTTGTGAACATTGACTTTTCTCCTCCTTCATATCTAAATCTTGGCTCCACCCTTGGCCGAGTACGAGAGATATATTGTCTAGGAGGATAAACAAAAGCAAATAATTAGTGGGTTCCACCACGTAAATCTTCAATTTTTTTTTCCATGGAAATTTTTGAGTGTCACTAGGCCATAGGCATTGTATCATGCCAATTACCAATTTTTTATTACTTCATTTGTGCATGCATACACCAACAATATTTATTTTTGCTCTGAATTCATTGCAAAGTACTATATGTTTTTTTTTCATTTTACTAGAATCATAGGAATAATACTGTTAAGACATGCATTGCACGTGTATACATACTAGTATGAATTGGTCTAGACGGAGCTAAGAGACCGAGGTGGCATTATTTAATGGACGAATTGATCGATGCAAGCTACACACACGAGCATATTTTAGCGAGGAACAGATCTCAGGCGATAAATTAAATGGGCTATGGCCCATGCTGGCGTCAGGCGATAAATTAAATGGGCTCAAGCCCATGCTGGCTTGCGAGCCATACGGCTAGGCAGGCGGTCTCTTCTCGGGAATAGTACCACCGAAATCAGTACTCGTTGCAAATTCGCAGGTCGCGACAAGTGACGCACATGCAGCGCGTCACTTGTCGCAATCTGGAAGTTTTCCTTTTTCGTAAATTCGTTTATTTAAAATGGTTTATCTTTTAAATCGTACGTCCAAATCTCGAACCGTTTTCACCATTGAATTTCTCGCGTCAAGATCTTCAAAACTAGATCCCGTGTTGATAGATTTTGACGATCTTTTTTTTCACGAAAAAAACCGGTCGAAAAATATCGGGAGAAAAAACCGAACCGGTAGCACGGTTTTTTCCTTTTTCGAAAAGTCACGCCCGTGCCTCTCGCGAAATCTCAATCGTGCCTCTTGTGGAAACAAAACCGTGACTCTCGTGGAAGAAAAAAAAAACAGAAAACACATTTTTTTTCGTTTCCGAGAGGCACGGCCTTGAGTCTCGCGAAAGCAAAACCGTGACTCTCACGAAAGAAAAAAACAGAAAACGCGTATTTTTTCCCTTTCCGAGAGGCACGGCCGTGACTTTCGCGTAAGCACAACCGTGCCTCTCGCGGAAACAAAACCGTGACTCTCATGAAAGAAAAAAAAACAGAAAACGCGTTTTGTTTTTCCCTTTCCGAGAGGCACGGCCGTGACTCTCGCGAAAGCACAAAGGTCCCTCTCGCGGAAGAAAAACCGTGACTCTCGCGAAAGAAAAAAAAACAGAAAACGCGTTTTTTTCGTTTCCGAAAGGCATGACCGTGACTCTCGATAAAGCACAACCGTGCCTCTCGCGGAAGAAAAACCGTGACTTTCGCGAAAGGAAAAAAAAGAAAACGTGTTTTTTCGCGGAAAAAAATCAAAATTTTTTTGTTCGAAAAGCTAAGAAAGACCGGGGGAAAACCAAAACGTCGAAAAAAACTGGAAAAAACCGTTTAAAAAGCCGAAAACGCGTGCGAAAAAATAAAAAAACAAAACAAAATCCAAAGGAAGCGTCCAGAGCGCGACACGTGGCAAATGGCTGAGAGCGCGCCAAGTGGCGCTGATCGTTGCGAGGCTCTGGAAGGAGCGCTCGTTAACTAGTTGCTCCGATAGTACCACCTCGTAGGAACCGGCCAAAGAGACTATGTATGGAAGAAGTAAAAAAAAAGGATGACCGTGAACCCGACAAAATTAATCTGTGCTTTATTATTAGGGAGAGATTAAACAGTAGATTGCAACGTTACTCTCACGTGGTTTCACTTTCGCGATTGGTTTTGGGCTCAAAATATTTACTTGGTCAAAATAATCAGGAAAGCTGTACCTGCCGACTTTTTTTTACTTGGTCAAAATACTTATTATGCACCCAAATTTATTTAGTATGCACTGTATTAGTTGTAAAATGCATGTTACTAGATGTCTTTTTGTGCCGGCAAAATGCTTAGTATGCAAGTTGTTTAATGTTCTTTATTAAGCTCGACAAATTGGTTTTACATGCATACTAAATAATTTTCGTCGCATAATAAACAAATTTACATGTACAACTCAGGAATGTAGAACGAGTTTGCCCGGTCAAATCATCTGTATTAACAATGGGAACTACTCCCTCCGTCCCTAAGGCTGTGTATGATACTACCTCCCTAATGCATAGTATCATATATTAGTATCATGTTGTACTCTATTTATTGCCATGCATGACACAAAATAGTATAGCATTTAATATGATAAGGTATCATAATAATGATACTACACCTTTTTTTTCTTCATTTAATACTATGACACCTCATCAAAATTGCCTACTACCTCCGTTTCAGTTTACAAGTCCTACGCGTATACCTAGGTTGCCCATTTTATCATTTTAATATAAATTATATAACACAAAAATTATACGGTTTGAAAATAGAACATTTGAAGTTTATATTGGTATATTTTTTGTAATATATGACTTGTATTAGGTTGGTCAAATTGACGACCTAGGAGCACGCGCACGCCCTGTAAACTGAGAGAGAGGTAGTAGTTGGCATGCATGATACTAGCTATGATATTACCATTACGACCAGCCTAAATAATTGTTGTTTTCGCTTCCCGATAAACAACTTTGACTAAATATATAAAAATATATTACTATTTATAGTATTCCCTCCGTTTTTATTTACTCTGCATATTAGAGTTGACTGAAGTCAAATTTTGTAAAGTTTAACCAAGTTTATAGAAAATAATATAGACATTTATCATAATAAATCTATACGATGTGAAAGTACATTTAATAATAAATCTAATGTTGTTGATTTGTTATTGTATATCTTAATATTTTTGTATATAAACTTGGTCAAAGTTTATAAAGCTTGACTTTGATCAAAACTAATATGCGAACTAAATAAAAATGGAGGGAGTACAAAATTAACATCATTAGATAGATATTTGGATCTAGTTTTGTAATAAATTTATTCAGAGATACAAATGTCAGTCAAACTTGTGGCACGGAAACCAACGACGATCATCATTTAAGGACGGAGGGAGGACAATGGTATCACTGTATCAGCTCCCATAAAATTATCGGTTCTGAGCAGCTACACCTACCATAAAATTATCGGTTCTGAGCAGCTACACCTACACATCATATCTTTTTTTTATTTAAACGCATATATAGTACGCAGCAAATCAATCATGCACATTTCATTGAGGCTGTGTTTAGATTGCAAACTTTGTTTGCAAAGTTCACTGTATCACTTTTCGGATGCTATTTAGGAGGACTAAACATGATCTAATTATAAAACAAATTACACGGATGTACTGCAAATCACGAGACCTTTCTATGAAGCCTAATTAATTTGTCATTAGAGACTCTTTACTGTAGCACCACATTGTCTAATCTAGGCTTAATTAGGCTCACTAGAAAGGTCTTGTCAGTAATCCACATTTAATACTCCTAATTAGTGTCCAAACATTCGAAGTCACTGTAGCGATGAAAAAACTTTGCGAACTAAACAGGGCCTGAATATCAAAACATACTGAGAACGGGTTGATATGCATGCCTTTTCTATTATAAATATAGTACTACACCTTACTGATTGTTGTAACTTCCAAAGAATATATTATTGTTACTTCTTCGTAAGTCCTCATATTCAAGATCATACATTCATTTAATTTGTTTGCATGTAGCCATGGGTTCAGGTCTCTTCAAGCCTCGTGTTCATCCGGACCTTCGTGATGTTTTCTCTAAGATGTCTTTGGGTGACAAGATTGGCTTTCTAGTACGTTTTAATTAATTAATGTTTAAGAGTAATATATATATATATATATCAATTATTTATTTGATGTACATAATGCATACATACATACATATTCCTTCAAGATATCAGGTAGTGGTTATATATTAATGTATGATCGTAAACATTATGTTATGTATGAAAATTAATCAGTATGCATGTTATTGATGTGGTCAGCGTTTTATTTTATAGCAAGATAAGGGTGTTAATTAGAGAGGATGCATACATATATAGATGAGCACATAATTAATTACATCTTGGCATTTATGAAGTAGTTTTTATACTAGAATAATTTATCATAAATAAAACTTGTAAACATTTCTTTATTTGATCTTATATATACAACGCAACTAAAAGAGTGTGTGTGTGTGTGTGTGTGTGTGTGTGTGTGTGTGTGTGTGTGTGTGTGTGTGTGTGTCAATTCTAACGCAACTAAAAGTTGAATTATATTTGGAGCTATTGATGCCGCATTTTAATTGTTTGATGTGGTGAGAAAGGGCTGATGCCTTTCCACGCACCCAGGTTCAAGGCATGGTATTTGCGATTTGGGTTTGTTACACCAATTATACTGTAGGGGGTTTCCTTACAGTCTTTCTATCAAAAAAATAATTTGTTTGATCTGTTTTAAATTAGTATCTATTCATTTGACTATTCGTCACCCTGGGTGAGGAATAGTTATTCTTCACCCCCTCTATTTTGCCATAAATGCATCATAATTTTACGTTCCGTAAGTTTTGTCTTATTTCTAACGTAAAAAAAGACCGTAAGAAAATATATAATCGTCATAAAAAATATTTTATGTTATGTAAAATTACAAACGTAAAAACATAGTGTAAAATACAGATAAACTGTAAATTTTCTTATTTTATGACCTATATTTTTATTTTCTTATGCCAAATTTTACGTAGTGAATCAATATGAACGTACCTATTTGAAATATAAACGTAATTTAATTATGAAATGATCGTAAAATTACGTCGGGTGAAGAATAACTTATTCTGCACCCTGGATGATGAATAGTAACACTATATATATATATATATATATATATATATATTCATTTTAATATCTCAAAAATTGCGCCAAATTAAGTTTGATGCACTATTTAATTAGGGAAATCTGTTATAATGAAGTATATTTTCAAATGAGTATGCATGCCAATATGTATTATTTTTTCATGCATATGGTGGTAACTAACAAATCATGTTTATAAATATGGCCATTAGAAGCACGCATATATACTTAAGCTTTTCCATGCTTGTGTACCACCTTATTAACTATTCAATTGATATTCCTCATTAGTTGAAGTATTTAATTTACATATGCATACCTAATTAAATTTCCAATGTATTAATTTTTCTTAATTTCATGTAGTTTATTCATGCATTTGACAAGAGAAACTTGTGGCACAAGATGCCTGTTCCGATCGGTTTACTCTACCTGAACACCCGCCGGACCCTCCTCGAAAAATACAACCTGCTAGCTGTTGGGAGTTCTCATGATGCTTTGTTTGACCCCAAGGAGTTCCCGTACCGCACCGGAGATGGCAAGTACAACGACCCCCATAATGTTGAGGCTGGTAGCCAATACACCTTTTTTGGGAGAAACATGAAGCCAATTGATCAACAGGATGAGGTACTTAATTATACACTCTTTACAAAAAATCTAGTAATTTTCTTACAAAATTCCAAATTTCTAATTAAGTTCTAATAATACAAGTTAATAACTTAATGTAAATTAGTTAAGCACTTATTTCCCTTTTATTTTGGTAATTCTTGTTGTGTGTGTGTGTGTCTATATATATATATATATATATATATATATATATATATATATATATATATATATATATATATATATGCATGCTTTAGCTGTGCTCTTCTTATCTGCTGATTTCAATTTGCATCCCTATTAGTTTGTTCACTAGAAAATTAGATACTATACATACTGAATTTAGTTAATGAAGAATAAACCTGAAATTAAAGTCTAAGAAGCCAATTAAAGGAGTAAAGATCACCAAAAAAGTGTTTTATTTTTATTTCTTATTTAATATTTAGTTTGACACTTTGACTTCAAGACTAATAAAACTCTTTTTGATGAAACTTTTTGTTTGTAGTTCGTTCTGCAAGCTTCAAATAAGTAAATGAATGAATTAACATTGAAACTCAAAAAATACACAAGTTTTGTCAATATTAAAAATAAGAGCTAATGTGTGCTTGTTAATTTAAAAACAAAACAATTTTATTTTAATTATATCATACTGTTAACAGATGGAAATCCGAGGTATGCTTTTGAATCATCAGATTATGCATAAAGTAATTAAATGTTATTTATCGATGCAGTTGATGAGCCCAGATCCATTTATTGTGGCAACAAAGCTCTTAGCCAGGAGAGAATACAAGGACACAGGGAAACAGTTCAATATACTAGCAGCTGCATGGATACAGTTCATGGTTCATGACTGGATGGATCATATGGAGGATACCAAACAGGTGCATGCTTGATTTAATTCCTTAATTTGATAGCCTTAATTTGTTGAAGTCTTAAAAATAGAAATTCATCTTCCATTGAGAATTTGAAATATATATTGTAGTTACACGTGGTAAATTATGCGGGCTGGTCGGGTTCGGGTTTGGGTTGGACTTGTTGGGTTAGTTTGGCCTTCTAGAATATGCCGGGTCGAGTCGGGTCGGGTTGGGGGATGGACGGGTCATGTCGGACCAATTTCAATATCAACTTTTTTTGATCGTATATTGATTTGAGTTGGATTGGATGCTATTTGATCTTGGATTGGGTCAGTTTTGGATCTGGTCGGGTTGGTTCAGGTCAGGTCGATTTGACTTTTTGGAAAATGTCGGGTCGGATTTAAGTCGAGTCGAGCAGATTTCTCGGGTTGGGTCAGGTTCTGCCACCTCTAATTGTTAGTTGATATATAATTCAATTTTCTTGGTTTCTTCCAGATTGAAATCACAGCTCCAAAATATGTGGCCAATGAGTGCCCCCTCAAATCGTTCAAGTTCTACGCCACAAAAGAACAACCTACGAATTCTGATGGAATAAAGAGTGGTTACTACAATGTCCGCACAGCTTGGTGGTGAGTAATGCTTAAGATTTTCTTAAGTTAAGATCTTTATCAGAAATTTCTCTTAAGCACAAAGAATGAAATTAAAAAATAGAGACGATCGATGAATATATATAAATCAATGCACATTTGTACAGAAAATGTCGTAATTTTTTGCAATTTCTATGTTTGTATGTACCAAGGGATGGGAGTGCAGTATATGGTAATAATGAGAAAGAGGCAAAAAAGATCAGGACTTATGTTGATGGAAAACTAGTCATAGGAGATGACGGTCTTCTTTTGCATGAGGAGAATGGTGTGCCATTATCGGGCGACGTTCGTAACGGTTGGGTTGGGGTTTCGATCTTACAAGCTCTTTTTGTTAAGGAACACAATGCAGTTTGTGATGCAATAAAGGTAAGAGAAGCATCACTATTATCTATTTGTTTAGTTTTTAGGAAGAATTTGCTACTCTTGACTTCTTGCCACCATACCGATAAAGCTGTTATTTACCAAGACATTAATTTGTTTTCTTTATGCGAAAATATGAAGAAAACATTACAAATTTTGTTTTAATCTCAGGAAGAACAGCCCATCCTATCAGATGAAGAATTATATCGGTATGCCAAATTGGTCACTTCTGCTGTCATTGCAAAGATTCACACTATTGATTGGACTGTCGAGCTTCTCAAGACTAAAACCATGAGAGCTGCAATGCGTGCAAATTGGTGAGGATATATTTATCTCATTTTATCATATTTGCCGAAAGAAAAAAATTATCCGTTGATGATGGTATTACTTTTCCAAGTGGAAATTTTATTTACATCTGCAAATTCAAATTAATTAAATTAGTGAGAATGTGTACAATTTACCTGATATTCTGATTCTTTTGTGAAGGTATGGATTATTGGGTAAGAAAATAAAAGATACATTTGGTCACATAGGAGGAACAGCATTAGGTGGGCTTGTGGGATTGAAGGAGCCGATCAACCATGGCGTACCTTATTCTTTAACTGAAGAGTTTACCAGTGTTTACAGAATGCATTCCTTAATACCAAGCACTCTCAAGCTCAGGGATCCGACCGGGCAACCCGCTGCAAATAATTCCCCACCATACCTGGAAGAGTGAGTACACGATTTATGTTTGGCATCCATTCCTCTACTTTTTTTTATGTAGAAGATGGAATGAAAACTAACAACTTTCATTAGATCAGACAAAAAAGAGTGATACAGGTTATAAAGAAATGAGGAAAAAAAGTTAAGACATTCTTCTATTAGATATCGACTCTTACATCATGGATTACTGAACCTGACATTAGACACTGAACTCGACACAAACAGCTAGAATTATTATGTTTTTTAGGTTCTTTACTATACAATAAAAAGTAGAATGCATAATCTTGGTCACAATAAGTTTTCTGCTTGGTTAGCACATTTTTAGTATAACTGACATAAACACTGACACCATTTCTTTCTTGTGTCAAAATGTAGCATCGATATTGGAGAGTTGGTTGGTCTCAAGGGGGAAGATCAGCTATCAAAAATAGGGTTTGAAAAACAAACATTATCAATGGGATATCAAGCTTGTGGTGCACTTGAACTATGGAACTACCCAAGTTTCTTCAGGGACCTTATACCACAAAATTTGGATGGTACCAATCGATCTGACAAAATCGACCTTGCTGCCCTAGAAGGTATGAAATTTGGACCCAATTTATACCACTATCAGTAGAGGATCATGATTTTGCACCATGTCAAATTGGTACAAGGATCCACCAAGAATAATCCAATGCATAAAAATATTTAAAATAACTCATACTGGCAACAAATTAAGTACTAGAACAAGTATTTTGTAACCTTAAACTACTATGTTGAAATTTATCACAACATACTTTTCAGTCTTCAAGAATTCCGAAATTGTTATTGTACTAACCAGATTGAAAATACAAGATTCTCTTACAAAGACATATATCATGTTTGTATCTTGTAACCTTAGCACCACTCTCTAATCAATCACAACTACCAATTATTTAAAAAACAAGGACATTGTTGCATACTAGTATAAACAACAATGTTAAGCAAAAACTGTACTCTTCAAGTTAAATAAAGAGGATTACCGTGTCTACTACCTTTGATAATGATTACACTTATATTAATATCATTTTATTTTCCTCCAAATTAAAGTATACCGAGACAGGGAGAGAAGTGTACCGAGGTACAATGAGTTCAGGAGGAGACTATTTCTGATTCCAATAAAAAGTTGGGAGGATCTGACAAGTGACAAGGATGCAATTGAAGCCATAAGAGCAATATATGGAGATGATGTAGAGAAATTGGATCTTCTTGTTGGTCTTATGGCAGAGAAAAAAATCAAGGGATTTGCCATAAGCGAAACAGCATTCAACATTTTCATTTTAATGGCATCAAGGTGATATTTAGTTTTAACTGATATTGAATGCTAGACAAAGTACCAAATTTGATTTAAGCCCTTGTTAAATGTATTAGGAAACAACTGAGAATGTGGCTTAAGCTAATTTTCACTGATTCAAAATTTACCCAAACCGAAGTTCAAGAAGGCAAGAAAACATAACGATGTGACCATTATGGGTACTTTACTGGTAGATCTAGAATGTTACCAGAAAAAAAGAAGTAGTCAAATGAGGAAGTACTAATTTGATATGATAACTACTCAGTTAAGATATGAATATTAATTTAACACATCTCTATAAACAGGAGGCTCGAAGCAGATCGATTTATTACAAGCAATTTCAATGAGAAAACATACACCAAGAAGGGGATGCAATGGGTCAAAACAACTGAAGGCCTACGAGATGTGATCAACCGGCACTACCCTGAAATTACTGCCAAGTGGATGAAGTCCTCTAGTGCTTTCTCTGTATGGGATGCAGACTACTAGTGCAAAAACAAAAGGCCCCTGTCATATGTACTTCATGCAATTCGACAAGTTCTATGAAGTATTATTTGTTTACAAAATTATGGTGTTTGTTCAGTGAAATAAATATACTTAAATATGTCAGTGTAATATATGTAATAGGATTCATTATTGCATGACACAAGTGGTATGCTTATTTGTTTACATTTCATTATTGTACATTATTATTTGTTCATTGTAATTAAATATGGCTGGGAAATAAGTAGGAGGAGACCATAAAACATCTTCCTTCAATCTTCTCTTTGATTACATCTTTCTTTTCTTTCTTTTGGTTTTGGTTACAGTGTATACTTGTACATCTACGTATACCAATTAAAGAAATATTGGGCTTGATCATCATATTTTTTTTGTAAAATAATAAAATAAATCTCCAATCGCAATTTTGGCCGATTCTGCCCCGTTTCATGGACTATATCATTGGTAGAATTGCAACTCTGATTGCTAGTTAGGAATTGTCATTCGATTTCATTCTAACAGCTGTCGTGCTTTATTCAATTTTGTGTATTCGCCTTGTGGTATCTAAAACCAGCATCGTGCCGATCGCTTGCAATATGAAAAGCGTTGAGGTAGGACACATGGGCCCCCAAACATGTCGGCCCACCGGCCTATGGCCCAAAGTCCAGAACTGTGAGCCTGTCCGAGTATTATATTATTAGCTAAACCCTCATAATGTATGTGCGTTGCACGTAACATTAAGATGCATTTGTATGAGTATTTTATCTTGTGAGAGAAAAGGATGAACGAGGAAAGACCTTATTTGCAAATGTGGAGAGGTGTGTGGGTACCGTTTGCAAAATTGCCATAGTTTCCTTCCTATCCTTCGGATATAAATCGGACGAACTATATTGCAGGATGGCAAGCACACCATCATCACCAACTCGTCTATACTATGTTAAAAAAAACTCTGTTTTTTATAATTATATATGTTATATATATTCCCTTTGATTTTTCTTATATATAAAGTTGTGATATAAAAGATTTTTATATTTCTTTACAGAGGGAGTATCTCTCTGTCAAAAATATATTTATGTGTAACTAGTTACTCTTGTCTTTCTATTTCCTTTCGCTGATATGTGGGGCATCCGGCAAAGGGGTGCACGTGTCATATGCACCAAATTAAAGTGCACAACTGCACGGTAGACACACCCCGGTTGTAGTGCCGCAGTAATGCCCAATGAGCCATCAAATCACAAAAAAACACCTTTCCAGCTTTAGCAGTAAGTTGGATGGACGAAGCGGCAATATTTCACTGGGCCTGAATCCCCTTCTCCCTCATCTGCTTGTTCAGAGAAAACCCCCTCTCGGCGATTGCATAGGGTTTTCTCATGGAGAACCAGGTACGAATTCTTCATCCATCCCCAATAAATCCAAGTCCCTTGGTCGCGGGTAATCCTAGGATGGCAGTCGCCACAGTTGTTGCATTTTTCTTTCTACTGAATCTAGTGTGTTTCATTTGCAGTGCCCGAAGTGCGAGGACCCTACAGGTTTCTGCGCCCTCGGCGAGACGCCACACTTGTTCTTTCTCATCCTAATACAGGATTTTAAAACACGCACAGTACGTTCGTAGAATCCTATTTTCTATCCGGAAGGGTGGGGTCTTTTGAACATGCTGTCGACTAATTTGGAAATTTGAATTGCTATATTTGGATAAAAGGTACTAGTACCATGGTCAACACTGACATGAACAAGGAAATTATTTCTAGATTTGGATAGGGAATACATTGTGTTCTCATATTATTTTTCCTGCAGTGCATTCCTTACTCTGCCAGAACACATGTACTCAAGATGCTCGGCCTTGCCATAACTGAATACGCCAATTTAATGGTCACCGTGAAGACAAGCCATGGATACAAGTTTCAAGTTGGGTTCATGAACCAAGAACATCGCTGTTTTTTATGGCTGAACTTGGATAAACTTTCTCAAGTGTTACAGACTGAAAGTTGGCGCACGAATGTTGATGAAAAGCAGAACCTGGTCTCATCCTCACTGTGATCTTCCACCCCGACATCATTCCAATTGTTCATCCATGTTAGTCTTGTATCTGGTTCTTGCTTGTTGCCTCGATTACTTCTTAATCCACCTATTCTGTCTAACTTATCACAATTTAACTTTAGAAGTAGCAACGAATCTCTCACGAAGATGCTACTTCTAACTAATATTTTCTTATAATTGGTGGCACGTGTAGGTTTTTTCAGAGTTAATAAGGCTACTCGTTTGTTATTCTATAAGAACTTGGTTGTTACTGATGGCACTGAAGTTGACCGGGACGACATCCACAAGTTCCTACACTTTATTGATCGTCTTGAGGTCCTTGTGGAGCGTTTCAATGGTGAAAGGCCACGTGGGATATGTGTGCCACTGCTGCACTCGTTGAATAGGTCCAACTGTGTCGAGAAACTTATGGTACGGGCTGTTTTCTGTTATATATGTTGTTCATAAACTCTTGCTTATACACAGTTTTACAGTTGTGGTCTTCTTGAAACAAAAACTGCCCAGTTCTATTGTTCCTATACAGATGCCTGACCATGGTCGGGTCAGACTTGCGCTTGGTCACAACATGATGTTTATGTCGACCTACTGCATTCCCCTTGGAGGTGAAAAGATACTTATTCATGGGTGGTCTCAAATAATTAAGGCCCGTCCATCTTGGAGAATAGGACAGAAGATTATGTTCCTGCTTTTCCATGGCTCTAAAGCAAATATCCTGTTTTATTGACCACATTGCAAGATGAAGCCGCTTTCAGAAGGTTGTGGATGCGCGGGGTGGCGACTGGGCCTTGTCCTGGGGCTTGGCGGCGTCACCCTTGGTTAACTGTAGGCAAAGTAGCACTGTTCGAGGCATGCTTTGTATGGTTGAACCTGTATAAGTACTCATACTGCTTTCAGCTATGGTTTTTAAGTGCCCCAGCTGGTTTCAGTTAAGGTTGTTAAGTACTCCTGCTGCTTTTACAGTCTGTCGTGTTTCTTCAGTCACGTCTTCCTCTAGCCGCCAAAACCAAACTAGTGCCGGTGAGGCCGCCTACTTCCGCCTCCCACGGCTGGCTGCACCTCAGCGCATGCATCGCCGCCCTACCGTCTCCTAAATCATTAACGCCGACGTCTGAGGCCTCGCTGTCGTCCTCCGCGCACTTTGGTGCACTCGTCGCGGCGCCGCCCTCTCGCGTTGTCAACATGGTTGTAGCGACCCGACCCGAATGGACCAAGTCTCTGTGCTCCGGTGTCATCCCTGGATCAGTAATGCTGACACCACACAGTACTTCGAAGGATTTATAGCAGAGTAGCAATCACACACTTATTACATCGATGTCTCAAAGAGAACTTATTACAATAAATATGGCTTAAGGCCATCTAATAACGATAACAGCGGAAGACTTGGAAGATAAATGGGTCCATCAACTCCAACGGCATCACTGAGTATAGAACCACGACCTAAAAGCACCTTACTCGTCGTCTGAAAAGTCTGCAACATGAAAGTTGCAGCCCGAAAACGGGTCAGCACATGGAATATGCTGGCAAAGTAACACATAGAGGGTAATGAACAGTAATGAGCTATACTATATGCATGTATGGCTGGTGGAAAGCTCTATGGTTACAGTTTTGCGTAAAGCCAGTTTTTGCCTACTGCAAAGGAATGAATTTATTTAACTATCATGGTAGTTGAACATCGAGAATGGTTGACAGCATTCCGATCCCAATTAAGTGAACAATTAAAACCCAACAATATTAGTTAGAAGTAACATGATGAGATTCACACGATATTCAAGTACTAGATACTCAAGATGTCCATGACCGGGGACACGGCTAATCATGATTAGTTTATTACACCCTGCAGAGGTTTGCGCACTTTTCCCCACAAGACTCGATCGCCTCCGTTGGGTTTCTCGCACTACACGGTGTTTGAGAAACGGATGACCGAGACACAGTCTTTCAGAAGCGCTAGCACCTTACGATGGATAGACCGGTACACCTACTTTCCCTACATCTGCTAGTCTACCTTGTAAGAGTTCGCACGACTTAATCAACTAGCCAGAGCCCATAATGGCTTGTGGCTGCACACGTAAGTTTCTAGCATGAAAGATCTTATGATCCCTTTGAGCCTGGGTGGCGGTCCAAAAGAAAACAGGCAAGTCCTAATAGACATCAGGTGCCTCAATCCACCCAGATGTGTGTTTAAGTTGCCACCTTAGATAAACCCTTAAAATTATCAAACTCACATCTGTCATGGATATCACTCACCCAATCCACGTCTACTAGCATAGCATGGCATAATAAGCAAACGTAGAAGTAACTCCCAAAGGTTTCATAATGAACAGGTAATAGGTACTACCTCATCTACTTCCCATCCCACAATTTAATTAGATCCTAATTATGCAATGTGTGAGGATTGATCTAATGCAATAAAACTGGGTCGTAGAAAAGGTATGATCAAAGTGTTACTTGCCTTGCTGATGATCCGCGAGACCTAGAGATTCGAAGTAACAGGTGGCGCACTCCGGGTAATCTATCGCAGACAAACAACAAGCATACAATAAGTACTCATCTAATGCACAGGTAAAACTTGAACAAGAGATCGAACCAGAAAGTTCAACTTAAGAACTCCGGTTGCAAAGAAAGAACGAACCGAACAAAGCAACGGAAAACAAACGGCGGAAGAAAACAACTCGGTTCTAGCAAGTTGAAACTAGGTCAAATTTTACAGTAGCAAAAACTTGTTTAAGTTGATTAGTCGGAACGGCGGTTTCGAAACGAAACTCCAGGCGCTTGAATCACCTGATTCCGATAACCAAGCGGGGAGAAAAACTAGAATGAAGATCGGATCTGAAATCGCGATCAGAAAACGTGAAGTAAACCGACAAAAAAGAAACGACGAACGGTTAAACGAACGGACGTTCGTCAACCGAGAATAACCGGTGATCACGTTCGTTAGGACGAACGGTCCGGCGAACGCTCGCTAAACAACTAAACCGAAAACAAACGAGAAACCGATCTAGGGTTTCGAAAAAAACGAAACAACGAACGAAAAGAAACCGGAACGGTTTTTTTAAAACCGAACCGAGGGGAGGGGTGGCGCGGCGCAGGGCTACCTCGGCGAGGGGCTCCGGCGAGCGGTGGCGTTGGGCGGCGGCGGCGCTGAAGGGCGGCGGCGCTGGACGGCGGCGGCGGCAGTGGCAGGCGGCGGCGGCTGCTGCTGCTGCGGCGCGGGGTGGGAAGGAGAGGGGGGTCTTGGGGTATTTAAAGGGGGGAGGGGGATTGCTTGGGGGAGGGGGCAAGCAAGGCGGCGGCGGCAGCGGAGTCCGCTTCGGACTCGGCACGGGCGCGCGCTTGGGGAGGCCGGCCTGGCCTGGCCGGCTGGGCCTTGGCCCAGGCGGCGCGACGCGGATTTTTTTTAAAGGATACGCGCGCAGGAAAACAAAGAAAGAAAATCTAAACGAACTCCAAAACTCCCAAAGTAAATTTCCCCCGACTCCTAAAAATGAGTCGAACAAAATGAACTTTTCTCGAGGCCTAGGTGCAATTTTTGAAAACACGCATTTTTCCCTAATCCAAATAAAATGCAAATAACTCCGACAAATCCAAGATTTGGTTTATTTATTACATCTTCATTTTTCCTAAATTTGGGAAAGTCATATTATTCCCCTCTCTCATATTTTTTTGATATTGGGAAAAACAATTGAAGATGAAATAAATAAAATCAAATGATCCTCTTTTCAAAATTTGAGAAAACTCAAATATGAAAATAACGAAATCTCCAACTCTCTCTCTCCGAGGGTCCTTGAGTTGCGTGAAATTTCTAGGATCGACCAAAATGCAAGAAAAATATGATATGCATGATGATCTATTGTATAACATTCCAAATTGAAAATTTGGGATGTTACAAACCTACCCCCCTTAAGATGAATCTCGCCCTCGAGATTCGGGTTGGCTAGAAAATAGGTGAGGGTGGTCCTTGAGCAAGTCTTCTTCTCTCTCCCAGGTGGCTTCATCCTCTGAATGGTGGTTCCACTGAACTTTACAAAACTTGATAACCTTGCTGTGGGTAACTCTGCTGGCATAATCGAGAATCTTGACTGGTTTCTCCTCATACGTTAAGTCATCCTTCAACTGAATCGCTTCAAGCGGCACTGTATCTCTTAGTGGTACCTCCGCCATCTCGGCGTGACATTTCTTCAGCTGAGAAACATGGAATACATCATGAACTCCTGACAGTCCCTCTGGTAATTCCAACTTATACGCGACTTCTCCCATACGTTGCAAGATTTTATATGGTCCAACAAAACGCGGTGCTAATTTTCCCTTAACTCCAAAGCGCTTAACTCCTCGATGTGGGGATACTCGGAGATACACTCTGTCTCCGGTTTCGTAAACTGTCTCCTTGCGTTTAGAATTTGCGTAGCTCTTCTGCCTGGACTGGGCTACCTTGAGCCTATCGCGAATCAACTTAACCTTCCGTTCAGACTCCTTAATCAAATCCGGTCCAAAGAACTGACGATCTCCAACTTCGTCCCATGACAACGGTGTCCTGCACCTCCTTCCGTACAAAGCTTCGAAAGGTGCCATCTTCAAACTGGTTTGGTAACTGTTGTTATAAGAAAACTCCGCATACGGCAAGTTATCGTCCCAACTAGATCCATAATGTAGTGCACAAGCTCTCAGCATGTCTTCCAAAATCTGATTGACTCTCTCGGTCTGTCCATCTGTCTGCGGATGAAAAGCGGTGCTGAACTCTAGCCTGGTTCCCAAAGTTTCATGCAACTGATTCCAAAACTTTGAGGTAAATTGGGTTCCTCTGTCTGATACAATACTCCTCGGAACTCCATGCAAACAAATGATCCTAGTCATGTATATCTTTGCCAACTTAGCACTGGTGTAAGTGGTCTTAACTGGAATGAAATGTGCTACCTTCGTCAAACGATCAACTACTACCCATATCGAGTCATAGCCTGCCTTCGTCCTGGGTAGTCCTGTGATAAAATCCATACCTATCTTATCCCACTTCCATTCGGGTATCGGCAATGGTTGTAACAATCCGGCTGGCTTCTGATGCTCTGCCTTCACTCTATGACACACATCACAAACTCTACATATGCTGCAATATCCTTCTTCATTCCGGTCCACCAGAATGTTTCCTTTAAATCCAAATACATCTTGGTATTTCCTGGGTGAATCGAATATGGTGAATCATGTGCCTCTTGCAGAATCAACTTCCTGATCTCCGGGTCATTTGGCACATAAACACGGTCCTCAAACCATAGGGTATCGTGCTCATCCTCACGAAATCCCTTCACTTTTCCTTTGCTTAGTTTCTCCTTTATAGAAGCAATTTCCTTGTCAGATTTATGAGCCTCTCTGATTTTATCCATCAATGTTGACTGAATCTCCAATGCTGCTACATAGCCTTTCGGAACTATCTCTAAACTTAGTTCACGAAGGTTTTCTGATAACTCCTTGGGTATTTCCTCCGTTATTAACATATAGACATGGCTCTTACGGCTCAATGCGTCAGCTACTACATTAGCTTTTCCGGGATGGTAATGCAATCTCATATCATAATCCTTGATGAGCTCCAACCATCTCCTTTGTCTGAGATTCAACTCCTTCTGCGTGAAAATGTACTTCAAACTCTTGTGATCCGTGTACACCTCACAATGATTTCCAATGAGGAAATGTCTCCATGTCTTCAATGCATGCACTACGGCTACTAACTCCAAATCATGTGTGGCGTAATTCAACTCATGAGGCTTCAGTTGTCGTGAAGCATACGAAACAACTCTCCCTTCCTGCATAAGCACTGCTCCAAGTCCTCGACGTGAAGCGTCGCAATACACCTCATAATCCTTGGTCTGATCTGGCAAAATCAACACTGGTGAGGTAACCAATCGTTTCTTCAACTCCTGGAAACTAGCCTCACACTCCTCAGTCCAATTGAACTTGGTATCCTTCTTCAACAACTCCGTCATAGGCTTCGCAATCTTTGAAAAGTTCTCAATAAATCTTCGGTAGTATCCTGCGAGTCCAAGAAAACTCCAGATCTCTCCAACTATCGTTGGGGCTTCCCATTTGGTTACGGTCTCAACCTTTGTGGGGTCAACTGCTATCCCTTCTCCGGATATAACGTGTCCGAGGAATCCTACTTCCTTCAACCAAAACTCACATTTGCTAAATTTGGCATATAACTGATGTTCCCTTAGTTTTTCCAAAACCAAACACAAATGTTCCTTATGCTCTTCTTCATTCCTTGAGTAAACCAGGATATCGTCAATGAACACTACGACGAACTTATCCAAAAACTCCATAAACACCTTGTTCATCAGGTTCATAAAATAGGCAGGCGCGTTAGTCAGTCCAAATGACATAACGGTATACTTGTACAATCCGTATCTTGTGGTAAAAGCGGTCTTCGGAATATCTTGCTCTCGAATCTTCAACTGATGGTATCCCGATCGCAAATCGATCTTGGAAAACACTTTAGCTCCTTACAAACGATCAAACAGATCATTAATCATTGGCAGTGGGTACTTGTTTTTGATTGTTACTTCGTTCAACCCACGGTAATCAACAACCATCCGTAATGATCCATCCTTATTCTCCACTAGAATTATGGGTGATCCCCAAGGCGAAGAACTTGGGCGTATGTAACCTTTCTCCAGTAACTCCTTAATCTGATTCTTAATTTCTACCAAATCCTTTGCTGGCATCCGGTATGGTCTCTTTGATATTGGGCCTGTACCTGGCAATAACTCAATCAAAAACTCAATGTCTCTGTCCGGGGGCATGCCTGGCAACTCTTCTGGAAATACATCAGGAAAATCCTTTACCACTGGTACTTCCTCCTGCACAACTCCTGTTAAGAAATTTACTTGTGTCCTATTTGGCACATGGCGGGATACATACTTGATCCTTCTTCCTTCTGGCGTTGTGAGCAAAATTGTCTTACTGGCACAATCGATGTTTCCTCCATACATCGACAGCCAATCCATACCGAGAATTACATCCAGTCCCTGGGATTCCAGAATAATTAAATCTGTTGGGAAAACATGCCTTCCTATGCTTAATGGCACTTGAAAACATCCTTGTCTGGCCATGTACTCTGCTCCTGGCGAGCTTACTAGCATAGGGGTTTTAAGAATCCTAGTGGGCAGGCTATATTTTTCCACAAATCCCCTTGATATGTATGAATGTGATGCACCAGTATCGAAAATAATGAGTGCGGTAAATGACTTAACCAAAAACTTACCGATTACTGCATCAGGCTGATCTTCAACCTCCTCCATGTTAACGTGGTTCACCCGTCCCCTATTGAAAGGGTTCGGCTTCTTCCCCGAGCTTCCATTGCCATTTCCATTCTGGCCTTCAGGACATTCATTGGCATAATGTCCGGTCTTGGAACACTTGAAACAGGTGACTTGACTCAGATCTCTCTTGGTTGGGGTTGATGGGGTGGTCCGGTTCTGGCCGTTGCTTGCTCCATTCCCATTACCATTCTTGTGGCCATTGTGGTTGTGCGAACTACCTCTTCCATGGGTATTCTGAAACTAAAATCCCGATTTAGGGGTAAAACGGGGCTTCTGCTGGGCTCCAGCGTTATACTTCCCCTGTCCATACTTCCTCTTGCGGTTCTCAATCTGCTGTTGCTTCCCTTCAATCATGATGGCACGGTCTACCAACTCCTGGTAGTTGTTGAAACTTGCTACCATCAACTGCATGCTTAACTCATCATTCAATCCTTCCAGAAACTTCTCCTGCTTAGTTGCATCCGTAGCAACGTCATCTGGGGCATAACGTGCTAACTTGCTGAAGTCGTCAACATACTGGCCAACTGTCCTTCCTCCTTGGCGTAAGTTGCGAAACTCACGCTTCTTCATGGCCATAGCTCCTGCTGAAACATGGGCAGTGCGGAAAGCTTGCTGAAACTGATCCCATGTGACAGTGTCAACGGGGTAAGTGGCTGTGAAATTCTCCCACCATGCTGCCGCGGGTCCGTCAAGCTGATGTGCGGCAAACTTCACTTTCTCACCATCTGTGCATCCTGCAGTGGTCAACTCCCTTCCTATCTTGCAGAGCCAATCGTCTGCTACTATCGGCTCAGTGCTACTAGAAAACACCAGCGGATTCAGCCTAAGGAAACGGTCTAAGTGGTCAACAGGTGGCGGTGGTGGAGGTGGGTTGTTGTTGTTGTTGTTGTTGTTGTTGTTGTTGTTGTTGTTGTTGTTGTTGTTGTTGTTGTTGTTTTGCTGATTCTGGACTAACATCTGCATCAATTGATTCTGTTGCTGGATCAACTGAGTGAGTTCTGGTGGAAATCCATTGTCACGTCTCGGAGGCATCTGAGGGTTTAGAAAAGATGAGAATTAAGAATAGAGTGAGGTCTAAAGAGAAAACACTAGCCCAATGCACATGAGCAAATACACACAAAATCACTTCATTCAATCAAACAAGGGCATACAAACGGTCTAGAACTATCGCAAAAGTGTTCGAACTATAGTGTATACATGGGGGAAATACTACTAATATTTGGTGGTCATCTAGAAATTTGAATCGGTGGAAGACTCCATGATATCCGCTCCAGCTTCGTCTTCAAAGTCGGGTTCACTTGGATCCGAATCGGTGTCGTCGATGATGATGTAGTTGTCCAGACATGCGACGTACATGTCTTCCTTCCTGGATGCTAACTCCCTCTTGAGTTCTTCAATTTCCTGTTTAAGATCGCCATTGTGCCTTGCTAGAGCTATGATCTCGTCCATGTAGTCCTTGCGTGTAGCCTTCAGTTCTCCTTCTAGCTCGATGATCCTAGCCTTCGCATTCTTCAACTCTATCATATCATTGCACATCTGGTTCTTGTGGCGTCGAATGTGCTGGTTTAACTCCTGGATGAAAGCTGCAATGGATCTATCCTTCTTGGTGCTGACTAATTCCCATTGTTCATCTCGGCGTCCGCAAATCTGGTAGATAGTGTCCTTGAGGTCTTCTTGGTAAACTTCTCCAATGCGTCCTATGGTGATATGGGCTGCCATGCTCTTTCCCAGACTCCAGGTTGGTGCATTGAAAACACTATCTATGGGCTTCGTGATTGGCGCGAATGTCCTTCCCGGAACGTGAGCTTGAATCTTCCAGCGCTCCTCTTCAGGCAGAGTGGCGTTTGAAAGTCCTGGTGAAACTTGGTAATCCAATGTTTAGGTACTTGGTGACTTCCTTCAAGTGAAATCCAAAAGCTGTGCCTTCATCCGGTTGAGCGTACTTGATCTTCGCGTCCTTCATCCTAAAGAGTAGAAAAGATGAGGAGTTAGAAAATGAGGAGAGAATAGTGATCTATGGCTTTAACTTAGTGGTCGTGTCCTACAGTCAGCGTGTGCTCTGATACCATCTCTGTAGCGACCCGACCCGAATGGATCAAGTCTCTGTGCTCCGGTGTCATCCCTGGATCAGTAATGCTGACACCACACAGTACTTCGAAGGATTTATAGCAAAGTAACAATCACACACTTATTACATCGATGTCTCAAAGAGAACTTATTACAATAAATATGGCTTAAGGCCATCTAATAACGATAACATCGGAAGACTTGGAAGATAAATGGGTCCATCAACTCCAACGGCATCACTGAGTATAGAACCACGACCTAAAAGCACATTACTCGTCGTCTGAAAAGTCTGCAACATGAAAGTTGCAGCCCGAAAACGGGTCAGCACATGGAATATGCTGGCAAAGTAACACATAGAGGGTAATGAACAGTAATGAGCTATACTATATGCCTGTATGGCTGGTGGAAAGCTCTATGGTTACAGTTTTGCGTAAAGCCAGTTTTTCCCTACTGCAAAGGAATGAATTTATTTAACTATCATGGTAGTTGAACATCGAGAATGGTTGACAGCATTCCGATCCCAATTAAGTGAACAATTAAAACCCAACAATATTAGTTAGAAGTAACATGATGAGATTCACACGATATTCAAGTACTAGATACTCAAGATGTCCATTACCGGGGACATGGCTAATCATGATTAGTTTATTACACTCTGCAGAGGTTTGCGCACTTTTCCCCACAAGACTCGATCGCCTCCGTTGGGTTTCTCGCACTACACGGTGTTTGAGAAACGGATGATCGAGACACAGTCTTTTAGAAGCGCTAGCACCTTACGATGGATAGACCAGTACACCTACTTTCCCCTACATCTGCTAGTCTACCCTGTAAGAGTTCGCACGACTTAATCAACTATGCCAGAGCCCATAATGTCTTGTGGCTGCACACGTAAGTTTCTAGCATGAAAGATCTTATGATCCCTTTGAGCCTGGGTGGCGGTCCAAAAGAAAACAGGCAAGTCCTGATAGACATCAGGTGCCTCAATCCACCCAGATGTGTGTTTAAGTTGCCACCTTAGATAAACCCTTAAAATTATCAAACTCACATCTGTCATGGATATCACTCACCCAATCCACGTCTACTAGCATAGCATGGCATAATAAGCAAACGTAGAAGTAACTCCCAAAGGTTTCATAATGAACAGGTAATAGGTACTACCTCATCTACTTCCCATCCCACAATTTAATTAGATCCTAATCATGCAATGTGTGAGGATTGATCTAATGCAATAAAACTGGGTCGTAGAAAAGGTATGATCAAAGTGTTACTTGCCTTGCAGATGATCCGCGAGACCTAGAGATTCGAAGTAACAGGCAGCGCACTCCGGGTAATCTATCGCAGACAAACAACAAGCATACAATAAGTACTCATCTAATGCACAGGTAAAACTCAAACAAGATATCGAACCAGAAAGTTCAACTTAAGAACTCCGGTTGCAAAGAAAGAACAAACTGAACAAAGCAACGGAAAACAAACGGCGAAAGAAAACAACTCGGTTCTAGCAAGTTGAAACTAGGTCAAATTTTACAGTAGCAAAAACTTGTTTAAGTTGATTAGTCGGAACGGCGGTTTCAAAATGAAACTCCAGGCGCTTGAATCACCTGATTTCGATAACCGAGCGGGGAGAAAAACTAGAACGAAGATCGGATTTGAAATCGCGATCAGAAAACGTGAAGTAAACCGACGAAAAAGAAACGACGAACGGTTAAACGAACGGACGTTCGTCAACCGAGAATAACCGTGATCACGTTCGTTAGGACGAACGGTCCGGCGAACGCTCGCTAAACAACTAAACTGAAAACAAACGAGAAACCGATCTAGGGTTTCGAAAAAAACCGAAACAACGAACGAAAAGAAACCGGAACGGTTTTTTTTAAAACCGAACCGAGGGGAGGGGTGGCGCGGCGCGGGGCTACCTCGGCGAGGGGCTCCGGCGAGCGGTGGCGTTGGGCGGCGGCGGCGCTGAAGGGCGGCGGCGCTGGACGGTGGCGGCGACGGTAGTGGCAGGCGGCGGCGGCTGCTGCTGCTGCTGCGGCGCGGGGTGGGGAGGAGAGGGGGGGGGGTCTTGGGGTATTTAAAGGGGGGAGGGGGATTTCTTGGGGGAGGGGGCAAGCAAGGCGGCGGCGGCAGCGGAGTCCGCTTCGGACTCGGCGCGGGCGCGCGCGTGGGGAGGCCGGCCTGGCCTGGCCGGCTGGGCCTTGGCCTAGGCGGCGCGACGCGGATTTTTTTTAAAAGGATACACGCGCAGAAAAACAAAGAAAGAAAGTCTAAACGAACTCCAAAACTCCCAAAGTAAATTTCCCCCGACTCCTAAAAATGAGTCGAACAAAATGAACTTTTCTCGGGGCCTAGGTGCAATTTTTGAAAACACGCATTTTTCCCTAATCCAAATAAAATGCAAATAACTCCGACAAATCCAAGATTTGGTTTATTTATTACATCTTCATTTTTGCTAAATTTGGGAAAGTCATATTATTCCCCTCTCTCATATTTTTTTGGTATTGGGAAAAACAATTGAAGATGAAATAAATAAAGTCAAATGATCCTCTTCTCAAAATTTGAGAAAACTCAAATATGAAAATAACGAAATCTCCAACTCTCTCTCTCTCCGAGGGTCCTTGAGTTGCGTGAAATTTCTAGGATCGACCAAAATGCAAGAAAATATGATATGCATGATGATCTATTGTATAACATTCCAAATTGAAAATTTGGGATGTTACAATGGTCAACAAATAAGAGGAATCGGCAGAGCACTGTACGTGGAGAGGATGACAGTAGGAGACCACCATGTCCATGGCCGGACGTAAGGAAGTTCCACTTTTTTGTTATATATACTCCATTGTGAGCGTATGGAAAAAGAAAATGCTTCCTCCTAGTGGTTTTCTGACAGCTGGGACCCACGACATTGTCAGCGTATTTGCTCGAGCGGTATTGTTTTTCTTATTGTTGAGACGGAGCAGGGTTTCAACTAGGTTGTGGCCTTTCTAGCCCAGGCTTATATTTTATGTTCACCACATGACCAGCCCAGCTATTTTTTCTTTGTGAAATAGGCCCAGTTTATTTTTTCTAAAGAATACCCAATCCAAGCCCACTTATTTTTCTACGCCCTGATGGGATGCAACTCTTTTAAGATGCTGTAACACCCCGGTGTAATGATGCTACAGTAACCCCTGGGGTTAAGTTAATCACTTTGCTAAACAAGTGTTTGATCATAATTGTCCCCTATCTCTTTAAAATTTGAGTTGATTTCAATTTCAAATTCTGAGTGAAATTCAAAATTCCTCAAACATGAAAACTAAAATGTTCATCATGTGCCAAATAATCCATAACTAATATTGATGGTGAACCAACATTTTTGCAAAGTGTTTAAGTGGCCTAAACTATTTAAAATAGTGGTTTAAACAATTAATTAAATCCTTTTTAATTTATAAAAATTCTAACTATTTTATTCAAGTGCTAAAACCTAATGTGGTAGTGGCTTAAATTTATTAAGCTAAATTAATTACAAGTCGTATATTTTATTAAACTATTTTGTTTTGAAAAAGAAATAAGAAAACAGAAGGGTCTTAAAAGAAAAGGTAAAAAAACCTCCACTGTTCCCCCCACTGGGCCTTGGCCTAACAGGCCGGCCCAGCCAGCTCACTCCCCCTCCCCTCGGTCGCTTCCTGTTACTTCGACCGGGTGGGACAGCGCGCGCCCGTTGCCGTCCAACCGCCTCGGTGACGACGCCCGACGAGGGGATAAGGCTCTGGATGCCTCGGTCCTCTCCCCCGCTCTCTAGTGTCGCCCGCTCCGCCTCTCCCTCTCCCACCAGATCCCTCCTTGCTCTCCCCCTCGTTCCCCACCTCAACCGAGCGCCGCCGTCGCCATGGTTGTGCCGTACCCGCAGCCACCGCTCACCCCGAGCCTCGCCAGCACATCCACAAGACGCACCGTCGACCTCTACCTCGACTACGCCTCGCCATCGAGCTCAAGGAGCACCGCAGGCCGTGGATCGAGCCGCCCCCTTCCGCCTCGGTCGCCGGCGATCTTCCTCCTCTACGACGCTCTTGCTGCACCTAACCTTCCAAGGGCCAGCGTGGGTGCCGCTAGGTGAGCTCCTCCATCTCCTGCTCCCCTCCTATTAGCATCTTCACGCGTCGTAGCTAGCTGATGCCATGCCCGAGCTTTGTTCGCCGCCGACGAGCTCATGGCCATGGCCATGGCCCTTGTCATGCATGCCCGAGCCTCGCGGCGACCTCCTCGCGCTCCTAGGACACGAAGGCGCGCACGCACGCACCCCCTTCTTGCCCCGCAGCGTCGCCCCCAACCTTGTCCAATTCCGACCGCCACCCTCACTGGTCATCACCGTCGCTACGGGCCTCCTCCGGCCTCACCGCCACCACAGTAGGGCGCAGCTCGCTCCGCTCGTTCGGGCGAGCCCAGCAACGCCAGGAGCCGACGCCCGTAGCTCCACCTCGTCGACCGCCCGAAAGCCGCAGTCGTCCATACTCGTCGTCGGCGACGTTCCGGCCATCCCCGAGTCCAACTGGTAGCGCCATCGTGCGCGCGACATCAAGCCACGTCGAACGCGCCTAGCCACGGGTCCGGAGACCCACTGTAGCGTGAATCCGAGGCTCGCCGGTGTTCGGCCGCCGTGAAAAGCCTCGCCGGAGCTGTTCCGGCGCCGGCGCCAACGTGGCGCCCACGTGGCTGTGTCTGGGTCACTAGCAACTGGGTCCCACGGGCCCTGTTAACCAGTTGACCAGGTCAACTGTGCTGACTATGCACGATTGACCGTGACAAGTGGGTCCCCCTTTTTGTTAATTAGTCTTAATAAGTTTTTATAAAATAACTTAATTAGTTAGACTAAATAGTCACTAACATGTGGGGCCCGTTACCCAATTAACTCCAATTTAGATTAATTTAGTTTGTGTTAACCCACTATGAATGACAGGTGGGTCCCATTGGTTAGGTTTGACTTGAACCAGCTGGGTTTGACTGCTGACCTCAATCTGACCTCATGCTGATGTCATAATGAATTTCTTTTAATAAAAATAATTCTAGAAAATGTTTAAATCTTTAGAAATTCATAGATAATAAACCATAACTCGGATGAAAATGTTTTCTACATGAAAGTTGCTCAGAAAAATCCAACGAATCCGAATACATGGTCCGTTTTCCTGTCAGATGCCTCTAATTATCTGAACATGTAACATTCCCCCTCTGGTCATCTGTCTGACACAGGTCCGGAACCAGGAAAACATTCCCGGTTGAATTCCCCCTTCACCTAATTCGTGTAGCCTTATGTTAGGTCACACCCGGCACAGCATATTGATACGTCTCCAACATATCTATAATTTTTGATTGCTCCATGCTTTATTATCAACTGTTTTGGGCAATATTGGGCTTTATTTGCCACTTTTATATTATTTTTGGGACTAACCTATTAACCGGAGGCCCAACCCAGATTTGTTGTTTTATGCCTATTTCAGTGTTTCGAAGAAAAGGAATATCAAACGGAGTCGAAACGGAACGAAATCAACTGGAGAAGTTATTTTTGGAAGGAAACCTACCGGATAGACTTGGACCCTATGTCAGAAGATGAAGGAGGAGCTCACGAGGGTAGGGGGCGCGCCCACCCCCCTGGGGGCGCCCCCTGCCTCGTGGCCCCCCCTTCGGTCCACCGACGTACTCCTTTCACCCATATATACCCACGTATCCTAAAACTTCTAGAACGGAGATTACATTGGGAGTTCCGCCGCCAGAAGCCTTTGTAGCCACCGAAAACCAATCTAGACCCATTCCGACACCCTGCCGGAGGGGGTAATCCCTCTTCGGTGGCCATCTTCATCATCCCGGTGCTCTCCATGACCAGGAGGGAGTAGTTCTCCCTTAGGGCTGAGGGTATGTACCAGTAGCTATGTGTTTGATCTCTCTCTCTCTCGTGTTCTTGATTTGGCACGATCTTGATGTATCGCGAGCTTTGCTATTATAGTTGGATCTTTTGTTTCTCCTCCCCTCTTCTCTCTTGTAATGAATTGAGTTTCCCCTTTGAAGTTATCTTATCGGATTGAGTCTTTAAAGATTTGAGAACACTTGATGTATGTCTTGCTGTGGATATCTGTGGTGACAATGGGATATCACGTGATTCACTTGATGTATGTTTTGGTGATCAACTTGCGGGTTCCGCCCATGAACCTATGCATAGGGGTTGGCACACGTTTTCGTCGTGATTCTCCGGTAGAACTTTGGGGCACTCTTTGAGGTCCTTTGTGTTGGTTGAATAGATGAATCTAAGATTGTGTGACGCATATCGTACAATCATACCCACGGATACTTGAGGTGACATTGGAGTATCTAGGTGACATTAGGGTTTTGGTTGATTTGTGTAGGTGTTATTCTAGTATGAACTCTAGGGCTGTTTGTGACACTTATAGGAATAGCCCAACGGATTGATTGGAAAGAATAACTTTGAGGTGGTTTAGTATCCTACCATAATCTCTTCGTTCGTTCTCTGCTATTAGTGACTTTGGAGTGACTCTTTGTTGCATGTTGAGGGATAGTTATGTGATCCAATTATGTTATTATTGTTGAGGGAACTTACACTAGCGAAAGTATGAACACTAGGCCTTGTTTCAACGCATTGCAATACCGTTTACGCTCACTTTTATCACTTGCTACCTTGCTTTTTTTTATAATTTCAGATTACAAATAGCTTTATCTACTATCCATATACCACTTATTTCACCATCTCTTCACCGAACTAGTGCACCTATACAATTTACCGGTGTATTGGGTGTGTTGGGGACACAAGAGACTCTTTGTTATTTGGTTGTAGTGTTGCTTGATAGATACCATCTTCATCCTACGCCTCCTACGGATTGATAAACCTTAGGTCATCCACTTGAGGGAAATTTGCTACTGTCCTACAAACATCTGCACTTGGAGGCCCAACAACGTCTACAAGAAGAAGGTTGTGTAGTAGACATCAAGCTCTTTTCTGGCGCCGTTGCCGGGGAGGTTAGCGCTTGAAGGTATATCTTTAGATCTTGCAATCGAGTCTTTTAGTTTCTTGTTTTATCACTAGTTTAGTTTATAAAAGAAAATTATAAAAAATGGAATTAAGTTTGTCTCATACACTTCATCTTTTAAATATCTTTAGTGAGTATGATGGAAAGGAAAATTGTGCCAAAGTGTTAGAAGAAGAATGCATTAAATTGTTTGGCACTAAATATTTTAATGATGAGCATGATTGCAATGTTGTTAGTATGAATTCCTTGAATATCTATGATGCTAATGATATGCAAAGCCACAAGCTTGGGGAAGCTATCTGTGATGAAGATGACATTTTTTGTCCCCCAAGTTTTGATGAGCAAATTTATTATGATGAAAGCATGCCTCCTATCTATGATGATTATTGTGATGACACCTATGCTTTAAAGAATAATGATAACCATGAAACTTGTCATCTTGATCTTAATTTTCAATCACATGATAGTTATTTCGTTGAGTTTGCTCCCACTATTATTCATGAGAAGAATTTTGCTTGTGTGGAGAGTAGTAAAATTTCTATGCTTGTAGATCATGAAAAGAATGCTTTAGTTGCTGGTTATATTTTTGAATTAATTCATGATGCTACTGAAAATTATTATGAGGGAGGAATATATGCTTGTAGGAATTGCAATAATATCAAGTTTCCTCTCTATGTGCTTAAAGTTTTGAAGTTATGCTTGTTTTACCTTCCTATGCTAGTTGATTATATTCCCATAAGTTGTTTGCTCACAAAATCCCTATGCATAGGAAGTATGTTAGACTTAAATGTGCTAGTCATATTCTTCATGATGCTCTCTTTATGTTTCAAATCTTATCCTTTATGTGAGCATCATTGAAATCATCATGCCTAGCTAGGGGCATTAAACGATAGCGCTTGTTGGGAGGCAACCCAATTTTATTTTTGTTCCTTGATTTTTGTTCCTGTTTAGTAATAAATAATTCATCTAGACTCTGTTTATATGTGGTTTTATGTGTTTAATTAGTGTTTGTGCCAAGTAGAACCTTTGGGAAGACTTGGGGAAAGTCTTGTTGATCATGCTGTCAAAAACAGAAACTTTAGTGCTCACGAGAATTGCTGCCATTTTTATTTGTAGAGTGGTATTTAGTTAATTCTTTTTGAAGATGATTAATAGATAAATTCCTCAGGTCCAGCAATTTATTTTAGAATTTTTGGGTTCCAGAAGTATACGTTTGATTCAGATTACTACAGACTGTTCTGTTTTTGACAGATTCTGTTTTTCGTGTGTTGTTTGCTTATTTTGATGAATCTATGGCTAGTAAAATAGTTTATAAACCATAGAGAAGTTGGAATACAGTAGGTTTAACACCAATATAATAAAGAATGAGTTCACTACAGTACCTCGAAGTGGTGATTTACTTTCTTATACTAACGGAGCTTACGAGTTTTCTGTTAAGTTTTGTGTTGTGAAGTTTTCAAGTTTTGGGTAAGGATTCGATGGACTATGGAATAAGGAGTGGCAAGAGCCTAAGCTTGGGGATGCCCAAGGCACCCCAAGGTAATATTCAAGGATAGCCAAGATCCTAAGCTTGGGGATGCCCCGGAAGGCATCCCCTCTTTCGTCTTCGTTCATCGGTAACTTTACTTGGAGCTATATTTTTATTCGCCACATGATATGTGTTTTGCTTGGAGCGTCATTTTATTTTATTTAGTTTTGCTTGCTGTTTGAATAAAATACCAAGGTATGAAATTCTTAAATGTTAGAGAGTCTTCACATAGTTGCATTATTATTCGACTACTCATTGATCTTCACTTAAATCTTTCGGAGTAGTTTGTCATTTGCTCTAGTGCTTCACTTATATCTTTTAGAGCATGGTGGTAGTTTTATTTTGAAGAAATATATGAACTCTCATGGTTCACTTATTTTGAGAGTCTTAAATAGCATGGTAATTTGCTTAAAATCCTAATATGCTAGGTATTCAGGAATAATAAAATTCTCTTATGAGTGTGTTGAATACTATGAGAAGTTTGATACTTGATAATTGTTTTGAGATATGAAGATGGTGATATTAGAGTCATGCTAGTAGAGTAATTGTGAATTTCAGAAATGCTTGTGTTGAAGTTTGCAAGTCCCGTATCATGCACGTATGGTAAACATTGTGTAACAAATTTGAAACATGAGGTGTTATTTGATTGTCCTCATTATGAGTGGCGGTCGGGGACGAGCGATAGTCTTTTCCTACCAATCTATCCCCCTAGGAGCATGCGCATAATACTTTGGTTTTTGATGGCTTGTAGATTTTTGCAATAAGTATATGAGTTCTTTATGACTAATGTTGATTCCATGGATTATACGCACTCTCACCCTTCCATCATTGCTAGCCTCTTCGGTACCGTGCATTGCCCTTTCTCACATTGAGAGTTGGCGCAAACTTCGCTGGTGCATCCAAACCTGGTGATATGATACGCTCTTTCACACATAAACCTCCTTATATCTTCCTCGAAATAGCCACCATACCTACCTATTATGGCATTTCCATAGCCATCCGAGATATATTGCCATGCAACTTTCCACCATCCAGTTTATCATGACACATTCATCATTGTCATATTGCTTAGCATGATCATGTAGTTGACATAGTATTTGTGGCAAAGCCACCATTCATAATTTTTTCATACTTGTCACTCTTTATTCATTGCATATCCCGGTACACCACCGGAGGCATCCATATAGAGTCATACTTTGTTCTAGTATCGAGTTGTAATCATTGAGTTGTAAATAAATAGAAGTGTGATGATCATCATTCAATAGAGCATTGTCCCCCCCCCCCCAAAAGAAAGAAAGGCCAAAGAAAAAAAATCCCCAAGAAAAGAAAATAAATAAAAAGGGGCAATGCTACTATCTGTTTTTCCACACTTGTGCTTCAAAGTAGCACCATGTTCTTCATATAGAGAGTCTCTTGAGTTATCACTTTCATATACTAGTGGGAATTTTCATTATAGAACTTGGCTTGTATATTCCAACAATGGGCCTCCTCAAGTGCCCTAGGTCTTCGTGAACAAGCAAGTTGGATGCACACCCACTTAGTTTCTTTTGTTGAGCTTTCATACATTTATAGCTCTAGTGCATCCATTGCATGGCAATCCCTACTCCTTGCATTAACATCAATCGATGGGCATCTCCATAGCCCATTGATTAGCCTCGTTGATGTGAGACTTTCTCCTTTTTGTCTTCTCCACATAACCCCCATCATTATATTCTATTCCACCCATAGTGCTATATCCATGGCTCATGCTCATGTATTGCATGAAAGTTTATGAGTTTGAAATTATTAAGGTATGGAACAATTGCTTGGCTTGTCATCGGGGTTGTGCATGATGAGATCATTCTTGTGTGGAGAAAATGGAGCATGACTAAACTATATGATTTTGTAGGGATGAACTTTCTATGGCCATGTTATTTTGAGAAGACATAATTGCTTAGTTAGTATGCTTGAAGTATTATTATTTTTATGTCAATATGAACTTTTGTCTTGAATCTTTCGGATCTAAATATTCATATCACAAGTAAGAAGAATTACATTGAAATTATGCCAACTAGCATTCCACATCAAAAATTATCTTATTATCATTTACCTACTCGAGGACGAGCAGGAATTAAGCTTGGGGATGCTTGATACGTCTCCAACGTATCTATAATTTTTGATTGCTCCATGCTATATTATCTACTGTTTTGGGCAATATTGGGCTTTATTTTCCACTTTTATATTATTTTTGGGACTAACCTATTAACCGGAGGCCCAGCCCAGATTTGATGTTTTATGCCTATTTCAGTATTTTGAAGAAAAGGAATGTCAAACGGAGTCGAAACGGAACGAAATCAACTAGAGAAGTTATTTTTGGAAGGAAACCTACCGGATAGACTTGGACCCTACGTCAGAATATGAAGGAGGAGTTCACAAGGGTAGGGGGCGCGCCCACCCCCCTGGGGCGCGCCCCCTGCCTCGTGGCCCCCCCTTCGGTCCACCGACGTACTCCTTTCACCCATATATACCCACATATCCTAAAACTTCCAGAACGGAGATTAGATCGGGAGTTCCGCCGCCAGAAGCCTCCGTAGCCACCGAAAACCAATCTAGACCCGTTCTGGCACCCTGCCGGAGGGGGCAATCCCTCTCCGGTGGCCATCTTCATCATCCCGGTGCTCTCCATGACGAGAAGGGGGTAGTTCCCCCTCGGGGCTGAGGGAATGTACCACTAGCTATCTGTTTGATCTTTCTCTCTCTCGTGTTCTTGATTTGGCACAATCTTGATGTATCGCGAGCTTTGCTATTATAGTTGGATCTTTTGTTTCTCCTCCCCCTCTTCTCTCTTGTAATGAATTGAGTTTCCCCTTTGAAGTTATCTTATCGGATTGAGTCTTTAAAGATTTGAGAACACTTGATGTATGTCTTGCCGTGGATATCTGTGGTGACAATGGGATATCACATGATTCACTTGATGTATGTTTTGGTGATCAACTTGCGGGTTCTGCCCATGAACCTATGCATAGGGGTTGGCACACATTTTCGTCATGATTCTCCGGTAGAACTTTGGGGTACTCTTTGAGGTCCTTTGTGTTGGTTGAATAGATGAATCTGAGATTGTGTGACGCATATCGTATAATCATACCCACGGATACTTGAGGTGACATTGGAGTATCTAGGTAACATTAGGGTTTTGGTTGATTTGTGTAGGTGTTATTCTAGTACGAACTCTAGGGCTGTTTGTGACACTTATAGGAATAGCCCAACGGATTGATTGGAAAGAATAACTTTGAGGTGGTTTCGTACCCTACCATAATATCTTCGTTCGTTCTCCGCTATTAGTGACTTTGGAGTGACTCTTTGTTGCATGTTGAGGGATAGTTATGTGATCCAATTATGTTATTATTGTTGAGGGAACTTACACTAGCGAAAGTATGAACCCTAGGCCTTGTTTCAACGCATTGCAATACCGTTTACGCTCACTTTTATCACTTGCTACCTTGCTGTTTTTATAATTTCAGATTACAAATACCTTTATCTACTATCCATATACCACTTGGTTCACCATCTCTTCACCGAACTAGTGCACCTATACAATTTACCGTTGTATTGGGTGTGTTGGGGACACAAGAGACTCTTTGTTATTTGGTTGCAGGGTTGCTTGAGAGAGACCATCTTCATCCTACGCCTCCTACGGATTGATAAACCTTAGGTCATCCACTTGAGGGAAATTTGCTACTGTCCTACAAACCTCTACACTTGGAGGCCCAACAACGTCTACAAGAAGAAGGTTGTGTAGTAGACATCACATATTGCCGTGTTATGCTTTGTGATGCTTTGTTTGCTTTATATTTTTGTTTCTTCCCCCTCTTCTCTCCGGTAGACCCCGAGACCGATGTTGATGCCCTTGTGATCGACTACGTCGACGACGACACTTCTTCCTTTTCAACAGAGCTTCCACGCAAGCAAACCCCCCTTGAGCATTCCGGTATCGCCCATTTCTTTCCCTCTCATGCTTGAATTAGAACTGCTACTGCTTTCTGTATGATCCTACTCTGATGCATAGCCTGTTTTTGTTACCAGCTTTCATACCTTACCTGCTTATTCTAAACTGCTTAGTATAGGTTGGTTAGAGATCCATCAGTGACCCCCACCTTGTCCCAGTTGCCCTGCTTTATGTTCGATGACTCAATCAACGTGATCGATGTCCAGGCCCCGCCGCCGCACATCACCCCCCCCCTTAGTTGTACGACTCTGCAGAGTTACTATCGAGTGCCGAGGGTGACACCTCATCAGCACTCCTGGTGTTAAACCTGTAGTGTAGCTATTTGGTCATGGTCATCGAGGGTTATTTCCTCCTTAACCACTTCCGATACGACTCTGTCGTGCAACCCCTCGAGTGTGAACCTCGAGGGTGGTTCCTCCTATGTTCACCTTGATGATTACATCGAGTGGAATCCACCGAGGGTGGTTCCTCGGAGTTTCCCCTTGGTGTTTGGACACACGGATACTTGGACTTTACAATTGTTACTTGGAAAGGTGGGTTGACCCTAAGGGGTACACGCGAGTGATGTGGAGACGGGTTGACCTGGAGGGTACCCGAGAGTTGAACACGAGGCGTGGCCGGGCATTCTTAGCCCTTGCCGCAAGTACTCGAGACGGCACAACGAGGTCACATCTTTCGTGAGTCTCTACTCATGACCACACTACCAACACACTAACGGTTTGGATATTTGATCTGAGGGGCCTCTGGCTGATAGCACTAACCATCACGTGGGCATAGTATGGGCATTCTGCGTCGTATGCATCAGTCGAAGCTTATTAGACATCAGTGACTGAGCGGCACGCGCCAGGTTGGACTGGTAAGCACCTGCCTTTTTGAAGGAGATAGCTAGGTCTGCTCACCAGCCACCCACGCAGCGTGCAGGAGTTCCCGGGGCAATGGCCCAAGACCCCTGGGGGCATAGGTTTAGTCCGACGTGCTGACCTCTCTATTAAGCCTAGGTCGGGTTGCAGCGTATGGTTTGGCCGAGGCCAGGCATGACCCGGGAAAGTGTGTCCGGCCGGAGTTAATCGAGCGTGGTGGGTAAGTTGGTGCACCCCTGCAGGGAAGAAAACATCTATCGATAGCATGTCCTACGGTAACGGACGATACAACTAGAACTGGATACTTGAGGTGATAACTGGATAGTATGGCTCTGGGATTGCTTTCTCGCAGGGAGTCAAGAAAGGATCTCTGGCCGAGGTTGATAACACTACTACTACTTTACATTATGTTGATCTATACTCTTTTATATGCTGCAAGATGCTTGAAGATGCTTGACGATGCTAGTATTCGATAGGCTAGGCTTTCCCCTTCTCTTCTGGCATTCTGCAGTTTAGTCACAGATACAACCCTTTTGTTTGATACAGATGCATACTTAGTTAAGATCTGATGTAAGTCTTGCGAGTACTTTGGATGAGTACTCACGGTTGCTTTGCTACCTCTTTTTCCCCCATACCCGATTGTTGCGACCAGATGACGGATCCCAGGAGCCATACGACACCACTGATGATTACTACTACCCCGAGGGTGCCTACTACTACATGACTGCCGCTGACGACCTAGAGTAGTTAGGAGGCTCCCAGGCAGGAGGCCTTGCCTTTTCGATCGATGTTGCTTTTGTGCTAGCCTTCTTAAGGCAAACTTGTCTAACTTATGTCTGTACTCAGATAATGTTGCTTCCGCTGACTCTTGTGTATTCGAGCTTATGTATTCGAGCCCTCGAGGCCCCTGGCTTGTAATATAAAGCTTGTATTATTTTAATTTGTGTCTAGAGTTGTGTTGTGATATCTTACCGTGAGTCCTTGATCTTGATCGTACACATTTGTGTGTATGATTAGTGTATGATTGAATCGAGGGCATCACAGACGCCTGCAAATCTTGAAAGTAATATGAAATGGGCTGTAAATATAAAAACAGATGACAAATTGGCAATTACTTTATAATTTCTGAATTTTTTTTCACATTTTCATATTCCAATTTCACTGGGCTTTAACCTAATTTAAATATATCTCCAAAGTAATTTAAATCTCGCTCGACATTTCTGTATTAAAAATAGTTTGGAACCCATAGAAATATGCGAAATTTCATTTAAATTTTTAACCCTGGCCCTGGCCAACAAAAAAATGGACTGCAATAAATTGCACAAGAAGTTGCAATGAGCTATATATAAATTATTTAAAAAAATAGGGAATGGTCTGACTTGTGGGCCTATTAAGTTGACACGCATGGAAGATTTTTTTACTTATTATATACCTCAACAAACGATTCTAGCAGACGTAACCGTTGGATGTCAATCCAACGGCCATCGTGTTTCTTCAATCTCTGATCTTCTTGCTCTAGTCGCCAAATCCAACACCGACAGGACCGCCTGCTCCCGTCTCCCGTGGCCGGCTGTGCTGCCGCGCAGGCCTCACCGCCCCCTACTACTCCCACCGCTGGCCAGGCCATCCCTCTACTCACCCACATCCCTCCATTGTTGTGGCTCTGCCTCCTCTGGGTCATTCCCTTATTGGGTCTCGCCGTCGTCCATCGCGCTGGTATTCTCGGCACGGCGTGGTCAACGTTGTCAACAAACGACAACATCAGAAGAGGGATGTACATGGAGAGGCTGACAGTTGGGACCCACATGGTCCATGGCCGCATGCAAGCAAGTACCTCCTTATTACGCCAAAAAGAATGAATACTCCCGCTAACAGCTCGGACCCACCAGCTATATCTTTGCAAGGAAGTGCCTCCTTATTACGCACAAAAAAATGAATACTCCCCCTGCTAGCTGGGACCCACCATAGTGGGAGGCTGACTTGTGGGCCTACTAAGTTGACGGGGATAGAGGGCTTTGTCAACTTAGTCAATATGAATGATTCTAGCTCCGCTGACCGTATGATGTCCATCCAACAGCTGTAGTACTTCTTCAACCTCTGGTCTTCTTGCTCCAGCCACCCAATCCAGCACCGGTTGTTACGCGTCCTCCTGCCTCCCGTGGCCGGATGTGCTACCGTGGAGGCCTCACCACCCCTACTATTCCCACCGCTGGCCAAGCCCTGTGGCGACGGCAACCTCACACCACTGCCGAACCAGTGAACCCTCGTACTCCTCTCCGTGTGGGCATCCACTGCCGCGTCTTCCCCGGCTCCGCGCCGTCCCCTTCCTAGGCCTCGCCGTCGTCCATCGCCTTGGTGCTCTCGGCGCGGCATGGTTAATGTGGTCAAGGAATGACTTCCATCAGAAGAGTACTGTACGTGGAGAGGCTGACAGCTGGGTCCATGGCCGCAGCAAGGAAGTGCCTCCTTATTACGCGCAAAATAATGATTCCTCCACCTGACAGCAGGGACCCACCAGACGGGCCATCGTATTTCACGAAAAAAATATCCCCCCTGACTACTAGGACCCACCAGCTACATCTTCGCATGCAAGGAAGTGCCTGACAGTCGGGACCCACCTGGTCGAAGCGTGTGTAGCGTTGTCATTCTGGTTGCGAACGTGTATGTACATACGATCGGTATGTCTGCAGGTTGCAGTGATAAACCGTCGCCGTGTAAGGAAGGGCACATGTTGTAGTATAGGCGCGCATGTGTCATAGTAGAGGCCCGCATGTACCCTGTACACGTACGTACAACAGGGTGCAAGAAAGTAAATATGACCACGTACATACATACGGGCAGGGTCTCGAACGCCTACTCACCCATATGTACGGCCAAGGCTCGTGTACATGGCTGGGTCAGAACGGAGAAACAGCGTCGTCGTGTTCATCGGGAGCTAACCGGCTTGGACGGAACAGCCGATCGGAACGAGGCATGGCGTACCGCAGAACAAAGGAAACAGCCTTGTGTTCGACTGACCACGGTCAAAATGGACCCTATTCATTGAGAGGGGTCTGGCATACCGTAAAACGGAGGAAACGGACTTCTCTTCGACTTCCTATGGTCGAAATGGGGTCCTGTTGTTCGGGAGGGGTGTGGCGTATCGCAAAACGGAGGAAACGGACTTGTGTTGGAGCGCTACGTTCGAAACCGGGGTCCTGTTCATCGGGAGGGGTGTGGCGTACCGCAAAACGGGACTCCATGGGATACTGTTCATCTCCACTGTCGACCTCCTCTAGTCTCCATGGGCTACTATTCATCCACCGTCGACCTCCTCCAGCCTCCACCTGCGACTGTTCATCCACGGGCTCCTGTTCATCCAGCCTCCACCGGCTACTATTCAACCAGCCCTCTACACGGGGTCCCGTTCAACCACCCCTCCATGGGCTACTGTTCATCCAGCCCTCCACCGGGTACTGTTCAACCAGTCCTCCACGGGGTCCTGTTCATCCAGCCCTCCACGGGGTCCTGTTCATCCACCCCCAACCGGCTCGATCGGGGTCATGTTCATCCAGTGGCAACGGCCTCTACTACCACGGGGTCCTATTCATCCACCCCCCTCACCGGGAACTTTTCATCCAACCCCCTCCCCTAACAACACTCATTGTTCATCAAGAGGCAGCATCGAATGACTTCAGTTAGCAGCAGTAGCGAAGGAATCGCTCGATCGGGTTCAGTTAACAGCCAGATCGATCGATCACTCGGGTTCAGTAACACATAGCCTGCAGTGCAATCGCTCGGGTTCAGTAGGTGAATGCCTTGATCTGGTTCAGTTAGAGTCCAACGCCTCGCACCCACGCGCGTACATGTACGAGAGAAACATGCATCGCCCGGTGCTACCTCTTGAGCACTGCGTTGGTTTTCCCTTGAAGTGGAAAGGGTGATGCAGCAAAGTAGCGTAAGTATTTCCCTCAGTTTTTGAGAACCAAGGTATCAATCCAGTAGGAGACTACACGCAAGTCCCTCGTACCTACACAAACAAATAAGAACCTCTCAACCAATGCGATAAAGGGGTTGTCAAGCAGTTCACGGTCACTTACGAGAGTGAGATCTGATAGAGATAATAATAATAAGATAAGTATTTTTGGTATTTTTATGATATAGATAAGAAAGTAAATATTGCAAAATATAAATAGATTGGAAACTTATATGATAAAAGATAGACCCGGGGGCCATAGGTTTCACTAGTGGCTTCTCTCAAGATAGCATAAGTATTACGGTGGGTGAACAAATTATTGTCGAGCAATTGATAGAAAAGTGCATAATTATGAGAATATCTAGGCATGATCATGTATATAGGCATCACGTTCGCGACAAGTAGACCGAAATGATTCTACATCTACTACTATTACTCCACACATCGACCGCTATCCAGCATGCATCTCGAGTATTAAGTTCATAAGAACAGAGTAACGCATTAGGCAAGATGACATGATGTAGAGGGATAAACTCAAGCAATATGATATAAACCCCATATTTTTATCCTCGATGGCAACAATACAATACGTGCCTTGCTGCCCCTGCTGTCACTGGGAAAGGACACCGCAAGATTGAACCCAAAGCTAAGCACTTCTCCCATTGCAAGAAAGATCAATCTAGTAGGCCAAACCAAACTGATAATTCGAAGAGACTTGCAAAGATAACCAATCATACATAAAAGATTTCAGAGAAGAATCAAGTGTTGTTCATAGATAAACTTGATCATAAACCCACAATTCATCGGATCTCGACAAACACACCGCAAAAAGAGTTACATCGAATAGATCTCCAAGAAGATCGAGGAGAACATTGTATTGAGATCCAAAGAGGGAGAAGAATACATATAGCTAATAACTATGGACCCGAAGGTCTGTGGTAAACTACTGACACATCATCGGAGAGGCTATGGTGTTGGTGTAGAAGCCCTCCGTGATCGATTCCCCCTCCGGTGCAGCTCCGGAAAAGGCCCCAAGATGGGATCTCTTGGGTACAAAAGGTTGCAGCGGTGGAAATAGGGTTTCGTGGTGCTCCTGGATGTTTTCGGGGTATATGGATATATATATTGGAGGAAGAAGTAGGTCGGTGGAGCTGCGAGGGGCCCACGAGGGTGAGGGCACACCCAGGGGCAGGCGCGCCCTCCTGCCTCGTGGCCGCCTTGCTTCTTTCTTGACGTCTACTCCAAGTCCCCTGGATCACGTTTGTTCCAAAAATAACTCTCCCGAAGGTTTCATTCCGTTTGGATTCTGTTTGATATTCCTTTTCTGTGAAACACTGAAATAGGCAAAAAAAAAATAGCAATTTGCACCGGGCCTTGGGTTAGTAGGTTAGTCCCAAATATAATATAAAAGTGTATAAATAAGCCCATTAACATCCAAAACAGATAATCTAATAGCATGGAAGAATCAAAAATTATAGATACGCTGGAGACGTATCACTCGGCCCCCGACCACCCACCGTAACCGGGAACTCCCCGATATTTTCCTCGCCCTTGCGTCTACCATGATTTTTTCCATCATGGACGACCCAAAGAATGTCATGCGGGTGCGTCTCCGGACCGCCCAGGACGAAAAGCCCATTTTCTGTCATGATTTTTTTCATAGAAGTAGGAGCCCACCACATCTGTGATGATACTGGGTTTTGTCACAATTATTGTCATAGAAGTGTCATAAGCATGACAGAAAAAATTCGTTTGGCCAAAATTTCATAGATGTGTCTTTCTTTTGTAGTGTGATGTATTACAGAACGAGTAAAGAGACTTGCCGGTAACAAGATTGAACTAGGTATGTGATGTCTGCTAGAACTACGTCGGTATTTTCCCAAAGAGGAAGGGATGATGCAGCACAGCAACGGTAGGTATTTCCCTCAATGATGAGACCAAGGTTATCGAACTAGTAGGAGAACCAAGAAACACTATGTATATAGCACCTGCACACAAATAACAAATACTCGCAACTCGACGTGTTAAAGGGGTTGTCAATCCCTTTCGGGTAACGGCGCCAAAAATTGGCAAACGAACGTGATAAAAATATGTTAGATAGGATAAATAGATCTTACATAAAATAAATTGTAGCAAGGTATTTTTGTATTTTTGGTTTAATAGATCTGAAAATAAAAGCAAAGTAAGATAGATCGCAAAGGCAAATATATTAAAGAAGAAACCCAGGGGTCGTAGGTTTCACTAGTGGCTTCTCTCAAGAAAAATAGCAAATGGTGGGTGAACAAATTACTGTTGGGCAATTGATAGAACTTCAAATAATCGTGACGATATCCGGGCAATGATCATTATATAGGCATCACGTCCAAGATTAGTAGACCGACTCCTGGCTGCATATACTACTATTACTCCACACATCGACCGCTATCCAGCATGCATCTAGTGTATTAAGTTCATGGAGAAACAGAGTAATGCAATAAGAACGATGACATGATGTAGACAAGATCTATTTATGTAGAAATAGACCCCATCTTTTTATCCTTAATGGAAACAATACATACGTGTCGGTTCCTCTTCTGTCACTGGGATCAAGCACCGTAAGATCGAACCCATCACAAAGCACCTCTTCCCGTTGCAAGATAAATAGATCAAGTTGGCCAAACAAAACCCAAATATCGGAGAAGAAATATGAGGCTATAAGCAATCATGCATATAAGAGATCAAAGAAGACTCAAATAACTTTCATGGATAAAAAGAGATAGATATGATCATAAACTCAAAGTTCATCGGATCCCAACAAACACACCGCAAAAGAATTACATCATATGGATCTACAAGAGACCATTGTATTGAGAATCAAACGAGAGAGAGGAAGCCATCTAGCTACTAACTACGGACCCGAAGGTCTACAAAAGACTACTCACACCTCATCGGAGAGGCACCAATGGACATGATGCACCCCTCTGTGATGGTATCTAGATTGGATCTGGTGTTTCTGGAACCTGCAGCGGCTAGAATTAATTTTCGTCGACTCCCCTAGGGTTTATGGAATATTGGGGTATTTATAGAGTAAAGAGGCGGTTTGGGGGCACCTCAGGTGCCCAGGCGCGCCCTAGTGGGTTGTGCTCCCCTCGGAGCACCCTCCAGGCGCTTCTCCAGCCCATTGGATGTCTTCTGGTCCAAAAAAATCTAGAATAGTTTTGCTGCAGTTGGACTCCATTTGATATTGATTACTTGCGATGTAAAAAACATGCAAAAAACAGCAACTGGCACTTGGCACTATGTCAATAGGTTAGTACCAAAAAATGATATAAAATGATTATAAAGCATCTGAGAATGATAATATAATAGCATGGAACAATCAAAAATTATAGATACGTTGGAGACGTATCAGCATCCCCAAACTTAATTCCTGCTCGTCCTCGAGTAGGTAAATGATAAAAACAGATTTTTTTAATCTGGAATGCTGCCTAACATGTCATCTCATTTTCTTTATAGCATGGACACTTGGACTTCCATACGATTCAAAGAAATAGTCTAGTTTTGACATGAGACTTAAATACTCAAGCATATTAGCAAGCAACCATGTCTTTCAAAATATCAACGCTAAGATAAGTTATCCCTAGCCCATCATGCTCAATCATTGATCCATTCACAAAACACACTCGCATATAGCTACACCCAATGCTCAAGTACGATCATAGTGCCCCTTAGTTGGTGCTTTATAAGAGAAGATGGAGACTCAAATTAAAAAATAATATTGCATAAAGTAAAAGAAAGGCCCTTCGCGGAGGGAAGTAGGGATTTCTAGAGGTGCCAGAGCTCAAAGCGAAAATTGAGAGATAAAAACATTTTGAGAGGCATACTTTTCCCACAATGAAAATGACTTAGAGTTCCCCAGACTTTCCATGCTATATATATCATAGGAGGTTCCCAAACAGAAAGTAAAGTTTAATCCTTTTTCCATCATACTTTCACTTTCCATGGCTAACCGTATCCACGGGCGCCTTCCATGCCATCACTTTGCAAGGAATTTATTATTTGACAACATAAAGTAAATTTATTTTTCATTTCGGGACTGGGCATCCCTAATACCTTTGCCTTACTCTCGTGCGATGACAAGTGAATAAACACTCATCATGAGAATAACACATCTAGCATGGAAAATATGAGCCACCCCCTACCGTTTCATGAGCGGTACGAGAACACAAAAGAGAAATTTATTTTGAAAATTAGAAATGGCACATACAAATTTGCTTAGAATGGCAAAAGAATACCACATATAGGTAGGTATAGTGGACTCATATGGCAAAACTGGTTTAAAGGATTTTGGATGCAGAAGTAGTGATCATACTTAGTGCAAAATGAAGGCTAGCAAAAGATTGAGAAGCGGCCAACCAAGAAACGAATAATCTCATAAGAAAGCATTAAGCATAATTAACATTGAATAATGCACCACAAGTAGGATGTAATTTCATTGCATAACTATTGACTTTCGTGCTTGCATAGGGAATCACAAACCTTAACACTAATATTCTTACTAAAGCATAATTACTCATCAACATGACTCTCATATCATATCATCATATCTCAAAACTATTACAAGGAATCAAGTTTATTTCGTCCAATGACCTTCATGAAAGTTTTTATTATATCCTTCTTGGATATCTATCACTTTGGAACTAATTTTCATGTGTTGCTTTTGATAAGCTCAAACAAATATAAGTGAAGATCATGATCATAATATTTCTTTCTCTCAAATTAACTTAAGTGAAGCAAGAGAGGATTTCTTAAAAATATTACTACTCCAAAATAAATCTAAGTGAAGCAAGAGAGCATTTCTTCAAAAATACTAAAGCACACCGTGCTAAAAAAGATATAAGTGAAGCACTAGAGCAATTCCATAGCTCATAAAGATTTAAGTGAAGCATAGAGAGCAATTCTAATAAGTCATGGCATAATTTTGGCTCTCTCAAATAGTTGTGTCCAGCAAGGATTCAAGACTTAAAACACAAAACAAAACAAGCAAAGACTCATATCATACAAGACAATCCAAGCAAAACTCATAGTATGTGACGAATAAAAATATAGCTTCGAGTAAAATACCGATGGTCGTTAGAAGAAAGAGGGGATGCCACTCGGGGCATCCCCAAGCTTAGTTGCTTGCTTCTATTTTGATAATGGCTTGGGATTCCGTGGGCATCCCCAATCTTAGACTCTTCTTACTCCTTATTCCTTCATCCGTCGTAAGATAACTCAAAACTTGAAAACTTCAATCACACAAAACTCAACAAAACCTTCGTGAGAGCCGTTAGTATAAGAAAACAAATCACTACTATAAGTGTTGTCACAAACCAATTCATATTTTATTATTGCATTATATCTACTATATTCCAACTTTTCTATGGCAAAAACTCTTTAAAGAAAACCATAGAATCATCAAAACAAGCACACAACGCAAAGAAAACAGAATCTGTCAAAAACAGAATAGTTTGTAGAAATCTGGGTATTTCGAATACTTTTGTAACTCCAAAAATTCTGAAGAATTAGGAAGCCCTGAGAAAATTGTATATTAACCTTCTGCAAAAAGAAATGGTATTTTATCACGCTTCTGGTAAAAACAAAAATTATTTTCTTGAGCACAAAAGTTTCTGTTTTTCAACAAGATCAAGTCAACTATCACCCAAGAAGATCCTAAAGGCTTTACTTGGCTCAAACACTAATTAAAACACAAAAAACACAATAATAACAGTAGCATAATTGTGCTAACACTCAAGAACAGGAAGCAAAAGACAAAAATAAAATTTATTCATTGGGTTGCCTCCCAACAAGCGTTATTGTTTCGCGCCCCTAGCTAGGCATAAAGCAAGGATCTAAGTTTTGTCATCTTTGGTTCTAGATCCATAAGATGCCCTCATGAATGATTCATATGGTGGCCTAATTCTTGTTCTAGGGAAGTGTTACCTACCATTCCTTAGTGGAAATTGGAACTTAATATTGCCTTCTTTCATATAAATCACGGCACCGATAGTGCGTAAAACGGTCTACCAAGAATAATTGGACAAGATGGATTGCAATCAGTATCTAGAACAATAAAATCTATGGGCACATAATTCCTATTTGCAAGAATAAGAACATCATTAATTCTTCCCATAGGCTTTTTAATATTAGAATCCGCCAAGTGCAAATTTAAAGAACACTCTTTAATATCGGTAAGACCAAGCACATCACATAAAGATTTCAGAATTGTAGAGACACTAGGCCTCGCCGTCGTCCACCGCCTGGGTGCTGTCTGTGCGGTGTGGTCAACATGGTCAACGAACGACAACCATTGGAAGAGGACTATATGCGGTGAGGCTGACAGATGGACCCACCAGCTACATCTTCGCATGCAAGGAAGTGCGTCCATATTACGGGCAAAAAAATGATTCTCCCCCCTAACAACTAGGACCCACCAGCAATATCTTTGCATGCAAGGAAGTGCGTCCTTATCCTCCCTGACAGCTGGGACCCACCCAGTCAAAGCGTATGTAGTGTTTTATGTCTGGTCGGGAACATGTACGTACATACTAGTCGATATGTCTCTCTGCAACGACTGGGTCGGAATGTGTCGTGTTCAACGGGAGCCAACTGGTTTGGACGGAACAGCCGAAACAGGATCTAGCATACAGTAGAATGGAGGAAACAACCTTCTGTTCGACCGGCTATGGTCGAAATGGGATCCTGTTCATCAAGAGGGGTATGGCGACTAGCAAAACAGAGGAAATGGACTTGTGCTCGAGCTCCTATGGTCAAAACAGGGTGCTGTTGATCGAGAGGGGTGTGGCGTACCGTAAAATGGAGGAAACAGACTTGTGCTGGAGCACCTACGGTCGAAACGGGGTCCTGTTCATCAAGAGGGGTGTGGCGTACCGCAAAACGAGACTCCACGGCCTACTGTCCATCCACCGTCTACTACCTCGCTCCGGCCTCCATGGGCTACTGTTCATCCACCGTCGACTTCCTCCAGCCTCCACCACCTATTGTTCATCCATGGGGGTCCTGTTCATCCAGCCTCCACCGGCTACTGTTCAACCAGTCCTCCACCGGCTACTATTCAACCAGCCCTCCACAGGGTCCTGTTCATTCCACCCTCCACCGGCTACTGTTCAACCAGCCCTCCACAGGATCCTGTTCAGCCACCCCCAACCGGCTCGGGTGTGGCGGCCTCCTCTCGATTGGGGTCCGGTTCATCCAGTGGCAACGGCCTACTACTATCATGGGGTCCTGTTCATCCACCCCCCACAGGGAACTGTTCATCCAACCCCCCAAAATGGTCACTGTTCATCAAGAGGCAGCAGGTTCGATCGGCTTCAGTTAGCAGCAGTAGCAAAGGAATCACTCGGGTTCAGTTAACAGCCAAGGGATCGATCACTCAGGTTCAGTAACATAGCCAGTGCAATCGCTCGGGTTCAGTAAGCGAATGCCTCGCTCGGGTTCAGTTAGAGCCCAATGCCTCGCACCCACGCGCGTACGTGTACGAGAGAAACGGGCAATCCCTCCGTGCATTGCTCGGCCCCGACTACCCACCGTAATCAAGAAGTCCCCGAAATTTTCCTCGCCCTCGCTTCTACCACAATTTTTTTCGACATGGATGGCCCAAAGAATGTCATGCAGGTGCGTCTCTGGCCCACCCAGGACGAAAAGCCCATTTTTGTCATGATTTTTTGTCATGGAAGTAGGAGCGCACCACATCTATGATGATACCGGGTTTTGTCACAATTATCGTCATATAAGTGTCATAAGTATGACAGCAAAAAAAATTCCTTCGGCCCAAAATGTCACGGATGTGTCTTTTTTGTAGTGTCAAGATCATACATCTCAAGAACACGAGAGAGAGAGAGAGATAGAGAGATTAAACACATAGCTACTAGTACAAACCCTCGGCCCCGAGGGTGGACTACTCCCTCCTCATCATGATGGCTGCCGGGATGATGAAGATGGCGACCGGTGATGATTTCACCCTACGGTAGGGTGCCGAAATAGGTATAGATTGGTTTTTCGTGGCTACAGAGGCTTGCGGCAGTGGAACTTCAGATCTATCGACTCCCCTAGGGCTTTTTGAATATTTTGAAATTTATAGGGCGAAGAGGCGGTGCGGGAGGCCACTGAGGTGGGCACAACCCACCAGTGTGCGTCTAGGCCCCCAGGCGCGCCCAGGTGGGTTGTGCCCCCTCGGGGCACACCTTTGGTACTTCTTTGGCCCAAGTTATGTCTTCTGGTCCATAAAAAATTTCCAAAAAAATTCGATGCGTTTGGACTCCGTTTGGTATTGATTTTCTGCGACGTAAGAAACCAGCAAAAATAGCAACTAGCACTGGGCACTATGTCAATAGGTTAGTCCCAAAAAATGATATAAAGTTGCTATAAAATGATTGTAAGAAATCCAAGAATGATAATACAACAGCATGAATACTTCATAAGATATAGATACGTGCTACTTCTTGAGCTTGCGTTGGTTTTTCCCTTGAAGAGGAAAGGGTGATGCAGCAAAGTAGAGACAAGTATTTCCATCAGTTTGAGAACCAAGGTATCAATCTAGTAGGAGACAATGCACAAGTCACCGAATACCTGCACAAACAATCAAACAACATGCACTCAATGTGATAAAGGGGTGTTCAATCCCTTCACGGTTACTTGCAAAAGTGAGATCTGATAGAGATAGTGATACGTCTCCAACGTATCTGTAATTTTTACTGTTCCATGCTATTATATTATCAACCTTGGATGTTTTATATGCATTACTATGCTATTTTATATGATTCTTGGGATTAACCTATTAACCTAGAGCCCAGCGCCAGTTTCTATTTTTCCCCTTGTTTTAGAGTATCGCAGAAAAGGAAAATCAAACGGAGTCCAATTGACCCGAAACTTAATGGAACTTACTTTTGGAATGGAAGCAATCCATGAGACTTGGAGTGGATGTCAGGGAATCTTCAAGGTGGCCACGAGGTAGGGAGGCGCACCCCCCACCCTCATGGGCCCCTCGTGGCTCCCATGACTGACTTCTTTCGCCTATATATGTCCATATGCCCTAAAAACATCAAGGAACGGAATAGATCGGGAGTTCCGCCGATAGAAGCCTCCGTAGCCACCGAAAACCAATCTAGACCCGTTCCGGCACCCTGCCGGAGGGGGGATCCCTCACCGGTGGTCATCTTCATCATCCCGGGACTCTCCATGACGAGGAGGGAGTAGTTCACCCTCGGGGCTGAGGGTATGTGCCAGTAGCTATGTGTTTGATCTCTCTCTCTCGTGTTCTTGAGTTGGCACGATCTTGATGTATCGCTAGCTTTGCTATTATAGTTGGATCTTATGATGTTTCTCCCCCTCTACTCTCTTGTAATGGATTGAGTTTTCCCTTTGAAGTTATCTTATCGGATTGACTCTTTAAGGATTTGAGAACACTTGATGTATGTCTTGCACGTGCTTATCTGTGGTGACAATGGGATATCATGTGATCCACTTGATGTATGTTTTGGTGATCAACTTGCGAGTTCCGTGACCTCGTGTACTTATGCATAGGGGTTGGCACATGTTTTCCTCTTGACTCTTCGGCAGAAACTTTGGGGCACTCTTTGAAGTACTTTGTGTTGGTTGAATAGACGAATCTGAGATTGTTTGATTGATATCGTACAATCATACCCACGGATACTTGAGGTGACATTGGAGTATCTAGGTGACATTAGGTTTTTGGTTGATATGTGTCTTAAGGTGTTATTCTAGTATGAACTCTTGAATAGATCGATCCGAAATAATAACTTTGAGGTGGTTTCGTACCCTACAATAATCTCTTCTTTTGTTCTCCGCTACTAGTGACTTTGGAGTGACTCTTTGTTGCATGTTGAGGGATAGTTATATGATCCAATTATGCTATTATTGTTGAGAGAACTTGCACTAGTGAAAGTATGAACCCTAGGCCTTGTTTACTAGCATTGAAATACCGTTTACGCTGAGTTTTATCCTTAGTTACCTTGCTGTTTTTATATTTTCAGATTACAAAAACCTATATCTACCATCCATATTGCACTTGTATCACCATCTCTTTGCCGAACTAGTGCACCTATACAATTTACCATTGTATTGGGTGTGTTGGGGACACAAGAGATTCTTTGTTATTTGGTTGCAGGGTTGCTTGAGAGAGACCATCTTCATCCTACGCCTCCCATGGATTGATAAACCTTAGGTCATCCACTTGAGGGAAATTTGCTACTGTCCTAAAAACCTCTGCACTTGAAGGCCCAACAACGTCTACAAGAAGAAGGTTGTGTAGTAGACATCAAGCTCTTTTCTGGCGCCGTTGCCGGGGAGGTTAGCGTTTGAAGGTATGTCTTTAGATCTTGCAATAGAAGCTTTTAGTTTCTTGTTTTATCACTAGTTTAGTTTATAAAATAAAATTACAAAAAAAATGGAATTAAGGTGGCCTCATATGCTTCATCTTTTTAATGTCTTTCGTGAAAATGATGGGAATGAAAATTGTGCTCAAGTACTAGAAGAAGAATTACATAGAATGCTTGGCATAAAATATGTGAATGATGAGCATGATTGCAATGTTGTTATTATGAATTCTTTGAATATCTATGATGCTGGTGATATGCAAAGCCACAAGCTTGGGGATGCTATGTTTGATGAAGATGATATTTTTTGTCCCCCAAGTTTTGATGAGCAAATTTATTTTGATGATAGCATGCCTCCTATTTATGATGATTATATTGATGAAAGTGGGTTTGGAAGAGTTTCAACTTTAGGAAGTAATGATCCCACTATTTTGGAGGGTGTTGAATCTTATTGTGATAATTATGAAAGTGGGTTTGAAGAGATCACGACTTTAGTTAATGTTAATCCCATTATTTTGGAAGAGTGTCAACTTTGCATACTTGTAGATCATGAAAAGAATTTTTTATGTGATGGTTATATTGTTGAATTCATTCATGATGCTACTGAAAATTATTATGAGGGAGGAATATATGCTCGTAGGAATTGCAATAATATCAAGTTTCCTCTCTATGTGCTTAAAATATTGAAGTTATTCTTGTTTTGCTTTCCTATGCAAGTTGATTCTTGTTCCAACAAGTAGTTTGCTCACAAAATCCCTATGCATAGGAAGTGGGTTAGACTTAAATGTGCTAGTCATATTTTTCATGATGCTCTCTTTATGTTTCAATTCTTATCTTTTATGTGAGCATCATTGAAATTATTATGCCTAGCTAGGGGCGTTAAACGATAGCGCTTGATTGGGAAGAAACCCAATTTTATTTTTTCTCCTTGATTTTTGTTCCTGTTTAGTAATAAATTAATCATCTATCCTCTGTTATGATTGTGTTTTTTATGTTTTAATTAGTGTTTGTGCCGAGTAAAGCCTTTAGGATCTTCTTGGGTGATTGTTATTTGATCTTGCTGTAAAAAACAGAAAGTATGCGCCCACGATAATAATTTTCATTTTTTACCAGAGAGCGATAAAATACCAATTCCACTTGAGGAAGATTAATAAAAAAAATTCCTAGGACTTCCTAATTTCTTAGGATTTTTGGAGTTAGGGAAGTATTCTAAACCTACATATTACTACAGACTGTTCTGTTTTTTACAGATTATGTTCTCTATGTGTTGTTTGCTTATTTTGATGAATCTATGAGTAGTATCGGAGGGTATGAACCATAGAGAAGTTGGAATACAGTAGATATTACACCAATATTAATTTATAATGAGTTCACAACAATACTTAAGTGGTGATTTATTTTCTTATACTAACGGAGCTTACGAGTTTTCTGTTAAGTTTTGTGTTGTGAAGTTTTCAAGTTTTAGGTGAAGATTCGATGGACTAAGGAATAAGGAGTGGAAAAAGCCTAAGCTTGGGGATTTCCAAGGCACCCCAAGGTAAAATCCAAGGACACCAAAAATCCTAAGCTTGGGGATGCCCCGGAAGGCATCCCCTCTTTCGTCTTCGTTCGTCGGTAACTTTACTTGGAGCTATATTTTTATTCACCACATGATATGTGTTTTGCTTGGAGCGTCATTTTATTTTATTTATTTTTGCTTGCTGTTTGAATAAAATACCAAGATCTGAAATTATTAAATGTTATAGAGTCTTCACATAGTTGCATAATTATTTGACCACTCATTGATCTTTACTTATATCTTTCGGAGTAGTTTGTCATTTGCTCTAGTGCTTCACTTACATCCTTTTAGATCACGGTGGTGGTTCTATTTTATAGAAATAATTGATCTCTCATGATTCACTTATATTATTTTGAGAGTCCTTTAGAACAACATGGCAATTTTCTTTTAGGCATAATAAAAACTTTCATATTAGTGCATTGAATACTAAGAGAAGTTTGATACTTGATGATTGTTTTGAGATATGGAGATAGTGATATCAAAGTTGTGCTAGTTGAGTAGTTGTGAATTTGAGGAATACTTGTGTTTAAGTTTGCAAGTCCCGTAGCATGCACGTATGGTAAACGATGTGTAACAAATTTGAAACATGAGGTGTTATTTGATTGTCTTCCTTATGAGTGGCGGTCGGGGACGAGCGATGGTCTTTTCCTACCAATCTATCCCCCTAGGAGCATGCACGTAATACTTGCTTTTTGAGGACTTGTAGACTTTTGCAATAAGTATGTGAGTTCTTTATGACTAATGCTGAGTCCATGGATTATACGCACTCTCACCCTTCCATCATTGCTAGCCTCTTCGGTGCCGTGCATTACCCTTTCTCACCTTGAGAGTTGGTGCAAACTTCGTCGGTGCATCCAAACCCCGTGATACGATACACTCTATCACACATAAACCTCCTTATATATTCCTCAAAACAGCCACCATACCTACCTATTATGACATTTCCATAGCCATTCCGAGATATATTGCCATGCAACTTTCCACCGTTCCGTTTATTATGACACGCATCATCATTGTCATATTGCCTTGCATGATCATGTAGTTGACATCGTATTTGTGGCAGGTCCACCATGCATAATTTATCATACATGTCACTCTTGATTCATTGCCCATCCCGGTACACCATTGGAGCCACTCATATAGAGTCATACTTTGTTCTAGTATCGAGTTGTAATCTTTGAGTTGTAAATAAATAGAAGTGTGATGATCATCATTAATAGAGCATTGTCCCAAAAAAAGGCCAAATAAAAAAAATAAAAAAGGGACAATGCTACTATCCTTTTTCCCACACTTGTGCTTCAAAGTAGCACCATGATCTTCATGATAGAGAGTCTCTTGTTTTGTCACTTTCATATACTAGTGGAATTTTTCATTATAGAACTTGGCTTGTATATTCCAACAATGGGCCTCCTCAAGTGCCTTAGGTATTCGTGAGCAAGCAAGTTAGATGCACACCCACTTAGTTTCTTTTGTTGAGCTTTCATACATTTATAGCTCTAGTGCATCTGTTGCATGGCAATCCCTACTCCTTGCATTGACATCAATTGATGGGCATCTCCCTAGCCCATTGATTAGCCACGTCGATGTGAGATTTTCTCCTTTTTTGTCTTCTCCACATAACCCCCTTCATCATATTCTATTCCACCCATAGTGCTATATCCATGGCTCACGCTCATGTATTGCATGAAAGTTGAAAAAAGTTTGAGATTACTAAAGTGTGAAACAATTGCTTGGCCTGTCATTGGGGTTGTGCATGATGAGAGCATTCTTGTGTGACGAAAATGGAGCATGACCAAACTATATGATTTTGTAGCGATGAACTTTCTTTGGCCATGTTATTTTGAGAAGACATGATTGCTTAGTTAGTACGCTTGAAGTATTATTATTTTCATGTCAAAACAATAAAGAAAATTACATTCATGCCACAATAAAGAAAATTACATCGAGAAATATGTTAGGAAGCATTCCACATCAAAAATTCTGTTTTTATCATTTACCTACTCGAGGACGAGCAGGAATTAAGCTTGGGGATGCTTGATACGTCTCCAACGTATCTGTAATTTTTGATTGTTCCATGCTATTATATCAACCTTGGTTTATAGATCAGAAAGTAAAAGATTGCAAAATAGTAGATCGGAAACTTATATGATGGAAAATGGACCCAGGGGCCATAGGTTTCACTAGTGGCTTCTCTCAAGATAGAAAATAATACGGTGGTGAACAAATTACTGCCGAGCAATTGATAGAAAAGCGCAAAGTTATGATGATATCTAAGGCAATTATAATGAATATAGGCATCATGTCCGTGTCAAGTAGACCGAAATGATTCTGCATCTACTACTATTACTCCACACATCGACCGTTATCCAGCATGCATCTAGAGTATTAAGTTCATGAAGAATAGAGTAACGCGTTAAGCAAGATGACATGATGTAGAGGAATTAACTCAAGCAATATGATGAAAACCCCATCTTTTTATCCTCAATGGCAACTATATAATACGTGCCTTGCTGCCCCTACTGTCACTGGGAAACGACAGCGCAAGATTGAACCCAAAGCTAAGAACTTCTCCCGTTGCAAGGAAAACCAATCTAGTTGGCCAAACCAAACCGATAGTTCAAAGAGAATTACAAAGATATCAAATCATGCATAAAAGAATTTAGAGGCGATCCAAATAATATTCATAGATAAGCTAATCATAAATCCACAATTCATCGGATCTCGGCAAACACACCGCAAAAGAGTATTACATCGAATAGATCTCCAAGAACATCGAGGAGAACATGGTATTGAGAATCAACGAGAGATGGAAAAAGCCATCTAGCTACTAGTTATGGACCCGTAGGTCTGTGGTAAACTACTCAAGCTTCATCGGAAGGGCAATCGAGTTGATGTAGAAGCCCTCCGTGATCGAATCCCCCTTCGGCAGGACGCCAGAAAAGGTCCCTAGATGGGATCTCACGGGTACAGAAGGTTGCGGCGGTGGAAAAGTGTTTTCATGGACGCCTCTATTGGTTTGGGGATATATGGGAATATATATGCGCAGAAATTAGGTTAGGAGGTGCACGAGGGGCCCACAAGGGTGGGGGGCACGCCCTACCCCCCTGGGCGCGCCCTCCGTCCTTGTGGCCGCCTCATGGCTCTTCCGAGTTCATCTCCAAGTCTCCTTGTTGTCTTCTGGTCCAAGAAAAATCGTCGTGGAGATTTTATTCCATTTGGACTATGTTTGGTATTCATTTTCTGCAAAACTCAAAAACAGGAACTCGCACTGGGCTCTCAGTTAATAGGTTAGTCCCAAAAAATAATACAAAATAGCATATTAATGCATATAAAACATCCAAAACAGATAATATAATAGCATGGAACAATCAAAAATTATAGATACGTTGGAGACGTATCCAGCATCCCCAATCTTAATTCCTGCTCGTCCCCGAGTAGGTAAATGATAAAAACATAATTTTTGATATGGAATGCTACCTAACATATTTATCCATGTAATACTTCTTTATTGTGGCATGAATGTTCAGATCCGTATGATTCAAAACAAAGTTTAATATTGACATAAAAACAATAATACTTCAAGCATACTAACAAGGTAATTATGTCTTCTCAAAATAACATGGCCAAAGAAAGTTTATCCCTACAAATTCATATAGTGTGGCTATGCTCCATCTTCATGACACAAAATATTAAAATCATGCACAACCCCGATGACAAGGCAAACAATTGTTTCATACTTTTAATGTTCTCAAACCTTTTCAACTTTCACGCAATACATGAGCATGAGCCGTGGACATGGCACTATAGGTGGAATAGAAGGTGGTTGTGGAGAAGACAAAAAAGAAGTAGATAGTCTCACATCAACTAGGCGTATCAACGGGCTATGGAGATGCCCATCAATAGATATCAATGTGAGTGAGTAGGGATTTCCATGCAATGGATGCGCTAGAGCTATAAGTTTATGAAAGCTCAAAAGAAAAACTAAGTGGGTGTGTGATGTCTACTACACAACCTTCTTCTTGTAGACGTTGTTGGGCCTCCAAGTGCAGAGGTTTGTAGGACAGTAGCAAATTTCCCTCAAGTGGATGACCTAAGGTTTATCAATCCGTAGGAGGCGTAGGATGAAGATGGTCTCTCTCAAGCAACCATGCAACCAAATAAAAACGAGTCTCTTGTGTCCCCAACACACCCAATACAATGGTAAATTGTATAGGTGCACTAGTTCGGCGAAGAGATGGTGATACAAGTGCAATATGGATGGTAGATAAAGGTATTCGTAATCTGAAATTATAAAAACAGCAAGATAACTAATGATAAAAGTGAGCGTAAACGGTATTGCAATGCATTGAAACAAGGCCTAGGGTTCATACTTTCACTAGTGCAAGTCCTCTCAACAATACTAACGTAATTGGATCACATAACTATCCCTCAACATTCAACAAAGAGTCACTCCAAAGTCACTAATAGCGGAGAACAAACGAAGAGATTATGGTAGGGTACGAAACCACCTCAAAGTTATTCTTTCCAATCAATCAGTTGGGCTATTCCTATAGATGTCACAAACAGCCCTAGAGTTCGTACTAGAATAACACCTTAAGACACAAATCAATCAAAACCCTAATATCACCTAGATACTCCAATGTCACCTCAAGTATCCGTGGGTATGATTATACGATATGCATCACACAATCTCAGATTCATCTATTCAACCAACACAAAGGACCTCAAAGAGTGCCCCAAAGTTTCTACCGGAGAATCACGACGAAAACGTGTGTCAACCCCTATGCATAGGTTCATGGGCGGAACCCGCAAGTTGATCACCAAAACATACATCAAGTGAATCACGTGATATCCCATTGTCACCACAGATATCCACGGCAAGACATAAATCAAGTGTTCTCAAATCTTTAAAGACTCAATCCGGTAAGATTACTTCAAAGGGGAAACTCAATTCATTACAAGAGAGAAGAGGGGGAGGAGAAACATAGGATCCAACTATAATAGCAAAGCTCACGATACATCAAGATCGTGCCAAATCAAGAACACGAGAGAGAGAGAGATCAAACACATAGCTACTGGTACATACCCTCAGCCCCAAGGGAGAACTACTCCCTTCTCGTCATGGAGAGCACCGGGATGATGAAGATGGCCACCGGAGAAGGATTGCCCCCTCCGGTAGGGTGCCAGAACGGGTCTAGATTGGCTTTCGGTGGCTACGGAGGCTTGTGGCGGCGGAACTCCCGATCTAATCTCCGTTCCGGAAGTTTTAGGATATGTGGGTATATATGGGTGAAAGGAGTACGTCGGTGGACCGAAGGGGGGGCCACGAGGCAGGGGGCGCGCCCCTACCCTCGTGAGCTCCTCCTTCATCTTCTGACGTAGGGTCCAAGTCTATCCGGTAGGTTTCCTTCCAAAAATAACTTCTCCAGTTGATTTCGTTCCGTTTCGACTCCGTTTGATATTCCTTTTCTTTGAAACACTGAAATAGGCATAAAACAGCAAATCTGGGCTGGGCCTCCGGTTAATAGGTTAGTCACAAAAATAATATAAAAGTGGAAAATAAAGCCCAATATTGCCCAAAACGGTAGATAATATAGCATGGAGCAATCAAAAATTATAGATACGTTGGAGACGTATCAAGCATCCCCAAGCTTAATTCATGCTCGTCCTCGAGTAGGTAAATGATAAAAAGATAATTTTTGATGCGGAGTGCTACTTGGCATAATTTCAATGTAATTCTTCTTAATTGTGGCCTGAATATTCAGATCCGAAAGATTCAAGATAAAAGTTCATATTGACATGAAAACAATAATAATTCAAGCATACTAACTAAGCAATTATGTCTTCTCAAAATAACATGGCCAAAGAAAGCTATCCCTACAAAATCAAATAGTTTGGCTATGCTCTATCTTCACCACAAAAAATATTTAAATCATGCACAACCCCGATGACAAGCCAAGCAATTGTTTCATACTTTTGATGTTCTCAAACTTTTTCAATCTTCACGCAATACATGAGCGTGAGCCATGGATATAGCACTATAGGTGGAATAGAGTGGTGGTTGTGGAGAAGACAAAAAGTGGGAAGATAGTCTCACATCAACTAGGCGTATCAACGGGCTATGGAGATGCCCATCAATAGATATCAATGTGAGTGAGTAGGGATTGCCATGCAACGGATGCACTAGAGCTATAAATGTATGAAAGCTCAACAAAAGAAACTAGTGGGTATGCATCCAACTCGCTTGCTCACTAAGACCTAGGGCATTTTGAGGAAGCCCATCATTGGAATATACAAGCCAAGTTCTATAATGAAAGATTCCCACTAGTATATGAAAGTGACAACATAGGAGACTCTCTATCATGAAGATCATGGTGCTACTTTGGAGCACAAGTGTGGTAAAAGGATAGTAGCATTGCCCTTCTCTCTTTTTCTCTCTTTTTTTATTTTTTTATTTGGCCCTTTTCTCTTTTTATGGCCTCTTTTCTTTCTTTTTTATTTGGGCTTCTTTGGCCTCTTTTATTTATTTTTCGTCCGGAGTCTCATCCCGACTTGTGGGGGAATCATAGTCTCCATCATCCTTTCCTCACTGGGACAATGCTCTGATAATGATGATCATCACACTTTTATTTACTTACAACTCAAGAATTACAACTTGATACTTAGAACAAGATATGACTCTATATGAATGCCTCCGGCGGTGTACTGGGATGTGCAATGACTCATGAGTGACATGTATGAAAGAATTATGAATGGTGGCTTTGCCACAAATATGATGTCAACTACATGATCATGCTAAGCAATATGACAATGATGGAGTGTGTCATAATAAACAGAACGGTGGAAAGTTGCATGGCAATATATCTCGGGATGGCTATGGAAATGCCATAATAGGTAGGTATGGTGGCTGTTTTGAGGACGGTATATGGTGGGTTTATGGTACCGGCGAAAGTTGCGTGGTACTAGAGAGGCTAGCAATGGTGGAAGGGTGAGAGTGCGTATAATCCATGGACTCAACATTAGTCATAAAGAACTCACATAGTTATTGCAAAAATCTATTAGTTATCGAAACAAAGTACTATGCGCATGCTCCTAGGGGGATAGATTGGTAGGAAAAGACCATCGCTCGTCCCCGACCGCAACTCATAAGGAAGACAATCAATAAATAAATCATGCTCCGACTTCATCACATAACGGTTCACCATACATGCATGCTACGGGAATCACAAACTTCAACACAAGTATTTCTCAAATTCACAACTACTCAACTAGCATGACTCTAATATTACCATCCTCAGATCTCAAAACAATCATCAAGTATCAAACTTCTCATAGTATTCAACACACTCATAAGAGAATTTTATTATTCTTGAATACCTAGCATATTAGGATTTAAGCAAATTACCATGCTATTTAAGACTCTCAAAATAATCTAAGTGAAGCATGAGAGTTCATAAATTTTTATAAAATAAAACCACCACCGTGCTCTAAAAGGATATAAGTGAAGCACTAGAGCAAATGACAAACTACTTCGAAATATATAAGTGAAGATCAACGAGTAGTTGAATAATTATGCAACTATGTGAAGACTCTCTAACATTTAATAATTTCAGATCTTGGTAATTTATTCAAACAGCAAGCAAAGCAAAATAAAATGACATCTAAGAATAGCAAACATCATGTGAAGAAGCAAAAACTTAGGATCAACCAGTACTAACCGATAGTTGTTGAAGAAGAAAGGTGGGATACCAACCGGGGCATCCCCAAGCTTAGATGCTTGAGACTTCTTGAAATATTATCTTGGGGTGCCTTGGGCATCCCCAAGCTTGAGTTTTTGTGCCTCCTTAATTCCTCTCATATCATGGTCTCCCTAAATCTCAAAAGCTTCATCCACACAAAACTCAACAAGGACTCGTGAGATAAGTTAGTATAAACCATTGCAAAAACCTTATCATAATCTACTGTATAAAATCACTAAAATTATTATTCAACATTGCATACTAAATGCCTCTGCATATTTAATAGTACTATCCTCAAATAGAATCATTAAAGAAGCAAACATATGCAAACATAACAACAATCTGCCTAAACAGGACAGTCTGTAAAGAATGCAGCAACATACATACTTCCCTTGCTCCAAAAATTATTAAAGAAAATTCCCGCTTAATATGCAAAAGGTTTCAGCATTTTATCACATCCTGAATTTTCTAGGGAATTATTGCAACAGCGGTAAACTTTTTGTTTTCAAACAGCAACATGTATACTTGTAACATAGGCATAGTAAAGGCTATCAATGCCACTTTTATTGAAATAAAAGATGCAAAACATTGTTCTAAATAACATAAAGCAAATCCTAACAAAATAAATTGACGCTCCAAGCAAAACACATATCATGTGGTGAATAAAAATATAGCTCCAAGTAAAGTTACCGATGAACGAAGACGAAAGAGGGGATGCCTTCCGGGGCATCCCCAAGCTTAGGCTCTTGGTTATCCTTGAATATTACCTTGGGGTGCCTTGGGAATACCCAATCTTAGGCTCTTGCCACTCCTTATTCCATAGTCCATCGAATCTTTACCCAAAACTTGAAAACTTCACAACACAAAACTTAACAGAAAACTCGCAAGCTCCGTTAGTATAAGTAAGTAAATCACCACTTCAAGGTACTGTAATGAACTCATTCTTTATTTATATTGGTTTTAAACCTACTGTATTCCAACTTCTCTATGGTTTATAAACTATTTTACTAGCCATAGATTCATCAAAATAAGCGAACAACACATCGAAAAAAGAATCTGTCAAAAACAGAACAGTCTGTAGTAATATGGATCAAACGTATACTTCTGGAACTCATAAAATTCTCAAATAAATTTCTGGATCTGAGGAATTTATCAATTAATCATCTTCAAAAAGAATTAACTAAATAGCACTCTCCAAATAAAAATGGCAGAAATTCTCGTGAGCACTAAAGTTTCTGTTTTTGACAGCATGATCAACAAGACTTTCCCCAAGTCTTCCCAAAGGTTCTACTTGGCACAAACACTAATTAAACACATAAAACCACATCTAAACAGAGTCTAGATGAATTATTTATTACTAAACATGAACAAAAAGCAAGGAACAAAAATAAAGTTGGGTTGCCTCCCAACAAGCGCTATCATTTAACGCCCCTAGCTAGGCATGATGATTTCAACGATGCTCTCGTAAAAGATAAGAATTGAAACATAAAGAGAGCATCATGAAGAATATGACTAGCATATTTAAGTCTAACATACTTCCTATGCATAGGGATTTTGTGAGCAAACAACTTGTGGGAACAATAATCAACTAGCATAGGAAGGTAAAACAAGCATAACTTCAAAATTTTAAGCACATAGAGAGGAAACTTGATATTATTGCAATTCCTACAAGCATATGTTCCTCCCTCATAATAATTTTCAGCAGCATAATGAATGAATTCAACAATATAACCAGCACCTAAAGCATTCTTTTCATGATCTACAAGCATAGAAAATTTACTACTCTCCACCTAAGCAAAATTCTTCTCATTCGGAATAGTGGGAGCAAACTCAACAAAATAACTATCATGTGATTGAAAATTAAGATCAAGATGACAAGTTTCATGGTTATTATTGGTCTTTAAAGCATACGTGTCATCACAATAATCATCATAGATAGGAGGCATGCTTTCATCATAATAAATTTGCTCGTCAAAGCTTGGGGGACAAAAAATATCATCTTCATCAAACATAGCTTCCCCAAGCTTGTGACTTTGCATATCATTAGCATCATGGATATTCGAGGAATTCATACTAACAACATAGCAATCATGCTCATCATTCAAATATTTAGTGCCAAACATTCTAATGCATTCTTCTTCTAACACTTTGGCACAATTTTCCTTTACATCATACTCATGGAAGATATTAAAAGGATGAAGCGTATGAGACAAACTCAATTCCATTTTTTATAGTTTTCTTTTATAAACTAAACTAGTGATAAAACAAGAAACTAAAAGACTCAGTTGCAAGATCTAAAGATATACCTTCAAGCGCTAACCTCCCTGGCAACGGCGCTAGAAAAGAGCTTGATGTCTACTACACAACCTTCTTCTTGTAGACGTTGTTGGGCCTCCAAGTGCAGAGGTTTGTAGGACAGTAGCAAATTTCCCTCAAGTGGATGACCTAAGATTTATCAATCCGTAGGAGGCGTAGGATGAAGATGGTCTCTCTCAAGCAACCCTGCAACCAAATAACAAAGAGTCTCTTGTGTCCCCAACACACCCAATACAATGGTAAATTGTATATGTGCACTAGTTCAGCGAAGAGATGGTGATACAAGTGCAATATGGATGGTAGATAATGGTATTTGTAATCTGAAATTATAAAACAGCAAGGTAACTAATGATAAAAGTGAGCGTAAATGGTATTGCAATGCGTTGAAACAAGGCCTAGGGTTCATACTTTCACTAGTGCATGTTCTCTCAACAATGCTAACATAATTGGATCGCATAACTATCCCTCAACATGCAACAAAGAGTCACTCCAAAGTCACTAATAGCGGAGGACAAAGAAGAGATTATGGTAGGGTATGAAACCACCTCAAAGTTATTCTTTCCAATCAATCCGTTGGGCTATTCCTATAGATGTCACAAACAGCCCTAGAGTTCGTACTAGAATAACATCTTAAGACACAAATCAATCAAAACCCTAATGTCACCTAGATACTCCAATGTCACCTCAAGTATCCGTGGGTATGATTATACGATATGCATCACACAATCTCAGATTCATATATTCAACCAACACAAAGGACCTCAAAGAGTGCCCCAAAGTTTCTACCGGAGAATCATGACGAAAATGTGTGCCAACCCCTATGCATAGGTTCATGGGCGGAACCCGCAAGTTGATCACCAAAATATACATCAAGTGAATCACGTGATATCCCATTGTCACCACAGATATCCACGGGAAGACATAAATCAAGTGTTCTCAAATCTTTAAAGACTCAATCCGATAAGATTACTTCAAAGGGGAAACTCAATTCATTACAAGAGAGAAGAGGGGGAGGAGAAACATAGGATCCAACTATAATAGCAAAGCTCGCGATACATCAAGATCGTGCCAAATCAAGAACACGAGAGAGAGAGAGAGAGAGAGAGAGAGAGATCAAACACATAGCTACTGGTACATACCCTTAGCCCCGAGGGAGAACTACTCCCTTCTCGTCATGGAGAGCACCGGGATGATGAAGATGGCCACCGGAGAAGGATTGCCCCCTCCGGCAGGGTGCCGGAATGGGTCTAGATTGGCTTTCAGTGGCTACGGAGGCTTCTGGCGGTGGAACTCCCGATCTAATCTCCGTTCCGGAAGTTTTAGGATACGTGGGTATATATGGGTGAAAGGAGTACGTCGGTGGACCGAAGGGGGGGCCACGAGGCAGGGGGCGTGCCCCAGGGGGGTGGGCGCGCCCCTACCCTCGTGAGCTCCTCCTTCATCTTCAGACGTAGGGTCCAAGTCTATCCGGTAGGTTTCCTTCCAAAAATAACTTCTCCAGTTGATTTCGTTCCGTTTTGACTCCGTTTGATATTCCTTTTCTTCGAAACACTGAAATAGGCATAAAACAACAAATCTGGGCTGGGCCTCCAGTTAATTGGTTAGTCCCAAAAATAATATAAAAGTGGAAAATAAAGCCCAATATTGCTCAAAACAGTAGATAATATAGCATGGAGCAATCAAAAATTATAGATACGTTGGAGACGTATCAGTGTGCCTCCAACTTGCTTGCTCATGAAGACCTAGGGCAATTTGAGGAAGCCCATCGTTGGAATATACAAGCAAAGTTCTATAATAAAAAATTCCCACTAGTATATGAAAGTGACAAAATAGGAGAGTCTCTATCATGAAGATTATGGTGGTACTTTGAAGCACAAGTGTGGTAAAAGGATAGTAACATTGCCCCTTCTCTCGTTTTCTCTTTTTCTCTTTTTTGGTCCTTCTCTTTTATTTTGGCCTTTTCTCTCTCTTTTTATTTCCTCACATAGGACAATGCTCTAATAATGAAGATCATCACACTTTTATTTACTTACAACTCAAAAATTACAACTCGATACTAGAACAAAATATGACGCTATATGAATGCCTCCGTCGGTGTACCAGGATGTGCAATGACTCAAGAGTGACATGTATATAAGAAATGATGAAAGGTGGCTTTGTCACAAATACGATGTCAACTACATGATCATGTAAAGCAATATGACAATGATGATGTGTGTCATAATAAACGGAATGGTGGAAAGTTTCATGGCAATATATCTCGGAATGGCTATGGAAATGCCATAATAGGTAGGTATGGTGGTTGTTTTGAGGAAGGTATATGGTGGGTTTATGGTACCGGCGAAAGTTGCGCGGTACTAGAGAGGCTAGCAATGCTGGAAGGGTGAGAGTGCGTATAATCCGTGGGCGCAACATTAGTCATAAAGAACTCACATACTTATTGCAAAAATCTATTAGTCATCAAAACAAAGTACTATGCGCATGCTCCTAGGGGGATAGAGTGGTAGGAAAATACCATCGCTCGTCCCCGACCGCCACTCATAAGGAAGACAATCAAAAAATATCTCATGCTCCAACTTCATTACATAATGGTTCACCATAAGTGCATGGTACGGGACTCACAAACCTCAACACAAGTATTTCTCAAATTCACAACTACTCACTAGCATGACTCTAATATCACCATCTTCATATCTCAAAACAATCATAAGGAATCAAACTTCTCATGGTATTCAATGTACTTTATATGAAAGTTTTTATTATATCCCTCTTGGATGCCTATCATATTAGGACTAACTTTATAACCAAAGAAAATTACCATGTTGTTTAAAGACTCTCAAAATAATATATGTAAAGCATGAGAGTTCATTAGTTTCTATGAAATAAAACCACCGCCGTGCTCTAAAAAGATAAAAGCGAAGCACTAGAGCAAAATTGCCTAGCTCAAAAGATATTAGCGAAGCACAAAGAGTATTCTAATAAATCACGATTCATGCATGTCTCTCTCAAAAGGTGTGTTCAACAAGGATGATTGTGGCAAACTAAAAATCAAAGACTCAAATCATACAAGATGCTCCAAGCAAAACACATATCATGTGGTGAATAAAAATATAGCCTCAAGTAAAGTTACCGATAGACGAAGACGAAAGAGGGGATGCCTTCTGGGGCATCCCCAAGCTTAGGCTCTTGGTTGTCCTTGAATATTACCTTGGGGTACCTTGGGAATCCCCAAGCTTAGGCTCTTGCCACTACTTGTTCCATAGTCCATCAAATCCTAACCCAAAACTTGAAAACTTCACAACACAAAACTCAACAGAAAATCTCATAAGCTCCGTTAGTATAAGAAAATAAATAACCACTTTTGGTACTGTTGTGAACTCATTCATTATTTATATTGGTGTACTATCTACTGTATTCCAACTTTCCATGGTTCATACCCCCCGATACTAATCATAGATTCATCAAAATAAGCTAATAACACATAGAAAACAGAATCTGTCAAAGACAGAACAATCTGTAGCAATGTGGATATTTCTAATACTTTTGTAACTCCAAAAATTATGAAAAATTATGAAAGCCTAAGAAATTCTTTTATCAATCTTACGCAAAAAAGAATCAGTATTTTATCATGCTTCTGTTAAAAATGAGAATTGTTTTCTGATACGTCTCCAACGTATCTATAATTTTTTATTGTTCCATGCTATTATATTATCTATTTTGGATGTTTTATATGCATTAATATGCTATTTTGTATTATTTTTTGGGACTAACCTATTAACTGAGAGCCTAGTGCGAGTTCTTGTTTTTGAGTTTTGCAGAAAATGAATACCATACGTAGTCCAAATGGAATAAAACCTCCACAGCGATTTTTCTTGGACCAGAAGACAACAAGGAGACTTAGAGATGAACTCGGAAGAGCCATGAGGCGGCCACAAGGACGGAGGGCGCGCCCAGGGGGGTAGGGTGCGCCCCCACCCTTGTGGGCCCCTCGTGCACCTCCTAACCCAATTTCTGCGCATATATATTCCCATATATCCCCAAACCAATAGAGGCGTCCACGAAAACACTTTTCCACCGCCGCAACCTTCTGTACCCGTGAGATCCCATCTAGGGACCTTTTCTGGCGTCCTTCCGAAGGGGGATTCGATCACGAAGGGCTTCTACATCAACTCGATTGCCCTTCCGATGAAGCTTGAGTAGTTTACCACAGACCTACGGGTCCATAACTAGTAGCTAGATGGCTTTTTCCATCTCTCTTTGATTCTCAATACCATGTTCTCCTCGATGTTCTTGGAGATCTATTCGATGTAATACTCTTTTGCGGTGTGTTTGCCGAGATCCGATGAATTGTGGATTTATGATTAGCTTATCTATGAATATTATTTGAATCTCCTCTAAATTCTTTTATGCATGATTTGGTATCTTTGTAATTCTCTTTGAACTATCGGTTTGGTTTGGCCAACTAGATTGGTTTTTCTTGCAACGGGAGAAGTTCTTAGCTTTGGGTTCAATCTTGCGCTGTCGTTTCCCAGTGACAATAGGGGCAGCAAGGCACGTATTATATAGTTGCCATTGAGGATAAAAAGATGGGGTTTTCATCATATTGCTTACAACTCAACAATTACAACTCGATACTTAGAACAAAATATGACACTATATGAATGCCTCCGGCGGTGGACCGGGATATGCAATGACTCATGAGTGACAAGTATGAAAGAATTATGAACGGTGGCTTTGCCACAAATACTATGTCGACTACATGATCATGCTAAGCAATATGACATTGATGGAGTGTGTCATAAATGTAACGGTGGAAAGTTGCATGGCAATATATCTCGGAATGGCTATGGAAATGCCATAATAGGTAGGGTGGCTGTTTTGAGGAAGGTATATGGTGGGTGTATGATACCGGCGAAAAGGTGCGTGGTATTAGAGAGGCTAGCAAAGGTGGAAGGGTGAGAGTGCGTATAATCCATGGACTCAACAATAGTCATAAAGAACTCATATACTTATTGCAAAAATATACAAGTTATCAAAGCAAAGTATTACGCGCATGCTCCTAGGGGGATAGATTGGTAGGAAAAGACCATCGCTCGTCCCCGACCGCCACTCATAAGGAAGACAATCAATAAATAAATCATGCTCTGGCTTCATCACATAATGGTTCACCATACATGCATGCTACGAGAATCCCAAACTTTAACACAAGTATTCTTTAAATTCACAACTACTCAACTAGCATGACTTTAATATTATCACCTCCATATCTCAAAACAGTTATCATGTTTCAATCTTTTCTTAGTATTCAACACACTCAAAAGAAAGTTTCACAAATCTTGAATACCAAGCATATTATTATTAAGAAAATTACCATGCTATTAAGAGACTCTCAAAATAATTTAAGTGAAGCATGAGAGATCAATAGTTTCTTTAAAACAAATCCACCACCGTGCTCTAAAAGATCTAAGTGAAGCACATAGAGCAAAATTATAACGCTCAAATTATATAAGTGAAGCACATAGAGCAAAACTAACTAGCTCAAAAGGTATAAGTGAAGCACATAGAGCAAAACTACTTAGCTCAAAAGATATAAGTGAAGCACATAGAGTATGCTATCAAATTTTAATTCATGTATGGCTTTCTCAAAAGGTGTGTACAGAAAGGATGATTTGTGGCATACTAAGATACAAAGACACAAATAATACAAGACGCTCCAAGCAAAACACATATCATGTTGGTGAATAAAAATATAGCTCCAAGTAATTACCGATGGAAGTGGATGAAAGAGGGGATGCCTTCCGGGGCATCCCCAAGCTTTGACTTTTTGGTGTCCTTGGATTATCTTGGAGGTTCCATGGGCATCCCCAAGCTTAGGCTCTTTCCACTCCTTGTTCCATGATCCATCAAAATAATTCACCCAAAACTTGAAAACTTCACAACACAAAACTCAAAATAGAAAACTCGTGAGCTCCGTTAGCAAAAGAAAACAAAAGACCACTTCAAGGTACTGTAATGAACTCATTCTTTATTTATATTTGTGTTAAACCTACTGTATTCCAACTTCTCTATGGATTATAAACTATTTTACTAGCCATAGATTCATCAAAATAAGCAAACAACACACGAAAAACAGAATCTGTCAAAAACAGAACAGTTTGTAGTAATCTGTAGCTAGCGCAAGATCTGGAGCTCCAAAAATTCTAAAATAAATTTCTGGACGTGAGTAATTTATCTATTAATCATCTGCAAAAAGAATTAATTAAATATTACTCTTCAAATAAAAATGACAGCAGTTCTCGTGAGCGCTAAAGTTTCTGTTGTTTACAGCAAGTTCAACAAGACTTTCCCCAAGTCTCCCCAACGGTTCTACTTGGCACAAACACTAATTAAAAAAAACAAAACCAAAACAGAGGCTAAATAATTTATTTATTAAATAACAGCAAGGACAAATATTGGGTTGTCTCCCAACAAGCGTTTTCTTTAAAGCCTTATAGCTAGGCATTGGTAATTTTAATGATGCTCACAAGAAAGACAAGAATTGAAGCACAAAATGAGCATCATAAAGCATGTGACAAACACATCTAAGTATAACATACTTCCTATGCATAGACATCTTAAAGGCAAACAAATTATCATAGCAAGCAAAAACTAGCATATGCAAGGAAGCGGAAAGAAATAATAGCAATCTCAACATAACGAGAGGTAATTTAGTAACATGAAAATTTCTACCACCATATTTTCCTCTCTCATAATAATTATATGTAGGATCATAAGCAAATTAAACAAAATAGCTATCACATAAAATATTTTCAACACGATCCACATGCATGCAAAGTTGACACTCTTTCAAAATAGTGGGATTAACATTAACTAAAGTCATGACCTTTCCAGACCCACTTTTATCAAAAATTTCATAAGATTGATCATTCTCCAAATTTGTGGGATCTAAAGTTGATACTCTTCCAAACCCACTTTCAGTAATATTGCAAACACTATTATCAATCTCATATTCATCATGGGGCTTAAATAAATTTTCAATATCATAAGAAGAATCACCCCAATCATGATCATTGCAACTAGTAGAGGACATAGCAAAACTAGCATCCCCAAGCTTAGGGTTTTGCATATTATTAGCACAATTGACATCAAGAGAGTTTATAGTTAAATCATTGCAATCATGCTTTTTATTCAAAGATCTATCATGAGTCACTTCATAAAGCACTTCATCACGATTTTCAGATTTATGGATTTCAGGCAAAAGCTTATAAAGATAATCTAGTGCATCCAAATCACTAGGAATTGGTTCATCATAATTGGATCCCTTAAAAAGATTGGCAAGCGGATAAGGATCCATTCTCTGTTTAGTAATAAATAAACAACTATTCCAACCATACGAGCAAACAAGAAACGGGCAAAAAGAGGCAAATAGAGAAAGAGAGGGAGGATAGAGAGAGAGGGCGAATAAAACGGCAAGGTTGAAGTGGGGGAGAGGAAAACGAGAGGCAAATGGCAAATAATGTAATGCGAGAGATAGGGATTGCGATGGGTACTTGGTATGTTGACTTTTTGCGTAGACTCCCTGGCAATGGCGCCAGAAATCCTTCTTGCTACATCTTGAGCATGCGTTGGTTTTCCCTGAAGAGGAAGGGATGATGCAGCAGAGTAGCGTAAGTATTTCCCTCAGTTTTTGAGAACCAAGGTATCAATCCAGTAGGAGGCCACGCTGAAGTCCCTCGTACCTGCACAAAACCATAGCTACTTGCAACCAACGCGATTAGGGGTTGTCAATCCCTTCACGGTCACTTACGAGAGTGAGATCTGATAGATATAATACTTTTGGTATGAAGATGCAAAGTAAAAAGTAAAATCAAAGTAAAAAAGCAAAGCAAGATTAAAGTGACAGAGATTGATATGATGAGAATAGACCCCGGGGGCATAGGTTTCACCAGTGGCTTCTCTCAAGAGCATAAGTATTCCGCGGTGGGTGGACAAATTACCGTTGAGCAATTGACAGAATTGAGCATAGTTATGAGAATATCTAGGCATGATCATGTATATAGGCATCACGTCCGTGACAAGTAGATCGGAACGATTCTGCATCTACTACTATTACTCCACTCATCGACCGATATCCAGCATGCATCTAGAGTATTAAGTTAAAAACATAGTAATGCGTTAAGCAAGATGACATGATGTAGAGAGATAAATTCATGCAATATGAAATAAACCCCATCTTGTTATCCTCGATGGCAACGATACAATACGTGCCTTGCTGCCCCTTCTGTCACTGGGTAAGGACACCGCAAGATCGAACCCAAAGCTAAGCACTTCTCCCATGGCAAGAACTACCAATCTAGTTGGCCAAACCAAACGGATAATTCGAAGAGACTTGCAAAGATAACCAACCGTACATAAAATAATTCAGAGAAGATTCAAATATTATTCATAGATAGACTTGATCATAAACCCACAATTCATCGGTCTCAACAAACACACCGCAAAAAGAAGATTACATCGAATAGATCTCCACAAAAGAGGGGGAAAACTTTGTATTGAGATTCAAAGAGAGAGAAGAAGCCATCTAGCTACTAACTATGGACCCGAAGGTTTGAGGTAAACTACTCACACTTCATTGGAGAGGCTATGATGATGTAGAAGCCCTCCGTGATGATGGCCCTCTTCCGGCGGAGCTCCGGAACAGGCCCCAAGATGGGATCTCGTGGATACAAAAATTTGCAGCGGTGGAATTAGGTTTTTCGCTCCTGTTCTGATCGTTTGGGGCTACGTGTCTATATATAGGAGGAAGAAGTACGTCGGAGGAGCACCGAGGGGCCCACGAGGCAGGGGGTGCGCCCTAGGGGGGGCGCCCCACCCTCGTGACCGCGTCTTTTGTTCCTTGGAGCAGGGTCCAAGTCTCGTGGATCACGTTCGGTGAGAAAATTACGTTCCCGAAGATTTTATTCCGTTTGATATTCCGTTTCTTCGAAACACTGAAATAGGCAAAAAACAGCAATTCTGGGCTGGGCCTCTGGTTAATAGGTTAGTCCCAAAAATAATATAAAAGTGGAAAATTAAGCCCAATATAGTCCAAAACAGTAGATAATATAGCATGGAGCAATCAAAAATTATAGATACGTTGGAGACGTATCACCCCCTAGGCGCGCCCTCCCCCTCGTGGCTCAACCGACCTACTTCTTCCTCCTATATATGTTCACATACCCCGAAAATATCCAGGAGCACCACGAAACCCTATTTCCACCGCCACAATCTTCTGTACCCAAGAGATCCCATCTTGGGGCCTTTTTCAGAGCTCCACCGGAGGGGGCCCCTTCGATGATGTGTGAGTAGTTTACTTTAGACCTTCGGGTCCATAGTTATTAGCTAGATGGCTTCTTCTCTCTCTTTGAATCTCAATACAAAGTTCTCCTCGATCTTCTTGGAGACCTATTCGATGTAACTCTTTTTGCGGTGTGTTTGTCGAGATCCGATGAGTTGTGGGTTTATGATCAAGTCTATCTATGAACAATATTTGATTCTTCTCTGAAATCTTTTATGCATGATTGGTTATCTTTGCAAGTCTCTTCGAATTATCAGTTTGGTTTGGCCTACTAGATTGATCTTTCTTGCACTGGGGGAAGTGCTTGGCTTTGGGTTCAATCTTGCGGTTCTCGATCCCAGTGACAGAAATGGAAATGACACATATCGTATTGTTGCCATTGAGGATAAAAAGATGGGGTTTATATCATATTGCTTGAGTTTATCCCTCTACATCATGTCATCTTACCTAATGTGTTATCTGTTCTTATGGACTTAATACTCTAGATGCATGTTGGATAGCGGTTGATGTGTGGAGTAATAGTAGTAGATGCAGGAAGGAGTCGGTCTACTTGTCATGGACGTGATGCCTATATACATGATCATGCCTAGATATTCTCATAATTATTCGCTTTTCTACCAATTGCTCAACAGTAATTCGATCACCCACCGTAATACTTATGCTATCTTGAGAGAAGCCACTAGTGAAACCTGTGGCCCCCGAGTCTATTTTCCATCATATAAGTTTCCAATATTATTTTATTTTGCAATCTTTACTTTCAATCTATATCATAAAAATACCAAAAATATTTATCTTATCATTATTATCTCTATCAGATCTCACTCTCGTAAGTGACCGTGAAGGGATTGACAACCCCTTTATCGCATTGGTTGCGAGGTTCTTATTTGTTTGTGTAGGTACGAGGGACTTGCGTGTGGACTCCTACTAGATTGATACCTTGGTTCTAAAAAACTGAGGGAAATACTTACGCTACTTTGCTGCATCACCCTTTCCTCTTCAAGGGAAAACCAACGCAGTGCTAAAGAGGTAGCAAGAAGGATTTCTTGCGCCGTTGCCAGGGAGTCTACGCACAAGTCAAGACATACCAAGTACCCATCACAAACTCTTATCCCTCACATTACATTATTTGCCATTTGCCTCTCATTTTCCTCTCCCCCACTCCACCCTTGCCGTTTTATTTGCCCTCCTTTTCCGTTCCTCTTCTCTTTTCTAGTTCATCTATTTTTGCTTGTTTCTTGCTTGCCTGTGTGTCGGATTGCTTGCTCGTCACGATGGCTCAATATAATACTAAATTGTGTGACTTTTCCAATACCAACAATAATTATTTTATTAGCACCCCGATTGCTCCTCTTACCGATGCTGAATCTTGTGAAATTAATGCTGCCTTGCTGAATCTTGTCATGAAAGATCTGTTTTTCGGCCTTCCTAGTGAAGATGCCGCTACCCATCTAAACAACTTTGTTGATTTGTGTGATATGCAAAAGAAGAAAGATGTGGATAATGATATTGTTACACTAAAGCTATTCCTATTTTCCCTTAGAGATCGTGCTAAAACTTGGTTTCCGTCTTTGCCTAAAAATAGTATTGATTCATGGAATAAGTGCAGAGATGCTTTTATCTCTAAGTATTTTCCTCTCGCTAAAATCATCACCCTTAGAAACGTTATTATGAATTTTAAGCAACTTGATCATGAACATGTTGCACAAGCTTGGGAGAGAATGAAATCAATGATATGTAATTGCCCTACACATGGTTTGAATCTTTGGATGATTATACAAAAAATTTATGCCGAATTGAACTTTGCTTCAAGAAATCTTTTAGATTCCGCCGCGGGAGGCACTTTTATGGAAATCACTTTAGGAGAAGCTGCTAAACTCCTAGATAATATTATGGTTAATTATTCTCAATGGCATACTGAAAGATCTAGTAATAAAAAGGTGCATGCTATAGAAGAAATCAATGTTTTGAGTGGAAAGATGGATGAACTTATGAAATTGTTTGCTAATAAAAGTGTTTCTTCCGATCCTAATGATATGCCTTTGTCTACTTTGATTGAGAATAATAATGAATCTATGGATATGAATTTTGTTGGTAGGAACAATTTTGGTAATAACGCGTATAGAGGTAATTTTAATCCTAGGTCGTTTCCTAGTAATTCCTCTAATAATTATGGTATTTCCTACAAAAATTCTTATGGAAATTATAATAAGATGCCCTCTCATCTTGAATTTAATATTAAAGAATTTATTAGTTCGCAAAAGAGTTTCGATGCTTTGATTGAAGAAAAATTGTCTAAGATTGATGAGTTGGCTAGGAACGTGGATAGAATTTCTCTTGATGTTGATTCTTTGAAACTTAGATCTATTACACCTAAGCATGATATCAATGAGTCTCTCAAAGGTATGAGAATTTCCATTGATGAGTGCAAAGAAAGAACCGCTAGGATGCGTGCTAAAAAAAGATTGCTTCGTGAAAGCGTGTTCTTCTAGTTTCCATGATAACAAAGATGAAGATCTAAAAGTTATTGATATGTACCCTATTAAATCTTTGTTTTGCAATATGAATCTTGATAATGATGGGACTTGAGATGAGTCAACTTTAGTTAGAAGGCGTCCCAATGATTCGGAGTTTTTAGATCTTGATGCAAAAATTGATAAAAGTGGGGTGGAAGAGGTCGAAACTTTAAATAGCAATGAACCCACTATCTTGGATTTCAAGGAATTTAATTATGATAATTTCTCTTTGATAGATTGTATTTCCTTGTTGCAATCCGTGCTAAATTCTCCGCATGCTTATAGTCAAAATAAAGCTTTTACTAAACATATCGTTGATGCTTTAATGCAATCTTATGAAGAGAAGCTTGAATTGGAAGTTTCTGTCCCTAGAAAACTTCATGATGAGTGGGAACATACTATTAAAATTAAGATTAAAGATCATGAATGCCTTGCTTTATGTGATTTGGATACTAGTGTTTCCACAATTCCTAAACTTTGTGTGATTTGCTAGGTTTCCGTGAATTTGATGATTGTTCTTTAAACCTGCATCTTGCGGATTCCACCATTAATAAACCTATAGGAAGAATTAATGATGTTCTTATTGTTGAAAATAGGAATTATGTGCCCGTAGATTTCATTGTCCTTGATATAGATTGCAATCCTACATGTCCTATTATTCTTGGTAGACCTTTCCTTAGAACGATTGGTGCAATTATTGATTTGAAGGAAGGGAATATTAGATTCCATTTTCCGTTAAGGAAGGGCGAACACTTTCCTAGAAAGAAAATTAAATTATCTTATGAATCTATTATGAGAGCCACTTATGGATTGCATACCAAAGATGATAATACCTACATATATCCTTGCTTTTATGCCTAGCTAGGGGCGTTAAACGATAGCGCTTGTTGGGAGGCAACCCAATTTTATTTTTGTTTCTTGATTTTTGATTTTGTTTAGTAATAAATAATTCATCTAGCCGCTGTTTAGATGTGGTTTTATGCTTTTAATTAGTGTTCGTGCCAAGTAGAACCTTTGGGAAGACTTGGGGAAAGTCTTTGCGATCTTACTGTAAAAAACAGAAACTTTAGCGCTCACGAGATTTGCTGCCATTTTTTATTGGAGAGTAATATTTAGTTAATTCTTTTTGAATATGATTAATAGATAAATTCCTCACGTCCAGAAATTTATTTTAGAATTTTTGGGGTCCCATAAGTATTCTAAACCTACAGATTACTACAGACTGTTCTGTTTCTGACAGATTCTGTTTTTCGTGTGTTGTTTGCTTATTTTGATGAATCTATCGCTAGTAATAGAGTTTATGAACCACAGAAAAGTTGGAATACAGTATGTTTAACACCAATATAAATAAATAATGAGTTCATTACAGTTCCTTGAAGTGGTGTTTTTTTTCTTTTACTAACGGAGCTCACGAGATTTTCTTTTAAGTTTTGTGTGGTGAAGTTTTCAAGTTTTGGGTAAAGATTTGATGGATTATGGAATAAGGAGTGGCAAGAGCCTAAGCTTGGGGATGCCCCAGAAGGCATCCCCTCTTTTGTCTTTGTCCATCGGTAACTTTACTTGGAGCTATATTTTTATTCGCCACGTGATATGTGTTTTGCTTGGAGCGTCTTGTATGATTTGAGTCTTTGCTTTTTAGTTTACCACAATCATCCTTGCTGTACACACCTTTTGGGAGAGACACACATGAATTGGAATTTATTAGAATACTCTATGTGCTTCACTTATATCTTCTGAGTTGGATAGTTTTTGCTCTAGTGCTTCGCTTATATCTTTTAGATCACAGCGGTAGTTCTATTTTATAGAAATAAGTGATCTCATGCTTCACTTATATCATTTTGAGAGTCCTTTAGAACATCATGGTAATTTACTTTGGTTATAAACTTTAAATACTAAGAGAAGTTGGATGCTTGATAGTTGTTTAGAGATATAAAGGTGGTAATATTAAAGGTGTGCTAGTTGAGTAATTGTGAAATTGATGAATACTTGTGTTGAAGTTGGCAAGTCCCGTAGCATGCATGTATGGTAAATGTTGTGTGACAAATTTGAAGCATGGGGTGTTCTTTGATTGCTTTCCTTATGAGTGGCGGTCAGGGATGAGCGATGGTCTTTTCCTACCAATCTATCCCCCTAGGAGCATGCACGTGGTGCTTGGTTTTGATGACTTGTAGATTTTTGCAATAAGTATGTGAGTTCTTTATGACTAATGTTGAGTCCATGGATTATACGCACTCTCACCCTTGCATCATTGCTAGCCTCTTCAGTACCATGCATTGCCCTTTCTCACCTTGAGAGTTGGTGCAAACTTCGCCGGTGCATCCAAACCCCGTGATATGATACGCTCTATCACACATAAGCCTCCTTATATCTTCCTCAAAACAACCACCATACCTACCTATATATTATGGCATTTCCATAGCCATTCCGAGATATATTGCCATGCAACTTTCCACCGTTCCATTTATTATGACACGCATCATCATTGTCATATTGCTTTGCATGAACACGTAGTTGACATCGTATTTGTGGCAAAGCCACCATGCTTAATTTTTCATACATGTCACTCTTGATTCATCGCAATCCCGATACACCGCCGGCGGCATTCACATAGAGTCATATTTTGTTCTAAGTATTGAGTTGTAATTCTTGAGTTGTAAGTAAATAAAAGTGTGATGATCATCATTAGAGCATTGTACCATGTGAGGAAAGGATGATGGAGACCAAGATTCCCCCCACAAGTCGGGATGAGACTCCGGACGAAAAAAAGAGGCCATAAAAAGATAAAAGAAGGCCCAAACAAAAAAAAAAGAGAAAAAGAGAGAAGGGACAATGTTACTATCCTTTTTCCACACTTGTGCTTCAAAGTAGCACCATGATCTTCATGATAGAGAGTCTCTTATTTTGTCACTTTCCTATACTAGTGGGAATTTTTCATTATAAGAACTTGGCTTGTATTTTCCAATGACGGGCTTCCTCAAATTCCCTAGGTCTTCGTGAGCAAGCAAGTTGGATGCACACCCACTTAGTTTCTTTGATGAGCTTTCATATATTTATAGCTCTAGTGCATCCATTGCATGGCAATCCCTCTCCTTGCATTGACATCAATCGGTGGGCATCTCCATAGCCCATTGATTAGATGCGTCAATGTGAGACTTTCTCCGTTTTTGTCTTCTCACACTACCTCAATCGTCATATTCTATTCCACCCATAGTGCTATGTCCATGGCTCGCGCTCATATATTGCGTAAAAGTTGAAAGAGTTTGAAAAGGCTAAGTATGAAACAATTGCTTGGCTTGTCATCGGGGTTGTGCATGATGGGAGCATTTTGTGTGACGAAAATGAAGCATGGACAAACTATGTGATTTTGTAGGGATAAGTTTTCTTTGGCTATGTTATTTTGATAAGACATAATTGCTTGATTAGCATACTTGGAGTATTACTATTTTATGTCAACAATAAACATTTATCTTGAATCTTTCGGATCTGAACATTCATGCCACAATAGAGAAAAATACATTGAAGAACATGCTAGAAAGCATTCCACATCAAAAATTCTGTTTTTATCATTTACCTACTCGAGGACGAGCAGGAATTAAGCTTGGGATGCTTGATACGTCTCCAACGTATCTATAATTTTTTATTGTTCCATGCTATTATATTATCTTTTTTGGATGTTAATGGGCTTTATTTTACACTTTTATATTATTTTTGGGACTAACCTATTAACCCAAGGCCCAGTGCAAATTGTTGTTCTTTTTGCCTATTTCAGTGTTTCGCAGAAAAGCAATATCAAACGGAGTCCAAACGGAATGAAACCTTCGGGAGCGTGATCTTTGGAACAAACGTGATCCAGAGGACTTGGAGTGGATGTCAAGAAACGAACGAGGTGTCCACGAGGCAGGGGGCGCGCCTACCCCCTGGGCGCGCCCTCCCCCTCATGGGCCCCTCGTGCCTCAACCGACCTACTTCTTCCTCCTATATATGTTCACATACCCCGAAAACATCCAGGAGCACCATGAAACCCTATTTCCATCGCCGCAACCTTCTATACCCAAGAGATCCCATCTTGGGGCCTTTTCCGGAGCTCCGTCGGAGGGGGCATCGATCACGGAGGGCCTCTCCATCAACTCCATGGCCCCTCCGATGATGTGTGAGTAGTTTACTTCAGACCTCCGGGTCCATAGTTATTAGCTAGATGGCTTCTTATCTCTCTTTGAATCTCAATACAAAGTTCTCCTCAATCTTCTTGGAGGTCTATTTGATGTAACTCTTTTTGCACTGTGTTTGTTGAGATCCGATGAATTGTGGGTTTATGATCAAGTCTATCTATGAACAATATTTGATTCTTCTCTGAAATCTTTTATGCATGATTGGTTATCTTTGCAAGTCTCTTTGAATTATCAGTTTGGTTTGGCCTACTAGATTGATCTTTCTTGCAATGGGAGAAGTGCTTAGCTTTGGGTTCAATCTTGCGGTGCTCGATCCCAGTGATAGAAAGGGAAACGACACATATTGTATTGTTGCCATCGAGGATAAAAAGATGGGGTTTATATCATATTTCTCGAGTTTATCCCTCTACATCATGTCATCTTACCTAATGCGTTACTCTGTTCTTATGAACTTAATACTCTAGATGCATGTTGGATAGCGGTCGATGTGTGGAGTAATAGTAGTAGATGCAGGCAGGAGTCGGTCTACTTGTCACGGATGTGATGCCTATATACATGATCATGCCTAGATATTCTCATAATTATTCGCTTTTCTATCAATTGCTCGACAGTAATTCGTTCACCCACCGTAATACTTATGCTATCTTGAGAGAAGCCACTAGTGAAACCTATGGCCTCCGGGTCTATTTTCCATCATATAAGTTTTCAATCTATTTTTACTTTACAATCTTTACTTTCAATCTATATCATAAAAATACCAAAAATATTTATCTTATCATTATTATCTCTATCAGATCTCACTCTCGTAAGTGACCGTGAAGGGATTGACAACCCCTTTATCGCGTTGGTTGCGAGATTCTTATTTGTTGGTGTAGGTACGAGGGACTTGCGTGTGGCCTCCTACTGGATTGTGCTACCTCTTTTAGCACTGCGTTGGTTTTCCCCGAAGAGGAAGGGATGATGCAGCAAAGTAGCTTAAGTATTTCCCTCAGTTTTTGAGAACCAAGGTATCAATCCAGTAGGAGGCTATGCGCGACCAAAACAAATCCCTCACACCTGCACAAAACAAATAAATCCTCGCAACCAACGCAAATAGGGGTTGTCAATCCCTATAGGGCCACTTATGAGAATGAGATCTGATAGATATGATAAGATAATTTTTTTGGTATTTTTATGATAAAGATGCAAAGTAAGATAAAGGCAAAGTAAATGGCATAGTAGTAGGAGATTGATATGATAAAGATAGACCCGGGGGCCATAGGTTTCACTAGTGGCTTCTCTCGAGAGCATAAGTATTCTATGGTGGGTGAACAAATTACTGTTGAGCAATTAACAGAATTGAGCATAGTTATGAGAATATCTAGGTATGATCATGTATATAGGCATCACGTCCGAGACAAGTAGACCGATTCCTGCCTGCATCTACTACTATTACTCCACTCATCGACCGCTATCCAGCATGCATCTAGAGTATTAAGTTAAAAACATAGTCACACCTTAAGCAGGATGACATGATGTAGAGGGATAGACTCATGCAATATGAAGAAAACCCCATCTTGTTATCCTCGATGGCAACAATACAATACGTGCCTTGCTGCCCTTACTGTCACCGGGAAAGTACACCACAAGATTGAACCCAAAGCTAAGCACTTCTCCCATTGCAAGAAAGATCAATCTAGTAGGCCAAAACAAACTGATAATTCAAAGAGACTTGCAAAGATAACCAATCATACATAAAAGAATTCAGAGAAGATTCAAATATTATTCATAGATAGACTTGATCATAAACCCACAAGTCATCGGTCTCAACAAACACACCGCAAAAAGAAGATTACATCGAATAGATCTCTAGAAGAGAGGGGGAGAACATTCCATTGAGATCCAAAAAGAGAGAAGAAGCCATCTAGCTACTAACTATGGACCCATAGGTCTGAGATAAACTACTCACACTTCATCGGAGGGGCTATGGTGTTGATGTATAAGCCCTCCGTGATCGATGCCCCCTCCGGCGGAGCTCCGGAACAGGCCCCAAGATGGGATCTCGTGGATACAGAAAGTTACGGCGGTGGAATTAGGGTTTTGGCACCATATCTGATCGTTTGGGGGTACGTGGATATATATAGGAGGAAGAAGTACGTCGGTGGAGCAACAGGGGTCCCCCGAGGGTGGAGGGCGCGTCTGGGGGGTAGGCGCCCCCCTACCTCGTGGCCTCCTGTTACGTTTCTTGACGTAGGGTCCAAGTCTCCTGAGTTGTATTCGATGAGAAAATCACGTTCCCGAAGGTTTCATTCCGTTTGGACTCCGTTTGATATTCCTTTTCTTCGAAACCCTAAAATAGGCAAAAACAGCAATTCTGGGCTGGGCCTCCGGTTAATAGGTTAGTCCCAAAAATAATATAAAAGTGGATAATAAAGCCCAATAATGTCCAAAACAGTAGATAATATAGCATGGAGCAATCAAAAATTATAGATACGTTGGAGGCGTATCAAGCATCCCCAAGCTTAATTCCTGCTCGTCCTCGAGTAGGTAAATGATAAAAATAGAATTTTTGATGCGGAGTGCTACTTGGCATAATTTTAATGTAATTCTTCTTAATTGTGGTATGAATATTCAGATCCGAAAGATTTAAGACAAAAGTTCATATTGACATAGAAAATAATAATACTTCAAGCATAGTAACAAAGCAATTATGTCTTCTCAAAATAACTTGGCTAAAGAAAGTTATCCCTACAAAATCATATAGTCTGGCTATGCTCTATCTTCACCACACAAAATTTTTAAATCATGCACAACCCCGATGACAAGCCAAGCAATTGTTTCATACTTTTGACATTCTCAAAACTTTTTCAATTTTCACGCAATACATGAGAATGAGCCATGGATATAGCACTATAGGTGGAATAGAGTGGTGGTTGTGGAGAAGACAAAAAGGAGAAGATAGTCTCACATCAACTAGGCGTATCAACGGGCTATGGAGATGCCCATCAATAGATATCAATGTGAGTGAGTAGGGATTGCCATGCAACGGATGCACTAGAGCTATAAATATATGAAAGCTCAAAAAGAAACTAAGTGGGTGTGCATCCAACTTGCTTGCTGATGAAGACCTAGGGCAATTTGAGGAAGCCCGTCATTGGAATATACAAGCCAAGTTCTATAATGAAATATTCCCACTAGTATATGAAACTGACAACATGAGAGACTCTCTACTATGAAGATCATGGTGCTACTTTGAAGCACAAGTGTGGTAAAAGGATAGTAACATTGCCCCTTCTCTCTTTTTCTCTCATTTTCCTTTTTTTTCTTTTTTTCTTTGGGCCTTTTCTCTTTTTTATGGCCTCTTTTCTTTCTCCCCTTTTTTCGTCCGAAGTCTCATCCCGACTTGTGGGGGAATCATAGTCTCCATCATCCTTTCCTCACTGGGACAATGTTCTAATAATGATGATCATCACACTTTTATTTTTATTACAACTCGATACTTAGAACAAAATATGACATTATATGAATGCTTTCGGCGGTGTACCGGGATATGCAATGACTCATGAGTGACAAGTATGAAAGAATTATGAACGGTGGCTTTGCCACAAATACTATGTCGACTACATGATCATGCTAAGCAATATGACATTGATGGAGTGTGTCATAAATGGAACGGTGGAAAGTTGCATGGCAATATATCTCGGAATGGCTATGGAAATGCCATAATAGGTAGGTATGGTGGCTGTTTTGAGGAAGGTATATGGTGGGTGTATGATACCGGCGAAAAGGTGCGCGGTATTAGAGAGGCTAGCAAAGGTGGAAGGGTGAGAGTGCGTATAATCCATGGACTCAACATTAGTCATAAAGAACTCATATACTTATTGCAAAAATATACAAGTTATCAAAGCAAAGTATTACGCGCATGCTCCTAGGGGGATAGATTGGTAGGAAAAGACCATCGCCCGTCCCCGACCGCCACTCATAAGGAAGACAATCAATAAATAAATCATGCTTTGACTTCATCACATAACGGTTCACCATACGTGCATGCTACGGGAATCACAAGCTTCAACACAATTATTTCTCAAATTCACAACTACTCAACTAGCATGACTTTAATATCACCATCTCCATATCTCAAAACAATTATCAAGTATCAAACTTCTCATAGTATTCAACACACTCATAAGAGAGTTTTATTATTAATCTTGCATACCAAGCATATTATGATTTTAAGCAAATTACCATGCTATTAAGACTCTAAAAAATAATCTAAGTGAAGCATGAGAGATCAATAGTTTCTATAAAACAAAACCACCACCGTGCTCTAAAAGATATAAGTGAAGTACTAGAGCAAAACTATATAACTCAAAAGATATAAGCGAAGCACATAGAGTATTCTAACAAATTCCAAATCATATATGGCTCTCTCAAAAGGTGTGTACAGCAACGATGCTTGTGGTAAACTAACAAGCAAAGACTCAAATCATACAAGACGCTCCAAGCAAAACACATATCATGTGGCAAATAAAAATATAGCTCCAAGTAAAGTTACCGATAGAAGTAGACGAAAGAGGGGATGCCTTCCGGGGCATCCCCAAGCTTTGGCTTTTAGGTGTCCTTAGATTATCTTGGGGGTGCCATGGGCATCCCCAAGCTTAGGCTATTGCCACTCCTTGTTCCATAATCCATCAAATCTTTTCCCAAAACTTGAAAACTTCACAACACAAAACTTAAAGTAGAAAATCTCGTGAGCTCCGTTAGCGAAAGAAAATAAAAGATAACTTCAAGGCACTGTAATGAACTCATTATTTATTTATATGGGTGTTATACCTACTGTATTCCAACTTCTCTATGGTTTATAAACTATTTACTAGCCATAGATTCATGAAAATAAGCAAACAACACACGAAGAACAGAATTTGTCAAAAACAGAACAGTGTAGTAATCTGTAGCTAGCGCAAGATCTGGAACCCCAAAAATTCTAAAATAAATTGCTGGACGTGAGGAATTTATCTATTAATCATCTACAAAAATAATTAACTAAATAGCACTTTCCAAATAAAAATGACAGCAGTTCTCGTGAGCGCTAAAGTTTCTGTTTTTCTACAGCAAGTTTAACAAGACTTTCCCCAAGTCTTCCCAACGGTTCTACTTGGCACAAACACTAATTAAACACAAAAAACACAACCAAAACGGAGGCTAAATAATTTATTTATTACTAAACAGGAGCAAAAAGCAAGGAATAAAAATAAGATTGGGTTGCCTCCCAACAAGCGCTATCGTTTAACGCCCCTAGCTAGGCATAACAAGCAAGAATAGATCTAGGTATTGCAATCTTTGGTAGGCAATCCATAAGTGGCTCTCATAATAGATTCATAAGGTAATTTAATTTTCTTTCTAGGAAAGTGTTCCATGCCTTTCCTTAATGGAAATTGGAACCTTATATTTCCTTCCTTCCTATCAATAATTGCACCAATCATTCTAAGAAAGGTCTACCAAGAATAATAGGACATGAAGGATTGCAATCTATGTCAAGAACAATAAAATCTATGGGAACATAATTCCTATTTGCAACAATAAGAACATCATTAATTCTTCCCATAGGTTTCTTAATAGTGGAATCCGCAAGGTGCAAGTTTAGAGAGCAATCATCAAAATCACAAAAACCTAACAAATCACACAAAGTCTTTGGAATCGTGGAAACACTAGCACCCAAATCACATAAAGCATAGCATTCATGATCTTTAATTTTAATTTTAATAGTTGGTTCCCACTCATCATAAAGTTTTCTAGGGATAAACTTTCAATTCAAGTTTTTCTTCATAAGATTGCATCAAGGCATCAACAATATGTTTAGTAAACGCTTTATTTTGACTATAAGCATGAGGATGATTTAGCATGGATTGCAACAAGGAAATACAATCAATCAAAGAGCAATTTTCATAGTTAAATTCCTTGAAATCCATAATAGTGGGTTTAGCAACATCTAGGGTTTTAATTTCTTCAATCCCACTTTATCAAATTTAGCATCAATATCAAAAGATTCAGAATTCTTGGAACGCCTTCTAGGTAAAGGTGGATCATATTCAGTCCCATCATTATCAAGATTCATATTTCAAAACAACGATTTAATAATGGACACATCAATAACTTTTATATCTTCATCACTATTTTCATAGGAACCAGAAGAACACGCTTTTATAAAGCCATCTTTCTTAGCACGCATCCTAGCGGTTATTTCTTTGCACTCATCAATGGAAATTCTCATGGTTTTGAGAGACTCATTGATATCATGCTTAGGTGTAATAGATCTAAGTTTCAAAGAATCAACATCAAGAGCAATTCTATCAACGTTCCTAGCCAAATCATCAATCTTAAGCAATTTTTCTTCAATCATAGCATTAAAATTCTTTTGCAAAGTAATAAATTATTTAATATTATAATCAAAATCAGAGGGAATATTATTATAATTTCCATAAGAATTGTTGTAGGAATTACCATAATTATTAGAGGGATTACTAGGATAAGGGCTAGGATTAAAATTTCCTCTATACGCGTTGTTACCAAAATTGTTCCTACCAACAAAATTCACATCCATAGATTCATTATTATTCTCAATCAATGTAGACAAGGGCATATCATTAGGATCGGAAGAAACACTCTTATTAGCAAATAATTTCATAATTTCATCCATCTTTCCACTCAAAACATTAATTTCTTTTATCGCATGCACCTTTTTATTAGTAGATCTTTCAGTACGCCATTGAGAATAATTAACCATAATATTATCTAGGAGTTTAGTAGCTTCTCCTAAAGTGATTTCCATAAAAGTGCCTCCCGCGGCTGAATCTAAAAGATTTCTAGAAGCAAAATTCAATACGGCATAAAAAATTTGTATAATCATCCATAAATTTAAACCATGAGTAGGGCAATTACGTATCATTAATTTCATTCTCTCCCAAGCTTGTGCAACATGTTCATGATCCAGTTGCTTAAAGTTCATAATATCGTTTCTAAGAGAGATGATCTTAGCAGGAGGAAAATACTTAGAGATAAAAGCATCTTTGCACTTATTCCATGAATCAATACTATTTTTAGGCAAAGACGAAAACCAAGCTTTAGCACGATCTCTAAGAGAAAAAGGAAATAGCTTCAATTTAACAATATCATTATCCAGATCTTTCTTCTTTTGCATGTCACACAAATCAACGAAGCTATTTAGATGGGCAGCGGCATCTTCACTAGGAAGGCCGGAGAACGGATCTTTCATAACAAGATTCAGCAAAGCAGCATTAATTTCACAAGATTTAGCATCGGTAAGAGGAGCAATCAGAGTGCTAATAAAATCATTGTTGTTGGTATTGGTGAAGTCACACAATTTAGTATTATCTTGAGCCATCATGACAAGCAAGCAAATAAACACACAAGCAAACAAAAAGCAAGCAGACAAAAAGAGACAAATAGAGAAAGAGAGGGAGGATAGAGAGAGAGGGAAAATAAAACGGCAAGGGTGAAGTGGGGGAGAGGAAAATGACAGGCAAATGGCAAATAATGTAATGCGGGAGATAAGGGTATGTGATGGGTACTTGGTATGTTGACTTTTGTGTAGACCTCCCCGGCAACGGCGCCAAAAATCCTTCTTGCTACCTCTTTTAGCACTGCGTTGGTTTTCCCCGAAGAGGAAGGGATGATGCAGCAAAGTAGCGTAAGTGTTTCCCTCAGTTTTTGAGAACCAAGGTATCAATCCAGTAGGAGGCTACGCGCGAGTCCCTTGTACCTGCACAAAACAAATAAATCCTCGCAACCAACGCAATAAGGGGTTGTCAATCCCTACACGGCCACTTACGAGAGTGAGATCTGATAGATATGATAAGATAATATTTTTGGTATTTTTATGATAAATATGCAAAGTAAAATAAAGGCAAAGTAAATGGCAAAGTAAATAACTAAGTAGTAGGAGATTGATATGATAAAGATAGACCCGGGGGCCATAGGTTTCACTAGTGGCTTCTCTCGAGAGCATAAGTATTCTACGGTGGGTGAACAAATTACTATTGAGCAGTTGACAGAATTGAGCATATAGTTATGAGAATATCTAGGTACGATCATGTATATAGGCATCACGTCCGAGACAAGTAGACCAACTCCTGCCTGCATCTACTACTATTACTCCACTCATCGACCGCTATCCAGCATGCATGTAGAGTATTAAGTTAAAAACAGAGTAACACCTTAAGCAAGATGACATGATGTAGAGGGATAGACTCATGCAATGTGAAGAAAACCCCATCTTGTTATCCTCAATGGCAACAATATAATACGTGCCTTGCTGCCCTTACTGTCACCGGGAAAGGACACCGCAAGATTAAACCCAAAGCTAAGCACTTCTCCCATTGCAAGAAAGATCAATCTAGTAGGCCAAACCAAACTAATAGTTCAAAGAGACTTGCAAAGATAACCAATCATACATAAAAGGATTCAGAGAAGATTCAAATATTATTCATAGATAGACTTGATCATAAACCCACAATTCATCGGTCTCAACAAACACACCGCAAAAAGAATATTACATCGAATAGATCTCCACAAGAGAGGGGGGGAACATTGTATTGAGATCCAAAAATAGAGAAGAAGCCATCTAGCTACTAACTATGGACCCGTAGGTCTGAGGTAAACTACTCACACTTCATCGGAGGGGCTATGGTGTTGATGTAGAAGCCCTCCGTGATCGATGCCCCCTCCGGCGGAGCTTCGGAACAGGCCCCAAGATGGGATCTCGTGGATACAGAAAGTTACGGCGGTGGAATTAGGGTTTTGGCTCCGTATCTGATCGTTTGGGGGTGCATGGATATATAGGAGGAAGAAGTACGTCGGTGGAGCAACAGGGGGGCCACGAGGGTGGAGGGCGCGCCTGGGGGGGGGGGGGGTAGGCATGCCCCCCTACCTCGTGGCCTCATGTTATGTTTCTTGACATAGGGTCCAAGTCTCCTGAGTTGTATTTGATGAGAAAATCACGTTCCCGAAGGTTTCATTCCGTTTGGACTCCATTTGATATTCCTTTTCTTCGAAACCCTAAAACAGGCAAAAAACATCAATTCTGGGCTGGGCCTCCGGTTAATTGGTTAGTCCCAAAAATAATATAAAAGTGGATAATAAAGCCCAATAATGTCCAAAACAGCAGATAATATAGCATGGAGCAATCAAAAATTATAGATACGTTGGAGACGTATCAGATTGATAGCTTGGTTCTCAAAAATTGAGGGAAATACTTATGCTACTTTGCTGCATCACCCTTTCCTCTTCAAGGGAAAACCTACACAGTGCTCAAGAGGTAGCATTTTCCTGAGCGCAAAAGTTTATGTTTTTCAGCAAGATCAAATCAGCTATCACCGTAAGCTATCCCCAATGCCTTACTTGGCACAAACACTAATTAAAACACAAAACCACATCTAACCGGAGGCTAGATGAATTATTTATTGCAAAACAGAACCTAAAAAGCAAAACCAAAAATAAAATTGGTTGCCTCCCAACAAGCGCTATTGTTTAACGCCCTTAGCTAGGCATAAAACACGAATAGATCTAGGTATTGTCATATTTGGCATGCAATCCATAAGTATCACTCATAATAGGTTCTTAAGGCAATTTAATTTTCTTTCTTGGAGAGTGTTCCATGCCCTTCCTTAACGGAAATTGAAATCTAATGTTTCCTTCTTTCATATCAATAATTGCACCAATCATTCTAAGGAAAGGTCTACCAAGAATAATAGGACATGTAGGATTGCAATCTATATCAAGAACAATGAAATCTACGAGCACATAATTCCTATTTGCAACAATAAGAACATCATTAATCATTCCCATAGGTTTCTTAATAGTGGAATCCGCAAGTTGCAAATTTAAAGAACAATCGTCAAATTCACAGAAACCTAACACATCACATAAAGTTTTTGGAATTGTCGAAATGCTAGCACCCAAATCACACAAAGCATGGCACTCATAATATTTAATATTAATCTTAACAGTAGGTTCCCACTCATCATAAAGTTTCCTAGGGATAGAAACTTCCAATTCAAGCTTTTCTTCAAAAGATTGCATCATAGCATCAACGATATGTTTAGTAAAAACTTTGAAGCATGAGGAGAATTCAAAATGGATTGCAACAAGGAAATACAATCTATTAAATAACAATTATCATAATTAAATTCCTTGAAATACAAAAGAGTGGGTTCATTGCTACCTGAAGTTTTGACCTCTCCAATCCCACTTTTATCAATTTTTGCATCAAGATCTAAAAGCTTCGAATCATTGGGACGCCTTTTAACTTAAGTTGACTCATCTAAAGTCCCATATTTATTAAGATTTATATTTTAAAACAAAGATTCAATAGGAGTCACATCAATCACTTTAAGATCTTCATCATTATTTTCACGAAAACTAGAAGAACATGTTTTTACAAACCAATCTTTTTTAGCACGCATCTTAGCGGTTCTTTCTTTCCACTCACCAATGGAAATTATTGTACCTTTGAAAGACTCATTAATATCATGCTTGGGTGGAATATATCAAAGTTTTAAAGAATCAACATCAAGAGAAATTCTATCCACGTTCCTAGCTAAATCATCAATCTTAAGCAATTTTTCTTCAATCAAGGAATTGAAATTCTTTTGCGAACTCATAAATTCTTTAACACTATTCTCGAAATAAGAGGGCATCTTATTATATTTTCCATTATAATTTTTGTAGGAATTACAATTATTAGAGGAATTACTAGGAAACAACCTAGGATTAAAATTACCTCTATACGCGTTATTACCAAAATTGTTCCTACCAACAAAATTCACATCCATAGATTCATTATTGTTCTCAATCAAAGTAGACCAAGGCATATCATTGGGATCAATAGAAGCACTCTTAATAGCAAATAATTTCGTAAGCTCATCCATCTTTCCACTCAAAACATTAATCTCTTCAATCGTATGCACTTTTTTGCTAGTGGAAGATCTTTTGGTATGCCATTCAGAATGATTAACCATAATATTATCTAGGAGTTTAGTAGCTTCTCCTAAAGAAATTTCCATAAAAGTACCTCCCGCGACCGAATCTAAAAGATTTCTAGAAGCAAAATTCAATCCGGCATAATTTTTTTGTATAATCATCCACAAATTCAAACCATGAGTAGGGCAATTTCGTATCATCAATTTCATCCTCTCCCAAGATTGTGCAACATGTTCATGATCAAGTTGCTTAAAATTCATACTATCGTTCCTAAGGGAGACGATCTTAGCGGGAGGAAAATACTTGGAAATAAAAGCATCTTTACACTTATTCCATGAATCAATACTATTTTTAGGCAAAGATGAAAATCAAGTTTTAGCACGATCTCGAAGCGAGAACGGAAATAGCTTAAATTAACAATATCATTATCCACATCTTTTTTCTTTTGCATATCACACAAATCAACGGAATTGTTTAGACGGGATGTGGCGTCTTCGATAGGAAGGCCGGAAAATTGATCTTTCATAACAAGATTCAGCAAAGCGACATTAATTTCACAAGATTCCTCATTAGTAGCGGGAGAAACTGGATTACTAATAAAATCATTATTATTGGTGTTGGAAAAGTCACACAATTTGGTATTCTCTTGAGCCATCATGACAGAGCAAGCAATCCAAAAAACGAGCACACAAAAAGCAAGCGAAGAAGACGCACGGAAGATGGGCGAAGAAAAGGAAAATCTTTTCGAAAATCGTTTTAGAAGTGCGGGAGAGGATGACGAGAGGCGAATGGCGAATAATGTAATGCAAGAGGTCAAAGTTTATGGTGGGTACTTGGTATGGCTTGACTTGGCATAGATCTCCTCGGCAACGGCGCCAGAAATTCTTCCTGCTACTACTTGAGCTTGCGTTGGTTTTTCCCTTAAAGAGGGAAGGGTGATGTAGCAAAGTAGAGATAAGTATTTCCCTCAGTTTGAGAACCAAGGTATCAATCCAGTAGGAGACAATGCACAAGACACCGAATACCTACACAAACAATCAAACAACTTGCACCCAACGCGATAAAGGGGTTGTCAATCCCTTTACAGTTACTTGCAAAAGTGAGATCTGATAGAGATAGATAAACATTAAAGTAAATGTTTTTGGTCTTTTTGGTTTATAGATTGGAAAGTAAAATATTGCAAAATAGTAGATCAGAAACTTATATGATGTAAAATAAACCCGGGGGCCATAGGTTTCACTAGAGGCTTCTCTCAAGATAGGAAATAATACGGTGGGTGAACAAATTACTGCCGAGCAATTGATAGAAAAGCGCAAAGTTATGACGATATCCAAGGCAATGATCATGGATATAGGCATCACGTCCGTGTCAAGTAGACCGAAATGATTCTGCATCTACTACTATTACTCCACACATCGACCGCTTATCCAGCATGCATCTACAGTATTAAGTTCATAAAGAACGGAGTAAGGCATTAAGCAAGATGACATGATGTAGAGGAATTAACTCAAGCAATATGATGAAAACCCCATATTTTTATCCTCACAATACAATACGTGCCTTGCTGCCCCTACTGTCACTGGGAAAGGACACCACAAGATTGAACCCAGAGCTAAGCATTTCTCCCATTGTAAAAAAACCCAATCTAGTTGGCTAAACCAAACCGATAGTTCGAAGAGAATTACAAAGATATCAAATCATGCATAAAAAATTCAGAGGAGATTCAAATAATATTCATAGATAAGCTGATTATAAATCCACAATTCATCGGATCTTGGCAAACACACCGCAAAAGAGTATTACATTGAATAGATCTCCAAGAACCGAGGATAACATGGTATTGAGAATAAAAGAGAGAGAAAAAGCCATCTAGCTACTAGCTATGGACCTATAGGTCTGTGGTAAACTACTCATGCTTCATCGGAAGGGTAATAGAGTTGATGTAGAAGCCCTCCGTGATCGAATCCCCCTCCGGCAGGACGCCGGAAAAGGTCCCTAGATGGGATCTCATGGGTACAGAAAGTTGCGGCGGTGGAAAAGTGTTTTTGTGGATGCTCTGTTGGTTTGGGGATATATGGGAATATATAGGCGCAAAAATTAGGTTAGGAGGTGCACGAGGGGCCCACAAGGGTGGGGGCACGTCCTACCCCCCTAGGCGCGCCCTCTGTCCTTGTGGCCACTTCGTGGCTCTTCCGACTTCATCTCCAAGTCTCTTGGTTGTCTTCTGGTCAAACAAAAATCATCGCGAAGGTTTTATTCTATTTGGACTCTGTTTGGTATTCCTTTTCTGCGAAACTCAAAAATGGGGAAAACAGGAACTGGCACTGGGCTCTCGGTTAATAGGTTTGTCCCAAAAAATAATATAAAATAGCATATTAATGCATATGAAACATGTTGGGGAACGTAGTAATTTCGAAAATTTTCCTACGCACACGCAAGATCATGGTGATGCATAGCAACGAGAGGGGAGAGTGTTGTCTACGTACCAACGCAGACCGACTGCGGAAGCGATCACACAACGTAGAGGAAGTAGTCGTACGTCTTCTTCCCGATCCGACCGATCCAAGCACCGTTACTCCGGCACCTCCGAGTTCTTAGCACACGTTCAGCTCGATGACGTTCCTTGGGCTCCGATCCAGCAAAGCGTCGAGGAAGAGTTCCGTCAGCACGACGGCGTGGTGACGATCTTGATGTACTACCGACGCAGGGCTTCGCCTAAGCACTATAACGGTATGATCGAGGTGGAATTTGGTGGCAGGGGGCACCGCACGCGGCTAAGGAACGATCTCAAGGATCAACTTGTGTGTCTTGGGGTGTCCCCTGCCCCCGTATATAAAGGTTGGAGGAAGGGGGGCCGGCCGGCCAGGGAGAGGGAGGCGCAGGGGGAGTCCTACTCCTACCGGGAGTAGGACTCCCCCCTCCAATCCTATTCCAATTAGGACTCTCGGGGGGAAAGGAGAGAGAGGGGGGGCCGGCCCCTTCTCCTAGTCCTACTAGGACTTGGGGAAAGGGGGGGCGCCGGCCAGCTATGGGCTGCCCCTTTTCTCTTTTTCCACTAAGGCCCAATAGGCCCATTAGTCTCCCGGGGGGTTCCGGTAACCCTCCCGGTATTCCGGTAAAATCCCGATTTCACCCGGAACACTTCCTATGTCCAAACATAGGCTTCCAATATATCAATCTTTACGTCTCGACCATTTCGAGACTCCTCATCATGTCCGTGATCTCATCCGGGACTCCGAACAACCTTCGGTACATCAAAATGCATAAACTCATAATAACTGTCATCGTAACGTTAAGCGTGCGGACCCTACGGTTCGAGAACAATGTAGACATGACCAAGACACGTCTCTGGTCAATAACCAATAGCGGGACCTGGATGCCCATATTGGCTCCTACATATTCTACGAAGATCTTTATCGGTCAGACCGCATAACAACATACGTTGTTCCCTTTGTCATCGGTATGTTACTTGCCCGAGATTCGATCGTCGGTATCCAATACCTAGTTCAATCTCGTTACCGGCAAGTCTCTTTACTCGTTCCGTAATACATCATCTCACAACTAACATATTAGTTGTAGTGCTTGCAAGGCTTATGTGATGTGCATTACCGAGAGGGCCCAGAGATACCTCTCCGACAATCGGAGTGACAAACCCTAATCTCGAAATATGCCAACCGAACATCTGCCATTGGAGACACCTGTAGTACTCCTTTATAATCACCCAGTTACGTTGTGACGTTTGGTAGTACCCAAAGTGTTCCTCCGGTAAACAGGAGTTGCATAATCTCATAGTTATAGGAACATGTATAAGTCATGAAGAAAGCAATAGCAACATACTAAACGATCGGGTGCTAAGCTAATGGAATGGGTCATGTCAATCAGATCATTCTACTAATGATGTGACCTCGTTAATCAAATAACAACTCTTTGTTCATGGTTAGGAAACATAACCATCTTTGATTAACGAGCTAGTCAAGTAGAGGCATACTAGTGACACTCTGTTGGTCTATGTATTCACACATGTATTATGTTTCCGGTTAATACAATTCTAGCATGAATAATAAACATTTATCATGATATAAGGAAATAAATAATAACTTTATTATTGCCTCTAGGGCATATTTCCTTCAGTCTCCCACTTGCACTAGAGTCAATAATCTAGATTACACAGTAATGATTCTAACACCCATGGAGCCTTGGTGCTGATCATGTTTTGCTCGTGGAAGAGGCTTAGTCAACGGGTCTGCAACATTCAGATCCGTATGTATCTTGCAAATCTCTATGTCTCCCACCTGGACTAAATCCCGGATGGAGTTGAAGCATCTCTTGATGTGTTTGGTCCTTTTGTGAAATCTGGATTCTTTTGCCAAAGCAATTGCACCAGTATTGTCACAAAAGATTTTCATTGGACCCGATGCACTAGGTATGACACCTAGATCGGATATGAACTCCTTCATCCAGACTCCTTCGTTTGCTGCTTCCGAAGCAGCTATGTACTCCGCTTCACATGTAGATCCCGCTACGACGCTTTGTTTAGAACTGCACCAACTGACAGCTCCACCGTTTAAAGTAAACACGTATCCGGTTTGCGATTTAGAATTGTCCGGATCAGTGTCAAAGCTTGCATCAACGTAACCTCTTACGGTGAGCTCTTTGTCACCTCCATATACGAGAAACATATCCTTAGTCCTTTTCAGGTATTTCAGGATGTTCTTGACCGCTGTCCAGTGATCCATTCCTGGATTACTTTGGTACCTCCCTGCTAAACTTATAGCAAGGCACACATCAGGTCTGGTACACAGCATTGCATACATGACAGAGCCTATGTTTCATTAAGTAGATATACCCATATCTGCTTAAATCATCTGTGAAGGTGAGAAAATAACGATATCCGCCACGAGCCTCAATATTCATCGGACCACATACATCGGTATGTATGATTTCCAATAAATCTGTTGCTCTCTCCATAGTACCGGAGAACGGTGTTTTAGTCATCTTGCCTATGAGGCACGGTTCGCAAGTACCAAGTGATTCATAATCAAGTGGTTCCAAAAGCCCATCAGTATGGAGTTTCTTCATGCGCTTTACACCGATATGACCCAAACGGCAGTGCCACAAATAAGTTGCACTATCATTATTAACTTTGCATCTTTTGGCTTCTACATTATGAATATGTGTATCACTATCATCGAGATTCAACAAGAATAGACCACTCTTCAAAGGTGCATGACCATAAAAGATATTACTCATATAAATAGAACAACCATTATTCTCTGATTTAAATGAATAACCGTCTCGCATCAAACAAGATCCAGATATAATGTTCATGCTCAACGCTGGCACCAAATAACAATTATTTAGGTCTAATATTAATCCCGAAGGTAGATGTAGAGGTAGCGTGCCGACCGCGATCACATCGACTTTGGAACCGTTTCCCACGCGCATCGTCACCTCGTCCTTTGCTAGCGTCCGCTTATTCCGTAGTCCCTGTTTCGAGTTGCAAATATTAGCAACAGAACCAGTATCAAATACCCAGGTGCTACTGCGAGCTCTAGTAAGGTACACATCAATAACATGTATATCACATATACCTTTTCTCACTTCGCCATCCTTCTTATCCGCCAAATACTTGGGGCAGTTCCGCTTCCAGTGACCAGTCTGCTTGCAGTAGAAGCACTCAGTTTCAGGCTTAGGTCCAGACTTGGGTTTCTTCTCCTGAGCAGCAACTTGCTTGCTGTTCTTCTTGAAGTTTCCCTTCTTCTTCCCTTTGCCCTTTTTCTTGAAACTAGTGGTTTTGCTAACCATCAACACTTGATGCTCCTTCTTGATTTCTACCTCCGCAGCTTTCAGCATTGCGAAGAGCTCGGGAATAGTCTTGTTCATCCCTTGCATATTATAGTTCATCACGAAGCTCTTGTAGCTTGGTGGCAGTGATTGGAGAATTCTGTCAATGACGCAGTCATCTGGAAGATTAACTCCCATCTGAATCAAGTGATTATTATACCCAGACATTTTGAGTATATGCTCACTGACAGAACTGTTCTCCTCCATCTTGCAGCTATAGAACTTATTGGAGACTTCATATCTCTCAATTCGGGCATTTGCTTGAAATATTAACTTCAACTCCTGGAACATCTCATATGCACCATGACGTTCAAAACGTCGTTGAAGTCCCGATTCTAAGCCGTAAAGCATGGCACACTGAACTATCGAGTAGTCACCAGCTTTGCTCTGCCAGACGTTCATAACATCTGGCGTTGCTTCAGCAGCAGGCCTGTCACCCAGCGGTGCTTCCAGGACGTAATTCTTCTGTGCAGCAATGAGGATAATCCTCAGGTTACGGACCCAGTCCGTGTAATTGCTACCATCATCTTTCAACTTTGATTTCTCAAGGAACGCATTAAAATTCAACGGAACAATAGCACGAGCCATCTATCTACAATCAACATAAACAAGCAAGATACTATCAGGTACTAAGTTCATGATAAGTTTAAGTTCAGTTAATCAAATTACTTAAGAACTCCCACTTAGATAGACATCCCTCTAATCTTCTAAGTGATCACGTGATCCAAATCAACTAAACCATAACCGATCATCACGTGAGATTGAGTAGTTTTCAATGGTGAACATCGTTATGTTGATCATATCTACTATATGATTCACGCTCGACCTTTCGGTCTCCGTGTTCCGAGGCCATATCTGTATATGCTTGGCTCGTCAAGTATAACCTGAGTATTCTGCGTGTGCAACTGTTTTGCACCCGTTGTATTTGAACGTAGAGCTTATCACACCCGATCATCACGTGGTGTCTGGGCACGACGAACTTTGGCAACGGTGCATACTCGGGGAGAACACTTCTTGATAATTTTAGTGAGAGATCATCTTATAATGCTACCGTCAATCAAAGCAAGATAAGATGCATAAAAGGGATAAACATCACATGCAATCAATATAAGTGATATGATATGGCCATCATCATCTTGTGCTTGTGATCTCCATCTCCGAAGCACCGTCATGATCACCATCGTCACCGGCGCGACACCTTGATCTCCATCGTAGCATCGTTGTCGTCTCGCCAATCTTATGCTTCCACGACTATCACTACCGTTTAGTAAAGCATTACATCACGATTGCATTGCATACAATAAAGCGACAACCATATGGCTCCTGCCAGTTGCCGATAACTCGGTTACAAAACATGATCATCTCATACAATAAAATCAGCATCATGCCTTGACCATATCACATCACAACATACCCTGCAAAAACAAGTTAGACGTCCTCTACTTTGTTGTTGCAAGTTTTACGTGGCTGCTACGGGCTTAAGTAAGAACTCATCTCACCTACGCATCAAAACCACAACGATAGTTCGTCAAATAGACTCCGTTTTAACCTTCTCAAGGACTGGGCGTAGTCACACTTGGTTCAACTAAAGTTGGAGAGACAGTCTTCCGCAAGCCATCTATGTGCAAAGCACGTCGAGGGAACCGGTCTCGCGTAAGAGTACGCGCAAGGTTGGTCCGGATCGTCTCACCCAACAATACCGCCGAACCAAAGTATGACATGCTGGTAGGCAGTATGACTTGTATCGCCCACAACTCACTTGTGTTCTACTCGTGCAAATAACATCAAACCATAAAACCTAGGCTCGGATGCCACTGTTGGGGAACGTAGTAATTTCGAAAATTTTCCTACGCACACGCAAGATCATGGTGATGCATAGCAACGAGAGGGGAGAGTGTTGTCTACGTACCAACGCAGACCGACTGCGGAAGCGATCACACAACGTAGAGGAAGTAGTCGTACGTCTTCTTCCCGATCCGACCGATCCAAGCACCGTTACTCCGGCACCTCCGAGTTCTTAGCACACGTTCAGCTCGATGACGTTCCTCGGGCTCCGATCTAGCAAAGCGTCGAGGAAGAGTTCCGTCAGCACGACGGCGTGGTGACGATCTTGATGTACTACCGACGCAGGGCTTCGCCTAAGCACTGTAACGGTATGATCGAGGTGGAATTTAGTGGCAGGGGGCACCGCACACGGCTAAGGAACGATCTCAAGGATCAACTTGTGTGTCTTGGGGTGTCCCCTGCCCCCGTATATAAAGGTTGGAGGAAGGGGGGCCGGCCGGCCAGGGAGAGGGAGGCGCAGGGGGAGTCCTACTCCTACCGGGAGTAGGACTCCCCCCTCCAATCCTATTCCAATTAGGACTCTCGGGGGGAAAGGAGAGAGAGGGGGGGCCGGCCCCTTCTCCTAGTCCTACTAGGACTTGGGGAAAGGGGGGGGGGCGCCGGCCAGCTATGGGCTGCCCCTTTTCTCTTTTTCCACTAAGGCCCAATAGGCCCATTAGTCTCCCGGGGGGTTCCGGTAACCCTCCCGGTATTCCGGTAAAATCCCGATTTCACCCGGAACACTTCCTATGTCCAAACATAGGCTTCCAATATATCAATCTTTACGTCTCGACCATTTCGAGACTCCTCGTCATGTCCGTGATCTCATCCGGGACTCCGAACAACCTTCGGTACATCAAAATGCATAAACTCATAATAACTGTCATCGTAACGTTAAGCGTGCGGACCCTACGGTTCGAGAACAATGTAGACATGATCGAGACATGTCTTTGGTCAATAACCAATAGCGGGACCTGGATGCCCATATTGGCTCCTACATATTCTATGAAGGTCTTTATCGGTCAGACCGCATAACAACATACGTTGTTCCCTTTGTCATCGGTATGTTACTTGCCCGAGATTCGATCGTCGGTATCCAATACCTAGTTCAATCTCGTTACCGGCAAGTCTCTTTACTCGTTCCGTAATACATCATCTCACAACTAACATATTAGTTGTAGTGCTTGCAAGGCTTATGTGATGTGCATTACCGAGAGGGCCCAGAGATACCTCTCCGACAATCGGAGTGACAAACCCTAATCTCGAAATACGCCAACCCAACATCTGCCATTGGAGACACCTGTAGTACTCCTTTATAATCACCCAGTTACATTGTGACGTTTGGTAGTACCCAAAGTGTTCCTCCGGTAAACGGGAGTTGCATAATCTCATAGTTATAGGAACATGTATAAGTCATGAAGAAAGCAATAGCAACATACTAAACGATCGGGTGCTAAGCTAATGGAATGGGTCATGTCAATCAGATCATTCGACTAATGATGTGACCTCGTTAATCAAATAACAACTCTTTGTTCATGGTTAGGAAACATAACCATCTTTGATTAACGAGCTAGTCAAGTAGAGGCATACTAGTGACACTCTGTTGGTCTATGTATTCACACATGTATTATGTTTCCGGTTAATACAATTCTAGCATGAATAATAAACATTTATCATGATATAAGGAAATAAATAATAACTTTATTATTGCCTCTAGGGCATATTTCCTTCAAAACATCCAAAACAGATAATATAATAGCATGGAACAATCAAAAATTATAGATACATTGGAGACGTATCAAGGCCGCACACCGTGCTGAGGAGAGCTCGGCGGAGATCGAAGCACGGTGGGCTGCCGCCTACAAGGCCGGGAAGGAGAACGACGGCGTCTGGCCAGCATGCCCCGATGCTATCATGTGAGAAGTAGTTAGTGCATGTGCCTCTCATAAGTTTGTATAATTGATTATAAGCATCTACCAGTACTACATACGTACTAGTTTTAGAGAAAATTACGAGTAGTACTTTAAGTTGGTACTGTCTATTATTAATGTACAATGTCAGTAAGCGGATCCTTTGAGGGCTTTGAGTGTTGATTAGCATGTGTTCACTGAAGTTTTGTAGCCACACCCCGGCCCTAAATACTCCCGAAACATCCGCCCGTAGCCACCGGAGACTAGATCTGGCCGCAACTAGTTTTTAGTCCCACCTTGCGTGCGCGAGTTAGCCGCACACCGGCTTAAAATGCCATGCCGGCAGATGGCAGCAAGCTTCTCTCTTGTTGCATAGGATCAAACCTGGCTATGCGAGCAAGGCAGGTTGACACTCGATTGCATTTCATAAACCGATGATTGTTCATCGGGTGTCACCTTGCCTCATTCATGTACATTGAATAATCCTGATATAATGAAAGAGATTTTTGAAATTAGGTGCGGTTGGAGATGCTAGTAGATATAAGAATTATTAGAAGATCACAAAACACATGATTTCTATGGTGTACCCATGTGCATTTTTTGCGTTAATGATCCATAAGTCGGTTACCTGTGCGATGTTCCCCAATAAAGCAAGCGTACCATTGACCGAAAAAAATCAACTACACGTGTACATTTTTTGGAGACGGGATCTGCCAATTTTCTCATTTCTCGCACACGAGTATTTTATGCGCTTCGTCTGTGATGTGTGTTTCCCCCTGATGACCCACAAGTGTAGGGGGTCTATAGTAGCTTTTCGATAAGTAAGAGTGTTGAACCCAACAAGGAGCGGAAGGAAATGATAAACAGTTTTCAGTAAGGTATTCTCTGCAAGCACTGGAATTATAGGTAACAGATAGTTTTGTGATAAGATAATTTGTAACGAGCAACAAGTAACAAAAGTAAATAAAGTGCAGCAAGGTGGCCCAATCCTTTTTGTAGCAAAGGACAAGCCTGGACAAATTCTTATATAGAGAAAAGTGCTCCCGAGGACACATGGGAATTATCATCAAGCTAGGTTTCATCACGATCATATGATTCACGTTTGGTACTTTGGTAATATGATATGTGGGTGGACCGGTGCTTGGGTGCTGTCCTTACTTGGACAAGCATGCCACTTATGATTAACCTCTATTGCAAGCACCCGCAACTACAACAAAAGTATTAAGGTAAACCTAACGATAGCATGAAACATATGGATCCAAATCAGCCCCTTACGAAGCAACGCATAAACTAGCGTTTAAGCTTCTGTCACTCTAGCAACCCATCATCTACTTATTACTTCCCAATGCCTCCCTCTAGGCCCAAACAATGGTGAAGTGTCATGTAGTCGACGTTCACATGACACCACTAGAGGGATGACAACATACATCTCATCAAAATATCGAATGAATACCAAATTCACATGACTACTTATAGCAAGACTTCTCCCATGTCCTTAGGAACAAACGTAACTACTCACAAAGCATATTCATGTTCATAATCAGAGAGGTATTAATATGCATAATGGATCTGAACATACGATCTTCCACCAAGTAAACCAACTAGCATCAACTACAAGGAGTAATCAACACTACTAGCAACCCACAGGTACCAATCTGAGGTTTGGATACAAGAGATGACCTAGGGTTTGAGATGAGATGGTGCTGGTGAAGTTGTTGATGGAGATTGACCCCCTCCCGATGAGAGGATCGTTGATGATGACGATGGTGATGATTTCCCCCTCCCGGAGGGAAGTTTCCTCGGCAGAACAGCTCTGCCGGAGCCCTAGATTGGTTCCGCCAAGGTTCCGCCTCGTGGCAGCGGAGTTTCTTCTCCAAAGCTCGCTTATTATTTTTTCTCGGACGAAAGACCTCATATAGCAGAGGATGGGCATCGGAGGGCCACCAGGCAGCCCTCGAAAAATATGTCCACGTGTTTGGAGATAGAGGTGTCGATAAAAAAATACGGACATGAGGGCATCTTGATCATTCATAGAGCAGCAACATATATATATTGTCATATGATCTCTCATGCTAAAGTAATAATTCAATCTCAATTTCAAGTATGAATCATAAACTTCATTGAGAACTAACAAATTCTAATCTCAGTCATTGAGGCAACTGCAATTTATCATAACATAGGAAAGAGTCAATATAAGAGCTTTTCAGCAAGTCCACATACTCAACTATCATTTAGTCTTTCACAATTGCTGACACTCATGCAATATTTATGGGTATGAAGTTTTAATCGGACATAGAGAAAAATAGGGGCTTATAGTTTTGCCTCCCAACGTTTACCTCAAGGGTAATGTCAACAATAATAGTTCATGAAAACTCACATCCAATTTGCTATATATATCTGGATCTTTCCAACACATTGTGCTTGCTAAAGGATAAAATGTAAAAGGGAAAGGTGAATATCACCATGAGTCTTTGCATGAAGTACAAGACAAGAATAAAAGATAGGCCCTTCACAGAGGGAAGCAGAGGTTGTCATGTGCTTTTATAGTTGGATGCACGAAGTCTTAATGCAAAAGAACGTCACTTTATATTGCCACTTGTGATATGGACCTTTATTATGCAGTCTGTCGCTTTTATTTCTTCCATATCACAAGATCGTATAAAGCTTATTTTCTCCACACTAATAAGTCATACATATTTAGAGAGCAATTTTTATTGCTTGCACCGATGACAACTTACTTGAAGGATCTTACTCAATCCATAGGTAGATATGGTGGACTCTCATGGCAAAACTGGGTTTAGGGATATTTGGAAGCACAAGTAGTATCTCTACTTGGTGCAAAGAAATTGGCTAGCATGAGAGGGAAAGGCAAGCTCAACATGTTGGATAATCCATGACAATATAATTTATCTCAGATGTAAGAAAACATAACCCATTACGTTGTCTTCCTTGTCCAACATCAACTCTTTAGCATGTCATATTTTAATGAGTGCTCACAATCATAAAAGATGTCCAAGATAGTATATTTATATGTGAAGACCTCTCTTTCTTTATTACTTCCTATTAATTGCAACGATGAGAAAAACTATGTTTGTCAACTCTCAACAACTTTTATTCATCATAATCTTTCTATGTGAGCTCATTACTCTCCATAAGATCCATATGATCTCTTTATTTCTTTTTATTTCTTCTCTTTTATTTTATTCCCTCAATATCATAGCAAAATAATCAAGCCCTTGACTCAACACTAATCTTTATTATATATAGCTCACGGACTCGATTACATAAGAAGATCATAAAGCAAAACTCACAACTATATCATACTAAAACTTTACTCTTACTATATCAATATATTATCAAAAGGATCGAACTAAGAAAAACGGTAAAGATAAAAGTGATGGTGATACGATACCGGGGCACTCCCCCAAGCTTGGCAGTTGCCAAGGGGAGTGCCCATACCCGATGCTCAGTTCTTCTTTGTTGGTGAAGAAGGTGTTGGTGATGATGGGTAGTCGCACATCGAACGTAAGAGATCCTCCAATTTGTGGATAATGCCCTTGAGTGCGATGATATGCTCCTTCAACAAAATATTTTCACTTGTGAGATACTTGTTTTGAATGCGAGCTAACTCAATCATCTTGAAAGCTTCAATCTCCATTGGGGTAAAGAGATTGTGGTGAGGTTGAAGGATGTCTTCTTCTGCTACTGCCGGAACTTGATCCCCCATGGCCTCCTTGATCCCATCATCCTTGTTTTTCTCTCCGGGTTCTTCTCTCTTCAGCTCTATCTTCATTAGCCAAGCATCGTTGCCCTCATTGTTGGAGGAGGAGGGAGACGACATGATGCTTGGCCTTGACAACCCTGGTAGAAAACCGCTCGAAACAAAGACAAGAGATATTTGCGTGATACGGTGGTCAAAACCTTCAGGGGATTATATAGTGAATTTTTACCGACCAAAAGAAGTATCGTGCAAGAAAACGGAGTCCGGAGAGCACACGAGGTGCCCACGAGCCAGGGGGCGCGCCCTCCACCCTCGTGGAAGCCTCGTGTCCTTTCCGGTCTTCTTCGTATTTTCCTATTTTCTTAAATTCCAAAACAGAGAAATATTGCCATTAGAACTGTTTTGGAGTCGGTTTACTTACCGTACCACGTACCTATTCCTTTTCGGAGTCTGAAACATTGTGGAAAGTGTCCCTTATGTATTCCTCCGGGGTTACAGTTTCAATAATATTAGTTTCAACATTTATGGGATTACATGAGATATAATGTTTGATTCTTTGACCGTTCACCACCTTCAGATTTGTGCCTTCGAAGTCGTTGCTTTTACGGCACCGGAACGATAGACCTCCTCGATAACGTAAGGACCTTCCCATTTAGAGATAAGTTTGCCTGCAAAAAATCTTAAACGAGAGTTGTATGACAATACATAATCACCTACATTAAACTCATGCTTTTGTATCCTTTTATCATGCCATCTTTTAACTTTTTCTTTAAACAGCTTGGAATTTTCATAAGCCTGGGTTCTCCATTCATCAAGTGAGCTAATGTCAAAAAGCCTCTTCTCACCGGCAAGTTTGAAGTCATAGTTGAGCTCTTTAATAGCCCAATATGCCTTATGTTCTAATTCAAGAGGTAACTGACATGCTTTACCATAAACCATTTTATACGGAGACATGCCCATAGGATTTTTGTATGCAGTTCTATAAGCCCATAATGCATCATCAAGTTTCTTGAACCAATTCTTTCTAGATCTATTAACGGTCTTTTGCAAAATTAATTTAATCTCTCTATTGCTAAGTTCTACTTGACCACTAGACTGTGGATGATATGGAGATGCAATTCTATGATTAACATCATACTTAGCAAGCATTTTACGAAAGGCACCATGAATAAAATGTGAACCACCATCCGTCATTAAATATCTAGGGACTCCAAACCTCAGAAAAATAACTTCTTTAAGCATCTTAATAGAGGTGTTATGATCAGCACTACTAGTTGGAATAGCTTCTACCCACTTAGTAACGTAATCAACAACAACTAAAATATGTGTATACCCATTAGAGGAAGGAAACGGTCCCATATAGCCGCCACAGCCTGGCAGTTGGTGCATGCGGCAATCTCCTTGCCGGGGCTACCAGCTTTGGCTTTCTTGGCGCCACCGTCGTTGCCGGACTGCTCAATGACTAGCACATCTTTGCCTTTCTTCTTCCTGTTGTTCTGCCGCCGGTTTTTCTTTGCCGGGGAGGCATCCTCGCTGTCAGATCCTCCTGCTCCTGTATTCTCTTCGGGGAGTTTCCTCCCTTCCTCAGCACGTGCACACTTGTCGGCCAGGGCATACAGCTCACTAACGTTTCTGATGTTGCACATCGCCATCTCCTCCCGCATCCTGCGGTTACGCACGTTCTGATGGAACCCGCTGATAACCGCGGCAGGGTGGACATCTGGGATGTTGTGCTGTACACGGCTGAATCTCTGAATGTACTTGCACAGGGGTTCTCCTTCCTTCTGGGTGAGCAGGTGAAGGTCACTCTCTTGGCCATGAGGTTTGTGGCCGCCTGTAAAGGCGCCGACAAACTGATGGCATAGGTCTGCCCAGGAGGATATGGAGTTGTCCGGCAAATGCATGAGCCAGGACCTGACGTTGGGCTTGAGCACCAGCGGGAAGTAGTTGGCAAGGATCTTGTCGTCTCGCCCCCCGGCAGCTTGCACCGCGATGGTGTAGATGCTGAGGAACTCCGACGGATGCGACTTGCCGTCGTACTTCTCTGGTACGTCTGGCTTGAAATTCTTCTTACTGGGCCACTGGACTTGCCGCAGCTCACGAGTAAACGCAGGGCAACCTACCGCGTACGGCAAGTCGCCTGGTTCCCCTGGCGCATGCATGTCAACAGAGGGCCCAGCGCGCTGGTCTGATTGATGCCACGCTTCTCTTCGGCGCTCGATGCGAGTACGAGCGTCTTCTTGCTGTCGTTCATGAAGAACTTGGCGCTGATCGCGACGAGCTCGTGGATCCGATGACGCGGTGGAGTCGCTGTCGGGGTGGATTCGGTGAGTCGGCGATCTTGGCCTTCGGGGCGGGGAGTGCACGGTGGTTGTACCCCCACCGGTCTTGTCACCACCGGTTCGTGCCTGGCTGACTTGCCGCGGCTGCGAAGTACTCGGCTGCCGTGGATTGTCGCCGTTGGCGAAGCCGATGAGACTCTGAATGGTGGCCCTCCAGTCGTCGATCTTGTCTGCCGCTGGAGGGTAGTCTAGGAGCAGTTGAGCTCGCGCCAAAGCTTCTGCTGAAGTGGCGGGTGGCGGTGGCGAACGGCGCGAGGAGCGGGATATGCTCGGACTTCTAACCATGTTAGAAGGAGCAGTATCTCGTCCAGGCGACCGTGCCCCGCTCGCGCTAGCATGTTAGCGTGCATGCTGGTCTTGAGCACTCCGAGATCCACCAGCTCGATCTTGGTCCAGCAAACGTATGGTACCGTGAGTATCATGACGCTGCCGGTCCCGCGCCTCCTGGGATGGGCGCGGTGCATGTACGGACGCCGAGGTCTTGGAGTGCGCCCGGTCGTTGTGGGAGCCGACTGTGCCGCCGATGGGCAGCGCAGCCTTGTCCTTGGACCTGGCAGCTCCGTGAGCTCCCTCGTCGATGCCCATTCTTCCGCCAGCATCTACCCCACCAGCCGTTTGCTCTGGTGATGGTGGGTTCGGCGTGGACGGAGCAGCCGCCTCTGAAGCCTTCTTCTTCGGCGGCATGTCGATGAAGACGATGAAGATTTAGCTCGTGCGAACGCCGGACCAGGTTCACACAACCTCGACGCTCCCCTACCTGGCGCGCCAAAGATGTCGGGGGTGCTAATCCACGAACACCTATGGGACCGGCGGACCGAGCCCCTTTTGGTTCGGCAGGGGGGGCGGAGATCGCACGAAGAGCAGATCAAGGCGAAGCACACGAGCACGCGATCAGTTTACCCAGGTTCGGGCCGCACAGATGCGTAAAACCCTACTCCTGCTTTGTGGTTTGTATTAAGTTCTTGCTCGGGAGCGCCGAGTGCTACAGTACACACCAGCAGCTAACGAGACCGAGCGTGAGTGTTCTCTTTTTCCGACCTCCTCCTCTATGTTGCGCATGGGCCTCCTTTTATATGCTCAAGGGGTCACCGACAGGTGGCAACGTAGACAGGGGTAAAAAGGAAAGGCGTTGCGGTTGGCACCGCCGCCTACTATAGTGTATCATACCTAACCCTGACAGCAGGGGACAAGGGCATTAAATGCCCGTCTGCGTCGCCCAAATAGTGTAAAAGGGACCGCCAGGGACGCCACCGCTCACCATGATGGCAATCTTGTCAACGCCGCTTGCCACCGTGTACCGCTGGCTGCACAGCCTCCCGCCACGTACGCCTGGAAGGGTCCCAGAGCGACACGTTGGTGGATGTGCTGGAGCGCAGGTACAGAGTGGAGGCTTGCCGCGGCAAGCGCCTTGCCGCGGTCGTTGTCTTGTCGCGTCCGGGAGCTTGTCGCTCACCGGGCCTTGCCGGGACACGTGGCGCGTCGCGGCAAGTTTCTTGAGACGCCTTGGTTGGCCTTCCCGGCAAGCTCCTCTTGCCGGGGTCTTGTCTCCTTGGCTTGGATACTTTTTTCTTGAATGGTTCCAAAAGGAACCACGGAGGACCTTGGCAGTCACCCGGCAAGCCTTGCCGCGGGATGCTGCGACTGCCCGTGCACAAGTTCGGGATACTAGGGTACCCCTACTCTAGTACACCGACAGCGGGTATGTGAAACTAGATGGTATAAATTTCGCAACAATGTAATTAGCACAAGCAGCATGCCATGGAGTAGTACGAGAAGCATTTATGACATTTAATTGTTCATCGGGAAAGCTATCATCAATAGGTAGTGGGTCATCAAGAACATTTTCTAACCTAGAAAAGTTGTCTGCAACGGGGTTCTTAGCTCCCTTTCTATCAATAATATGCAAATCAAATTCTTGTAGCAAGAGAACCCATCTAATGAGTCTAGGTTTAGCATCTTTCTTTTCCATAAGATATTTAATAGCAGCACGATCCATGTGAATAGTTACTTTAGAATCAACGATATAGGGTCTAAACTTATCAGAAGCAAATACAACTGCTAAGAATTCTTTTTCAGTAGTAGCATAATTTCTCTGAGCATTGTCTAGAGTTTTACTAGCATATTGAATAACATTTAATTTCTTATCAACTCTTTGCCCTAGAACAACACCTACAGCATAATCATTCGCATCACACATAATTTCAAAGGGTAAATTCCAATCAGGTGGCTGGACAATAGGTGCAGAGATCAATGCTTTCTTAAGTATTTGAAATGCTTCTACGCAATCATCATAAAAACAAATGGTGTATCTTTTGTGATAAATTACTCAGAGGCCGAGAAATTTTTGAGAAGTCCTTAATGAACCTCCTATAAAAACCGACGTGACCAAGGAAACTTCTTATACCTTTGATTTCCTTGGGACATGGCATCTTTTCAATAGCATCAACCTTCGCTTTATCAACTTCAATACCTCTTTCAGAAACTTTATGCCCCAAGACAATACCTTCATTAACCATAAAGTGCCACTTCTCCCAATTCAAGACAAGCTTAGTTTCTTCACATCTCTGCAAAACTCGATCAAGGTTGCTTAAGAAATCATCAAAAGAGGATCCATAGATGGAGAAATCGTCCATGAAAACTTCACAAATCTTTTCACAAAAGTCAGAGAATATAGCCATCATGCATCTTTGGAAGGTAGCAGGTGCATTACATAAACCAAAATGCATACGTCTATAAGAAAAAGTACCGAACGGGCAAGTAAAAGTGGTCTTAGATTGATCATCAGCTGACACAGGTATTTGAGAGAAACCAGAATAACCATCTAGAAAGCAAAAATGCGTATGTTTGGATAATCTTTCTAGCATTTGATCAATAAAAGGTAAGGGGTAATGATCTTTTTAGTAGCCTTATTTAATTTGCGGAAATCAATTACCATCCTATAACGTGTAATAATTCTTTGCGGAATCAATTCATCTTTATCATTAGGAACGACAGTAATACCTCCCTTTTTAGGGACACAATGGACAGGACTTACCCACTGACTATCAGCAACGGGATAAATTATACATGCCTCAAGGAGCTTTAGTATTTCCTTTCTTACCACTTCTTTCATCTTAGGATTCAGTCGTCGTTGGTGATTACGAACTGGTTTGGCATCTTTCTCCAAATTTATTTTGTGTTGACATAGTGTGGGACTAATGCCCTTCAGATCATCGAGAGTATATCCAATAGCAGCACGGTGCTTCTTCAGAGTTTTCAATAATCTCTCTTCTTCATGCCCTGAAAGGTTAGCACTAATAATAACAGGATATATCTGTTTCTCATCAAGATAAGCATATTTAAGAGTATCAGGTAACGGTTTGAGCTCAAACACGGGATCACCCTTGGGTGGAGGAGGATCCCCTAGGATTTCGACAGGCAAATTGTGTTTCAGGATGGGTTCCTGTTTAAAGAATTCTTCATCTATTTCCCTTCTTTCATTCATAAACATATCATTTTCATGGTCTAGAAAATACTGTTCTAAAGGATCACTAGGAGGCACGGCAATAGAAGCAAAACCAATAATTTCATCTTTACTAGGCAATTCCTCTTCATGGTGTTGTCTATGAAATTTAGAGAAATTAAATTCATGAGACATATCACCTAAACCAATAGTAACAACATCCTTTTCGCAATCTATCTTAGCATTAACTGTGTTCAAGAAGGCTCTACCAAATATAATGGGACAAAAGCTATCTTGCGGGGAACCAAGAACAAGAAAATCAGCAGGATATTTAGTTTTCCCACACAAGACTTCAACATCTCTAACAATCCCAATTGGTGAAATAGTATCTCTATTGGCAAGTTTAATTGTGACATCAATATCTTCTAGCTCAGCAGGTGCAATATCATGCATAATTTCTTTGTATAAGTCATGAGGTATAGCGCTAGCACTGACACCCATATCACATAAGCCATGATAACAATGATCTCCTATTTTAACAGAAATAATAGGCATGCCTACCACGGGTCTATGTTTATCTTTAGCACAAGGTTTAGCAATTCTAGCAGTCTCATCACAGAAATGAATAACATGCCCATCAATATTATCAGACAAGAGATATTTAACAATAGCAATATTAGGTTCAACTTTAATTTGCTCAGGAGGTGTATAAGTTCTAATATTGCTTTTACGAACCATAGTTGAAGCTTTAGCATGATCTTCTATCTTAGCAGGAAAAGGAGGTTTCTCAACATAAGCAGTAGGAACAATAGGATCATTATAAGTGACAGTCTTTTCTTCAACTTTAATAGGTGCAGCTACTTTTACTTCTATGGGAGGATGATATTTAAATTACTTCTCCCTAGGGAGATCAACATGAGTAGCAAAATATTCACAGAAAGAAGCTACTATTTCAGAGTCAAGTCCATATTTAGTGCTAAATTTACGGAAAACATCGGTATCCATAAAAGATTTAACACAATCAAACTTGGGTATCATACCTGACTTCTTACCTTCGTCAAGGTCCCAATCTTCAGAGTTGCATTTAATTCTTTCCAATAAATCCCATTTGAATTCAACAGTGTTCATCATAAAAGATCCAGCACAAGAAGTATCGAGCATGGTGCGATTGTTATCAGAAAGCCGAGCATATAAATTTTGAATAATCATTTCTCTTGAGAGCTCATGATTGGGGCATGAATATAACATTGATTTAAGCCTCCCCCAAGCTTGAGCGATGCTTTCTCCTTCGCGAGGCCAAAAATTATATATATAATTGTGATCACGATGAACAAGATGCATATGATTAAACTTCTGATGATATTCCAATTTCAATTGTTTGTAGTTCCATGATCCCATATCATCACATAGCCTATACCATGTCAATGCATCTCCCTTCAAAGATAAAGGGAAGACCTTATTCCTAATAACATCACCGGGCACACCTGCAAGCTTAAATAATCCACAAACTTCATCCACATATATTAGGTGCTCATCAGGATGCATTGTTCCGTCTCCTGCAAAAGGTTTAACTACTAGTTTTTCTATCATACCCGAAGGAATCTCAAAGTAGACATTTTCATTTTCAGTAGGTTCAGTAGGTTGAGGAGCAACTCTTTGCTCTACTGGTCGGGGTGAAGATACCCCGAACAAGCCCCTCAGAGGATTACTTTCCATAGTAACAAGTGACAGTAAATTTCAGCACACTATATAAATTTTTTCCTTACCAAATTCCACCTACCAAAGGCGCTTCACTCCCCGGCAACGACGCTAGAAAAGAGTCTTGATGACCCACAAGTATAGGGGATCTATCCTAGTCCTTTCGATAAGTAAGAGTGTCAAACCCAACGAGGATCGGAAGGAAATGATAAGCGGTTTTCAGCAAGGTATTCTCTGCAAGCACTGAAATTATAGGTAACAGATAGTTTTGTGATAAGATAATTTGTAACGAGCAACAAGTAACAAAAGTAAATAAAGTGCAGCAAGGTGGCCCAATCCTTTTTGTAGCAAAGGACAAGCCTGGACAAATTCTTATACAGAGAAAAACGCTCCTGAGGACACATGGGAATTATCGTCAAGCTAGGTTTCATCACGATCATATGATTCGCGTTCGGTACTTTGATAATCTGATATGTGGGTGGACCGGTGCTTGGGTGTTGTCCTTACTTGGACAAGCATCCCACTTATGAATAACCTCTATTGCAAGCATCCGCAACTACAACAAAAGTATTAAGGCAAACCTAACCATAGCATGAAACATATGGATCCAAATCAGCCCCTTACGAAGCAACGCATAAACTAGGGTTTAAGCTTCTGTCACTCTAGCAACCCATCATCTACTTATTACTTCCCAATGCCTTCCTCTAGGCCCAAATAATGGTGAAGTGTCATGTAGTCGACGTTCACATAACACCACTAGAGGAGAGACAACATACATCTCATCAAAATATCGAACGAATACCAAATTCACATGACTACTAATAGCAAGACTTCTCCCATGTCCTCAGGAACAAACGTAACTACTCACAAAGCATATTCATGTTCATAATCAGAGGGGTATTAATATGCATATAGGATCTAAACATATGATCTTCCACCAAATAAACCAACTAGCATCAACTACAAGGAGTAATTAACACTACTAGCAACCCATAGGTACCAATCCTAGACTTGGAGACAAGAATTGGATACAAGAGATGAACTAGGGTTTGAGAGGAGATGGTGTTGGTGAAGGTGTTGACGGAGATTGCCCTCTCCCAATGAGAGGAGCGTTGGTGATGACGATGGCGATGATTTCCCCCTCCCGGAGAGAAGTTTCCCCGGCAGAATAGCTCCGCCAGAGCCCTAGATTGGTTCCGCCAAGGTTCCGCCTCGTGGCGGCGGAGTCTCGTCCCGAAAGCTGGCTTGTATTTTTTTTCCTCAACGAAAGACTCCATATAGCAGAAGATGGACATCGGAGGGCCACTAGGGGGACCACGAGGTAGGGGGGCGCCCCCCACCCTCGTGAGCAGGGTGTGGCCCCTCTGGTGAACTTCTTGTGCTCAGTATTTTTTATATATTCTAAAAATGACTCCCGTGGAGTTTCAGGACTTTTGGAGCTGTGCATAATAGGTCTCTAATATTTTCTCCTTTTCCATCCCAGAATCCCAGCTGACGGCATTCTCCCTCTTTATGTAAACCTTGTAAAATAAGAGAGAATAGGCATAAGTATTGTGACATAATGTGTAATAATAGCCCATAATGCAATAAATATTGGTATAAAAGCATGATGCAAAATGGACGTATCATATATCCAATAGCAGCATGATGCTTCTTCAGAGTTTTCAATAATCTCTCATCTTCATGCTCTGAAAGGTTAGCACTAGTAATAACAGGATATATCTTCTTTTCATCAAGATAAGCATATTTAAGAGTATCAGGCAATGGTTTAAGCTCAAACACCGGATCACCCTTGGGTGGAGGAGGATCCCCTAGGATTTCAACAGGCAAGTTGTGTTTCAGAATAGGTCCCTGTTTAAAGAATACTTCGTCTATTTACCTTCTTTCATTCATGAACATATCATTTTCATGGTATAGCAAATATTGTTCTAAAGGATCCGTAGGAGGCACAACAATAGAAGCAAGACCAATAATTTCATCTTTACTAGGCAATTCTTTATCATGGGGTTGTCTACGAAATTTAGCAAAATTAAACTCATGAGACATATCCCCTAAACCAACAGAAACAATATCCTTATTGCAGTCTATCTTAGCATTAACAGTATTCAAGAAGGGTCTACCAAATATAATGGGACAAAAGTCATCTTGTGGGGAATCGAGAACAAGAAAATCTGCAGGGTATTTAACTTTCCCACACAAGACTTCAACATCTCTAACAACCCCAATTAGTGAAATAGTATCTCTATTGGAAAGTTTAATGGTAACATTGATATCTTCTGTCTTAGCAGGTGCAATATCATGCATAATTTCTTGGTATAAGGAATGGGGTGTTGCACTTGCACTAGTACCCATATCACATAAGCCATGATAACGATGATCTCCTATTTTAACAGAAATATCAGGCATGCCTACAACAGGTCTATGTTTATTTTTGGCATCAGGTCTAGCAATTCTAGCAGCTTCATTGCAAAAGTAAATAACAGCCCATCAATATTATTGGCCAAGAGATCTTTAACCACAGCAATACTAGGTTCAACTTTAATTTGCTCAGGGAGTTTAGGTGTCTTAATATTACTTTTGTTAACCACAATTGAAGCTTTAGCATGGTTCTGTATTCTAACAGGGAAAGGTGGTTTCTCAATATAAGCAGCAGGAACAACATGATTATCATAAGTGATAGTCTTTTCTTCAACTTCATAGGTGCAACTGCTTTTACTTCAATGGGAGGATTATATTTAAACCATTTCTCCTTAGGTAGATCAACATGAGTAGCAAATGATTCACAGAAAGAAGCTACTATCTCAGAGTCAAGTCCATATTTAGTGCTAAATTCATGGAAAGCATCGGTATCCATAAAAGATTTACCACAATCAAACTTAGGTGTTATACCTGACTCCTTACCTTGTCGAGGCCCCAATCTTCAGAGTTGTGTTTAATTCTTTCCAATAAATCCCATTTGAATTCAATAGTCATCATCATAAAAGACCCAGTACAAGAAGTATCGAGCATGGAGCGATTATTGAGAGAAAGCCGAGCATAAATTTTTTGAATAATCATTTCTCTTGAGAGCTCATGATTGGGGCATGAATATAACATTGACTTAAGCCTCCCCCAAGCTTGAGCAATGCTTTCTCCTTCGTGAGGCCAAAAATTATATATATAATTACGATCATGATGAACAAGATGCATAGGATAAAACTTCTGAACGTAACTACTCACAAAGCATATTCATGTCCATAATCAGAGGGGTATTAATATGCATAATGGATCTGAACATACGATCTTCCACCAAGTAAACCAACTAGCATCAACTACAAGGAGTAATCGACACTACTAGCAACCCACATGTACCAATCTGAGGTTCGGATACAAAGATTGGATACAAGAGATGAACTAGGGTTTGAGATGAGATGGTGCTGGTGAAGATATTGATGGATATTGACCCCCTCCCGTTGAGAGGATCGTTGGTGATGATGATGGTGATGATTTCCCCCTCCCCGAGGGAAGTTTCCCCGGCAGAACAGCTCTGCCGGAGCCCTAGATTGGTTCCGCCAAGGTTCCGCCTCGTGGCGGCGGAGTTTCTTCTCCAAAGCTCACTTATTATTTTCTCTCGGACGAAAGACCTCATATAGCAGAAGATGGGCATCGGAGGGCCACCAGGGAGCCCACGAGGCAGGGGGCGCGCCCAGGGGGGTAGGGCGCCCCCCCACCCTCGTGGCCAGGGTGCACTACAAAAAAAGACACATCCATGACATTTTGGGCCGAACAAATTTTTTTCCTGTCATACATATGACACTTCTATGACGATAATTGTGACAACACCTGGTATCATCATAGATGTGCCGGGCTCCTACTTCTATGACGAAAAATCATGACAGAAAATGGGCTTTTCGTCCTGGGCGGGCCGGAGACGCAGCTGCATGACATTCTTTGGGCCGTCCATGACGGAAAAAACCGTGGTAGAAGCAAGGGCGAGGAAAATTTCGGGGAGTTCCCAGTTATGGTGGGAGGTCGGGGGGCGAGCGATGCGCGTTTCTCTCATACACGTACGCGCGTGTGTGTGAGGCATTGGCTCTAACTGAACCCGAGCGAGGCGTTGGGCTCTAACTGAACCCGAGCGATTGCAGTGCAGGCTACGCGTTACTAAACCCGAGCGATCAATCGATGGCTGTTAACTGAACCCGATCGAGCGATTCCTTCGCTATTGCTGCTAACTGAAGCCGATCGATTGGATGAACAATGAGCGTTGCGGGGGGGTTGGATGAACAATGAGCGGTGGCGTTGCCTCTAGATGAACAAGACCCCGTGGTGTGGTGGAGGGCTGGATGAACAGTAGACGATGGAGGGGTGCCCGTGGAGGGGTGGTTGAACAGGACCCCGTGGTGTGAATGGCTGGATGAATAGTATACGGTGGAGGGGTGCCCCTGGAGGGGTGGTTGAACAATAGCCAGTGGAGTAGCGCACGGTGGAGGCTAGATGAACAGGAGCCTGTGGAGGCTCGAGGAGGTCGACGGTGGAGATGAACAGTATCCTGTGGAGTCCCGTTTTGCGGTACGCCACACCCCTCCCATGAACAGGACCCCCGTTTCGACCGTAGGAGGTCTGTTTCATCCGTTTTGCGGTACGCCACACCCCTCCCGATCAACATGACCCCTGTTTCGACCGTAGGAGGTCCGTTTCCTCCGTTTCGCGATACGCCAGACCCCCCCCCCCCCCCCCCGATCAACAGGACCCCGTTCTGAACGTAGGAGGTCTGTTTCCTCCATTGTGCGGTACGCCATGCCTCGTTTCCATCGCCTGTTCTGTCCAAGCCCTCCCGATGAACACGACCACGCATTCCGTTCCGACCCAGCCGGTTGGCTCCCACGCGTTCTGTTGCCTCCCGATGAACACGACGCATTCCGTTGCCTCCACATGAACACGGCGCATTCCGTTGCCTCCCCATGAACACGACGACGATGCTGTTTCTCCGTTCCAACCCAGCCAAGTACACGAGCCCTGGCCGTACGTATGCGCGAGTAGGCGTTCGAGACCCCGCCCGTATGTACACATACGTGGCCGTATTTTCTTTCTTGCACCCTAGCCGCTGTACGTATGTGTACATGCTACGTGCGCGCCTCTACTACGACACGTACGCGCCTCTACTGCGACACGTGCGCGCCTCTACATCCACTAGTATATATGTACGTACAGGTTCACGACCAGAATGACAACGCTACGTACGCTTCGACCAGGTGGGTCCCGACTGTCAGGCACTTCCTTGCGTGCGAAGATGTAGCTGGTGGGTCCCAGCAGTCAGGGGGCGAATCGTTTTTTTTGCCCGGACGCACTTCCTTGCATGCGAAGATGTAGCTGGTGGGTTCCAGCAGTCAGGGGGGTGAATCGTTTTTTTTTGCCCGGACGCACTTCCTTGCATGCGAAGATGTAGCTGGTGGGTCCCAGCAGTCAGGGGGAAAAGTTTTTTCACGAAATACAGTGGCCCGTCCGGTGGGTCCCAGCTGTCAGGTGAAGGAATCATTATTTTTCGCGTAATAAGGAGGCACTTCCTTGCTACGGCCGTGGACCCAGCTGTCAGCCTCTCCACGTAGAGTCCACGTCCGATGGAAGTCATTCCTTGACCACATTGACCACGCCGCGCTGAGAGCACCAGGGCGGTGGACGACGGCGAGGCCTAGGAAGGGGACGACGCGGAGCCGGGGAAGACGCGGCAGTGGAAGCCCGCGCGGAGAGGAGTATGAGGGTTCACTGGTTCGGCTGCGGTGTGAGGCTGTCGTCGCCGCAGGGCCTGGCCAGCGGTGGGAATAGTAGGGGGCGGTGAGGCCTCCGTGGCAGCACATCCGGCCACGGGAGGCAGGAGCATGCGGCATGACCGACACTGCTTTGGGCGGCTGGAGCAAGAAGACCTGAAGGTTGAAGAAGCACTACGGCCGTTGGATGGACATCGTACAGTCACTGGAGCTAGAATCGTTTATATTGACTAAGTTGACAAAGCCCTCCGTCCCCGTCAACTTAGTAGGCCCACAAGTCAGCCTCCCACCAAGGTGGGTCCCAGCTAGTAGGGGGTATTCATTTTTTTGTGCGTAATAAGCAGGCACTTCCGGTGGGTCCGAGCTGACAGCGGGGGGAACATTTTTTTCGCGAAATACGGTGGCCCATCGGGTGGGTCCCAGCAGTCAGGGGCAAATGTTTTTTTCACGAAGTACTGGTGGGCGTTTGGTGGGTCCCTGCTGTCAGGTGGAGGAATAATTATTTTCCGCGTAATAAGGAGGCACTTCCTTGCGGCTGCCGTGGACCCAGCGGTCAGCCTCTCCACGTACAATATTCTTCCGATTTAATTCGGTCGTTGACCACATTGACCACGCTGCGCCGAGAGCACCACGGCGGTGGACGACAGCGAGGCCTAGGAAGGGGACGACATGGAGCCGGGGAAGACGCGGCAGTGGATGCCCACACGGAGAGGAGTATGAGGGTTCACTGGTTCGGCTGCGCTACCATCGCCGCAGAATAACAGGGGGTGTGGGTGAGTGGAGTGGAGGGATGGCTTGGCCAGCGGTGGGAGTAGTATGGGGGCGGTGAGGCCTCCGCGGCAGCACAACCGTCCACAGGAGGCAGGAGCAGGCGGCATGACTGGCGCTACTTTGGGCGGCTGGAGCAAGAAGACCAGAGGTTGAAGAAGCACTACGGCCGTTGGATGGACATCATACGGTCAGTGAGCTAGAATCGTGCATATTGACTAAGTTGACAAAGCCATTCGTCCCCGTCAACTTAGTAGGCCCACTATACTGGGTCCCAGCTAGCAGGGGGTATTCATTTTTTGTGCGTAATAAGGAGGCACTTCCTTGCATGCGAAGATATAGCTGGTGGGTCCGAGCTGTCAGCGGTGGTAACGTTTTTTTGCGAAATACAGAGGCCCTTTCGGTGGGTCCCGGATGTCAAATGGAGGAATCATTATTTTGCGCGTAATAAGGAGGCATTTCCTTGCGTGCGGTCGTGGACCCAGCTGTCAGCCTCTCCACATACAGTCCACTTCAGATGCATGTCGGTCCTTGACCACAGTGACCATGCCACACCGAGAGCACCAGGGCGGTGGACGACGGCGAGGCCTAGGAAGGGAACGACACGGAGGCAGGGAAGACTCAGCGGCTGTTTTTGTTTCCCACGCTGAGGGGAGTAAGACTGTACGAGGGTTTACTGGTTCGTCTTCCGTCGCCGGAGAATAATAGCAGGTGTGGGTGAGTAGAGGGATGGCTAGGCTAGCGATGGGAGTATGGTGGGCGGTGAGGTCTGCGCGACAGCACAGCCGGCCACGGGGAGGAGGGAGCAGGCAGTCTCGCCGGCGCTTGTTTGAGCGGCTGGAGCAGGAAGAGCAGAGATTGAAGAAGCACGACAACCGTTGGATGGACATCCAACAGTATACAGGCCATCTGTGGAAAGCCTCAAATCTATGGAAAATAGCATATAGCCCATCTGCCATTATTTCAAATAATTTACAGCCCATTTGCTAATTCTTACGGGTTTTTTGGAGCCCATATTCTTTTTGTTAGCATTACAACCCATATAGTGGCCACGGTTAAAAAATTATACGAAATTTTGAATAGGTCGGTGCGGTCTGAACTGTTTTTAATCCCGAAATTTTGAGTCACATTCAGACTGATTTTAAAAATAAATGTATATCAATATAAAATCCAATAAATTGTCCACGCGTAAAAATCAATGCAATTTAAAATCTCAAAATGAAAAAAAGATATCTGAAACGAATTGCCAGTTTCATGTGTTTTAAAAATGTACAACCCATTTCTCATTACTGATAGGCCATTTTCTTGGCCAGCCGAATGAAGCTCTCCTCGTCTTGAAAGATTTGCAGCCCAACAGGCCTGATAAAGCGAATTACTTGACAAATCACAAAAAAACTGGGCTAGCCATTTTCAGAAAGAAAAAAAACTACTAGGCTGATCTGTGGTAAACATAAAAGAAAAGGCTGTCTAGACAGGCCAGAGTATCCCACACAGCCCAGTTGACACCCTGCTTCTGTCTCAAAAACAAATTAGATAAATGCCACTCCAATTATGGTGATTCATAAAAATGCCACTGCAATTTCCAAACTTTGAAAAATGCCACTGGAATTTTTGCAAACTTAAAAGAATGCCACTGCAGTTTGCAAACTTTGAAAAACGCCACTCCAGACTTCGAAAAATGCCACTAGAAATGGCATGAAATGGCATTTTTCAAAGTTTGGAAATTGCAGTGGCATTTCTCGGATACACCAGATTTGGAGTGACATTTATCAAATTAACCCAAAACAAAAATAACTGGGCGAGCTGCTGGGTCCCTGGTGTCAGCCGCTCGTTGTGCAATTCTCTCGTTTATTGACTACGTTGACAATGGCATGGGACTCAGATGTCAAAAATCCACTAGGAGTAGCCATTTTTTGTATTGGCTTGAAATAAGGAGGTGTTGGGGAACGTAGTAATTTCAAAAAAATTCCTACGCACACGCAAGATCATGGTGATGCATAGCAACGAGAGGGGAGAGTGTGATCTACGTACCCTTGTAGACCGACAGCGGAAGCGTTATGACAACGCGGTTGATGTAGTCGTACGTCTTCACGGCCCGACTGATCAAGCACGGAAACTACGGCACCTCTGAGTTTTAGCACACGTTCAGCTCGATGACGATCCCCGGACTCCGATCCAGCAAAGTGTCGGGGAAGAGTTCCGTTAGCACGACGGCGTGGTGACGATCTTGATGTTCTACTGTCGATGGGCTTCACCTAAGCACCGCAACAATATTATCGAGGATTATGGTGGAAGGGGGCACCGCACACGGCTAAGAAAACGATCACGTGGATCAACTTGTGTGTCTAGGGGTGCCCCCTGCCCCCGTATATAAAGGAGCAAGGGGAGGAGGCCGGCCGGCCCTATGGCGCGCCAAGGAGGAGGAGTCCTCCTCCTAGTAGGAGTAGGACTCCCCTCTTTCCTACTCCTACTAGGAGGGGGAAAGGAAGGGGGGAGAAGGAAAGGGGGGCGCCGCCCCCCTCTCCTAGTCCAATTCGGACCAGGGGGAGGAGGCGCGCGGCCCACCCTGGCTGCTCTTCTCTCTCTCCACTAAGGCCCATAAGGCCCATTACTTCTCCCGGGGGGGTTCCGATAACCCTCCGGCACTCCGGTTTTCTCCGAAATCACCCGGAACACTTCCGGTGTCCGAATATAGCCGTCCAATATATCAATCTTTATGTCTCAACCATTTCGAGACTCCTCGTCATGTCCGTGATCACACCCGGGACTCCGAACTAACTTTGGTACATCAAAACTCATAAACTCATAATATAACTGTCATCGAAACCTTAAGCGTGCGGACCCTACGGGTTCGAGAACAATGTAGACATGACCGAGACATGTCTCCGGTCAATAACCAATAGCGGAACCTGGATGCTCATATTGGCTCCCACATATTCTACGAAGATCTTTATCGGTCAGACCGCATAACAACATACGTTGTTCCCTTTGTCATCGGTATGTTACTTTCCCAAGATTCGATCGTCGGTATCTCAATACCTAGTTCAATCTCGTTACCGGCAAGTCTCTTTACTTGTTTCGTAATACATCATCTCGCAACTAACTCATTAGTTGCAATGCTTGCAAGGCTTATGTGATGTGCATTACCGAGAGGGCCCAGAGATACCTCTCCGACAATCGGAGTGACAAATCCTAATCTCAAAATACGCCAACCCAACATTTACCTTTGGAGACACCTGTAGAGCTCCTTTATAATCACCCAGTTACGTTGTGACGTTTGGTAGCACACAAAGTGTTCCTCCAACAAACAGGAGTTGCATAATCTCATAGTCATAGGAACATGTATAAGTCATGAAGAAAGCAATAGCAACATACTAAACGATTGGGTGCTAATCTAATGGAATGGGTCATGTCAATCACATCATTCTCCTAATAATGTGATCCCGTTAATCAAATGACAACACATGTCTATGGTTAGGAAACATAACCATCTTTGATTAACAAGCTAGTGAAGTAGAGGCATACTAGTGACGTTTAGTTTCTCTATGTATTCACACAAGTATTATGTTTCTGGATAATACAATTCTAGCATGAATAATAAACATTTATCATGATATAAGGAAATAAAATAATAACATTATTATTGCCTCTAGGGCATATTTCCTTCAGTCTCCCACTTGCACTAGAGTCAATAATCTTGATTACACACTAATGATTCTAACACCCATGGAGCTTTGGTGATGATCATGTTTTGCTCGTGGAAGAGGCTTAGTCAACGGGTCTGCAACATTCAGATCCGTATGTATCTTGCAAATCTCTATGTCTCCCACCTGGACTAGATCCCAGATGGAATTGAAGCGTCTCTTGATGTGCTTGGTTCTCTTGCGAAATCTGGATTCCTTTGCCAAGGCAATTGCACCAGTATTGTCACAAAAGATTTTCATTGGACCCGATACACTAGGTATGACACCTAGATCGGATATGAACTCCTTCATCCAGACTCCTTCGTTTGCTGCTTCCGAAGCAGCTATGTACTCCGCTTCACATGTAGATCCCGCCACAACGCTTTGTTTAGAACTGCACCAACTGACAGCTCGACCATTTAATGTAAATATGTATCCGGTTTGCGATTTAGAATCGTCCGGATCAGTGTCAAAGCTTGCATCAACGTAACCATTTACGATGAGCTCTTTGTCACCTCCATATATGAGAAACATATCCTTAGTCCTTTTCAGGTATTTCAGGATGTTCTTGACCGCTGTCCAGTGATCCACTCCTGGATTACTTTGGTACCTCCCTGCTAGACTTATAGCAAGACACACATCAGGTCTGGTACACAGCATTGCATACATGATAGAGCCTATGGCTGAAGCATAGGGAACATCTTTCATTTTCTCTCTATCTTCTGCATTGGTCAGGCATTGAGTCTTGCTCAATTTCACACCTTGTAACACAGGCAAGAATCCTTTCTTTGCTTGATCCATTTTGAACTTCTTCAACATTTTGTCAACGTATGTGCTTTGTGAAAGTCCAATTAAGCGTCTTGATCTATCTCTATAGATCTTAATGCCCAATATGTAAGCAGCTTCACCGAGGTCTTTCATTGAAAAAATCTTATTCAAGTATCCCTTTATGCTATCCAGAAATTCTATATCATTTCCGATTAGTAATATGTCATCTACATATAATATCAGAAATGCTACACAGCTCCCACTCACTTTCTTGTAAATACAGGCTTCTCCAAACATCTGTACAAAACCAACTGCTTTGATTACACTATCAAAGCGTTTATTCCAACTCTGAGAAGCTTGCACCAGTCCATAAATGGATCGCTGGAGCTTGCATACTTGTTAGCTCCCTTTGGATCGACAAAACCTTCCGGTTGCATCATATACAACTCTTCTTCCAGAAATCCATTCAGGAATGTAGTTTTGACATCCATCTGCCAAATTTCATAATTATAAAATGCGGCAATTGCTAACATGATTCGGACAGACTTCAGCATCGCTACGGGTGAGAAGGTCTCATCGTAGTCAATCCCTTGAACTTGTCGAAAACCTTTTGCGACAAGTCGAGCTTTGTAGACAGTAACATTACCGTCAGCGTCAATCTTCTTCTTGAAGATCCATTTATTCTCAATTGCTTGCCGATCTTTGGGCAAGTCAACCAAAGTCCATACTTTGTTCTCATACATGGATCCCATCTCAGATTTCATGGCTTCAAGCCATTTTGCGGAATCTGGGCTCACCATCGCTTCTCCATAGTTCGTAGGTTCATCATGATCTAGTAGCATGACTTCCAGAACAGGATTACCGTACCACTCTGGTGCGGATCTTACTCTGGTTGATCTACGAGGTTCAGTAGTATCTTGTTCTGAAGTTTCATGATCATCATCATTAGCTTCCTCACTAATTGGTGTAGGTGTCATAGAAACTGTTTTTTGTGATGTGCTACTTTCCAATAAGGGAGCAGGTACAGTTACCTCGTCAAGTTCTACTTTCCTCCCACTCACTTCTTTCGAGAGAAACTCCTTCTCTAGAAAATTTCCGAATTTAGCAACAAAAGTCTTGCCTTCGGATCTGTGATAGAAGGTGTATCCAATAGTTTCCTTTGGATATCCTATGAAGACACATTTCTCCGATTTGGGTTCGAGCTTATCAGGTTGAAGCTTTTTCACATAAGCATCGCAGCCCCAAACTTTCAGAAACGACAACTTTGGTTTCTTTCCAAACCACAGTTCATAAGGCGTCGTCTCAACGGATTTTGATGGTGCCCTATTTAACGTGAATGCGGCCGTCTCTAGAGCATAACCCCAAAACGATAGTGGTAAATCAGTAAGAGACATCATAGATCGCACCATATCAAGTAAAGTACAAGTACGACGTTCGGACACACCATTACATTGTGGTGTTCCGGGTGGCTTGAGTTGCGAAACTATTCCGCATTGTTTCAAATGTACACCAAACTCGTAACTCAAATATTCTCCTCCATGATCAGATCGTAGGAATTTTATTTTCTTGTTACGATGATTTTTAACTTCACTTTGAAATTCTTTGAACTTTTCAAATGTTTCAGACTTATGTTACATTAAGTAGATATACCCATATCTGCTTAAGTCATCTGTGAAGGTGAGAAAATAACGATATCCGCCACGAGGATCAACATTCATCGGACCACATACATCTGTATGTATGATTTCCAACAAATCTGTTGCTCTCTCCATAGTACTGGAGAACGGTGTTTTTGTCATCTTACCCATAAGGCACGGTTCGCAAGTACCACGCGATTCATAGTCAAGTGGTTCCAAAAGTCCATCAGTATGGAGTTTCTTCATGCGCTTTATACCGATATGACCTAAACGGCAGTGCCACAAATAAGTTGCACTATCATTATCAAGTCTGGATCTTTTGGCTTCAACATTATGAATATGTGTGTTACTACTATCGAGATTCAATAAGAATAGACCACTCTTTAAGGGTGCATGACCATAAAAGATATTACTCATATAAATAGAACAACCATTATTCTCTGATTTAAATGAATAACCGTCTCGCATCAAACAAGATCCAGACATAATGTTCGTGCTCAACTCTGGCACCAAATAACAATTATTTAGGTCTAATACTAATCCCAAAGGTAGATGTAGAGGTAGTGTGCCGACCGCGATCACATCGACTTTGGAACCATTTCCCACGCGCATCGTCACCTCGTCCTTAGCCAATCTTCGCTTAATCCGTAGTCCCTGTTTCGAGTTGCAAATGTTAGCAACAGAACCAGTATCAAATACCCAGGTGCTACTGCGAGCATTAGTAAGGTACACATCAATAACATGTATATCACATATACCTTTGTTCACCTTGCCATCCTTCTTATCCGCCAAATACTTGGGGCAGTTCCGCTTCCAGTGACCAGTCTGCTTGCAGTAGAAGCACTCAGTTTCAGGCTTAGGTCCAGGTTTGGGTTTCTTCACTTGAGCAGCAACTTGCTTGATGTTCTTTTTGAAGTTCCCCTTCTTCTTCCCTTTGCCTTTTTTCTTGAAACTAGTGGTCTTGTTGACCATCAACACTTGATGCACCTTCTCGATTTCTACCTCCGCAGCTTTCAGCATTGCGAAGAGCTCGGGAATAGTCTTATTCATCCCTTGTGTCGGTGTACTAGAGTAGGGGTACCCTAGTATCCCGAACTTGTGCACGGGCAGTCGCAGCATCCCGCGGCAAGGCTTGCTGGGTGACCGCCAAGGTCCTCTGTGGTTCCTTTCGAGCCATTCAAGAACAAAGTATCCAAGCCAAGGAGACAAGACCCCGGCAAGAGGAGCTTGCCGGGAAGGCCAACCAAGGCATCTCAAGGAACTTGCCGCGACGCACCACCCGTCCCGGCAAGGCCCGGTGAGCGACAAGCTCCCGGACGCGACAAGACAACGACCGCGGCAAGGCGCTTGCCACGGCAAGCCCCCACTCTGTACCTGCGCTCCAGCACATCCACCAACGTGTCGCTCTGGGACCCTTCTAGGCGTACGTGGCGGGAGGCTGTGCAGCCAACGGTACACGATGGCAAGCGGCACTGACAAGATTGCCATCATGGCGAGCGGTGGCTTCCCTAGCTGTCCCTTTTGCACTATTTGGGCGACGCAGACAGGCATTTAATGCCCTTGTCCCCTGCCGTTAGGGTTAGGTATGATACACTGTAGCAGGCGGCGGTGCCAACCGCAACGCCTTTCCGTTTTTACCCTTGTTTATGTTGCCACTTGTCGGTGACCCCTTGAGCATATAAAAGGAGGCCCATGCGCAACGTAGGGGGGGAGGTCAGAGGGAAAGAGAACACTCACGCTCAGTCTCGTTAGCTGCTGGTGTGTACTGTAGCACTCAGCGCTCCCGAGCAAGAACTCAATACAAACCACAAAGCAGGAGTAGGGTTTTACGCATCCGTGCGGCCCGAACCTGGGTAAACTGCTCGTGTGATTCGCCTCGATCTGCTCTTCGTGCGATCTCCGCCCCCCTGCCGAACCGAAAGGGGCTCGATCCGCCGGTCCCATAGGTGTTCGTGGATTAGCACCCCCGACATCTTTGGCGCGCCAGGTAGGGGAGCGTCGAGGTTGTGTGAACCTGATCCGGCGTTCGCACGAGCTAAATCTGCATCGTCCTCATCGACATGCCGCCGAAGAAGAAGGCTTCGGAGGTGGCCGCTCCGTCCGCGCCGAACCCACCATCGCCAGAGCAAACGGCTGGTGGGGGAGACGCCGGCGGAAGAACGGGCATCGACGAGGGAGCTCACGGTGCTGCCAGGCCCAAAGACAAGGCTGCGCTGCCCATCGGCGGCGCGGTCGGCTCGCACAACGACCGGGCGCACTCCAAGACCTCGGTGTCCGTACATGCACCGCGCCCATCCCAGGAGGCGCGAGACCGGCAGCGTCATGATACTCACGGTACCATACGTTTGCTGGACCAAGATCGAGCTGGTGGATCGCGGAGTGCTCAAGACCAGCATGCACGCCAACGTGCTGGCGCGAGCGGGGCGCGGTCGCCTGGACGAGATACTGCTCCTTCTAACATGGTTAGAAGTCCGAGCATATCCCGCTCCTCGCACCGTTCGCCGCCGCCACCCGCCACTTCAGCAGAAGCTTTGGCGCGAGCTCAACTGCTCCTAGACTACCCTCCAGCGGCAGACAAGATCGACGACTGGAGGGCCACCATTCAGAGTCTCATCGGCTTCGCCAACGGCGACAATCCACGGCAGCCGAGTACATCGCAGCCGTGGCAAGTCAGCCAGGCACGAGCCGGTGGCGACAAGACCGGTGAGGGTACAACCACCATGCACTCTCCGCCCCGAAGGCCAAGATCGCCGACTCGCCAGATCCACCTAGACAGCGACTCCACCGCGTCATCAGATCCCCGAGCTCGTCGCGATCAGCGCCAAGTTCTTCACGAACGACAGCAAGAAGACGCTCGTACTCGCATCGAGCGCCGAAGAAAAGCGCGGCGTCAATCAGACCAGCGCGCTGGGCCCTCTATCAACATGCATGCGCCAGGGGAACCAGGCGACTTGCCGTACGCGGTAGGTTGCCCTGCGTTTACCCGTGAGCTGCGGCAAGTCCAGTGGCCCAGCAGGAAGAATTTCAAGCCAGACGTACCGGAGAAGTACGACGGCAAGTCGCATCTGTCGGAGTTCCTCAGCATCTACACCATCGCGGTGCAAGCTGCCGGGGGGCGGGACGACAAGATCCTTGCCAACTACTTCCCGCTGGTGCTCAAGCCCAACGTCAGGTCCTGGCTCATGCATTTGCCGGACAACTCTATATCCTCCTGGGCAGACCTTTACCATCAGTTTGTCGGCGCCTTTACAGGCCGCCACAAACCTCATGGCCAAGAGAGTGACCTTCACCTGCTCGCCCAGAAGGAAGGAGAGCCCCTGCGCAAGTACATTCAGAGATTCAGCCGTGTACAGCACAACATCCCAAATGTCCACCCTGCCGCGGTCATCAGCGTGTTCCATCAGAACATGCGTAACCGCAGGATGCGGGAGGAGATGGCGATGTGCAAGATCAGAGACGTCAGTGAGCTGTATGCCCTGGCCGACAAGTGTGCACGTGCTGAGGAAGGGAGGAAACTCCCCGGAGAGAATACAGGAGCAGGAGGATCTGACAGCGAGGATGCCGCCCCGGCAAAGAAAAACCGGCGGCGGAACAACAGGAAGAAGAAAGGCAAAGATGTGCTAGTCGTTGAGCAGTCCGGCAACGAAGGTGGCACCAAGAAAGCCAAAGCTGGTAGCGCCGGCAAGGAGATTGCCGCATGCACCAACTGCCAGGCTGTGGTGGTCGCCGACAAGCAGGACGGCACCGACAAGCAGTACTGCAAGATCCACCGCACCAAGGGCCATGACCTCCAGAGCTGCAAGAAGGTCGAGCAGCTTGTCTAGCAGCAAAAGGCTGAATACGAGTGACGCGACGAGGAGAGGGCCCAAGGAGGCGCTGGAGAATCTGGCAAGAAGCGCGCCGGCCGGGGAGGACGCCGCGGCAAGGCCAAGCAGCGGCAAGGAGACACACCTCCCCGCGGCCGCGACAAGGATGAAGATGACGACGACGACGAAGACATGGATGATGTCGAGACCAGTGAGCAGGAGTTCCAGAAAGCCACAGAGGTCTTGTGCGTTGACGGCGGTGCTTCTCTGCATACTTCGCACCGCCAACTCAAGCAGTGGGTGCGGGAAGTCAATGTGGCAGAACCACCTGTCAAGTCACGCAAGCTTCTGAAATGGTCCAGCACGCCTATCATCTTTGATATTGAGGACCACCCTGATCGCACAACTGCGGTCGGGTGCTTGCCGATGTTGGTTTCACCAACTATCCGCAACCTCAAGGTCACTAACATGCTAGTTGACGGCGGGGCCGGCTTGAACCTGATCTCCTCCGCTGTACTCCAGAAACTCCAGATCCCTGACAGTGAGCTTGAAGAGACCGGCACATTCCAAGGAATCAACCCGGGAAGGAGCAAGCCGAAGGGGAAGGTCACGTTGCCAGTAACATTTGGCAGCGAGTTGAACTTCAGGACTGAGAGGGTCACTTTTGACGTTGTCGATTTTCCATTGCCTTACAATGGGATACTCGGCCGTCCAGCACTCGCTAAGTTCATGGCAGCCTCTCACTACGCATACAACATGCTGAAGATGCCAGGCCCGATAAGCATCATCTCTGTCCTTGGCGACAAGAAGGATGCTCTTATCTGCGCCGACAAGATCTACCGGGAAGCGGCAGCCGCAACAGACCGCATGTCACTTGCCGTTGAAGCTCCCGGGGGGAAGAAGAAGACCAAGTCCCCCAAGAGTTCTGATGCCCACTCCGGCAAGCACACCTCTTTGGAGTGCTGCGCTACCGTCGAGGACGCACCATCGAGCTCCATCGGCAAGTGTAAGAAGGCAATGGCGGCTCCGCCAGAGACCAAGAAAGTGTCCGCCAAGGAGGACGGCACTGGTGGTACCTTCACCATCAGCGCCACTCTTGACCCTAAATAGGAAAGCGCGCTCATTGCTTTCTTGCGGGCGAACGTCGACGTGTTTGCGTGGCAACCGTCTGACATCCCCGGTGTTCCCAGGAAAGTAATTGAGCACCATCTTGTCGTTTGTCCTCATGCGCGGCCCGTCAAGCAGAAGGTCAGGAAGCAAGCAGTGGAGCGCCAAGAATTCATCACAGAAGAGATCAAGAAATTGGAAGCAGCAGGCCTTGTCAGAGGAGTGCTCCATCCTACGTGGTTGGCCAATCCTGTAGTCATGCGCAAGGCAAACGGGAAATGGAGGCTTTGTATCGACTTTACCGATGTTAATAAAGCTTGTTCCAAAGACCCATTTCCCTTGCCGCGCATTGACCAGATTGTTGACTCCACGGCCGAATGTGACTTGCTTTCATTTCTTGACGCATACTCAGGATACCATCAAATCTTCATGGCAGAAGAAGATGAGGAGAAGACCGCATTCATCACCCCATGTGGCACGTACTGTTTCATACGGATGCCTTTCGGTTTAAAGAATGCTGGTTCAACATTTGCAAGGGTAGTTCATGTCGCTCTAGAGCCACAAATGCATAGAAATGTGGAAACCTACATGGATGACATAGTGGTCAAGAGCAAGGACAAGGCAACCCTAATTCAAGATTTAGACGAGACCTTTGCAAATCTGCGCAAGATAAACCTCAAGCTCAACCCAGAGAAGTGTGTGTTCAGAGTCCCCTCCGGCAAGCTTCTCGGGTTCTTCGTGTCTCAGCGGGGAATTGAAGCCAATCCCGACAAGATCAAGGCCATTGAGCAGATCGAAGCACCAAAGCGCGTCAAGGATGTACGAAGACTTGCCGGTTGCGTGGCTGCTCTCAGCAGGTTTATCTCTCGGTCTGCTGAGCGCGCCCTGCCGTTTTTCAAAATTTTGAAAAAGGCAGGTCCAATGAAATGGACTCCGGAAGCGGAGGTTGCGCTGCAGGACTTGAAGAGATACCTGTCCTCCACTCCAACACTTGTCGCACCTAAGCCACAAGAGAAGTTGCTGCTGTATATAGCGGCAACCAATCAAGTGGTTAGTGCTGCGTTAGTAGCAGAGAGGGAGGCAGATGACGAGCCAGCAACTACGGCAGGCGCATCCAGCGACAAGCAGGGGGCTTCCCCGACAAGCTCTGGTCCCGACAAAGATGGATCTGCGCAGGTGCGCGAGGAGATACAGAAGAGAATGGTGCAGCGCCCAGTTTACTTTGTCAGTTCCCTTCTGCAGGGGGCTAGGTCAAGGTACTCTGGTGTGCAGAAATTGCTTTTCGGCCTTCTCATGGCCTCGAGAAAGCTGCACCATTACTTCCAAGCACATGAGATCACAGTTGTCACTCGCTTTCCGCTGAAGAGGATTCTACAGAATCCAGAAGCAACAGGCAGGATTGTTGAGTGGGCACTGGAACTGTCAAGCTTTAGCCTCAAGTTTGAGAGTACTTCAACTATCCAAAGCAGAGCATTGGCAGAATTCATAGCAGAGTGGACGCCAACACCAGATGAAGAAATTCCAGAAACGAGCATCCCCGTCAAGGAAGCAAGCAAAGAGTGGCTCATGTACTTTGACGGTGCCTTCTCGCTGCAAGGCGCCGGTGCTGGCGTGCTGCTTGTCGCACCCACCGGAGAGCACCTCAAGTACGTAGTCCAGATGCACTTTCCCAAGGAGCAAGCGACAAACAATACTGCAGAGTATGAAGGCTTGCTTGCCGGTCTCAGGATTGCGGCAGACCTTGGGATCAAGAAGCTCATTGTCAGGGGTGACTCGTAGCTTGTCGTCCGCCAGGTGAACAAGAGTTATCAGAGTCCGTTGATGGAAGCCTACGTTGACGAAGTGAGAAAGCTAGAAGAGCACTTTGATGGCCTACAGATGGAGCATGTTCCAAGAGCTCAGAACGACATTGCCGATGGCCTGTGAAAGTGCGCCGCACTTAAGTTACCTGTGGAACCAGGGATCTTTGTGCTCAAGCTGACTCGACCGTCCGTAACACCATCAACTGGACAGAGCAAGAAGAGGAAGTTGATTTCTGGTGACTATTTTCTGGCAGAGCTTCCCGAAGCCGCCGCCAAGAAGGTCCCCAAGATCAACACCAAGAGTGCTGAGGAGCAGTCTGCTCCAGCAAGCCCTAGGGTTTGTTCCGTTGAAGCAGAGGCTCCTGACAAGTTTTGCTCCGGCAAGCTTGCCGGGGAACGTCAAGCTCCGGCTGAGCCGCAGGTTCTCGCTGTAGAAGCGGATGTTCCCGCAGCAGCAGATATGCCTTTAGTCCTTGTTGTCGAGCCACAAGCTCCAGCATGGGCACAGCAGATTGTCCGTTTCCTTCAGACAGGAGAACTTCCCGAAGAGCAAGAAGAAGCGGAAAGAGTAGCCCGACAGTCAAGTATGTACCAGTTTGTCAATAACACACTGTACAGAAGAAGACTCAACGGTGTGAAATTGAAGTGTATTCACCGGGAAGATGGACAAAAGCTGTTGGTAGAGATACATGGAGGCATATGTGGTCACCACATTGGCGCAAGAGCACTTGCCGGCAAAGCATTCCGTCAAGGTTTCTTTTGGCCGACAGCCCTCCAGGATGCAACTGCACAAGTAACCAAGTGTGAAGCGTGCCAGTTCCATTCCAAGCAGATACACCAGCCAGCTCAAGCTCTCCAGACGATCCCTTTATCCTGGCCATTTTCGGTCTGGGGGCTCGGCATCCTCGGCCCCTTTCCCCGAGCAGTCGGGGGCTTTGAGTACTTGTATGTTGCAATCGACAAGTTCACAAAGTGGCCGGAAGTGGAAGCAGTGAGGAAGGTGACAGCACAGTCAGCAGTCAAGTTCTTCAGGTCGATTGTTTGCCGCTTCAGGATCCTAACAGGATAATCACCGGCAACGGTACGCAATTCACGAGCCGCACCTTCATGCAATACGTCCAAGATCTTGGCGCCAAGGTCTACTTCGCTTCTGTTGCTCACCCGAGAAGCAACGGTCAAGCGGAGAGGGCAAATGCTGAAGTGCTGTGTGGGCTCAAGACCAGAACTTTCGACAGGCTGCACAAGTGCGGAAGGAACTGGATCGAGGAGCTACTGGTGGTTCTTTGGTCGATCAGGACGACGCCAAATCGAGCCACTGGCCGGACACCTTTCGCTCTAGTCTATGGAGCAGAGGCAGTTCTCCCCACGGAACTCGTATACGGGTCACCTCGAGTGCTCGCTTATGATGAGCTTGAGCAAGAGCAGCTGCGACAAGATGACGCGCTACTCCTTGAGGAAAACCGTCTTCAGGCTGCTGTACGAGCTGCTCGCTACCAGCAAGCTTTGCGCCGCTACCATAGCCGCAAAGTTAACGCCAGAAGTCTCGAGGAAGGCGACCTTGTTCTTCGGCGTGTTCAGTCCGCCAAGAATTCCAACAAGTTGACGCCAAAGTGGGAAGGCCCTTACCGGGTGAAATGAGTCACTAGGCCTGGCGCTGTCCGCCTTGAGACCGAAGATGGCATTCAAGTGAGCAACTCCTGGAACATTGAACATCTTCGCAAGTTTTACCCGTAAGGCGCGGTTGCCGGAACCCGTTCTGACAACCACCTTTTGTACAAGTCTTGCCGCTGTTGCATGTAATCCTTTGTACAAAGCCGGGCGCAGATCCCGTGCATAAAGCTCATGTGCTCCGCATGTCTTGTCAATTTCATGCTTTCTATTTTTTGCATGTGTTACCTGACACTTTTGTGCAGCACTTATCCCCGGTAAGCAACAACGAGCCATAAGGCTCCCTATCTTTATTTTCTCCTCTTCTTTTTTCTCAAGGAAAGGAAGGTTCCCTCGCCCACAAGTTTGCCGGGGGGAAGGGAGAAGATAATGGTATGGACCAGGCATCGTTCAAGAAAGTTTCACCTTGCCGGGAAGCAAACGACAGGAAAGCTAAGTCGCCAAAGTTTGAGCAATCAGATTTTTTAAATTTTTAAGTTATCTTCCTTGAACGACCGTACTTTGTATGGAAAACCTGTGCGCGGAGGAACCAACTCGTAGCTAGTTGCGCCCTTACTTTGTTTCGAGTCCTCTCAACAACTTAAGTGAGCTGCGACTAGTTGCGACAAGGTTTCTTGTCGGCAGCGGCACCGCCAGCAGGCTGCTGACGTCCCGCACTCAGCGCTCGCGGCCAAGGTGCCTGCGCCGGCAAGTTCCCTAAAAGCGTAGGGCAAAAACATACAAAGGAAGGAATCAAGTAAAGGAAATAACATTGCAATCATTACCCAAAATAGAGTTATATTACAAGGTAGCTTGTCGCGGCTCTAATAGATTGTTCTCATAACATGACCAGCAGCGACAAGAAAAGAAGAAAACGGGCGGCCTAGTCTACGCGATCGCCCTCAACCCTCTTGATCCCGCTCACCTTGTCCACAATGGGTGCGACAAGGGTCTTGAGCGCCTCCAGATCAGCATCCGGCGGCAGGGTCCTGAGGACGTTGGTGAGGTTGAGGCCTGGGTTGCGGAAGGCCACCTTCACCAGCACCTTTTGAAGAGCTCCCGCGCAGATCTTGCGCGACTCGTCGGCCAGCTGCTTTGGGATCCTCTCCCGGAGTTGTTGGAGGGTCGTCGCCACGCCTTTGAAGAACGAGGTGAGCTTGGCGCTGGGTTGGAGGTTCTCGTCGGAGGGATACCCGAGATCCTCCATCCCCAGCTGCGCCAGCTCCCTGTCAATATCTGTGGCAACATCTACGAGACCCTCCGTCCAGTGCTCCACATTCTCCCGGAAGGTGCTCTGGGCGGCAGCAGCACTTGCCAGCAGCGCCTTGCCAGCCTTGACCTCCTCCTTCAGGGCCGTCTCCTGCTCCTTGGCACCGTCCAGCGTCTTGGTCAAAGTGGTCAGCTTCAACTCAAGATCTGCGTTGGAGTCCTTGGCGGCGCTAAGCTCCTGGCCCTTCTCGGCGAGACGGGCCTGCAGCTCCGAGTAGCTGTGGGCGTCCTTCTCCCGCTCACGCTTGAGCGCGGCAAGCTCTTCACCGCTCGCCTTGAGATCGGCCTCCAGCTGCGCCACCTTCGTCTCCAGCCCCTTCTTGGTGGCCTCGGCAGCTGCGGCAGCATCCTCTGCTTGCTTGAGGGCTCCGCCAAATGTTCGCTCGCGCGCGGCAAGCTCCTCCTCGTGGCTGTAAAGGTTGACTTTCCACTGCACCAGCTCGCCTTCCTGTGCAGACAGCTTTTCAGCGGCAAGCCGCTGTTGCTCTTCGACTTCAGCCCGCTCGAGGAGGAAGGCCTTCTGCTCCTCGGCAAGTTGCGCCCGCTCCTCTGCCAGGGACCGGAGAGCTTCCTGGTTGTGACCCCGGAGCTCCTACGCGCGCTTCTCGATGTCCACTCCCGCCTTCACGACAAGCGCCTCGCGGGATTCCAGCTTGGCTTGCCGGGAGCGGTAAAGCGACACCAGCTTCCGTAGCAGCCGCTCCTCCTCAGGCTCGCTGCCGCTGTTGCTCGGCGCGTCAACCAGCGCCAGCCCAGCGGAGGCGAGCACCTCTCCGTCAAAGCTCTCTCCTTCGACCGGCGCCCTGGAGCTTGACGCCCAGGGGAGGTTGATGAAGATGCCATCGCCGGCCTTCAAGTAGACGCCTGGCTGGGGCTCTTCGGAGCCCGGCGCTGCGGCAGCGGCGGAGGGATCGGCGGTCGACGTAGCGCCTGGCGCTCCTGCGGCCTCAGGGCCGTCAGTACGATCGCCAGATCCCCCGCCGTCTTCTGCGGCGGCAGCTTTGGCGGCCTCTGCGCCGGCGGGATCATCAGCGCCGGCTGCTTCCTCGGCGGCAGCGGCGTCGTCGGCGGCAACCTCGGTCTCCATCGGCTCCGCAGCAGATGGATCTGACAACCGAAAAAAGGAGAAGAGTCAAGCAAATATCCAAAAAAGAAGATCAAAATAAGAAGAACCCAAGGGAAGTTTTGGAGCAAGAAGATTACCTATGCCGGGTTCTGCGGTCGTGGTCTCCGCCGCCGGGGGGGCGCTGGTGTTGTCCCTTGCCGGAGAGCTCTCCCTTGCCGGAGACTTCTCCCTTGCCAGAGAACTCTCCCTTGCCGGAGATCTCTCCCTTGCCGGAGACCTCTCCCTTGCCGGAGGACTCTCCCTTGGCGTTTCGGGGGCGGCCTCCGGGCGCTCCTGGTGGGGCTGCTCTACTCCTACACAAACCAACAATCAGATATCAGCAAAGCAAGAATCTTCATACGCGCCCAACAGCGGAAAGCGAACCATATACTTACGCTGGGGGCTGCTCTGGAGAATAGTTGCCGTGTCCGGCAAGGTTGTCTCGGACGCATCCCCTGCTGTCGCGGTGGGTTCGTCCTCGATGATAATCACCGGGGCCTTGGCTCTCTTCGCTGCTCTCTGGGCCAGAGTCCTAAGAAGGAAAAGGTTCAGAGTGAAGCAAATGAGATACAAGACAAAATAGCAAGAATTGAAGAACTACGAGTGCAACAAGAGAATCTTACTCTTCTTCTTCCTCGTCGGAGCTGAACGCGGAGAAGTCGAAGTCTGGCTCACGTCCGGCGCGAAGAGGCGGAGAAGTAGATTCCCTTGGCCGCTTGGCAGGAACAGTGGCGGTGGTCTGAGACGACCCCGCTTCGGGTGCCGCCGCAGCGTGAGAAGCGGCAGGAGCAGAAGCGGTGGTCCGGGCGGACCCCGCTCCAGTTGCCGCAGAAGCGTGAGGTGCTCCCGCAGCGACAGTACTTGCCGCGGTGGAGCGTGTCGCGCGGCGCGGTGACTATCGACTCGCCCGCCGCCTCGCTACATCCCCGTCCTTGCGGAGATGCCTTCTTGGTGGAGATGGGGGCTCTGCTTGCGGCGAGCTGTCTGAGGATGAAGAGGAAGAGGAGTTGATCTCCAACGAGCCGCTCGTATCCTCGGCGGGCTCGCTCGACTCGACGTCACGCCCGGCAAGCTCTTTCTTGCCGGCAAGCTCCTCTCGCCCGACGAGCTCTTTTTTGCCGGCGAGCTCCTCTCGCTCGGCACGGCTTGCCGCCTCTGCTGCCTCTGCCTCCTCCACGGTGAACCCAAACTCGCCCGCAGCTGCGGCTGCCGCCGCCTCTTCCAACCTGGTGGCGATGCGTTTCAACTCCGCATCGGTGGTGTCGCGAGTGAGGCCATTCTTCTCGTCGGGGCAGACCGGCACTTCTACCAAGCCGTCGAAGAACTCCTGCACGACATCGTCTGCAGGCTCTTGCCAAGTTGGGACAATTCCATGCGAGTCGCACAGCGGCATCATTGCACAGATGCGGTCGAGCGCGGAGTTGTTGCACAGCGGAACGACACCCTGCGGCAACCTAAACACTTCGGGATGCTCAGGGTCGTACTTGAACAGCTCTTGGAGCATCGTGTTAAGCTCCAGAACAGTAAAGTTGTAGTTGAGGCCCGGCCGCAGCCTCATGATATCCGCCGCATTCTTGAATTCCCAGGCGGGCCTCCTCCGTTCCTGCAAGGGGGCGATGCGGCGGCGAAGAAAATCTGCGCCAACAGCGCCTACGGTAAGCCCGGCAAGCCTGAGGCGTTGGATCCGAGTGATGGCAATCTTCAGCCTATCATCTTCTGGGGCCACGTCGCTCCAATCGCTGCCATGTGCTGCTGGGGCTTGGCGCCGGGCGGTAAACGGCTGCGGGTTCTCCTCGACAATCCAGCACCAGTCTGCTCTCCATTCCTCCCACTTGCCGCGGAATTCTCCCTCCAGATAAGAGTCCTTCTTGCCGGCCCTCGAGATCCAGGCGATTCCGCCGGATAAAGGCTCTCCTCTTTCTACACAGGGCATAAAGAAGTGGCGAAAAAGGGCTACGTTGGGATGGACTCCGACAAAGTTTTCACAGAGATGTGCGAAAACTGCCATGGTCAGAACAGCATTGGGGGTGAAATCAAGGAGGCAGAACCCGTAGGTGTTCATGATATCGCAGAAAAACTCCGAGAAAGGCGGGCAGAGCCCGCAGTAGAAGAACGCGGCGAAGAAGGGATATCAATTTGGAGCCATTTTCCAAACGGAGGCTGGAAGTACCTTCGTGCTCGGATGCGCTCGCGTCTCCGTCGACCAGAAGAGGTAGTAGTACTCCCTCAGCTCCTTCGCGGCGAGCTTGGGGGAGATTGCCCGCTCCTTTCGCAGCGCCGCAAGCCGCTGCGCCTCGGTCGACTTCACAGCCTTCCCCTTGTCGGCTTTCGGAGCCATGGCGGAAGTGGTGGAGGAGGTCGACGGCGTTGGTGGTGCTGGTGGCGATGGGGGGCAGGGCGCTGCTCTCTTTCAGCTTTGGGAAGACGGAGGAGCGGCGGAGGTTTCCGAGGTTGGAATGGAAAGGGGCGAATGGGCGCACTACCCCTGTTTCCACTGCTTATAAAGAGGGAGGGGGCGGACGTTCCACCTTTCCGAATAAAGAAACCACCCACGATCTCTCCCATGACGCCGCATTCGACGCGTGCCATTCGGGGAGGGCGCGGTGGATACGGGGAGAGATACGGCGTAACCCAGGCCGCGCGTGCCCGTGCCCTGTTTTGGGCCTGGCCCAACAGCGCTCGGCACCGTGTATGGCCCAGGCCCGGGGGCTCTTGTCGGTGTACTAGAGTAGGGGTACCCTAGTATCCCGAACTTGTGCACGGGCAGTCGCAGCATCCCGCGGCAAGGCTTGCCGGGTGACCGCCAAGGTCCTCCGTGGTTCCTTTGGAGCCATTCAAGAACAAAGTATCCAAGCCAAGGAGACAAGACCCCGGCAAGAGGAGCTTGCCGGGAAGGCCAACCAAGGCATCTCAAGGAACTTGCCGCGACGCACCACACATCCTGGCAAGCGACAAGCTCCCGGACGCGACAAGACAACGACCGCGGCAAGGCGCTTGCCGCGGCAAGCCCCCACTCTGTACCTGCGCTCCAGCACATCCACCAACGTGTCACTCTGGGACCCTTCCAGGCGTACGTGGCGGGAGGCTGTGCAGCCAGCGGTACACGGTGGCAAGCGGCGCTGACAAGATTGCCATCGTGGCGAGCGGTGGCATCCCTAGCGGTCCCTTTTGCACTATTTGGGTGACGCAGATGGGCATTTAATGCCCTTGTCCCCTGCCGTCAGGGTTAGGTATGATACACTGTAGCAGGCGGCGGTGCCAACCGCAACGCCTTTCCGTTTTTACCCTTGTTTACGTTGCCACCTGTCGGTGACCCCTTGAGCATATAAAAGGAGGCCCATGCGCAATGTAGGGGGGGAGGTCAGAGGGAAAGAGAACACTCACGCTCAGTCTCGTTAGCTGCTAGTGTGTACTGTAGCACTCAGCGCTCCCGATCAAGAACTCAATACAAACCACAAAGCAGGAGTAGGGTTTTACGCATCCATGCGGCCCTAACCTGGGTAAACTGCTCGTGTGCTTCGCCTTGATCTGCTCTTCGTGCGATCTCCGCCCCCTGCCGAACCGAAAGGGGCTCGGTCCGCCGGTCCCATAGGTGTTCGTGGATTAGCACCCCCGACACCTTGCATATTATAGTTCATCACGAAGCTCTTGTAGCTAGGTGGTAGTGATTGGAGAATTTTGTCAATGATGCAATCATCTGGAAGATTAACTCCCAATTGAATCAAGTGATTATTATACCCAGACATTTTGAGTATATGCTCACTGACAGAACTGTTCTCCTCCATCTTGCGGCTATAGAACTTATTGGAGACTTCATATCTCTCAATCCGGGCATTTGCTTGAAATATTAACTTCAACTCCTGGAACATCTCATATGCTCCATGACGTTCAAAATGTCGTTGAAGTCCCGATTCTAAGCCGTAAAGCATGGCACACTGAACTATCGAGTAGTCATCAGCTTTGCTCTGCCAGACGTTCATAACATCTGGTGTTGCTCCAGCAGCAGGCCTGGCACCCAGCGGTGCTTCCAGGACGTAATTCTTCTGTGCAGCAATGAGGATAATCCTCAAGTTACGGACCCAGTCCATGTAATTGCTACCATCATCTTTCAACTTTGCTTTCTCAAGGAACACATTAAAATTCAACGGAACAACAGCACGGGCCATCTATCTACAATCAAACATAAACAAGCATGATACTATCAGGTACTAAGTTCATGATAAATTTAGGTTCAATTAATCATATTACTAAAGAACTCCCACTTAGATAGACATCCCTCTAATCCTCTAAGTGATTACGTGATCCAAATCAACTAAACCATGTCCGATCATCACGTGAGATGGAGTAGTTTCATTGGTGAACATCACTATGTTGATCATATCTACTATATGATTCACGCTCGACCTTTCGGTCTCCGTGTTCCGAGGCCATATCTGTATATGCTTGGCTCGTCAAGTATAACCTGAGTATTCCGCGTGTGCAACTGTTTTGCACCCGTTGTATTTGAACATAGAGCCTATCACACCCGATCATCACGTGGTGTCTCAGCACGAAGAACTTTCGCAACGGTGCATACTCAGGGAGAACACTTCTTGATAATTAGTGAGAGATCATCTTAAAATGCTACCATCAATCAAAGCAAGATAAGATGCATAAAAGATAAACATCACATGCAATCAATATAAGTGATATGATATGGCCATCACCATCTTGTGCTTGTGATCTCCATCTTCGAAGCACCGTCATGATCACCATCGTCACCGGCGTGACACCTTGATCACCATCGTAGCATCGTTGTTGTCTCGCCAATCTTATGCTTCCACGACTATCGCTACCGTTTAGTGATAAAGTAAAGCATTACAGCGCAGTTGCATTGCATACAATAAAGCGACAACCATATGGCTCCTGCCAGTTGCCGATAACTCGGTTACAAAACATGATCATCTCATACAATAAAATTTAGCATCATGTCTTGACCATATCACATCACAACATGCCCTGCAAAAACAAGTTAGACGTTCTCTACTTTGTTGTTGCAAGATTTACGTGGCTGCTACGGGCTTAAGCAAGAACCAATCTTACCTACGCATCAAAACCACAACGATAGTTTGTCAAGTTGGTGTTGTTTTAACCTTCGCAAGGACCTGGCATAGCCACACTCGGTTCAACTAAAATTGGAGAAACTGACACCCGCTAGCCACCTTTGTGCAAAGCACGTCGGGAGAACCGGTCTCGCGTAAGCGTACGCGTAATGTCGGTCCGGGCCGCTTCGTCCAACAATACCGCCGAACCAAAGTATGACATGCTGGTAAGCACTATGACTTATATCGCCCACAACTCACTTGTGTTCTACTCATGCATATAACATCAACACATAAAACCTAGGCTCTGATACCACTGTTGGGGAACGTTGTAATTTCAAAAAAATTCCTACGCACACGCAAGATCATGGTGATGCATAGCAACGAGAGGGGAGAGTGTGATCTACGCACCCTTGTAGACCGACAGCGGAAGCGTTATGACAACGCGGTTGATGTAGTCGTACGTCTTCACGGCCCGACCGATCAAGCACCGAAACTACGACACCTCCGAGTTCTAGCACATGTTCAGCTCGATGATGATCCCCGGACTCCGATCCAGCAAAGTGTCGGGGAAGAGTTCCGTCAGCACGACGGCGTGGTGACGATCTTGATGTTCTACCGTCGCAGGGCTTCACCTAAGCACCGCTACAATATTATCGAGGATTATGGTGGAAGGGGGCACCGCACACGGCTAAGAACACGATCACGTGGATCAACTTGTGTGTCTAGGGGTGCCCCCTGCCCCCGTATATAAAGGAGCAAGGGGATGAGGCCGGCCGGCCCTATGACGCGCCAAGGAGGAGTCCTCCTCCTAGTAGGAGCAGGACTCCCCTCTTTCCTACTACTACTAGGAGGGGGAAAGGAAGGGGGAGGGAGAAGGAAAGGGGGGCGCCCCCCCCCCCTCTCCTAGTCCAATTCGGACCAGGGGGGAGGAGGCGCGCGGCCCACCCTGGCTGCTCCTCTCTCTCTCCACTAAGGCCCATAAGGCCCATTACTTCTCCCGGGGGGTTCCGGTAACCCTCCGGCACTTCGGTTTTCTCTGAAATCACCCGGAACACTTCCGGTGTCCGAATATAGCCGTCCAATATATCAATCTTTATGTCTCGACCATTTCGAGACTCCTCGTCATGTCCGTGATCACATCCGGGACTCCGAACCAACTTCGGTACATCAAAACTCATAAACTCAAAATATAACTGTCATCGAAACCTTAAGCGTGCGGACCCTACGGGTTCGAGAACAATGTAGACATGACCGAGACATGTCTCCGGTCAATAACCAATAGCGGAACCTAGATGCTCATATTGGCTCCCACATATTCTACGAAGATCTTTATCGGTCAGACCGCATAACGACATACATTGTTCCCTTTGTCATCGGTATGTTACTTGCCCGAGGTTCGATCGTCGGTATCTCAATACCTAGTTCAATCTCGTTACCGACAAGTCTCTTTACTCGTTTCGTAATACATCATCTCGCAACTAACTCATTAGTTGCAATGCTTGCAAGGCTTATGTGATGTGCATTACCGAGAGGGCCCAGATATACCTCTCCGACAATCGGAGTGACAAATCCTAATCTCGAAATACGCCAACCCAACATTTACCTTTGGAGACACATGTAGAGCTCCTTTATAATCACCCAGTTACATTGTGACATTTGGTAGCACACAAAGTGTTCCTCCGGCAAACGGGAGTTGCATAATCTCATAGTCATAGGAACATGTATAAGTCATGAAGAAAGCAATAGCAACATACTAAACGATCGGGTGCTAAGCTAATGGAATGGGTCATGTCAATCACATCATTCTCCTAATAATGTGATCCCGTTAATCAAATGACAACACATGTCTATGGTTAGGAAACATAACCATCTTTGATTAACAAGCTAGTCAAGTAGAGGCATACTAGTGATGTTTAGTTTCTCTATGTATTCACACAAGTATTATGTTTCCGGATAATACAATTCTAGCATGAATAATAAACATTTATCATGATATAAGGAAATAAAATAATAACATTATTATTGCCTCTAGGGCATATTTCCTTCAGGAGGCACTTGCTTGCGTACTACCATGACCTTGGCGGGTCCCTGCTGTCATCCTCTCCACGTACAATCATCTCCTGATTGTGTAGGCGTCAACTTGCTAGGCCCACAAGTCAGCCTCTAAACCCGCGGAGGACAAATACAACCCATTTAAAAAAATAACAACCCATTCCATACGTTCAAACGGAAAGTTCAACATTCAGAGCAAAGTAACAGGTCTGATCCACATATAGAGTACTGAACTTCCACGTTGACAACCATCATAGCCAAGCTAACTATCTACTCCCACTAATACTCTAGTAGCGTACAAGTACTAACTTACTCTTAGCTAACTAGACGATGTCGGCCGCCATCTGTGGTACACGCTAAACACCGACACCGGCGTCGTGCGCCTCGCCTCGGACTTGTAAGAGGTGCGATAGGGCGCATTGCTCGCGCGCGTTGGCCCTTTCCATGCCGGCGTGGTCCACCGAAGCTTCGGTTTCCAAGTGGGAAACCCACTTGATGAGCTGGTAGTAAAAATTGGCATCGCGAACGCGTGCATGCCCGACAGCCTCCAGGGCTATTTGCCGGGCGCCGGCCTCCATATAGTCGGCCTAGTTGCGGGCGCTCTGCTCGCAACTCAGAGCGTTGGTGCGCTGCTGCTCCATGTCCCGCTGGCGGCGCAAATCGGTGATACGCTGCTCCTCCGCCAGGCGGTCATGCTCCAACAACTCCTGCTCCTTTGCCATGTGGTCGCGATCCAGCAACTCCTCGATCGCTGCATTGCCATCTAAAGACAGATAGAATGCCTCCTCCCTTCGTCTGCCTTCTGGTGAAAACCCGAACACTAGTTCCGACGGTGACCGCCTCCGGCGTCACCTACCGCGGACGGGCGGGGGCATGGCAGACGTGGCGAGCGACGTCGGGCCGGTGGGGGCTTATGAGGATATGGCGAGTTGGGTCACGGTGGCACCGGAGAAGGCCGGGAAATAGTACTTATAGGCGGAAGGTAGCGCGACGGTCATCGGAATTCAATGCATAATGGCCTAGCGCGCCAGCTTGCCGTGGAAAACTAGAGAAACTGAAATTATGACTATGTCGTCCTGTCCCGTCTGGGTCGCACGCTGACATGGCGGTCAAACGAGTGCACTCGAATCATCTCCCTCCTTGTCAATAATGATTCCACGGATTTAAAAAGCCCGCAACAATTAAAGCATATCTTTTTCGCATCAGTTAGTTGCCTTAATTACGACCGGCTGCATGCAGGCACTCAGAATCACTCGCAGGCAGTACGCGAAGAAGCATGCAACGAGTCGCAGCCGAGGGCACGCATGCAGCCACTTAAATCGTTGGAATTAATTAGGCTTAAACTTCTGCATGTCGTTAATTATTGCCATGCCTTGGTCTTGCTGCTTTGCTCACGGGACTAATAAACCCGGATGGAGGGAGTACCTTGGTTGGTGAGAGGTTTGAATTAAGCCCTGGAAACCGGAAAGGAGGTACTAGTACGCGCTTGATCCGCTATTTATTCGTGTAGGATCGAGTAGGTCGTTTCTTGAATTGAGCACTGCAAACCGGAAAGGAGGTAGTACATGTGTGATCCGCTATTTATCCGTGTAGGATCGATAGTGTAGCTTGTCAGTTTCTTCATATGTAGGCATTTTTATCCGTTTAGGATCGATAGTGTAGCTTGTAAGTTTCTTCAGAGGTAGGCATTTTTATTCAAAAAACTGCCACTTCGCATCTTGCGTCGCAAATAAAACTGCCAGGAGCGCATTTGTAGGCTAGCTAGTGATCGATCAGTAACTTGTAAACACTGAGCGAACAGAAATAAGTAACTGTTAATGCATCTCAATGATTCACAGATCATATACAAATATGTAGCTCCAAAAGCAAAGATCAGCCACTTTGGATCTTGTGTCGCAACTAAAACTAACTAGTACGATTCCCATACATAAGATCAACATGTTAATGCATCTCAATGATTCACAGATCATATACAAATATGTAGCTCCAAAAGCAAAGATCTAGAAAAAACATCTGTTCTTCCTACTAACATGGATGCTTCTCTTGGCCAACACTCAGTACAGACTGAAAGACAAATTTGTTTGTGAAGTCTACAATTCCTCTTGCAAACGTAAGTGGTTTCACCAACAGCTGGAACCATGAGAATGAACCACACATGATGGAGGAACATCCACTACAATATGATTTGGTCTTCTCTTGATCACACCGCGAGACTATTTTCGGAATGCAAACTTTAACTTAGGCAAAATGATGCCCATTGTATAATCAGACCAAAGCAATGAAGCACCTAGTGTTGGCCAATAAATAGTCCAGTACTACTTTTTTGCAGTCCATGAAGTGACTATCCAATCTTTTTGTGTCTATTTTCAAATGGCACTGCATGCAATGACTATACTATTCTCTTGTGCAGTTCAACCAAAATTGCGGACACTTTGTTTGTTTGCCAAATAGCAACGGGCAGACATCTCTGTATGCACAAATATCAAGCAGCTAGTAAACATATACCACACCTTGTATTTTTGGTTTAAACATGTCTCTTCCGCTTAGCATCTGTCATGTTTTGCACTGGACAATCTGATACAGTTATGTTTTGCCCTAGACAATTTCATATTGAATTGATTTGTTGGTTCAGAGCAAAAATATAGCACCTATTCTTCATCAGACCAAGGATATCCATGTTCACAGTGATGGAAGAGGTGAAATCGATACAACCGAAATTGAGCATCCAATCATTGAATCCTGTCATGCACCTCCAATGTAGGTCCACCCTGCCAATAAATTCACATGCAAACCACTAGTATTACTATCTAATGACAGTACAAAAAGAGTAGCAAGATAGTAGCAAACCATGTACCTTCGTAATGAACAGCTCATAGTGCCACGAATTGGATATAAAGGCTTGGAAAAAAACACGCTCCTAATGTTGAACCAGTTGGACTTTTTGTGCAGTTCCACTAAAATCGAGCATCCCTGTTTGCATAGATATTGAAAGTGTGATTACTCTAAAAGTGGCACTAGTTGAAGCATAGACTCACAAATATAAGCATTCCAATTGCTTAATGGGAAAAGGTAGCAAGACTGTTTCTAACCACCTGTTTGAAGGAATAAATAAAGCAACAGCGGCTGATGTCAGGAAGGCATACATAGTTTTTTCTAAAAAAATGAGCCATTCCTGACCTTTCCTCTTCTTTTAAGCAAATTTTGTGTAGTTCTACTAAAATAAAATGCCATCACCGCCTTGACAATTCAGTGACACTATACAAAAGGAAATGACTTAACATTACATCATGATATCAGGTATGTAGTTGACAGGCATTATAGACAAACATATAGACCTCCTCCGATAACATAATGAACATTAATTTTAACAAAGGTGTGACTAGCTTTACCGGGATAATTTGAGTGAACTCTACACCCTTTGTTCCTTAATATAAGACATTTTTGCGGTTTAATTTAAAGTACCCAAACGTCTAGTATTTAGAAAAACAGGTAGTAGTTTTCTTGAGCACATATCTGGGAAAGCTTGCCATAGTTTATTTATGTCCATACGCTAATGCAACACCATTCGAATACTACAAATATACACTAATCCAGTGGTTAGTGCAACAGTAGAGTAGTTAGTTTATTACAGGGTATAGTACAATGGTTTTACTGAACAGATTTCAATAAACTCTAGCACTAGAAGGTTTCTATAAGAATTAACAATACAAAATGTAAAGGTAACAAGTTTCAGCATTGGTATACTAGTTGTGCATGAGCATTAAACCAAATACAAAAGTCTGAAGGTAACTAGCATTATTAACTAATGACAGTATAAAAAAATTGCAAACCATGTACCTCCAAGGTAAATATCATTTCGAACTCGGGGGGACCTTAAAAATTGCCATCCCAATCTTGATAATCGATCAAACATAAAAACTTGATTGAACGAATCAAGAGAACAGCCAGAGGAGGAGGTGCCCACTCTTGACCTTTCCTCTTGTCTTCATAATTGTCTGTGCAGTTAACCAAAATAAAATGACATCAGCGCCTTGGCATTTTGGTGACACTGTACAAAAAAATTAACTTATCTCATGAAAGTGAGGTATATAATCTATAAGCATTAACAGTGCAAAAATCTGAAGGTAGTAACAAGTTTCATCGTTGGTATACTGGCTGTGCAACAACATTAAAATGCCTTAGCTGAAAAATCTTTAATACATCCACAATCAACAGCTAACCCTGAAATAATCCAGTGACATTAAATGGCATTGCTTAAATTTATCGGCGGCATTAGACTGAGAGCGGCATTAGTTAAATGTGGCATCACTTTAGCAGTAGAATTGCTTGACTTGACTACTGGCGTTATACTAACAACAAAAAAGTGGCAATAAGAGCATGGGAGGCCCATTCGGACAGTGGGCGCACCAGTACGATGTACCTCCACGGACACAGAGTGGTGAGGGAGGTATGGTTGCCCAAAGCAACAAATATCCAGGTAGCATATGTGGATTACGTCCCATTTTTGTTCTCTTTAGCCACCTTTTTCCTATGCAAGGACATCAAACCGATCGACCTGGTCATTCTCTATTGTGTTGTCATGCCTTTCTACCCTTCTTCAACCAAGAGACACGAGACTCGTTCCTTAGCTACTGATTTCCCCCTTTTCAACCTAGATGCGGGTTCGATGCCTACTCTCTTGGACAGTACATTCTCCCTTCCTTTCCTTATTCAACCCAGACATGGATTAGTATGCATGAAGTGGGGTTTCCTTTAATAGTGCAAATTATGGTTTTCGTCTGTGTGGCCAGCAGAGCAGAGGATAGCAAATTGGGAAGATGGTGGAGTGGAAAAAGATCCACATGCAACGACGTGGCAGATAGGGCAATATAACAAGGTTATGGTTTGAAAAGAGGTAGCATACCTGAGGGTCGACGGGAAGTGGCTTCGCTCGTGGTCGTCGTCCTCCGCACACACTATAGCAGCGAGCTTGGGGATGGAGGCCATCCCGCGCGGGTGCTAGGTCTGAGAGGACGGCCTTGTCGTCAGTGCGTGACCTCGCTCGCCGACAACGAGTGCGTCAACGCTACACATCCTTTTCTTCCTCGGTGGATCTATGACCACCAGTGAGGAGGGAGAGAGGGGCCGTCTTTTTTAGATCTGGAGAGAGGGTGGTAGTGTGAGAAGCAAGTGGGCAGCCCTTAGCAAGAAAGCGCTCAAGCTCCAGCCTATATATCTTTTTTATACTACTAGTACTGGAGGTGGAGTAGTGGTAGAGTAGTTTATATTTTCTCTGCGTACAGTACCAGTTAGTCGTGCTTCAAAACTGATCGGCACGCCATTAAAAAAATAAAGGTCGATAACTAATGCGGCACCTCGGGCCAACGCGGCCAGATCGCATTTTGCATGAGAAATTACACACCATGTTTCGTTGACATGTGGTCCCGTTCCAACATATCAGTGAGACGACGGCGAGTAGGAGTATTTCCAAACGGACGTGTAGGACGGCGCGCCTCTTCATGAATCGTGGCAAACTCGCAACCGTCCACCAACTCTTCGCCTTTCCCTCTCGATTTGGAACTGCTGTCGCACGCTCTTCCTCTCCCTCCTCCATTTTCCTTCATCCCTTCACCCCTTCTTCTGCCATTGTTTGATCGTCTTCTCCATGGAGGGAACAGGCCGAAAACGACCCCGTTATTCTTGCCACGATCTGAAAGATGACGTGGTGGAGGAACTCATTGATCGGTGCAACGTCATCACCTCGGCTAGCATGGCAGGTTCGTTCAAGCCCATTCTCGACTCAACTAATAACATCATTACAAAGAACCCAAGAGTCAAGGAGCGGTTTGATCTCCCCTATCTTCTTCGCCATGACCCTGATGACTAGCGCCGGCACAACGGAGGCCTCGCCCTGTGCCAGTTGATGCCGCTTGATAATGATATGTATGATGTTAAGATGCCATCGGTTGAGGGCAAGGCTTGGGCGGGCGCAAATGGAGATTGGGTTGTTTACATTGGGTCCAACTGCGAGTGGGAACTTGTGAATGTGTACACTCATGACCAGGTTCCACTTCCAAAAATCTCAGCAGACTGCCCAGAGGTTGAGCACACCGGTATTGTACGCACGTTCAAATACGATCATGGTGACTGTCTTCTACGGAAGATAGCAATTTGTCGAGTTCCCAACCGCTCTTGGAATTACAACAACTATCAAGTTGTTGCTATCTTCGACAAGCTTGTTGTCATCCTTCGTGGTTTGACTCGATGGATATTGCTCAAAAATCAGTTTCTGTACACGGATAAGTAATGTGATGCAATTCAATACGAGGGCCTTGTGTTTGTTGCCACCACTCGTGGCACTGTTTTTTCATGGGATCCTCATAGTTTCGGTACGTTTGTCTTCCACCGTAATTATAATTGTTTCATCTACATGCATGCGGGTTAGCAAGTTTCCCTTTACTAATTAACCTTCTTCTTGTGTTTCCAAGGTCCTGTGAACATCCCACCACCTATACTTGAAAATTTTTATAACCAAGGGGGAGATGACGATGGTGACGATCACAATCATGAGGACGAGCAACGCCCATATACTCTGTGGTGCCTGGCAACTAATTCCGATGGATCACCTCTTCTTGTGTGTATACAGCCCACTGATGATGTTACTGCTAAGGAAGCAGGTGTAGTCTCCCATGGTCGCACTCTCCGGACCTATTCCAACACCCGTTGCATGGTATTCGGGATGGATACTAGTGTGTGATACGTCTCCAACGTATCTACTTTTCCAAACACTTTTGCCCTTGTTTTGGACTCTAACTTGCATGATTTGAATGGAACTAACCCGGACTGACACTGTTTTCAGCAGAACTACCATGGTGTTATTTATGTGCAGGAGAAAACGTTCTCGGAATGACCTGAAACTTCACGGAGACACTTTTCAGAAAATAAGAAAAATACCTGCCAAAGATGAAGGCCCGGGGGACCACCACCTTGCCACGAGGGTGGGGGCGCGCCCCCGCTACCTCGTGGGCCCCCTGTTGCCTCTCCAACTCCAACTCCACCTCCATATATTGAGTTTCGATGAGAAAAAAGTCAGAGAGAAGAAATCATCGCGTTTTACGATACGGAGCCGCCGCGAAGCCCTAAAACCTCTCAGGAGGGCTGATCTGGAGTCCGTTCGGGGCTCCGGAGAGGGGAATCCATCGCCATCGTCATCACCAACCATCCTCCATCACCAATTTCATGATGCTCACCGCCGTGCGTGAGTAATTCCATCATAGGCTTGCTGGATGGTGATGGGTTGTATGGGATCTATCATGTAATCGAGTTAGTTTTGTTAGGGTTTGATCCCTAGTGTCCACTAAGTTCTGAGATTGATGTTGCTATGACTTTGCTATGCTTAATGCTTGTCACTAGGGCCCGAGTGCCATGATTTCAGATCTGCACCTATTATGTTTTCATCAATATATGAGTGTTCTTGATCCTATCTTGCAAGTCTATAGTCACCTATTATGTGTTATGATCCGTTAACCCCGAAGTGACAATAATCGGGATACTTACCGGTGATGACCGAAGTTTGAGGAGTTCATGTATTCACCATGTGTTAATGCTTTGTTCCGGTTCTCTATTAAAAGGAGGCCTTAATATCCCTTAGTTTCCATAAGGACCCCGCTGCCACGGGAGGGTAGGACAAAAGATGGCATGCAAGTTCTTTTCCATAAGCACGTATGACTATATTCGGAATACATGCCTACATTATATCAATGAACTGGAGCTAGTTCTGTGTCACCCTAGGTTATGACTGTTACATGATGAACCGCATCCGGATAATTCTCCATCACCGATCCATTGCCTACGAGCTTTCCATATATTGTTCTTCGCTTATTTACTTTTTCGTTGCTATTGCTATCATCACTACAAAATACCAAAAACATTACTTTTACTATTGTTACCTTTTGCTACCGTTATCACTACTATCATATTACTTTGCTACTGAACACTTTGTTGCAGATATTAAGTTTCCAGGTGTGGTTGAATTGACAACTCAGCTGCTAATACTTGAGAATATTCTTTGGCTCCCCTTGTGTCGAATCAATAAATTTGGGTTGAATACTCTACCCTTGAAAACTGTTGCGATCCCCTAAACTTGTGGGTTATCAAGACCATTTTCTGCCGCTGTTGCCGGGGAGCATAGCTCTATTCTTTGAGTCACTTGGGATATATATCTGCTTATCATTATGAAGAACTTGAGAGATCCAAAAACCAAGATCTATCCCTCAACTACGAGGGGAGGTAAGGAACTGTCATCTAGCTCTGCACTTGATTCACCTTCTGTTTTGAGTAAGCTTGCGACACCTACACCTGCTTTTGCTATTCGTTCTGATATGTCGCATGTTATTGATGATGCCACTTCTGCTATGCATGATACTTATGATGAAACTACCTCTATGCCTAATACTACTATGCCACTTAGTGATTTTCTTGATGAAAAACTTGCTAGGGCTAGAGAAATTGAAAATATTGAATCTGATGATACTGATGAAAGTGATGATGAAGAACCACTTGCTATTCCTAAGGGTTATGTATTTGATCAAGATGCTTCTTTAGCCATTTTAGCTTGCAGAAATAGAACTGAACTTAAAAGATTATTAGCTAAATGGAGTAAGCAATCTCTAAATGCTAGAACGAAACCCGACCCTACTTTTGCTACTTCACCTATCTTTGTTACTAATAAGGATTATGAATTCTTTGTTGATCCTGATATAATTACTTTGGTTGAATCTGATCCTTTTCATTGTTATGAATCTGAAACTGATGTGGCACATCTTACTAAACTGAATGATATAGCTACCATGTTCACTAAAGATGAGAAAACTCGTTACTTTTACATTCTTAAAATATTTCCGTTCTCATTAAAGGGTTATGCTAAGATATGGTTTAATTCTCTTGATCCTGGTTGTGTGCGTAGTCCAGAGGATTTGATTTATTACTTCTCTGCTAAATATTTCCCTGCTCATAAGAAACAAGCTGCTTTAAGGGATATATATATAATTTTGTGCAAATTGAAGAAGAGATTCTCCCACAAGCTTGGGGGAGGCTTCTCCAATTACTTAATGCTTTGCCTGATAATACTCTTAAGAAAAATAAAATACTTGATATCTTTTATAATGGACTAATGGATACCTCCAGAGATTACCTAGATAGTTGTGCTGGTTCTGTTTTCAGGGAAAGAACACCGGATGAAGCTGAAATTCTATTGAACAATATGTTGACAAATGAAAATAATTGGACACCTCCGGAGCCAATTCCTGAGCCTATTCCTAAACAAACTCCGAAGAAGAGGGGTATTCTATTTCTCAGTCCTGAAGATATGAAAGAGGCAAAGAAATCTATGAAAGAAAAGGGTATTAAAGCTGAAGATGTTAAGAATTTACCTCCTATTGAAGAAATACATGGTCTTAATTTACCGCCTGTTGAAGAAACATATAATCTTAATCCTTTACCTATTGAAGAAAATCATGGTCTTGATAACCCGACACAGGTAGTAAAGGTAAATTCTCGCTATAGATATGATAAAGTTGTAATCCCATTTACTAAAATTGCTAGCCCATGCTTAGATGAGTTTGATAAATTTATGGCTAAGAAAGAAGATTCTAGTGCTTATTTTGGTAGACAATTGAAATACAATTCAAATATGCTTGGACACTTGGGTGATTATATGGCTAATGTTAAAGGTGAACTTAAACTTATTAGTAAACATGCTTCTATGGTTACCGCTCAAGTAGAACAAGTACTTAAAGCTCAGAATGATTTGCTCAATGAATTGAACAGTAAGAATAATGATAATGATGTTAGAGTTATGACTAGAGGTGGTAGAATGACTCAGGAACCTTTGTATCCTGAAGGCCATCCTAAGAGAATTGAGCAAGATTCTCAGAGAAATAATATAGATGCACCTAGCCCTTCTAAAAGGAAGAAAAAGAAAAATGATAGGACTTTGCATGCTCCTAGTGATCCTATTGCTGAAACATACCTGAGAATCCAAATGATATTTCTATTTCTGATGCTGAAACACAACCTGGTAATGAACCTGAAAGTAGTGATAATGTTCATGATGATACTCAACCTAGTAATGATAATGATATAGAAATTGAACCTGCTGTTGATCTTGATAACCCACAATCAAAGAATCAACGTTATGATAAGAAAGATTTTGTTGCTAGGAAACATGGTAAAGAAAGAGAGCCTTGGGTTCAGAAACCCATGCCTTTTCCTCCCAAACCATCCAAGAAAAAGGATGATGAGGATTTTGAGCGCTTTGCTGAAATGACTAGACCTATCTTTTTGCGTATGTGATTAATTGATATACTCAAAACCAATCCTTATGCTAAGTACATGAAAGATATTATTACAAATAAAAGAAAGATACCAGAAGCTGAAATTTCCACCATGCTTGCTAATTATACTTTTAAGAGTGGAATACCAAAGAAACTTGGAGATCCGGGAGTACCCACTATACCATGCTCCATTAAAAGAAACTATGTAAAAACTGCTTTATGTGATCTTGGAGCCGGTGTTAGTGTTATGCCTCTCTCTTATCGTAGACTTGATTTGAATAAGTTGACACCTACTAAAATATCTTTGCAAATGGCTGATAAATCAACTGCTATACCTGTCGGTATTTGTGAGGATGTGCCTGTTGTAGTTGCAAACGTTACTATTTTAACGGACTTTGTTATTCTTGATATTCCCGAGGACGATAGTATGTCTATTATTCTTGGAAGACCCTTTTTGAATACTGCAGGGGCTGTTATTGATTGCACTAAAGGCAATGTCACTTTTTATGTTAATGGTAATGAGCACACGGTACACTTACCGAGGAAACAACCTCAAGTTCATAGTATCAACTCTATTGGAAAAATTCCATCGATTATATTTGGAGGTTTTGAATTTCCTCTTCCTACTGTCAAGAAGAAATATGATATTCTTATTATTGGGGATGTGCATATCCCCATTGAGGTAAGATAGTGTTATTCGAAATTTCTCCGGTTCCATGTTATTCGGAATGAGTTCGTTAACAAGACTTGATCAACCTTGTTAGTGGATTCCTTTTGATGATCATGAGATGGATGAAACTAGAAGGCACAACTTTTTGTATCCCACTTTTACTTTCTGTTATTTATATTGAATAAAATATAATAGTTATTTGTCTGTCTGTTATCTGATTATCCGTGCAATATAAAAATACCTCGAAAACAAAAGTTCTCCAAATGCCCTGAAAATTAAATATGATTTTTTTTCTAGAATATTTGAGGATTTATGGAACAGAGAACACACTAGGGGGGCCAACCACCTTGCCACGAGGGTGGAGGGCGCGCCCACCCCCCTAGGGCGCCCCCTGCCTCGTGGGCCCACGGTGGCCCTCCTCCACTTATTCCTGCACCCACACACTTCATCTTCCTCCCACAAACACGAATAACCAGCTCAAGCACGAGTTCTAGCTCATCTTGCTGCCATTTTCGATCTCCTTGCTCAAAGCACCTCTCACAAAACTGCTTGGGGAGATTGTTCCTTGGTATGTGACTCCTCCATTGGTCAAATTAGTTTTTGTTCTAGTGATTTATTCATTGCAAATTTTTGCTGCTTAGGTGACCCTGTTCTTGAGCTTGCATGTCAAATTTATATGGTCAAAAATAGTTTTGATGCATGATATAGGCCCTAGGCACTTGTAGGAGTAGTTGCTATCAATATTATTGAGTTTGGTTTACTTTTATTTTGAAGTTACTAAAAAAATTCAAAAAAATTCATAGGAAGAAAAATGTTTAGGAAAATGTTCCAAGGTGGTTCTTCAAGGAAGCAAGGACCCAGGCTTGCAATGCGTGATGCTGATGAAGAGCCACCAAGAGACGCTCCAGTGCGTCCTTGTGAGTGGCCTTCTGAAAATTTTATGGATCGAGCAGGAATTAAAGAAGAATTCAACGCATATTTGCGTAACGCCTATCTTGTGAGCTTCAAGGAAGAGAAGTGCAGTCGGTATCACAACCTCACCGGTACCTTTGTGAGGAGGTTTGAATTTTCAACTTCACGTAATTCTCCAACTGTCCTGTTTGATCTTTATGATAAATCTTATACCATGGACTTAGAGGATTTTACCACTGCATGCAAACTTCCACAATGGGGTAGTATAAGGGATCCTCGCAAATCTGAATTTAGAGATTTTCTTGCTAATATAACTGTGGGAGAATCTAGACATATTACACAAGCTACCATAGGGAGCATTCACTTTCCTGCTATACATTATCTTGCTCTCTTCCTAGGTAGATGCATAAAATGGTAAAGATGAGGCATGTCACATGTGTGTCACCGATCTTAGTATTCTTAGGAGTGCTGTGTTAGGAGACAAATCATATAATTTGGGAGCCATTGTTGCACGTAGGTTGCATCTTAATAGACGTAATGGAGATTTCTTTGGTGGAATTTATGCAACCCGCATAGCTAATTTTCTTGGTATAGATGTACGCGAAGATGATATTGAATTACCACCTGCTTACCTAGACTTTAATGCCATGGTTCATCACCAGTTTGTTGAGAGAAATGAGTCACCTCTCCAGTACCGACTAATCTTTGACAGACGTCGTGATGTCCGTATTACTCTCCCTGCCCCTGCCTTCTTTGATTATCAGGCAAGAGGAGGATATACTATTACCAGAGAGGAGGCAGATGAGTACAAGAGGAGAGAGGATGCCGCTCGTCGCCACGCTGCAGCTCAGCAGGCGATAGCTGCTGCATCACAGTACGACCCCAGCTACTATTATGGATATCAGCCAGGTCAGCCGTGGCCATAGACCAACTTAGGCCAAAAGCCTAAGCTTGGGGGAGTACGTATTTCTCACCGACATTACATTTATGTTCACACACTCATTGCTAGATGTCGGTGCTCATAATTTTTCATTGTATCATCCATGCTAGTTTATTTTCCTTTTTTATGCTTTCTTCTTATGTGTTTAATAAACCTTAAGAAAAACCCAAAAAATTAGTTGTAGCTTTTAATCAGTTTACTTTCCATGCTTGTAGTAGTAATTAAAAAGAATACCCAAAAAGATTTCCTGTTCTTCTTTTGCTTGTTGGGAGCTTTCCCGTGTAAATAGTTTTATTTCTTTTCTTTTCTTTGGGGGTCGATAGGAGAAGACCATGATTAAATTGTTAAAGAGGCTCTTATATGCATTATTGTTGATCTGACAAAAGAGCCCATATTGCCTTGTCTTCTCCTGTTTATTGAATGCCTGCAGATTCCATCTTAGTCCTATGCACGTGCACTATTATGATTATTCACATCGTTCGGTCGTGCAAGTGAAGGGCAATTATGATGATATATGATGGACTGGCTGAGATGAGAAAAGTTGGTATGAACTCGACCTCTTTTGCTTTTGTACATATGATTAGTTCATCGTTCCTGATTCAGCCTATTATGAATAAACATGTTTGCAATGACAACTAGATATCATAGTTTCTTGTGCCATGCTTGATTAGCTATGAGTTATAATGGTTTACCTTGCGTGCCAACATGCTATTAAAATGGTTATGATGTGGTATGATAGGATGTTATCCTCCTCTGAATGATTTAAGTGACTTGACTTGGCACATGTTCACACATGTAGTTGAAACAAAATCAACATAGCCTTCACGATATTTATGTTCATGGTGGATTATATCCTACTCATGCTTGCATTAGGTGTTGATTAATTTTAATGCATGTTCATGACTGTTGCCGCTCTCTAGCTGGTCGCTTCCCAGTCTTTTGCTAGCCTTCACCTGTACTAAGCAGGAATACTGCTTGTGCATCCAATCTCTTAAACCTCAAAGTTATTCCACGTGAGTCCACTATACCTACCTATATACGGTATCTACCTGCCGTTCCAAGTAAATTTGTATGTGCCAAACTCTAAACCTTCAAATAAATATCCTGTTTTGTATGCTCGAATAGCTCATGTATCAACTAGGGCTGTCTGTATCTTCCATGTTAGGCGAGTTATTCTCAAGAGGAGTGGACTCCGCTCCTCACTCACGCGATAAATGGCTGGTCACCGGGATGCCCAGTCCCATGCTTTATGCAAACTAAATCAAAATAATTGCAAACAAAACTCCCCGTGGGACTCTTGTTAGTTGGAGGCACTCGTTGTTTCGAGCAAGCCATGGATTGATGCTTGTGGTGGAAGGGGGAGCATAAACTTTACCATTCTGTTTGGGAACCGCCTATAATGTGTGTAGCATGGAAGATATCGCCATCTCTTGGTTGTTATGTTGACAATGAAAGTATACCGCTCAAAATATTATTCACCTCTGTTTCAAAACCGAGCTCTGGCACCTCTACAAATCCCTGCTCCCCTCTGCGAAGGGCCTATCTATTTACTTTTATGTTGAGTCATCATCCTCTTATTAAAAAGCACTAGTTGGAGAGCACCGCTGTTATTTGCATTCATTATTGTTAGTTTACATTGAGTATGACTTGACTGGATCTCTTTTACCATGAATTACAATGTCTGGTCAGTCCTTGGTCTTTAAAGGTGCTCTACATTTATGTTTTGCGGTCTCAGAAAGGGCTAGCGAGATACCACCTTGTTATATCATATTATGATTGTTTTGAGAAAGTGTTGTCATCCGAGTTTTATTATTATGGCTCGCTAGTTGATTATGCTATTGATATGAGTAACTTGAGACCTATGCATTATTGCGAATGTGGTTAGTTATAATCTTTGCTGAAAACTTGAATGCTAGCTTTACATATTTACAACAACAAGAGCAAACAGAGTTTGTAAAAGTTTTTCTTTATCACTTTCAGTTTGTCAACTGAATTGCTTGAGGACAAGCAAAGGTTTAAGCTTGGGGGAGTTGATACGTCTCCAATGTATCTACTTTTCCAAACACTTTTGCCCTTGTTTTGGACTCTAACTTGCATGATTTGAATGGAACTAACCCAGACTGACGTTGTTTTCAGCAGAACTACCATGCTGTTATTTATGTGCAGGAGCAAACGTTCTCAGAATGACCTGAAACTTCACGGAGACACTTTTCAGAAAATAAGAAAAATACCTGCCAAAGATGAAGGCCAGGGGGCCCACCACCTTGCCACGAGGGTGGGGTGCGTGTCTGCCCCCCTAGGGCGCGCCCTCTACCTCGTGGGCCCCCTGTTGCCTCTCCGACTCCAACTCCACCTCCATATATTGAGTTTCGATGAGAAAAAAATCAGAGATAAGAAATCATCGCGTTTTACGATACGGAGCCACCACCAAGCCCTAAAACCTCTTGGGAGGGCTGGGCTGGAGTCCGTTCGGGACTCCGGAGAGGGGAATACGTCGCCATCGTCATCACCAACCATCCTCCATCACCAATTTCATGATGCTCACCGCCGTGCGTGAGTAATTCCATCGTAGGCTTGCTGGACGGTGATGGGTTGGATGGGATCTATCATGTAATCGAGTTAGTTTTGTTAGGGTTTGATCCCTAGTGTCCACTATGTTCTGAGATTGATGTTGCTATGACTTTGCTATGCCTAAGGCTTGTCACTAGGGCCCGAGTGCCATGATTTCAGATCTGCACCTATTATGTTTTCATCAATATATGAGTGTTCTTGATCCTATCTTGTAACTCTATAGTCACCTATTATGTGTTATGATTCGTTAACCCCGAAGTGACAATAATCGGGATACTTACCGGTGATGACCGTAGTTTGAGGAGTTCATGTATTCACCATGTGTTAATGCTTTGTTCCGATTCTCTATTAAAAGGAGGCCTTAATATCCCTTAGTTTCCGTAAGGACCCCGCTGCCACGGGAGGGTAGGACAAAAGATGTCATGCAAGTTCTTTTCCATAAGCACGTATGACTATATTCGGAATACATGCCTACATTATATCAATGAACTGGAGCTAGTTCTGTGTCACCCTAGGTTATGATTGTTACATGATGAACCACATCTAACATAATTCTCCATCACCTATAATGTGTGTTGGTGGAAGGGAGAGTATAAACTTTACCATTCTGTTTGGGAACCGCCTATAATGTGTGTAGCATGGAAGATATCGCCATCTCTTGATTGTTATGTTGACAATGAAAGTATACCGCTCAAAATATTATTCACCTCTGTTTCAAAACTGAGCTCTGGCACCTCTACAAATCCCTGCTTCCCTCTGCGAAGGGCCTATCTATTTACTTTTATGCTGAGTCCTCATCCTCTTATCAAAAAGCACCAGTTGGAGAGCACCACTATCATTTGCATTCATTACTGTTAATTTACATTGAGTATGACTTGACTGGATCTCTTTTACCATGAATTACAATGTCTAGTCAGTCCTTGGTCTTTAAAGGTGCTCTGCATTTATGTTTTGCGGTCTCAAAAGGGCTAGCGAGATACCATCTTATTATATCATATTATGATTGTTTTGAGAAAGTGTTGTCATCCGAGATTTATTATTATGGCTCGCTAGTTGATTATGCTATTGATACGAGTAAACTTGAGACCTGAGCGTTATTACAAATTTGGTTAGTTATAATCTTTGCTGAAAACTTGAATGCTGGCTTTACATATTTACAACAACAAGAGTTTGTAAAAGTTTTCCTTTATCACTTTCAGTTTGTCAACTGAATTGCTTGAGGACAAGCAAATGTTTAAGCTTGGGGGACTTGATACGTCTCCAACGTATCTACTTTTCCAAACACTTTTGCCCTTGTTTTGGACTCTAACTTGCATGATTTGAATGGAACTAACCCGGACTGACGCTGTTTTCAGCAGAATTACCATGGTGTTATTTATGTGCAGGAGCAAACGTTCTCGGAATGACCTAAAACTTCGCGGATCTACTTATCAGAAAATAAGAAAAATACCTGCAAAAGATGAAGGCCAGGGGGCCCGCCACCTTGCCACGAGGGTGGGGGCGCGCCCCCCTACCTCGTGGGCCCCCTGTTGCGTCTCCGACCCCAACTCCAACTCCATATATTGAGTTTCGGCGAGAAAAAAATCAGAGAGAAGAAATCATCACATTTTACGATACGGAGCCGCCGCCAAACCCTAAAACCTCTCGGGAGGGCTGATCTGGAGTCCGTTCGGGGCTCCGAAGAGGGGAATCCGTCGCCATCATCATCATCAACCATCCTCCATCACCAATTTCATGATGCTCACCGTCGTGCGTGAGTAATTTCATCGTAGGCTTGCTGGACGGTGATGGGTTGGATGGGATCTATCATGTAATCGAGTTAGTTTTGTTAGGGTTTGATCCCTAGTGTCCACTATGTTCTGAGATTGATGTTGCTATGACTTTGCTATGCTTAATGCTTGTCACTAGGGCCCGAGTGCCATGATTTCAGATCTGAACCTATTATGTTTTCATCAATATATGAGTGTTCTTGATCCTATCTTGCAAGTCTATAGTCACCTATTATGTGTTATGATCCGTTAACCCCGAAGTGACAATAATCTGGATACTTACCGGTGATGACCGTAGTTTGAGGAGTTCATGTATTCACTATGTGTTAATGCTTTGTTCCGGTTCTCTATTAAAAGGAGACCTTAATATCCCTTAGTTTCCGTAAGGACCCCGCTGCCACGGGAGGGTAGGACAAAAGATGTCATGCAAGTTCTTTTCCATAAGCACGTAGGACTATGTTCGGAATACATGCCTACATTATATCAATGAACTGGAGCTAGTTCTGTGTCACCCTAGGTTATGACTGTTACATGATGAACCGCATCCGGCATAATTCTCCATCACCGATTCATTGCCTACGAGCTTTCCATATATTGTTCTTCGCTTATTTACTTCTCCGTTGCTATTGCTATCATCACTACAAAATACCAAAAACATTACTTTTACTAATGTTCCCTTTTGCTACCGTTATCACTACTATCATATTACTTTGCTACTGAACACTTTGCTGCAGATATTAAGTTTCCAGGTGTGGTTGAATTGACAACTCAGCTGCTAATACTTGAGAATATTCTATGGCTCCCCTTGTGTCGAATCAATAAATTTGGGTTGAATACTCTGCCCTCGAAAACTGTTGCGATCCCCTATTCTTGTGGGTTATCAGTGTGCTAGCGCCAACTCCTTCTCCCTGGTATAGAATTGATAGTCTTGGAGAAAACTCGCTCTTCCTTGGACAAAACTATCCGATGATGGTGAAAGGCGATCCAACTGCTGTTGACACGACGTTACTAGTACCATTTATGAGAAGCAACTATGTCTATAGCTCGGACATTTGGGTGGTTCCCTACCCTGGTACTGATATAGTAGGCCGCTTCAGCCTGGATGATCAGTCTTGCATTGGTTTCCAGATCGACAATCGATGGCCCGTCCCAGAGAATCACTTGTGGTTCAAAGCAAGTGTTTCCAACGCCGAGGAATGGTTGAGTTGAAGTTCATTTCATTGCTTGTTATTTGTTGTGTGGTGAAAACTTTAGTATTTATAATATATCCTTGTTGTCGATGTGGGTTGATGACCTGTTGTATGTAATAAAATGATATGCCTGCGATAAACTTACTAAATTTATGAATGGCTTTCGAGTTGCTTCTCTGAGTGAGTGGTGCGACGAGGCAAAAAAATATTTTCCGAATACATAATTGTACGTGCATTGCAACAGGTTATCGGATGAGGCCAATCAACAATAGTAGTACACTATTTGTACTACCTTCACATGCTTCCCGCGTCGAGCGGGTGTTTTTACTATAGCCATATGTTAATGTGTTCGCTGTACGTAACCAGCACCTCGAATCCTCGATACTAGTACTATATAGTAGGAGTAAGTAGTAGGAGTAGTAGGGTGGCATGGGCCAGAACAAGCATTCGCGTCCAGGAGTACGGCACACGCCACCACCACGATATCCATCTGACACCATATTATTTCTTGGAGTCCGTGCTAGAGCAATCTCTTCAACCTCATCGTTTCTCTAACTTCAGCCATCGCGCGACGAGCGAGGTGGGGGTTTGCCAATAGTCGGTTTCCTTAACTGCGGTCCCACTTGTAAGGCCAACTCCAACGCACGAACCCAAATGGACCTCCATTTTGCACGAACTCCAATGATAATTTTGACTAGAAAAGCAAGACCAAAGAAAACAAGAACCACAAGAATACATTTCACTACTCCTGTAAGTTGGATTAGTGCCTTCTAGATGCATTCATTGTTGATCCGCAGAGGCTCGATCTTGCGTGCTTCTTTCTTCTTCAAGTGTAAAGAAGTAGACGTTGCTTCCTCGCATCTAGTCTCATGTCTAGCCTCTATTCTAGTAGGAGTATCAACAAGTGCACTAATCTCATCTCTAGCCTCTGTGCTAGCTAAAAGTGATAGAACATCTACTAAATTGCGCTCTGTCAATATATGGATGTACTCTTCTTCCTAATACAAAAACTTGCATCCATTCTACTCCCTCCGTTGCACAATACATGCCTTCTATTTGTCAAAATATATATGTATCTAGACATGTTTTAGTATATAGGTACATCCATTTTTGAACAAATGGAAGTCAAGTATTTTGGAACGGAGGGAGTACACAATAATTTTTTTTAAGTTAGCACAAATAGTCTAATCCGAGAGCACAACCGAAGATTTGGTTGGGTTCTTCCTCCTTTTGCCGACACGTGGGACATCCAGCATCTAGGTCGTGTCATGAAAGAAAATAGAGTGGTACTTGAAGCCACGAGATGTGCATCTTGGGTTAAACTGTAAATAGAATCTTACTACTCCTGAGTAAGTCCAAAAGCGGCCACCGAAGATCTTATTGGATTTGTTTTTCATCACCAGCACATCGAGGTGAAAGATGTGCAGGTTCAGTGGGTCCTCTTGCGTTTTCACTGACATGTAGGGCTGCATGTGAGCAAACAGACGATGGGCTCCGCGCGACCGCTGGCTGGCTGAGAAGAGAGATAGAGGAGGGCTGAGCACGGACTGCAGGAAATTTGTTCTACGTACCTCGATATAGGCTCGATATAGTGGGGTGGCATGGGCCATAACTAGCATTCACGTCTAGCAGTACGGCACACGCCACCCACACGAGTCCCATCTGACACCAATTTTCTTGGAGTCTGTGCTACAACCATCTCTTCTCCCTCCTGTTTTCTCAGCCATCGCGCGATGGGCAGGGTGGGGGTTTGCCGATAGTCGGTTTGCTCAATTGCGGTCCCACTTGTAAGTGAAAATGCAACATCGCACGCATTCCTGCTTGAGCGGCGTGCCGGACCAACCGTGTGGGGGTGCAATGCGAACACGGCAGGCTTTTCCTTTTGAACTCGTAACTTGTAAAATTTGGTTCTGCTCCATGGCGCGACCGATAGATAGAAAATAATGATTTTGCCTAGAGTAATGAGAAGTTTGGTTCTGGCGCCGTTCATGCATGGAGTACGTACGAAAATTATGAAGTTGATGCAAAAGGTAAGATAATTACTGTAGTATCATATACTACTAGATGGATTTGACGTAAAGATAAAAATACATACGGATCCATCAACGACATCCTCACGCCCTAGTGCGCCGGGTCACCAACCGACGTGTGAGGAGCAGCGGTGTTGGCGGCGAGCTCAACGTGCTTCTAAACAGTGCCGTCCAAGGTTGCCCTGCTGTAACGCCCCAAGACCGATGAGCCAGGTGTCTTCCAGTTATTCGCTGACGTTGTCATGTCATTTGCTTGCGTGTTGCATCTCATCATGTCATCATGAGCATTGCATCATCATGTTTTAAAACTTGCATTCGTCCGGGTTCTTCGAGTTCTCTCTGTTGTCCGTTCTGAGCCCAACCACACTTGCACGCGCCCGTGCCATGTCCGAATAATATTTTATAAGTGGCCGGAAAATGTTCTCGGAATGGGATGGGAGTTGACGTGTGGTCTTATTATAGTGTAGATAGACCGTCTGTCAAGTTTCATCGCATTCGAAGGTCGTTTGATGCCCCAACGGATAACTATAGCGGCATTATAGTCGGTCTAACGTCGGACGTTTTCGGTCTCCAAAAACTGTTGCCGGGCCTCTCTCTCCTCTCTTCTCAGCCCATCTCTATCTAGCACAGCCCACTAGCCCACCTATCTAACCCCTCTCCGCTCCGGGTCGTCTGATCGAGATCGAATGGCTCCGAAACGGCCTCAAACCCCCTAACCCTAGCCCCCTTGCCTTATATAGACCCCCTCCATGCCATTTTTGGCATCCCTAGCCCTCCACCTACCTCTAGCCCCCCTCCCCTCAATTTCAGCGCCGAACCCCTCCCTGGCCTCCACTTGTCGCCGCCGCCCTTGGTCTCTTCCCGCACCGCCACCTCGTCGGCGCCACATGGCGCGCTCCTAGTGGCCAGCCGCCACCGCGTGGTCACCCGCAGCCAACGGGACGATGCCACGTCGCCCCTGGCCTCCTCCCACCTCCGCGGCCCTGCCAGGCCCATGTAGGGCCCGCCGATCCGATCGAAGCCCAGATCCCGCCGCCGCTTCCGAGAGCCCCGTGTCTGGTTCCCGAGCCTCGCGCAGGAGGTCCTCTCCCCGTCCAACCCCGCCACTGGCCGGCAAGACACCGGAGTCGTCGCCGGCGACCCCTGCTCCGCGATGTCGCCCAGGTCACGTCCCGGTCGCCCTCTCCTCCCTTCCTTCGTTTCCCTTCCTCTTTCTCTTACAGCTCTCTCTCTCTCTGGCCATGGATGACGCCGCTGCCCGGAACTCCTCGTCGCCGCTCAGCTTCCGACGTCGCTCGGATTCGTCGGATCCGGCAAGTTTCCGTCCAGATCCGTCCGTTCCCCAGCCTTCCCACCATCTTCGGCCCTCGCCGTCGCCGAAGAGCCATCCGCCGTCGTCCTGCTTCCTGGCTTGGCCAGACGCGTGAAGGAGGTCGCCTCCGCGTCGTCGGTTGCGCGTGGGCCGGCCTCCTCTCCAGTCTCGTGGGCCGCAAGCACGCACAAGGCCCAGATCTATGCCGATTGGGCCTCCTCCTCTCCAGATCTGGGCTATGGCCCATGGTGAGACCCCCATCGCCTCTGCTCCGGTTGGCCCGGCTAGATTCGGCCCGAGATGTATTTTTTTCCGTAGAATGTTTTAGCTAATTTCCTGAGTACTACCCGTTTTGCAGAATAGTCCCTAGAGTTCATGCATTTAATATCTCATGAACCGTGCATCAGATTAAAAAAGTTATATATGAAACTTGCTTAGAATTTTGTGTAGTTTCATAATATGCCACTTTCATCTATGTTTAAAATATTTAATATGATGTTTGTTTAAATTTGCCCCTATGCCATGCTAAAATGACTTAATTCATAACTAAATAACCGTAGCTCCGATTCTAATAAACTTTATATGTAAATGGGGTAGAAAAATGTCTAGTTTAACATGGTGCACTCATCTTGCATGTTTAACAACTCTAAAATAATGTTTAGGGCAGAACAGTACCAAACCTTAAATTATGCATATGAGGATTTTCTGGAATTGTTGTTCGTTGCTTCCGGCCTCATTTAAACTTGCCTAGATAGGTAGTTTTGTTGTGCTTCACCTCTTGCCATGTTAATCAACATTTAATATTGTTGGGGTACATAAACGAGAGATAACTAAATAATTGATGTGGTGTTCCGTCAATATGCAACCCGTTGCATGTTGAGCTCCACTTAATTTGCAGGATTGTTTGTGCATTTTGCCATGCCATGCCTCATTAAACCGGACATGCATCATACTTGTTTGCGCATCGTGCCATGCTTATGTGATGGTTGTTTACTATGTTGTGTGTTTCTTTCCGGTGTTGCTTCTTCGGGTTAGTTCCGATAACGCCGCGTTTGTGAGGACCCGTTCGACTACTTCCGTTTGTCTTCTTCATGGACTCGTTCTTCTTCCTTGCAGGATCTCAAGCAAGATGACCATACCCTCGAAATCACTTCTATCTTTGCTTGCTTAGTTGCTCGCTCTTTTGCTATGCCAATGCTGCGATACCTACCACTTGCTTATCATGCCTCCTATATTGTTGAACCAAGCCTCTAACCCACCTTGTCCTAGCAAACCGTTGTTTGGCTATGTTACCGCTTTGCTCGGCCCCTCTTATAGCGTTGTTAGTTGCAGGTGAAGATTGAAGTTTGTTCCTTGTTGGAACATGGAGATGTTGTTCCTTGTTGGAACATGTTTACTTGTTGGGATATCACAATATATCTTATTTAATTAATGCATCTATATACTTGGTAAAGGGTGGAAGGCTCGGCCTTATGCCTGGTGTTTTGTTCCACTCTTCCCGCCCTAGTTTCCTTCATATCGGTGTTATGTTCTCGGATTTTGCGTTCCTTACGCGGTTGGGTTATAATGGGAACCCCTTGATAGTTCGCCTTGAGTAAAACTCCTCCAGCAATGCCCAACATTGGTTTTACCATTCGCCACATAGCCTTTTCTTTCCCTTGGGTTCTGCAGACTCAAGGGTCATCATTATTTTAACCCCCCCAGGCCAGTGCTCCTCTGAGTGTTGGTCCAACCTGTCAGCTGCCGGTGGCCACCAGGGGCAACTCTGGGCTGGCCTACCCGTACCTAAGACAATCTGAGTGTGCCCTGAGAAAGAGATATGTGCAGCTCCTATCGGGATTTGTCGGCACATTCGGGCGGTGTTACTGGTTTAGTTTTACCATTGTCGAAATGTCTTTTAACCGGGATTCCGAGTCTGATCGGGTCTTCCCGCTAGAAGGAATATCCTTTGTTGACCGTGAGAGCTTGTCATGGGCTAAGTTGGGACACCCCTGCAGGGATTTGAACTTTTGAAAGCCATGCCCGCGGTTATGGGCAGATGGGAATTTGTTAATGTCCGGTTGTAGAAAACTTGAAGTTGACCTTAATTAAAATGCATCAACCGCGTGTGTAACCGTGATGGTCTCTTTCCGGCGGAGTCCGGGAAGTGAACACGGTGTTGGAGTTATGCTTGACGTAGGTTGGTCTAGGATCACTTCTTGATCATAGTTGTTCGACCGTGCTTTTGCCTTCTCTTCTCGCTCTCATTTGTGTTTGTTAGCCACCATATATGCTAGTCTCTTGCTGCAGCTCCACCTCATACCTTTACCTTAGCCATAAGCTTAAATAGTCTTGATCGCGAGGGTGCGAGATTGCTGAGTCCTCATGGCTCACAGATACTTCAAAAACCAGCTTGCAGGTGCCGATGAGACCGTGCAGATGACGCAACCAAGCTCAGGAGGAGCTCGATGAAGATCTTGTCCTTTGTTTTGTTTTGTTCTAGTTGATCAGTAGGGGAGCCCAGTTGGGGTCGATCGGGGACCTTGTCGCATTTGGGGTTCTTCTTTTATTTTGGTTCCGTAGTCGGACCTTGATTGTATCTGGATGATGTAATGCTTTATTCATGTATTTGTGTGAAGTGGCGATTGTAAGCCAACTATGTATCTCTTTTCCCTTATGTATTACATGGGTTGTGTGAAGATTACCTCACTTGCAACATTGCTTTCAATGCGTTTATGCCTCTAAGTCGTGCTTCGACACGTGGGAGATATAGCCGTATCGAGGGCGTTTCAAGTTGGTAATCAGAGCCTTCCCCGACCTTAGGAGCCCCCACTGCTTGATCATTTTTAGCAGCCGTTGTTGAGTCTAGAAAAATGTTTTGAGTCATTTAGGAATTATATATCGGATAGTTAGGACTTCTTTTTACTCCCTAGTCCCTTCGTCGCTCTGGTGAGGCATCCTGACGTAGAGTTTTGACTCTTCTCTTCTCAAATTTCACTAAAAAAAATTTAGGATCACGCGGGTATCTTGGAATCGTTCTGATGGTTTTGTGACGAGAACATTGTTCTTGGTGCCTCCTGTCATTTAGGGGTTGTGGCAGTGTCCCGGGGAGTTGAGCTCCGAGGTGTTGTCATCACAATTTTATCGTTGTAGTTCTAGAATACCTGAGATTAGTTTCACCGACATCGAAAATCTCTTTTATGCAGTTGTTGGTGAGATAACCTCGACGCCACCCAGTACTGGGGCGGGAGTTCGAGAGTATTGCCATAACTCGTATAACGGATGCTTTTTGAAGGTTGAGGTAGACGATTTCCGAAGGTTTCTTGGTTATGTGTTGAAGGATCGATACAACTGGATGTAGGATTTGTTAGTTTTGGGTGAGATATTATGCTTCCCCTGTATCCCCAACACATGATTGCATAACCGGAAAGGTTCGGGAGTTTCATAGGTGGGAATTCAAGTAGCTCGTAGGATATCTTTCCGACAGATGTATGATACGAAATTGGGGTTCGACGTCTAGTGGTCCGCCTATTCACGGTCGGTTTTACAGTGGTCTCGTTGTGTCTTAAAGAGTCCTTGGCTATGCCGACTCGGGGACGCTTCGTATGTCATGTGCACTGCCTTGTACATGATGGTGTTGTACGATCGAGCCCGTGTAGGCCCACCACAAAAACTTCGGATGAAATCTCTATCATATGTTTGTTCCGGCTTATTCTGCAAGCCAACCCTTTGTTTTTGTTTTGAGCTGTGGTATTCGAGTTGCTTTAATGTCAAGTGTTGATTCCATACCTTTCCTAAATGGTGTTCTCATACTCCGATGTGAATACTAATCCCTCTTGATCATCGAGATTGTTTTGTCAATCCTTTTTAACCGGTGTGTCTCTCCTCAAGTGGATCCGATCATTTCAACATCTGCAAGATCAAGTATCAGCTCTCTCAACAGTGTTTGTTTCATCCTTCCCAAGTTGCCTTTGTTTTCCCGCCCTCCCTCCCTTGTTTTCTTCAACGACTCAGATTTCTTATTCAACTATCCTTTTATTGATGGGAAATATCTCCATTCTTTTCCGTCAATGTTCTTATCTGTTGATTCTCAGAAGATGCTAACGGAGCTTCAAGTTCATCATTCTTCATTCTTTTTCTTCTCCGGTGGATTCTAGTCAAGCTTTGCTGATCATAGCCTTTCCTCGTTTCAATGCCTTCTCATGACGGTGCACCTCTTAATTGTTCACCTCTCGCTATTCAGTTGTTCTAGAGTGCTGAAGGTATCTCAGAAGGCTCGTCTTGTCATTCAAGATCTGTTCAACCTATTTCGAGGTTGTTATCTCATTCTAGCCATTTAATTCAACCGGTGCAATCTCAGTTTCTAGTAATCGTTCAACGGTGCATCTTTTGAGTGGGCCCTGACCCACAAGTCTTTTCCCAGGATCTTACCTGACTCTTCTTATTTTCCCGGAGCTATCCTTAATTCGTTTCAAAGTTTGACGTAAGAATGACTTATCATTAGTCAAATGCCTTTCTCCAAGATCCTTCAATTTCTTTTCATCATTGGTTCAACCTCTTCGTTTTTTTGGATTCTCCCGGAGTGCCTCAATAATTCATGGTGGTGTTTCTCATCGTCATTCTCGGATTTTGAAGACCGAAGAAGAGTTTTCCTCAAAATCTTAAACAATTCTCTCAGAGATGCGTAGTTCAAGCTGGATACCATCCTCTCATAATTGTTTTCGATCGTGAGAATTCTTTTCACCTATCCGGAGCAATTCAAGATTCTGTTCAGTTTGATTATCCGGAGCCCATCATCTAAGATTTATTCATTCCAGCTTTCAGCTCTCATACTCTAAATCATACCGGTGTCTAAATCAAGGATTCTCCAATCAGCTCATAATCTCTTCGTTCTCTTGGATCTAAATTCTCTCAAGCATCTTCGTTTAATTGCTAATCCTTCCCGGTGTTTCTTCATGTTTTAATCGTTATTTTTCAATTCTAACGGTGGTTCGCTCAAGATTCTTCTTCCTTCATTTATCATATCAATTTATTCGTTGTTTCAATTCTTACAGTGGTTCGTTGAAGACCTTCTCAAGTTGGCGCCGTGTCTATCCTAATCCTTTCTTCGAGAATAAGTTGTATGCAATCCGTTTGCTCGTCATCAATTTAATTGGTGAAGGATAAGCATAATGTAATCCTTATTCTATTTCATCCAAGTGATTAATTCCGTATTCTGGAGGCTCATCAAATTCTCGGGTTCATTTGCTTCATCTTTCTTTTCCGGAGTTCCTAGCTTTTCCGCATTATCTCGTCGCGAAGCTCCTTCTAAATCATTACAAGGTTTCACCTTGTGTTTTCAACTTCTCTTGCTTTTATCATCATTTTGTTTACCGGAGTTCCTCATGGATGTTCTACATGATGGTTCATCGAGGTTTTATTTCCTTCTCGAAGCGTTCATCAACATTCTTTTCTAAGGAACTCAATCATTCTTCATTTTGCAATCCGGAGTGCAATTCTTTCTACCGTGTCATTGGAGGTGGTATTATGCCATTCTTGATAATTTGAGTTCATGTTTCATGATTCATATGTTGTTAGGAATGAGGTATTTTAAATCCATCAATCTCTTCTTTGAAGTTATCTTGGGTTATAATTCACCTAAAGCCTTCCCTAAGGATTGTTGCTATCTATGGTGTTTATAAATGACCCAAGTTATTCATCTACCCTCCCGGTGAAATAAGTTTCTCGTCTCCTTGTTCTTTCCAATCAAATCTATTCCGTGAGTGGCAAGTTGTCACCTCATAATTTTGGGGTATCTTCTATAAGTCCATATCAAGCTTATCTTTTCGTTGTTGGTTTTTTCCAACAACTCCGTTCGACCCTTCTCCTAAAGATGCCTTTTCAAACTCTTTTGCGACAGAAATTGGCATTTTCTTCTCAATTCTCCTATTTCTATTATCTATCTTCTATTCTTCCGTTCCGGAGGCATTGCAATGTTGCTCTCCTCAACCCATCTTCTCGGATTGTCAGGACCATGTTTTGATCATGCTTATCCTTTTAACCGGAGTATTGTGTCCCTTTTCTCAAGCTCTTTCATTTTATCAAGTTTTTCATCTCTTTTAAACCGGAGTGCTGTCCGAGATCTTTCTTACCCCTTGTTCCATTCATTCAATAGTTCCGGAGCTAGTGTGTTGTGATTTCATCAAGTATCTTCTCATCTTACCAAGTTCTTATTCAATTCCTTTTCTTTTCAATCAGAGTGCTGCCCGAAGTTGTTCTTTCTTTTCCTCTTTCATAATGGAGTGTCTTCAACTTTGTTCATCACCGTTGTATTCTTTTAGCGAAAGGGTTTAACCTTTTCAAGGTTCGTGGTTTCACTCGATTGTCAAAGGAGCAACTTAGTTTTACCTCTTCTCTTTCTCTTCCATTTTCCCTCCGGTGCCATTCTAGATCTCGAGACGAAATCCTCTCGTAGTGGTGGAGTGTTGTAACGCCCCGAGACCGATGTGCCACGTGTCTTCCAGTTATTCGCTGATGTTGTCATGTCATTTGCTTGTGTGTTGCATCTCATCATGTGATCATGTGCATTGCATCATCATGTTTTAAAACTTGCATTCATCCGGGTTCTCCGAGTTCTCTCTGTTGTCCATTCTGAGCCCAACCACACTTGCACGCGCCCGCGGCATGTCCGAAATAATATTTTATAAGTGGCCGGAAAATGTTCTCGGAATGGGATGGGAGTTGACGTGTGGTCTTATTATAGTGTAGATAGACCGCCTGTCAAGTTTCATCGCATTCAGAGGTCGTTTGATGCCCCAACGGATAACTATAGCGGCATTATAGTCGGTCTAACGTCGGACGTTTTCGGTCTCCAAAAACTCTTGCCGGGCCTCTCTCTCCTCTCTTCTCAGCCCATCTCTATCTAGCACAGCCCACTAGCCCACCTATCTAACCCCTCTCCGCACCGGGTCGTCTGATCGAGATCGAACGGCTCTGAAACGGCCTCAAACCCCCTAACCCTAGCCCCCTTGCCTTATATAGACCCCCTCCATGCCATTTCTGGCATCCCTAGCCCTCCACCTACCTCTAGCCCCCCTCCCCTCAATTTCAGCGCCGAACCCCTCCCTGGCCTCAACTTGTCGCCGCCGCCCTTGGTCTCTTCCCGCACCGCCACCTCACCGGTGCCACATGGCGCGCTCCTAGTGGCCAGCCGCCACCGCGTGGTCACCCGCAGCCAACGGGATGATGCCACGTCGCCCCTGGCCTCCTCCCACCTCATGCGGCCCTGCCAGGCCCATGTGGGGCCCGCCGAGCCCATCGAAGCCCGGATCCCGCCGCCGCTTCCGAGAGCCCCGCGCCTGGTTCCCGAGCCTCACGCAGGAGGTTCTCTCCCCGTCCAGCCCCGCCACTGGCCGACAAGACGCCGGAGTCATCGCCGGCGACCCCTGCTCCGCGACGTCGCCCAGGTTGTGTCCCGGTCGCCCTCTCCTCCCTTCCTTCGTTTCCCTTCCTCTTTCTCTTACAGCTCTCTCTCTCTGGCCATGGATGGCGCCGCTGCCCGGAACTCCTCGTCGCCGCTCAGCTTCCGACGTCGCTCGGATTCGTCGGATCTGGCAAGTTTCCGTCCTGATCCGTCCGTTCCCCAGCCTTCCTGCCGTCTTAAGCCCTCGCCGTCGCTGGAGAGCCATCCGCCGTCGTCCTGCTTCCTGGCGTGGCCAGACGCGTGAAGGAGGTCGCTTCCGCGTCGTCGGTTGCGCGTGGGCCGGCCTCCTCTCCAGTCTCCTGGGCCGCAAGCACGCACAAGGCCCAGATCTATGCCGATTGGGCCTCCTCCTCTCCAGATCTGGGCTATGGCCCATGGTGAGACCCCCATCGCCTCTGCTCCGGTTGGCCCGGCTAGATTCGGCCCGAGATGTATTTTTTTTCACAGAACGTTTTAGCTAATTTCCTGAGTACTACCCGTTTTGCAGAATAGTCCCTAGAGTTCATGCATTTAATATCTCACAAACCGTGCATCGGATTAAAATAAGTTATATATGAAACTTGCTTAGAATTTTGTGTAGTTTCATAATATGCCACTTTCATCTATGTTTAAAATGTTTAATATGATGTTTGTTTAAATTTGCCCCTATGCCATGCTAAAATGACTTAATTCATAACTAAATAACCGTAGCTCCGATTCTAATAAACTTTATATGTAAATGGGGTAGAAAAATGTCTAGTTTAACATGGTGCACTCATCTTGCATGTTTAACAACTCTCAAATAATGTTTAGGACAGAACAGTACCAAACCTTAAATTATGCATATGAGGATTTTCCGGAATTGTTGTTCGTTGCTTCCGGCCTCATTTAAACTTGCCTAGATAGGTAGTTTTGTTGTGCTTCACCTCTTGCCATGTTAATCAACATTTAATATTGTTGGGGTACATAAACGAGAGAGAACTAAATAATTGATGTGGTGTTCCGTCAATATGCAACCCATTGCATGTTGAGCTCCACTTAATTTGCAGGATTGTTTGTGCATTTTGCCATACCATGCCTCATTAAACCGGACATGCATCATACTTGTTTGCGCATCGTGCCATGCTTATGTGATGGTTGTTTACTATGTTGTGTGTTTCTTTCCGGTGTTGCTTCTTCGGGTTAGTTCCGATAACGTCGCGTTTGTGAGGACCCGTTCGACTACTTCCGTTTGTCTTCTTCATGGACTCATTCTTCTTCCTTGCAGGATATCGGGCAAGATGACCATACCCTCGAAATCACTTCTATCTTTGCTTGCTTAGTTGCTCGCTCTTTTGCTATGCCAATGCTGCGATACCTACCACTTGCTTATCATGCCTCCTATATTGTTGAACCAAGCCTCTAACCCACCTTGTCCTAGCAAACTGTTGTTTGGCTATGTTACCGCTTTGCTCAGCCCCTCTTATAGTGTTGTTAGTTGCAGGTGAAGATTGAAGTTTGTTCCTTGTTGGAACATGGAGATGTTGTTCCTTGTTGGAACATGTTTACTTGTTGGGATATCACAATATATCTTATTTAATTAATGCATCTATATGCTTGGTAAAGGGTGGAAGGCTTGGCCTTATGCCTGGTGTTTTGTTCCACTCTTGCCGCCCTAGTTTCCGTCATATCGGTGTTATGTTCCCGGATTTTGCGTTCCTTATGCGGTTGGGTTATAATGGGAACCCCTTGACAGTTCGCCTTGAGTAAAACTCCTCCAGCAATGCCCAACATTGGTTTTACCATTCGCCACCTAGCCTTTTCTTTCCCTTGGGTTCTGCAGACTCAAGGGTCATCATTATTTTAACCCCCCCGGGCCAGTGCTCCTCTGAGTGTTGGTCCAACCTGTCAGTTGCCGGTGGCCACCAAGGGCAACTCTGGGCTGGCCTACCCATACCTAAGACAATCTGAGTGTGCCCTGAGAAAGAGATATGTGCAGCTCCTATCAGGATTTGTCGGCACATTCGGACGGTGTTGCTGGTTTAGTTTTACCATTGTCGAAATGTCTTGTAACCGGGATTCCGAGTCTGATCGGGTCTTCCCGCTAGAAGGAATATCCTTCGTTGACCGTGAGAGCTTGTCATGGGCTAAGTTGGGACACCCCTGCAGGGATTTGGACTTTCGAAAGCCGTGCCCGCGGTTATGGGCAGATGGGAATTTGTTAATGTCCGGTTGTAGAAAACTTGAAGTTGACCTTAATTAAAATGCATCAACTGCGTGTGTAACCGTGATGGTCTCTTTCCGGCGGAGTCCGGGAAGTGAGCATGGTGTTGGAGTTATGCTTGACGTAGGTTGTTCTAGGATCACTTCTTGATCATAGTTGTTCGACCATGCTTTTGCCTTCTCTTCTCCCTCTCATTTGCGTTTGTTAGCCACCATATATGCTAGTCGCTTGCTGCAGCTCCACCTCATACCTTTACCCTACCCATAAGCTTAAATAGTCTTGATCGTGAGGGTGTGATATTGTTGAGTCCCCATGGCTCACAGATACTTCAAAAACCAGCTTGTAGGTGCCGATGAGACCGTGCAGATGACACAACCAAGCTCAGGAGGAGCTCGATGAAGATCTTGTCCTTTGTGTTGTTTTGTTCTAGTTGATCAGTATGGGAGCCCAGTTGGGGTCGATTGGGGACCTTGTCGCATTTGGGGTTCTTCTTTTATTTTGGTTCCGTAGTCGGACCTTGATTGTATCTGGATGATGTAATGCTTTATTCATGTATTTGTGTGAAGTGGCAATTGTAAGCCAACTATGTATCTCTTTTCCCTTATGTATTACATGGGTTGTATGAAGATTACCTCACTTGCGACATTGCTTTCAATGCGGTTATGCCTCTAAGTCGTGCTTCGACACGTGGGAGATATAGCCGCATCGAGGGCGTTTCACCTGCTGTCCAAGAAGGCCAGCGTCCTATCGTCCTCCTCTTGCATGTAGTAGTCCTTGTGGACGATTTGCGCGTGGACGTGGGTGATTATGTCGATGGTGTCTTCCTGCGCCAGGCGCTGCGCGGCGAGCGCGACCTCGAGGTGGACATTCTCCGGCGCGACGGTGGGAAGTCGCAGGGCCACCAGTGCGCCGAAGAGGTTGTCACCATAGTGGCCGTTGAGGGTGGCGGGCATCGCAGAGCCTGGGCGCGTTGGCTGGAGGCTTACGTCAAAGTCGTCCGCAAGCTTCTTGACAACGGTGAACTTGTTGAGGAAACCGACGAGGACCTCATCGAACAAGGAGACGAAGTTGTCGTCCAAGCGGCCCCTCGCCTTGGCGGCCTCAAGCAATACTACCTGGAGACGTTCCTCGGTGCCGGGCCACAAGACGGCGTCGTGGACCATCTGGCACAGCCAACTGATGCTCGCACTCATCGCCTCCATGGGTCTAGCTTAGCTTCTAGTCAACTGATCTTGCGATTCGAGTGATCACTCTTGCCCTTGGTTAGCTTGCGTAGGTGCGTAGGATTTTGTACTACTCCTCGGCCCTCTACTGCACCTGCCTTTGGCTGTATGATAGGTGGGCCAGCCACCCCCTAGGCCCACGTGTCATTCACCCAAAGGCAGTTGTCGTAAGTCAATGAAGTTGCGTCCCCCTCTATGCCAGTGTAGTATAGTCATCTCACGGACCTCTAGTTGGGGCCAAACGAGAGAAGTTTGATGTTTACTGGTTTATTGGTCCCCTTTGCATTTTGCACCAAGTTTTGACCTTTGATTTAACTAATAAAATGTTAATGCATGTTAACAAAAATGTTGTGCAAGTCACCTTACAAAAACCAAATAATCCCAAAATACTTAGGCACGGTGCATTAAGTCCCTCCTTGTTTCTTATTTCGTGACATATCAACCAATGAGAGATGTGGGCCGTGCATGCTTTCAATGACTTGAGACTACCAAACATGACATGCAGTGTTTAGTTCATTACATGTAATCCTATTAGTACTCTAGTTAGCAAAAAAACATTAAGTTCTCTCGCCGATAGGAATAAAACACCATGTATTTATTTACAGGGGGTAGTACATTTTTTGTGACATGCATTACTAGATATTGCTAGTCAAATACTAAAATCCAGATGGATGTGGTATTACTCCTAAATCCAAACGGTGGTGCTACTAGTACTAGTAGTACTACCAATGTAGTAGTAGGAGTACAAGCATTGTACTACTCGTTGGTCAAATTATTACGTGTTGCTCCTCACAGTGAAGTGACAAGACCCTGCGCCGGAGATGACACCTGAGTATAGGCGCCGTGTTCAGCATACCATAGTCAGCCTCACCGTCTGCAGTCACTATCATCATGGCTGTAGAGCTAGCTTGCTTACAACTAGCCCTGTTCGACATAATTTCCTGTGCGTAGATGCCCGTGCATTGCACGGAACACCAAGATTGGGGGTGGACGGCTTCGGCAGCGGCCATCGCGCCAAATATTTTCACGGCCTTCTAGATGTGGTGGGGAGGAGATAAGGCTGATTGTGAGAGACAAGGATTTGTTTGTAAATAGGGAACAAGTGCGGGCATCTTTTTGCAAAAATGGAGAAGCTTGGTTTGTATGCGTCAGATCTAGATCCGATGGCTATTGGTGAAATATGGGAGGCATAACATCATCACCAACTCAGGACCAGTTTGATTCGCAGGATTTTGAAAACGCAGGAATAGGACACGACAATATTACAAGTTGCGATGAAAGGATCTTGGAGACTGCGGCCATGCGTTTGCAATCCCCATCGCAGAGGCAGCTATCGACGGTGAGGTTGAGGGGGACGCAGTGCCAGAGGGGGCGCCACCGCCGGGAGAGCAGGGCGGTCCGCACGGCAAATTTTGTGGGGAGGAGGCCGATGATGACGAGCAGCATGTCGTCGGGGAGGCTGCTGATGAAGGCCAGGCTCGCCGGATGCGGTTTTGGCTCGAGCCGCCTCCGCTTATTGGCTGCCTCGCCGTCCATCTCAACCGGCGGCGACGGCGGTGTACACGTGTGTTGGTGTGTGTTTGTGTGCTGGGTGTGCGCGAGTGCGTCCTTCTGTGCATGCCGTCGCGCAGTGGTGAATTGTGCGCGAGTGCGTCCTTCGCACGCAAGAAGTTTGTCCTCAATGCACCCTCAATTTACTAGCATGCGGGGTGCTACCCCGAGTGGTTTCAACATTGTTTACTTCACCGCGTGTCAGATGGGACTCTAGTTTACTTATTTTCACCCACTGCCACATGGGCCAGCACACGAAGATACAGAACACGAGCTGACAAGGTAGCATGTGGATTGGTTGACCGGTCAAGTAAACAATATACGGAGCTATACGCTGACACAGTGAGCGTATAATCCGTCGGTATAGAGAGTTCGAGTGAGAGGGGAGGCCCGTGAGAGATAGCAGAGAGAGAGAAAGAGCTACTCCCTCCGTTCGATAATGTAGTTCCAACATTTTTTTAAGTCAAACTTTTGAAACTTTGACCAAGTTTATAAAGAAATTACTTATATCTACAATACCAAAGATAAATGATAGTATGAAGTAAGTACATGTTGTGATGAATCTAATGATCATTCCAGATGTAAATGTTTTTCTCCACATATACCTGGTCAAACTTTTCTGAGGTTTGACTTTTCAAAACATCCATATGCTTATGGACATGACAGAGTCCCTAACTAGAGAGAGAGAGAGAGTGAAAAAAGTGTGTGTGCGTGTGTGAAAGAGACATGGACAACACACGATAAAAGTAGATAAAAAGCATGCGTGTCTTATGAAAACATATCACACATGCATCTTCGACAACGGAGGTAAGGTGAGGAGATAGTGTTTGGTTGTTTGGAACCGAGAGAGCAATACCCCTAGCACGTGGCCAAGAGGGGTCTAACAAACAAGGGAGAGAGGTCGAGAGAGACGTATGGAGAAAATGCAGACATGGGGAGGAGAGAGTGTATGTTTGTCATGGAGAGATCCCCTGGAGATCATGATGGGACTACATGGGTGGGAGATCGAGTGACAAGGTGTGTGCACGATAGAAGATGCCCCGAGAGATATCGAGATAGACGTATGGATGGAAGGAGACAATACGTGTGTCCCTGATGGCTAGTAAGAGATAATCATACTTAGGAGGGGGGAGTGCTTGCCCCTATGATGGAGTGAGGGATTATGGTACTTAGGGGGGGTGCGTGTCACATGGAGAGAGAACAAGGGCGGAGAGTGTTGGATGGGTCTATATGTATAGCGCAAGCGAGACATGTGTATGTGTGAACCAGGGAGATATAAGGCCAGTTTGGCTTGCGTCCTGAGCATCTTTTGCCTGGCATGGGGTTGTGGCTGGATTTCATGCACGCTTGTTTGGTTGCTACCCTGTGAAAAAGAAAGCCCACCTGGCCTGGGTTCCCTTGCACTTTAATTAGCCTGGCTGAACTCCAGACACTGCAAGTAGCCTGGCCCAGGCAACCGATTTCGAACACCTTGCCGTGCCTGGTCGTGTGGCCACGAGGCTAACAACAACATGGATGGATATTAGCATTAAATAATTGATGCATGGATTGATTGATGGGACGTTGATGCTTTGCCTGGCCCAGGCATGAACCAAACGCTTCAGCACCACACAAGCGTGGCCAGGCGGAAATATTTTACATCTCACGTCCACACCAGGCAGTACTGGCCATCAAGGCATGAGGGTCAGGTCACGAACCAAACTGACCAATAAAGTTTGAGAGAGATTGAGGAGCCCCGGTAAGGCTGAGTGGTGCGTTAGATAGCTGAGAGGGGGAAAGAGATATTCCATCCGCTCAATAATGCAGTGCATGTAAATTTTTTAGAAGTCAAACTTTGGAAACTTTGATCAGGTTTACGCAAATGTTATTTATATCTACAATACCAAAGATACATCATACAAAACTACATCTCATGGTGAATGTAATGGTATATGTTTGCCGTACTAGATGTAATTCTTTTTCTCCACGTACATGGTCAAACTTTGTGATGTTTGACTTTTCAATAAATCTATATGCTATGGACCGAGGAGAGTGCCTCAGTCGAGACAGATCAAGTGCGTGTGAAGGAGAATGAGTAAGTGTGCAAAAAGAGTATGTGCGTGAAAGAGAAAGTGACAACAAACGATAAATTAGAGAGAGTGTGTGTGTTTTTTCGTTTCTTATGCAAACATATCACGCATGCATCTCCGAGATGGAAAAGCGAGGCGAGGAGATACACGAAGATAGCTAGTGTGTGATTGTTTGCAACGGAGAGAGACACCCATGTAGCACATGTCCAATAGAGGTGTGGCCAACAAGGAACAAAGGTCGAGAGGGACACATGGATGGCATGGACGCATGGGGAGGGAGAGAGGGTGTGTTTGTGATAGAGAGATCCCATCGAGATCGTGAGGGGACTATATGGGTGGGAGATCGAGGGAGTGCGTGCGCGATAGAAAGATGCCCCGAGAGAAATCGAGATAGACCATGCACATGTTTGTGATGGAGACTAAGATTAGCTAGTCATATACATATAGGGGGGACTGTGTGTGCCTACAATTGAGTGAGAGACCATCATACTTGGCTAGCTGGGCATGAGATTGTGTGTGCGCGCCTGTGAGATGGAGAGAGAACGAGGGGGGAGATAGAGTTTTAGATGGGCCTATCGAGTGCGAGTGAGATGTGCATGTGTATGTGTGACCCAGGTGGATGGAGAGTTTGAGAGAGGGGGGGAAGAGCTCCGAGACGACATAGTGGTGTGTGAGAGAGTTACGGGCAAAGAGCCAAGGAATTTGTGTGCGTATGATGAGTGCACCCAAGATATCTAGCTTGGACTAGCTAGAGTATCATACATAGTGTGCGAGAGAGACCTATAGATGGTGTATATATGCATGCGAACTAGAAAGACCCCCCCCCCCCCACACACACACACAAAGAGAGAGAGAGAGAGAGAGAGAGAGAGAGAGAGAGAGAGAGAGAGAGACAGAGAGAGAGAGACAAAGAGAGAGATGGAGAGAAAGGGAGAGGGACCAACAAGGTTTTTGTGTCGGATGCGTGCGATAGAATTGAAGATTGTTGAGAGAGAGAGAGAGAGAGAGAGAGAGAGAGAGAGAGAGAACAGGAGTCCGGGAGAGGGGGAGGTCGCGTTTTATGCATCAAAGACTGATATAAACCATGTTTCGATATAAACTTGCATTCAAATATTTAAATTGGAGAACATGTTGTTTGCAATCCACACATGAACGGATATATGCATATATCAAACAAGTTCATTAATTTGACTTTCGACATGTTCATGGAGTACTATAATACTGTACAACATGCTACTCGATTGAGGTGTTCAATTTTGGACTTAGTTCACTATTTTGACCTACTGAACGAGCTATTTCATTGAATCGAGATATTTCATTTTGGGTTTGATTCACGTTTTTGAGTGGGACAACTATTTGTCATATAGTAAATCGCTAGCAACGAGCATGTAAAAACACATTACTCCCGAGCATCATCTCTCCATCTAAAAAAGAAGTGGCAAGCTAATATTTCAAATTTTGATCCGAATCGACTTGGTAAGGTAGACGTGGATGCTCGTTCTCCCAAAATTTGAACGAACCGTTAAACATCCTCTCTGCTCGGTGGAATTCGCCCGAGCAAATAAATGGGAGACGTGAAATTACCGTCCTATGTGGGACACGCATCAATTGGCCCGTTGTACATCGAGGGTAGGTTCGTAACTTCATCCAAGCACGCCTTCTCCTCGGCCGAAATGACATGTGCCGAATAATTCATAAACCATGATCGGCAAAACACGCTCTCCTCGCCCGAAATAGCTCGCGCCCACTATTTCAAAACACGCTCTCCTTGTCCAAAATCGCTCGCGCCCACTATAGTTCAAAACACGCCCTCCTCGCCCGAAATCGCTCCCGCCCACTATTTGGGGAGAAGCAAAGTTACTCTACTATCCCCGACCCTCGGTACACAGACCCAAGCCGAGAAGCCTATAGGCAAGGGTAGAACTGTAACTCCCCCTCACATTTCAAACAAATGCGTCCATAAGACATGGTTCCACTCCCCTCCCAATCCCCCCCCCCCCCCCGCCCGCCCCCATTCATACCTCGTGGGCGCCAAATCACCTTCTCCCCGGGAAGCTCCCTTCTCCCGAGCCGCGAAACCTCAGCCCCACCTCCATGGCGCCCCCCACCGCACCAATTTCACAGCCGCCCACCTCCCTAATGCCGGAGACGCTGTCCATTTTCCGTCGTGCACTGGGCACTGTGCCTCTTACTCCGTGCTGCTGGTGCTACCTCGACGACGGCCGCGTGAACCATACCGGAGCCGATTCACCCCCGCCGTTGTTCATGGCGCCGGAGCGGCTCCAACTTCGGATCCGTCCAGAGTCCTGGCGCTGCTTCCACGTAGCCGTCGACCGTCGCGACATCGCTCTTTCCCTATCGTCGGTCGCCACCGCAACCGCGCCGGCCTCACCGACTCGGCAGCTGGACCTGCCTACTTCACCATGCCGCCAGATAGGTCGCACCCTCATCTCAAATCACTTTATTTAGGCGTTAGTTGTCTGAATTTTTATTCTGAGCCAATTGATTCCCAATGGGAAGCAGCACCCCTCGAGGCGGCGGAGCTCCTAGGCTGCCGGTTGGCTGGTGTCTAACGTAAGGGTGCGGGGCCGCAAGTTCGTCGCGGAAGCAGCACTTAGATGGCTATCTTTTAGAGTTGCGTGGGTTGAAGGTACTGCCGCCGCCGGATCCTGAGCTGCATGAGTGTACTATCTCATATTAGTGGGTTTGAATACTTTGGTTCTGTAGTGGGTTTTTTAGTGTTTTTTTACTGTGTTGTCCTGTCGTATCCCTAGCTCTTACATCATACTCCCTCCGTCCGGACTAAATGTCGCAGAAATGAATAAAACTGGATGTATCTAGAACTGAAATACGCCTAGACCCATCCATTTATTTCCGGATGGAGGGAATACATGTAAATATGTCATGCCTTTCTATTCTTCAGTACCTATTCCATCTCTGTTGTAGCATGTTTTATAACTGAATCACCATTCTTCTATATAAGGCATGCAAGGGGAAGATGGCTATGTTAGAATCTGAAGGGTTACAAACCAGGTCTTTGCAAAAGATCCAAACGCCAGGAGATAATAAACCAACTCCATTTTTCATAGATACTGCTCCAGCACAGAGAAACCCAACTCCCACTGATAATAAGCAGATTCTAGTGGCCAAAGAACTAGTCCGCTCCAGTCCAGCAAAAGAATGTCAACTCCATTCTAAGAAGCATGTGCGTATCCTCGCATCATGAAATTTTATAGCATTCTGATCATATTTTCTACATGCTTCTTACCCATCTCTCTTTTAGAAAATAAGGTTAAACGATACAAGACTTCCTCCATTGGGATCGTATTCGAGGAAAATATCTTGCGGGAATTCTCTGTGCTCCAATGCTGATGTAAGTACCTGTTGTATATCACTATATTTTTACATCAGCATGTGGTTTGTTAATCAGCGTGAATCTAACCTTTATCTGATCTAAAATTAGTTGTAGCAAAATGTTAAAGGCGCCAATGTTGATTTTTGTAAGGAAAACTGCCTGGTATTTTTGCATACTGAGCTGCACGAATGTACTATCTCATATCACGCACATTACTGAATTGTAGTGCTTCTCTGGTTGCCCATTCATTGTGTCAATGTTGCTTTCGTATTACCTTACCTGGATGATGATAGTTGTGCCATATTGTGTTAATTTGGTGTAGGCTAGTTGCCCAAACGTTCGTTGTGTCAATGTTGCTTTCCTATTATTTGACTTGGCCAATGATAACAATGCTAGTGTGTTAATTTTGTGCAGGCTACTAAAGATAAGAAGACAAACTCTGAAAATAGCAAGGCAACCCCATTGTTTCTTTCCAGTAAATCTAGGCCAGGTAATACGACAATAACTCATGATTAATCTGTTTGGTTGCCGTCCTAATTTATGTTATGATGCAGTGGTCGAGACACTCTCCACTATCAATAATACAAGCCTGCCAAAATCGCCATCTGAATCTGTTCAGTATCCTCTGTCTCGAATGCAACGGAATAAATGTATGTTTGTGAGCCAATTAATGGCTGAAGCAATGATGGAAATGGTGGATGAATCAGAGGTGCAGAGTCGTGCGACACAACAACTGATCAATGTTTTCAGAGATAGTGTAGCAAAGCAGCAAGAACTTGCCCACATGCTTATGGGCGTCATCTGTGCTGAGGTTGCAAATTATGACGTTGTAGATGGTTAGGTTCTGCTCATTTATTTGCACTAGCATCAATCTTTGATTGCCTAGTGGATGTAATTTCCTGTAATATATGCTGGATGTGCAACGTTATTCCCTGTATGTCGTACCTTTGCTTGATCGGTTTTGGTCCTGTGCATAATTGCTCGTCGTAATGGGCTCAAATTATCTAATTTGGCCTAAAGACATGAACGAACTTTAGTGGGCCCATTAAGTTAATGGGCCGTTACTAGGCCAAAAGTTAATGGTCGGCCCTCTTACCTCCCGGGCAACAGGTGGCCCCAATTTATTTCACGGGCCTTAACAGGCTGTTACTAAGTTTGGGCTACATATGGCCCAACTATACTGTAGGCCTTTAGCAGGCCGAAAGAGACAGCGGGCTTGTACTGGACCATGAAGAGCATGGGCCGCTAAGAGGCCGAAAGTCAGGTCGTATTGTAAACAGCCCAACTGTGTTGTGGGCCTTTAGCAGGCCGAAAGAGAAACCGGGCTGGTATTGGACCATGAAGGGCATGGGTCATTAAAAGGCCAAAACTAAGGTCCGTCTACAAATGGCCCAACTCATTTATGGTCCTTTAATAGGCCGAAAGGCACACAGGGCCGGGAATTGGCCCAACACTTAAATGGGTCGCTAAAAGGCCAAAACTCAGGTCCGACTACAAATGGCCCAACTGATTTATGGGCCGTCAACAAGCTGAAAGTGACACCGGGCTAGAAATTGGCCCAACACTTAAATGGGCCGCTAAAAGGCCGAAACTCAGGTCCGACTACAAATGGCCCATCAGATTTATGGGCCGTCAACAGGCTGAAAGACACACCGGGCTGGAAATTAGCCCAACATTTAAATGGGTCGCTAAAAGGCCGAAAGATGTACATCCTGAAAATTGGCCCATCCATTAAATGGGTCGTTAATAGGCCGAAATTTCATCGGGTCGATATTGAGCCCAAATATATAGCGGGCTGTTAACGAGCTCGAACTGACGATGGGCTGCATTGGTGTCAAATCTTTAACGGGTCGTTGACGGGCCGAATTGGCACATCTCGTATGGGCCCTGGGCTTAAATGGACCTGACACAAGTAGGCCTTATATGGGCCGACCTGCTAATTTTTACTAGGCTGGCCTTTTTCACCGGAATGGGCCACAGTTGGGCCGTGCCACGTGTCGACCTATCATAGGCGCATCCTGTCCAATGAGTGGATGACATTTGTCCCAACGGTGAGGCAACACGTGTTTCCTTCGGCCAATCAGAAATTTACACGTGGAAATTTCCCATTGGTCAGGGCTGTTAACGGGTTGTCGGATACAAAATCCGACCCGATAGCTTAACAACGTTTCGTTACGATGGATGCCACGTGTTGGTCACCCTTGACGAAAGCACTTCCGTGACGCGTGATTTATCGGATGGAAATGGACACTTCCATGATGATAATTTTGGTAATGTCATGGAACACTTCTACGACAACACAGGTATGACTATCTTGATTCTGTCATAAAATCGTCATGGATGTACATGCATGACAAAAAACGCGACCTACTGTGACAAACACATATCATCACGGAAGTGTATTTTTTTGTAGTGGTGTGGCCCCCCTCTGGAACTTCTTTCGCCTAATATTATATATATATATATATATATATATATATATATATATATATTATGGAAATAACTTCCGTGAAGTTTTAGGACTTTTGGAGCTGTGCATAATAGGTCTCTAATATTTGCTCCTTTTCCAGCCCAAAATCCCAGCTGCCGGCATTCTCCCTCTTCATGTAAACCTTGTAAAATAAGAGAGAATAGGCATAAGTATTGTGACATAATGTGTAATAATAGCCCATAATGCAATAAATATCGATATCAAAGCATGATGCAAAATGGACGTATCACCCCCGCCCAAGTTTCAAGTTTCGCAGTGAAATTTTCATGGCACGCAATTTCAGAATTTATTCCTCCCATCATGTCCCCTCCCATAAAATTTCCTCAGTATCTCCACCCTCCCCCTACCGGCAGCTCAAACCGCCACCGCCACAACCACAACTTCAACCACATCTACATTCTGCCCGAGCATCGTCGATCCAGTCAGGTAACCCACAGATCTCTACCATGGCCCCGGCCTGATTGCTTAAATGGCGCCTGCGCAACATCCTCATGCCTCCAAATCCCTACCGCCACTACCTCCAGAGCATCGCCCCGCAAGCCCAACCACATATCACGTGGAGGTCGAGGAGCTGATGGTGGTCGATGGCGCGATGGCCGCTGTGAAGGAAATATGCCCTAGAGATAATAATAAAGTTATTATTTATTTCCTTATATCATGATAAATGTTTATTATTCATGCTAGAATTGTATTAACCGGAAACATAATACATGTGTGAATACATAGACAAACAGAGTGTCACTAGTATGCCTCTACTTGACTAGCTCGTTGATCAAAGATGGTTATGTTTCCTAACCATAGACATGAGTTGTCATTTGATTAACTGGATCACATCATTAGGAGAATGATGTGATTGACTTGACCCATTCCGTTAGTTTAGCACTTGATCGTTTAGTTTGTTGCTATTGTTTTCTTCATGACTTATACATGTTCCTATGACTATGAGATTATGCAACTCTCGTTTACCGGAGGACACTTTGTGTGCCACCAAACGTCACAACGTAACTAGGTGATTATAAAGGTGCTCTACATGTGTCTCCGAAGGTACTTGTTGGGTTGGCATATTTCGAGATTAGGATTTGTCACTCCGATTGTCGAAGAGGTATCTCTGGGCCCACTCGGTAATGCACATCACTTAAGCCTTGCAAGCATTGCAACTAATGAGTTAGTTGCGGGATGATGTATTACGGAACGAGTAAAGAGACTTGCCGGTAAAGAGATTGTACTAGGTATTGAGATACCGACGATCGAATCTTGGGCAAGTAACATACCGATGACAAAGGGAACAATGTATGTTGTTATGCGGTCTGACCGATAAAGATCTTCGTAGAATATGTGGGAGACAATATGAGCATCCAGGTTCCGCTATTGGTTATTAACCGAAGACATGTCTCGGTCATGTCTACATAGTTCTCGAACCCGTAGGGTCCGCACGCTTAACGTTTCGATGACAGTTATATATGAGTTTATATGTTTTGATGTACCGAAGGTTATTCGGAGTCCCGGATGTGATCCCGGACATGACGAGGAGTCTCGAAATGGTCGAGACATGAAGATTGATATATTGGAAGCCTATGTTTGGATATCGGAAGTGTTCTGGGTGAAATAGGGATTTTACCAGAGTACCGGGAGGTTACCGAAACCCCCCGGGGGCTTAATGGGCCTACATGGGCCTTAGTGGAAATAGAGGGCAGCAAGGGGAGTGTGGGGCACGCCCCCCAATGCCCAAACCGAATTGGTTTAGGGCAAGGGGGGCCGGCCCCCTCTTTCCTTCTTCTCCTATCCCTTTCCTTCCCCCTCTCCTACTCTTACTAGGAATAGGAGGAGTCCTACTCCTAGTGGGAGTAAGACTCCCCCTTGGCGCGCCTCTCCCTGGCCGGCCGCCTCCTCCCCTTGCTCCTTTATATACGGGGGCAGGGGCACCCCATAGATACAACAATTGATCGTTTGATCTTTTAGCCGTGTGCGGTGCCCCCCTCCACCATAGTCCACCTCGATAATACTGTAGCGGTGCTTAGGCGAAGCCCTGCATCGGTAGAACATCATCATCGTCACCATGCCGTCGTGCTGACGAAACTCTCCCTCATCACTTGGCTGGATCGGAGTTCGAGGGACGTCGTCGAGCTGAACATGTGCTGAACTCGGAGGTGTCGTACGTTCGGTACTTGATCGGTCAGATTGTGAAGACGTACAACTACATCAATCGCGTTGTGCTAACGCTTCCGCTTTCGGTCTACAAGGGTACGTGGACAACACTCTCCCCTCTCGTTGCTATGCATCACCATGATCTTGCGTGTGCGTAGGAATTTTTTTGAAATTACTACGTTCCCCAATAGTGGCATCCGAGCCTGGTTTTATGCGTAGATGTCATATGCACGAGTAGAACACAAGTGAGTGGTGGGCGATATAAGTCATACTGCTTACCAGCATGTCATACTTTGGTTCAGCGGTATTGTTGGATGAAGCGGCCCGGACCGACATTACGCGTATGCTTACGCGAGACTGGTTCTACCGACGTGCTTTGCACACACGTGGCTGGCGGGTGTCAGTTTCTCCAACTTTAGTTGAACCGGGTGTGGCTACGCTCGGTCCTTGAGAAGGTTAAAACATCACCAACTTGACAAAATATCATTGTGGTTTTGATGCGTATGTAAGAACGGTTCTTGCTAAGCCCGTAGCAGCCACGTAAAATTTGCAACAACAAAGTAGAGGACGTCTAACTTGTTTTTGCAGGGCATGTTGTGATGTTATATGGTCAAGACATGATGCTAAATTTTATTGTATGAGATGATCATGTTTTGTAACCGAGTTATCGGCAACTGGCAGGAGCCATATGGTTGTCGCTTTATTGTATGCAATGCAATCGCCCTGTAATGCTTTACTTTATCACTAAGCGATAGCGATAGTCATGGAAGCATAAGATTGGCGAGACGACAACGATGCTACGATGGAGATCATGGTGTCATGCCGGTGACGATGGAAATCATGACGATGCTTTGGAGATGGAGATCAAAGGCACAAGATGATGATGGCCATATCATGTCACATATTTTGATTGCATGTGATGTTTATCTTTTATACATCTTATTTTGCTTAGCTCGACGGTACCTTTATAAGATGATCTCTCACTAATTATCAAGGTGCAAGTGTTCTCCCTGAGTATGCACCATTGTGAAAGTTCTTCGTGCTGAGACACCACGTGATGATCGGGTGTGATAGGCTCTGCGTTCAAATACAACGGATGCAAAACAGTTGCACACGTGGAATACTCAAGTTAAACTTGACGAGCCTAGCATATAACAGATATGGCCTCGGAACACTGAGACCGAAAGGTCGAGCGTGAATCATATAGTAGATATGATCAACATAGTGATGTTCACCATTGAAACTACTCCATCTCACGTGATGATCGGACATGGTTTAGTTGATATGGATCACGTGATCACTTAGAGGATTAGAGGGATGTCTATCTAAGTGGGAGTTCTTAAGTAATATGATTAATTGAACTTAAATTTATCATGAACTTAGTCCTGGTAGTATTAGCATATCTATGTTGTAGATCAATAGCTCGTGTTTAGCTCCCCTGTTTTATTTTTGATATGTTCCTAGAGAAAACTAAGTTGAAAGATGTTAGTAGCAATGATGTGGATCGGATCCGTGATCTGAGGTTTATCCTCATTGCTGCACAGAAGAATTATGTCCTTGATGCACCGCTAGCTGACAAACCTATTGCAGGAGCAGATGCAGATGTTATGAACGTTTGGCTAGCTCAATATGATGACTACTTGATAGTTTAGTGCACCATGCTTAAACAGCTTAGAATCGGGACTTCAAAGATGTTTTGAACGTCATGGACCATATGAGATATTCCAGGAGTTGAAGTTAATAATTCAAGCAAATATCCGAGTTGAGAGATATGAAGTCTCCAACAAGTTCTATAGCTAAAAGATGGAGGAGAATAGCTCAAGCAGTGAGCATGTGCTGAGATTGTCTGGGTACTACAATCGCTTGAATCAAGTGGGAGTTAATCTTCCAGATAAAATAGTGATTGACAGAATTCTCTAGTCACCATCACCAAGTTAGTAGAACTTCGTGATGAACTATAATATGCAAGGGATAACGGAAATGATTCCCAAGCTCTTCGTGATGCTGAAATTGACGAAGGTAGAAATCAAGAAAAGCATCAAGTGTTGATGGTAAACAAAACCACTAGTTTCAAGTAAAGGGACAAAGGGAAGAAAGGGGAACTTCAAGAAGAACGGCAAGCAAGTTGCTGCTCAAGTGAAAAAAACAAGTCTGGACCTAAGCCTGAAACTGAGTGCTTCTACTGCAAAGGGACTACCCCAAGTAATTGGCGGATAAGAAGGATGGCAAAGTGAACATAGGTATATTTGATATACATGTTATTGATGTGTACTTTACTAGTGCTTATAGCAACCCCTCAGTATTTGATCCTAGTTCAGTTGCTAAGAATAGTAACTCGAAACGGGAGTTGTAGAATGAACAGAGACTAGTTAAGGGTGAAGTGACGATGTGTATTGGAAATGGTTCCAAGATTGATATGATCATCATCGCACACTCCCTATACTTTCGGGATTAGTGTTAAACCTAAATTAAATGTTATTTAGTGTTTGCGTTGAGCATGAATATGATTGGATCATGTTTATTGCAATACAGTTATTCATGTAAGTTAGAGAATAATTGTTGTTCTGTTTACATGAATAAAACCTTCTATGGCCATACACCCAATGAAAGTGGTTTGTTGGATCTCGATCGTGGTGATACACATTTTCATAACATTGAAGCCAAAAGATGCAAAGTTAATAATGATAGTGCAACTTATTTGTGGCACTGCCGTTTAGGTTATATTGGTGTAAAACACATGAAGAAAATCCATGCTGATGGGCTTTTGGAATCACTTGATTATGAATCAGTTGATGCTTGCGAACCATGCCTCATGGGCAAGATGACTAAGACTCCATTCTCCGGAACAATGGAGCGAGCAACAGATTTGTTGGAAATCATACATACTGATATGTGTGGTCCGATGAATATTGAGGCTCGCGGCAGGTATCATTATTTTCTGATCTTCATAGATGATTTGAGCAGATATGAGTATATCTACTTGATGAAACACAAGTCTGAAACATTTGAAAAGTTCAAAGAATTTCAAAGTGAAGTGGAGAATCATCGTAACAAAAATAAAAGTTTCTACAATATGATCGCAGAAGTAAAATATTTGAGATACGAGTTTGGCCTTCAGTTAAAACAATGTGAAATAGTTTCACTACTCACGCCACCTGGAACACCACACTGTAATGGTGTATTCGAACGTCGTAACCGTACTTTATTAGATATGGTGCGATCTATGATGTCTCTTACCTATTTACCACTATCGTTTTGGGGTTATGCATTAGAGACAGTTATATTCATGTTAAATAGGGCACCATCTAAATCCGTTGAGACGACACCGTATGAACTATGGTTTGGCAAGAAACCTAAGCTGTCGTTTCTTAAAGTTAGAGGTTACAATGCTTATGTGAAAAAGTTTCAACCTGATAAGCTCAAACCCAAATCGGAGAAGTGCGTCTTCATAGGATACCCAAAAGAAAATATTGGGTACACCTTCTATCACAGATCCGAAGGCAAGATATTCATTGCCGAGAATGGATCCTTTCTAGAGAAGGAGTTTCTCTCGAAAGAAGTGAGTGGGAGGAAAGTAGAACTTGATGAGGTAACTGTACCTGCTCCCTTATTGGAAAGTAGTTCATCACAGAAATCTGTTCCTGTGACTACTACACCAATTAGTGAGGAAGGTAATGATGATGATCATGTAACTTCAGATCAAGTTACTACCGAACCTCATAGGTGAACCAGAGTGAGATCCGCACCAGAGTGGTACGGTAATCCTGTTCTGGAGGTCATGTTACTTGACCATGACGAACCTACGAACTATGAGGAAGCGATGATGAGCCCAGATTCCGCGAAATGGCTTGAGGCCATGAAATCTGAGATGAGATCCATGTATAAGAACAAAGTATGGACTTTGATTGACTTGCCCAAAGATCGGCGAGCCATTGAGATTAAATGGATCTTCAAGAGGAAGACGGACGCTGATAGTAGTGTTACTATCTACAAAGCTAGAATTGTCGCGAAAGGTTTTCGACAAGTTCAAGGTGTTGACTACGATGAGAGTTTCTCACTCGTATCTATGCTTAAGTCTGTCTGAATCATGTTAGCAATTGCCACATTTTATGAAATCTGGCAGATGGATAAACAAAACTACATTCCTTAATGGATTTATTAAAAAAGAGTTGTATATGATGCAACAATAAAGTTTTGTCAATCCTAAAGGTGCTAACAAAAATATGCAAGCTCTAGCGATCCATCTATGGAATGGTGCAAGCATCTTGGAGTTGGAATATACGCTTTGATAAGTTGATCAAAGCATATAGTTTTATACATACTTGCGGTGAAGCCTGTATTTACAAGAAAGTGATTGGGAGCACTACAGCATTTCTGATAAGTATATGTGAATGACATATTGTTGATCGGAGATAATGTAGAATTATTCTGCAAAGCATAAAGGAGTGTTTGAAAGGAGTTTTTCAAAGAAAGACCTCGGTGAAGCTTCTTACATATTGAGCATCAAGATCTATAGAGATAGATCAAGACGCTTGATAAGTTTTTCAATGAGTACATACCTTGACAAGATTTTGAAGTAGTTCAAAATGGAATAGTCAAAGAAATAGTTCTTGCCTGTGTTACAAGGTGTGAAACTGAGTAAGACTCAAAGCCCGACCATGGTAGAAGATAGAAAGAGAATGAAATTCATTCCCTATGCCTTGGCCATATGTTCTATAAAATATGCCATGCTGTGTACCAAATCTATTGTATACCCTACACTGATTTTGGCAAGGGAGTACAATAGTGATCTAGGAGTAGATCACTGGACAGTGGTCAAAATTATCCTTAGTGGAATAAGGATATGTTTCTCGGTTATAGAGGTGACAAAAAAGGTTCATCATAAAGGGTTACGTCGATGCAAATTTTGACACTGATCCAGATGACTCTAAATCTCAATCTGGATACATATTGAAAGTGGGAGCAATTAGCTAGAGTAGCTCCGTGTAGAGCATTGTTGACATATAAATTTGCAAAATACTTACGGATCTGAATGTGGCAGACCCGTTGACTAAACTTCTCTCACAAACAAAACATGATCACACCATAGTACTCTTTGGCTGTTAATCACATAGCGATATGAACTAGATTATTGACTCTAGTAAACCCTTTGGGTGTTGGTCACATGTTGATGTGAACTATGGGTGTTAATCACATGGTGATGTGAACTATTGGTATTAAATCACATGGCGATGTGAACTAGATTATTAACTCTAGTGCAAGTGGGAGACTGAAGGAAATATGCCCCAGAGACAATAATAAAGTTATTATTTATTTCCTTATATCATGATAAATGTTTATTATTCATGCTAGAATTGTATTAACCGGAAACATAATACATGTGTGAATACATAGGCAAACAGAGTGTCACTAGTATGCCTCTACTTGACTATCTCGTTGATTAAAGATGGTTATGTTTCCTAACCATAGACATGAGTTGTCATTTGATTAACGGGATAACATCATTAGGAGAATGATGTGATTGACTTTACCCATTTCGTTAGCTTAGCACTTGATTGTTTAGTTTGTTGCTATTGCTTTCTTCATGACTTATCCATGTTCCTATGACTATGAGATTATGCAACTCCCGTTTACCGTAGGAACACTTTGTGTGCCACCAAATGTCACAACGTAACTGGGTGATTATAAAGGTGCTCTACAGGTGTCTCCAAAGGTACTTGTTGGGTTGGCGTATTTCGAGATTAGGATTTGTCACTCCGATTGTCAGAGAGGTATCTCTGGGCCCACTCGGTAATGCACATCACTTAAGCCTTGCAAGCATTGCAACTAATGAGTTAGTTGTGGGATGATGTATTACGAAACGAGTAAAGAGACTTGCCGGTAACGAGATTGAACTAGGTATTGAGATACTGACGATCGAATCTTGAGCAAGTAACATACCGATGACAAAGGGAACAACGTATGTTGTTATGCTGTTTGACCGATAAAGATCTTCGTAGAATATGTGGGAGCCAATATGAACATCCAGGTTCCGCTATTGGTTATTGACCGGAGACATGTCTCGGTCATGTCTACATAGTTCTCGAACCCGTAGGGTCCGCACGCTTAACGTTTCGATGACGGTTATATTCTGAGTTTATATGTTTTGATGTAACGAAGGTTGTTTGGAGTCTCGGATGTGATCCCGGACATGACGAGGAGTCTTGAAATGGTCGAGACATGAAGATTGATATATTGGAAGCCTAAGTTTGGATATCGGAAGTGTTCCGGGTGAAATCGGGATTTTACCGGAGTACCGGGAGGTTACCGGAACCCCGGGGGGCTTAATGGGCCTACATGGGCCTTAGTGGAAATAGAGGGCAGCAAGGGGAGTGTGGGGCACGCCCCCAAGGCCCAAACCGAATTGGTTTAGGGCAAGGGGGGTCGACCCCCTCTTTCCTTCTTCCCCTCTCCCTTTCCTCCCCCCTCTCCTACTCCTACTAGGAATAGGAGGAGTCCTACTCCTAGTGGGAGTAGGACTCCCCCTTGGCGCGCCTCTCCCTAGTCGGCCGCCTCCTCCCCTTGCTCCTTTATATACGGGGGCAGGGGGCACCCCATAGACACGACAATTGATCATTTGATCTTTTAGCCGTGTGCGGTGCCCCCCTCCACCATAGTCCACCTCGATAATACTGTAGCGATGCTTAGGCGAAGCCCTGCATCGGTAGAACATCATCATCGTCACCACGCTGTCGTGCTGACGAAACTCTCCCTCAACACTCGGCTGGATCGAAGTTCAGGGGACGTCATCGAGCCGAACGTGTGCTGAACTCGGAGGTGTCGTACGTTCGGTACTTGATCGGTCAGATCGTGAAGACGTACGACTACATCAACCGCGTTGTGCTAACGCTTCCGCTTTCGGTCTACGAGGGTACGTGGACAACACTCTCCCCTCTCGTTGCTATGCATCACCATGATCTTGCGTGTGCGTAGGATTTTTTTTGAAATTACTATGTTCCCCAACACATTGCGCATGTTGACCCGGAGGAACACCTCGCCGCCGCCGCCGACTTGGTGCAGGCTCTGCCCCAGATGAAGTGCCCCGGCGACTACCCCCCCCCCCAGGACTTACCACATGTGATCTGACTAGCTCAGTCTTACCAATACCACTTGTAATGGTCGTGTTTTGTACGGTTGATGTATTAAGCATGTTCATTCCTTGTTTATTTCAATACTACACAATATGTAATGTTCAAGTATTAACTGTCCGGCTCAATTTCACCAATACCAGCAACAAACTTACAATACATGACTGAGGATATCACTAGAGATGCTGCCTATTTGCTATTTTTTGGTGGATGCTAAGCCTGTTGTACTTAACATGCATGTCCATGTAATTACGCAGGGTCATAACGGGCGATGCTGTTGTTTGCCGTCGAGGTTAGCTGCATCCCATGTCTTACAGTATTTTCACATCATTTGTGCAATTGCAGTTTAACTTCTAACATTTACTAGTTGCTTTTAGGTACACATGTCACCGGCGCTGATCCGCGCTTCGACCCGGAGGAATAGCTCGCCTCCGCCGCTTCTGACTTTGGGCGGGCGCTGGCCAAGATGAAGTGCCCCAACAACTACATCTCAGGACTTACCAAGTATGAACTCACCAGTTCAATCTTACCAATACAACTTGCAATTAATGGATATGTTTTGTATGGTTGATGTCTTAAGCATGTTGTAGTATAACATGCCTAACACATTTTAGCTATTTTCCCTACCTTTTTTATAGACAACTGGGCCATTCTCTACTCTGGCAGCACCTGCCTTGCGATGTTTAACTCTGCCAATTGCATTTTTATCAGTACCGGTTTCAATGCCTATTAAGCTTGTTGCAATTAACAGTTGTATTTCAATGGCTACAAACTTACAAAACATGACTTAGGATGTTGTTAAGCATGTTGCAATTAACACTTGTATCCATTATTAATATGTCCCTTTGCTACCGTGCTACTCTCCGCAATGAAGATATACTAGAGATGTTTCCCATTTGCTATATTTAGTGGATGATAACCCTATCGTACTTAACATGCCTTTCCATGTACTTACGCAGGGCCATAACGGGCGATGTTGTTGTTTGCCGTCGAGGTTAGCCGCATCCCATGTCTTACAGTATTTCACATCATTTGTGCAATTGCAGTTTGGCTTCTAACATTTACTTGCTTCTTGTAGGTGCACATGCCAGTGGCACTAATCCACTCTTCGACCCGGAGGAACACCTCACCTCCGCTGCGGCCAACTTGGGGCGGGCTCTTGTCCGTATGAAGTGCCCCAACAACTACCCCTCAGGACTTACCAAGTATGAACTCACCAGTTGAATCTTACCAATACCAGTTGCAATGGCCATGTTTTGTACGGTTCATGTATTAAGCATGTTGTAGTAAACATGCCTAGCCTATCTTATCTATTTTCCCTACCTTTTAATAGACAACGTGGCCATTCTCTGCTCTAGCAGCACCTGCCTTGCGATGTTTAACTCTGACAATTTCATTTCTATCAGTACCAGTTTCAATGGCTAGACTAGGTTGTCTGTTGTAGTAAACAATTCTATCCATTTTTTAATCTATCCCTTTGCTACCGTGCTACTGATGTTTGCTTGAACTACGTCGGTATTTCCCCAAAGAGGAAGGGATGATGCAGCACAACAATGTTAGATATTTCCCTCAGTGATGAGACCAAGGTTATCGAACCAGTAGGAGAACCACGCAACACCACGTAAACAGCTCCTGCACACAAAGAACAAATACTTGCAACCTGGCATAAGAGAGGGGTTGTCAATCCCTCACGGGTAAATAGAGGTAAATTTGTACTCCCTCCGTCCCAAAATAAGTGACTCAACTTTATACTCTAAACCTAGTACAAAGTTGAGTCACTTATTTTGGGACAGGGGGAGTAGTAGATTGGATAAATGGATCTCGCGGGGACGCGAGATAAAATAAGTAAATAAAAATTGCAGCAATGTATTTTTGGGTTTTTGGATTAATAAATCTAAAAATAAAAGCAAATAAAAATAGATCGCGAAGGCAAATATAGTAAAGAAGAGACCCCGGGGCCGTAGATTTCACTAGTAGCTTCTCTCGAGAAAAATAGCAAACGGTGGGTAAACAAATTACTGTTGGGCAATTGATAGAACTTCAAATAATCATGATGATATCCAGACAATGATCATTATATAGGAATCACGTCCAACATTAGTAGACCGACTCCTGCCTGCATCTACTACTATTACTCCACACATCGACCGCTATCCAGCATGCATCTAGTGTATTAAGTTCATGGAGAAACGGAGTAATGCAATAAGAATGATGACATGATGTAGACAAGATCTATTTATGTAGAAATAGACCCCATCTTGTTATCCTTAATAGCAACAATACATACATGTCGGTTCCCCTTCTGTCACTGGGATCAAGCACCGTAAGATCGAACCCATCACAAAGCACCTCTTCCCATTGCAAAATAAATAAATCAAGTTGGCCAAATAAAACCCAAATATCGGAGGAGAAATACGAGGCTATAAGTAATCATGCATATAAGAGATCAAACGACTCAAATAACTTTCATGGATAAAAACATAGATATGATCATAAACTCAAAGTTCATCGGATCCCAACAAACACACCGCAAAAAGAGTTACATCATATGGATCTCCAAGAGACCATTGTATTGAGACTCAAGAGAGAGAGAGAGAGAGAGAGAGAGGAAGCCATCCAGCTACTAACTACAGACCCGAAGGTCTACAAAAGACTACTCACGCATCATCGGAGAGGCACCAATGAGGATGATGAACCCCTCCGTGATGGTGTCTAGATTGGATCTGGTGTTTTTGGAACTTGCGGCGGCTGAAATTGATTTTCATCGACTCCACTAGGGTTTATGGAATATTGGGGTATTTATAGAGCAAAGAGGCGGTGCGGGAGGCCACCGAGGTGGGCACAACCCACCTGGGCGCGCCTGGGGGCCCAGCCGTGCCCTGGTGGCCCAGCCGCGCCTGGGAGCCCAGCCGTGCCCTGGTGTATTGTGCCCCCTCGGGGCACCCCCAGGTGCTTCTCCGGCCCATTGGGTGTTTTCTGGTCCATAAAAAATCCACAAAAAGTTTCACTGTGTTTGGGCTCCATTTGGTATTGGTTTTCTGCGATGTAAAAAACAAGCAAAAAACAGTAACTCACACTTGGCACTATGTCAATAGGTTAGTACCAAAAAATTATATAAAATGATTATAAAAACACCCAAGAATGATAATATAACGGCATGGAACAATAAAAAATTATATATACATTGGAGACGTATCAGCTACTCTTTCGCAATGAAGATATCACTATGGATGCTGCCATTTTATTACCATTTGCTATTTTTGGTGGATGTTAACTCTGTTGTAGTTAACAATTGCTTTCCATGTACTTACACAGGGCTACAATGGGCAATGCTATTGTTTGCCGTCGAGGTTAGCTGCATCCCATGTCTTATGCACCATCTTTTCCTAAATATACGTATTTTTAGAGACCTCAATATAGACTTCATACGGACCAAAATGAGTGAATCTAGATTCTAATATAAACTATGTCTATAATTCTATATACATTTGTATGTAGTTCATATTGAAATCTCTAAAAATACTTGTACTTAGGAACGTAGGTAGTTGTATTTTGCATCATTTATGCAATCTCAGTTTAGCTTCTAATATTTACTGGTTACTTGTAGGTACATATATGAGCAACACTAATCCATGCTTCGATCCCTTTTGCGTATGGGGCAATGCGATATTCATGAACAAGCGTCAAGTGAGGAAACTAAGAAAGATTGTTAGGCAAAAGAATCGGGTGATGGAAATTAAGCTCTTTATTTATACTTTGTCCAAGACAATGGTGAACTTTAGGATGGTAAGTAATGTGTTACCTTTCCCCCTGCCCACAACAAGTTACTCTATTAGACCCGAGTATCTGAAATTGTTCTCTTTTCAGTGGTTTCTGAAGCTATTTACTGATGATTACCTTGCAAACTACATGACCGGAGTGGAGGCAACTAAGGTTAAAGTGTATAATTCATGGTACCATGATAATGCTCTAGAAGTCTTCCTGAAGGTGGTGAAGGATGGGCAGGCGATCGTCACAAGGGGTTGGACAAACGTTGTTCGTGCCTATGGCATGTAGGAGGACACATTATGGGCATTCCGCTTCTTCAACACCATCGACAACCAAAATGATTTCACTTGTCTCTTCACCTTTACTGCCTCTAAATATTGTGGTTCATCATAGTTAATTGTTGTCTAATCCTGTAATTATTGAACATATTGTAATGAGAATTTTATTTATGGATTGGTTGTTGAACCATTGTGCTGAGAATTTGAATTCCACATTTCATAATTCAAAATTTCCAATTCGAATAATAAATTATAGGAAAAAATTATACAGGAGCGAATAAAAAAATGTGCACACAGTTAGAAAGAAAACAACATGTGTGATGAAAAATAGAGAACAGACTGTTCTTTGACGTGAAACGTTTGCAATGCCCGACGGACACACACATAGTTTCATCTCATATGCACATGCGATTCATGGTAATACGACAAACGTTCAGACCTATGTGCGTGTGTGATAAGAATACCTATCGCACACAGTTATGAAAATGGACACATTGGCGTTAGTAGAGGCACCACAGACATTTTACATTCTTGAACTATGTGTGATAGCGTACCTATCGCAAACACATCAGTGGATTAAATGTTGATGCCCACCTTTTTCATACGACTATAGCGGCGTAACCGCTTGGGATGTCTCTCGAATCATAAACGTAATGCCGAGACGTAACGTGTGGGACTGGGGTGACTTCTCATACGTTTATTCTATGGCGATCGTCAGTAGCCGCTCACCAATCCCCGATGGTTTTTGGGTCGTGTGGGAAGGACCCCTATCGCAATCACTCACTCGGCGACGGTTCAGAATGCCATCGCGGAAAGGGGTTAAAAACCGTTTGTATAGCATGTTACGGTACTAGTGCAAGTTGCAAGAAAGTAAAGAGATGGGATTGGAGTGTGCAAACGCAATGGAGATGTGAAGATTTTTTGGCATGGTTCCGATAGATGGTGCTATCGTACATCCATGTTGATGAAGACTTCAACCCACGAAGGATAACGGCCGCACGAGTCCACAAAGGGCTCCACCCACGAAGGGTCCACGAAGAAGCAACCTTATCTATCCCACCATGGCCATCGCCCACGAAGGACTTGCCTCACTCGGGTAGACCTTCACGAAGTAGGCGATCTCGTTGCCCTTACAAACTTCTTGGTTCAACTCCATATCATGACAGAGACTCCCAAGCGACACCTAACCAATCTAGGAGACACCACTATCAAAAGGTAATAGATGGTGTGTTGATGATGAACTCCTAGCTCTTGTGCTTCAAATGATAGTCTCCCCAACACTCAACTCTCTATGTCAGATTTGGCTATAGTGGAAGAGTGATTTGAGTGGAAAGCAACTTGGGGAAGGCTAGAAATCAAGATTCAAACGGTAAGAACGGAATATCTTAATCTCAACACATGAGTAGGTGGTTCTCTCTTAAAAAATGAATGATGAAAGTGCAGTCACGTTCTGATGGCTCTCTCTTGAATGGAGATGGGGGTGGAGGGGTATATATAGCCTCCACACAAAATTCAACCGTTACACACATTTGACTCGTCTCGGTGGGACCGAATGGTTAAACTCGGTGGCACCGATCAGTTCAAACATGTGAACGCTAGGAATCTCGGTGGGACCGACTGGAACAACTCGGTGAGACCGATGTGCTAGGGCTTAGGGCAAACATCATCTCGGCGATGCTGATTGCATCAACTTGGTGGGACCGAAGTGAAGCAATAAGCAACAGACAATCTGTCAAGCCAACTCGGTAAGACCGAAGCGAATGCAATAGATCACAGAGTGCTGGCAAGGCCATCTCGGTGAGACCGAGATCCGTATCGATGAGACCGAGCTATTAGGGTTTCTGGTAGTGGCTGTGTCATATGAACTCAGTCGCTCCGGATAGAAAGAATCGGTGGGGCCGAGTTGGAGTTTTGGGTTTGGACATATTTGATGGAGAAAGTGGCTGAGGGTTTTGGAGCAATATAACTAAGCACTTGAGCAAGTAAGCCATTAAGCATCACCTCATCCCTTTTTAATGGTATTGGCTTTCCTATGGACTCAATGTGATCTTGGATCACTAAAATAAAGATGAAGAGTCTTGAGCTTTGGCCAATCTTTGTCATTAGCATTTTGAAGGGGTTCCACATCATCTTGTCCTTACCACGCCATTGTTGAACTTGTCTGAAATACAATAGATAAAACTATTAGTCCAACAAAAAATATGTTGACATTAATTACCAAAATCACTCAGGGAGCATCTGTGCTTTCAACCACCCGCAAAATGTGTGACCTCTATGTGTGCTAATGAAGATAACTGTTCAATTAAATGGACCTGAAATAGAAAGATTTCTCTATAATAAATCCACCGAAACATGTGATCTATGTTTTTAATTAAACAATTGTGTGATCACAACAAAATTCTCTATGTTTTTAGAATTACAAATATGCCCAGATGTCTGATCTATAGACTACTATATCCTTTCTTCACATTTCAACGGGTCAAAAATGCATTGATATAATGCAAGAAGATACATCGACATGGCCGATCATCGGAGGCATAATCGCGTGATGCATCGACATGCCTTTCTGAAGTAGCGGAGTATAAGCCACGCCGTCAGGTAAATCAAATTCTGATATTAAATGGATCTGCTCTATACACATGATAAGGGGAAGGGCAAGGTGAGGGAGCTCCATTAGAGGTTTCTAATGTATGTTAATTATTATAGATAAATCTTCCTATTTCAGCTTTGTTTTTAGCAAAGATATCCTGTTGTAATTCATGTTTTGAATTGTGACCAGGGAAGCAAATGGTAGGGTTATGATATTTTGATGCATAAGATCTTTAAGTGGCCTCAAACATTCAGTTGCCCTCATGCACTAATGCATTGGGCTATACAATAAGGGCATCATACCTGTTGAAGTAAACATTTTGCATACAGTGATTACCCAAGATTATCATTCTTTTCATGTTTGGTTCTATGATTTTCATAATTCTAGGTTATCAACTTGTGACCACCGAATTATAGATATCACTTTTTTACTAGTTTCCAAACAAAAATTCTATACCACAAGTTATTGACAAATTGATGTTTAAAAAATGCCTGCTATCTATAATTCAACACCCACAAGGCAATTTGAACGTGAACAAATGGCTTAGGGTCATGTCATATTTTTTTCCGTTACAACGCACGAGCATGCTTACTAGTGATCTAAAATACAACCCAATAGGCTTAAAAGACAGCGGACCAACCTGAAGAACATGCGGCCCAGCGTGCTAAACGTGCCACAGACCGGCCCGTTTACTAATTGTGCAGTACCTGGGCCAAGGAGCGAGGCGGCCCAGCGTGCTAAACGTGCCACAGATCGGCTCGTTTATTAACTGTGCCGTGCCTGGGCCGAGGAGCGAGGCACACGGCCCGTCTATAAACGTACCTGCACGGGCCGTGCCGTTTCAGGCACGATTAGCACGGCCGGCCCGTTTGGCCAGCTCTGACTGTCACCACAAAACACAAAACCCCACTCGCCGGAAAAGGGGCGGCAACGCCCTAGCCCCACTCTCATTTCCCCCGCCATTTCCCGCCATCGAGGTCATTCGCTTTTAGCCGCCGCTTGGGAATTCCGCTGCGCAGCGTCGGCGACGGAGATGGCGGCCGACATGGAGATGCCAGATCCGGAGGAGCTCGTGTGGATGGAGAGCAACGGCCTCCTCCCGGAAGAAGAGGAGTACGCCTACTTCGACGACCCCGACGAGGGCTTCCTCCCGGCCGCCGGCGACGCGTGCAAACCGCACGCCCCCCCGCAGGAGACGGCCACCTCCCCCGCAAAGCCCGCAGGTACGCGTCACTCTCCGTCTCGATAGACTACGAATCTAGGTCTCGATTGTCTCGACTGCTGACTGAAGCGACCAAATCTGTACGAAGATGAGGTGTCGGAAGCCAATCTGAAGCGGCCTCCCCCTCCGCCTCCGCCGGAGCAGGAGGAGGAGAGGAGCAAGAGGAGGAATGTCGATCGGGTGGATTCGGTGGACGAAGACTGGCTGCGGTACTCGCCCCCTCCCGCCGCCGAAGCCGTCGCCGAGAAGATTGTGTCGCGGTTCGCGTCGGAGATCCAGGGGGACTCCATGCCCGTCACAGCGCCCAACGGAGAAAGAGTTTATGCCAAGCTTGCGACGGAGAAATTAGTTAGCGAAGTAATTGAGGGAACTAGGCGAAGGACTTCAGTTTCCAACCACGATGGTTAGTTACTAAGTAGTGTACTTCGATTTCACGCTCTTAATCATTTCTCCCTAGAATGAAGATTCGTCTTGTTTTACTTACTGTTGTTCGCTCTTCTGCAGGGCTCCTCTCAGAATCATTTCATTCATTGACAATGCAAGCGGAGCAAGAGGCTATAGCAAAGGTACACATGTGAGATATATGTGCAGATCATTAGCATGTAAATAGATACACAACCGGATTGTTTCCTGCATCATTATAGTCTGGCCAAGTAAGCAGTGGCTATGATAAGCAAGCAGTGAACTAAATGGTAGTTGGGCAACATAGGAATAGGTGCCCACTAGTCACTTTGGTATTTATTTTAATTTATTAATGGTTTCTTAGGAAGATACTAGTCCACAAATTAGCACCAAAACAGAGAATGTGCAAATTCTTCTTTATCTCTGAACTTCCCAGCAAAATGTTACCATGTGCACTTGTGCAGTCCAGGATATCATACTTATTATATTTTTGGAGCTTGAAGTTCAAAAATCTAATCGTCATACTTTAATTGCAAAACTGCACTAAGCACAGGGAGACAATTATACTTTTTTTCGCCTTTAGCCTAAGCAAGTTGACAATGGATTCTAACTCTTGTACCTAGTGCAGTGTTGATTGCTGCAGCAAGTTAATATCTTAGTAATCTATCTCTGTAATGTGTATGAAGGCCTTGATGGAAAGCACAGAGGCACAGTATGTCGAGGTTTGTCCGTTGACTCCAATAGTCACAGAACAACTTTGGGTGGAGAAATATGCGCCACACTCTTTTACAGAGCTGTTAAGTGATGAGCACACAAACAGGGAGGTAAATAGCCATCCCATTTCCTTAAGAAATGTGTTTATCAGTGTAGAGCTGATCTGTAAGAATCTTTGCTTTGCTTGATGTTCCTCATCCAGGTACTTCTATGGTTAAAACAATGGGACTCCTGTGTGTTTGGGTCCCATATCCGGGGTACAAGTGATGATACTTTATCCGCCTTACGTAGACATTCTTGTACCATTCAAAAGAACTCAAGTAGCAGAAGTTTCTTTTCCAAGAGCAGGGGAGCCTATGTCATGGGTCAAGATAGCATGCCCCAAAATACACCTGGTAGCAACTCAGAAGATTTGAAAAGCACCTTTCACAAAAAGCCTTCCGTTGATAATGCACCAGAACAGAAGGTGGGTTAGTACTAGTGTGCTGTGTCTTATGAAGATGACCGCAAGCTGTGCTAAGCAGTCGCTGGTTAGTTGCTGCATTTGAATAACCTCCTGATGTTGCAGGTGTTGCTACTATGTGGTCCAGCTGGCCTTGGGAAGACAACACTTGCTCACGTGGCAGCCAAACATTGTGGTTACCATGTTGTGGAGGTCTGAATAGGAACAATATTACTTGTTTATTGTGTGGTAGCTTCTATGTGATTTGATTTGATGACCGATATTTAGGCACTTCCTATAGGAGCATACATCTTTCAGTGGCTATATGATTAGTGGATCTGATATATCTGTTGCATCCTTCTGAATTGTCTTCAGTTTTGTTACGCATCATCTAGTCACAACTGGATACCGCTGGATAGGTTTTTTATATTCTATACACTGTAAAACTGCAAGTATTAGTCTATTACACCCCTTTGAAGCCCATGGTGACATGTTGTTTAGCAAGATTTCCTCCAAATTCCTTCTAATGTCGCCTCTTGTTAGTTATGGTTGGTGGCTACTTTTGCTATTGGTCTATGGGCTGGCACCCTTTTTTTTGCGGGGGGCACTCAGCTGCTTATGAATACAGATTCTGGGCATTGCTTATGTTAAGTATTACATACACGCAGATAAATGCCAGTGATGATCGTTCTGCTTCATCCATTGAACCAAAAATTCTTGATGTAGTTCAGATGAACTCTATCATGTCAGATTCCAAACCTAAGTGTCTGGTGAGTTAACTTATGCTACCAGATTGTTAAATCACTTTCCCCACATTCTATTAAGGTCTGCTAGCATGTGTAGGTAATTGATGAAATTGATGGAGCGCTTGGTGATGGAAAAGGGGCAGTGGAGGTTATTCTAAAGATGGTAAGTTGGCAACATTTCAACATTAATTTCTATTGGATTGCATGCTCCAGCCAGTTCATCCAAAAGTCCCCCCCCCCCCCCCCCCCCGGCGAGTGTAGGCTCCACCAGGCCTTACACGTGGGGTCAATGTAGTTTGCAGCTATTTTCTTTTAATGATAGTGCGTTCGCCTGGTCTTGAGCTTGAGATCTCTTAGCTATGATACCATATTGAATCGTCTGCTCAATATATTTCAACAGTTTTCTTATATTCTTACTTTCGTTGATTGAATAATATTTTGCATTGCTGTGCAGTTGAGAACCGAGATAGGCTATTCTCCGCAGCATAGTGCATATGAATGTATTTCTGTGATAATGGATGATTAACTCTTTTCGGTGCAGATCAATGCTGATAAGAACAACAATTCTGACAGAAGCAATGGAGCTGAAGAAACTCAAGTCCAAAAGGCTTCCTCAAGGAAAAGTCATAGAACAGCAAAACTACTGAGGCCTGTAAGCAACGATGCTGTGCTGCCACCTTCATTTTAATGCCTTCACATTGTATTCATTCATATGATATTGTTTGTAGGTAATTTGTATATGCAATGACCTGTATGCTCCAGCCTTGAGAAAACTACGCCAAGTAGCCAAGTAATGTTTCCTTCCTCGTATTTTTTTATAGTTCCGCGCGGTCCTAAAATTGTTTAAACTTTCTTATAAGGATTGGTTTAATTTTACAGGGTTCATATTTTTGTGCAGCCAACAATTAGTCGTGTGGTGAACAGGTAATGTAAAGGCACTTACTGAACAACATTCAACACATTCTATTTTAGTATGGTACATTTTGTTCATAAATAAGTTTTGCTTGTTTAGGCTCAAGTACATATGCAAGAAGGAAGGATTCAAGACAAGTTCAATTGCTCTTTCTGCATTAGCGGATTATACTGGTACAGTTTCTTTTGCTCCACGCAAGCCATAACTATGCTTAATATTGGTGCATAATGCTATTCCCATTTTGTAACAATAGCAGAACCAAGATACTCTAGTCTATCAATGGACATGCAATATCTCCTTGAGTGATAATACTTGTACTTCTGGAATTCTAGTCTTCTTCCTATGTTTAAACGAACCAATAGTTGTTTACTCCTACAGATATTTATTTAGCTAAATTGACTAGATTTTTGGCCAACCGAGCACCTACATGTCTCATTAACTACTTTAGTTGTGTAACAAAGCTCAGCATCTGCTGAAACATATTATACAACTGCCATAGTAGCTTTGTTTACTTTCATCCTCCTAGCTTGTCTGTTCAAATTAATTGGATAACTATATCCTATATTTGTGAAATTAACTTGATATCTATATCTATATTTGTCATGCATTTAACTAAAATATCTTTATATGCTGGCATACTTTGGGGAACCTGTTTTTATGCTTTTCAGCACTCAGGATCTTCACCGTAGTTTATTCGAATTCACTCTTTGCAAAGCGTTGTCTTAATTTAACTTTTAGTCTTGGACCTGAAACCTATTATTTTGCCATATGTAGTGCTACTTTTGCTTGTATTATGCACTTATTTATACAGAGATGGATGAAGGAGAATTGCTAGTACATGCATAAATTTGTTTTATACATGAGATGACTGGTTGGCCTCATAGACTGTACTAAGTGAGCAAAGCCTCCATGCAGAATGTGACATTCGATCATGCCTGAACACTCTTCAATTTCTGAACAAGAAAAGAGAGGCACTAAACATTGTAAGTAAGCTAATTGAGATGGCCACCTGCTGGCTGATGCTACTATTTAACTGATATAGAGTTCAATTCTCATTGCTCTGTGTCATTGAGCAGTCAGGGTTTGATTCACAAGTCATTGGAAGGAAGGACATGTCCAAAAGCATCCTTGATGTTTGGAAACAGGTTTGATGTTTTCTTACGGCAATTATTTTATTTTCTGCGGATGCCTTCATTGTTCAAGCAATGAATGTATAATCCCAAACTTTCAATATTGGTACTGAAATTGTGTGCCAAGCATAAGTTCAGAAGGCGACCCATATCATGCATTGCTGCAAAAAATAACAATACATTTGCTCATTGTACCATTTAATGATAACAAGTTTGCTTCTCAGGTTCTTCAAAAGAAAAAACTCAAGCGGGCGGAAATGTCAGATTGTAATGTGAGCGGAGACAAGGACATTGGCTCTCTGTTCTCACTCATATCTAACCGGTAAATTTTGTTTTGTACATTGCACACTTCCTCTATATGGGCTTGGTTCACTTTCTTATCATGTCATGTTCTATTTGCAGTGGTGATTATGATGTTACTATGGATGGGATTCATGAGAACTTCTTAAAACTCTCTTACCATGACCCAATGCTGCACAAGACAGTATAAACTCTTACTAATCACAAATTTGTATTGAATTTCGTATTTATCATGCATCCACAGTTCAAATTAAAGTAGAGCCAAAGGCCAGAGCCTGGTGTGTGGACCTTGTACACTCACCACTGCACCTCCTTGGAGAGTTCATCAATTTCTTGCTCTGTAAATATATTTTACTTACTGTAGACCAAACCACCTTGCAGGTGAAATGCCTTGATGTACTTGGAGTTTCTGATTATTTGACGCAATATGTTTACCGAACTCAGCATATGTCACTCCAAGGTAGTGTCTGGCCGTTTATTACCTATTTTTAATAAATGTTGGACTAACTTAAAGAGTTTACCATTTTGTCTCAGCATATCAACCTCCTATTGCCATCACTATAAGCCGTATTGTTGCTCAAGTTGAGAAGCCAAATATTGAGTGGCCGAAAGCCCTGCAAAGGTTTTTAGTTTTTAACACATCTATAGCTAATAGCTATCCATCAGCGGGTTAATGTGGATATGTTTTAGGTGCCGAACAATGCTTTTGGAAAAGAAGGACACATTGAAGACCTGGCAAAACCAAATGTCACCGCTCATTTCAAGGCACCTGTCAGTGGAATCTTTTGTTGGAGACATTGCTTCCCCCTTTTTACATATTCTTTCGCCGTTGAATCTGAGGCCTGTAAGTTCTCAATCACCTTAGTGTCGTGTTCCAATGCTCGATTTTCAAACTTCCCTATTGGCATTGGCATGCAGTAATTTATCTGCTCAGATGCACCTTGGTTTCTAAGATAAAAAATAGCTATCTGCACCATGCCCCTACCCCAGAACATTCTATAGTCTAGTGATGCACCCACAATAAGATGGAATTAATGCATCTGCCAGTCTACCTACAACAATTTAGCAACCAAGTAAGGAGTTTAAGTTCCTGATAGGACCCTATGCTAATCCAAGTTCACTAGTTTTGAACGCGGGGATCTTACATCGTATTGCAAATTCTTATATTTATTTTCTTTGTATATTTCCATCCCTGTTAGATTTCTAACTATACATGGCATGATCAGGTGGCACTGAATTTGATGTCAGAGAGGGAAAAAAATGAACTCGTGCAGCTAGTTGATACCATGGTTGCTTACTCGGTTACATACAAAAACACAAAGTTTGAACCTCAAGAAAGGGCAAATGGATCTATTGTGCCTATGGATATTCCTTCACTTTCTTTTGATCCTCCAATCAATGATATCATAAGCTTTAAGGTTCTTCCCAACTTTTTTTTTCATTTTTTTTTCACAGTTCTCTCTTTTCTCACTGTACCTGACAAAGATGTTGATGTCAGGATTATCAATCCGAGCACATTGGTCTCTCTTTGGCCATGAAACAGGTCTTGGTGCACGAGGTGAGCAGTAGTTCCAACTTCTATGTTTGAAACCCTTAAGTTCTATATTTCTTGCTTAGTGCTTGCCACCTTAACAATTCCTTCACTGACTGCAACTTCTTTGATATGAGAAACCAAATATTGACCTTTTTCTTTCTATGAAATCTTTTCCAGCTCATCATTCGTTTCCATACTTTCCTGGAAAACTATCTTGAACCTGTATGCATGAACTGACCAGAGCATATTTTGTATTACATTATTTGAAAAACTGGTTGTGACCATACGACTTTGGGTTAGGAAGTTATCTGCAGAGAAATATGTATTGAGGACTTCCAAATGCCAGCAGGTTTTTTGTTTGTATCTAGATCCATTACTTGCTTTCTTTTGGGGGTCTGAGCTTCTAGTATCAATTATCTAGTTTAGGAAAAGCTCCATTTTGAACCCTGAACAATTGTGCTTGGTTTTACCTGAACCTTAAACTCTCGAACAGTTTGTATTAAGTCCTGAACTTTCCAAAGTAATTAATATGATCCCTAGACTGGTTTTGAAAAGTGCTGTTGTATTTCAGGGCTTCCAGAAAATATGAAAAAAAATCCATGTTTGTAGGAAATGCTATGAAATGATAACCCTGCGAAATTCATAAGTATGACAGTTTGTATCCTGTGCAAAATTGATAAAGAGTTTATTTATCTTTTGTTTTCATTTCTAATGCAACACATGTGATCAAATTTGATGATTTTTTCTGGTTCTTACTTAATAGCGCACACCACACCTGTGAATTGTTTTAGGTTTTTGAGAACCTTGGAAGATAAAGCCACTTTCCAAACCTCAACCCGGTTATTTCTGGTGGCTTCACAAAGTTTCTGAAATAATTGGAAATTGATGTGCATGCAGAAATCTATTTAAAATAAAATAGTGCCTTATGTACAAAATCTATTTATCTCAACGTTTTTGCACATTACAGGTAGTCATATTTTATGATGAAAATTTGCAGGCTATAAATTCCTGGCATTCCATACATCTTTTTGTTTTTTCACATTATCTGAAATCCCCAAAATGCAAAGCCACTAACGAAAACTGGCTAGGATTCAAGTTGAATGGTTTTACAATGTGTAGGGTTTAATTTGAACAGTTTTGCCGATCACTTAGGAGTGCAGTGTTGTAAATTTGGGGTGTGGTTCTTCTTAGGGCCTGTACATATCTTTCTTCTATCAATGCATCGAGACGCAGGGCTTTTGTGTTTTCTTGAAAAAAGGGTTTATTGAACAGTTTGATAGTTCAGGGTTCTAATTGGACTAGACCATATTTTAGGGTTCAAATTGTTTTACTTTTTTACTTTAGTTGGCAGTTCCGTTTTGTTACAATCCAATATGTATTCTCTATAATTTCTGTTATCAGGGGCCTTTCATGTTTGGAAATGCCACACTGGGCACACAAAAGAGACTATTCTATTGTTATTGTTAACACATGTTTTCTGCAGGTAGAGAAGCAAAAAATCATCAAAGATAGTGCAGGAAAATTGTTGAACCAAATTAATGAAGGAGTTAGGAGTGAAGTTCCAACAACTACATGCCAGAAAACAGCGACTGGTACTGCATGTGATACTTCTCAGGGTAGCTCTAAGGGCAAATCATCTACACTTCCAATGCAGCTAAACTCATCCTCTAGTTTGAGTGGTAAAGGTCTTGCACCTGCAAAGAGATCCTCAAGTCACCCAACTGATTTCTTTCAAAGGTAACACATCAGTTATCATTATTTTCAAACTTGACTGCATATTCAAGGCATTGATTATGAAGCTACCTCTTTTCCTTGACAAAAAACAGCTTTAGGAAAGAAAGACCAGGGGGTGCAAAGACTCATATTGATGCTGGGCAGCAAGGAGCAACAGTTCAGAGGGACCTGCGCCCGCTTATCTTCAAATATAATGAGGTTTGTGTGTGTTCATTATGGTACCATGATTTCTGCAGTGATCTAAACTTGGATCAATGTACAATCATCCTTTTGCGCTCATTATCACAAGCAGGAAAACAGTGGCAATTTTGTAGAGTTATAAGATATCTCCTTTTTCTTAACATCAACAGTACATTAGCATAGCTGTACTGCAAGCCTTCATGGCCCTAGAACTAATTAAGCAGAAAGTTACACAAACAGTAATATTGTAAACTGGCACATTGTCCTTTTCTTTAGAAGTATTCCCTCTGTACACAAATGTAAGACGGTTAGTTTAATTTAAACTGCAAAAACGTCCTACATTTGCGTACAGAGGGAGTACCACATTACGTTTTATGTTGGCATAAAAGCTAGAACGCAGTGTAGCTAAGAGTACTTGTTCCATTTTGCATATCGAATTATGGAACTAAGAACTGTTGGTATGGCTAGTCGGTCACATGGTGCTTGAGAGTGGTATGACTGCTGGAAATTCCTTGTCTACGAACTGTTCCAGTGTGATTTTGTTTTTCTGATAAATTTCTTGACAACCTTTATGCCTTGCCTTCACCCTGTAGTTCTTTTGACCCAAATGACCAGGGACTCTAGATGCTTCTTGTTCTAGCATTGACATTATTATGCCTGTTGTTTTTTGCAGGGCTACACAAATGCAGTTAAAAGACCAGTCAGAGTTCGCGACCTTCTGCTCTAGCTAGGTCCTTTCAGTTTCTTGCACATTGTTATGTAAAGTATGTAAAGTAACGTTCTGTATTCATTATGTCATTGTTTTTGTTAAATATATTAAGCTAATAGGTGGATCTAAACTGAAACACAGTAAGTCTGTACTAGCTTGCAAAGTCTTTAAAAAAATTATTATTAAAATAAATGAATTGCAAAACTAACACCGCAAATGTTGTACGGAAAAAATGCTGACATGAATATGATTCAAGGGTTAGTTTGTTATTGTCTGTTTATACTGAAGTTATGAAAACCGACCTAGCAGTTTGTTTGTCAGTTCAAATTGAAGTTAGAAAATATTAGTATGCTATGGACACTCTTTTTCTATTAGTTTTTTTTGAAAGATTTTTCTATTAGTTGTGATGGAAAAGTTTCTTTGTGTCCAACTTAGACTTAGAAAAAGAAAGCTAATTGATTTAAGACTAGAGTATATGGAAGAGGTTATGTTAAATGAGATTGTCATAACTGCAGATGGAGGCTAAATTGTTTTATTGTGTTGTTCCATATTCATTGACGAGTCTACTCCCAAGGTTTGTGGTGGGGTGTGTCTGTGTGGTTGAACACATGAATAACACAAGTACCCCCTCCATTCAGAATTAATTGTCGCTGAAATGAGTGAATCTACAACTAAAACATGTCTAGATATACTTATTTCAGCGACAGTTAATTCTAGACGGAGGTTGTAGTAAAGTGGACACCAAGGTAATACTCACAACCCATAAGTGTTGGGGCTTGTTTGGTGCACATGGAGAACTATGGGATCCTCGCCCAATCATAGGAAAGAAAGGCATGTGGTGTACTCTCTTGAGGAATTTTGTTGGTCAATTTGGTTGTGGCCTCAAGCAGGGAAATCTAGGCCCACCTGACTCGTGGGATGAGTTCCTCATCTCTCTCTTGCTCTGCCTTTGCTCGCAAACCTGTCTCTGCTCTTGTTGTCTGTCCTTGTTGCCTATGCCGCCAATGGCTCCTCACATCGACTCCTCTCTCTTTGGTTTCAATCCTTCTCTTTCTATAAGTAGTGAGGATCCACTCAAGCTTCTTTGGTGCATTCGATGAATGCAATCCTAGATGTGCTATCTTCTGAGATATTAGTGATGCCTGGTAGTTCCGATGATAACTTTGCACTGGTGACTACATCATGCATCAAAACATCAAGTCAAATGGCGGCATCGTCGTAGAGATGCATATGCCATCGCAGGGGGGGGGGGGGGGGGTTGTGCAATGTGCTCCTTTGATTTGTTGTAGACTTGTTTGATCTTGCGCCGGATGCCAACAAGAATATAAGATGCATATATGGTGGAATTGATGCTTGGTGTTTTGCACTCGATCTTCCTCCTCTACAGAGTCTCAACTCTCATCCATCTCTCTGGCAAATGGTAGTTGCACTAGCCGGCAACAAGATTGTAAGAGCAGTTCACCCCAGAAAAAGTATGTACGGTTCATCAAAGAAGTTATTATCCCTCGCTCCTCCCAAATGGTGAGGCGGATTTTCCTCGGGGTTTCGCTTTTGCTATGAATATTCCACCCAGGGCAACTCTTCCTTGGGAACATCTCCCATTATGGGAAAACAAGGCCTTAAGGTACAATGATTAGTCACACAGTTATATGTGACCTATGGGGTCAAAGGAGGATAAGTGCCCCCAAATAATATTAAGTGGAAGCTTGACTTGCCTTGTATCTAAGGAGGTGGGGCACACCATAATTTCTCAATACTTTTTGTTGGAAAATATATGTATATATATCATATGCATGTTGTGTTGCACGTACCACATCATTAAAAACCTTTTGTTTTCAAGAAACTCACTCAAAGTAGATCTTTTACCTCGTTTGTCTTTTTCTTTTCTTTCATGTACATATAAGAACTTGTGGTCGATGTGTTTATTGAGGTTGATCTTCATTTTACCTCCTGCAATTGGATATTCATTGTCCTGATATATATGGTGGGGCTTTGTACATTGTTTAGTCTATTCTCTATTGGATGTGGCTAATGATTTGGTGAAGCCATACACTCATGTCCTTCGTTGGACTAGTGATCACTTCACCAACATGGAAACAACTGCCATATGATTTGTAGATTCACTTTTCGGTGACTAACAACGTGGCCAAATATATGGATTTGACATGTCTTCGTGTAGCTTTTGCACCTGGTGTCTGCACTTGACGAGCAGATTGCTGGGACTTGGCTCGTAGTGAAGCAAGTTAGCAAGGAGTATCGAACATTGGACAAGACCATGTCAGCTTATCTTGCTAAGGTGTGAAAGCTGGAGAAACTCATCAGACTCGAGGTCAAGTACATTCCAAGAAAGGACAACTTCCTTGTCAACAATCTTGCTTGCCTAAAGTCCCCGTGAGCTCTAGGACACACAGGTGGCTGGCGGATGTCAGTTTCTCCAACTTTAGTTGAACCGAGTGTGGCTACGCTCGGTCCTTGCGAATGTTAAAACAGCACCAACTTGACAAACTATCGTTGTGGTTTTTGATGCGTAGGTAAGATTGGTTCTTGCTTAAGCCCGTAGCAGCCACGTAAAACTTGCAACAAACAAAGTAGAGGACGTCTAACTTGTTTTTGCAAGGCATGTTGTGATGTGATATGGTCAAGACATGATGCTAAATTTTATTGTATGAGATGATCATGTTTTGTAACCGAGTTATCGGCAACTGGCAGGAGCCATATGGTTGTCGCTTTATTGTATGCAATTCAATCGCCCTGTAATGCTTTACTTTATCACTAAGCGGTAGCGATAGTCGTAGAAGCATAAGATTGGCGAGACGACAACGATGCTACGATGGAGATCAAGGTGTCGCGCCGGTGACGATGGTGATCATGACGGTGCTTCGAAGATGGAGATCGCAAGCACACGATGATGATGGCCATATCATATCACTTATATTGATTGCATGTGATGTTTATCTTTTATGCATCTTATCTTGCTTTGATTGACGGTAGCATTTTAAGATGATCTCTCACTAATTATCAAGAAGTGTTCTCCCTGAGTATGCACCGTTGCGAAAGTTCTTCGTGCTGAGACACCACGTGATAATCGGGTGTGATAGGCTCTACGTTCAAATACAACGGGTGCAAAATAGTTGCACACGCGGAATACTCAGGTTATACTTGACGAGCCAAGCATATACAGATATGGCCTCGGAACACGGAGACCGAAAGGTCGAGCGTGAATCATATAGTAGATATGATCAACATAGTGATGTTCACCAATGAAACTACTCCATCTCACGTGATGATCGGACATGGTTAGTTGATTTGGATCACGTGGTCACTTAGAGGATTAGAGGGATGTCTATCTAAGTGGGAGTTTTTTAGTAATATGATTAATTGAACTTAAATTTATCATGAACTTAGTACCTGATAGTATCTTGCTTATTTATGTTTGATTATAGATAGATGGCCCGTGCTGATGTTCCGTTGAATTTTAATGCGTTCCTTAAGAAAGCAAAGTTGAAAGATGATGGTAGCAATTACACGGACTGGGCCCGTAACTTGAGGATTATCCTCATTGCTGCACAGAAGAATTACGTCCTGGAAGCACCGCTGGGTGCCAGGCCTACTGCTGGAGCAACACCAGATGTTATGAACGTCTGGCAGAGCAAAGCTGATGACTACTCGATAGTTCAGTGTGTCATGCTTTACGGCTTAGAATCGGGACTTCAACGGCGTTTTGAACGTCATGGAGCATATGAGATGTTTCGGGAGTTGAAATTAATATTTCAAGCAAATGCCCGGATTGAGAGATATGAAGTCTCCAATAAGTTCTATAGCTGCAAGATGGAGGAGAACAGTTCTGTCAGTGAGCATATACTCAAAATGTCTGGGTATAATAATCACTTGATTCAATTGGGAGTTAATCTTCCATATGATTGCGTCATTGACAAAATTCTCCAAACACTTCCACCTAGCTACAAGAGCTTCGTGATGAACTATAATATGCAAGGGATGGATAAGACAATTCCCGAGCTCTTCGCAATGCTGAAAGCTGCGGAGGTAGAAATCAAGAAGGAGCATCAAGTGTTGATGGTCAACAAGACCACTAGTTTCAAGAAAAAGGGCAAAGGGAAGAAGAAGGGGAACTTCAAAAAGAACAGCAAGCAAGTTGCTGCTCAGGAGAAGAAACCCAAATCTGGACCTAAGCCTGAAACTGAGTGCTTCTACTGCAAGCAGACTGGTCACTGGAAGCGGAACTACCCCCATGTTATTGATGTGTACCTTACTAATGCTCGCAGTAGCACCTGGGTATTTGATACTGGTTCTGTTGCTAATATTTGTAACTCGAAACAGGGACTACGGATTAAGCGAAGATTGGCTAAGGACGAGGTGACGATGCGCGTGGGAAATGGTTCCAAAGTCGATGTGATCGCGGTCGGCACGCTACCTCTACATCTACCTTCGGGATTAGTATTAGACCTAAATAATTGTTATTTGGTGCCAGCATTGAGCATGAACATTATATCTGGATCTTGTTTGATGCGAGACGGTTATTCATTTAAATCAGAGAATAATGGTTGTTCTATTTATATGAGTAATATATTTTATGGTCATGCACCCTTGAAGAGTGGTCTATTCTTATTAAATCTCAATAGTAGTGACACGCATATTCATAATGTTGAAGCCAAAAGATGCAGAGTTGATAATGATAGTGCAACTTATTTGTGGCACTGTCGTTTAGGTCATATCGGTGTAAAGCGCATGAAGAAACTCCATACTGATGGAATTTTGGAACCACTTGATTATGAATCACTTGGTACTTGCGAACCGTGCCTTATGGGCAAGATGACCAAAACACCGTTCTCCGATACTATGGAGAGAGCAACAGATTTGTTGAAAATCATACATGCAGATGTATGTGGTCCGATGAATGTTGAGGCTCGTGGCGGATATCGTTATTTTCTCACCTTCACAGATGACTTAAGCAGATATGGGTATATCTACTTAATGAAACATAAGTCTGAAACATTTGAAAAGTTCAAAGAATTTCAGAGTGAAGTTGAAAATCATCGTAACAAGAAAATAAAATTCCTACGATCTGATCGTGGAGGAGAATATTTGAGTTACGAGTTTGGTGTACATTTGAAACAATGCGGAATAGTTTCGCAACTCACGCCACCCGGAACACCACAGCGTAATGGTGTGTCCGAACGTCGTAATCGTACTTTACTAGATATGGTGCGATCTATGATGTCTCTTACTGATTTACCGTTATCATTTTGGGGTTATGCTTTAGAGACGGCCGCATTCACGTTAAATAGGGCACCATCAAAATCCGTTGAGACGATGCCTTATGAACTATGGTTTGGCAAGAAACCAAAGTTGTCGTTTTTGAAAGTTTGGGGCTGCGATGCTTATGTGAAAAAGCTTCAACCTGATAAGCTCGAACCCAAATCGGAGAAATATGTCTTCATAGGATATTCAAAGGAAACTATTGGATACACCTTCTATCACAGATCCGAATGCAAGACTTTTGTTGCTAAATTCGGAAACTTTCTAGAGAAGGAGTTTCTCTCGAAAGAAGTGAGTGGGAGGAAAGTAGAACTTGATGAGGTAACTATACCTGCTCCCTTATTGGAAAGTAGTACATCACAGAAACCGATTTCTGTGACACCTACACAATTAGTGAGGAAGCTAATGATGATGATCATGAAACTTCAGAACAAGTTACTACTGAACCTCGTAGATCAACCAGAGTAAGATCCGCACCAGAGTGGTACGGTAATCCTGTTCTGAAAGTCATGCTACTAGATCATGACGAACCTACGAACTATAAAGAAGCGATGATGAGTCCAGATTCCGCAAAATGGCTTGAAGCCATGAAATCTGAGATGGGATCCATGTATGAGAACAAAGTGTGGACTTTGGTTGACTTGCCCAAAGATCGGCAAGCAATTAAGAATAAATGGATCTTCAAGAATAAGACTGACGCTGACGGTAATGTTACTGTCTACAAAGCTCGACTTGTCGCAAAAGGTTTTCGACAAGTTCAAGGGATTGACTACGATGAGATATTCTCACCCGTAGTGATGCTTAAGTCTGTCCGAATCATGTTAGCAATTGCCGCATTTTATGATTATGAAATTTGACAGATGGATGTAAAAACTGCATTCCTGAATGGATTTCTGGAAGAAGAGTTGTATATGATCCAGCCGGAAGGTTTTGTCGATCCAAAGGGAGCTAATAAAGTGTGCAAGCTCCAGCGATCCATTTATGGACTGGTGCAAGCCTCTCGGAGTTGGAATAAACGCTTTGATAATGTGATCAAAGCATTTGGTTTTGTACAGACTTTTGAAGAAGCCTATATTTACAAGAAAGTGAGTGGGAGCTCTGTAGCATTTTTGATATTATATGTAGATGACATATTACTAATCGGAAATGATATAAAATTTCTGGATAGCATAAAGGGATACTTGAATAAGAGTTTTTCAATGAAAGACCTCGGTGAAGCTGCTTACATATTGGGCATTAAAATCTATAGAGATAGATCAAGACGCTTAATTGGACTTTCACAAAGCACATACCTTGACAAGATTTTGAAGAAGTTCAAAATGGATCAAGCAAAGAAAGGGTTCTTGCCTGTGTTACAAGGTGTGAAGTTGAGTCAGACTCAATGCCCGACCACTGCAGAAGATAAAGAGAAAATGAAAGATGTTCCCTATGCTTCAGCCATAGGCTCTATCATGTATGCAATGCTGTGTACCAGACCTGATGTGTGCCTTGCTATAAGTCTAGCAGGGAGGTACCAAAGTAATCCAGGAGTGGATCACTGGACAGCGGTCAAGAACATCCTAAAATACCTAAAAAGGACTAAGGATATGTTTCTCGTATATGGAGGTGACAAAGAGCTCATCGTAAATGGTTACGTTGATGCAAGCTTTGACACTGATCCGGACGATTCTAAATCGCAAACCGGATACATATTTACATTAAACGGTGGAGCTGTCAGTTGGTGCAGTTCTAAACAAAGCGTTATGGTGGGATCTACATGTGAAGCGGAGTACATAGCTGCTTCGGAAGCAGCAAACGAAGGAGTCTGGATGAAGGAGTTCATATCCGATCTAGGTGTCATACCTAGTGCATCGGGTCCAATGAAAATCTTTTGTGACAATACTGGTGCAGTTGCCTTGGCAAAGGAATCCAGATTTCATAAGAGAACCAAACACATCAAGAGACGCTTCAATTCCATTCGGGATCTAGTCCAGGTGGGAGACATAGAGATTTGCAAGATACATACGGATCTGAATGTAGCAGACCCGTTGACTAAGCCTCTTCCACCAGCAAAACATGATCAGCACCAAAGCTCCATGGGTGTTAGAATCATTACGGTGTAATCTAGATTATTGACTCTAGTGCAAGTGGGAGACTGAAGGAAATATGCCCTAGATGCAATAATAAAGTTATTATTTATTTCCTTATATATCATGATAAATGTTTATTATTCATGCTAGAATTGTATTATCCGGAAACATAATACTTGTGTGAATACATAGACAAACTAAACGTCACTAGTGTGCCTTTACTTGACTAGCTCGTTAATCGAAGATGGTTATGTTTCCTAACCATAGACATGTGTTGTCATTTGATTAATGGGATCACATCATTAGGAGAATGATGTGATTGACATGACCCATTCCATTAGCTTAGCACCCGATCGTTTAGTATATTGCTATTGCTTTATTCATGACTTATACATGTTCCTATGACTATGAGATTATGCAACTCCCGTTTGCCGGAGGAACACTTTGTGTGCTACCAAACGTCACAACGTAACTGGGTGATTATAAAGGAGCTCTACAGGTGTCTCCAAAGGTACATGTTGGGTTGGCGTATTTCGAGATTAGGATTTGTCACTCCGATTGTCGGAGAGGTATCTCTGGGCCCTCTCGGTAATGCACATCACATAAGCCTTGCAAGCATTGCAACTAATGAGTTAGTTGCGAGATGATGTATTACGAAACGAGTAAAGAGACTTGCCGGTAACGAGATTGAACTAGGTATTGAGATACCGACGATCGAATCTCGGGCAAGTAACATACCGATGACAAAGGGAACAAAGTATGTTGTTATGCGGTCTGACCGATAAAGATCTTCGTAGAATATGTGGGAGCCAATATGAGCATCCAGGTTCCGCTATTGGTTATTGACCGGAGACATGTCTCGGTCATGTCTACATTGTTCTCGAACCCGTAGGGTCCGCACACTTAACGTTACGATGACAGTTTCATTATGAGTTTATATATTTTGATGTACCGAAGTTTGTTCGGAGTCTCGGATGTGATCACGGACATGACGAGGAGTCTCGAAATGGTTGAGACATAAAGATTGATATATTGGACGGCTATATTCGGACCCCGGAAGTGTTCCGGGTGATTTCGGAGAAAACCAGAGTGCCGGAGGATTACCGGAACCCCCCCGAGAGAAGTAATGGGCTTTATGGACCCTAGTGGAGAGAGAGAGGGGCGGCCAGGGTGGGCCGCGCGCCTCCTCCCCCTCTGGTCCGAATTGGACTAGGAGAGGGGGGGGGGCGCCCCCCTTTCCTTCCCCCTCTTCCCCTTCCTTTCCCCCTCCTAGTAGGAGTAGGAAAGAGGGGAGTCCTACTCCTACTAGGAGGAGGACTCCTCATCCTTGGCGCGCCCCAAGGGCCGGCCGGCCTCCCCCCTTGCTCCTTTATATACAGGGGCAGGGGGGCACCTCTAGACACACAAGTTAATCTTCGTGATCGTTCTCTTAGCCGTGTGCGGTGTCCCCCTCCACCATAATCCTCGATAATATTGTAGCGGTGCTTAGGCGAAGCCCTGCAACGGTATAACATCAAGATCTTCATCACGCCGTCGTGCTGACGGAACTCTTCCCCGACACTTTGCTGGATCGGAGTCCGGGGATCGTCATCGAGCTGAACGTGTGCTAGAACTCGGAGGTGCCGTAGTTTCGGTGCTTGATCGGTCGGGCCGTGAAGACGTACGACTACATCAACCACGTTGTCATAACGCTTCCGTTGTCGGTCTACGAGGGTACGTAGACAACACTCTCCCCTCTCGTTGCTATGCATCTCCATGATCTTGCGTGTGCGTAGGAATTTTTTTGAAATTACTACGTTCCCCAACACGAATATAGTCGTCCAATATATCGATCTTTACGCCTCGACCATTTCGAGACTCCTCGTCATGTCCCCGATCTCATCCGGGACTCCAAACTCCTTCGGTACATCAAAACTCCTAAACTCATAATATAACTGTCATCGAAACCTTAAGCGTGCGGACCGTACGGGTTCGAGAACAATGTAGACATGACCGAGACACGTCTCCGGTCAATAACCAATAGCGGAACCTGGATGCTCATATTGGCTCCCACATATTCTACGAAGATCTTTATCGGTCAGACCGCATAACAACATACGTTGTTCCCTTTATCATCGGTATGTTACTTGCCTGAGATTCGATCGTCGGTATCTCAATACCTAGTTCAATCTCGTTACCGGCAAGCCTCTTTACTCGTTCCGTAATACATCATCTCATAACTAACTCATTAGTTGCAATGCTTGCAAGGCTTATAGTGATGTGCATTACCGAGTGGGCCCAAAGATACCTCTCCGACAATCGGAGTGACAAATCCTAATCTCGAAATATGCCAACCCAACAAGTACCTTCGGAGACACCTGTAGAGCACCTTTATAATCACCCAGTTACGTTGTGACGTTTGGTAGCACACAAAGTGTTCCTCCGGTAAACGGGAGTTGCATAATCTCATAGTCATAGGAACATGTATAAGTCATGAAGAAAGCAATAGCAACAAACTAAACGATCAAGTGCTATGCTAACGGAATGGTCAAGTCAATCACATCATTCTCCTAATGATGTGATCCCGTTAATCAAATGACAACTCATGTCTATGGTTAGGAAACATAACCATCTTTGATCAACGAGCTAGTCAAGTAGAGGCATACTAGTGACACTCTGTTTGTCTATGTATTCACACATGTATTATGTTTCCGGTTAATACATTCTAGCATGAATAATAAACATTTATCATGATATAAGAAAATAAATAATAACTTTATTATTGCCTCTAGGGCATATTTCCTTTAAAATATTGGTAGCAAACCAATTATGCTTGATGTGTTTCTAATGGAAATATATCTTCCCATAGAAATCCAAGGAGGGATGCACATAGCCAACACTTATCTTAGAGGACACCCATCATGAGAATAAGGGAAGAATATATTAGCTTATCAAACCTCAAAAGAATGAACAAGGATTTCATAGATTTCTCAGAGTGCATGGAAAAATTGAAGACACGCGGAACTTGAACAACTTTGTGAAGGCCTTGTTGAGCATTTATGGGAGTTCTATGGTGGCTAAACTTCTTCATGTTTAAGTTTGACACATTTTGATTGCTATGGTCGAATGTGAATTTCAAAGTTGTGGATTTGAAATGATGTTGAATTATGTGTGGTTGAAATGTAATTATTTTATTATTGTGATGATAAAATAGAGATGTATGCCTATGAGTTTTCTCAAAAAAGTTACTTTTTTGTATCATAAGAGATTCCTTTACTAAGCATAGCTTAGATGGTTATGTCCTTGTAGTGGAACCAACCTATTCAGATTTAAGTTCCAAACTTAGTACGGATGCTCGTATTTTCTGATTTATTTTACGTTCTTCGATGCTAATCTTTTAGTGATATGATGTTTTCCGTTAATGTGAGACGTCTGTGAAAACTTCGTTAATCTTAAAATTCACTGGCTCAGCTCTTAAAGATGTTTATAAAGATAGAAAATACTTCATCCGTTCAAGTAATTCAAAACGGAGGGAGTAGTACGAGTGTATCATCTTTGTTTTTACTGTGTTTTTTTTAAAAAAAACCTTCTTATCGAGTACCAGAATGGAAAAGTCGTCTACTCGTCGGGCAGCACAACAGGCCGAGCAAGAGGGGTGGGTTTCTGCCAGACAGACGAGAGTGCATCCAGAAAGAAGGGAGAGTGGTGAGCGCCAGCATCGATGGAGACCAGCGCCGCCGGCGCCGGCCGGCCAGGCGGAGGAGGCAAGAGCGGCACGGCGAAGCAGCTAAACGTGGGGGGCAAACTCTTCGCCCTGGAGGCAAGCTCCCTCTCCCTCTCCCTGTCCCTCGATCCATCCCCAACCCCAACTTTCGTGGACCGCGACCCCGCGCTCCTCTCCGGGATCCTCTCTGCCATCCGCGCCCCCTCCTCCCCGCCGGCCTTCCCCGCCCGGGTCCTCCTCGACGAGGCCCTCTTCTACGGCCTCCACGCCCAGCTCCTCGCCGCGCTCTCCCCTCCGCCCCTCCTCGGCTTCTCCGCGTCCCTCGCATCCACCCTGTCCCCCGCCTCCGAGCCCTTCCCCACCGCCATCGCCGCGCACCACGACGGATCCCTCTGCCTCGCCCATGGCGCCGGTCAGCTCACCTACTACTCCCCGGCGCTGGACCGTCTCACCACCTTCCGCACCCATCTCCACCGCGCCACCTCCCTCAGGCTGCTGCCCTCCAGCCTCGCCGTTGTCGGGTCCAGTTCCTCCCCCGGGCTCCATGTGTACGACCTCCTTGAAGGCTGGCACGTCGCCTCCGTCGAATGGTCAGACCCGACCGACCTACGCGTCCTCAAAGCGAAGGTCATCGCCATCGCCGCCCGTCCTCCTGCTGATGCCGCCGACACAAATTCACCGATCCTCGCTACATTCGAGTGCCCGCACCGGGAGAACTGCATCCTGGCGATTGACCCTGTAACTCTGAAGCCCATACAGGAGATTGGCCGGCAAAGTGGGAGTGCGGCTAAGTCGTCTTCGCCGGATCGACTAGTGCACCTGCAGGAGCTTGGGCTGGTGTTTGCTTCATCTGTGAGCTCGGGCGCATTTGGCTATTCTGGGTACATGAGGCTGTGGGACATTCGATCTGGGAATGTGGTCTGGGAGACAAGCGAGCCAGGGGGATCCGGAAGAAGCAGCAGGTTTGGAGATCCATTTTCAGATGCAGATGTGGACGTGAAGCAGCTGATGCTCTACAAGGTATGCTCAAAATCAGGAGATATTGGGGTTGCAGACCTGAGGCGCCTCGATAACGACCCTTGGGTGTACATGTCATCAGGACCAAAGGGGAGTGGAGGGGGTCATGGCAGTGTTCTGCATTGCTACAAGTCCCAGGTGTTTGTCAGCCGGAAGGATGGATTGGAGGTTTGGTCCAGACTGGAAGAACAACAAGATGACACATGCAACTTGCCGGAGCAACCGGGAGCAAAGGAGACACTTGACAGAAAAGGAATTAATGAAAATAGTTTCAGAAGCAGCTATGTGGATACCGAAGAGGATTCTAAGCGTGGAATGATAGAGATGATGGAAAGCGGCGGAGACCGCTTATTTGTGACCAGAGAAGACACGCCAGTTGTGGAAGTGTGGGAGAGTTCCCGCCTAGCCGGTGCTATCTCTCTGGCATAGCAGTTTTTCCCTTGTATACAGGATGACATTCATGCTCTCTTTTTTCAGTTCAGACATAAATTCAGTTCTGAAAATATGGCTCTTCTTGTGTTCCACTCTTCCAAAATTTGATGTGGTAACATTACATTTCTTGCCTCTACAGATGTATTCAATGTGAGCAAAATGTCTTAGACTGAAGTAACCTTCTCTGGCATAAGCATATTTTTCTAATCCCTTAGCCTTAGCACTAAGAGCTTAGTTTTTTTTACAATATCATTATCCAATAAGTCCCTAGCACCCTAAATATAGTGCAATGTTGTTATTCAGCTCACTCTATGATTATCCTGCCAGGGCTTTATCAGTTGAGAACAACTTATATATCTTTAAACGGTAGAAGGACTTCATACTGCTGATAGCAAGATTATCTCTTCATCTTTCTTATAGAGTTCGTAGATAATGACTTACAACATTATACATTGTGCAAAATTTATAAGTTCATAACTCAGAAACTTGATATCAGATTTCAAATATTACTGATTTGCTCTTCCAATATACTTCCTCCTATCCAAAATGTAAGTTTTTTAGGACATTAACACTGCTTTGAGATGGTACTTTGACCATCAATATCTATGAAAATGTGTTACTTCATATAAAAAAATATAAATTCTAAAAGTATATTTTATGATAAATCTAGTACGTAATATAATTTGATGTTTTGGATACTAGTAAATCTCATTTCATTGATAAACTTGGAATTGGTGATCTGATCTGACGACCCCGATCTGATCTGATCGGACTCGAGCTGATCTTCGATCGGTAGCACGCCCACTTCACTGGTCGTATTATGAAAGAAGTGATTTACTTCTCCAGTGCAAACCTACAAAACTAAGCTTGGGATGCGAGTACGCGATGAAGGCTAATGGTGCAAATTGTAACCAATTATGGTCCTCCTTATATATAGTCAAACGATCTATATTATCATTGTATAGCACATGCCCTCCTGTATCTGGTTGGTGAGAATCATGGTTATTAGTTAGGGAGATCTTTTAGTTAGGCAATCAAAATCGACAACGTTACTGGCAAACAAATTTCCCATAGAACTCCCATTGAACTGTTATCTTTTATGTTTTCTATATAGCCAATTGCAGCATTAGGGAGTCTTTTTCACGGCACTCTTAGAAGTTAGTTACAGAATAGGCACATTAAAGATCATTTGGAAATACAACGATGGGGAAACTGGGGATATTCATTGGAACAAAAAAGTACTGCTAACTAAACATTTGCTGTTGGTATATTTGTCACAAGCTGGTTTCAAACTCTGGGGTCTTTTCGTGCCTCTGGTCTAGGACAATGTCATTTAAGAATGCGCCTTCTTCAGGGCTTACCCTACCAGTACTAATTATTGTGAAAGGAAAACATCAACTAAGCATCATAATAAGTGTCTTCCCTTCCTTCTTAAATCGATAACTCAGCTTCAGCAAACTTAATAGTGTGAGCTGCGACCTTTGCTTTTGTTGCCAGAGTAGGCTCTTTACTAGTGCAAATTCGACTGTTGGTCAAGCATGCTCGATCATCTACATAATCTTTTGAATTTCATGTTGACTTGCTGAAATTCAAGTATGGGCAATAATTTATGGTTTTTGCCAGGATGCTTATTTTTGGAATGTTGTATGGTACTCCCTCCGTTCGGAATTACTTGTCTCGGATATGGATGTATCTAGAACTAAAATACGTCTAGATACATCCATTTCTGCGACAAGTAATTCCGAACGGAGGGAGTATAAATGAATGAAACTGGGGCTGGTCATTGTGTAACATCACTACTGAAGTACACTGAACCCACAAGGCATATTAAACCTGGGACCCAAACAGTACTTGCAACAGCATATGTATACAACAAGTACATTTCTTGTGGAACATCGGCACAGTTTAGTTGGCAGAGTGGCTGTGTCAAGAAAGTTTATCATAGCGCTTAGAATGATACAAATAAATAGATAGCCACAAGCTTGTATGCACATGGTAGCTTATTAGTTTTTCGTTATTTTTAGACCAGTTTGAGCATATGATTGTCCTTGGCAAATACTGAATGGTCGTCATGGCATTTTTGGTTTTTATCCACATAAAAAGCTAGGCAGGGTATGCTAATCTTTGCTTCAGTGCTGGACCTTGTTGTTCAACTCCCAATTTTGTATACTTGCCTGGTGCACATAGCCCATTATATTAGCTGGAAACTCTTCTGAGTTTCGATGTACGACCTTAGCAGTTTTATGGAGTTGAAATGTAGTGTTCTGAATTACTCCCTCCGTCCGGAAATACTTGTCATCAAAATGGATTAAAGGAGATGTATCTAGACGTATTTTAGTTCTAGATACATCCCTTTCCATCCATTTTGATGACAACTATTTTCGGACGGAGGGAGTATCAACTAAGTTTGTGTGGTCGGTGTAACATATCACCGAATCATAAATTACCTTCTTTTTTTGCGAGAAGAATCATAAATTACCTGATGGTATGTATGCATATGCATTGTCGTGGGCCTGCCTGTTGAGCCTACTTAATTCCGTCATGTACTTTGATCTTTATCATCTTGGTGGATGCTAGCTTGGAGCTGGAGTTGAACAATTGTCCATTTAGTAAGTCCCTGTGAACTGTAAGATGATAAACAAGATTCTTGGATTCTTTGGTTTGCCTGCTAACTTTTGTGTCGATTCGGTCCTGGAAAACCACTCGATTGGTCTCCTTGGACTGTTGCATGCATGTGCTGAAGTGTTCTTTCCTTTTGTTTAACACACAAAAAATCCCATTTAGTAGTACCAGGAATATGTTAACGGCACTACGTAGCCCCACCACCAGGACACCGTGATGGCGCCGAATCTCGAGTGCTCCGGTCTGTCTGACTGACTGTCTTTGTGCCCAGCATCATTCGTTTCTTGTGTTAGACGCAGGTTTGAGGTGTTCGCATTGCTTTGCAGGTTGCAACGTCTTGGATTCCGTTCACTCGAGTACGCTGAACCTGGAAGCAGATGATTATGCAGCCCTGGACGTGGCCTCCCATCTGTTTTGGCCGCGTTTGACGCCTCAGGAACACACACATGGAGCCGCCATTATGCCCACAAGCGGCATGGTGACCGGCAGTAACGTCCATCTTATCTCCCCGGCCTAAAAATCCGGCTGGTTGTGCCGTTCGCGCAGAGCTTCGTTCGGCGGTGAAGGGGGACACGGAGCCGCGGCGGAGCAGAGGGATCTGCACCGCGCCGCACGGCCAGAGGCTCTGGCGCTGCACGTTTCGCCGTTTGTTCCGGAGCGAGGCAGGAGGAACAGGCCGTATCTTGTCCCGTCCCCTGTACTCTGTCTCTGTACCGTCCGTTGCCCCGTATGCTTTGTTTGGGGTTTAGCTGCAGCACGGCAGTCGGCAGGTGCAGGAGAGCAGGACAGCCGCGCTCGCCGCTGACGACGAGCGAGCCCGCTGCCGTTGGGTATTATTTTTCTCATCTCGCCTCCTGTAGACGAGCAATAATAATAACAGTGGAGCGAGACGGGACGAGAGGGGACGCGATCATGCATAATGGAGATGGAGAGAGAGGAGGAGGAGGAGACACCGGGACCGGATCACAGGAGCCCAGATCAGGCCGATGATCAATGATAGCTCAACCTACACTACACATCTCCAGTCGAGTCGACTCGCGTCGAGTCCAGTGCGCCGACGCGCCCGATCCGATCTGATCTGATCGGGCTCGACCTGATCTTTTTCGATCGGTAGCACGTCCGCTTCGGCCATCCTTGTCCCTGCGATTCCTGCATCGCTATCTCCCATCTCCCCGCTGTAATGAGGCATGAGCATGGCCCTGGCTGCTATGCTGGGAAGAGTACAGCGGGCGAGCACCATCACTTGTACCAGCTCAGTGTAACACTGTACCGCTTTGCGTGATGCATAATTGCGCAGCTTAGCTTAGCTGCGGTGCATCTGCATCCTAGGTACTCCACTACTCCAGTAATCAACTGATTCGTGCGCGTACCCGCCCGGACACCCTGTAGCTGTCCCCGGATCGATCGCCTTTCGCCTTCCTCCCGTCCTTTGCCAACACAGCCACACACACACACACACACATGCACAGAGCCCACGTTCCCTTCTCCTCTTTTAAGCGCCCGCACTTTTCCCTCCCCTTTCCACCCCGCCCTCACCTTCCTGCCCTCCATCCTCGAGCCCGAGCCTTCTCGTTGCGTTGCGTGATCATGAGCGTGATCTGATCGGAGCCTGAGCTGCCGGCGATCGGGGGATGGCGGGCGGTGCTAGGTGCAGCTCGCTGCTGCGCGGGTTCCTGTCGCTCTTCTTTGTCATGTTCCTCCACGTTGGCCACGCCGGCTGCTGCTTCTCGCCGGGCTCTGCGTCGCAGCAGCACGAGGAGGACGACGCTGGCGCTGCCGGCAGCAGTAGCAGCAGCAGCAAGAGGAGGAAGATATCGCCGCTCGCCTTCTCCCCGGCCGTGTCGTCCTCCACCGGTGTTGAAGAGAGGGCCGGCGCCAGGCGCAGGGCCAGGCACGTCTCGTCTCTCGCCACCAGCCTCCGCTGCTACATACACCGCATCTTCTCCTCCGGTGGACCCAAGAATGCTGTTCCAGCCGGAGAGGAGCAGGAGGAGGCCGTCACGACCACCTTGTCGTCGCCGCTTGCCCAGTCCGTGACGCAGCGTCAGGCGTCCGTGGTGCTGTCCACGCCGTCCTCGCCGTGCGCGTCGCCGTTCCTGTCCCCGATGTCGCCGCAGTCCCTCAGCGTCACTCCCCTCGTGCCGTGCTCGCCGCTGGCGACCAGGCAGCTGTCCAGGTCGTTCGCCGCCCGCGGGGACCTGTTCCCTTGCAAGGTGTGCGGCGAGGTGCTGAGCAAGCCGCAGCAGCTGGAGCTCCACCAGGCGATGAAGCACTCCCTGTCGGAGCTCACCCACCTCGACTCCAGCATGAACATCATCCGCATGATCTTCCTCGCCGGGTGGGGGCTGCCCGCAGCAGGCACCGGCGATCCTCCGGCCGTCAGGCGCATCCTGAGGATCCACCACAACCCGCGCGCGCTCTCCCGCTTCGAGGAGTACCGGGACCTCGTCCGCGCCCGCGCCGCCCGCCGCTGCGCGGGCGCCAGCGGCGCGGTGGTGGAGGAGCGGTGCATCGCGGACGGCAACGAGCGGCTGCGGTTCCACTGCGCCACCATGCTCTGCTCCCTGGGCGCCGGCGTGTGCGGGAGCCCCTACTGCTGCACCTGCACCATCCTCCGCCACGGGTTCGCGGGGAAGCAGGCGGACGTGGACGGCATCGCCACATACTCCTCCGGGTGGGCTGCGCACGCGTCGCTGCCCGAGGAGGTGGAGCGCGAGTTCGCGTTCCTGCAGGTGCGGCGCGCCATGCTGGTGTGCCGCGTCGTGGCGGGACGCGTCGTTCGCGGCGGCGATGGCGACGGGGACGGCGACAAGGTGGGCTACGATTCCATGGTGCCCGTGCCGCCGGGCGGCGGCGGACGAGGGGGGGAGGACGACGGCGAGCTGCTGGTGTTCAACCCCCGGGCCGTGCTCCCGTGCTTCGTCATCATGTACGGCAGCTAGCCGTGCGTGGCATGTGCATGGAGCACTAGTGTGTATAGCCGTTTCCCGCTTTTGCTTGTCCCGTCAACTTCTCCGTTAGGTAGGTGGGTGTGTGCCAGTTAGTCGGTCACTCGATCACCGCCGGCGATCGTGAACAGGGGGCCGACCTCAGGTTTTGGCTGCATGGCATGGCAGTGGCACTGCACATTGGCTGCCCCCCGCTCTGTCGCTGGATCCGATCGACCACTTGGTACACCATGATGTCGCGTCGAGTCTGCCCATTCGCCCTGCCATATGCTCATACGCGATAAGTTATGTAGTGTGTGTGGTTGGCATGCTCTTGTTGCTCTTACTGTTGTCTTCGGTCATGGATCAAGTGTCAACTGAACTACTAGTGGCAGTACATGTTTTTTCCTTTGTCATCTCTTCTCGTTCCTGGTTCTTTGGTTCATATCTCCTCCTGGCGGTCGATTGACGTGATGTGGACAATTTGGGTTAGTGAATTCCTTCGGTCATGAAAGCAAAGCTGCGATGTTTGCTCGCCAAGGCATGTACTGTAAGTAGTAATGTTGTTGGGCATCTTTGAGCCGTTGGCAAACAGAGGCCTCCACCAGCGGATGTCCATCTGCGTTGCGATATGCTTTTCATCAAACCCAGAGCGGCGGAGCTCAATGCTTGCGCGGAAATTTTGGAGGCCTTCGGGGAGGCATCCGGGCTCCGAGTCAACTTCCGCAAGAGCGCGGCAATACCCATCACATGCTCCTTGGAGCAAGTGGCCATGACACAGAATGCATTGGGGGTGCACGATCGGCGTATCCCCATGCAAGTACCTAGGGCTGCCTCTCACCATTCAGAGCATCTTCAACAGCCGCGCTAAGCGCCGCGCGCAAAAAACCTGTTTGCCGCGCGCGCTTCGACTGGTTTAGCGCGCCCGCCTGCGCTGGCTTCAGCAACCGCGTTATAATGCAGCGCGCGCGCCGTTCCAGCAGACCGCAAAAATATAGCGCGCGCGCGCCGCACAAACCACATACATATGTATTTATGAGCAAAAATGATCAAACAAACAAAATAAATCAACAATAAATAGTTCAATTTTGTTATCATTACAACTCAAACAAATAATTTATCGTTCAGTACAACAAATGCAATAAACACAACAAATAGTTCATGAACAATACAGTGTCAAATGCAGATATCATCATGCTCTTTGTCGTCCATGCCATGCCCACCACTCTTCAATCAAATCATTCTGAAGTTCATTGTGCGTTGCGGGACGCCGAATGGCATGATAGGAGGCAATAAAACGGGCTACCCTTTCAGCCCTCCGTCGCACTCGCACAGGATATCCCAAGAGCTCATACTGTGAGTAGTCTAAATCTTGGCCACGCTCATTCTCGATGATCATGTTGTGCATGATCACACAAGCGTGCATGATGTATCAAAGCATTTTTTATCCCAAAATCTAGCCGGTCCTCTCACAATAGCAAATTGGACTTGTAAAATCCCAAATGCTCTCTCCACATCTTTTTTAGCCGCCGCATGAGCATTGTGGAAGTCAAGATTTTTCTTACCTTCCGGCTTTTTCAACGGCTTCACGAAGGTTTGCCACTTTGGATAGATGCCATCCGCTAGATAATAGCCATAGTTGTACGTACGGCCATTTGCTACAAACTGCACCAGTGGCAACTCACCGTTTGCAATCTTATTCATCAGTGGTGACCGGTTGACAACATTGATGTCATTCAAAGATCCAGGCATTCCAAAGAATGCAAGCCAAATCCAAGTCTCCTGATCGGCCACCGCTTCAAGGATTATAGTGGAACCCTTTTTTTGGCCGTGGAATTACCCATCCATGCCTTTGGACAATTCTTCCAACTCCAATGCATGCAATCTATTGAGCCAAGCATGCCAGGAAAACCGCGAGCTTTGTTCATCGCCAATAGCCTTGCGACGTCGTCAGCATTGGGAGATCTCAAATACTCCTCGCCAAACACTTGCACAATTCCCACTACAAAGCGCTTGACACACATGATGGCTTGGCTCTCACCCATAGCCAAGTGATCATCAACAAGATCAGCTGGTATACCGTATGCTAACATACGCAAAGCGGCTGTCACCTTCTGAAAGGTGCTATGCCCGAGCTCTCCGGCGGCATTCCTCCTTTGCTGAAAAAAAACGGTCATGGCTCGCTAGTTTCTCTGCAATGCGCCTGAACAACTCGGTGCTCATCCTAAACCGGCGACGAAAATACGACTCGGGGTATATGGGATTCTCCGCAAAATAATGCCTGATCAATCTGTTGTGGGCATCGATCCTATCCCTCCAAATTTTCTGCCGACCCATAACCGAACCATCGTGCTTCGGTTTTTTTATATGCATAGCTAGGATCATCGCAAGATCCTCCTCCTCTTCCATATCAAATTCTTCTTCGGAAGAATCATACGACGAACTCATCTACAATGTTCAATACTATACTATAAAAAACTACAATTCAAAACATGCATCAAATTCATGAAGTTTGAGCAATACATACCTTGTAGGCGTTTTGTCAAACACCTTGTGGGCGCGGCGCGGCAGCGAGTGCTCGGGCGCTGTTCCTCAGACGACGGAGGCGCGCGAGCGCCGGCGGGACTAGGAGGGGATGGGGTGGAAGCGCGGGCGCGCGGGGATAGGCCGGGGAAGCCTGAACGGTCGCCGGGGGCGCGGGCGGCGGCGGCGCGGCCGGACGGGGGGTGGAAGTGGGAGAGGAAGTGCGGGCGCGAGCGCTGGAGTGTGCCGCGCGCTGCAGCGGGCGCCCGAAATACACCACGCGGCTAAGTGTTTTCGACCGCGCGCCCAACCCGTTATAGCGCACGCGCCGTTTTTGCGCGCCCGCTAGAGCGACCCGCCGCGTTGCGCGCGCTAAAACGGCCTAATTTGCGGCGCGACGCTAGTTTAGCGCGGCTGTTGGAGATGCTCTCACAAGCAGTCTGCCGCCCAATACCAATATCTGGTAGACCAACTCGCCAACAAATTGCCAACCTGGCGCGACAAATCGCTACACAAGAGTGGGCACCTTCTGCTCATAACCTCGGTCCTATGCGCCATCCCCATTCATGCTCTAATGGCCATGGAACTACCGGCTAAGATTCTGAAGGCCTTGGAAATTTTTTGTAGAGACTTCATGTGGTGCACTGAGAAGGAGGCCAACGGAGGTAAATGTTCAATGGCTTGGGAACAAGTGTGTGCGCCCAAATGGGCAGGCGGCCTCGGCATTTCGAATCTATGGTGGCCCAATCATGCTTTGCTAGCTCGGTGGCTTTGGATGCAAAAAATGGACCAACAACAACCATGGAGGGAATTCAACTTACCCACCTCCGACGAGGCGAAATCCATGTACCAGGCTGCTACATTTGTGGATGTTGGCAAGGGCGAGGAGGCCCTGTTTTGGGAGGATCGTTGGATTGATGGATATAGAGTCGAGGATCTCGCACCGGCCGTCTATGACATGGTAGCACTGAGAATCAGAAACACATGGACGGTGGAGCAAGCCATGCATGGGAACGCTTGGGCTAGGGATGTCGGACCAGAGCATGCCCTTCAGGCCATGAACGAGTACCGCGAGCTCTAGCAAAGGTTAGATGTGGTGAACCTAACACGTGACGCAAGAGATAGAATCAGATGGGCACGGGAAGCAAATGGCACTTACTCGGCGAAATCAGCTTACATGACCAAGTTCATGGGAAGAAAGGTTATACCGTATGCAGATATGGTGTGGAAGCACATAGGTTCGCTCCAATGCCGCTTTTTTACCTGGCTCGCAATGCAGAACCATTGTTGGAATTCTGATAGACTGGCCCGGAGAGGCCTCCCACATCAGCCGTCTTGCCCGTTATGTGACCAGCACACCGAGTCCATTTGACACATTCTACTCAACTGCGTGCTCTCGAGGACTGTGTGGGCTCGGATTTGTACTGCACTCGGAAGACTTGACCAAGCTCTAGGATTGGCAAATGAGTTAGTGGAGTGGTGCACGACGAGGCAATGTGGCACCTGCTCTCCAAAGGATTTGAAAGCTATAATCACGCTCACTCTCTGGGAGCTTTGGAAGCATAGAAATGACGTGGTCTTCAACGGTGCTCCGCCTTCCACTAGGTAGGTGATCAAGAACATCGATCATGAGGGGAGAACATGGAGAACTACGAGACTTCTCAAAGGGTACTTAGACTCCTTCTTTGACAGGATGTCGACATGGGATGATAGCGAATAGTCTTTTAGAGTGTCGGTGGTTAGGGTTGTGGCAACGACTTACGATGTAATTGTTGTAAACCCTGGCGGAGGGCTCTTCATCCCTTTCTTCTATCAATATACGATATACACACTCATGCATATTCTACAAAAGATAACTAACAAAGTTGCCCCCGGTCCGTCCCAGGTGTGACAGTTCCGTGATTGGAGGTGAGGCAATTTGTAAGATGACCTTGTTGGGAAACGTTGCATGGAAAACAAAAAAAATTCTACGCACACGCAAGATCTATCCATGGAGATGCATAGCTACGAGAGGAGGAAAGCATCTACATACCCTTGTAGATCGCTAAGCGGAAGCATTTTTATCAACATGGTGTTGGGGAATGTTGCATGGAAAACAAAAAAATTCTACGCACACACAAGATCTATCCATGGAGATGCATAGCTACGAGGGGGGAAGAGCATCTACATGCCCTTGTAGATCGCTAAGCGAAAGCGTTTATCAACATGGTTGATGTAGTCGTACACCTTCACAATCCGTACCAATCAAGCACTGAATGCACGGCACCTCCGCATTCAGCACATGTTCAGCTCGATGACGTCCTCGTCTTCTTGATCCAGCAAGAGGGGTGAAGTAGTAGATGAGTTTCGGCAGCACGACGGCGTAGTGATGGTGGTGGTGAAACTTTTCCACAGGGCTTCGCCAAGCACAACTGATGTGGACGGAAGAGAAACTAGAGGGAGAGGGGGCACCGTACATGGCTTGGAATCATGGTGTGTGTTGCCCCCTCCCATCCTCTCATATATATAGGTGGAGGGGGGAGGCTGCCTAGGACGTGCCCTGGCCGCCCCCCTTTCCTTCTTAGCGTGTGGGGGGGGGGGGGGGGGGGGAAGGCAAGAGGGGAGGCACCCCCATTCCTTTCCCAGCATGTGGAAGAGAAGGAAAGAGGGGGTTGGCCCTCTTCCTTCCTTCCCTAGGGCTGACTGCCATGTGGTGGGCGCGCGCCAGCCCCATGTGGGCTGATGTGCTCTCCCTCGTTGGCCTGTTTGGCCCAATATGCTCCCGTGGCCTCCCGGAACCCCTTTCGGTGATCCGATAATACTCCGGTGCATTCAGAAACCCTTCCGAAGACCAAATACTATCATCCTATATATCAATCTTTACCTCTGGACCATTCGGGAGCTCTTCGTCATGTCCGTGATCTCATCCGAGACTCCAAACAACATTCGGTCACCAACATACATAACTCATATAATATTATATCGTCAACGAACGTTAAGTGTGCGGACCCTACGGGCTCGAGAGTGATGTAGACATGACGGAGATGCTTCTCCGATCAATAACCAATAGCGGGACCTGGATGCCCATATTGGTTCCTACATATTCTATGAAGATCTTTTTCGGTTGAACCTTTATGACAACATACGTAGTTCCATTTGTCTGTCGATATGTTACTTGCTCGAGATTCGATCGTCGGTATCTCCATACCTAGTTCAATCTCGTTACCGACAAGTCTCTTTTACTCGTTCTGTAATACATCATCTTGTAACTAACTCCTTAGTCACTTTCCTTGCAAGCTTCTTATGATGCTGTCTTACCGAGGGGGCCCAGAGATACCTCTCCGTCATACAGAGCGACAAATCCCAATCTTGATTCACGAAAAATCAATAAACACATTCGGAGATACCTGTAGAGCACCTTTATGATCACCTAGTTATGAAGTGATGTTTGATAGCACACAAGGTATTCCTCCGGAGTCTGGGAGTTGCATGATCTCATCGTCGAAGGAATATGTATTTGACATTAAGAAAGCAGTAGCAATAAACTGAACGATCAAATGCTAAGTTAACGGCTAGGTCTTGTCCATCACATCATTCTCCTAATGATGTGATCCCATTATAATGACAACTCGTGTCTATGGTCAGGAAACTTTAACCATCTTTTGATCAACGAGCTAGTCTAGTAGAGGCTTACTAGGGACTTGGTATTTGCTTATGTATTCACACATGCATTTAAGTTTCCAATCAATACAATTATAGCATGAATAATAAACCTTTATCATGATTAAGGAAATATAATAATAACCAGCTTATTATTGCCTCTAGGGCATATTTCCAACAGTCTCCCACTTGCAATAGAGTCAATAATCTAGATTACATAGTAATGAATCTAACACCCATGGACTCTTGGTGTTAATCATGTTTTGCCCGCGGAAGAGGTTTAGTCAACGGGTCTGCCACATTCCATCCTTGACCTTTTCACAAATGGAGTTGAAGCGTCGCTTGATGTGTTTGGTTCTCTCGTGAAACCGTGACTCCTTTGCTAAGGCAATTGCTCCAGTGTTGTCACAAAAGATTGTCATTGGACCCGATGCACCGGGTATTACACCCAAATCGGATATGAACTCCTTCATCCAGACTCCTTCATGCGCTGCTTCCGAAGCAGCTATGTACTCCGCTTCACATGTAGATCCTGCCACGACGCTCTACTTGGAACTGCACCAACTGACAGCTCCACCATTCAATATAAATACGTATCTAGTTTGTGAAGGAAATATGCCCTAGAGGCAATAATAAAGTTGTTATTTATATTTCCTTATATCATGATAAATGTTTATTATTCATGCTAGAATTGTATTAACCGGAAACTTAGTACATGTGTGAATATATAGACAAACAGAGTTTCACTAGTTTGCCTCTACTTGACTAGCTCATTGAATCAATGATGGTTATGTTTCCTAACCATAGACATGAGTTGTCATTTGATTAACGGGATCACATCATTAGAGAATGATGTGATTGACTTGACCCACCCGTTAGATTAGCACGATGATCATTTAGTTTGTTGCTATTGCTTTCTCCATAACTTAGACATGTTCCTTTGACTATGAGATCATGCAACTCCCGAATACCGGAGGAACACTTAGTGTGCTACCAAATGTCACAACATAACTGGGTGATTATAAAGGTGCTCTATAGGTGTCTCCGATGGTGTTTGTTGAGTTGGCATGGATCGAGATTATGATTTGTCACTCCGATTGTAGGAGAGGTATCTCTGGGCCCTCTCGGTAATGCACATCAATATAAGCCTTGCAAGCAATGTGACTAATGAGTTAGTTGCGGGATGATGCATTACAAAACGGGTAAAGAGACTTGCTGGTAACAAGATTGAACTAGGTATTGAGATACCGACGATCGAATCTCGGGCAAGTAACATACTGATGACAAAGGGAACAACGTATATTGTTATGCGGTTTGACCGATAAAGATCTTCATAGAATATGTGGGAGCCAATATGAACATCTAGGTTCCTCTATTGGTTATTGACCGTAGACATGTCTCGGTCATGTCTACATAGTTGTCGAACCCGTAGGATCCGCACGCTTAACGTTCGGTGACGATCAATATTATGAGTTTATGTGTTTTGATGAACCGAAGGTTGTTTGGAGTCCCAGATGTGATCACGGGCATGACGAGGAGTCTCAAAATGGTCGAGACATAAAGATCGATATATTGGATGATTAGTTTGGACACCAGAATGGTTCCAGGAGAGTTTGGGCATTAACCGGAGTACCGGGGGTTACTGGAACCCCCCGGGGAGTATATGGGCCCTAATGGGCTTTAGGGAAAGAGGGAGGGGCTGCCTAGGGCAGGCCGCGTGCCCCCCAAGGCCTAGTCCGAATTGGACTAGGGGGAGGGGCGACGCCCCCTCCTTCCTTCTCTTCTCTCTTCCCTTTCCTACTCTCCTACTCCTACTACATGGAAGGGGGGATCCTACTCCCGGTGGGAGTAGGACTCCCCAGAGCGCGCCATAGTAGAGGGCCGGCCCTCCCCCTCCTCCACTCCTTTATATATGGGGGAGGGGGGCACCCCATAGACACACAAGTTGATCATTGATCTCTTAGCCGTGAGCGGTGCCCCCCTCCACCAAATCCACCTCAGTCATATCGTAGCGGTGCTTAGGTGAAGCCCTGTTTCAGTAGCATCATTGTCACCGTCATCACGCCATCGTGCTGACAAAGCTCTCCATCGACACTCTGCTAGATCGTGAGTTCGTGGGACGTCATCGAGCCGAACGTGTGCAGATCATGGAGGTGCCGTACTTTCGGTACTAGGATCGGTCGATCGTGAAGACGTACGACTACATCAACCGCATGGTCATAACGCTTCCGCTTACGGTCTACGAGGGTACGTGGATAGCACTCTCCCCTCTTGTTGCTATGCATCACCATGATCTTACGTGTGTGTAGGATTTTTTTTGAAATTACTGCGTTTCCCGACAGTGGCACCCGAGCCAGGTTTATGCGTAGATGTTATATGCACGAGTAGAACACAAAGTAGTTATGGGCGTGGGTATATACATATTGCTTGTCGTCACTAGTTGATTCTTGATTCGGCGGTATTGTTGGATGAAGCGGCCCAGACCGACATTACGCGTACGCTTATGCGAGACTGGTTCTACCGACGTGCTTCACACACAGGTGGTTGGTGGGTGTTAGTTTCTCCAACTTTAGTTGAATCGGATTCAATGAACAGGGTTCTTTCTGAAGATCAAAAAGCAATCACTATACCGCGTTGTGGTTTTTGATGCGTAGGTAAGAACGGTTCTTACTCAGCCCATAGCAGCCACGTAAAACTTGCAACAACAAAGTAGAGGACATCTAACTTGTTTTTGCAGGGCATGTTGTGATGTGATATGGTCAAGACATGATGCTAGACTTTATTGTATGAGATGATCATCTTTTGTAACACAGTTATCGGCAACTGCCAGGAGCCATATGGTTGTCGCTTTATTGTATGAAATGCAATCACCATGTAATTGCTTTACTTTATCACTAAGCGGTAGCGATAGTCGTAGAAGCAATAGTTGGCGAGACGACAACGATGCTTCGATGGAGATCAAGGTGTCAAGCCGGTGATGATGGTGATCATGACGGTGCTTTGGAGATGAAGATCAAAGGTACAAGATGATGATGGCCATATCATATCACTTATATTGATTGCATGTGATGTTTATCCTTTATGCATCTTATTTTGCTTAGTTCAGCGGTATCATTATAAGATGATCTCTCACTAAATTTCAAGGTATAAGTGTTCTCCCTGAGTATGCACCGCCGCTACAGTTCATTGTGCCGAGACACCACGTGATGATCGGGTGTGATAAGCTCTACGTTCACATACAACGGGTGCAAGCCAGTTTTGCACACGCAGAATACTCAGGTTAAACTTGACGAGCCTAGCATATGCAGATATGGCCTCGAAACACTGAGACTGAAAGGTCGAGCATGAATCATATAGTAGATATGATCAACATAGTGATGTTCACCATTGAAAACTACTCCATCTCACGTGATGATCGGACATGGTTTAGTTGATATGGATCACGTGATCACTTAGATGATTAGAGAGATATCTATCTAAGTGGGAGTTCTTAAGTAATTTGATTAATTGAACTTTAATTTATCATGAACTTAGTACCTGATAGTATTTTGCATGTCTATGTTGTTGTAGATAGATGGCCCGTGTTGTTGTTCCATTGAATTTTAATGCGTTCCTAGAGAAAGCTAAGATGAAAGATGATGGTAGCAACTACACGGACTGGGTCCGTAACTTGAGGATTATCCTCATTGCTGCATAGAAGAATTACGTCCTGGAAGCACCGCTAGGTGACAAACCCGCTGCAGGAGCAATGCCAGATGTTGTGAACACCTGGCAGAGCAAAGCTGATGACTACTCGATAGTTCAGTGCGCCATGCTTTACGGCTTAGAACTGGGACTTCAACGACGTTTTGAACGTCATGGAGCATATGAGATGCTCCAGGAGTTGAAGTTAATATTTGAAGCAAATGCCTGGATTGAGAGATATGAAGTCTCCAATAAGTTCTACAGCTGCAAAATGGAGGAGAATAGTTCTGTCAGTGAACATATACTCAGAATGTCTGGGTACCACAACCACTTGACTCAACTGGGAGTTAATCTTCCTGATGATAGTGTCATTGACAGAGTTCTTCAATCACTGCCACCAAGCTACAAGAGCTTTGTGATGAACTATAATATGCAAGGGATGGATAAAATGATTCCTGAGCTCTTCGCAATGCTAAAGGCTGCGGAGGTAGAAATCAAGAAGGAGCATCAAGTGTTGATGGTCAACAAGACCACCAGTTTCAAGAAAAAAGGAAAAGGGAAGAAGGGGAACTTCAAGAAGAACAACAAGCCAGTTGCTGCTCAAGTGAAGAAACCCAAGTCTGGACCTAAACCTGAGACTGATTGCTTCTACTGCGAAGGGACTGGTCACTGGAAGCGGAACTGCCCCAAGTATTTGGCGGAGAAGAAGGATGGCAAAGTGAAAGGTATATTTGATATACATGTTATTGATGTGTACCTTACTAATGCTCGCAGTAGTGCCTGGGTATTTGATACTGGTTCAGTTGCTAACATTTGCAACTCGAAACAAGGGCTACGGATTAAGCGAAGATTGGCTAAGGACGAGGTGACGATGCATGTGGGAAATGGTTCCAAAGTCGATGTGATCGCCGTCGGCACGCTACCTCTACATCTACCTTTGGGATTAGTTTTAGACCTAAATAATTGTTATTTGGTGCCAGCATTGAGCATGAACATTATATCTGGATCTTGTTTGATGCGAGATGGTTATTCATTTAAATCAGAGAATAATGGTTGTTCTATTTATATGAATAATATCTTTTATGGTCATGCACCCTTGATGAGTGGTCTATTTTTACTAAATCTTGATAGTAGTGTGATACGTCTCCAACGTATCTATAATTTTTGATTGTTCCATGCTATATTATATCCTGTTTTGGACATTATTGGGCTTTATTATACACTTTTATATTATTTTTGGGACAAACCTATTAACCGGAGGCCCAGCCCAGAATTGCTGTTTTTTCTGCCTATTTTAGGGTTTCACAGAAAAATAATATCAAACGGAGTCCAAACGGAATGAAACCTTCGGGGACGTGATTTTTGGAACGAACATGATCCAGAGGACTTGGATCTATGTCAAGCAATCAACCAGGAAGGCATGAGGTAGGGGGGCGCACCTACCCCCCCGGCGCCCTCCACCCTCATGGGGCCCATGTTGCTCCACCGACGTACTCCTTCCTCCTATATATACCTACGTACCCCCAAACTACCAGATACGGAGCCAACACCCTAATTCCACCGCCGTAAATTTCTGTATCCACGAGATCCCATCTTGGGGCCTTTTCCGGAGCTCCGTCGGAGGGGGTATCGATCACAGAGGGCTTCTACATGAACACCATAGCCCCTCCGATGAAGTGTGAGTAGTTTACTTCAGACCTACGGGTCCATAGTTATTAGCTAGATCGTTTCTTCTCTCTTTTTGGATCTCAATACAAAGTTCTCCCCCTCTCTTGTGGAGATCTATTCGATGTAATCTTCTTTTGCGGTGTGTTTGTTGAGACCGATGAATTGTGGATTTATAATCAAGTTTATCTATGAACAATATTTGAATCTTCTCTGAATTCCTTTATGTATGATTGGTTATCTTTGCAAGTCTCTTCGAATTTTCAGTTTGGTTTGGCATACTAGATTGATCTTTATTGCAATGGGAGAAGTGCTTAGCTTTGGGTTCAATCTTGCGGTGTCCTTTCCCAGTGACAGTAAGGGCAGCAAGGCACGTATTGTATTGTTGCCATCGAGGATAACAAGATGGGGTTTATATCATATTGCATGAGTTTATCCCTCTACATCATGTCATCTTGCTTAAAGCGTTACTCTGTTCTCTTGAACTTAATACTCTAGATGCATGCTGGATAGCGGTCGATATGTGGGGTAATAGTAGTAGATGCAGGCAGGAGTCAGTCTACTTCTCTCAGACATGATGCCTATATACATGATCATACCTAGATATTCTCATAACTATGCTCAATTCTGTCAATTGCTCAATAGTAATTTGTTTACCCACCGTAATACTTATGCTCTCGAGAGAAGCCTCTAGTGAAACCTATGGCCCCGGGTCTATTTTCCATCATATTAATCTTCCAATACTTAGTTATTTCCTTTGACATTTATTTTACTTGCATCTTTATTTCTCTTTATCGTAAAAATACCAAAAATATTATCTTATCATATCTATCAGATCTCACTCTCGTAGGTGACCATGAAGGGATTGACAACCCCTTTATCGCGTTGGTTGGGAGGAGTTTATTTGTTTGTGTAGGTGCGAGGGACTCGTGCATGGACTCCTACTGGATTGATACCTTGGTTCTCAAAAACCGAGGGAAATACTTACGCTGCTCTACTGCATCACCCTTTCCTCTTCAAGGGAAAACCAACACAGTGCTCAAGAGGTAGCAAGAAGGATTTCTGGCGCCGTTGCCGGGGAGTCTACACAAAAGTCAACATACCAAGTACCCATCACAAACCCTTATCTCCCGCATTACATTATTTGCGATTTGCCTCTCATTTTCCTCTCCCCCACTTCACCCTTGCCGTTTTATTCGCCCCCCTCTCTCTGTCCATCACCCCTCTCTTTCTCTATTCGCCTCTTTTTGCCCGTTTCTTGTTTGCTTGTGTGTCGGATTGCTTGCTTGTCACGATGGCTCAAGATAATACCAAATTGTGTGACTTTACCAATACCAACAACAATGATTTTATTAGCACTCCGATTGCTCCTCTTACCGATGCTGAATCTTGTGAAATTAATGCTACTTTGCTTAATCTTGTCATGAAAGATCCGTTTTCCGACCTTCCTAGTGAAGATGCCGCTACCCATCTAAACAACTTTGTTGATCTGTGTGATATGCAAAAGAAGAAAGATGTGGACAATGATATTGTTAAATTGAAGCTATTTCCTTTTTCGCTTAGAGATCGTGCTAAAGCTTGGTTTTCGTCTTTGCCTCAAAATAGTATTGATTCGTGGAATAAGTGCAAAGATGCTTTTATCTCTAAGTATTTTCCTCCCACTAAGATCATCTCTCTTAGAAATGATATTATGAATTTTAAGAAACTTGATCATGAACATGCTGCACAAGCTTGGGAGAGGATGAAATTAATGATACATAATTGCCTTACACATGGTTTGAATTTGTGGATGATTATACAAAAAATTTATGCTGGATTGAATTTTGCTTCTAGAAATCTTTTAGATTCGGCCGCGGGAGGCACTTTTATGGAAATCACTTTATGAGAAGCTACTACACTCCTAGATAATATTATGGTTAATTATTCTCAATGGCACACTGAAAGATCTACTAATAAGAAAGTGCATGCGATAGAAGAGATTAATGTTTTGAGTGGTAAGATGGATGAACTTAAGAAATTATTTGCTAATAAAAGTGTTTCTTCTGATCCTAATGATATGCCTTTGTCTACTTTGATTGAGAATAATAATGAATCTTTGGAAGTGAATTTTGTTGGTAGGAATAATTTTGGTAACAACGCGTATAGAGGAAACTTTAATCCTAGGCTGTATCCTAGTAATTCCTCTAATAATTATGGTAATTCCTACAACAATTCTAAAATACCCCCTGATTTTGAATCTAATATTAAATAATTTATTACCTCGCAAAATAATTTCAATGCTTTGATTGAAGAAAAAATGCTTAAGATTGATGAGTTGGCTAGGAATGTTGATAGAATTTCTCTTGATGTTGGTTCTTTGAAACTTAGATCTATTCCTCCTAAGCATAATATCAATGAGTCTCTAAAAGTCATGAGAATTTCCATTGATGAGTGCAAGGAAAGAACCGCTAGGATGTGTCCTAAGAAAGATTGCTTTCTAAAAGCGTGTTCTTCTAGTTTCCATGATAATAAAGATGAAGATCTCAAATTTATTGATGTGTCTCCTATTAAATATTTGTTTTGTAATATGAATCTTGATAATGATGAGACTGAATATGATCCACCTTTACCTAGAAGGCGTTCCAAAAATTCGGAGTCTTTAGATCTTGATGCTAAAATTGTTAAAAGTTCGATTGAAGAAGTCAAAACTTTAAATATTAATGAACCCACTATGTTAAATTCCAAGGAATTTAATTATGATAATTTCTCTTTAATAGATAGTATTTCCTTGTTGCAATCCGTGCTAAATTCTCCTCATGCTTATAGTCAAAATAAAGCCTTTACCAAACATATCGTTGATGCTTTGATGCAATCTTATGAAGAAAAACTTGAGTTGGAAGTTTCTATCCCTAGAAAACTTTATGATGAGTGGGAATCTACTATTAAAATTAAGATTAAAGATTATGAATGATATGCTTTGTGTGATTTGGGTGCTAGTGTTTCCACGATTCCAAAGACTTTGTGTGATTTGCTAGGTTTCCGTGATTTTGATGATTGCTCTTTAAACTTGCACCTTGTGGATTCCACTATTAAGAAACCTATGGGAAGAATTAATGATGTTCTTATTGTTTCAAATAGGGATTATGTGCCCGTGGATTTTATTGTTCTTGACATAGATTGCAATCCTTCATGTCCTGTTATTCTCGGTAGACCTTTCCTTAGAACGATTGGTGCAATTATTGCTATGAAGGAAGGGAATATTAGATTCCAATTTCCGTTAAGGAAAGGCATGGAACACTTTCCTAGAAAGAAAAATTAAATTACCTTATGAATCTATTATGAGAGCCACTTATGGATTACCTTCCAAAGATGGCAATACCTAGATCTATCCTTGCTTTCATGCCTAGCTAGGGGCGTTAAACGATAGCGCTTGTTGGGAGGCAACCCAATTTTATTTTTATTCCTTGATTTTCGCTCCTATTTAGTAACAAATAATTTATCTAGCCTATGTTTGTGTTGTGTTTTTGTGTTTAATTAGTGTTTGTGCCAAGTAGAACCATTGGGAAGACTTGGGGAAAGTCTTTTTAATCTTACGGTAAAAAACAGAAACTTTAGCGCTCACGAGAACTGCTGCCATTTTTATATGGAAAGTGATATTTTGTAACATCCCAAAATTCTAAATTTTGGAATGTTATAATAAATAGATAGATTTGATTGATTGTCTGAAAGTGAGTGAATTCGAAACTTTTTAAAAGGACTTTCCCAAACTTTCATATTTGCTTTCTGATCTCCATGAATTCAAATTCTTTTCAAATACAAAACACTTGAGCGAAGATGATATGACTTCTTCCATTTAAATTAAATGAAAGGGTATTTGAAAATAATTGAATTTCATTTGGAAATATTTCAATTCATAAACTTCATGCAGCTCAATGATTTTCATGAGAGAAGATAAAATGACTTCTTCAAATTATATGAAATATGACTTGGGAGTTTCAAAGAATTAAATTCAAAGTTATTTTGAATTTATTTTCAATTTGGAGTTATTTGAGTTTTATTCAAATTATTTTTCTCCAAAAATAAAATATATGTAAAATAGGGTAACATGATTCCCTACAACAGAAAATTGGAGAGAAATAAATTTGAAATCATTTTGATATTTTTAAAATAATTTTTATTAGATTTTATTAGACCAGTAGCACTCTTTGAATTATCTAAGTATGTGTGGATTTTATTCGGCACTATAAAAATGTCCATGTTGTAGAAAATCTTTTTCTGCAAATTTTAGTATATTATATGCCTATATAAATTTTTTATTTTATCTTTGCTTTTCGGTTTTCCTTCTGTTTCTATTTAAAAAAACTGTACGAGTGGCCCATATTTATTTATCGCCTACATGCGCAGTATAGTAGCTTCTGGCGCCCCATTGTTTTTTTCTCTTAAATGGGCCAGGCCCAGCCAGCCTTTTCATTTTTTATTCTTTCTTAGGCCGATTTTGTTTTTTTTTAAAAACTACAGGCGCAGCGTGCGCGCGGCCGGCCGAAGGCCTTTAGGCCCAGCCGTCTCTTTTCTTCTCTGTTTCATATATTTTTGTCTACGTTTAGTCCCACATTGTCCAGCCTTTGACTTCTAAGCCTCTTTTCCACCAATAAATATAGACCCATAGAGCCTCCAAAAATCATCCGATTTGGGTTAAATCAATATTTTGGTTTGACTAGGTTCATTTAAGAAAAATATATTTCTCCTCTCTGGCGCGACTTCTAGAAATTTTCTCTTCTCTCCAAAGTCTTATTTTCTCTGCCTTATAAAGGTATCTTTCTTTGTTTTTTTTCTTCTTATACTTCTGTAGTTTATTATTTTTAGACTAATACGATAAAATAATTAGATTATAAATTAGTTTACGTATTTATACATTAGACCCTAGCCCGTAGCTATTTTTTCTTCCGTAAAACAGCTTGGCCCTAATTTTTTAAATAGCATAACTTTTTACCCGTTTGTCCAAATCCAACGAAACCAACGCCCACTTCTTCGTTATGATCTCCTCTATCTAGTAATCCAACCCAAACATGTTTTTGAAATTTTAAAATTTGAATTAGAACAGATTTGTATTCAAACTTTGTTTGATCATAACTTGAGTTTTATAACTCTGATTTAGTTGATTCTTTTTGTAAATCGAAGCTCTTGACATAAACTATCTGATAAGGTGAAATTCACATAATTTTGGTATTGTTAGAAATTGTTTTATGTTGCAAGAGTTATTTGCTTGATTTTGGTGTTTTCCAAACTATTTTTTTCGTTCTTCCCGATCTTCTGAGTGATTGCTTGTGTGTGGTTACTATTGCTTGCTTACGATAGATTGACCGGAATGTGACGAGTAGAACTATCAAGAGTTTTGAGTGCGAATCATATTTATCAACATTGTAGGCAAGTTCACACTTTGATCATATCCCTTTCATACCCAGTTTTTATGCATTAGTTTCACCCTCAAACATTGCATGAGTAGGATTGATAACATGTGGGTATTGAGAAGTAGTTGATGACGTACGAACCTATTGCCCTGCATTCAAACCTTGGGAGTTACTATTACGTTATGCTTATATTGCCATGCTATGCTCGTAGACGTGGATTGGGTTTGAGAGTATTCATGACAGATGTGAGATTGTTAATTAATGTTTTACTTAAGGTGGCAACTTTAACACACATCTGGGTGGATTGATGCACCTGGGTATTGCAGCGATTGCCTGTCTAGGCACCTGGATATTCCAGGATTGCCTGTTTTTTTATGGACCGCCACCCAGGCTCAAAGGGATCATGAGATTATTCATACTAGAAACTTTCGTGTGCAGCCACAAGCTATTATGGGCTCTAGCATAGTTGATTAAGTCGTGTGAACTCTTACAGTGGTAGACTAGCAGATGTAGGGGTTGTAGGTGGTACGGTCTACCCATCGTAAGGTGCAAACGCTTCTGAAAGACTATGTCTCAATCATCCATTTCTCAAACACCATGTAGTGCGAGAAATCAATAGAGGAGATCGACTCTTGTGGGGAAAAGTGCGCAAGCCTCTGCAGAGTGTATAAACTAATCATGGTTAGTCGTGTCCCCGGTTATGGACGTCTTGAGTATCTAGTGCTTGGATTATCATGTGAATCTCATCATGTGACTTTAAATAATTTTGTTGGGTTTAATGATGTTACTTAATTGGGATTGAGAATGCTGTTAACCATTCTCAATGTTCAACAACCACCATGATAGTTAAATAAAACTTAATCCTTTGCAGTAGGGAAAAATTGGCTTTTAGCAAAAACCTTATAACCGTAGATCTTTTCCACCAGCCAACTATGCATGTAGTGATAGCCATTGTTCATCATTCTCTATGGTGTGAATTTGCCAGTACATTCAATGTACTGACCCTTGTGGCTGCAACGTCTCATGTTGCAGGAATCTTACGACGAGTAAGTGATATGTTAGGGTTACTATTTCTACACTCAACTTTGCCATTGGTGTTGATGGGAATCCACAACCTTGTTACTTCCGCTATTTGGATTGAGGTAATAGTATTTACATTACTTTTTACATGTCATTTACCTCTGTTATAAATCCTCGAGTACTGTGTGTGTCAGCATACCGATCCAGGGATGACACTTAAGCACAGAGACTTGACCGTCTGAGGTCGGGTCGCTACAAGATGGTATCAGAGCACATGTTGATTGTAGGACGTGACCCTAGAAACTGGCAAGCCCATAGCAAAGACTTTTCTCTACAACTTTCCCTTTCAAAAAGATCTTTTACCTCTCTTCTCTTCTGAGCTTATTCAAAAATTCCCTTTAGTGAGACCATACCCCTTTTCCCTTTTGACCACACGAAGATTCGACTGATGAGACCACTCCAAGAAGTACAAGATATCTGAGAACTAAGACCACTTCGGAATGAAGAGTATTTTCCGTGCATCTGAATAATGGAAACTACAACGGTTGAAGACCGAAGACAAGTAGAATTTGAAGGCTCTGAAGAATTCCCAGATTTGTATGACCTAGGAAGGCTACCCTTATGGAACTTGGCAGACTATGGAAGTTGTCAATACCCGAGATCAAGGTGTATCGGAGAAAGACTGAAACAAGGAGCATGAGAACTCGAAGTTTTGTCAAAGAAAACCCTAAGGCAGGAGATATCAATTATGAAATGATAGCTCATGGGAATGATAACAGCAGAAACACGGTTATCCGTGATGTCATCGCCCGCTGATGCTATTGTCACCGTGCTGAGTTAAGGATGCATTTCTTCAGAATGGATTTAATGGAAGAAGGCTGAGGAGCACCTATTAGTAAGATGAAGTTTTAACCTTAGCCGGTGTATCACTAGGATCTAGAGTAGTACATCAAGAAGTTTAAGGTGGAGCTCCATGAAGCCGTATTAGACAAGGAAGCATTTCGTGAAGAACTCAGGAACCAAAAGCTGAAAGTAGCCAAGCTGGAGGAGCTACAACCTCGAGATACCGGAGATTTGTCAGGAACTGAAGGACAGTATGACCATGGTTCATGTGAAGGATGTTGAAACCAGAAGTTTGGAATGCAACTCCAGAATATTAAAGGACGTCACGAGAGACTTCGCGTCAACAGAGTTGATCTGGCAAAAGAACTTGAGAAAGACAAGCATGATCGAAAGAAGCCATTGGAGGCATGAACAAGGCTTGAAGAGTTTGGAGAGTTGAAGATTTATTGACCTTTAGAAGATCAAACCCCTGTTATATACTTACGTTAGATGCGACGTTTGTGAGCTGTCATTGGTTTGATGTTTTTCCCGACGGCCACAAATAAAATCTGTCTTTTCAAAACCATTTTTTCTATTGTGTGCACCCATCTCCCTCTCTCTTATCTTACCCCAAACCCACATGGACCCAATAGAGGATGCCTGGAGATGAGCTTCTATTTTCTGGACCAATGAGTTAATTGGAGACGGGCCGATGGATTCAGAACATGGAGGATCACATGAAGAATAACCCTATAGTCGGAAAGGATATGACCCAACATGCTCTTCAGTGCTTTGAAAGAGGTGCTGCTACTTGGTGGAGGATGTACCAAACCATGGATGGATGGCAAGGAGTAACCACTTGGAGAGAATTTAAGTTGACTTTGCCAAAGTCTCGGTTTGTGTCCCAGAAGTTGAAGCCTTATGGAAAGGATATGAAGAAACCTTGTGCATGCAAGATTTGTGGAGAAATAGGACACACCCATAAAGAACACAAGGATGAATGCCCTAATTGTGAAGGAAGTCACCCGGTTGAAGAATGCCCAGCTAGGCAGATTACTTGTTTCTTGTGTGAAGGGACTACCCACTATCCTGCTCAGTGTCACATTTACCCCATGGTACAACGAACCATCCAGTAGAAGAAAGAAGTAAAGAAAGGAGCTCTTATGGGAATTTTAGAAGAAACTGTGATGAAGGAAGAGGTGGAGGACACACCTAAAGAGGACCCGAGTAAACCCTGCACTAAGTCTTGCTATTCATGTGGAGAAGAAGGACACATCTCCCAAAATTGTTTGAATGGGGATCTAGTATAATTCCCGACAGAGGAAGTAGAGTATGACCCACAAGAAATAGAAGCCATGATTGGCATGGAAAGGTCTAGGAAGAGAAGCAGATTGGATTCCAGGAAGGACCTGAGTCATATCACCTGTTACAGGTGCAAGGAGTCAGGGCACTACCTCAACAGTTGCCCAAAAAGGAAACCTCGATACTTGTCAGAAGTAATATGTTTTAGTTGTAATGGAGCAGGGCACTTTGCAAGAGAATGCCCCAAGGAGAAGGAAACTTGTGCTAGATAGTTGAGTTTGCAACAAAATAAATGGAGTAGTAGAAGAGAGAACATTTTCTTTTATATTGAGGTGTTGAGTTGAGACATGTAATGGAAAAGCGAGAGATTGTAATCAATTGAGAGTGAATAAAGTTAGCATCGTTGGTACTGATATGGATTTTATGAGTTGTTACTCTATGAAGAAGGATTTTGACCATTTTTTAGGATATGAGAAATATGGTCTATGGAAGATTTGTGCATTTTAAGGGTGGTAGTACTTGTAAGAACCGTTGACCCCTGGAAAAGATAAGGATACTCCACTGAGTGGATTTCGGACAAAATGAATACGAGTTTTGTCTTGATATGTGTGATACCCCAAGAGTATGTGGGATGAAGTTGGAGACCGTCAGTTGTTTGGACCAAATGTGATCAAGGAGTCAGAAGAGAATGCTAAGTTGATTCGAGATAGACTGAAGGTAGCTCAGTCCAGGCAGAAGAGTTATGCAGACTTACAAATGCAAGGAGGTAGTCTATGAAATTGGAGATAGAGCATGTCTTCATGTGTTCCCTCTACGAGGAGTTAAATAATTTGGAGTTAAGCGAAAGTTAGCCCCGAGATTTGTAGGACCATACCGAGTTTTGGAGCGTATGGGAGAAGTGGCCAACAAGTTGGAGTCACCCGAAGGACTGTCAGGAGTTCATGATGTGTTTCACGTTTCCCAGTTGAAGAAGTGCCATGCAGAGATGGCCAATATTCCCCTATAAGGATGCTTGACCCTGGAAAGGATAATGATGTTCCACGAAGTGGAATATGGACTTCATAAGTATAAGTTTTTATCTCAGTATGAGGGATATCCCACGAGGATGAGTAGATAAATTACTATTGGATATAAAGGAGGTATGATGTCGGAAATATGGATCAATGGAAACTCCATGATGAGTCTGAGTAATCATGTCCTAGTTTCGTGCCAATAGAAGGAAGGAAGATAGTACAATTGGATGGATTTTAAGTATGCTTGGAAGCTGGAAGTTGGATGTTGGAATAACGATTACCTGCCCTGAGGATGAGTTCAAGGATTACAAGTAATAAGATGGGCCATAACCCACAGGCCTAGGACCTACCAAGAAGCAAGCACATTCTTGCTGAAGGAAAAACCCTGGAGGAAGATACGACGTTTATCGGCAGACAATTTTATAGGAGTAACGCAAAACCTGAGAGTTGTGAAGGAACGATAGATGTTTGTTAGGCTTGCAGAATCTTGAAGGAAATATGCCCTAGAGGCAATAATAAAGTTATTATTTTATTTCCTTATATCATGATAAATGTTTATTATTCATGCTAGAATTGTATTATCCGGAAACATAATACTTGTGTGAATACATAGACAAACTAAACGTCACTAGTGTGCCTCTACTTGACTAGCTCGTTAATCAAAGATGGTTATGTTTCCTAATCATAGACATGTGTTGTCATTTGATTAACGGGATCACATCATTAGGAGAATGATGTGATTGACATGACCCATTCAATTAGCTTAGCACCCGATCGTTTAGTATGTTGCTATTGCTTTCTTCATAACTTATACATGTTCCTATGACTATGAGATTATGCAACTCCCGTTTACCGGAGGAACACTTTGTGTGCTACCAAACGTCATAACGTAACTGGGTGATTATAAAGGAGCTCTACAGGTGTCTCCAAAGGTACATGTTGGGTTGGCGTATTTCGAGATTAGGATTTGTCACTCCGATTGTCGGAGAGGTATCTTTGGGCCCGCTCAGTAATACACATCACGTAAGCCTTGCAAGCATTGCAACTAATGAGTTAGTTGTGAGATGATGTATTACAAAATGAGTAAAGAGACTTGCCATTAACGAGATTGAACTAGGTATTGAGATACCGACGATCGAATCTCGGGCAAGTAACATACTGATGACAAAAGGAACAAAGTATGTTGTTATGCGGTCTGACCGATAAAGATCTTCATAGAATATGTGGGAGCCAATATGAGCATCCAGGTTCCGCTATTGGTTATTGACCGGAGACATGTCTCGGTCATGTCTACATTATTCTCAAACCCGTAGGGTCCGCACGCTTAACATTACGATGACAGTTTCATTATGAGTTTATATATTTTGATGAACCAAAGTTTGTTCGGAGTCCCGGATGTGATCACGGACATTATGAGGAGTCTCGAAATGGCTGAGACATAAAGATTGATATATTGGAAGCCTATGTTTGGACATCGGAAGTGTTCCGGGTGAAATCGGCATTTTACCGGAGTACCGGGAGGTTACCGGAACCCCCCGGTAACCTAATGGGCCTTAATGGGCCTAGTGGAGGAAGAGGAGAGGAGGCCTAGGGGCTGCCGCGCCCCCCTCCCCCCCAAGTCCGAATTGGACAAGGAGGGGGGCGACGCCCCCCCCCTTTCCTTTCTTCCCTCTCCTCCTTCCCCCCAAGTCCTAATCCAACTAGGGAAAGGTGGGTAGTCCTACTCCCGATAGGAGTAGGACTCCTCCGGCGCGCCTCCTCCTAGGGCCGGCCACACCCCCCCTTTGCTCCTTTATATACGGAGGCAGGGGGCACCTCTAGACACACAAGTTGATCCTCGTGATCGTTTTCTTAGCCGTGTGCGGTGCCCCCTTCCACCATACTCCTTGATAACATTGTAGCGGTGCTTAGGCGAAGCCCTACGACGGTAGAACATCAAGATCGTCACCATGCTGCCGTGCTGACGGAACTCTTCCCCGACACTTTGCTGGATCGGAGTCCGGGGATCGTCATCGAGCTGAACGTGTGCTAAAACTCGGAGGTGCCATAGTTTCGGTGCTTGATCGGTCGGGCTATGAAGACGTATGACTACATCAACCACGTTGTCATAACGCTTCCGCTGTCGGTCTACGAGGGTAAGTAGACAACACTCTCTCCTCTCATTGCTATGCATCACCATGATCTTGCATGTGCGTAGGAATTTTTTTGAAATTACTATATTCCCCAACAGTGGCATCCGAGCCTAGGTTTTATGTGTTGATGTTATATGCACGAGTAGAACACAAGTGATTTGTGGGCGATATAAGTCATACCGCTTACCAGCATGTCATACTTTGGTTCGGCGGTATTGTTGGATGAAGCGACCCGGACCGACATTACGCGTACGCTTACGCGAGACTGGTTCTACCGACGTGCTTTGCACACAGGTGGCTGGCGGGTGTCAGTTTCTCCAACTTTAGTTGAACCGAGTGTGGCTACGCCCGGTCCTTGCGAAGGTTAAAACAGCACCAACTTGACAAACTATCATTGTGGTTTTGATGCGTAGGTAAGATTGGTTCTTGCTTAAGCCCATAGAAGCCACGTAAAACTTGCAACAAACAAAGTAGAGGACGTCTAACTTGTTTTTGCAGGGCATGTTGTGATGTGATATGGTCAAGACATGATACTAAATTTTATTGTATGAGATAATCATGTTTTCTAACCGAGTTATCGGCAACTGGCAGGAGCCATATGGTTGTCGCTTTATTGTATGCAATGCAATCGCGCTGTAATGCTTTACTTTATCACTAAGCGGTAGCGATAGTCGTGGAAGCATAAGATTGGCGAGACGACAACGATGCTACGATGGTGATCAAAGTGTCGCGCCAGTGATGATGGTGATCATGACGGTGCTTCAAAGACGGAGGAACACTTTGTGTGCTACCAAATGTCACAACGTAACTGGGTGATTATAAAGGTGCTCTACAGGTGTCTCGGAAGGTACATGTTGGGTTGGCGTATTTCGAGATTAGGATTTGTCGCTTCGATTTTTGGAGAGGTATCTCTGGGCCCTCTCGGTAATGCACATCACTTAAGCCTTGCAAGCAATGCAACTAATAAGTTAGTTGCAAGATGATGTATTACGGAACGAGTAAAGAGACTTGCCGGTAATGAGATTGAACTAGGTATTGAGATACCGATGATCGAATCTCGGGCAAGTAACATACCGATGACAAAGGGAACAATGTATGTTGTTATGCGGTCTGACCGACAAAGATCTTCGTAGAATATGTAGGAGCCAATATGAGCATCCAGGTTCCGCTATTGGTTATTGACCGGAGACGTGTCTAGGTCATGTCTACATTGTTCTCAAACCCGTAGGGTCCGCACGCTTAACGTTACGATGACAGTTTCATTATGAGTTTATATATTTTGATGTATCGAAGGTTGTTCGGAGTCCCGGATGTGATCACAGACTTGACGAGAAGTCTCGAAATGGTCGAGACATAAAGATCGATATATTGGACGGCTATATTTGGACACCGGAAAGGTTCCGGGTGAGATTGGGACAATACCGGATCACCGGGAGGTTATCAAAACCCCCCGGGAGGTATGTGGGCCTTATTGGGCCTTAGTGGAAAGGAGGGGAAAGGAGCAAGGGAGGGGCGCCCCCCGAGCCCAGTCCGAATTGGGAAGGGGGCCGGCCCCCCTTTCCTTCCTCCCTCCTTCCTCTTCCTTCCCTCTCCTACTCCTAATAGGAAAAGGGGGAGTCCTACTCCCGGTGGGAGTTGGACTCCCCCCTTAGGCGCGCCACCCTCCTTGGCCGGCCCCCTCCTCCACTCCTTTATATACGGGGGTAGGGGGCACCCCAGAGACACAACAATTGATCATTGATCTCTTAGCCATGTGCGGTGCCCCCCTCCACCATAATCCTCGATAATATTATAGTGGTGCTTAGGCGAAGCCCTACGACGGCAGAACATCAAGATCGTCACCACGCCGTCGTGCTGACGAAACTCATCCCCGACACTTTGCTGGATCGGAGTCCGGGGATGGTCATCGAGCTGAACGTGTGCAAAAACTCGGAGGTGCCATAGTTTCGGTGCTTGATCGGTCGGGCTGTGAAGACGTACGACTACATCAACCACGTTGTCATAACGCTTCCGCTGTCGGTCTACGAGGGTACGTAGACAATACTCTCTCCTCTCGTTGCTATGCATCACCATGATCTTGCGTGTGCATAGGATTTTTTTTTGAAATTACTACATTCCCCAACAAATCTATGGATATATCCGAACTTGGTTCGTCAACAAGAGAAATTCTGCAATGCTTGTGAGGATGACCGAGGGATAGAATGCGAGATTCGCTAAACCGTATAGTAGGTAATTATTTGGGTGCGGGATGAATTGATCACCATACCGACTTACTCTTATTATTCGCCTTGCTATATGGGATGGTAAATCTAAGAGACTTACCTATAGTAGAGAGACGACGATCAAAACCCTGTTTAAACCTTAGAATGGTATAAGAAATTTTTCCCTTGTACAAGGCAGCTTTTGCCAACCATAGGTTATACGGTGAGGATCAACCAGACCCATTTCTTGTAGAAGGAACCATAAATTGTTGACCACCATGAGATATCGATAGTTGTTTAGTATTGGCGCCAGACCTGTCAGCTAAGAAGACCCAGTCTCGGAATAACCTTACCAAGAAGAAAGGACAGAAGAATTGAGGAAAAGATTATGCCACTACCGGAAGAGCCCGGAGAAGGAATTATCCTTGCGATCTGAGAAGACTGGCACTGTCAAGGATAAAAATGGAGTATATGAGTTTTGATGGAACCATAACCATGCTTCTAAGGGTGGTAGCACCCCAGACCCCGGAGACGATTGATGAAATTGTGAGAAGACCACGAACCTAACTTATTTGTTTCTAGCCTCTCCGAATCTCGAGGACGAGATTCATTTTAAGGGTGGTAGGTTTGTAACATCCCAAAATTCTAAATTTTGGAATGTTATAATAAATAGATAGATTTGATTGATTGTCTGAAAGTGAGTGAATTCGAAACTTTTTGAAAGTTAAATGAGAGGGAATAAAAGGAATTTCCCAAACTTTCATATTTGCTTTCTGATCTCCATGAATTCAAATTCTTTTCAAATACGAAACCCTTGAGCGAAGATGATATGACTTCTTCCATTTAAATTAAATGAAAGGGTATTTGAAAATAATTGAATTTCATTTGGAAATATTTCAATTCATAAACTTCATGCAACTCAATGATTTTCATGAGAGAAGATAAAATGACTTCTTCAAATTATATGAAATATGAGTTGGGAGTTTTAAAGAATTAAATTCAAAGTTCTTTTGAATTTATTTTCAATTTGGAGTTATTTCAGTTTTATTCAAACTATTTTTCTCCAAAAATAAAATATATGTAAAATAGGGTAACATGATTCCCTACAACAGAAAGATGAAGAGAAATAAATTTGAAATCATTTTGATATTTTTAAAATGATTTTTATTGGATTTTATTAGACCAGTAGCACTCTTTGAATTATCTAAATTTGTGTGGATTTTATTCAGCATTATAAAAATGTCCATGTTGTAGAAAATCTTTTTCTGCAAATTTTGGTATATTATATGCCTATATAAAATTTTTATTTTATCTTTGCTATTGGTTTTCCTTCTGTTTCTATTTAGAAAAAAACTGTACGTGCGGCCCATATTTATTTATCGCCTACATGCGCAATATAGTAGGTTCTGACGCCCCATTGTTTTTTTCTCTTAAATGGGCCAGGCCCAGCCAGCCTTTTCATTTATTTTCTTTCTTAGGCCGATTTTGTTTTTTGTTTTTTTCTTAAAAACTGCAGGCGCAGCGTGCCCGCGGCCGGCCGAAGGCCTTTAGGCCAAGCCGTCTCTTTTCTTCTCTGTTTCGTATATTTTCGTCTACGTTTAGTTCCACATTGCTTAGCCTTTGACTTCTAAGCCTCTTTTTCACCAATAAATATAGACCCATAGAGCCTCCAAAAATCATCCAATTTGGGTTAAATCAATATTTTGGTTTGACTAGATTCATTTAAGAAAAATATATTTCTCCTCTCCGGCGCGACTTCTAGAAATTTTCTCTTCTCTCCAAAGTCATCTTTTCTCTGCCTTATAAAGGTATTTTTCTTTGTTTTTTTTCTTCTTATACTTCTGTAGTTTATTATTTTTAGACTAATACGATAAAATAATTAGATTATCAATTAGTCTACGTATTTATACATTAGACCCTAGCACGTAGCTATTTTTTCTTCCGTAAAACAGCTTGACCCTGATTTTTTTAAATAGCCATAACTTTTTACTCGTTTGTCCAAATCCAACGAAACCAACACCCACTTCTTCGTTATGATCCCCTCTATCCAGTAATCCAACCCAAACATGTTATTGAAATTTTAAAATTTGAATTAGAACAGATTTGTATTCAAACTTCGTTTGATCATAACTTGAGTTTTATAACTCTGATTTAGTTGATTCTTTTTGCAAATCGAAACTCTTGACCTAAACTTTCTGATAAGGCCAAATTTACATAATTTTGGTACTATTAGAAATTGTTCTATGTTGCAAGATTTATTTGCTTGATTTTGATGTTTGCCGAACTGTTTTTTTTGTTCTTCCCGATTTTCTGAGTGATTGCTTATGTGTGGTTACTATTGCTTGCTTACGATAGATTGACCGGAGTGTGACGAGTAGAACTATCAAGAGTTTTGAGTGCGAATCATCTTCATCAACATTGTAGGCAAGTTCACACTTTGATCATATCCCTTTCATACCCAGTTTTTATGCATTAGTTTCACCCTCAAACATTGCATGAGTAGGATTGATAACATGTAGGTATTGGGAAGTAGTTGATGAGGTAGGAACCTATTGCCCTGCATTCAAACCTTGGGAGTTACTATTATGTTATGCTTATATTGCCATGCTATGCTCGTAGACGTGGATTGGATTTGAGAGTATTCATGATAGATGTGAGATTGTTAATTAATGGTTTACTTAAGGTGGAAACTTTAACACACATCTGGGTGGATTGAGGCACCTGGGTATTCCAGCGATTGCCTGTCTAGGCACCTGGGTATTCCAGGATTGCCTGTTTTTTTATGGACCGCCACCCAGGCTCAAAGGGATCATGAGATTATTCATACTAGAAACTTTCGTGTGCAGCCACAAGCTATTATGGGCTCTAGCATAGTTGATTAAGTCGTGTGAACTCTTACAGTGGTAGACTAGCAGATGTAGGGGTTGTAGGTGGTACGGTCTACCCATCATAAGGTGCAAACGCTTCTGAAAGACTATGTCTCGGTCATCCGTTTCTCAAACACCATGTAGTGCGAGAAATTCAACGGAGAAGATCGAGTCTTGTGGGGAAAAGTGCGCAAACCTCTGCAGAGTGTATAACTAATCATGGTTAGCCATGTCCCCGGTTATGGACATCTTGAGTATCTAGTGCTTGGATTATCATGTGAATCTCATCATGTGACTTTAAATAATTTTGTTGGGTTTAATGATGTTACTTAATTGGGATTGAGAATGATGTCAACCATTTTCAATGTTCAACAACCACCATGATAGTTAAATAAAATTTATTCCTTTGCAGTAGGGAAAATTTGGCTTTTCGCAAAACCTTATAACCATAGAGCTTTTCCACCAGCCAACTATGCATGTAGTGATAGCCATTGTCCATCATTCTCTATGGTGTGAATTTGCCAGTACATTCAATGTACTGACCCTTGTGGCTGCAACATCTCATGTTGCAGGAATCTTACGACGAGTAAGTGATACGTTAGGGTTACTATTTCTACACTCAACTTTGCCGTTAGTGTTGATGGGAATCCACAACCTTGTTACTTCCGCTATTTGGATTGAGGTAATAGTATTTACGTTACTTTTTACATGTCATTTACGTCTGTTATAAATCCTCGAGTACTGTGTGTGTCAGCATACCGATCCAGGGATGGCACTTAAGCACAGAGACTTGACCGTCTGAGGTCGGGTCGCTACATATTTAGTTAATTATTTTTGCAGATGATTAATAGATAAATTCCTCGCGTCCATAAATTTATTTTAGAATTTTTGGGGTTCCAGATCTTGCGTTAGCTACAGATTACTACAGACTGTTCTGTTTTTGACAGATTCTGTTTTCTGTGTGTTGTTTGCTTATTTTGATGAATCTATGGCTAGTAAAATAGTTTATAAACCATAGAGAAGTTGGAATACAGCAGGTCTAACACCAATATAAATAAAGAATGAGTTCATTACAATACCTTGAAGTGGTGTTTTGTTTTCTTTCGCTAACGGAGCTCACGAGATTTTCCACTTTAAGTTTTGTGTTTTGAAGTTTTCAAGTTTTGGGTAAAAGATTTGATGGATTATGGAACAAGGAGTGGCAAGAGCCTAATCTTGGGGATGCCCATGGCACCCCAAGATAATCTAAGGACACCTAAAAGCCAAAGCTTGGGGATGCCCCTGAAGGCATCCCCTCTTTCGTCTACATCTATCGGTAACTTTACTTGGATCTATATTTTTATTTACCACATGATATGTGTTTTGCTTGGACTGTCTTGTATTATTTGAGTCTTTATTTGTTAGTTTTCCACAATCATCCTTGTTGCACACACCTTTTTGAGAGAGACACACATGATTCAGAAATTATTAGAATACTCTATGTGCTTCACTTATATCTTTTGAGTTATATAGTTTTTGCTCTAGTGCTTCACTTATATCTTTTATAGCACGATGGTGGATTTGTTTTTTAGAAACTTTTGTTCTCTAATGCTTCACTTAGATTATTTTGAGAGTCGTACAAAACAGCATGGTAATTTGCTTTAATTATTTTAGGCATTCAAGATTTAATAAAAAAATCTTATGAGTGTGTTGAATACTATGAGAAGTTTGAAACTTGATAATTGTTTTGAGATATGGAGATGGTGATATTAGAGTCGTGCTAGTTGAGTAGTTGTGAATTTGAGAAATGCATGTGTTGAAGTTTGTGATTCCCGTAGCATGCACATATGGTGAACCGTTATGTTAAGAAGTCGGAGCATGATGTATTTATTGATTGTCCTCCTTATGAGTGGCGGTCGGGGACGAGCGATGTTCTTTTCCTACCAATCTATCCCCCTAGGAGCATGCGCGTAGTACTTTGCTTCGATAACTAATAGATTTTTGCAATAAGTATGTGAGTTCTTTATGACTAATGTTGAGTCCATGGATTATACGCACTCTCACCATTCCACCATTGCTAGCCTCCCTAATACCGCACACCTTTCGCCGGTATCATACACCCACCATATACCTTCCTCAAAACAGCCACCATACCTACCTATCATGGCATTTCCATAGCCATTCCGAGATATATTGCTATGCAACTTTCCACCATTCCGTTTACTATGACACGCTCCATCATTGTCATATTCGCTTCACATGATCATGTAGTTGACATTTTAGTTGTGGCTAAGCCACCGTTCATAATTCTTTCATATAAGTCAATCATGCATCATTGCTATCCCGGTATACCGCCGGAGGCATTCATATAGAGTCATACTTTGTTCTAGTATCGAGTTGTAATCATTGAGTTGTAAATAAATAGAAGTGTGATGATCATCATTCATAGAGTATTGTCCCCCCAAAAAAGAAGAAGAGAAAGGACCAAAAAAGGAAGCCCCCCCAAAAGAATAATTAAATAAATAAAAAGGGGCAATACAACTATTCTTTTTTTCCACACTTGTGCTTCAAAGTAGCACCATGATCTTCATGATAGAGAGTCTCCTATGCTATCACTTTCATATACTAGTGGGAATTTTTCATTATAGAACTTGGCTTGTATATTCCAACAATGGGCTTACTCAAAATGCCCTAGGTCTTCATGAGCAAGCAAGTTGGATGCACACCCACTTAGTTCTTTTTTTGAGCTTTCATATACTTATAGCTCTGGTGCATCCGTTGCATGGCAATCCCTACTCACTCACATTGAAATCTATTAATGGGCATCTCCATAGCCCGTTGATACGCCTAGTTGATGTGAGACTATCTTCTTCCTTTTTGTCTTCTCCACAACCACCATTCTATTCCACATATAGTGCTATGTCCATGGCTCACGCTCATGTATTGCGTGAAGATTGAAAAAGTTTGAGAACACCAAAAGTATGAAACAATTGCTTGGCTTGTCATCGAGGTTGTGCATGATTTAAATACTTTGTATGGTGAAGATGGAGCATAGCCATACTATAGGATTTTTTAGGGATAACTTTCTTTGGCCATGTTATTTTGAAGAGACATAATTGCTTAGTTAGTATGCTTGAAGTATTCTTATTTCTATGTCAATATTGAACTTTTGTCTTGAATCTTTCAGATCTGAATATTCATACCACAATTAAGAGAATTACATTGAAATTATGCCAAGTAGCATTCCACACCAAAAATTCTGTTTTTATCATTTACCTACTCGAGGACGAGGAGGAATTAAGCTTGGGGATGCTTGATACGTCTCCAACGTATCTATAATTTTTGATTGTTCCATGCTACATTATATCCTGTTTTGGACATTATTGGGCTTTATTATACACTTTTATATTATTTTTGGGACTAACCTATTAACCGGAGGCCCAGCCTAGAATTGCTGTTTTTTTGCCTATTTTAGGTTTCCGTAGAAAAAGAATATCAAACGGAGTCCAAACGGAATGAAACCTTCGGGAACGTGATTTTTGGAACAAACATGATCCAGATGACTTGGACCCTACGTCAAGCAATCAACCAGGAAGGCACGAGGTAGGAGGGCGCGCCTACCCCCCTAGGAGCACCCTCCACCCTCGTGGGGCCCACGTTGCTCCACCGACGTACTCCTTCCTCCTATATATACCTACGTACACCCAAACTACCAGATACGGAGCCAAAACCCTAATTCCACCGCCGTAACTTTCTGTATCCACGAGATCCCATCTTGGGGCCTTTTCCGGAGCTCCGCCGGAGGGGGTATCGATCACGGAGGGCTTCTACATCAACACCATAGCCCCTCCGATGAAGTGTGAGTAGTTTACTTCAGACTGCTACCTCTTGAGCACTACGTTGGATTTCCCTGAAGAGGAGAGGATGATGCAGCAAAGTAGCGTAAGTATTTCCCTCAGTTTTTGAGAACCAAGGTATCAATCCAGTAGGAGGCTACGGATGAGTCCCTCGTACCTACACAAAAACAATAGCTCAACGCAACCAACGCGCTTACGGGTTGTCAATCCCTTCACGGTCACTTACGAAAGTGAGATCTGATAGAGATAATAAATAATATTTTTGGTATTTTTGGTATAGAGATGCAAAGTGAAAAGTGAAAGGCAAAGTAAAAAGCAGAGCAATAATAAAGTAATGGAGATTGATATGATGAGAAAGAGACCCCGGGGCCATAGGTTTCACTAGTGGCTTCTCTCAAAAGCATAAGTATTCTACGGTGGGTGAACAAATTACTATTGAGCAATCGACAGAATTGAGCATAGTTATGAGAATATCTAGGTATGATCATGTATATAGGCATCACGTCCGAGACAAGTAGACCGACTCCTGCCTGCATCTACTACTATTACTCCACTCATCGACCGCTATCCAGCATGCATCTAGAGTATTAAGTTAAAAACAGAGTAATGACTTAAGTAAGATGACATGATGTAGAGGGATAGTTTCATGCAATATGATAAAACACCATCTTGTTATCCTCGATGGCAACAATACAATACATGCCTTGCTGCCCCTTCTGTCACTGGGAAAGGACACCGCAAGATCGAACCCAAAGCTAAGCACTTCTCCCATGGCAAGAACAACCAATCTAGTAGGCCAAACCAAACTGATAATTCGAAGAGACTTGCAAAGATAACCAATCATACATAAAAGAATTCAGAGAAGATTCAAATATTATTCATAGATAGACTAGAACATAAACCCACAATTCATCGGTCTCAACAAACGCACCACAAAAAGAAGATTACATCAAATAGATCTCCACGAGAGAGGGGGAGAACATTGATTGAGATCCAAAAAGAGAAAAGAAGCCATCTAGCTACTAACTATGGACCCGTAGGTCTGAAGTAAACTACTCACACTTCATCGGAGGGGCTTAGATGATGATGTAGAAGCCCTCCGTGATTGATGCCCCCTCCGGCGGAGCTCCAGAACAGGCCCCAAGATGGGATCTCATGGATACAGAAAGTTGCGGTGGTGGAATTAGGTTTTTGGCTCCCATTCTGATCGTTTGGGGGTACGTGGATATATATAGGAGGAAGAAGTACGTCGGTGGAGCAACAGGGGCCCCACGAGGGTGGAGGGCGCGCCTGAGGGGGGGGGGGTAGGCACGCCCCCTACCTCGTGGGCTCCTGTTACGTGGCTTGACGTAGGGTCCAAGTCTCCTGAGTTGTATTCGATGAGAAAATCACGTTCCCAAAGGTTTCATTCCGTTTGGACTTCGTTTGATATTCCTTTTCTTCGAAACCCTAAAACAGGCAAAAAACAACAATTCTGGGCTGGGCCTCCGGTTAATAGGCTAGTCCCAAAAATAATATAAAAGTGGATAATAAAGCCCAATAATGTCCAAAACAGTAGATAATATAGCATGGAGCAATCAAAAATTATAGATACGTTGGAGACGTATCAAGCATCCCCAAGCTTAACTCCTGCTCGTCCTCGAGTAGGTAAATGATAAAAACAGAATTTTTGATGCGGAGTGCTACTTGGCATAATTTTAATGTAATTCTTCTTAATTGTGGTATGAATATTTAGATCCGAAAGATTCAAGACAAAAGTTGATATTGACATAAAAATGATAATACTTCAAGCATACTAACTAAGCAATTATGTCTTCTCAAAATAACATGGCCAAAGAAAGTTCATCCCTATAAAATCATATGATTTAGTCATGTTTCATTTTCGTCACACAAGAATGCTATCATCATGCACAACCCCAATGACAAGTCAAGCAATTGTTTCATACTTTAGTAATCTCAAACCTATAAACTTTCACGCAATATATGAGCGCGAGCCATGGACATAGCACTATAGGTGGAATAGAATATAATGAGTGGGGTTATGCGGAGAAGACAAAAAAGAAGAAAGTCTCACATCAACGAGGCTAATCAATGGGCTATGGAGATGCCCACCGATTGATGTTAATGCAAGGAGTAGGGATTGCCATGCAACGGATGCACTAGAGCTATAAATGTATGAAAGCTCAACAAAAGAAACTTAGTGGGTGTGCATCCAACTTGCTTGCTCACGAAGACATAGGGCACTTGAGGAGGCCCATTGTTGGAATATACAAGCCAAGTTCTATAATGAAAATTCCCACTAGTATATGAAAGTGATAACATGAGAGACTCTCTACTATGAAGATCATGGTGCTACTTTAAAGCACAAGTGTGGCAAAGGATAGTAACATTGTCCCTTCTCTCTTTTTCTCTCATTTGTTTGGGCCTTTTCTTTTTTATGGCCTTTCTCTTTTTTTCGGCCTTCTCTTTTTTTATGGCCTTTCTGAAAAGTATATTTTTCGTCCCTCAACTTTTGGCAGAGTCTAGATTTGGTCCCTCAACTCCGAAACCGGACAACTTGCACCTTCAACTACTAAAACCGGACAAGGTTCGTCCGTGGACACGGTTTTGACCGGTTTTGGTGTTGACTTCCCCGGTTTTGATCGTGTTGACTCAAATTCGTGTACTTTCTTCGAATCCGTTTATTTTTTCAGGTCCGCATACCATTTTCAAGTTCACGTGCTTTTGTCAAATCCATGTACTTTATACAAAAGTTCATGAATTTGAAAAAAGTACATGGATTTGACAGCAGTACACGAACTTGAAAAAGTACGCATATTTGAGAAAAAACGCGGACTAGAAAAAGTATGTGAATTTGGAAAAATTACGTGGATTTCAAAAAGGTATGTGAATTTGAAATTTTAACGCAAACGTGAAAAAGTACACACATTTGAAAAAAGTACATTAATTTCAAAAGATTCACGAATTTGAAATATATACACGTATTTAAGTCAGCACCGGTCAAAACCGGGGCGAGTCAGCACCAAAACCGTTCAAAGCCGAGACCAGGGATGAACCTTGTCCGGTTTCAGTAGTTGAGGGTGCAAGTTGTCCGGTTTTGAAGTTGAGGGACCAAATCTAGACTCCGTCGAAAATTGAGGGATGAAAAGTATACTTTTATCTTTTTTTAATATTCCTCACTTGGGACAATGCTCTAGAAAATGATGATCATCACACTTCTATTTATTTACAACTCGATACTAGAACAAAGATGACTCTATATGAATGCCTCCGGCGGTGTACCGGGATATGCAATGAACCAAGAGTGACATGTATGAAAGAATTATGAATGGTGGCTTTGCCACAAATACTATGTCAACTACATGATCATGCTAAGCAATATGACAATGATGAATGTGTCATGATGAACGGAATGATGGAAAGTTGCATGGCAATATATCTCAGAATGGCTATGGAAATGCCATAATAGGTAGGTATGGTGGCTGTTTTGAGGAAGATATAAGGAGGTTTATGTGTGAAAGAGCGTATCATATCACGGGGTTTGGATGCACCGGCGAAGTTTGCGCCAACTCTCAATGTGAGAAAGGGCAATGCACGGTACCGAAGAGGCTAGCAAAGATGGAAGGGTGAGAGTGCGTATAATCCGTGGACTCAACATTAGTCTTAAAGAACTCACATACTTATTGCAAAAATCTACAAGTCATCAAAAACCTTGGTACTACGCGCATGCTCCTAGGGGGATAGATTGGTAGGAAAAGACCATCGCTCGTCCCCGACCACCACTCATAAGGAAGACAATCAAATAACACCTCATGTTTCAAATTTGTTGCATAACATTTACCATACGTGCATGCTACGGGACTTGCAAACTTCAACACAAGTATTTCTCAATTTCACAACTACTCAACTAGCATGACTTTGATATTATTACCTCCATGTCTCAAAACAATCATCAAGCATCAAACTTCTCTTAGTATTCAACACACTCATAAGAGAGTTTTATTATTAATCTTGCATACCAAGCATATTAGGATTTTAAGCAAATTACCATGCTATTAAGACTCTCAAAATAATCTAAGTGAAGCATGAGAGATCAATAGTTTCTATAAAACAAATCCACCACCGTGCTCTAAAAGATATAAGTGAAGCACTAGAGCAAAACTATGAAACTCAAAAGATATAAGTGAAGCACTAGAGTAAAACTATAGAGCTCAAAAGATATAAGTGAAGCACATAGAGTATTCTAACAAATTCCAAATCATGTATGGCTCTCTCAAAAGGTGTGTACAGCAAGGATGATTGTGGTAGACTAACAAGCAAAGGCTCAAATCATAAAAGACGCTCCAAGCAAAACACATATCATGTGGTGAATAAAAATATAGCTCCAAGTAAAGTTACCGATAGAAGTAGACGAAAGAGGGGATGCCTTCCGGGGCATCCCCAAGCTTTGGATTTTAGGTGTCCTTAGATTATCTTGGGGGTGCCATGGGCATCCCCAAGCTTAGGCTCTTGCCACTCCTTGTTCCATAATCCATCAAATCTTACCCAAAACTTGAAAACTTCACAACACAAAACTTAAAATAGAAAACTCGTGAGCTCCGTTAGCGAAAGAAAACAAAAGACCACTTCAAGGTACTGTAATGAACTCATTCTTTATTTATATTGGTGTTAAACCTACTGTATTCCAACTTCTCTATGGTTTATAAACTATTTTACTAGCCATAGATTCATCAAAATAAGCAAACAACACACAAAAAACAGAATCTGTCAAAAACAGAACAGTCTGTAGTAATCTGTAGCTAGCGCAAGATCTGGAACCCCAAAAATTCTAAAATAAATTGCTGGACGTGAGTAATTTATCTATTAATAATCTTCAAAAATAATTAACTAAATAGCACTCTCCAAATAAAAATGGCAGCAGTTCTCGTGAGCGCGAAAATTTCTGTTTTTTACAGCAAGTTCAACAAGACTTTCCCCAAGTCTTCCCAACGGTTCTACTTGGCACAAACACTAATTAAACACAAAAACACACCCAAAACAGAAGCTAAATAATTTATTTATTACTAAACAGGAGCAAAAAGCAAGTAATAAAAATAAAATTGGGTTGCCTCCCAACAAGCGCTATCGTTTAATGCCCCTAGCTAAGCATAACAAGCAAGAATAGATCTAGGTATTGCCATCTTTGGTAGGCAATCCATAAGTGGCTCTCATGATAGATTCATATGGTAATTTTATTTTCTTTCTAGGGAAGTGTTCCATGCCCTTTTTTAATGGAAATTTAAATCTAATATTCCCTTCCTTCATATCAATAATTGCACCAACCGTTCTAAGGAAAGGTCTACCGAGAATAATAGGGCAAGAAGGATTGCAATCTATATCAAGAACGATAAAATCTACGGGCACATAATTCCTATTTGCAACAATAAGAACATCATTAATGCTTCCCATAGGTTTCTTAATAGTGGAATCCGCAAGATGCAAGTTTAGAGAGCAATCATCAAAATCACGGAAATCTAGCAAATCACACAAAGTTTTGGGAATAGTAGAGACACTAGCACCCAAATCACACAAAGCATAAAACTCATAATCTTTAATTTTAATTTTAATAGTATGTTCCCACTCATCATAAAGTTTTCTAGGGATAGAAACTCTCAACTTAAGTTTTTCTTCATAAGATTGCATCAAGGTATCAACGATATGTTCGGTAAAGGCTTTATTTTGACTATAAGCATGAGGAGAATTTAGCATGGATTGCAACAAGGAAATACAATCAATTAAAGAGCAGTTTTCATAATTAAATTCCTTGGAATCCAATATATTGGGTTTAGCATCATCTAGGGTTTTATTTATTTTAGTCCCACTTTTATCAATTTCACCATCAAGATCTAAATACTCCAAATTTTTAGAACGCCTTCTAGGTAAAGGTGGATCATATTCAGTCCCATCATTATCAAGATTAATATTGCAAAACAAAGATTTAATAGGGGACACATCAATAACTTTTAGATCTTCATCTTTATTTTCATAGGAATCCGGTTTAGGGGCCATCTTATTGACTAAGGTAGCTTGCATATCTGAAATTTTAGCAGTTAATTTTTCAAGACGAGCAATTTGGGATCTTATACCATCAAATTCTTTAGACATATCATTGAGCTATTTATTCATATAACTCATAAAACCTTTTTGTTCCTTAAGCTCATTTCTAAAGAAATTATTATGCTCAAATTGCAAAACCATAAACTTCCTGACGTTGTTTTCGATGTCCTCTAACCTTTTAAGGTGAAGATCACCGAATCTAGGAAGAGCCATCACGACAAACAAGCAAACTAACACACAAGCAAACAAAAAGCAAGCGGACAAAAAGAGGCAATTAGAGAAAGAGAGGGAGGATAGAGAGAGAGTGTGGGCGAATAAAATGGCAAGGGTGAATTGGGGGGAGAGGAAAACGAGAGGCAAATGGCAAATAATGTAATGCATGATATAGGGATTGTGATGGGTACTTGGTATGTTGACTTTTGCGCAGACTCCCCGGCAACGGCGCCAGAAATTATTCTTGCTACCTCTTGAGCACTGCGTTGGATTTCCCCGAAGAGGAGAGGATGATGCGGCAAAGTAGCGTAAGTATTTCCCTCGGTTTTTGAGAACCAAGGTATCAATCCAGTAGGAGGCTACGCGCAAGTCCCTCGTACCTACACAAAAACAATAGCTCAACGCAACCAACGCACTTAGGGGTTGTCAATCCCTTCATGGTCACTTACGAAAGTGAGATCTAATAGAGATAATAAATAATATTTTTGGTATTTTTGGTATAGAGATGCAAAGTGAAAAGTGAAAGGCAAAGTAAAAAGCAGAGCAATAATAAAGTAATGGAGATTGCTATGATGAGAAAGAGACCCAGGGGCCATAGGTTTCACTAGTGGCTTCTCTCAAAAGCATAAGTATTCTACGGTGGGTGAACAAATTACTGTTGAGCAATTGACAGAATTGAGCATAGTTATGAGAATATCTAGGTATGATCATGTATATAGGCATCATGTCCGAGACAAGTAGACCGACTCCTGCCTGCATCTACTACTATTACTCCACTCATCGACTGCTATCCAGCATGCATCTAGAGTATTAAGTTAAAAACAGAGTAACGCCTTAAGTAAGATGACATGATGTAGAGGGATAGTTTCATGCAATATGATAAAAACCCCATCTTGTTATCCTCGATGGCAACAATACAATACGTGCCTTGCTTCCCCTTCTGTCACTGGGAAAGGACACCGCAAGATCGAACCCAAAGCTAAGCACTTCTCCCATGGCAAGAACAACCAATCTAGTAGGCCAAACCAAACTGATAATTCGAAGAGACTTGCAAAGATAACCAATCATACATAAAAGAATTCAGAGAAGATTCACATATTATTCATAGATAGACTGGATCATAAACCCACAATTCATCGGTCTCAAAAAACACACCGCAAAAAGAAGATTACATCGAATAGATCTCCACGACAGAGGGGGAGAACATTGTATTGAGATCCAAAAAGAGAAAATAAGCCATCTAGCTACTAACTATGGACCCGTAGGTCTGAAGTAAACTACTCAAACTTCATCGGAGGGGCTTGGATGATGATGTAGAAGCCCTCTGTGATTGATGCCCCCTCCGGCGGAGCTTCGGAACAGGCCCCAAGATGGGATCTCGTGGATACAGAAAGTTGCGGTGGTGGAATTAGGTTTTTGGCTCCCGTTCTGATCGTTTGGGGGTACGTGGATATATATAGGAGGAAGAAGTACGTCGGTGGAGCAACAGGAGCCCCACGAGGATGGAGGGCGCGCCTGGGAGGGGGGGGGGGGGCGTAGGCGCGCCCCCTACCTCGTGGGCTCCTGTTACGTGGCTTGACGTAGGGTCCAAGTCTCCTGAGTTGTATTCGATGAGAAAATCACGTTCCCGAAGGTTTCATTCCGTTTGGACTCCGTTTGATATTCCTTTTCTTCGAAACCCTAAAACAGGCAAAAAACAGCAATTCTGGGCTGGGCCTCCGGTTAATAGGTTAGTCCCCAAAATAATATAAATGTGGATAATAAAGCCCAATAATGTCCAAAATAGTAGATAATATAGCATGTAGCAATCAAAAATTATAGATACGTTGAGACGTATCACAGACCTACGGGTCCATAGTTATTAGCTAGATGGCTTCTTCTCTCTTTTTGGATCTCAATACAAAGTTCTCCCCCTCTCTTGTGGAGATCTATTCGATGTAATCTTCTTTTGCGGTGTGTTTGTTGAGACCGATGAATTGTGGGTTTATGATCAAGTTTATCTATGAACAATATTTGAATCTTCTCTGAATTCTTTTATGTATGATTCTTTATCTTTGCAAGTCTCTTCGAGTTATCGGTTTGGTTTGGCCTAGTAGATTGATCTTTCTTGCAATGGGAGAAGTGCTTAGCTTTGGGTTCAATCTTGCGGTGTCATTTCCCAGTGACAACAGGGGCAGCAAGGCACGTATTGTATTATTGCCATCGAGGATAACAAGATAGGGTTTATATCATATTGCATGAGTTTATCCCTCTACATCATGTCATCTTTCTTAAAGCGTTACTCTGTTCTCTTGAACTTAATACTCTAGATGCATGCTGGATAGCGGTCGATGTGTGGAGTAATAGTAGTAGATGCAGGCAGGAGTCGGTCTACTTGTCTCGGACGTGATGCCTATATACATGATCATACCTAGATATTCTCATAACTATGCTCAATTCTGTCAATTGCTCAACAGTAATTTGTTTATCCACCGTAATACTTATGCTCTCAAGAGAAGCCTCTAGTGAAACCTATGGCCCCCGGGTCTATTTTCCATCATATTAATCTTCCAATACTTAGTTATTTCCTTTGCCATTTATTTTACTTGCATCTTTATTCCTCTTTATCATAAAAATACCAAAAATAGTATCTATCATATCTATCAGATCTCACTCTCGTAGGTGACCGTGAAGGGATTGACAACCCCTTTGTCAGGTTGGTTGCGAGGAGTTTATTTGTTTGTGTAGGTGCGATGGACTCGTGCGTGGCCTCCTACTAGATCGATACCTTGGTTCTCAAAAACTGAGGGAAATACTTACGCTGCTCTGCTGCATCACCCTTTCCTCTTCAAGGGAAAACCAATGCAGTGCTCAAGAGGTAGCATAGTGATACACATGTTCATAGTATTGAAGCCAAAAGATGCAGAGTTGATAATGATAGTGCAACTTATTGGTGGCACTGCCGTTTAGGTCATATTGGTCTAAAGCGCATGAAGAAACTCCATTCTGATGGACTTCTGGAATCACTTGATTATGAATCAATTGGTACTTGCGAACCATGCCTCATGGGCAAGATGACTAAAACTCCGTTCTCCGGAACAGTGGAGCGAGCAACAGAGTTATTGGAAATCATACATGCTGAGGTATGTGGTCCAATGAACATTGAAGCTCATGGCAGATATCGTTATTTTCTCACCTTCACATATGATTTAAGCAGATATGGGTATATCTACTTAATGAAACATAAGTCTAAAACATTTGAAAAGTTCAAAGAATTTCAGAGTGAAGTGGAAAATCATCGTAACCAGAAAATCAAGTTTCTGTGATCTGATTGTGGAGGTGAATATTTGAGTTATGAGTTTGGACTTCATTTGAAACAATACAAAATAGTTTCGCAACTCACGCCACCTGTAACACCACAATGTAATGGCGTGTCCGAACATCGTAACCGCACTTTATTAGATATGGTGCGATCTATGATGTGTCTCATTGATTTACCGCTATCGTTTTGGGGTTATGCTTTAGAGACGGCTACATTCACATTAAATAGGGCACCATCTAAATCTGTTGAGACGACACCTTATGAATTGTGGTTTGGCAAGAAACCCAAGTTGTCGTTTCTTAAAGTTTGGGGCTGCAATGCTTATGTGAAAAAGCTTCAACCTAATAAGCTCGAACCCAAATCGGAGAAATGTGTCTTCATAGGATACCCAAAGGAGACTGTTGGGTACACCTTCTATCACGGATCCGAAGGCAAGATATTCGTTGCTAAGAATGGATCCTTTCAAGAGAAGGAGTTTCTCTTGAAAGAAGTGAGTGGGAGGAAAGTAGAACTTGATGAGGTAATTGTACCTGCTCCCTTATTGGAAAGTAGTTCATCACTGAAATTAGTTCCAATGATTCCTACACCAATAAGTGAGGAAGCTTATGATGATGATCATGAAACTTCTGATCAAGTTACTACCGAACCTCGTAGGTCAACCAGAGTAAGAGCCACACCAGAGTGGTACGGTAATCTTGTTCTGGAGGTCATGTTAATGAACCTACAAACTATGAGGAAGCAATGATGAGCCCAGATTCCGCAAAATGACTTGAGGCCATGAAATCTGAGATGGGATCCATATATGAGAACAAAGTGTGGACTTTGGTTAACTTGCGCGATGATCGGCAGGCCATAGAGAATAAATGGATCTTCAAGAAGAAGACTGACGCTGACGGTAATGTTACTGTCTACAAAGCTCGACTCGTTGCAAAAGGTTTTCGACAAGTTCAAGGAGTTGACTACGATGAGACCTTCTCACCCGTAGCGATGCTTAAGTCTGTCCGAATCATATTAGCAATTGCCGCATTTTATGATTATGAAATTTGGCAAATGGATGTCAAAACTGCATTCCTTAATGGATATCTTAAAGAAGAGTTGTATATGATGCAACCAGAAGGTTTTGTCGATCCAAAAGGTGCTAACAAAGTGTGCAAGCTACAGCGATCCATTTATGGACTGGTGCAAGCCTCTCGGAGTTGGAATATACGCTTTGATAGTGTGATCAAAGCATATGGTTTTATACGGACTTTTGGAGAAGTCTGTATTTACAAGAAAGTGAGTGGGAGCTCTGTAGCATTTCTGATATTATATGTGGATGACATATTATTGATCGGAAATGATACTAAATTTCTGAATAGCATAAAGGATACTTGAATAAGAATTTTTTCAATGAAAGACCTCGGTGAAGTTGCTTATATATTGGCCATCAAGATCTATAGAGATAGATCAAGACGCTTAATTGGACTTTCACAAAGCACATACCTTGGTAAAGTTTTGAAGACGTTCAAAATGGATCAGGGAAAGAAAGGGTTCTTGCCTGTGTTACAAGGTGTGAAGTTGAGTCAGACTCAATGCCCGACCACTGCAGAAGGTAGAGAGAAAATGAAAGGTGTTCCCTATGCCTCAGCCATAGGCTCTATCATGTATGCAATGTTGTGTACCAGACCTGGTGTGTGCCTTGCTATCAGTCTAGCAGGGAGGTACCAAAGTAATCCAGGAGTGGATCACTGCACAGCGGTCAAGAACATCCTGAAATACCTGAAAAGGACTAAGGATATATTTCTCGTATATGGAGGTGACAAAGAGCTCGTCATAAGCGGTTACGTCGATGCAAGCTTTGACACTAATCCGGATGACTCTAAGTCACAAACCGGATACGTATTTTTATTAAATGGTGGAGCTGTCAGTTGCTGCAGTTCCAAGCAGAGCGTCGTGGCGGGATCTACGTGTGAAGCGGAATACATAGCTGCTTCAGAAGCAGCAAATGAAGGAGTCTGGATGAAGGAGTTCATATCCGATTTAGGTGTCATACCTAGTGCATCGGGTCCAATGAAAATCTTTTGTGACAATACTGGTGCAATTGCCTTGGCAAAGGAATCCAGATTTCACAAAAAAACCAAGCATGTCAAGAGACACTTCAATTCCATCCGCGATCAAGTCAAGGAGGGAGACATAGAGATTTGCAAGATACATACGGATCTGAATATTGCAGACCCGTTGACTAAGCCTCTCTCATGAGCAAAACATGATCAGCACCAGGACTCCATGGGTGTTAGAATCATTACAATGTAATCTAGATTATTGAGTCTAGTGCAAGTGGGAGACTGAAGGAAATATGCCCTAGAGGCAATAATAAAGTTGTTGTTTATATTTCCTTATATCATGATAAATGTTTATTATTCATGCTAGAATTGTATTAACTGGAAACTTAGTACATGTGTGAATATATAGACAAACAGAGTGTCACTAGTTTGCCTCTACTTAACTAGCTCGTTGAATCAATGATGGTTATGTTTCCTAACCATAGACATGAGTTGTCATTTGATTAACGGGATCAAATCATTAGAGAATGATGTGATTGACTTGACCCATCCGTTAGCTTAGCACGATGATCATTTAGTTTGTTGCTATTGCTTTCTCCATAACTTATACATGTTCCTATGACTATGAGATCATGCAACTCCCGAATACCGGAGGAACACTTTTTGTGCTACCAAACGTCACAACATAACTGGGTGATTATAAAGGTGCTCTGATGGTGTTTGTTGAGTTGGCATGGATCGAGATTAGGATTTTTCACTCCGATTGTCGGAGAGGTATCTCTGGGCCCTCTCGGTAATGCACATCAATATAAGCCTTGCAAGCAATGTGATGTAACATCCCAAATTTTCAATTTGGAATGTTATACATTAGGTAATCTTTGCATATCATACTTTATTGCATTTTGGCGTGATCCTAGAAATTCTACGCAACTCAAGGACCTACGGGGAGAGTTGGGAATTTTGTTATTTTCATATTTGAGTTTTTCTCGAATTTTGAAAAGAGGATCGTTTGATTTTAATTATTTTCTCTTCGAATATTTCTTTTATAAAAATAAAAGAGAGAGGATAAAATGACTTCCTCAAAATAAAGAAATATTGGAGAGTTAATGTTAAAATCAAATAAGAGGTTTATCGCTATTTTATCTGAATTAGGAAAAATATGTGTTTTTGAAAATTGCATTAGAGTCCCAAATAAATGTTCACCTTGTCCGGTAGATTTTTAGAGGACGGGGAAAATTTACTTTAGGATTTTTGGAGTCCGTTTACTATTTCTTCTATTCATTTTTCTGCGCGGAATATTTTTTTTAAAAAAGTCAACCGACCTTGGGTCGTACCGGCCCGGGACTCCGCCGGGGGGGGGGGGGGGGGGGGCTTTATAAGCCGCCGAGCCGAGGCCACAGCCCACCAAGCCGCCCTAGCCCACCTCGCGCCGCCGCCGCCCGACCCCGTCGGAGGTAGCCGCCGCGGTTTTTGTTAGAAAACCGTCGGGTTTTTTTTGAAAGCCTAGATCTGTTTTTTTCCAGATCTGGTTCGGTTTTTTCGGTTTAGTTATATAGAGGACGTTCATTTTAACGAACGGTTTTCGCCCGCTAGCCGCAGATAGCGAATGTTCGTTCGTTAGTGTGTTCGTCAGTTTTTCTTTTTCTTGGATTTTTCATGATTATTTTCGATCGTGATTTCTGATCCGATTTTCGTTTTAGTATAACTTTTCGCTCGTTTATCGGAATCAGGCGATTCAAGCACCTATAGTTTCATTTCGAAGCCCTTTTAATCAACTTAAACAAGTTTTTGCTACTATAAAATTTGACTTTAGTCCAGATTAGTAAACGAAGCTTGTTTCTTTCGTAGTTTGAGTTTCGTTGCTTCGTTTGATTTGATTCTTTTTGCAAACCTGAGTTCTTAAGTTGAACTTTCTGGTTAGATCTTATTATGTGAGTTTTACTCGTGCATCTTTGGTTGATTGCTTATTATATGATTGTTTGATTGCGATAGAGTACCCGGAGTGTGAAGCATGCTACTACGAGTCTCTAGGTTTCATGGATTATCAGCAAGGCAAGTAACACTTTGATCATACCTCTTTACTACCCAGTTTTATTGCATTAGATCAATCCTCAAACACTTGCATGGTTAGGATCTGAATAAATTATGGGTTGGGAAGTAGATGAGGTAGTACCTATTCACCTATTTGTTATCAACCCTAGGAGTAACTTCTACGTTGCTTATATTGCTATGCTATGCTCGTAGACGTGGTTTGGGTTTGAGTGTATCCATGACAGATGTGGGTTGTTAATTAATGGTTAACTTAAGGTGGCAACTTTAATACACATCTGGGTGGATTGAGGCACCTGGGGAACCCAATAATTGCGTGTATTTTTTGGAAATCCCGGGGTACCGTCTGATTCTCCTATGGACTGCCACCCAAGCTCAAAGGGACCATAAGATTATTCATGCTAGAAACTTCCGTGTGCAGCCACATGCCATTATGGGCTCTGGCATAGTTGAGTAAGTTGTGGGAAACCTTTCCATGATGGGCTAGCAGATGTAGGGGATTGTAGGTGTACATGCCTATTTATCGGTTAAGGGGACCTCTTCGGAAAGACTGTGTCTCGGTCATCCGTTTCTTAAACATTATGTAGTGCGAGAAATCCAACGGAGGAGATCGAGTCTTGTGGGGAAAAGTGCACAAACATCTGCAGAGTGTACAAACTAATCATGGTTAGACGTGTCCCCGGTTATGGACGTCTTGAGTATCTAGTTCTTGGATTATCATGTGGATCTCATCACTCTTAATATAAATATGGTTGGGATTTTTTTAAATACTTTTAATTGGGATTGAGATGAGGTTTACCATTCTCAATGTTTTCAACCAACTTTGTAGTTAAATAAAATATATTCCTTTGCAGTAGGAAAAATTGGCTTTTCGCAAAACATATTAACCATACAGCCTCTACCAGCCATATATGCATGTAGTGATAGCATTATTCTGTTCATTACTCTCTTGTGTTACATTGCTAGCATATTCCATGTGCTGGCCCGTTTCAGGTTGCAACGTATTATTTTGCAGACTTTTCAGACGACGGGTAAAGAGCCTTAGGTCGTGGTCTTTCACTCAGTGATGCCGTTGGAGTTGATGGACTCACTTTATCTTCCAAGCCTTCCGCTGTTATTGTATTAGATGGCCTTAAGCCATATTTATTGTAATAAGTTCTCTTTTGAGACATTCAATGTAATAAGTGTGTGATTGCTACTCTGTTATAAATCCTCAAGTATTGTGCGTGTCAGCATTACCGATCCAGGGATGACACTGATGCACAGAGATCAGACTGTTTGAGGTCTGGTCGCTACATGTGACTAATGAGTTAGTTGCGGGATGATGCATTACAGAACGAGTAAATAGACTTGCCGGTAACAAGATTGAACTAGGTATTGAGATACTGACGATCGAATCTCGGGCAAGTAACATACCAATGACAAAGGGAACAATGTATATCGTTATGCAGTTTGACCGATAAAGATCTTCGTAGAATATGTGGGAGCCAATATGAACATCCAGGTTCCGCTATTGGTTATTGACCGGAGACATGTCTCGGTCATGTCTACATAGTTCTCGAACCCGTAGGGTCCGCACGCTTAACGTTCGGTGACGATCGGTATTATGAGTTTATGTGTTTTGATGAACCGAAGGTTGTTCGGAGTCCCGGATGTGATCACGGGCATGGCGAGGAGTCTCTAAATGGTTGAGACTTAAATATCAATATATTGGATGACTATGTTTGGACATCAGAATGGTTCCGGGAGAGCTCGGGCATTAACCGGAGTACCGGGGGGGGGGGGGGTTACCGGAACCCCCCGGGGAGTATATGGGCCCTAATGGGCTTTAGGGGAGAGGGGGAGGGGCTGCCTAGGGCAGGCCGTGCGCCCCCCAAGGCCTAGTCTGAATTGGACTAGGGGGAGGGGCGGTGCCCCCTCCTTCCTTCTCTTCTCTCTTCCCTTTCCTACTCTCCTACTCCTACTACATGGAAGGGGGGAATCCTACTCCCGGTGGGAGTAGGACTCCCCAGGGCGCGCCATAGTAGAGGGCCGGCCCTCCCCCTCCTCCACTCCTTATATACGGGGAGGCGGCCACCCCATAGACACACAAGTTGATCATTGATCTCTTAGCCGTGTGCGGTGCCTCCCTCCACCATAATCCGCCTTGGTCATATCGTAGCGGTTCTTAGGTGAAGCCCTATTCCGGTAGCATCATCATCACCGTCATCACGCCGTCGTGCAGACGAAGCTCTTCCTCGACACTCTGCTGGATCATGAGTTCGTGGGACATCACCGAGCCAAACGTGTGTAGATCGCGGAGGTGCCGTACTTTCGGTACTAGGATCGGTCGATCGTGAAGACATATGACTACATCAACCGTGTTGCCATAACGCTTCTGCTTATGGTCTACGAGGGTACGTGGACAACACTCTCCCCTCTCGTTGCTATGCATCACCATGATCTTGCGTGTGCGTAGGATTTTTTTTGAAATTACTGCGTTTCCCAATAGTTTGTGACTTAGAGTCAGCCAGATCTGTGTCGAAGCTAGTATGGACGTAACCCTTTACGACGAGCTCTTCGTCACCTCCATAAATGAGAAACATATCCTTGGTCCTTTTCAGGTACTTTAGGATATTCTTGACCATTTTCCAGTGATCCACTCCTGGATTACTTTGGTACCTCTGTCGGTGTTCTAGGAACCAGGGTACCCAGACTTGCATGCCTGCGGCCCATGGCGTGGCTCCATCAACGGCCTGGTACGGCCCATCTTCAACTTTGGCAAGACAAGACCCTCGCGAGGGGCCAAGCCTCGCGAGGCAGACGACACCAAGACCTCCGGAGGGAGCGGCCTCCCCAGGTGGCCTCCTGAGGAGCGGAGATTCCTATGAAAGCGCCCACCTCATGAGGTTTGGATGACGCAAGTTGTCGGTGCCAAAACCGGCAGATCTCGGGTAGGGGGTCCCGAACTGTGCGTCTAAGGATCGAAGGTAACAGGAGGCAAGGGACACGATGTTTACCCAGGTTTGGGCCCTCTTGATGGAGGTAAAACCCTACGTCCTGCTTGATCGACTTTGATGAGTATAGGGGTTACAAGAGTTGATCTACCAAGAGATCGTAATGGCTAAACCCTAGATGTCTAGCCTGTATGATTATGATCACCTCTACGGACTAAACCCTCCGGTTTATATAGACACCGGAGGGGGCTAGGGTTGTACAGAGTCGGTTTACAGAGAAAGGAATCTTCATATCCGAACGCCAAGCTTGCCATCCACACAAAGGAGAGTCCCATCCGGACACGGGGGAAGGCCTTCTATCTTGTATCTTCTTGGCCCATTAGTCCGGCCCATATCACATAGCCCGGACACCCGGGGACCCCCTAATCCAGGACTCCCTCGGTAGCCCCTGAACCAGGCTTCAATGACGATGTGTCCGGCGGGCAGATTGTCTTCAGCATTGCAAGGCGTGTTCCTCGTCCGAATACTCCAAAGCAGTTGGTCAAAAGAACTATGTTCGGCTCCGTATAACAGTCACAACCCTGAACCACAAGGGCAAAACACTTAAACAAAATAAACCATGTCCATGGACAGCTTTTTCAGCGAGACATTATGCTCTAGCCTTATTATTATTATTCGAACCATTTTTTAGCCTCCCGCTTCGTATTCCGAGGCACGGTCCTTATTGACACGTCTTGTCAAAACAGAGATCGTGTTCCCTTATTACGGGATTCTCATTAATATGGGTTTGGGTAATCCAACCGTGTCGTTAGCACGACCCCCTTGGGAATAGGCGAGTTTTAAGGCTCGTGGGGGGCGCTTGATATTCACTTCCTTTATAAGTTGATAAGAATCCACCTTTTCACCCCACACCTTCTTCTTCCTCAACCCATACACCATTGAGCTCCAGCGAACGAGTTCAATTCCTTCCGTCCCCAGCAAACACTCCAGCCATGTCCGGATCTGGTGCTCAGGGCAAGTGGATGGCCTCCTCCGTCGCGGAGGAGAACATCTAGGAGCTTTGGGAAGCAGGGTATCTAGCCAAGGAAATCGCCCACCGGCTTCCGGCCAAGAAGCAAATCGTCCCTAATCCGGAGCCCCATGAGAGAGTAGTATTTATTCCTCATTTCCTTCGCGGATTCGGGTTTCCCCTCCATGCTTTCGTCCGCGGCCTTATGTTTTACTACGGGCTAGATTTCCATGATCTAGCCTCGAATTCCTTTCTCAACATTTCGGCATTCATCGTCGTGTGTGAGGCATTCCTCCGCATCCCTCCGCATCCCTCCCCACTTTGGCCTATGGCTCAAGGTCTTCAATGTGAAGACAAAAGTGGTGGAAGGTCAACACGAGGAGTGTGGCGGCGCCATGGTGAGCAAGCTCCCCAATGTCACTTGGCCCAAAGGCACCTTTGTGGAGATCGTAAAGGGGTGGCAGCAGGGGTGGTTCTACATCACGGAACCCTGTGACTCCACATGGGCCGCTCTTCCCGAGTTCATCTCCGGGCCTCCACTGCGGCTGACATCCTGGCTCAACAAGGGCCTGGATTGGGCGTCATCCGATGAGGTGACGATGCTGCAGAAGCGCATCAAGAGTATGGTAGACAAGAATACCAACCTTGCCAGTGTGATCCAGGTAATGCTCTTTTGCCGGATTCTCCCCTGGTCAAAGATTTGATCCTCACGCTCATCTTCTATGATCATGTTGTGCATGATCACACAAGCAGTCATCATATTGCACAACTTCTTGGTGCTCCACGTTCTAGCATGATACCGAACGGTGCCCCATCGAGATTGAAGAACACCAAAAGCACGCTCCACATTCTTCCTAGCACTCTCTTGTGCTTGGGAAAATCTCTGCCTCTTCTCTCCTACCGGGTTGGGAATTGTCTTCACAAGAGTAGTCCACATGGATGTATCTACAACAATTGGCTCTCTAAGTACTCCAAGCTAAACACTGCTACCATAGCCTTGCAGAACCTATACATGGACTCACTCATGCGGATATACTCATCAATAGATTGCCGGGTATTCCATATGCAAGCATCCGAATATCTGCAATGCATTTTTGAAAAGAGGAGAAGCCAAACTTTCTGAGGGCATCCTCCTTGCATACGAAATAATCATCGTATGCTACCACCCACTCCCGAATACAATTTAACACATGTCTAGCCATCCGGAAGCGGCGTCAGAATAGCTTGTGTTTGAAGAGTGGGGAAGAGGACTTGAAGTAGTCTTCGCAGAGTAGGCAATGTCCACTCTCTCTGTTGTGATTCAACACCAGAGCATGCCTCGGGATCGAGCTCCAAAACATTGGTCGCTGCCTAGAAATGTGGTCATGGACGACCAAAGTAGCAACCACAAACTCCTCATCATCCAAACCACAAATAAAGTTGTTCAAAGAGTACTAATCTCCACTATCCATGTGTACCTTACGGGCAAAACGTCGAACACCTTGAGGGTGTGGTGGAAGAAGTCGGTCGGCGAAGAGCCCCGCGCCTCTCCCAGATCAGGTAGCAGTCTTGTCGGCATGGAGGCGACCGTCGAGCGAGGACACCATGTTTGGAGCATTCCCGGGGGAGGCGGAGGCGAGGGGGTGGCGTGGTCGTGGGGGTGCTATGACGGTGGTAAAAATAGGCAACCAACACCGGCAAGAGCAGCCGTCAGGTGCGGTGTGCTGCCGGGGGAGGTGTGTGGGTGCCCGCGGCGGCCTGAGCAGCATCGAACCATCCGGAACTATGCGACGGCGGCGAGGGTGGGGTGGCCGGGCGCCTTGATTGTGGATGGGAGAGAGAGAATGGCCAGTGTGCAACCGATTGGCAGGCCAGGAGGAGGACATGGGCGGGCGTCGCGCACGTCCGCATCGTGTACTCATCGACGCAAACACGGACCAAATTTGAGCCTGAAGTGGGTCGTGCGCGAACAAAAAGTGAACACTTGTCCATTTGTGTCAGCGCGTTGGGTCGTGGTTTGTGTCCATTTCGACCTAAACAGAAGCGCGTGAAAAGAACGTGTCGGCGTGTTGGGGTCGCCCTTTGTCCCTCACTGTTTGTGTCCAACAATCACCAAAACTCTCGGGTCACTCGATTGCACCAACACATGTATACTACTTATCTGTAAAGTTTCATGGTGATATACATTTTATTTGAGCTACAAAAAATTAAAAATATCATGTATTTCTACCACATGTACCATTCACTATAAAAGTACATGATTTTGTTTTTTACAGCCCAAAACACAACATATTTCATAATAAAATTTTACACTCACGTAATATACACCTCTAGGTACTTGCACATTTATTTCAGATTTTATTCTGAACTTAAAAGACCAACTGTTGAATATTTGAAATTTTCGGTCTCCATGGAGTCCGAGAGAAAAAAAATCCTCTCTGTGAACATGGACAGGGGCTATAGATAGGAGTTCTCAAGACTGTTGCATGCCCTAAGCCTATGTTACACTATTCGCAACACCATTCCTACCCTCATAAGTATCATATGGATTTTTACCGTGCTTAGACCATGCACAGTGTAAGGTGCTTCTAAAAAAACGGGTTTTTTTCTTAAGCATCGGTGCTTGCTTTTAGAGGAGAGGTGCTTAGGAATCTTTGCTATATTAATACTCGCTCAGTTCCACAATAAGTGTTATGATTTTAGTTCAAATTTAAACTAAAACTATGACACCTATTATGGAATGAGGGCGTGTAAGCATCAATACTTAAGAAACACACCAGTTCATTTTCATAAGCACCTCTCTAAACACCACACATTTTGCACGGCCTTAGGCTTCCAAATGTTGCCTCATCATAGTCTTTTTTTCTTTAATCAGGTGGTTAGTCCATTAGATTTTCCTTGCTTTTGATTTCTATTTTGCTAGTTTTTGGATCCTCTCTGTTGTACATAGCATCTTTTAGACATGCCCTTTGTTCAGCAAAAAATAACTTTTCTTTCACCTCCACATGAATTCAATATGAACTAGAAAATTTTCAAGTTTTCCCACAATTCAATGAAGCCCTAACTTATTATTAATGTGTATTTATTCCTCCACGTGAAAAAATAAATTTGTTTGCTACGATAACTGAGCCCAAGGCAGGGTGGTTGTATTAAACCTTGCCACACAACCCATGATGACCACTTGAAGGGGGGGGGGCTCATGGATGATCTTGCGAGACCATGATGGTAGAACCATCTTTAGCTCCAGACCTCCAGTCGACAACATTTCATTTGCACTAATGCTTTGGAATCAGAATTGTTGGCTCTTTTTGAAGGTCCTTCCTTGGCTCTGCAATTGAATTCTTTACCTATGGACGTCGAGTCAGATTGTTTGGAGGCGGTAACTTTGGTGAATAGCCTAAGGAGCAACAAATCAATATATGCTTTCTTGATAGGAGAGATCAAGGAGAAAATATAGGAATGCAATTCTTGTATTACTCATATTCGTCGCAGTGCAAGTTTTGTCATTCATCTTGTGGCGAATTTTCATAGATCCCAACGGACTGTTGTATGGCTTGGCTTTGGTCCAATGGACATCATTGTCATTGTTACACATGATTGTAATCCCTAAATTGTGAGCGATACAAGAATTTTGTTGCAAACATAGAGACACCCATGTGTTAGAGTTAGGATTTTGATGTGGCTGCTGGACTTAGCTAGGGTCTCGTCGTCATAAGTGGTGTACCCGCGAATGTGACAACACGTCGGTTAGAGCTTTGGGGCTCTGATTCTTGTGGGGTTAGTTTGGGCTGGGTAGGTCAGTAGGGAAAGACACCATAAATGAGGGAGAGAATGGGGTTCGGGCAAAAGGGGGTCTTAGTCTCTTCATTGCCTTATCATTAATCAACTAAAATCATTAGGGGCAAGGTGCACTTTTTTATTGAAAGACCCAGTTTTAGCCGGCTTTATTGATTTAGGAGAAAGCATACGGGAAACAGCGGGGATCAAGTGATCATGGGAACAAGAAGAGTGTGCAAACTAAGAGTGAAAAGCTGAAAGAAATAGAAGAGGAAAACAAAAAACCCAAAGGCCTTTGATGTGCTATCTCGCAGTGACGTCCCCGAATGGGGGCTCTAGACATGTCGCTCCGGCGAGTCTCCATTGTGCAAGATCCAGCTTGATAGCCCGGAGGACGTCGTCTGGCCGTGGCATTTTTCCTCTGAAAATGCACGCGTTCCTCTCCTTCCAAATATGCCAAGCGATCATAAGTAGCATGGTTTTGAAACCTTGTTTCACGCCGGTTGGTGTGCGCCTGATCATCTCCAGGCAGTGCTGTAGAGAGCTGTGGCTAGGCGGCTTGACGAGTCTCATAGCCTTGCAACCATTCCAGATCGAAGCAGTCCTCCAAATCGTCCAGGAGAAAGGGCATTCCCACATTAGGTGCACTTTCACCACGTAAATCCCATACAGATCATGCAACTTCTAAAATTGCCTTATTTTTTATTTTATTTTTGTACTCCATCCGTTCCAGAATATGGGATGTATTTCATGCAAGTCAACCATTTAAATATTTGATCAAGATTATAGGATAAAATAACAACGTTTGCAATACCTAATAGATAAAGTGTGAAACTACTTTCCATGATGAATCAAATGATATAAATTTTGTATGTGGATATTGATATATTTTTCTAAACATTCGGTCAAACATGCACTCGTTTGACTATTAAAAACACAAATGCATTTTATATAAAGGAACGAAGTGAGTATTGTCTTTCTTTAAAAGTTTTCCACCATCCACCTAATATGTTCCACCATTAACGTATGTTCATGTGCTTAAAAAGTAAATATGCATGTGACTCTTCAAAACATTTCAAGCTCCAAAAGCCAAAATATTAAGTTATTTATACAGTAACAAATAATAACTATTGTCTCTAAAATGTCACAAAGGGATTATGCATTGTTGAACTTCAAAAAATAAACTAAATAACCTTACAATTAAATTGTAAAACAAAATTAATATGAAGGAAATGCTTAATTTTCTGGCCCAGTATGGCGGCCGGGGATATGCAGCAATTTCATCGTGACAGTTCAAATTTCCGGCCTAGCTCTGCATTGACCTTGGTACTTTTTGTTTGTCTGGAAAGAAACTTTGTTTAGCACACATTAACCTTGGTGCTTACAAGTGCGGGAGCTCCTATGCACCACATTCTGCGGCAAATAGGACAACCTGATTGGGCCGGTCCGTAGGAGGCACCATAACAGGGTATTGTCTAGTATTGTCGGTGGGCGTATGAAGATGTGTCTTTGGCGGATATATCATTGATGGATTTGCTCGGATCTGATCGTAGTTTGTCTAGGTTGATGTGTCTTCAGGTTGGATCCTTCCGATCTACGCTACTCTTTATTAGCGGTGGTTGTTGTTCTACTCCGCCGGTCCTACGGGACCTTGGCACGATGACTTCCCGGCTGTCAACTACAATAAGTTTTGCCCAGCTCTACCGAGAGAGGGATGATGACGGTGTTGCGCCTTCGGCTCGCTTCAGTGCTTGTAATCGTCACTGGGTGGTCTACGGATCTGAATGTAATTTTTATTATTTCTTGTGTTCGTTTGTACTGTCATGATTGAAAATGAATAGAACGGGAGCTCTCTAGAAAAAAAAAACAGAGGTATCATACCATGGGTTGTGTGTTGTGCCGTGTGTTTTTTTGACAAAGGGTTGTGTATCCGATCTACGCTACTCTTCATCAGCGGTGATTGTTGTTCTACTTCGCCGGTCCTATGGGACCTTGGCACGACGATCCCGACTGTCAACTACAACAAGTTTTACCTGGCTCTGCCGAGAGATGGGTGATGACGGTGGTGCGCCTTCGGCTCGCTTCAGTGTTTGTAATCGTCACTAGGTGATCTACGGATCTGAATGTAATTTTTATTATTTTTTATGTTCGTTGTACTGTCATGATTGAAAATAAATAGAACGGAAGCTCTTTAGAAAAAAACAAGAGTATCATACCATGGGTTATGTGTTGTGTCGTGTGTGTGTTTTTTTACAAAGGGTTGTGTAATGTAGCATGGGTTTTGATGATTTTGCAAGCTTTTGTACCATTGCGCGTTATTTGTGCACTGTAAAGAATGGTTCAAAAATAATTTGAACAAAATTTTAGAAAAAATGAACAATTTTCATATTTGTGCATTTTTTGAATTTGTGAGCAGAATTTAAATACAAGATTTGTTTTGAAATTCGAAATATTTTTTAATAAATACAGTTTTTTAACAATTGTAGAACAAAAGAACAATTTTTGGAAGAGCGAATTTTTTTAAGTTCCAAATATTTTTGGAAACAAATTTTTTCAAAATTTTCTTGTACAATTTTAATAATAAACAATTTTTAAAGCAAGAAGATTTTTAAAATATACAAAAAACCAAAAACAAACGAGTCTAACAAAGAAAAACAGGAGAAAAATGGTTCACGAACCTTCTACAAGGTTCCCAAAACTGGGGCTGAAGGTTACCAAATCAGAACCAGAGCGCGTTGCCGCGGGATTTTTATATGGATGAAATTATATAAACTGAAAGCTATTATTTTTGAAAACAATTATATGTGAACAAAAGGTATACATGTACATTGGACTATTGGAGATGGAGCAATTAAATTGGGATATGCATGTGCTACAAAATAGTTTTAAGACTAGTCATAGTGGGGGTAACTTAGCTAGTAACATAACGCATCCCAAAACAAGTTTGCTTATGTGGCACCTAATTAATGAGGAGAGAGGTGTTTGGAGTAACATATTATGGGGGTGTTTGTTTTCAGTGACTTTTTTGTGTACGGATTAGAAAAAGCCCCTTTTAGAGACTTTTTTACCAAACGGGAGAGACTTTTTAGGGATTAAACTAGGCATTTGGGACTTTTTGGGACTTTCCCAACAATGACCCTCCATGCACCCATTGGCCCGCCACCCCATGGTGTTGTTTGATTATTATTTTTCTATATACTAAGGGTAACATGGTCATTTAATAACCTCTAGAAACGGATTAGAGACTTTTTAGTCTTTGAAAACAAACAGGGAGGGACTTTTTAGAAACTACAGACTTTTTAGTTGGGACTAGAAAAAGTCCTAGGACTAAAGAACCAAACACCACATATGTTACCATCACATAGCGCTTCCCAAAAAATGTTGAGTCTATGAGCTAATAAATAGAGCAATCTATGACACTACTATTATGTTACTTTGCACTATGGAGATAGTAACTTAGGGGGTGTTTGTTTACAGGGACTTTTTTGTGTAGGTACTAGAAAAAGTCCCTCTTAGAGACTTTTTTACCAAACGGGAGTGACTTTTTAGGGACTAAACTAGACATTTGGGACTAAATGAAGAAGATTCTCAAGGAGAGTCTTTTTTGGAACTTTTTGGGACTTTTCTAACAACGTTCCTCCATGCATTTAATGGCCCGCCACCCCATGGTGTTGTTTGATTGTTATTTTTCTATATACTAGGGGCAATATGGTCATTTAATAACCTCTAAGAAAGGACTAGGGACTTTTTAGTCTCTGCAAACAAATAGAGATGGACTTTTTAGGGACTAGAGACTTTTTAGTTGGGACTAAAAAAAGTCTTAGGACTTATAAACCAAACAGGGCCTTAGACTAGTGTCATATGCATGACACTAGTCTAAGTTACTCCTCACTATGACCATCCTAATGAATGATGACGTGACGCATTTAATAATATGGAGAACTGCATAGATCAACTATTTATGTATTATAGATTGGCCGGCCCAACCAATCGCTAGCTTCAGCGTGTATGCGCGAATGAATGATCGACACTTTGAGACTTAATGCATCAAATAGAGAATTCCCGGGAACGACTAACTGACACGTACCCCATCAAGGGAAGACCCAACAGGCAGACCGGCCCCCGTGCGCCATGTTGTGCGTCCCAGCACCGCCATGTGAAACATGATGGACGCTCTTCGCGGGAGCATAATTGTTTTTCACATGTTTTTTATTATTTAGTTCTTTATTCTTTTTTGGTTTCATGATTTTGTTTGTTTTTTCTAGGTTTCATGTTTTTTTATATTTTTTCTTTCCTCGCGTAATGTACATCCTGTAAAAAAATAGTTGTGCTTTCCACAACTGTTTTTTTTAAAAGCGAAAAGTGTAGCTATGTTTCTCGCAAAGCAGAAAAGTATAATTGTGTTCTCGCGTGAAGCATAACTTTGCTTCCTCGAAAAGTGAAAAAGGACAGGTTTGCTTACCAAAAAAAGTTGAAAAGCCCAGATATGCTTCTGGTCTTTTTCTTTTTTCTTTTTTTGGCTTCCAAATTTTTATGTTTTCTATATTTTCGTGTTTTCTTATTTTATATTCCTGTTTTCTGTGGAAAAGGAAAGTTGCCCAACCATGTTAATATGAAATCTAATTTCAAAAATCTCGACACGAGAAACACACCAGTGAAAATAGTTTGTGATTTGGACACGTGTTCCAAGAGATAAAATGTTATTAAAAAAGAATGAAAGAAAAAAGCACAAAATTTTTGGGTTGCGACAAGTGTCACACATGCAGTGCACCATTTGTTGCTACAAGAGGAGATGAAAGTGACATTAGAAGGGGTACCTTCTAACTAGTGATTTGGAGACCCCGCAAAAAAAAAACTAGTGATTTGGAGAATTTCCCCACGTAAGCGCGTGTAGCACGAATAGGCCCTATAATGCTTGTATCAGCTACTGGGCCATGGCCCAGTGCTCGTTTGCACGCCTACTGCAACAGTTGCACGCCCGCCTCGCTCATCGGCTTTTTTCATTTGTTCACTCTTTTTTTCTCTATTTTCTTCTGATGTTGCGTTGTTCACAAGTTTTTAAATAAATAAAGGTTCATTGATTTAAGAAAGTGAAGAATTCGGAGAAATAAATCATAAATTTAGAAGAGAAAGAACACAAATTAGAAAAAGCATTCTGAAACAAAAAAATCATGAATTAAAAAATGTTTATGGTTTCAAAAAGTATTAGTAAACTTGAACAATTCAAGAATTAAAAAATGTTTGTGAATTTCAAAAATATTTAGGAATGAAAAATATTCATGAATTCAAAAAATATTTGCGAACTTGAAAACCATTCATGAATTTTAAATTAAAAAGGGTAAAAATAGAAATAAAAAAAGAAAAATAAGCAAGAAAAAGGAAAAGATCTGGGAACAAAGCAAAGAATAGGAAAAGCCTTCAAAAACTATTTTCTTTAGGAATACATGCAAATCTTTATTGATCAACTAAAATGTTCGTGGGGATACAGATTGGGTCATGAGAAATTCCCCTAGCAAAAATTTCTTTAATAATGAGGCCATGACGACACCCAGTTCCATATTTAATGTCCCCACAATTGTTTTGAAGTCACATAGTACTAAACATGTTTATAGAGAGGTTTGAGCTTCGCGACATGCCGGCATGCGAGTGCCTCCAGGGTTGTTGGATCGTTGAACCCTGAAAACAACATTACCAAAAGAGCCAAGGAAAATTCCATTATGATCTCGACAAACATCAGCAGTGACACCGATGTTCCCGTTGCTAGAGATAACGCCATCCACGTGAATCTTCAGTGCCCTGCCAGAGGATTTTCCAGGATGGCGAGTAATAAAATGCACATGCAAAAACACTTCAAACCATACTCTTTGTACCAATTTGAGACTGTCCAACTCAGCGATATATCTGTTCATAAAGAGGTGCACCAACAGGGGGATTTGAAAGATACCTTCGTGGAGCGCCTTTCTTCTTGCCGATTAGACCACCCATGGTGCCTCGGTGAGATTTTTGAAAACCACATGCGATAATGTGTTGATCATAATGAATATCCTATGTTTAGCAGAGGGTTCCATCGTCGCCGCTAGGTACTCACCCAGATTTTCATCAAGACCAGGCGCACCTAGACTCATGCTTCACGAGTCGATTGGAAGCTAAAGAAAACCGGTCAAGGATAGGTGCATCCAAATTCCCAACTAGGTTCAAGGAGACTATAAAGTTCAAAAGAAAAACTTCTAGGAGACTAGGCTTCAGTGAAGAGTTGAGTACCGCGCTAGGCTGACCACAAGAACAAAAATGATGATGCATGTCTACTCCGGCTTTAAAGTCGACAGCCTCCTCCTCCACAAATCCTACTCGCATAATCCTCATCCTCTCCCAAATATCCACCAGCTGCCGCACACCATCACAACTCCAGCCGCGACAATGGACAAGAAATCCGACACCGAGAAGTGGTCGTCGACGTGTGACTCTGGATCGGTGCAGCTCCCTAAACCATGTGTCTCTCTTGGTGTCGGTTCCCTATAGGCGGATTGCGTGCCACTCTCAGAAGAGAAGGTGCAGACGTTTGACAAGGAGCAAGCAGGTGTGGAGGTCGTCTTTATCACCGAGAAGGAGGCGAATGATCGTCGTTATGCCCTAGAGGCCGCGCAAGAGGATCCTGGCTTCGATGAGTACCCGGATTGGAATCTCAAAATACACTCAAGTGTGTGGGATATCTAGCATGGCCATGTGTTGATCCCGTGTGAGAAGGAGGAGATATCTAGATCACGCAGCTCATATCGATGACCACTTGCCTTAGGTCAGACGACAATTCGGACGACTACAAAGGGGCTGGTGGCCTCGGTTACCACCCAGTTTTAGTTAGGAGAATTATGCTATTGTAGCATAATTATACTAATAACAAGATATTCACCTTTCTTTGTTGTCGGTACGGTGTCAGTCTCCGTCTCCTCATCTCTTCTCGAGAAAAAAGTAAACGATTTCTTCTGGTTGAGCGGCCACATTTTTGGCCGGTAGCATGCAGGCATTATGTGCGGTGGGGCCATGCACCGCTTTCCCCCTATTCCTTATCTCTTTCACGCGCAGTGTTGCTGTCGTCCACTCACCCTCCCCCTTTGTTACTCTCTCACCAAGTAACTCACCTCTCTCCTTTGATGTCTCGATCTGCCCCGCCTAGCAACTCATCGGCGATGGACGCCACCACCATCCCGTGTATTACCGTGTGCTACAGGTCCGCCCTTTGTTGGCAGATGAGGTCATTGGTGTAGGGATGATAGCGATCGTGTGCTGCGCCTCGATGCACACTACATGGAGAGTTGCAGCAATGGCACATGAGGACGCTGCGAACCGAACGGGTTTGGCATCGGTAGGCACATAGCCGCCTCACCACGGTGACGGCCTGGCCATGCGCCACCCACCTACACACCATCATCGTCCTCTATTGCGGTCGTCGTGCACTCCAACTGGGTTGTGATAAGATGGACGACCGGTCTGGAGGAGAGATGCGATCGCAACAAGGCATGTTGCAACCAGCCAAGGGGGAGCTAGAACCGTCGGTGCGACATGGTGCAACCAGGGACTAGAAGAGCTGAGACGGAGCGCACGACGTGCGATGAAGTGACTGAGAATGATGGAAGCACCCAACCATATTCGTTGGAACTGGCGAACTGAGGTGCTGCAACCATGGCCTGACCGACAACGAAGCGAAAGGCCGCCGACGAGCTGATGCGTCTTTGCTAGAAATGGCCAACCATTTTGGCGGGAACCGTCGGTGCGGCCTGTTGCAACTAGTGACAAGAAGAGCTGCGATGGGGCACGTGGTATGCGACGACGCGTCCGAGAAAGTTGGAACCAAGCAAGAGGCGGCCATTTTACTGGAACCAACAGACTGAGGTGCTGCAACCGTGGCCTAACTGATGACAAAGCAGAATGCTACCGATGCGTTGTTCCGTCATTGCTGAAACCGAGTTGTTGTGTCGTTGCTGAAACCGACGATCGTCATTGCTAGAACTGGTTGATAGAAATGCTGCAACCAGCTATCGCAACGGTGGCGAGTCGATGATGCTGCTCAACTGGGAGTTGTGACTGTCGTGGGAACGAGTCTGGCAGTAGAAGTAGGGGGTACCTAGGAGAGCGCAGTGTCCTAGCTACGGTGAGGTTGTACGCATAGATTTATGAGTTTAGGCCCCTCTCAGAGGACGTAACAACCCTACGTCTCGGTGCCGCGGGGGCTCTGTCGATCGGAATGTAGAATAGTTACAGGGGGTGCGAACCCTTCTGCCAGAGGGGAGGGGTGGCTTATATAGAGTGCGCCGGCCCCTCGCAGCCCTCAGTTACACAGTGGTTCAATGAGAGTTAAGTCTTGAGTGTTACTGGTAACGCCCGTATTAAATGGTCTTTATGACGACGGAGTGAATGCCTGACCGTTGCCATCCTGGGGCAACTTTAGGCATTCTGTACTCCGAGTGGATTCTCGTATGGTCGAGAGAAGAAATCATGATTGAGTGGAATTGGGATATCCGAGTGGAATCTTCTGTCGAGTGGATTGCACTTCATGGGGATTTCAGTCGGTATCTTATGTTGAACCTTACAGGCCTTGGAATCTTGTGTAGTGTCCTTGGGTAGGGTGTCTAGGTCAGGCCTAGGACCCTACCCTAGGTACATGTCATCGTCATTAGCCCCCGAATGGATTTAGGACCGAGTGTAGAAGGGTTGAAGTTGATTTTGACCCGATTTAGTGTCTAGGAGACATTTCCTCAGGGGCCTGAAAGCATGCTGGTATTTTCACCCTTCGCTAGTTGCCTTGATCAATTCTGGCTTCTGGAATTTTCGAGTGAATTATGTTGTATGTCTTTGAGTAGATTGGATTTGGATATCTCCTGTGTGATCGATTGCTCTGCGGTTCCCGGATCTCGCGGGATTTGAAATTTGGGGAAGCGCGCAGGACGGGATGTGGAGCATGTAGATAGGGACTCCTCGATCCTCGCGCCACCTTTTCACCACGTATCGGGCCAACGTGTGTTACGGGATGCGCCAGGATTGCATGGGCCCACGGGTTAGTCACTCGGAAGTGTGGCCATAAAAGGCACTGTTGTTGATGCGTGGTATTGTGCTCTCCCTTCGCCCCTTTCCTCTCTGTTTCTTCGCCTCGTCTTCCCTAGCGCCACACTCCTCCGCCCATTCCTCTCGAGCTCTGCAGCTATCGTGAAGGACAAGACCGTGGCTGTGGAGCGCATGGAGAAGGCAATGGCGAAAGGCAAGAAGGCAGCCAAGGGGTCGACATCGCGGTCCGGTCTGCCGCCTGGATGGATCCAGGGGGACTGGATCCGCTCTTCCGTCATGATGGAGGACACGGAGAATCTTGTGGCCGACGGCCTGATTGCCGAGGGTTCTTGGAGGTTGTTGGAGGGGGAGATCGAGCCCGAGCCGCGCGATGGCGAGCGCGTTCTCCTCATGATGCATGTTGACCGAGGTTTCTCTCTGCCCCCTCATCCGTTTTCTGAGGCTTCATGGACTTCTTTGGTCCTCAGATCCACCATTTTCCTCCCATCACCATCTCTTGTCTTGCTGCCTTCATTTCAATGTGCGAAAACTTCCTGGGGTGTCACCCACACTAGGGTTTGTTTAAGCACATCTTCACTTGCCGATCTCAGTCGGTGAAGAAAGCTCATCCGACTAATGAGAGGACGCACGTGATCCAGATGTGCGTGTGTGTGGGGGGGCTAGGGATCTAGATGAGAGGTTGGAGCACCTTTCCTCCTATGACCTTTCCTGAATCCGTTAGAGGGTGGCAGTCGACTTGGTTTTACTACAAAGATATCCCGACTCCTGGTTAGCCGACTGGCCTTCCCCCTTTCTCTTTGGAGAGACTCCACAACCCTCGTTCATTGACCGTATCTACGGAAGAGAAGGGTGAGTTCGCAATTTTGGTCGACGTGGTTGTTGCGCTGGTCCAGGGCAGTGTGATAGGCATGGATCTATTGGAGGTGTTCCTCAGTCGACGCATCCAACCCTTGCAAGCTCGTGACCACCCCATGTGGATGTATTCGGGCCCAGAATACACCGCTCGGACCCACCCGGAGGAGGTCAGCGAGGAGATGGTGGCACAGTGGCTTCGGAGCATCACTGGCAACAAGGACAACCCCCGTGGAGCCAAGAGGATCTTGCCATTCGACGCCTAGAACGAGAGGTCAGGCGTGTTTTGTTGAGTGTTTATGTCTTGTTTAATATGTAGTTATTCTGGAATCCGACTAATACTTGTAACCTGTGTCTTGTAGGTTTTCACCAACATGTACTCTATGCCGAACGGAGAGCAACACCTTGGAGGAGTAGAGAGTGAAGGCGGGAGTGTCGATATTTACTATGCATATGACAGTGAGGATATCAGCGAAGACTCTGATAGCAACGAGGAGGTCGAGTCGCCGCCATGCTCCGAGTGATGTTCCAAGCAAGCACAAGACCCTGCATGCGGCCATGGCAAGGCAGTGGCGGCGAGTGCGAGGATTTCGAAGCGCACTCAAATGTTGACCCTAGAGCCGACTGAGAAACCACGAAGCAGGCCAAGGTCGCCCTGCCCAAGCCTCAGAAGGCTCTGCCGAGGATCAAGGTGGTCGTTCCCGTTGCATTGGTGTAAGTGCTCCATTTCCTTGTCCTTCATTGTCGTTGTGGATTTCTTTATTTGTTTGACCGAGTGAGATTGTGGACTTCTAGGGCTGCCACTTCTGCAACGTCACCCATGGAGATCGACGAGGAGCAGGCAGAAGCGGAGACCGCGAAGGCGGCCACCTCGCAGGCAGGTATGACATTGTAGACATGTTTATGCTTTGTCAACAGTTTTGATGGTTGACTGGAATCTTACCGTCGAGTGATTTCAGTGCCAACAGATGTTATCCAACTCCCAGATGATGATGAATATGAACCTCCAAAGAGTGTAGGAAGAAGGGGCAGGGCCTTGACCAAGAGAGTGCCTTCCAGCCGGGCGTCTTGCCCGCCGACTGAACCCGTTGTTTAAGAAATCGGTGACTCGTCTCGAGCTGCGGTTTCTTTTGTTGTCCCTCTATCGACTACCCAGCCTCCGATGTTGACCGCTAAGACTTTTGGTCCGACTGGACAACCTCAAACTGTGATCCCTCCAGTTGCAGCACCAACCCGGGCGTTGACTCAGTTCCCTCTGCATCATGTCCCGGAGGACCACACAGGAGCCGCCAAGGAAGCGATGATTCAAGCTGGTCTGATGATGGACCGACTGAAGGTGGTGTATGAGACCAGCAAGGCTGCCTACGATGTCAGTTCCGCTCTCCAGACCAATCATCGAGTAAGTACGATTGTAAGTTGATTTCCGATTGGCTTTTCTTTGGTTTGAACCTTGCTCTGCTAGGACATGGTACCTGAAAACTGTTGCTTTATTATTCGTAAGATGTTTGTCGATGAGCGTTTTGGAACCTTTAATGTGCATCTATCATGGGTCTGTGCCTTGCATCTGTACACCCACTGGGTGTTTCCTTTTTCTGTTTAGTTCTTCCACTCGAATCAGTCAGGTCGTGTCGAGTGGGTTCTTGGTCCAGTGGGGGCACGCTGAGTGCACCCACTGGGTGTAGTCCCCGAGACCGCCATCGAATGTTTGATTCGGCATGGGTCTTTAGAATATGCTTGTTTGTAGCTCTTCGCTTGGGTCGATCGGACCGTGCCGAGTGGGTAACTGATCCAATGGGGGCACGCTGAGTGCACCCACTGGGTGTAGTCCCCGAGACCGCTGTCGACTGCGGGCAGTCGGCGGGGGTCTGAGAACCAAGGGTTTTTTCTCTGTCCACTCGGGCCGGGCAGGTTGTACCAAGTGGAAAACTGAACTAGTGGGGGCACGCTGAGTGCACCCACTGGGTGTAGTCCCCGAGACCGTCGTCAAATGTTTGATTCGGTGGTGGTCTTAGACCTCTTTTAATGTAGCAATCTGAACTTGCTCTTCTTCACTCAGAAGTAAAGGATCCTTGTTTTGTCGAATGAATGGTCTCTTTTTTGATCGTAGAGATCTTGTGAGCTTGGGACCTAGTATGCTACCCTAGAGAAGGAGAATATTCAACTCATGCTTGACCTGGAGCTTGCCAGGAAGAATCTAAAGGATGCTCAAGATGAAGTGGCGACCATGGGAGGTAACAGCCTACTGACTATATGCTTTGACATTTCTTCTTTTCCTCTTTTTAACTGAGTGACTCCACTCGAACAGATGTGCGTAGTGAAAACCATCAACTCCAAGCACGACTGAAGAATGTTATTTCTTTAGACACCATGAAGCAGGCACTGGAGAAGGACACTGATCCTGCGGGGGCGCAGAAGGTGGCGTGTGAGAAGACTGAACTAGCTGAGAGAAAGTTAGCTTCAATCGGCAAACTGGAGGAGGAGAATGCCAATTTGAAGACTGTTGTCGACGAGGCAAAGAAAGAAGTTGCACAGCTGAAGGAAGAGAAGGTGGCCCTGACTAACAAGGTGTATGAGCTCACTCAGAAGAGAGACGAGCTGGAGGTTTACTTGGGAGGTCTTGCCAAGAAATTGTACGTCATGCTTGAAGGTACCTTTCTTCATCCGAGTGAATCTAGAAAGCTTTTATATAATCCTATTCTCGACTCATTTTTCACCCTCGTGCAGAGTTATGTCAGGACTTTGAGCAGGAGATTGAGCGGACCGAACTAGGCCTGGACCCCACAAAGTCACTCGTCAAAGATGAAGCCGCAATGAATGTGATGTGACTTGAAGCTCGTCTTGATAGCGTCTTGGGGTACATTGCCCGACTGAAGGTTGCATTGTCCGAGATAGACCAACAGCTGTGGCCAGAAGACAAACTTCAAAATGACCTTGAGTCGCTGATGGTTCGGCTCAATGAAATCCCTAGCCGAGTGCAGGCGTGGAAGAAATCAGCTGCTCTTTGTGGAGCCGACGTGGCTCTTTAACTCCTTAGAGTCCATTGCAGGGATGCCAAGGAGGAAAAACTGAAGGCTCTCCAAGTGGCAAACACGAAGAAACTCCAGTTCCAATCTTTCATGGAGACCTTCATAGAAGCAACCACTCGTATAGCTGACGGCATTGACTTGGACACCTTCGTCGAGCCAACGAGTCCTCCTCCCACCGAGTGAACAAACTTTAAGGGTCCGTATTTATTTGCCTCGGAATGCCGAGTTATTGTGTAATAGTTAAACTCTTTCGGGCCTAGCACCCGAGCACTTTTGCTTGCGGTTCTAACCGTGAAACTTGTCAGATTTATCCGAACTTGGTCGTTTTATCCGAATGTTGTTTTCTCGCTTCCAATGTGCTTAGATTTTTTGACTTAGGCGAAGCTGGTTAGTGACTAAGCCTTCGAGTGGGAGGATTTATCTCCACTCGAAGTAGTTTTTTACATAGGCGAGTACGGGATTGCGGCTAAGTCCCCGAGTGGGAGGATTGCTCTCCACTCGGAGTAGTTTTTAACTTAGGCGAGTACGGGGTCGTAGCTAAGCCCCCGAGTGGGAGGATCGCTCTCCACTTGGAGTAGTTTTTTACTTAGGCGAGTACGGGATCGTGGCTAAGTCCCCGAGTGGGAGGATTGCTCTCCACTCAGAGTAGTTCTTAACTTAGGCGACTACGGGGTCGCAGCTAAGCCCCCGAGTGGGAGGATTTCTCTCCACTCGGAGTAGTTTTTAACTTAGGCGAGTACGAGGTCGCAGCTAAGCCCCCGAGTGGGAGGATTTCTCTCCACTCGGAGTAGTTTTTAACTTAGGCGAGTATGGGGTCGCAGCTAAGCCCCCGAGTGGGAGGATTGCTCTCCACTCAGAGTAGTTTTTAACTTAGGAAAGTACGGGGTCGCAGCTAAGCCCCTGAGTGGGAGGATCGCTCTCCACTCGGAGTAGTTTTAAACTTAGGTAAGTACAGGGTCACAGCTAAGCTCTTGAGTGGGAGGATCACTCTCCACTCAGAGTAATTTTGTAACTTAGGCGAATACAGGATCGCAGCTAAGCCCCCGAGTGGGAGGATATCTCTCTACTCGGAGTAGTTTTGAAACTTAGGCGAAACAGGTTCGTAGCTAAGCCCCCGAGTGGGAGGATTGCTCTCCACTCGGAGTAGTTTTTAACTTAGGCGAGTAGGGGGTAGCAGCTAAGCCCCCAAGTGGGAGGATCGCTCTCCACTCGGAGTAATTTTGTAACTTAGGAAAATACGGGATCGCGGCTAAGCCCCTGAGTGGAAGGATTGCTCTCTGATACGTCTCCAACGTATCTATATTTTTTGATTGTTCCATGCTGTTATATTATCATTCTTGGATGTTTTATAATCATTTTATAGTCATTTTATATCATTTTTGGTACTAACCTATTGATATAGTGCCAAGTGCCAGTTGATGTTTTTGCATGTTTCTTACATCGCAAGTAATCAACATCACACAGAGTCAAAACGCAGCGAAACTTTTTGTGGATTTTTTTGGACCAGAATACATCCAATGGGCCGGAGAAGCACCTGGGGGTTGCTCCGAGGGGAGCACAACCCACCAGGCGCGCCCTGGTGGGTTGTGCCCACCTCGGGTGCCTCCTGAACCGACTCTTTGCTCTATAAATACCCCAATATTCCAAAAACCCTAGGGGAGTCGACGAAAATCAATTCCAGCCGCCGCAGAGTCCAAAACCACCAGATCCAATCTAGACACCATCACGGAGGGGTTCATCATGTCCATTGGTGCCTCTCCGATGATGCGTGAGTAGTTCTTTATAGACCTTCGGGTCCGTAGTTAGTAGCTAGATGGCTTCCTCTCTCTCTCCCTCTCTTGATTCTCAATACAATGGTCTCTTGGAGATCCATATGATGTAACTCTTTTGCGGTGTGTTTGTTGGGATCCGATGAACTTTGAGTTTATGATCAAATCTATCTTTTTATATCCATGAAAGTATTTGAGTTTCTTTGATCTCTTTTATGCATGATTGCTTATAGCCTCGTATTTCTTCTCCTATATTTTGGTTTTGTTTGGCCAACTTGATCTATTTATCTTGCAATGGGAAGAGATGCTTTGTAGTGGGTTTGATCTTACGGTGCTTGATCCCAGTGACAGAAGGGGAACCAACACGTATGTATTGTTGGTACTAAGGGTAAAACGATGGGGTCTGTCTCTACATAGATAGATCTTGTCTACATCATGTCATCGTTCTTATTGCATTACTCCGTTTCTCCATAAACTTAATACACTAGATGCATGCTGGTTATCAGTCGATGTGTGGAGTAATAGTAGTAGATGCAAGTAGGAGTCGGTCTACTAATCTTGGACATGATGCCTATATAATGATCATTGCCTGGATATCATCATGATTATTTGAAGTTCTATGAATTGTCCAACAGTAATTCATTTACCCCCCCCCCCCCATTTGCTATTTTTCTTGAGAGAAGCCACTAGTGAAACCTACGACCCCCGGGTCTCTTCCTTAATGTATTTGCCTTTGCAATCTAATTTATTTGCCTTTTATTTTCAGATATATTAAACCAAAAATACAAAAATACCTTGCTGCAATTTATTTTATCTCAGATCTATTTATCCTATCTATCATATTTTTATCACGTTCATTTGCCAATTTTTGGTGCCGTTACCCAAAAGGGATTGACAACCCCTTTAACACGTCGGGTTGCGAGTATTTGTTATTTGTGTGCAGGTGTTGTTTATGTAGTGTTGCTTGGTTCTCCTACTGGTTCGATAACCTTGGTCTCATCACTGAGGGAAATACCTACCATTGTTGTGCTGCATCATCCCTTCCTCTTTGGGGAAATACCGGCGTAGTCCTAGCAGACATCACTCTCCACTCAGAGTAGTTTTGAAACTTAGGCGAAACAGGTTCGCGGCTAAGCCCCCGAGTGGGAGGATTTCTCTCCACTTGGAGTATTTTGAAACTTAGGCGAAACAGGTTCACGGCTAAGCCCCCGAGTGGGAGGATTTCTCTCCACTCGGAGTAGTTTTAAAACATAGGCGAAACAGGTTCCCAGCTAAGCCCGAGTGGGAGGGTTGCTCTCCACTCGGAGTAGTTTTGAAACTTAGGCGAAACAGGTTCGCGGCTAAGCCACCCACTGGGGGATTTGAACATATGTTTATGCGAAAACAATCATTAAGAGACTGCAAGAATCATGTCTTGATAAACAATCTGAAGGTATTTGTCGGATTTCGGGTTCCGGCAGACCCTTAAGGTTCGAACACTGGGGTGCGCGCGGAAATCACGTCCTCAACCTCCCCGCCTCACAAAGATCTAAACTACTAAAAGAATCACACAAGAGACGCAAGATTTATACTGGTTCGGGCCACCATTGTGGTGTAATACCCTACTCCAGTGTGTGGTGGATGGATTGCCTCTTGGGGCTGATGATGATGAACACTACAAGGAAGAACTGCCTCACGAGGGTCTGTTCTTGGCTGGGGCGACGAACTACTGGGCGGAGTTCAGTCGCCCTCTCTCTCTCTCTCCCTCTGTCTCTCTCTTTGCTTTACTCTCTAAAAACCCCAACCCTTTGCTATGTGGGCGGCTAGTCCTATTTATAGAGGCCCTAGTCCTCTTCCCAAATATTGAGCGGGAAGGGATCCAACAATGGCGGGCTAATTTGAAGGGGGACAGCGAGTACATCTATCCTGACTAAAGGTGGTCTTCGCCTGCGCAAAGCTCTGGTGATGACGCCGTCTTGGGCTCCATGGTGACCTCTATCTCATAGTCCTCCTGGTCTTGGTCTCATTGCACCGAAACGGCAACCTTTGCCTGATGCCTCGGTACTCCGCGGATACGCTTGCCCCCTTTGCACCAAAGAGGAAAGAAGGACGCTGCGCGCGCTGGCACCCGCCTGGTGCCCTGAGTCGTCATGGCTTGCGTCATGGGCACCTCGCGAGGTACCCTGCCTTGAACTCTCCGCCTCCTCGCGAGCCAGCCTGACGAGGCTATGCCTGAGGATGCGCCGTGTCATCCGCCTCGCGAGGCTTGGCCCCTCGCGAGGGTCTTGAGTCTCGTGTTGATGAAGGTGGGCCGTGCTGGGCCCCCACTTGAGCCACGCCGCAGGCAGGCAAGTACGGGGACCCCCGTTCCCAGAACGCCGACAGTATTCTTATTACAACTCGATGATGCGAGTGTTAAGTATAAAATTGGCGGAGCAGATCCGCATTCCAGGCACGTGGCTCATCAATCTTCTTTGCAAAGTTGTAGAGGTGATAAGCTCCATTGTTCAGCACCTTGGTGATGAGGAAGGGGCCTTCCCACACGGGGGCAAGCTTGTGTGGCCGTTGTTGATCCACTCGGAGCACAAGGTCTCCTTATTGAAATGTTCGGCCTTTGATGTTCCTAGCATGGAACCGACGAATACTTGCTGATAAAGAGTCGACCAAATCAAAGCTATTTCTCGCTCTTCTTCCAGAAGGTCTACTGCATCTTGATGAGCTTGCTCTGCCTCAGACTCTGAATAAAGTTTCACTCGAGGCGCATTGTGATATAGATCACTCGGTAACACAGCTTCAACCCCATATACCATGAAGAAGGGGGTTCGGTTGGTGGATCGGTTATGAGTTGTCCTCAATCCCCATAAGATAGACGGTAGCTCAGTCACCCAAGCCCCGGCCGCATGTTCAAGGTCGCCCATGAGCCGGGGTTTTGGCCCTTGGAGGATTAGGCCATTTGCTCTCTTGGCTTGCCCATTGGACTGCGGGTGTGCAATGGATGCATAGTCCACCTGAGTGCCCTAAGAAGCGCAGAACTCTATGAAATCTTCAGAGTCAAAATTTGAGCCATTGTCTGTGATGATGCTATGTGCAACTCCATATTGGAATATCAACTCCTTTATGAAACTAATGGTTGTGCTTGAATCTAAGTTCTTGATAGGCTTTGCCTCAATCCATTTGGTGAACTTGTCGACTGCTAAGAGCAGATGAGTGAAGCCACTCCTGCCAGTCCTGAGAGGCCCAACCATATCCAAACCCCACATGGCAAAGGGCCAGACGAGTGGAATGGTTTTCAAGGTAGATGCGGGCTTGTGTGGGACTTTTTTGCATAGAACTGACAACCCTCGCACTTTTCAACTATTTCCTTTGCTGCTTCATTGGCCCGTGGCCAGTAGAATCCTGCTCCACGATGGTCTGAGAGGACGCATGGTGACCACAGGTCCCCAAGTGAATTTCATTAAAGATCAGTCGACCCTCTTCTGGAGAGATACATCACTGAGCCACGCCAGTAACACTCGTCCACCTATTACTCTGAAGGCTTTGGACTTGCGGACGATCTGACGTGCTTCAACTTCATCCACTGGAAGCTCGTGCCTAAGCAGATATGCAATATATAGCACTGTTCAGTCGGGGGTGATTACCAAAATCTCCATAATTAGGTCGACAACTGCTGGCACCTCGACTTTAGTCGAATTGGTAGAACTTATTGTTTGGGGAGGTTCCTCAGTAAAGGGATCTTCTTATACACACGGGGTATGGAGATGCTCCAAGAACACATTACTGGGTATAGGCTTCCGAGTGGAACCTATTTTTGCCAGGTCATCAGCCGCTTGATTCTTGAGTCAGGGAACGTGGTGGAGCTCCAACCCTTCAAACTTCTTTTCCAACTTCCTCACCGCATTGCAGTATCCGGTCATGGTAGGGCTCCTAACATCCCACTCCTTCATCACATGATTAACCACAAGGTCTGAGTCGTCGTAGACCATCAGGCGATGGACGCCGAGTGAGAAGGCCATACGCAACCCATAGAGAAGTGCTTCGTACTCAGGTTCATTGTTGGAGGAATCAAAGTGAATCTGGAGGACATAACTGAATCAGTCACCTCTTGGGGACACTAGTACCACTCCGGCGCCAGAACCGTCTAACATCTTAGATCCATCAAAGAACATGGTTCAGTGTTCCGAGTGAACTTGAGTCGGTTGTTGTTGCTCAATCCACTCGGCCAAGAAATCTACGATTGCTTGAGACTTGATTGCCTTCTTTGCTTCAAACATGATATCCAGAGGAAGAAGTTCAATTGCCCACTTAGCCACTCAACCGGCCGGATCTCGATTGGTCAAGATTTCAAACAATGGAGTGTCGCTGGTGAGTGAAACCGAGTGGTCTTGGAAGTAATGTGCAACTTTCTTCATAGTGAAATAAATTCCGTAGGCATGATTATGGTAATGTGGATACCTTTGCTTGGACAGAGCCAAGACTTCAGAAATTTAATACACTGGGTGTTGAACTTTATAGGCCTTGCCTTCTTCTTCTCACTCCACTGTGAGCACTGTGCTGACAACTTGACCAGTGGCTGCAATATATAATAGTACAGGCTCTTTGCTGATTGGACCAGCAAGCACCGGCTGGGTGGAAAGCAGGGCTTTGAGCTCTACAAACATTGCTTCGCCTTTAGGAGTCCACTCTAATGTATCCGACTTTTTCATCAGTCGGTAAAGAGGCAATGCCTTTTCTCCGAGACGATAAATGAATCGACTTAATGCCGCCAGACAACCTGTAAGCTTCTGAACGTCGTGCACGCGCACAGGGCATTTCATTCGGAGAGTTGCACCAATCTTTTCAGGATTTGCATCTATCCCTCATTCGGAAGCGAGAAAACCGAGTAAGTTTCCTCCGGGAACTATGAATGTGCACTTGGACGGATTCAGCTTGATGTCATATCTCCTCAGATTGGCAAAAGTTTCAGCGAGGTCAGTCAGAAGGTCGGAACTCTTGCGTGACTTGACCATGATATCATCCATATATGCTTCCACATTTTGATTGATCTGAGTGAGCAGGCACTTCTGGATCATGCGCATGAATGTGGAGCCAGCATTCTTGAGACCAAAAGGCATGGTGACATAGCAAAAATACCCGAACAAGGTGATGAAGCCCGTTTTTATTTCATCGGATCCATACAGTTGGATCTGATGGTAGCTGGAATATGCATCCAGAAAAGACATACACTCACATCCCGCAGTCCAGTCGACTATCTGATCGATGCGGGGGAGCGGAAAATGATCTTTCGGGCAGGCCCGATTGATATGCTTGAAGTCAATACACATACAGAGTGAATTATCCTTCTTGGGGACCTTGACGACATTGGCGAGCCACTCGGAGTGGTATGTCTCGTGGATGAACTCAGCTGCCAGGAGCCGAGCCACCTCCTCGCCAATCGCCTTCCTCTTTTCTGTGGCAGACCGACGAAGATGCTCTTTGACAGGTTTTGCCTTTGAGTCGACTCGTAAACGGTGCTCAGCTAGCCCCCTGGTACACCCGTCATGTCTGATGGTTTCCATGCAAAGATGTCCCAATTCTCACGGAGGAACTAGATGAGCACGGCTTTCTATTTGCTATCAAGTGTCGTTGAGATGTGGGTCAGAGCAACTGAGGGGTCTTCCGGGTGAATGTGGACTGGCTTCGTTTCACCAGCCGACTGAAACACGGATTGTGAAGCAGGCATTTGGCTCGCAACAAATCACTTGGATCGGCATTTTTCTTGTATTCTTCCAGCTCCACCACCGCCATTTGCTCAACAGCAATCTTGGAAACTTTCTGGAGGAACTCCGCTCTCTGCCTATTCCCAATGATAGTAATCACACCTTTGGGTCCGGGCATCTTCAACTTAAGATACACGTAACATGGACGGGCTATGAAACGAGTATATGCGGGCCTGCCCAGAATAGCATGATAGGCACTATGGAAATCCACTACCTCAAACATCAACTTCTCCTTGCGGAAATTCTTTGAATCACCAAAAACCACATCAAGCGCAATCTGCCCGAGTGACTTTGATTTCTTCCCAGGGATGACTCCGTGGACCTACATGTTGCTCTCACTGAGTTGGGACGTCGGAATTCCCATCCCCTGGAGGGTCTCAGCATACAGAATGTTCAGACCACTACCACCATCCATGAGAACTCTAGTCAGTTGGGTGCCCCCAACGACTGGGTCGACCACCAACGCTTGCCTCCCGGGGTAGCTATGTGCACCAGGTGATCTGATTGGTCAAATGTAATGGGAGTTTTCGACCACTTCAGGTACGTCGTAGTTGCCAGAGCAACCATGCTCACTTCTCTGTTTATGACTTTCAGTCGACTTTTGCTCTCAACGTCAGCAAAAATCACCAAGGTAGCATTGACCTTCAGATAACTGTCATCATTTTCCTCATCCTCGTCCTTATCAGAGTCCTTCTCACTGGGCTGACCCTCTTGGAATTTCTAAATCAGGAGTTTGCACTGTTGAGTGGTATGCTTGGGTAGAATCAAGTTACCCTCTTCATCCTTCTTCGTGTGAATGTGACAGGGCAAATCCAGAACGTCCTGGCCGGACTGATCCTTCAATTTTTTTGGGCACCCACGACCCCTTCGGTTTTCCTTTAAACTTCCCTTGTGTATTCACAACTACTACTTTGGCCTGCCCAGTGGCTTCGGCCTTACCTTTCTGTTTCGGACTGCGGTTTCCACCCCCGGTGTCTTGGTTGACCATCTTCCCCTTGCCATTGCAGAGTTGGTCTTCCTCTTCGCCATTAGCGAACCGAGTGGCTATCTCCATCATCTGATTTAGAGTCATGGCCCCGGAGCGACCAAATATCAATGTGAGCTCTCTGTACCGTACGCCCTCCTTGAAAGTTGAAACCACAAGTGCTCCCTGGGTGATTTTGGTAATTACTGTCAACATATCTCTTGTTGGACTAATACTTTTATCTAGTATATTTCAGATGAGTTCAACATTGGAGTGGCTTGGACAAGAGGATGTGGAACCCCTTCAAGATGCTAAGGACAAGGATTGGCAAAAGCCCAAGACTCTTCATTTTCATTTTAGTGATCCAAGATCACATTGAGTCCATAGGAAAGCTAATACTATTAAAAGGGGATGAGGTGTTGCTTAATGGCTTGCTTGCTCAAAATGCTTAGTGATATGCTCCAAAGCCCTCAACCACCTTCTCATTTCCACATATGTCCCAAACCAAAAGTCAAACTCTGCCCCACCAATTTGATCTATCCAGCGCCACCGAGTTCACTTAACATAGCCACTGCCAGAAACCCTAATCAGTTCGATCTCACCGATGGGATCTCAGTCTCACCGAGATGGGATTGCAAACTCTCTGCTGCCTATTGCAATAATTTCAGTCTCACCGAGATACGCAATCGGTCCCATCGAGTTTGCTTGAACAACTCTTTGTTTTTCTTATTACCAAAATCATCCTCACCGAGTTTGTGTAATCGGTGAAACCGGGTTGAGGTTTTACCCTAGCCCTAGCACATCGGTTCCACCGAGTTGATCATATCGGTCCCACCAAAAACTCTAACATTCACATTTTGAACCATATCGGTCTGACCGAGTTTCTCGATTTGGTCTCACCGAGTTTGGTGAATTGTGTGTAACGACTAGTTTTTGTATGGAGGCTATATATACCCATCTACCCATCGTCCATTAGTGGAGAGAGCCATCAGAACATGCCTACACTTCCACCATTCATTTTCTGAGAGAGAACCACCTACTCATGTGTTGAGACCAAGATATTCCAATCCAACCACAATAATCTTGATCTCTAGCCTTCCCAAGTTGCTTTCCACTCAAATCATCTTTCCACCATATCCAATCTGTGAGAGAGAGTTGAGTGTTGGGGAGACTATCATTTGAAGTACAAGAGCAAGGAGTTCATCATCAACACACCATCTATTACCTTTTGGAGAGTGATGTCTCCTAGATTGGTTAGGTGTCACTTGGGATCCTCCGTCAAGATTGTGGAGTTGAATCAAGGAGTTTGTAAGGGCGAGAAGATCGCCTACTTCATGAAGATCTACCCAAGTGAGGCAAGTCCTTAGTGGGTGATGGCCATGGTGGGATAGACAAGGTTGCTTATTCATGGACCCTTCATGGGTGGAGCCCTCCATGTGGACTCGCGCAATCATTATCCGTCATGGGTTGAAGTCTTCATCAACATGGACGTGCGATAGCACCACCTATCAGAACCACGCAAAAAATCTCCGTGACTCCAATTGCGTTTGCACACTCAAATCCCATCCCTTTACTTTCTTGCAACTTGCATGCTTTACTTTCCGCTGCTCATATACTCTTGCCATGCTTGCTTGAAATGTATTGTGAATGTTTAAACTTGTGCTAAAACTCCACTTTAACTTAAAGAAATTAAAACTGCTACTTTTCCTTGTTGAGGGTCTAATCACCCCCTCTAGCCACCTCTTCTCGATCCTACAATTGCTATTAGAGCTTTGGTCTCCATTGCTATGGTTTAATCACCATTGGAGGAAGATGGATGAGTCTATGTTGGGGAGTCTTAAACGTAGAGTGCCTATACTTGATGGAGAGTTCTTTCAGTAGTGGAAAAATGAGATGCTTGAGATTTTCAATGAATATCACTTGAACAAGTACAATACTAGTCCTTGTGCGCCCCTTGTTGACCCTTTGCATCCTACCCTTGATGAGTCTATTGACATGATTCATAACCTTAGAGCTGTCAATCTTATTACTAGAGGTTTGCCTAGAAATTTGTTTAGTTGCTTGCCTGCTCTTGATTGTGCCTACACCATATGGAGATTTCTTGAGGAATGATTTCCAAACTATTCCTTGCAAAACTTAGATGAGATTCTTCATAAGTCTATTGCCTTGAGTAAGATGAATTCCAATGATCCTAAGTTTGGTGATTGTTTATTTGAGCTTAGTAGCCTCATGCGTGCCAAAGGAGATTTTGGAATCATTAGCAATATCATCTCCGAAGCCATTAGAATTCATAAAGAGGAACATTGTGATGATCATTTATCTAATGAATCACTCTCTCTAGGAATTGATCAATCACAAGACGATGTTGAACATGGATACTATGATGAGGATGATGATAGTGACTTTGATCTCGATGAGTATATGAGACATTTTCGTCTTATGGAAAATCTTCGCGGCTACATGGCTGGAGGAAAGGAATGGGTTCTTGATAGTGGATGCACCGACCACATGACCGGAGACAACGATATGTTTCGTGAGCTTGTTGAAAACGACGGCCCTCGAAAGTATATCACTTTTGGTGACAATGCAAAGGGTAAGGTGGTTTGATACGTCTCCAACGTATCTATAATTTTTCATTGTTCCATGTTGTTATATTATCAATCTTGGATGTTTTATAATCATTTTATATCATTTTTTGGTACTAACCTATTGACATAGTGCCAAGTGCGAGTTGCTGTTTTTTCCATGTTTTTTACATCGCAGAAAATCAATATCAAATGGAGTCCAAATTCCACGAAACTTTACGAAGATTTTTTGACCAGAAGGAACATAATGGGCCCTGGCTGCGCCTGGGGGGTGCCCTAAGTGGAGCACAACCCACCAGGGCGCGCCAGGAGGCCCAGGCGCGCCCTGGTGGGTTGTGCCCACCTCGGGTGCCCCCGGACTGCCTCTTTGCTCTATAAATACCCGAATATTCCCAAAACCCTAGGGGAGTCGACGAAATATTGATCCAGCCAACGCAGAGTCCAGAACCACCAAATCCAATCTAGATCACATCTCGGATGGGGTTCACTACCTCCATTGGTGCCTCTCCGATGATGCGTGAGTAGTTCTTTGTAGACCTTCGGGTCCGTAGTTAGTAGCTAGATGGCTTCCTCTCTCTCTCTCTCTTGATTCTCAATACAATGGTCTCTTGGAGATCCATATGATGTAACTCTTTTGCGGTGTGTTTGTTGGGATCCGATGAACTTTGAGTTTATGATCAGATCTATCTTTTCATATCCATGAAAGTATTTGAGTTTCTTTGATCTCTTTTATGCATGATTGCTTATAGCCTCGTATTTCTTCTCTGATATTTGGGTTTTGTTTGGTCAACTTGATCTATTTATCTTGCAATGGGAAGAGGTGCTTTGTAGTGGGTTCGATCTTATGGTGCTTGATCCCAGTGACAGAAGGGGAACCGACACGTATGTATCGTTGCTACTAAGGGTAAAACCATGGGGTCTATCTCTACGTAGATAGATCTTGTCTACATCATGTCATCGTTCTTATTGCATCACTCTGTTTCTCCATGAACTTAATACATTAGATGCATGCTGGATAGCGGTCGATGTGTGGAGTAATAGTAGTAGATGCAGGCAGGAGTCAGTCTACTAATCTTGGACATGATGCCTATGTAATGATCATTGCCTGGATATCATCATGAGTATTTGAAGTTCTATCAATTGCCCAATAATAATTTGTGCAACCACCGTTTGCTATTTTTCTCGAGAGAAGCCACTAGTGAAACCTACGGCCCCTGGGTCTCTTTCTCATATTATTTGCCTTTGCGATCTACTTTTCCTTTGCGTTTATTTTAAGATCTACTAAACCAAAGACCCAAAAATACCTTGCTTCAATTTATTCTTATTTATTTTATTTGGCGTTCGATCTATCAATCTACTATAAATTTACCTCACGTCCGTTTGCCTATCTTGAGGCACCGTACCTCGGAAGGGATTGACAACCCCTTTAACACGTCGGGTTGCGATAAGTTGTTATTTGTGTGCAGGTGTTGTTTATGTTGTGTTGCTTGGTTCTCCTACTGGTTCGATAACCTTCGTTTCACATCTAAGGGAAATACCTACCGCCGCTATGCTGCATCATCCCTTCCTCTTTGGGGAAATACCGACGTAGCTTCAAGCGACATCAAAAGGAATTTCTGGCGCCGTTGCTGGGGAGGATCTTCAACATATATCAGGTTCCTAATTACAAATCTCATCTCCTTGCAATTTCCTTTATTTGCCTTCTGCCTCTCGTTTTCCTCTCCCCCCCCCCCACTTCACAAAAATTTGCCGTTTTATTCGCTCCTCTTTTCCGTTCGCCATTTTCTTGTCGGATCTGTTTTTGTGTGCAATTTTGTTTGCCATTATTATCATCATGGATGGTTCTTCCTCTATTGCGTGCACTCCCAAGAACGAAGTTCTCAAGTTTAAACAAAGGGGAGGAGAAAATTTGAAAGATGGTTGGTATAGAATTTGCAATGCTCATAATAGATCTATCCGAAAGCAATCTACCGCTGTTCTTCTTCGTTATTTTTATTTGGGCGTCACCACTTGGTATAGATTCGTCCTTGATACGATTACCAATGGAAATTTCTTGATGTGTCCCTCTCTTGATGCTTTTAATGCTATGAGAAATTTAGTAGGGTCACCACCTCTTATGATTAATGAAACAACTTCGACTCTTGACCATGTAATGGAAAGATTAGATGCTATTGAAAAGAAAATGCTCATCGAAGATCATATGGAAATTATAGATAAAAAGATGCATAATTTTGCCACCAATATTGGGTCAAAAGCGGGAAATATTTTTAAGTTGTTAAAAGAAAAGGGTATAGTAATCCATGAAAGAATAGAAGAAAGCCAGTCTCGGATCGATAAATTAGAAGAAATCTTTAGTAATCTAAGCATGACTTTCACTTCTGCTAAAACTATCGAAAAATCCCGCGTAAAGATTGGCAAAACTACCAAGAACAAGGGTGCAACCTCTAGTAATAGTAATAAAGAAGATCTTAAGATGATTGGTATTCACCTGGATTTTGTTGAAGTGATAAGAGATCCTTTTTGCAAGAATGAAATCTTTGGATTTATTCCTAGAAGTGTTGTTATTGAAGATCTTTATGCTAAATCTTTGAAGGATTCTAAGTGTTTGATTGAAGAGTTGGACAAAGACGACAAAACTTAGATCCTTGCTTTATGCCTAGCTATGGGCGTAAAACTACATCGCTTGTTCGGAGGCAACCCAATGAATAAAATTTATTTTTGCTTTTTCCTTCTTGTTTTTGAGTGTTAGCACAATTATGCTACTGTTATGATTGTGTTTTTATGTTTTAATTAGTGTTTGTGCCAAGTAAAGCCTTTAGGATATTCTTGGGTGATAGTTGTTTGATCTTGCTGAAAAAACAGAAACTTTTGCACTCACGAAAATAATTCTAATTTTTACCAGGAAGCGATAAAATATCCATTCCACTTGCAGTAGATCAATATACAAATTGCTCACATCTTCCTAAATTTTTCAGAATTTTTGGAGTTACATAAGTATTTGAAATATTGAGATTGCTACAGACTATTCTGTTTTTACAGATTCTGTTTTCTTTGCGTTGTGTGCTTATTTTGATGGCTCTATGGTTTTCTTTGATGAGATTTTGCCATAGAAAAGTTGGGATACAGTAGATATAATGCAAGAACAAAATATGAATTGTTTTGATACAACACTTATAGTAGTGACTTATTATTTTATATTAACGGTTCTCACAAAGGTTTTGTTGAGTTTTGTGTGATTGAAGTTTTCAAGTTTTGGGTTATCTTACGATGGATGAAGGAATAAGGAGTAGAAGAGCCTAAGATTGGAGATGCCTCGGCATCCTAGGCTATTATCCAAAAATGATCAATTAACTAAGCTTGGGGATGCCCCCGAGTGGCATCCCCTCTTTTTTCTAACGACCATCGGTATTTTACTCAAAGCTATATTTTTATGCGTCACATACTATGTGTTTTTCTTGGAGCGTCTTGTATGATATGAGTCTTTGCTTGTTTTATTTTATGTTTTAAGTCTTTATCCCTTGTTGGACAATATTTGGGAGAGCCAAAATTATGTCATGACTTGTTAGAATTGCTCTCTTTGCTTCAGTTAATTTTTTTATGAGCTATGACTTGCTCTAGTGCTTTACTTATATCTTTCTGAGCACGGTGTGCTTAGTACTTTTTGAAGAAATGCTCTCTTGCTTCACTTAGATTTATTTGAGAGTTAGTAAAATTTTCAAGAAATTCTTTCTTGCTTCACTTAAATTAATTTGAGAGAAAGAAATATTATGCTCATGATCTTCACTTATATTTGTTTGAGCTTATGAAAAGCAACAAATGAAAATTAGTCCCAAAGTGATAGATATCCAAGAAGGATGTAATAAAAACTTTCATGAATATCATTGGACAAAATAAACTTGATTCTTAGTAATAGTTTTGAGATATGACAATGTGATATGTGAGTCATCTTGATGAGTAATTATGCTTTAGTAAGAATAATGGTGTTAAGGTTTGTGATTCCCTATGCAGGCACGAAAGTCAATAGTCATGCAATGAAATTATATCCTACTTGTGGTGCATTATTCGGTGTTAGTTATGCTTAATGCTCGCTTATGAGATTATCCGTTTCTTGGTTGGTCGCTTCTCAATCTTTTGCTAGCCTTCATTTTGAACTAAGTATGATCTGTACTTGTGCATCCAAAATCCTTTAACCCAGTTTTGCCACATAAGTCCACTATATCTACCTATATGCGGTATTCTTTTGCCGTTCTAAGCCAATTTGCATGTGCCATCTCTAATTTTTTAAATAAACTTCTCTTTCGTGTGTTCGTTTCGCTTGCGGAGCGGTGAGGGGTGGCTAATATTTTCCATGCTAGATGTGTTATTCTCACAATGAGTGTTTATTCACTTGTCATTGCACGAGAGTAAGGCAAAGGTATTAGGGATGCCCAGTCCCGAAATGAAAAAAATGAATTTACTTTATGTTGTCAAATAATAAATTCCTTGGAAAGTGTTAGTATGGAGGGCAACCGTGGTTATGGCTAGCCATGGAAAGTGAAAGTATGGTGGAAAAAAGAATAAACTTTATTTTTTATTTGGGAAATGCCTATGATATATCTAAGCATGGAAAGTATTAGGAACTCTAAGTCATTTTCCTTGGTGGGATGGATACACCTCCCAAATTGTTTTTATCTCTAAGTTTTTTTCTTTGAGCTCTGGCACCTCTACAAATCCCCACTTCCCTCTGCGAAGGGCCTTTCTTTTACTTTATGCAATTTTTATTTTGAATTTGAGTCTCCATCTTCTCTTATAAAAGCAACAACTAGGAGGCAATATGATCGTACTTGAGTATTGGGTGTAGCTAATATGCGAGTGTGTTTTATGAATGGATCAATGGTTGAGCATGATGGGCTAGGGATAACTTATTTTAGCGTTGATATTTTGAAAGACATGGTTGCTTGTTGATATGCTTGAGTTTTTAAGTTATCATGTCAAAACTAGACTATTGCTTTGAACAATATAAAAGTCCAAATGTCCATGCTATAAAGAAAGAATATGATATGACATGTTAGGCAACATTCCACATCAAAAATTCTGTTTTTAACACTTCCCTACTCGAGGACGAGTAGGAGTTAAGCTTGGGGATGCTGATACGTCTCCAACGTATCTATAATTTTTGATTGTTCCATGTTGTTATATTATCAATCTTGGATGTTTTATAATCATTTTATATCATTTTTTGGTACTAACCTATTGACATAGTGCCAAGTGCCAGTTGTTGTTTTTCCATGTTTTTTACATCGCAGAAAATCAATATCAAACGGAGTCCAAATTCCACGAAACTTTTCAGAGATTTTTTATGGACCAAAAGGAACATAATGGGCCCTGGCTGCGCCTGGGGGGTTGTTACCTCTTAAGCATGCATTAGTTTTCCCTTGAAGAGGAAAGGGTGATGCAGCAAAGCAGCGTAAGTATTTCCCTCAGTTTTTGAGAACCAAGGTATCAATGTAGTAGGAGACCATGCTCGAGTCACCTCATACCTACACAAACAAATAAGAACCTCGCAACCAACGCGATAAAGGGGTTGTTAATCCCTTCACGGCCACTTGCAAGAGTGAGATCTGATAGAGATAATAATAATAATAATAATAATAATAATAATAATAAGATAAATATTTTTGGTATTTTTATGATATAGATTGAAAGTAAAGATGGCAAAATAAGATAGATTGGAAACTTGTATGATGGAAAATAGACCCGGGGGCCATAGGTTTCACTAGTGGCTTCTCTCAAGATAGCATAAGTATTACGGTGGGTGAACAAATTACTGTCAAGCAATTGATAGAATTGAGCATAGTTATGAGAATATCTAGGTATGATCATGTATATAGGCATCACGTCTGTGACAAGTAGACCGACTCCTGCCTGCATCTACTACTATTACTCCACACATAGACCGCTATCCAGCATGCATCTAGAGTACTAAGTTCATAAGAACGGAGTAACGCTTTAAGCAAGATGACATGATGTAGAGGGATAAACTCATGCAATATGATATAAACCCCATCTTTTTATCCCCGATGGCAACAATACAATACGTGTCGTTTCCCTTTCTGTCACTGGGATCGAGCACTGCAAGATTGAACCAAAGCTAAGCACTTCTCCCATTGCAAGAAAGATCAATCTAGTAGGCCAAACCAAACTGATAATTCGAAAAGACTTGCAAAGATAACCAATCATACATAAAAGAATTCAGAGAAGATTCAAATATGGTTCGTAGATAATCTTGATCATAAACCCACAATTCATTGGATCTCGACAAACACACCGCAAAAGAAGATTACATCAAATAGATTTCCAAGATAATCAAGGAGAACTTTGTATTGAGATCCAAAGAGAGAGAAGAAGCCATCTAGCTAATAACTATGGACCCGAAGGTCTGAGGTGAAATACTCACACATCATCGAAGAGGCTATGGTGTTGATGTAGAAGCCCTCCGTGATCAATGCCCCCTTCGGCGGAGCGCCGGAAAAGGCCCCAAGATTGGATCTCACGGGTACAGAAGGTTGCGGCGGTGGAATTAGGTTTTCGTGGTGCCCTCTGATGTTTTTAGGGTACGTAGGTATATATAGGAGGAAGAAGTAGGTCGGTGGAGCCACGAGGGGCCCACGAGGGTGGAGGGCGTGCCCAGGGGGGTAGGCGCGCCCCCTGCCTCGTGGCTGCCTTGTTGGTTGCTTGACGTCCACTCCAAGTCCTCTGGATCAGGTTTGTTCCAAAAATCACGCTCCCGAGGGTTTCATTCCGTTTGGACTCCGTTTGATATTCTTTTTCTGCGAAACACTAAAATAGGCAAAAAACAGCAATTTGGGCTGGGCCTCTGGTTAATAGGTTAGTCCCAAAAATAATATAAAAGTGTATAAATAAGCCCATTAAACATCCAAAACAGAATATATAATAGCATGGAACAATAAAAAATTATAGATACGTTGGAGACGTATCAGGGGTGCCCCGAGGGGAGCACAACCCACCAGGGCGCCAGGAGGCCCAGACGTGCCCTGGTGGGTTCTGCCCACCTCGGGTGCCCCCAGGCTGCCTCTTTGCTCTATAAATACCCCAATATTCCCAAAACCCTAGGGGAGTCGATGAAATATTGATCCAGCCGCCGCAGAGTCCAGAACCACCAGATCCAATCTAGACAACATCTCGGATGGGGTTCACCACCTCCATTGATGCCCATTCAATGATGCGTGAGTAGTTCTTTGTAGACTGATATCGCTTGAAGCTACGTCGGTATTTCCCCAAAGAGGAAGGGATGATGCAGCACAACGGCGGTAGGTATTTCCCTCAGATGTGAAACCAAGTTATTGAACTAGTAGGAGAACCAAGCAACACAATGTAAACAACACCTGCACACAAATAACAACTTCTCACAACCCGGCGTGTTAAAGGGGTTGTCAATCCCTTCCGGGGTACAGCGCCTCAAGATAGGCAAACAGACATGAGGTAAATTTGTAGTAGATTAATAGATCGAACGCTAAATAAATAAATAAGAATAAATCGCAGCAAGATATTTTTGGGTTTTTGGTTTAGTAGATCTGAAAATAAACGCAAAGGAAAAGTAGATCACAAAGGCAAATAATATGAGAAAGAGACCCGGGGGCCGTAGGTTTCACTCGTGGCTTCTCTCAAGAAAAATAGCAAACGGTGGGTGAACAAATTACTGTTGGGAAATTGATAGAACATCAAATACTCATGACTATATCCGGGTAATGATCATTACATAGGCATCACGTCCAAGATTAGTAGACCGACTCCTGCCTGCATCTACTACTATTACTCCACACATCGATCGATATCCAGCATGAATCTAGTGTATTAAGTTCATGGAGAAACGGAGTAATGCAATAAGAACGATGACATGATGTAGACCTATCTATGTAGAGATAGACCCCATCATTTTATCCTTAGTAGCAACGATACATACATGTCGGTTCCCCTTCTATCACTGGGACCAAGCACCGTAAGATCAAACCCACTACAAAGCACATCTTCCCATTGCAAGATAAATAGATCAAATTGGCCAAACAAAACCCAAATATAGGATAAGAAATATGAGGCTATAAGCAATCATGCATAAAAGAGATCAAAGAAACTCAAATACTTTCATGGATATAAAAAGATAGATCTAATCAGAAACTCAAATACTTTCATGGATATAAAAAGATAGATCTAATTAGAAACTCAAAGTTCATCGATCCCAACAAACACACCGCAAAAGAGTTACATCATATGGATCTCCGAGACACCATTGTATTGAGAATCAAGAGAGAGAGAGAGAGAGAGAGAGAGAGAGTAAGCCATCTAGCTACTAACTACGGGCCCGGCGGTCTACAAATATTTACTCACGCATCATCGGAGAGGCACCAATGGAGGTGGTGAACCCCATCCGAGATGGTGTCTAGATTGGATCTGGTGGTTCTGGACACTGCGGCGGCTGGATCAATATTTTTTCGACTCCCCTAGGGTTTTGGGAATATTGGGGTATTTATGGAGCAAAGAGGCAATACGGGGGGCACCCGAGGTGGGCACAACTCACCAGGGCGCGCCTGGGCCTCCTGGCGCGCCCTAGTGGGTTGTGCTCCCCTCGGGGCACCCCCTAGGCGCAGCCAGGGCCCATTGTGTTCCTTCTGGCCCATAAAAAATCTTCGTAAATTTTCATGGCATTTGGACTCCGGTTGATTTTGATTTTATGCGATGTAAAAAACATGGAAAAAACAGCAACTGGCACTTGGCACTATGTCAATAGGTTAGTACCAAAAAATGATATAAAACGACTATAAAATGATTATAAAACATCCAAGATTGATAATATAAAGGCATGGAACAATAAAAAATTATAGATACGTTGGAGACGTATCAGCATCCTCAAGCTTAACTCCTACTCGTCCTCGAGTAGGGAAGTGATAAAAACAGAATTTTTGATGTGGAATGCTGCCTAACATGTCATATCATATTTCTGTTCTTCATAGCATGGACATTTGGACTTTTATATTGTTCAAAGCAATAGTCTAGTTTTGACATGATAACTTAAATACTCAAGCATATCAACAAGCAACCATGTCTTTCAAAATATCAATGCTAAAATAAGCTATCCCTAGCCCATCATGCTCAACCATTGGTCCATTCATGAGACACACTGATGTGACCTGACTAGATGGCGAGTCGTTCCTAGGTCCAATCTTTGACCGTACTCAATGAATTAGCAAGAACACCGATGAATGATCATCGCACCAGCAACAACGTATGTAGAAGTAGTAGTACGACTCTTTGGATCAAGCAAAGACACAAGAAGACCAAAGAACGAAAAAACTTGTGCAAGAATTCGACCGAATCAAATCCTACGCGTAGCAGCTCTGAAATCCCTCACGGATCAGCAAACACAAGGATTTTTTGTGCATCCAAACGTGATGCGTTTTCTGGTATTTTATTCAACTCAACTCTCCCATACAAAGGCTTGAGCCTGCCTGTTATATAGACGACGCGCATAAGCAAAACTATGGAAGCAAACCCAGCTACAATCGGACTCTATCTTTTTCCTATTCAAACTAATCAAGATTTAACCAATTAAGTATTCGGCAAGCTGATCACAAAAGTCCAAAACGGACTAGTACTCCTGACCCTTCATGCTATGTAACTTGTAATACTAGGAAATAACACGCTAGACACTTGACCTTAATTCGTAAACAGCACGCACAAGTATTATGTTATGCTACATAACGTGGAGGTGTTCTGAATGTCGGCTTAATATCCTCCGGCTTATGATTTGACAACGGAATTGGCATCCGTATTTTTCCAATAAAGAAAAACTCCTCTGCCTTGGTCTTCTTAATTGGTGTCGTCAGCAACTCCTTCTGAATATGCGTAGGTTGGATTATTATTTCATGTGGAGTATTCTTTTCTGTTGCACCCATGGCCATATCATCCCCTCCTGCTTGAATCGAAATCGTCCTTGGTTTTAATGTAGTTTTCCCTAATTTCTTCTGGAGTGAAACATTGTAATCCAACTTGATTGCACTATCAAACATTGGTTTGCCAAACACATTAGCATCCCAAAATGAGTAAGTGTTTGTCCAACCTTCATGTGTAGCACTATGATCATACTGCAATGGCCTCCCCAGTAACAAGTGGCATGCATCCATTGGTATGACATCACATATCACCATATCAGTATAGTCACCAACTGAGAATTTGACGCGTACCTTATGAGTGACCTTGAGCTTTCCGGTATGGTACAACCACTCGACACAGTGGGGCTGTGGGTGATTCCATGCCGGCAACCCCAAAGCATCAACTAACCCTTTGCTGACTTCATTGGTGTAGCTTCCATCATCTATTATTAGCTTGCAATTGGTGTTGTTGATCTTACACTCGGACTGAAAAATATTCCATCACTGCCCCTTATCCCCGATACGGTCTTCTTTCACTCGTTGCACCATTAATGATGGGTATGCTTGATACGTCTCCAACATATCTATAATTTTTGATTGCTCCATGCTATATTATCTACTGTTTTGGACATTATCGGGCTTTATTATCCACTTTTATATTATTTTTGGGACTAACCTATTAACCGGAGGCCCAACCCAGAATTGCTTAGGGTTTCAAAGAAAAGGAATATCAAACGGAGTCCAAACGGAATGAAACCTTCGGGAACGTGATTTTCTCTCCGAATACAACTCAGGAGACTTGGACCCTACATCAAGCCAATCAACAGGAGGCCACGAGGTAGGGGGGCGCGCCTGCCCCCCCCCCCAGGCACGCCCTCCACCCTCGTGGGCCCCCTGTTGCTCCACCGACGTACTTCTTCCTCCTATATATACCCACGTACCCCCAAACGACCAGATACGGAGCCAAAACCCTAATTCCACCACCGTAACTTTCTGTATCCACGAGATCCCATCTTGGGGCCTATTCCAGAGCTCCGTCGGAGGGGGCATCAATCACAGAGGGCTTCTACATCAACACCATAGCCTCTCCAATGAAGTGTGAGTAGTTTACTTCAGACCTACGGGTCCATAGTTAGTAGCTAGATGGCTTCTTCTCTCTTTTTGGATCTCAATACAATGTTCTCCCCCTCTCTTGTGGAGATCTATCCGATGTAATCTTCTTTTTGCGCTGTGTTTGTTGAGATCGATGAATTGTGGGTTTATGATCAAGTCTATCTATGAATAATATTTGAATCTTCTCTGAATTCTTTTATGTATGATTGGTTATCTTTGCAAGTCTCTTCGAATTATCAGGGAAAACCAGCGCAGTGCTAAAAGAGGTAGCAATGCTTCCGCAGCTTCAAAACTCGCAGTCACTATCATCATCTTCAGATTTCTCACTAGATGTGTCAGTAATTTTTTTCTCCATCACTCGCGGACATGTATCCTTCTTCTGTGAGGAGTACTCTCCTCTCATTAGGGCACTCAAACTTCTTATGCCCCCTGCCACCACACTTAAAGCACACAATATCACAAGTACGAGATTTAGAAGCTCGAGATGATTCAACCTTGGATGAAGATAGTTCCTTGGTAGCCGACTTAGAATCAGATTTGAAACCATTATTACCACCACTCTCTCTTTGAAAATTTCGTTGCATCGAGTTTGGTGAATTATCATGACCGGCACGATGCTTTACTTGCTGCTCCGCTCGAATGGCATGGTGCAATAATCCTTGCAATCCATTATATTCTACCATATCGACACGATCTCGTACCTCTGATTTCAGACCATGCATGAATCGTGCCATTGTAGCCTCTTCTTGCACCTCTACCCCTGTACGAATCAATAATATTCCCATTTCCTTGTAATACTCCTCAACACTAGAGTTACCTTGTCGAAGCTGCTGCAAGCATGTGTACAAGGTCCTAGTGAAGTGCTCCGGAACAAAGCGTCTCTTCATGATACTCTTCATCTGATTCCAAGACTCCGGATGTCCTCCCGCACGACATAGTTGGTTCCACCATATTAAAGCATAGCCCGTGAACTCAATAGATGCAGCACAAACCTTTTTCTCCTTGGTGTACCGCCATCCATAAAAAATCTGATCCACGCGCATCTTCCACTCTAAATAATCATCCAGGTTGTCTTTGCCGCTAAACGACGGTATGGAAATTTTTATTCTTCCAATACCATCATCTTCGTAGGCACGCCGTGGACGTTCATGTCCTCCCCCATGGTGTAGGCGACCTCCATGATGGTTATAAGCACGCCGCACAGGCTCATAATAGCTACCAGACCCCTCAGACTGATGGTCTTGATGCTCAAGATTGTTGCGAACTTGTTAGCCTTGTTGGGGAACGTAGCAGAAATTCAAAATTTTCCTACGTGTCACCAGGATCTATCTATGGAGAGACTAGCAACAAGGGGAAGGAGAGTGCATCTACATACCCTTGTAGATCGCTAAGCGGAAACGTTCAAGTGAACGGGGTTGATGGAGTCGTACTCGTCGTGATCCAAATCACCGGAGATCCTAGTGCCGAACGGACGGCACCTCCGCGTTCAACACACGTACAGTCCGGTGACGTCTCCCATGCCTTGATCCAGCAAGGAGAGAGGGAGAGGTTGAGGAAGAATCCATCCAGCAGCAGCACAACGGCGTGGTGGTGGTGGAGGAGCGTGGCAATCCTGCAGGGCTTCGCCAAGCACCACGGGAGAGGAGAAGGACTTGGGAGAAGGGGAGGGCTGCACCAAAACATTGGTATGGCTGCCCTCCCACCCCCACATATATATAGGGGCAAGGGAGAGGGGGGGAGGCGCAGCCTTGGCCCTTCCTCCAAGGAAGGGTGCAGCTAGGAGGAGTCCCTCCTCCCCAAGGCACCTCGGAGGTGCCTTCCCCCCTTAGGACTCTTCCTATCCCTCATATCTTGGCGCATGGCCCTCTTGGGGCTGGTGCCCGTGGCCCATATAGGCCAAGGCGCACCCCCTACAGCCCATGTGGCCCCCGGGGAAGGTGGCCCCACCCGGTGGGCCCCCGGGACCCTTCCGGTGGTCCCGGTACAATACCGATGACCCCGAAACTTGTCCCAATGGCCGAAACAGGACTTCCCATATATAAATCTTTACCTTCGGACCATTCCGGAACTCCTCGTGAAGTCCGGGATCTCATCCGGGACTCCGAACAACATTCGGTAACCACATACAAACTTCCTTTATAACCCTAGTGTCATCGAACCTTAAGTGTGTAGACCCTACGGGTTCGGGAACCATGCAGACATGACCGAGACGTTCTCCGGTCAATAACCAATAGCGGGATCTGGATACCCATGTTGGCTCCCACATGTTCCACGATGATCTCATCGGATGAACCACGATGTCAAGGACTTAATCAATCCCGTATACAATTCCCTTTGTCTATCGGTACGATACTTGCCCGAGATTCGATCGTCGGTATCCCGATACCTTGTTCAATCTCGTTACCGGCAAGTCTCTTTACTCGTTCTGTAACACATCATCCCGTGATCAACTCCTTGATCACATTGTGCACATTATGATGATGTCCTATCGAGTGGGCCCAGAGATACCTCTCCGTTTATACGGAGTGACAAATCCCAGTCTCGATTCGTGCCAACCCAATAGACGGAGATACCTGTAGTGTACCTTTATAGCCACCCAGTTACGTTGTGACGTTTGGCACACCCAAAGCACTCCTACGGTATCTGGGAGTTGCACAATCTCATGGTCTAAGGAAATGATACTTGACATTAGAAAAGCTTTAGCAAACGAACTACACGATCTTTGTGCTAGGCTTAGGATTGGGTCTTGTCCATCACATGATTCTCCTAATGATGTGATCCCGTTATCAACGACATCCAATGTCCATGGTCAGGAAATCATAACCATCTATTGATCAACGAGCTAGTCAACTAGAGGCTTACTAGGGACATGGTGTTGTCTATGTATCCACACATGTATCTGAGTTTCCTATCAATACAATTCTAGCATGGATAATAAACGATTATCATGAACAAGGAAATATAATAATAATCAATTTATTATTGCCTCTAGGGCATATTTCCAACAGTCTCCCACTTGCACTACAGTCAATAATCTAGTTCACATCACCATGTGATTAACACTCACAGGTCACATCGCCATGTAACCAACATCCAAAGAGTTTACTAGAGTCAATAATCTAGTTCACATCACTATGTGATTAGCACTCAATGAGTTCTGGGTTTGATCATGTTGCTTGTGAGAGAGGTTATAGTCAACGGGTCTAAACCTTTCAGATCCGTGTGTGCTTTACAAATCTCTATGTCATCCCCTAGATGTAGCTACCACGTTCTATTTGGAGCTATTCCAAATAACTGTTCTACTTGGAGCTATTCTAAATTGTTGCTCCATTATACGTATCCGGTATCTCTACTCAGAGCTATCCGGATAGGTGTTAAGCTTGCATCGACGTAACTCTTTACGACAAACTCTTTTAGCACCTCCATAATCGAGAAAATTCCTTAGTACACTAGTTACTAAGGATAACTTTGACCGCTGTCCTGTGATCCATTCTTGGATCACTCTTGTACCCCTTGACTGACTCATGGCAAGGCACACTTCAGGTGCGGTACACAGCATAGCATACTGTAGAGCCTACGTCTAAAGCATAGGGGACGACCTTCGTCCTTTCTCTCTATTCTGCCGTGGTCGAGCTTTAAATCTTAACTTCGTACCTTACAACTCAGGCAAGAACTCCTTCTTTGACTGATCCATCTTGAACACCTTCAAGATCATGTCAAGGTATGTGCTCATTTGAAAGTACCATTAAGTGTTTTAATCTATCCTTATAGATCTTGATGCTTAATGCTCAAGTAGCTTAATCCAGGTCTTCCATTGAAAACACTTTCCAAATAACCCTATATGCTTTCCAGAAATTCTACGTCATTTCTGATCCACAATATGTCAACAACATATACTTATCAGAAATTCTATAGCGCTCCCACTCACTTCTTTGGAAATACAAGTTTCTCATAAACTTTGTATACACCCAAAAGCTTTAATCATCATCAATGCATACATTCCAACTCCGAGATGCTTACTCCAGTCCTCAGAAGGATTGCTGGAGCTTTGCATACTTATTAGCATCTTTCAGGATTGACAAAACTTTCCGGTTGTATCACATACAAACTTTCCTCAAGAAAATTGTCGAGGAAACAATGTTTTGACATCCTATCTGCAAGATTTCATAAATAATGCAGTAATCGCTAATATAATTCCAACAGACTCTTAGCATCGCTACGAGTGAGAAAGTCTCATCATAGTCAACTCCTTACACTTGTCAAAAAACATCTTAACGACAAGTCGAGCTTTCTTAATGGCGATACTTACCATCATTGTCCGTCTTCCTTTTAAAATCCATATGTACCTAACAGCCTTACGACCATCAAGTAGTTCTTCCAAAGTCTACACTTTGTTTTCATACATGGATCCTCTCTTGGATTTTATGGCCTCGAGCCATTTATCGGAATCCGGGCCCACCATCGCTTTTCCATAGCTCGTAGGTTCATTGTTGTCTAGCAACATGACTTCCAAGACAGGATTACGTACCACTCTGAAGTAGTACGCATCCTTGTCATCCTACGAGGTTTGGGAGTGACTTGATCCGAAGTCTCATGATCAATATCATAAGCTTCCACTTCAATTGGTGTAGGTGCCACAGGAACAACTCTTTGTGCCCTGCTATACACTAGTTGAAGTGACGGTTCAATAACCTCATCAAGTCTCCACCATCCTCCCACTCAATTCCTTCGAGAGAAACTTTTCCTCGAGAAAGGACCTGTTTCTAGAAACAATCCCTTATTGCTTTCGAATCTGAGACAGGAGGTATACCCAAGTGTTTTGGGTGTCCTATGAAGATGCATTTATCTGCTTTGGGTTCAAGCTTATCAGCCTGAAACTTTTTCACATAAGCATCACAGCCCCAAACTTTTAAGAAATGACAGCTTAGGGTTTCTCTAAACCATAGTTCATGCGGTGTCATCTCATCGGAATTACGTGGTGCCCTATTTAAAGTGAATGTGGTTGTCTCTAATGCCTAACCCATAAACTATTGTGGTAATTTGATAAGAGACATCATGGTATGCATCATATCCAATAGGGTGCAGTTATGATGTTCGGACACACCATCACACTATGGTGTTCCAGGCTGTATTAGTTGTGAAACAAGTTCCACAATGTCTTAATTCTGTGCCAAACTCATAATTCAGATATTTATCTCTATGATCATGTCATAGATCTTTTATCCTCTTGTACGACGATCTTTCAACTTCACCCTGAAATTACTTGAACCTTTCAATAATTCAGACTCGTGATTCATCAAGTAAATATACTCAACATCTACTCAAATCATCTGTGAAGTAAGAACATAACGATATCCACTACATGCCTCAGCACTCATTGGACTGCACACATCAAAATGTATTACTTCCAACAAGTTGCTTTCTAGTTCCATTTTACTGAAAAAAGAGACTTTCAGTCATCTTGCCCATGTGGTATGATTTGCATGTCTCAAGTGATTCAAAATCAAGTGAGTCCAAACGATCCATCTGCATGGAGTTTCTTCATGCATATATACCAATAGACATGGTTCTCATGTCTCAAACTTTTCAAAAATGAGTGAGTCCAAAGACCCATCAACATGGAGCTTCTTCATGCGTTTTATACCGATATGACTTAAGTGGCAGTGCCACAAGTAGGTGTTACTATCATTACTATCTTATATCTTTTGGCATGAACATGTGTATCACTACGATCGAGATTCAATAAACCATTCATTTTAGGTGTAAGACCATTGAAGGTATTATTCAAATAAACAGAGTAACCATTATTCTCCTTAAATGAATAATCGTATTGCGATAGACATAATCCAATCATGTCTATGCTCAACGCAAATACCAATCTCGATGGTAGAGGGAGCGTGCGATGCTTGATCACATCAAGCTTGGAAAAACTTCCAACACATATTGCCAGCTCACCTTTAGCTAGTTTCCGTTTACTCCGCAGCCTTTTATTTCGAGTTTACTAACATTTAGCAACCGAACCGGTATCCAATACCATGGTGCTACTAGGAGTACTAGTAAAGTACACATTAACACAATGTATATCCAATATACTTCTATCGACCTTGCCAGCCTTCTCATCTACCAAGTATCTAGGGTAATTCTGCTGCAGTGGCTGTTCCTCTTATTACAGAAGCACTTAGTCTCGGGTTTGGGTTCAACCTTGGGTTTCTTCACTAGAGCAGCAGCTGATTTGCCGTTTCATGAAGTATCCCTTCTTGCCCTTGCCCTTCTTGAAACTAGTGGTTTCACCAACCATCAACAATTGATGCTCCTTCTTGATTTCTACTTTTGTGGTGTCAAACATCACGAATATCTCAAGGATCATCATATATGTCCCTGATATATTATAGTTCATCACGAAGCTCTAGCAGCTTGGTGGTAATGACTTCGGAGAACTATCACTATTTCATCTGGAAGATCAACTCCCACTTGATTTAAGCGATTGTTGTACTCAGACAATCTGAGCACAAGCTCAACAATTGAGCTTTTCTCCCTTAGTTTGCAGGCTAAGAAAATCGTCGGAGGTCTTATACCTCTTGACGTGGGCACGAGCCTGAAATTCCAATTTCAGCCCTCGAAACATCTCATATGTTTCGCGATGTTTCAAAACGTCTTCGGTGCCTCAACTCTAAACCGTTTAACTGAACTATCACGTAGTTATCAAAATGTGTATGTCAGACGTTCCCAACATCCACAGACGACGTTCGAGGTTCAGCACACTGAGCGGTGCATTAAGGACATAAGCGTTCTATGAAGCAATGAGGACAATCCTCTATTTTACTGACCTAGTCCGCATAATTGCTACTATCAACTTTCAACTAATTTTTTTCTCTAGGAACATATCTAAACAGTAGAGCTGAAGCGCGAGCTACGACATAATTTGCAAAATCCTTTTTGACTATGTTCAGGATAAACAAGTTCATATTATGAACTCCCACTCAGATAGACATCCCTCTAGTCATCTAAGTGATTACATGATCCGAGTCAACTAGGCCGTGTCCGATCATCACGTGAGACAGACTAGTCAACATCGCTGAACATCTTCATGCTGATCGTATCTACTATACGACTCATGCTCGACCTTTCGGTCTTCTATGTTCCGAGGCCATGTCTGTACATGCTAGGCTCGTCAAGTTAACCCTAAGTGTTTTGCATGTGTAAAACTGTCTTACACCCGTTGTATGTGAACGTAAGGATCTATCACACCCGATCATCACGTGGTGCTTCAAAACGACGAACTTTAGCAACGGTGCACAGTTAGGGGAGAACACTTCTTGAAATTTTAATGAGGGATCATCTTATTTACTACCGTTGTTCTAAGCAAATAAGATGTATAAACATGATAAACATCACATGCAATCAAATAATAGTGACATGATATGGCCAATATCATATAGCTCCTTTGATCTCCATCTTGGGGCTCCATGATCATCTTATCACCGGCATGACACCATGATCTCCATCATCGTGTCTTCATGAAGTTGTCTCGCCAACTATTACTTCTACTACTACAGCTAACGGTTAGCAATAAAAGTAAAGTAATTACATGACGTTTATGTTGACACGCAGGTCATAAATAAATAAAGACAACTCCTATGGCTCCTGCCGGTTGTCATACTCATCGACATGCAAGTCGTGATTCCTATTACAAGAACATGATCAATCTCATACATCACATATATCATTCATCACATCCTTTTGGCCATATCACATCACATAGCATACCCTGCAAAAACAAGTTAGGCGTCCTCTAATTGTTGTTTGCATGTTTTACGTGGCTGCTATGGGTTTCTAGCAAGAACGTTTCTTACCTACGCAAAACCACAACGTGATATGCCAATTGCTATTTACCCTTCATAAGGACCCTGTTCATCGAATCCGATCCGACTAAAGTGGGAGAGACAGACACCCGCCAGCCACCTTATGCAACCAGTGCATGTTTGTCGGTGGAACCGGTCTCACGTAAGAGTACGTGTAAGGTTGGTCCAGGCCGCTTCATCCCACAATGCCGCCGAATCAAGATAAGACTAGTAACGGCAAGCATATTGAACAAAATCAACGCCCACAACTACTTTGTGTTCTACTCGTGCATAGAATCTACGCAATAGACCTAGCTCATGATGCCACTGTTGGGGAACGTAGCAGAAATTCAAAATTTTCCTACGTGTCACCAAGATCTATCTATGGAGAGACTAGCAACGAGGGGAAGGAGAGTGCATCTACATACCCTTGTAGATCGCTAAGCGGAAGCGTTCAAGTGAACGGGGTTGATGGAGTCGTACTCGTCGTGATCCAAATCACCGGAGATCCTAGTGCCGAACGGACGGCACCTCCGCGTTCAACACACGTATAGTCCGGTGACGTCTCCCATGCCTTGATCCAGAAAGCAGAGAGGGAGAGGTTGAGGAAGACTCCATCCAGCAGCAGCACAACGGCGTGGTGGTGGTGGAGGAGCGTGGCAATCCTGCAGGGCTTCGCCAAGCACCACGGGAGAGGAGAAGGACTTGGGAGAAGGGGAGGGCTGCACCAGAACATTGGTATGGCTGCCCTCCCACCCCCACATATATATAGGGGCAAGGGAGAGGGGGGGAGGTGCAGCCTTGGCCCTTCCTCCAAGGAAGGGTGCGGCTAGGAGGAGTCCCTCCTCCCCAAGGCACCTCGGAGGTGCCTTCTCCCCTTAGGACTCTTCCTATCCCTCGTATCTTGGCGCATGGGCCTCTTGGGGCTGGTGCCCTTGGCCCATATAGGCCAAGGCGCACCCCCTACAGCCCATGTGGCCCCTGGGGCAGGTGGCCCCACCCGATGGGCCCCGGGACCCTTCCGGTGGTCTCGGTACAATACCGATGACCCCGAAACTTGTCCCGATGGCCGAAACAGGACTTCCCATATATAAATCTTTACCTCCGGACCATTCCAGAACTCCTCGTGACGTCCGGGATCTCATCCGGGACTCCGAACAACATTCGGTAACCACATACAAACTTCCTTTACAACCCTAGCGTCATCGAACCTTAAGTGTGTAGACCCTACGGGTTCGGGAACCATGCAGACATGACCGAGACGTTCTCCGGTCAATAACCAACAGCGGGATCTAGATACCCATGTTGGCTCCCACATGTTCCACGATGATCTCATCGGATGAACCACGATGTCAAGGACTTAATCAATCCCGTATACAATTCCCTTTGTCTATCGGTACGATACTTGCCCGAGATTCGATCATCGGTATCCCGATACCTTGTTCAATCTCGTTACCGGCAAGTCTCTTTACTCGTTCCGTAACACATCATCCCGTGATCAACCCCTTGATCACATTGTGCACATTATGATGATGTCCTACCTAGTGGGCCCAGAGATACCTCTCCGTTTATACGGAGTGACAAATCCCAGTCTCGATTCGTGCCAACCCAACAGACACTTTCGGAGATACCTGTAGTGTACCTTTATAGCCACCCAGTTACGTTGTGACGTTTGGCACACCCAAAGCACTCCTACGGTATCCGGGAGTTGCACAATCTCATGGTCTAAGGAAATGATACTTGGCATTAGAAAAGCTTTAGCAAACGAACTACACGATCTTTGTGCTAGGCTTAGGATTGGGTCTTGTCCATCACATGATTCTCCTAATGATGTGATCCCGTTATCAACGACATCCAATGTCCATGGTCAGGAAACCGTAACCATCTATTGATCAACGAGCTAGTCAACTAGAGGCTTACTAGGGACATGGTGTTGTCTATGTATCCACACATGTATCTGAGTTTCCTATCAATACAATTCTAGCATGGATAATAAACGATTATCATGAACAAGGAAATATAATAATAATCAATTTATTATTGCCTCTAGGGCATATTTCCAACACGCCTACCTGCTGATAATTGTCGGTGACGATGCGGTGCTGCAGACCCATCACTAGGTGGTGAACGTGGCCTCAATCAATGAACGGCCTCAGTCAAATCAGCAATCTTTTTTCATAGATTTTCCTCAACCTTATCGATGTGCCTCCCCACTAGATTCAGCACATAGTCACGAGTTGCCTCCAATCCTAGCACGATAGTCGGTGCAACACTTGGATCATAGGTGGGCAAGGGCAGCTCGTCTTCTGCATCTCCTTCATGTGCACCATGCACACTTGAATTTGATTTCTGGGAATTCACCATTCTAGCAACTCAAGTAGATCAACTGAAGAACCAAAGAATAAAATTTATACCGTGATCAACCTTGCTCTGAATACCACTTGATGTGACCCGACTAGACGGCGAATCATTCCTAGGTCCAATCTTTCACGATACTCAATGAATTAGCAAGAACGTCGATAAATGATCGTCGCACCAGCAGCAACGTATGTAGAAGTAGTAGTACGGCTCTTCGGATCAAGCAAAGACTCAAGAAGACCAAAGAACGAAAAAACTTGCGCAAGAATTCGACCGAATCAAATCCTACGCGTAGCAGCTCTGAAATCCCTCGCGGATCAGCAAACACAAGGATTTTTGGTGCATCCAAACGTGATGCGTTTTCTGGTATTTTATTCAACTCAACTCTCCCGTACAAAGACATGAACCTGCATATTATATAAGCGACGCACATAAGCAAAACTATGGAAACAAACCCAGCTACAATCGGACTCTATCTTTTTCCTATTCAAACTAATCAAGATTTAACTAATTAAGTATTCGGCAAGCTGATCACAAAAGTCAAAAATGGACTAGTACTCCTGACCCTTCATGCTACGTAACTTGTAATACTAGGAAATAACACGCTAGACACTTGACCTTAATTCATAAACAGCATGCACAAGTACTATGTTATGCTACGTAACGTGGAGGTGTTCTGAATGTCGGCTTAATATCCTCCGGCTTATGATTTGATAACAGAATTGGCATCCGTATTTTTCCAATAAAGAAAAACTCTTCTGCGTTGGTCTTCTTAATTGGTGCCGTCAGCAACTCCTTCTGAATATGTGTAGGTTGGATTATTATTTGATGTGAAATATTCTTTTCTGTTGCACCCATGGACACATCACACACTCGCATATTAGCTACACCCAATACTCAAGTACGATCATATTGCCTCCTAGTTGGTGTTTTTATAAGAGAAGATGGAGACTTTCATTCAAAATAAAAATTGCATAAAGTAAAAGAAAGGCCCTTCGCAGAGGGAAGTGATATGTCTCCAACATATCTACTTTTCCAAACACTTTTGCCCTTGTTTTGGACTCTAACTTGCATGATTGAATGGAACTAACCCGGACTGACGCTGTTTTTAGTAGAATTACCATGGTGTTATTTATGTGCAGAAACAAACGTTCTCGGAATGACCTGAAACTTCACGGAGCAACTTTTTGGAAAATATAAAAAATACCTGCAAAAGATGAAGGCCAGGGGGCCCACCACCTCTCCACAAGGGTGGGGGCGCGCCCCCTACCTCATGGCCCCCCTGGTGCCTCTCCGACTCCAACTCCAACTCTATATATTGTGTTTCGGGGAGAAAAAAATCAGAGAGAAGAATTCATCGCGTTTTACGATATGGAGCCGCCGCCAAGCCCTAAAACCTCTCGGGAGGGCTGATCTAGAGTCCGTTCGGGGCTCCGGAGAGGGGAATTCGTCGCCATCATCATCATCATCATCATCATCATCAACCATCCTCCATCACCAATGTCATGATGCTCACCTACATTATATCAATGAACTAGAGCTAGTTCTGTGTCACCCTAGGTTATGACTGTTACATGATGAACCGCATCTGGCATAATTCTCTATCACCGATCCATTGCCTACGAGCTTTTCCTATATTGTTCTTCGCTTATTTACTTTCCCGTTGCTATTGCTATCATCACTACAAAATACCAAAAACATTACTTTTACTACTGTTACCTTTTGTTACCGTTACCACTACTATCATATTACTTTGCTACTTGTAAGTGCATCTAGTGCCACCCCTAGTTGGTTTTGGAGTATTGACGACAAACCTAGTTGAGGGACTAATGTGTTTGTGAGAATTGCAGGATAACACAGGTAGAAGTCCCTCATTGATTCGGTTTTCCTACCAGAGATGACCTCTAAAAATGTATGAAGACATTGAAGTCAAAGGTGGTATATGAAGATATTCACATTGAAGACTATGACAAGAGAAGACACCACATGAAGCCTATGGAGCTCGAAGACTTAGATCTTTCGTAGTTCTCTTTCTTCTGTGTTGAGTCATAGGAACCACCGTACTATTAAGTGGGGTCCAAGAGAACCAGTCAGAATGACTAAAGTGATGCTTAAACAAAACCTATGTCTTCGAGTGAAGACTTTGAGAGCGAATCTTGTCCAGAGTCGGGCAAGTCAGCTTTGCTTGAAGCCCAAGTAAAGTTGTCGTGTGAGTTTGAAATCTGACCGTTGGAACACGTGTCAGTTCCTTAGTGACCCAGGGTCATTTCGGACAAATCAGGTCGGGTTGCCAAGTGGCTATAAATAGCCCACCCCCTACAACCATAAACGGTTGGCTGCTCAGATTCAGAGTACGGCTTTTGTCGTTTGAGAGCAACCCACCTCGAAGCCTTTGAGAGAGAATTCCTTGCGAGGATAAAGCCCTAACCACCCAGAGCCAAAGAGAATTAGGCATCACTTAAGTCTTCTTGTCTGTGTGAACTGAAGACTTATTACACTTGAGGACTGTGCATCCTCCAGCCGGTTAGGCATCACATTCTGAGCATCCAAGAGACATTGTGGATTGCCGGTGAACAAAGTCTGTGAAGGTTTGGGAGTCTACCTTGAAGACTTACCAGAGTGATTGGGCGAGGTCTGTGTGACCTTAGCTCAAGGGGAATACGGTGAGGATTGGGTGTCCTGAGCTGCGTGTTCAGGACTGGGTGTCCGGGACTGTGTGTCCTAAGGTTTAAATACCTAGCCGCCCTAACCATACGTACAGTTGTCATAGCAACTGGAACTGGTCCAACAAATCATTGTCTTCAGCAAGTCACTGGTTTCATCTTCCCTTCCCTTTACTTACTGTTACTCCTTGTGAAGTCATTGTATGTTCGTACTATCTTTTGTCTTCACTGAGTGACTGCGTGTTCTGTGTGGCTTCACAATATCTTCCTACCTGATCCTTAGTTCCTTACTACATTGCTGCTATTAGTCATTGTGCTTTCACTCTATTGAATACTTGACTATGGCTTGCCTAGTATAGTCTACCTTCCGCTGCAGGGTAATAGGTTTATTTCTATCGTTTGTCTTCATAACTTCCACGTTTTGAAGCCTTTCATAAAAATCGCCTATTCACCCCCCCTCTAGTCGATATAACGCACTTTCAATTGGTATCAGAGCAAGGTACTCCCTTGTTCTGTGTGATTCGGTTTAACCACCTGGAGTTTTAGCTATGTAGACTGCAGGGATAATTAAAGTCTCCGCTGCGTGCCCCGTCTTCGATAGAACTGAATATCCCTACTGGAAGAATAAGATGCGCATGCATCTTGAAGCCATTGATGTCGACCTATGGTATGTCGTCAAGAACGGCGTTCCCAAGGCTGGAGAGGGTGTCACTGCTGCTGATGTCAAGAAGTTCGTTCAACTGGACTCTACTGCCAAGAATATCATCTGTGGTCATCTTACCAAAGGACAGTATGGCCGTGTGAGTGCTTTGGAAACATCTAAGCTGGTCTGGGACTGGCTCTCCAAGGTCAATGAAGGCATCTCAACCCAGAGAGATCAGAGAATCAGTGTCCTTCGCAACCTCTTCAACCGCTTCAAGCGAAATGACAATGAGAATGTCCATATCACATTTGACCGACTCACTGACATCACAAATGAGCTTCAAGCCCTTGGCGCTACTGAGATCACCAAACATGAAGTCGTCAAGACACTACTGAGATCACTTGATAGTTCCTTTGACACCCTAGCCCTGATGATTCAAGAACGTCCTGATTTCAAGACACTCGATCCGTTTGACATACTTGAGAGGCTCAACACACATGAGTTTTAGCTTTTTGAGAAAAGAGATATCTACGGTCCAAACTATGGGCGAACTCGTGCCTTTAAGGCAAAAGTTGTCTCCTCATCTGAAGAAGAATCTGACAGCAGTTCGGATGATCCTGAAGACATTGGAAGGGAACTTGCTATGCTTGTGAAGAAGTTCCAAAAATTCACCAAGAAGAAAGGTTTCAGAAAGTCTTCCCGATCAAGCTCAAGGAATGATGAAGCTTCTGCTCACGACTACAAGAAGAAAACATGTCACAAGTGCAAGAAACCTGGCCACTTCATCTCTGAGTGTCCGCAGTGGGACAATGATGACAAGAAGAAGAAGAAATACTCAAAGTCATCTTCCAAGTCTTCCTCAAAGTCTTCATCACACAAGAAGAGCTCATCTGGCAAGGCACATGCGTTTGTTGGCAAGGAAATGGATTCAGAGGAGGAGTCCGCTTCTGAGGAGGCGGAGGTGGAGTCTGAGGAGGAGTCCGATTCAGGCATCGCAAGTCTGGCTACAGCATACGTTGCCAAGTCCATCTTCAACACTGAAGACAATGACTTCATCACCGACACCGATGCAAATGAAAAGGACTACTCCGCTTCTACCTACTGCTTCATGGCACGCGGTGCCAAGGTAAACACACGCACTACTCACTATCAAACATCTAGTGACGATGACTCTGAGTGTGATTCAAAACCCACCTACAAAACACTTGCTAAAATTGCAACTGAACAACAGAAAACTATGGAACATATTCAAAAACTGTTAGACAGAAGCGATGATCTGTTAGGTGCTGAAATGACTCGATCTGAATCCTTAATTGAAGACATAAAAACTCTTCACGTTAAGTATGAGGAACTTGAAAGTCGTCATGAAACTCTCTCAACAACTCATGAAAAGCTTTCCTATGATTATCTTCAAAGGAAGCAAGATCTTGAGAAATTGAGAGCGGCTCATGAAGATCTTCAAAAGGAAAATGAGTCACTTCGCGCCGAACAGATCAGCTCCACTCAGGAAGGATTTGAACCACCATGTCTTAAATGCATTGAGCGTGATAATGCTACTACTGTTGATGAATGTTCTACTGCTGCTACTGTTGCAATATCTTCAACTATTGATGTGGGAACTAACCCCTCTGCTGAGGATTCCACTGCTATTGCTGATGAGAATGCTAGGTTGAAGACATTGCTTGAAACAGGGATGTACAAAAGTCTTAAAGGGCATCAGACACTATGTGATGTCCTCAAAAAGCAGATTTTGAACCGAAACCCGAGGAAAGAGGGTGTTGGGTTCGTAAGGAAAATGAATGCTGATGGCTCTTACTGGAAACCTGAGCAGTATCCCAAAACCACATGGGTTGCTGCAAAGGAATTTTCAGCAGATCCATCCACTCTATCTGGGTTCACTTGTGCTAACCCCATTGTCATTGATGAATCCTTTGATGCAAACTATAAACTGTTTAAGAATCAGAACGGTGAAGTGTTTGCCAGGTACATTGGTACTAACTGCAGGAATGGACCGCCTATCAAGAAGATCTGGGTCCCAAAAAGGTGTCTGGAGAATCTTCCTGTGAATGTCATCATGACACCTCACGTGAAGAAGACAAACCTCAGACCAAAGGCTTCATACGGTCCAAAGGCTTCATACAGACAGAGGACTCACCTGAGTCGCACTAACGCAAATGTTTTGCAGGGAAACCATACTCAGGCATATGAATATGAGAGCGGTTCATCAAACCGCCATGTTCATAAGACCAAGAACTATTCTGCTTATTCTTATGGGTACTATTGTCCGCCTGCAAGACTGTTTGCTAGGGCTCCAAAGCCAAAGTTCTCAGATGCTACACTTAGACTTATTGCTTCAAAGCCACCCTTGAAGATGTGGGTGGCTAAGAAAGCTTAACTCTCTTTTGCAGGGAAAGGTCTCCAACACAAAACCAAAATCGTCTGACGCTATTGCTGGGGACCTTAAACATCTTGTAGGGCGCAAGATCAAATGCCCGAATGGTCTTACTATGTACTTCATTCCTGAATCGCTTGCTACTCTCCCTATTAGTCCTAATCTGGATCTAAGCTTTCATAACCCACTGGTTCGTCAAATGTTTTTGCTTCACAATTCTCTTCGTGAAGCCTATCCCCCTAACTGCACTATAGGGTACGACACCAGCGTCTTCAGAATGGATTATTGATAGTGGGTGTACAAATCACATGACTGGCAAAAGAAGCCTTCTTATGGACTCAACCTTACGTCCATCCGACAAGAGCCACATCACGTTTGCTAACCCTGGCAAAAGTAAGGTATTGGGTCTAGGTAGAGTTGCAATCTCAAGGGATCAACACATGGATAAAGTCATGCTTGTTGAATCCCTTGGCTTCAACTTAATGCCTGTCTCAATGCTTTGCGATTTAAACATGATCGTAATATTTGGAAAATATCGTTGCCTTGTTCTAATGGAATCTGACAAGTCTCTAGTATTTGAAGGGTATCGAAAAGATGATTTGTACGTGGTAGATTTCTCAGCAGGACCACAGCTTGCCGTATGTCTTCTAGCAAAAGCTTCAGAATGCTGGCTCTGGCACCGGAGGCTTGGGCATGCTGGCATGAGGAACCTCCACACCCTGGCAAAGAAGAAGCATGTCATAGGCATTAAGGGCGTCAAGTTCAAGAAAGATCACTTATGCGGTGCCTATGAGGCAGGAAAGATGACGAGGGCCAAACATCCCTCGAAGACAATCATGACTACTACTCGACCCTTCGAACTGCTTCACATGGATCTTTTCGGTCCCACTCATTACTCAACTCTTACTACTACTGCTTGTCTCTATGGCTTTGTCATTGTTGATGATTATTCTAGATATACTTGGGTGCACATAATCCTTTACAAGACTAAAGTGCAGGATGTCTTCAGACGCTTCGCCAATCAAGCAATGAACAACTATGGCGCCAAGATAATGCATATCAGAAGTGACAATGGCACTGAATTCAAGAACACTGGCCTTGATACATATCTTGATACCTTGGGCATCACACATGAATTCTCAGCCCCGTACACGCCACAGTAGAATGGCGTCGTTGAATGCAAGAACAGAACACTCATTGAGATGGCCAGAACGATGCTAGATGAATACAAGACTCCAAGAAAACTCTGGCCTGAAGCCATTGATACTGCATGCCATACAATCAATCGTGTTTATCTTCACAAGCTTCTGAACAAGACATCTTATGAGCTCCTTACTGGCAAGAAGCCAAATGTCAGTTACTTCAGAGTATTTGGCGCCAGGTGCTGGATCAAGGACCCACATCACACCTCAAAGTTTGCACCAAAAGCACATGAGGATTTTATGCTTGGATATGGAAAGGATTCGCACTCCTACAGAGTCTTCAATCTCTTTCATTACAAAGTGGTTGAAACAGTGGATGTGCGGTTCGATGAGACCAACGGTTCACAAAGAGAGCACCTGCCAATTGTGCTAGATGAAGTTCCATCCAGTGAATCAATCAAGCTAATGGGAACTGGAGAAATTATACCTTCTGAAACTCATGCTAAAGAAGAACTTATCATCTCAGCACCTGATCAACCTAAAGACAATGCTCAGCCTGAAGACATTCCTTCTAACAACGACAATGATCAGCAAGAGCAAAATCTCCGCCCTGTACATCCTCGTGTTGCCAATGAAGTGCAGGTTGAAAGAATAATTGATAGCATCAATGCACCCGGTCCACTCACTTGTTCAAGGGCAACTCAGCTAGCAAATTTCTGTGGGCACTTCACATTCGTCTCAATAACAGAACCCAAGAAAGTTGAAGAAGCCTTCATGGAACCTGAATGGATTCAAGCTATGCAAGAAGAGCTTCAACAGTTTGAGCTGAATAATGTATGGGAACTGGTCAAGCGTCCCGATCCTCGGAAGCACAACATAATAGGCACAAAATGGATATACCGCAACAAACAAGATGAGCACGGTCAAGTTGTCAGAAACAAAGCTCATCTCGTTGCTCAAGGATATACTCAAGTGGAAGGCATTGACTTCGATGAAACATTTGCTCCTGTGGCTATTGAAGCCATACGCATACTGCTAGCCCATGCAAATCATCACAACATACTTCTTTATCAAATGGATGTGAAGAGCGCCTTTCTCAATGGCAAGATTGAAGAAGAAGTGTATGTTGCACAACCACCTGGCTTTGAAGATCAAAAACATCCTGACATGGTATACAAGCTCAACAAGGCACTGTATGGCCTCAAACAAGCCCCTCGGGCCTGGTATGACACACTCAAATACTTCCTGAAGAGCAAAGGCTTCATACCTGGTTCCCTCGACCCCACTCTCTTCACGAAGACATATGATGGTGATCTGTTTGTGTGCAAAATATATGTGGGTGACATTATCTTCGGCTGCACCAATCAGAAGGACAATGAAGAGTTTGGATATATGATGCAAGAGCAATATCAAATGTCTATGATGGGAGAGCTGAAGTTCTTTCTCGGTCTTCAAATACGACAGCAACGCAACGGCATCTTCATATCTCAAGAGAAGTATCTCAAGGATTGCCTGAAGAAGTTCGGTATGCAAGACTGCAAAGGCTTCACGACGCCAATGCCAGCCAAGCATCATCTGGGTCCTGACGACAATGGTAAAGAGTTCGATCAAAAGGTATACCGCTCCATGATTGGTTCTTTACTTTATCTATGTGCATCTAGGCCAGATATTATGCTTAGTGTTTGCATGTGTGCTCGATTGCAAGCGGCACCAAAGGAGTCGCATTACTTAGCTGTGAAGCGAATTCTTCGATATTTGGCTCACACCCCAACTCTAGGATTATGGTATCCAAAGGGCTCAGAGTTTGATCTGGTTAGATTCTCGGATGCTGATTATGCTGGTGACAAGGTGGATCGCAAGTCTACATCAGGCACATGTCATTTTCTGGGATGATCACTTGTATGTTGGTCTTCAAAGAAGCAGAACTGTGTATGTCTCTCCACTGCTGAATCTGAATACATTGCCGCTGGATCTTGCTGCACTCAGCTTCTGTGGATGAAGCAAACACTCAAGGACTATGGCATTCATCTGAAGCAAGTGCCACTCTACTGCGACAACGAAAGCGCCATCAAGATTGCCAACAACCCAGTTCAGCACTCGAAGACAAAGCACACTAAAATTCGTCATCACTTTCTTAGAGATCATGTTGTGAAGGAAGATATTGATATGATACACGTCAACACTGAAGAGCAATTGGCAGATATCTTCACCAAGCCCTTGGATGAGAAGAGATTTTGCAAGTTACGGTGTGAGCTAAATATCCTGGAATCCTCAAATGTCCTGTGATCAGGCACACATCCTAACCCTTATGCATATTGATGACTTAGATGTGCAACACACAAAGTAAAGTATATCTTCAATCAATGAAGACATACATTCTAAGTGTGAATACATTAATGTGGAATTTGACTTCGGAGCGCCACGATAATTGTGCGCAGTGTCTGGGTCTAATACTTCCTATATGGTGGGTAACGCCACCACCAAATGTTCTATTTGAAGTGTTTCACTCATGGCGTTACCTTGCTATGTCTTCACATTTCGTTTGGCTTCAATCTCAACATGTCTTCATGATTATCTTCACTATGTTGATTATATATATATATATATATATATATATATATATATATTAGTGTTCTGTCCTCTACAGCATTCACTTATAGCTATGTCTTCTTGTTAAATTTTTTGAACTAAGTGAATGTGATCGGACCCTAACCTCTCTGTGCTTTCTATCTCAAACTCTATCTCTCCAAATCATATGCATTCTATTGAAATTGTCGAATGTCTTCTCTGTGTCCTTGTCAGCAGAAGATACAGAGACAAACCTTAAGTCCACTTTCAATGCTCTTTCCTCCACATGAAACCCGGAGAAGTAGGAACGACCACCCGACAATCCAGGCGTGCGTGGGACGTGGAACAAACCCCAAAATTCTGCATGATGGCCACGTGTTCCTCAGATGCGAATCGCCAGGGGCACCTGTGTAATAACGCAGTGCCGCCCCTGTACCTATAAATACACACTTCACGGCGGTCATTATCTCTTCTTCCACTCTCGCACGAACCCTAGCGCCACCGCTAGCCCTCGACGACACCGGCGACGAAGCGCTTCGCTGCCGCAACCTCTCCGACGCCGTCTTCACGCCGACGCGGACATCGTCCTCTCCGCCGTCGCCGTAGGTGTCCTCCGTCGCCAAGTTAGGGCAGGGAAGATCGAACTGCTCGGCCTCATCTTCCACTCCGTCTAGCAGTTCTTAGTGTGGTAAATAAAACTTCCTTTTTACGGCATCGTTGATCCTATGGCTTTGTCACTTTCTACCACAAGCAGTTTCTATTCACACAAGTTAGATCTCTCTCATACTGCATCTCATAACATGCCTAGTATATTCACTTATGCTTCACAAAGTAGTTAGATTCCTCACTTGTACTGATCTCTGGATTCGCACAAATCTGGAACCAACTCCTTATCTATGAGTGAATGTCTTCGCACGATGAGGTCAATGTCTTCTAAACTGATTTATATTCAAAATCTTCTGAGAATGCATATGACCTCTTCCCCTTCCCTCGCACCTTAATGCTGTCACAGGTACATGTCTGTGGGAGAATCCCTTGGTTCTCATAGTCTGCATTCATTTGCAGAATTCTTACAGCATCATATAAATTCTCCCGAAGCAAGTTCCTGTTTGTCCAGCAAGCGAAAATCTTTGAAGCCTTTGAACGTGTTGAAGCCTTTCAGTTTAAAGTTCATGGCTTCAGAGAAATCAGCAAGGAAGGGTGGCAGAAAGCCTCGTGGAGAAACATCTAGAGATCTGCCAGATGACCTCTCAGAACTGTACAAGACAGATCCTGAAGAGGATTACAATCAGCGCAAGACCCGAATCCAATGGATTCGAAGATATTGGGTAGAACAATGGTTCAAATACCGATTTGTAACCCAGGAATATGCTAAGAAAAATGCCATGATGAGACCATGGGGAGACATCCTATACAAGAATCTTCAACCCGGGTCCAGAGATGAAGCCATTGAACAAGGCTTCTATCCCTGCATGGTCCGTGGGCCACAGCCTGCTAATGCACACCCATTGTCACTACTATGGTGTCGTGACGACATTCTGTTCAAGCACAACTTCCAGTTTGCCCAGAACTTAGCGAAGCAAAACAAGAAGACATTGGGACTAGACTTCAACCCTGGTCCCTCAGCTCCAAGGGCTGATGGCACACGAGATGTAGAACCCAATGTCGTCGATCCTTTCTACAACCTTGAAGGTCTCATCACCCATATGTTGGTTCAAGGGACTGCAGTGAATGAGCCTGCAGCTGACGCTGAATCAGATGAAGCGCCCGCAGTGCCGAAGCCAAAGAAGTTGAAGAAGCCTAAAGCTTCAAAGCCTGCCCCTTCACCAAAAATCTCACGAGCGAAGCCACTGGAAACTGCACCTCCTGAAGACAGTGTGTAGTCTGAAGATTTACAACGCATCTTCAAGCCCCAGAAGGTCAAGATGCCTCTGCCACACACCGGCCAAGAGCTAACAGCTGCTGCCATTCTGCGCAATGATGCCATTATCTGTCAAGTGATGAAAATCTTGCAGATGACGCTCTTGAGCAACTCATCAAGAGCAAAGAAGAAGTAGAAATCTTCAATGATCTGCCTCTCTTTGATGTAACAATCATCCACAACTTCATTGATGAATGGTTTGACACGCCAAACATTAGCTTCGACGATCTCCAACTACCCATTGGCCTCAGTGTCGCCTTCCATGGCGCCATTGCTTCAGAGTTAGCTATCGCCCAACGCATTGTTGAACTGAAGCAGAAGATTGACTTTGAGAAATCTCAGTTCAAGAAGCATATGGCCAAGCTCAGCGTGCAAGACGTGAAGAATTTCAAGATTATGCTGCACGAGCTCAAGGAAGCCTTTCTAAAGAAACATGCAGAAGCTCAGGGTTCTCGTGAGCGCATGAAGGTCCTGGCTGATAGGTGTGTGCAAGCCTACAATGAGGCTGAGAAGCGCAAGGCCCTTGGGCGTCCTGGCATCGACCCCAGGATGGCTGCCAAGAAGTAGAAGAAGCCCGCTATGGCTGAACCTGAAGCACCCAGGCAGGAGGCAGATCCCCTTGTCTTCCCAACTAGCATGACTGGCCCGAAGCCAAAGGCCAAGTCAACCGCTTCAGAAATGAAGAAGACCAGGACTGCTGAGGCTGAAGCAAGGAAGAGAAAACATCCTGAAGCCTCTGCTACTGCCCCCGCCAAGAAGAAAAGAATGACCAAGAAGGAACGGGATTCTCCCATAGAGCCCTTGATTGTTGAACCCATTTCCATGGTTCACCCTGATGCCGATCCACAAGAACATCAACTGACTGTCCATGAGCCTGCTTTCACGGAGGCTCATGAAGCTGAAGACTTTCCAGCAGCTGATCCCCTCGCTGCTAAGGACATTGGTCACCATGACCATGTTGAAGATGATGCAGCCCTTCCTCAGCTAGAGCACCAACAGGTATCATAGCCTGTGCTCACGCACAGTGAACTCATCAGCATTGGTCGTCCACTGACACCAATAGCACAGGATGCTTCGTGGGCGGATCGCCCACAAGAGGAAGAAGTACCACAAGCTGCTACTCCCCTGTCCCACCAAGAAGCAGTTCTCGAGGAGAACGTGATCGTAAGCGACCCTCCAGCTTGTCCAGTGGAGGTTGAAAATCTTGCGGCTGCCACCACCAACACCACTGAAGCCACTGACGCTGTCATGGCTGAAGGAAATGTGGAGCCCTCACCAACAAAAGCACCAGAAGTCAGCGAAGCCACTGATCCCGCTGCTTCTGTTCCTGCGTCTGCTGCCGGTCCCCAATTCGACTATCATGTTGAGCACAGGCCTCAGGTACAGAAGCCAATCCCAAGATTGCCAAGGTTCCCAGGTCCTGCATCAGCACCTGGCTCCTTCAATATCAATGGCTTCACAGCAGACAACACATTCTTCAACAGCTCCAGGAACCCCTACTCCAGGGAAAGAATATCATCTGATCGGTTCTGGAGTTATCCGCAATGAAGCTATTACTCATGCGTTCTTTACAACCAAGGTCACATCTTCCCACACAAGCGCCTTGACAATGAAGCAATAGCTGGTCTGCCCTGTCTGGAACAAGCTCTGTATTGCTTCAAAGAGGTTGGACTGCTGCCGTTCGTCACTGACCAAGAGCATTGGAATGAAGAGTTGCTGCTCCAATTCTATGCCACACTTCACATCAGTGGGTATAGCAGAGATCCGAAGACTTGGGTCATAGAGTGGATGACAGGAAACGTTCATCACGAAGCCAAAGCCTTTGACATCATTGAGCTCACTGGTTTGCCCACTCATGGCGATCTCTACGAGCATGGCTGTCAGCTTCATAGTGAAGCTATTGAGAGCATCTTTCAGAAGACTGAACCTAATATGAGTCAGATGCTCAGTATGATGAAGCCACTGCCCCAAGATGCTGCTTATCCCACAGAGTTCTTCGTTGAAGACCTTGAGTATCTGCCAAGAACCATTTATCACATCATAAGGCGAACTCTCTGGCCAATCAAAGGACATTCTCCCCATGCCAAGCTGGAAGGTGCAATGAACACCTTGGTCTTCTATATTCTTCATGGAAAATGCTTCAATACATAGGATTTCTTCATTCGCCAACTTGCTGCATCTGGCTCTGATCTGTTTGGTTTGGAGTTCTACGCCCCTTGGGTGATGCGGCTGATCAAACTTCACTCCGCTATCTCATATCAACCCTCGGCCCGCAACCATCGGATCTTTTTGCCTGATGTGGATATGTCTATTGAAGCCATCTATCCTGAGCCTGCCAAGGAACCTCTCAGTCTTCAGAATGCAGAGCATCAAAGTTTCACTCAGAATGTTGAAAGCGTTGAAGTCGTAACTCATGTGTATCCTTTGGCTGGCACTACCCGTGCACCGCATCCTGCTCTCACTGAAGCCACTGACAGTACAACTGCTCCACGACCCAAGAAGCGCACTCGTGTTCTCAACGACCAAGAGCTTCTTGTGGCTCTTCATCAGAAACAAGATAGGCATCATGACTGGCTGGAGCGTCAGATGCAAAGCCTCTTGGTGCATGTTAATCGCATTCACAATCTTGCCACCAAGAATGCTTTTGTTGCCCATGAAACCTCTCGCCGCACATGGAAAGGGCTAACGCTGATGTGTTCTGAAGATGATCTTCAAGAGGATGGCTTCACTGAGCGATTCAAGTTTGACTCCACACCTCCTCGAAGGGCAGTGCTGCGACAAACTCCATCCCTTGAAGACTCTGAGTTCTCTTCCTCTGCTACAACTGTGAATGCCAGAGTAATCGAGGATGAAGACGATGCTACTTCACCGCCACCTCCTTTAGCACGCTTCGACTCTGCTCCAAGCTCTTCAGCACCACTAAACACCACCAACGACCCTGCTGCTTCACCTACTCCTCATGGGAATGAGTAGATGCTCTATGTCTTCAAACCTTTTTGGTCCTTACTGACAAAAGGGGGAGAAGCATATGAGGTTGATAGTCTTCAAGCGGGTCCATATGGGCGGGAGCTTTATATTTTGCTTCGTGCTTACAACTCTCATTTTTGCTACATTTGGTTCTTTGAGTTGTAACACTTAAACTCGATGGTCGTCTGCTACTTATTTGCCACCTTGTGTTGCGATGATAAATTCTGCTTGTGCAACGATAAATTCCGCACTTAGATCATTCTGCAGATGTCCATTTTCCATTATGCATGTCATTATCTTCATATACTTTCACATGCATAGTGGATTGTCATCATAAGTTGAAGTGGATCTCCACAAGTACAACCTGCCATGTGCATTTGCATTCCAAAAGCAAATTACTTATATGCACATCTTCAGGGGGAGCCCTTGCAACTTATGAAGACAATTCCTTATCCCTTACAATTTCACAGATTATATTCCCCATTGAAAACTTCAACTAGCTTGTCATCAATCACCAAAAAGGGGGAGATTGTAAGTGCATCTAGTGCCACCCCTAGTTGGTTTTGGAGTATTGACGACAAACCTAGTTGAGGGACTAATGTGTTTGTGAGAATTGCAGGATAACACAGGTAGAAGTCCCTCATTGATTTGGTTTTCCTACCAGAGATGACCCCTAAAAATGTATGAAGACATTGAAGTCAAAGGTGGTATATGAAGATATTCACATTGAAGACTATGACAAGAGAAGACACCACATGAAGCCTATGGAGCTCGAAGACTTAGATCTTTCGTAGTTCTCTTTCTTCTGTGTTGAGTCATAGGAACCACCGTACTGTTAAGTGGGGTCCAAGAGAACCAGTCAGAATGACTGAAGTGATGCTTAAACAAAACCTATGTCTTCGAGTGAAGACTTTGAGAGCGAATCTTGTCCAGAGTCGGGCAAGTCAACTTTGCTTGAAGCCCAAGTAAAGTTGCCGTGTGAGTTTGAAATCTGACCGTTGGAACACGTGTCAGTTCCTTAGTGACCCAGGGTCATTTCGGACAAATCAGGTCGGGTTGCCAAGTGGCTATAAATAGCCCACCCCCTACAACCATAAACGGTTGGCTGCTCAGATTTAGAGTACGGCTTTTGTCGTTTGAGAGCAACCCACCTTGAAGCCTGTGAGAGAGAATTCCTTGCGAGGATAAAGCCCTAACCACCCAGAGCCAAAGAGAATTAGGCATCACTTAAGTCTTCTTGTCTGTGTGATCTGAAGACTTATTACACTTGAGGACTGTGCATCCTCCAGCCGGTTAGGCGTCGCATTCTGAGCATCCAAGAGACATTGTGGATTGCCGGTGAACGAAGTCTGTGAAGGTTTGGGAGTCTACCTTGAAGACTTACCAAAGTGATTGGGCGAGGTCTGTGTGACCTTAGCTCAAGGGGAATATGGTGAGGACTGGGTGTCCTAAGCTGCGTGTTCAGGACTGGGTGTCCGGGAATGTGTGTCCTAAGGTTTAAATACCTAGCCGCCCTAACCAGACGTACAGTTGTCACAGCAACTGGAACTGGTCCAACAAATCATTGTCTTCAGCAAGTCACTGGTTTCATCTTCCCTTCCCTTTACTTACTGTTACTCCTTGTGAAGTCATTGTATGTTCGCACTATCTTTTGTCTTCACTGAGTGACTGCGTGTTCTGTGTGGCTTCACAATATCTTCCTACCCGATCCTTAGTTCCTTACTACATTGCTGCTATTAGTCATTGTGCTTTCCCTCTATTGAATACTTGACTATGGCTTGCCTAGTGTAGTCTACCTTCCACTGCACGGTAATAGGTTTATTTCTATCGTTTGTCTTCATAACTTCCACGTTTTGAAGACTTTCATAAAAATCGCCTATTCACCCCCCTCTAGTCGATATAACGCACTTTCACTACTAAATACTTTGCTGCAGGTACTAAGTTTCCAGGTGTGGTTGAATTGACAACTCAACTGCTAATACTTGAGAGTATTCTTTGGCTCCCCTTGTGTCGAATCAATAAATTTGGGTTGAATACTTTACCCTCGAAAACTATTGCGATCGCCTATACTTGTGGGTTATCAAGACTATTTTCTGGCACCGTTGCCGGGGAGCTTAGCTTTACTCTTTGAGTCACTTGGGATTTATATCTGCTTATCATTATGAAGAACTTGGAAGATCCAAGAACCAAGATTTATCCCTCAACTACGAGGGGAGGTAAGGAACTGCCATCTAGCTCTGCACTTGATTCACCTTCTGTTTTGAGTAAGCTTGCGACACTTAAAACTGCTTCTGCTATTCGTTCTGATATGTCGCATGTTATTGATGATGCTACTTCTGCTATGCATGATACTTATGATGAAACTACTTCTATGCTTGATACTATTGTGCCACTTGGTGAATTTCTGGATGAACAACTTGCTAGGGCTAGAGAGATTGAAAATATTGAATCTGATAATATTGATGAAAGTGATGATGAAGAATCACTTGTTATTCCTGAGGGTTATTGTCGGTGTCAAAACCGGCGGATCTCGGGTAGGGGGTCCCAAACTGTGCGTCTAAGGCGGATGGTAACAGGAGGCAGGGGACACGATGTTTACCCAGGTACGGGCCCTCTTGATGGAGGTAATACCCTACGTCCTGCTTGATTGTTCTTGATGATATGAGTATTACAAGAGTCGATCTACCACGAGATCAGAGAGGCTAAACCCTAAAAGCTAGCCTATGGTATGATTGTCTGTTGTCCTACGGACTAAAACCCTCCGGTTTATATAGGCACCGGAGGGGGCTAGGGTTACACAAGGTCGGTTACAAAGGAGGAGATATACATATCCGTATTGCCTAGCTTGCCTTCCACATCAAGTAGAGTCCCATCCGGACACGGGACGAAGTCTTCAATCTCGTATGTTCATAGTCCAACATTCCGGCCAAAGGATATAGTCCGGCTGTCTGGAGACCCCCTAATCCAGGACTCCCTCAGTAGCCCCTGAACCAGGCTTCAATGACGATGAGTCCGGCGCGCAGTATTGTCTTCGGCATTGCAAGGCGGGTTCCTCCTCCGAATACACCATGGAAGAGTTTGAATATGAGGATAGTGTCCGACCCTGCAAAATAAGTTCCACATACCACCATAGAGAGAATAATATTTCCACAAATCTAATCTCCTGACACGTTTTGACAGCATGACATCACGCCACGGCCCGGTCATTATTTGGACCTTTTTCTTTAACCAGCCCTGCACATAACGCGAGGCGGTTTCGTCAACACATCTTGTCAAAGCAGAGATCATGTTCCCCTTATCATGGGATTCTCATCAATACAGACGTGGGTAACCCAACCGTGCCTGTTGGTATGACTCCTAGATCTTAGGTAAGTCTCAAACGGCCATGAGGAGGACGCCTGATATTCACCCTCTTTATAAAGGGGACAAGGCTCTTTCTTTCTTCCCTCCCACGTTCAATCGAATCCTTCCCCCGCCTCGAGTTCTAACACCCAAAGCTCAGGTCAGGTGCTTCGGACCTTCAACTATGTCCTGATCCAACCTTCAAGGTCGGTGGATGCCTTCCTCCGTCATAGAGGAGGACATCAAGAAGTTGAGAGAGGCCACATATCTGACCGCCGAAATTTCGCACAAGCTGCCTGCTCGAGGGCAGGTCGTCCCTACTCCCGAACCCAACGGGAGTGTTGTGTTCATCTCCCACTTCCTCCGAGGACTAGGCCTTGCTCTGGATCCCTTTGTTAGGGGTCTTATGTTCTATTACGGGCTGGATTTTCATGATCTGGCCCTGGATTCCCTTCTTCACATCTTGTCATTTATTGTCGTATGTGAGGCCTTCCTCCACATTACCCCTCACTTCGGCCTGTGGCTCAAGACCTTCGATATGAAGCCGAAGTTGATCGAGGGGCAGCACGCAGCGTGCGGAGGTGCTTTGATAAGAAAAATCACTGACGCTCCATGGCCAGAGGGTTCCTTCCCAGAGGTGTCCGGATTGTGGTAGCGGGAGTGGTTCTACATCACAGCTCCCCGAAGTGCCAAGTGGGTAGCTGCCCCTACCTTTCGCTCGGGCCCCCCACCACAACTGATGTCATGGATCAGCAGGGGGCTGAGCTGGCGTCTAGCCAAGGACGTGCCAATGCTGCAGAGCCATATCCGAGATCTCTTCGAGGAAGATTTCAGTCTGGTTATGGTAACGCAAGTTATGCTGGTTCGTCGAGTCCAACCTTGCAAACGATGGCCCCTCCGCATGTGGGAATTCAACCCGGAAGGACCGTGTACTATTCAGCATTTCCTCGGCATGACGCACAAGGAGATGTACAAATAATTCTTCAGACCCCAAATAGAGTGTCCGGACACCACCGGGGACGTGGGCCTGAGCTGCAACTGCCCCGCTGCCCAAGTAAGTAATCTCGTGGCCGAACACACTGTCCTTTTATTTATCATGACATCATTCTGAAGAATCGCTCTTTGACCAGGACTGGATAGCAAAGGCGAAGATGATCCGGTGTTCGGCCCCCCTTCCTGAGGGCTTGGACAATCCGGTGCTGGAAAAGATGCTTGAGCCAGCACCTTATTTGGTGCCCTCAAAGGAAGATGAAGGGGGAAAAAAGAGGGCGAAAGCGGGCCTCCTTCGCTATTTATTCCAACCGAGGGAATGAGCGCCTTCGCGAGGGAGGATAACCAAGGGGAAGAATCGGACATTCTCTCCCCCCGGGGGAAGGAAGAGGACTACCTCTGAAGATCCGAAAACTAAGGTTTCCAAATGGGAGAAGAAATCTCCGGCAGAGGGTCCTGCCTCGGAGGGTATTCTTGCCGCATAATGTCCGTGCAGGGATCATCCCTCTACCGAGCTGTAAGTAATTGAAAAGTACTTAATAGTGAAAACATCCTACCTTACTTCCGAAGACAATAACTGATGCTTATAAATTGTAGTCCGGATCACAGCCCTTCTCAATAGAGCTCATCTTCGGGGGATCTTCTTCCGGAGATGATGGAGAGCGAAACGCCTCCCCTGGACACCCCGGCTCAAGAAGCGGGCGACCTTGAAGTGTCGTCGTGAAGGGTATCTCCAGATCCACTAGGGCCAGAGGATAACCCTTTGGCTGCCCGGAGTCCTCAGTATCTGGCTCCTAAGGAGAGCGACAACAAGGGTCCGTACAGTGTGCGGTCGGACGCGCTAAAGGATCTTCTGGGGCAAGCTGCCGTCTCGGAAGCGCATTGTACGCTAATGGGTACGGTAATTGAAAGGATTTCATCCGCTGAAAGCGGTTTGCATGAAGCCTTTATGAGTCTGCTGAAAGGCTTCAAGGTACGTGAACTAGTGTATGTTTTTAACAGTACCACATACGTTAGGTATTCCCTATGCAGATAGTAGCCCCTGAGACTCTGGTTGTCATCGAAAACGGCGGCAAACAGAGGATCATAGTCCCGGGTAACAACCAGACCACTGTCGGATTTCGGGTTCCGGCGGACCCTTAAGGTTCGAACACTAGGGTGCGCGCGGAAATCTCGCCTTCAACCTCTCCGTCTCGATGGGACCTATACTACTAAAAGAACTGCACGAAAGACACAAGATTTATACTGGTTCGGGCCATCGATGTGGTGTAATACCCTACTCTAGTGTGTGGTGGATGGATTGCCTCCTGGGCTGGTGTGGATGAACAATACAAGGAAGAACAGCCTCGCGAGGGTCTGTTCTTGGCTGTGGTGATGAACTGCTATGAAGACTTCAGTCACCTTTCTCTCTCTTCTTCTCTCAGATCCCGGACCGAACAACCAGGAATCGAACCCCTTGCTATGTGGGTGGCTAGTCCTATTTATAGAGGCCCTGGTCCTCTCCCCAAATATTGAGCGGGAAGGGATCCAACAATGGCGGGCTAATTTGAAGGGGGACAGCGAGTACATCTATCCTGACAAAAGCAGTCTTCGCCTGCCAAAGGCTCTGGTGATGACGCCGCGCTGGGCTCCATGGTGACCTCTGTCTCGTAGTCCTCCTGGTCTTGGTCTCGTTGCACCGAAGTGGCAACCTTTTCCTGATGCCTTGGTACTCCGCGGATACGCTTGCCCCCTTTGCACCAAAGAGGGAAGAGGGACGCTGCGCGCGCTGGCACCCGCCTGGTGCCCCGTGTCGTCATGGCTTGCGTCATGGGCACCTCGCGAGGTACCCCGCCTTGAACTCTCCGCCTCCTCGCGAGCCAGCCTGACGAGGCTGTGCCTGAGGACGCGCCGTGTCGTCCGCCTCGCGAGGGTCTTGAGCCTCGTGTTGATGAAGTTGGGCCGCGCTGGGCCCCCACTTGAGCCATGCCGCAGGCAGGCAAGTCTGGGGACCCCCGTTCCCAGAACGCCAATAGTAGCCCCCGGGCCCAAGCCGCGCATGGACTGGGCTATGTCGAGAGGCGGAAGGGCAAGGGCGAAACGCCGCGGGCCCTATCAGCCTGCGGCCTTGGGCGCCTCGTGGCGGTTGATTGGCCGTGGCGTCTCCGCTTCCCCACGACGCCTTGGTGATCGTGTGAGGTGGGCAAGTCCCTGCATGCAGATCGCGTTATGATTACCTGTGATCGTGAGGGCCGGCGGTTGGCCTTCGCCGGCTATAAGTACGGCACCGCGCGTGCCCGTCCAGTCCATCTCTTCTTGCTCTCTCCTTTGCCTCAGTTCTTGCTCCGTCTTGGTGTGATGGCTCCATCGAGGAGGTACTCGGCCGCAGAGAAGGGGAAGGCCCTCCAGGTCGGTCCTGCCTCTCCCCCACCCAAGCGTGGTCGCGGGCGCCCTCGAAAGCACCCGGTGGCCGCCCCGGCAGCTTCCAGCGGCCATGGGGGGGCTCCCAGCGCGGCGGCAGGCAAGCCGCCGCAGCCGGAGGGTGCGCCTGGGTTGCGCGCTGCCCCAGGCCGCGCTTTCGCACCGTGCAGGCGCCGCCGGAATTCATCGTTTGGTCGGCAGAGCTGGCTTGCGCCCGGCTCCCGCTCCCTCGCTTCCTCCTTGGCGAACTCCCGGCCGGCGCTCCTGGCGGCCTCTGGCTCCAGGCGGAGGGCTGCTGCAGCAGGTCCTCGTGGGTCGCACTGGAGGTCTCCGCCAGCGGGGGCTTGGCCTTCACTTGTGGCTGGCAGGCGTTCGCCCGCTCTCGCGGCCTGGAGCGTCGGTGCACTCTGCACTTCAGGTTCGATGGCGACGCCACCCTCTATGTGAGGGTGTTTGGGGAAGATGGTCGCCGCGCGGGGTGCTGCCCTGAGGACGATGACCGCGTCTGCGGGCCCCGCTCCGATGGTGATGGGGGAGATAGCGCCTGAGCGGGTGGCGGCGTCAGCGACTCCCCCAGCTTCGTCAGCTCTTCCTCAAGTGACTCCTCCAGTGGTGGCAGCAGTCCTCCCCCGCACCGTCGGGTTTGCCTAGGAGGTGGTGGTTCATTCGCCCGCCGTCGTGCCCCGGTGAAGCGCGAGAGGGAGTCCGCCTGAGGCCCTGAGGCAGCCTGTGTCGCCGCCGTGGGCCGATGCGGGAGGGGCGGCGCCAGGCTCGTCTTTTTCCTTTCTCTTTTGTTCCCTGTGTAAGACAGAACAGATGCATGGAGCCCCCTTGGGGCATGTTGGGAAATGTTGCCGCTTCAGCTATTACCTTGATCTCATTTTTGTACTTCCTGATTTCCCGCCTATGCATAGATAGCTTTCGGCCCCTGCCGGTGAGTGGGGCGACCGACCCAGGCCTTGTGTGCGCGTCGCGGTACCCGAGGGGCACGGACTAGGAGGGGTGCTCCTGTAATGCGCCAGGGCCGTGAAACCCTCCTGTGGCTAGGGCAGAAACCCTCGCGAGGGCGTCTGAGCACCATCCCTCGCGAGGTTGTTCACGAGAGAAACCAAAGCGAGGGGCGAAAATCGACGAACCATAAATCAGCAACAGCGATAACTCCAATAAGACTCCAAATGCAAACGAACACGTCAACTGCGGAAAGCAAATGGAAAAGCCGCGTCCGGCACCTAATCTAGTCTTCGACATCTTCTCACCAGTGCGGAGCTAAGTGCTTCCACTGGGCGTGGGAGGGAGCCCCAGGGCCTGAGGCCGGCGCTCCTGAGACTCCGGGGCGTGTACATCCCCACTCATTATTACGTGAGAGTGTCACGGGGCGGCGAGCTTCATAGGCATTGGCCTTGCTTCACAGGCTCTGGGCCTTTTCCTTGAGCGCGAGGGCTTCACATGCACTCGCCTTGCTTCACAGGCTCCGGGCCTTATCAAAAGAGATAATCTTCACAGGCACTCGCCTTGCTTCACAGGCTCCGAGCCTTTCCAAAAGAGATGATCTTCACAGGCACTCGCCTTGCTTCACAGGCTCCGGGCCTTTTCAAAAGAGACGATCTTCACAGGCACTCGCCTTGCTTCACAGGCTCTGGGCCTTTCCAAAAGAGATGATCTTCACAGGCACTCGCCTTGCTTCACAGGCTCCGGGCCTTTTCAAAAGAGATGATCTTCACAGGCACTCGCCTTGCTTCACAGGCTCCGGGCCTTTCCAAAAGAGATGATCTTCACAGGCACTCGCCTTGCTTCACAGGCTCCGGGCCTTTTCAAAAGAGATGATCTTCACAGGCACTCGCCTTGCTTCACAGGCTCCGGGCCTTTCTTAGGGGTAGAACCTCCGGAGGTGCTGGATGTTCCACGCGTTCTGGACCGGCACTCCCTCCTGAGTCTCCAAGCGCGCGGAGCTGGGCCTGGAAACATGAACAACCTTGAACGGGCCCTCCCACATGGGAGATAGCTTGTGCAATCCCTCCCTAGAGAGGACCTGCCTGAGCACAAGGTCTCCTACCTCGAGGGTCCTGGGGCGGACGTTGCGGCAGTGGTATCGCCGCAGCGCTTGCTGATACCTCGCCGCCCGCAGTGCGGCTTCCCGTCGTCGTTCCTCCCCCAACACGAGGTCTGTCCCCCGCATGGCATCCTGCTGCGCCTCGTCGAACGCCAGGACTCGTGCGGAGCGATGTCTGACCTCGTGAGGGAGGACTGCCTCCGCTCCATAGACCAGGAAGAATGGGGTCTCTCCAGTCGGCTTGGTCGCGGTGGTGCGGATGGACCACAACACGGATTGAAGCTCGTCGTACCAACCTCGGCCGCAGGCCTCCAGCTTCTTCTTGAACGTCCTGGTCTTGAGGCCTCTCAGGACCTCTGCGTTGGCTCGTTCGGCCTGGCCGTTGCTTCGAGGGTGCGCCACTGAAGCGTAGCATATCTGCGTTCCAAGGTTAGCACAGTATGTTTTGAAGAGGTTATTGGTGAACTGCGAACCGTTATCTATGATGATGCGGTTCGGCACCCCGAACCGGCTCACGATGCCCCTGATGAACTTGACCGCGGAGCCCACGGGGATGGTGCGGACGGCCTCCACTTCAGCCCACTTGGTGAACTTGTCCACGGCGACGTAGAGGTAGCGGTAGCCCCCTGGCGCTCGAGGAAACGGGCCTAGGATGTCCAGCCCCCAGACTGTGAATGGCCATGAAAGGGGTATAGTCTGCAGGCCTCCAGCCGGCTGATGGATTTGCTTGGCGTGGAACTGGCAGGCCTCACAAGCTTTCACCAGCTCGACGTCGTCATTGAGTGCGGTAGGCCAATAAAACCCACTGCGGAACGCCTTGCCGACGAGGGTCCGCGATGATGAGTGGTGCCCGCAGTCTCCGCCGTGTATGTCCTCCAGTAGTTCCTTTCCTTGCTCCCTGGAAATGCAACGCAGGAGTACATCGTTTGGTCGCTTTCGGTAGAGTTCTCCGTCTCTGATGCAGTACGTAGTGGCCTGCCGCGCCACCCGCTCCGCTTCCTCCTCCTTCTCCGGCATGGTCCCTTGCGTCAAGTAACTCTGGAGCTCCGTGATCCAGCACTCCTCCTGAGGTTCCATCGTCAGGAGCAGGCGTGCTCTTGAGGCCAGGCCACAGACCGGGGCTCCTGAGGCAGGTGGCTGGGGGAGCTCCTCCCGAGGCTGAGCCGTGTTTGATGGTGACGGCAAGGCTGAGGGCTTGAAGAGCCTCTCCTCGAAGATGCCAGGCTCCTGAGGCAGCCGCCTGGATGCCCGCTTGGCGATGTCGTCGACCTCCTAATTGGTGCCATGGGGCACATGCTGCAACTCCAACCCCCAGAACTGCTTCTCCATCCTGCGGACCTCCGCAAGGTAAGCTTCCATGTGCTCATCTTTCGGCTCGTACACCTTGTTGGAGAAGTTCACGAGGAGCTGTGAATCGCCCTTAATGGTAAGGCGCTTCACCCCCAGGGCTGTCGCGGCCTTCAGGCCCGCTATTAGACCCTCGTATTCCGCTATGTTGTTGGAGACCTTTTCACCTTGTTGGAAGCAGAGCTGTACGGCGTAGTAGAGCTTGTCCTGAGTGGGCGATATAAGCACCGCTCCAGCCCCAGCACCATGTCTGGAGAACGCCCCATCAAAGTGCATGACCCAGCCTTCTGGCACCTCGCGCCCCGGAAGAGGGACCGATCCTCGTCGGCCTTCAGGCTTGGTGCCTCTCTCCATTCTACCACAAAATCCGCCAACGCTGCTCCTTTGATGACCCTGGTTGTGCTGAATTCGAGCTGAAATGCCTACAGCTCTATGTTCCACTCAGCGACCCTTCCGACTGAGTTAGGGCTCCTGAGCACCCTCTCCAGGGGGTATGACGAGATGACTTTGATGGGGTGAGCCTGGAAGTAGTGACGCAGCTTGCGCGAGGCTATCAGTAGCGTGAGGAGGAGCTTCTGAGGCATTGGGTACCGTGCCCTCGCGTCCCGTAGCACCGTGCTGACAAAGTAAACTGGGTGCTCGACAAGACTGGGAGCATCTGGGGTTGCCGCGCCCTCGGGAGGTGAGGGCGCCTCGCGAGGCGTCGCGGCCTCGGGAGGTGGACTACATGGTCGGGTGGCCTCTCCTGCCCCAGGTGCATTTCCCGGCTGCTGACCCTCCTCAGATGTGGTTGTGGCTCCTGCAGGCTTTCCTTGTTCCTGTTTTGTCCTGCCCCAGGCTGCCGCTGCGGCCTTGACTTTGCGTTCCTCCCTAACCGCCACCAGGGCTGCGCTGGTGGAGTAGGGTGTGGCGGCGAGGTACAGTAGCAGGGGCTCCTGAGGGCGTGGAGCCACCATGATTGGGGGACTGGTCAGGTACCTCTTGAGATCTTGAAACGCCTTATCTGCTTCTTCAGTCCACTCAAAGGTCCCTTTCTTCTTCATCAGCTGGAAGAAAGGCAGCGCTCGCTCCCCTAGTTTGGAGATGAAGCGCCCTAGCATGGTCACGCGGCCCGTGAGCTTCTGCATTTCTCTGAGGGTCTTTGGCGGGCTCATGTCCTCGACCGCTTTGACCTTCTAGGGGTTGGCCTCGATGCCACGATGGGACACGAGGAATCCCAAGAGCTTGCCCGAGGGGACGCCAAACACACATTTCTCCGGGTTGAGCCGCAGGTTTACTACGTCGAGGCTCGCGAAGGTCTCCACCAGGTCTTGTATCAGGGTCTTAGCCTCCCGAGACTTTACCACTATGTCATCGACGTAGGCTTCAACATTCCTTCCGAGCTGCTGACCCAAGGTGATGTGCATCAGTCGCTGAAAGGTTGCCCCTGCGTTACGTAGCCCGAATGGCATGCATGTATAGCAGTATACCCCGCACGGGGTCAAGAAAGCAGTCTTCTCGACGTCTTCCACGGCCATCTTGATCTGGTGATACCCGGAGAAGGCATCCAGGAAGCATAGCAGGTCGCACTCCGCAGTGGAATCGACAATCTGGTCGATACGGGGGAGCGGGAACGGATCTTGCGGGCATGCCTTGTTGAGGTTGGTGAAGTCGACACACATGCATTCTTTCCCCCCCTTCTTGGGCACAACGACAGGGTTGGCCAACCAGTCCGGGTATCGGACCTCGCGAATGACCCCTGCAGCCTCTAGCTTGCGGGTCTCTTGGGCAATGAAAGCCTGCTTCTCCGTGGACTGCCACCTGGCCTTCTGCTTCACGGGGCGTACATTTGGGCATACGTTGAGGTGGTGCTCGATGACACTTCTGGGGATCCCCGCCAGCTGATCCGGCTCCCAAGCAAATACCTTCTTATTCGAGTGCAGGAACTTGACCAAGGCCTCCTCCTGCTCAGGCTCTAGGTTGGTGCCTATGGTGAAAGTGGCGCTGGAGGACCCATCCTCGTCGACGGGTATCTGCTTGGTTTCTTCTTTGTCTTGGGTGAACAACTGCTTCTTTTTGGCGGGCGCAGCCCCCTTGGGCTCTGGGGTCTCCGCATCAACGGGCCGTGCCGGCGCCGCGGTCTTGAAGGCGAGTTTGAGTACTTGCAGGGCGTCCCTGGTGTCCCCGTGAACGGTGAGGGTACCGCTGCTCCCGGGCATCTTCATGACGTTGTACGCCGGGTGCGTGGCGGCCATGAATTGAGCCAAAGCTGGGTAGCCAAGGATGGCGTTGTAAGGGAGGCCGATGGGGGCAATGTCGAAGTCGACCATCTCCGTGCGGAAGTTGTCGTAGGTGCCGAAGGTTACCGGGAGCCGGATCTGTCCTAGGGAGTTGGATGATCCGCCCCCGACACCTGAGAAGGATCGACTGGGTCGCAGCCGCTCCCGAGGTATGCGGAGGAGGCTGAAAGTCTCGACCGAAAGCACGATGAGACCCGTGCCGCTGTCAACGAGGGTCCTGGTGACGGCCACCCGGCAGATAGTGGGCGTGCACAGCAGCGGCAGCGCGCCAGAGCCGACCGGGTTGGTGGGGTGGCCTGCCGAGCTGAAGGTCAGGCCGACCTTGGGCGCCGCCCGGTCCGGGGGAGCCCCCTGCCGTGCAAAGACAGTGCTAACCCGGCGGGCAAAGGGCTTGACGTGGCGACAGGTGGGCAGAGCCTGCGAGCCGCCCAGGAGGTCCGCGACGACCGGAGGCGTCGGCGCCGTGGTGCAGTCACTCCGTCGCGCGGGCGGGTGCTGAGACGATGCCTGCTGCCCGCCCCCCACCAGGCCGGTGGCGGCGTTGACGGCGGGCGACAGGGAACGACGAGGACGCCCACCGACGGGGCCGTCTAGGCGACGCGAGAAGCGACGGCGGCCCTGCGCTCGGCGCAGGCCCGACGAGCGTCAGACATGGATGCGACGGTCGGAGGAGAGCGGAGCGGTGGGAGACGAATTCCGCCGCACCCCTACCTGGCACGCCAAATGTCGGATTTCGGGTTCTGGTGGACCCTTAAGGTTCGAACACTGGGGTGCGCGCGGAAATCTCGCCTTCAACCTCTCCGTCTCGATGGGACCTATACTACTAAAAGAACTGCACGAAAGACACAAGATTTATACTGGTTCGGGCCACCGATGTGGTGTAATACCCTACTCCAGTGTGTGGTGGATGGATTGCCTCCTGGGGCTGGTGTGGATGAACAATTCAAGGAAGAACAGCCTCACGAGGGTCTGTTCTTGGCTGTGGTGATGAACTGCTATGAAGAGTTCAGTCACCTTTCTCTCTCTTCCTCTCTCAGATCCCGGACCGAACAACCAGGAATCGAACCCCTTGCTATGTGGGTGGCTAGTCCTATTTATAGAGGCCCTGGTCCTCTCCCCAAATATTGAGCGGGAAGGGATCCAACAATGGCGGGCTAATTTGAAGGGGGACAGCGAGTACATCTATCCTGACAAAAGCAGTATTCGCCTGCCAAAGGCTCTGGTGATGACGCCGCGCTGGGCTCCATGGTGACCTCCGTCTCGTAGTCCTCCTGGTCTTGGTCTCGTTGCACCAAAGTGGCAACCTTTGCCTGATGCTTCGGTACTCTGCGGATACGCTTGCCCCCTTTGCACCAAAGAGGAAAGAGGGACGCTGCGCGCGCTGGCACCCGCCTGGTGCCCCGTGCCGTCATGGCTTGCGTCATGGGCACCTCGCGAGGTACCCCGCCTTGAACTCTCCGCCTCCTCGCGAGCCAGCCTGACGAGGCTGTGCCTGAGGACGCGCCGTGTCGTCCGCCTCGCGAGGCTTGGCCCCTCGCAAGGGTCTTGAGCCTCGTGTTGATGAAGTTGGGCCGCGCTGGGCCCCCACTTGAGCCACGCCGCAGGCCGCATGCAGGCAAGTCTGGGACCCCCGTTCCCAGAACGCCGACAACCGCCTTTATGTGCAGGTGGCTGAAGCTCTGGTGGCTAGCCGGACTGATGGGTTTGCCGAGCTAAAGCGGCAACTGGATGCGGCAGATGCCGACATCGTGCTTGTCAACAAGCAGCTTGACGAGGCACAGGGTGAGTGATTTTTCTGGTGGTCATCACATAATAAGAGTAGCCTGATGCCAGTATCTTTAATGTGTTGTGACTGCAGATGGAGCTGCCACCATGGAGACCCTTCGGGCAGAGCTTGCCCGAGCCAAGGAGCAAGCAAGGAGTAGCAATGCGGCCGAAGAATTAAGGGACGAACAGGCCGCGCATTGTGAGAGCAAGGAAAAAATAGCCAAGATGGCTATAGAGTTAAAAGATGCCGCTGACCGTTACCAGCTTCTTGAAGAAGAGAACCGGGCGAAGGCGACGGGCCTGGAGAAGGCCCGGGTGGCTGCCAAGGAAGTCCGCTCCAAAATTAGAGCGACGAAGGAGGAGCTGAACCAAGCTGCAGATATCATGTCTGGGAAGCCCTTCTTGTTGCAGACTAAGTTTGGAGATCCGAAGTATGCTCCTCTGGACCGGCTATGGAGTTCTGCGGACGCGTACATGGATTTGGCTGCAAGTGCAACAGATGCGGCCGAGTACTTCAAGGATCAGAAAGGTCCCAAAGTTGAAAAGCTGTTATGGTCACAGTTCCACGCTCCAGTCCGTCCACTGCTGTTGAATGAGCGATTGGCCAAGTGGGCCGAGCTCCATAGGTTGTCCGGACTTGCCATGAGGCTCATTGTGGATCACCTGTGGCCGGGAGGGCCAAGGCCAAATAGCTACTTTAGCTTAGTGCAACAATTCCTTGGTGCTGTGCCACACATCGATGCTGTAAAGAGATCGGCGTGCATAGAGGGTGCGCGGATGGCCTTTGCCCGTGTCAAGACATACTGGGCGGAGATGGAGGCCACCACTATTGCGACACAGGGTTCGGCCATAGGCCGAGTGGCTGCCAAGCACTACTTTGAAGAAGTTCTTGAAGGAGCTCGTTCGATGGAGACTCAGTGCTCGAAGAATGTTATGCTCAAGTGACATGTATTCCCATTGTAAAACCAATGTTTTATTGAATTGTCAAGGCTGTATTTATACTTTTGCCTAAAAGTACTATGGTGCCTCCTTTGCGGCCGTTTATGTATATATGTGTATAACCTGAAAGTTTGCAGTCGTCGACTTCCGGCCCCACGCATATAATGCGGGGGTGTTCGCAAAAGATGCATATTCACACTTGATCCAACATCTTGGTCCGTTAAGGAGGTGTTAGCATAGCGAACTAGGCAATCAAACTATATTGCTTTAACACTTTCACTTAGCCATAGGAGTTTGACAGTGGGGCTACTATGTAGCCCCTGGTACTTCTGCGCTCGTCCAAATACGGGGCGCGTACGTACATGACCGGTAAATGGCCCTTCGTTAATACAGAGGAATCCCGAAGATTCCGATGAGTCGTCGAGTGGTTGACCAGTCTCTCGCTATATCATGATAGTCAGTTTTCGGCTTTCTGTACTGAGGTGCTCATCCAGATGAACCAGGGCACAATCGCAGTAGTTCTCCCAGTGCTACCTTAGCCGATATAATGGAACGTAAGGTACCAAAATGTGGGAGCCGGGCAAACCCAATATTTGACCAAAGACATGATTCAGAGCTGATGCATATAGGTCCAAACTCGCGACGCCGAACACTCCCTAAGGTGTTTGGTCTTTATAACATATACCGGGCTAAACAATGCCCTTAATAAGAAACCCCATGTGTCGAGGTACGTGCAAAATCCTGGCATGGCCACATGCCAATAACGCCAGTATCCTTCTCGGTTGTGTGGAGTATCCAGAGGATGTGAGCAACAAGAGACAGTAAAAAAGGTTTACGCAGGGTCTTAATCTAAAAAGAAACCTTTGGGCGGGTCCCTGCTACACGTCTACGCCTGTGTCCCGTTGTGTCGTATCCTCGACGGGTGCAACACGATTGTCATCTGCAAAAGGAAAGAACTTAGGTGAACATTACCGTGCCAAAAAAGAGAAGAGTTGGTTATTATCAATGAACTATCGAAATTCAAGAGAAACCAAGTTGAGCCGGGCTGGCCCTGATTACACGCGGGAAGCCCCTGGTGTCATTATATAAGGGTTTGAAAACCAATCTCATGTATATATGATGGAACGCCGGATTCCTCTAACCGTGTCCATGGTCTTGACGACCTGCCATTTTTTCTGGTTGGTGAGGCCGTCTTAGTTTTCGACTGCTAGAGCCGTCGCATCCTCTTCCGTACGTGAAAAACATTCGATATTTCTGCTAACTGTGATGATGCCACATGGACCGGGCATCTTGAGCTTGAGAAAAGCATAATGTGGTACTGCGTTAAAACGAGCGAAAGTCGCCCTTCCGAGTAGTGCTTGATAATCACTTCGGAATGGAGCGATGTGAAAAGTTAACATTTCGCTTCGGAAGTTATCGGGAGAAACGAATACCACCTCTAGTGGTAGAGAGCCCGTACAGCGGGCCTCTTTGCCTGGTATTACTCCCTTGAAGGTAGTATCACTGTGGCTTATTTGTGTTGGGTCTATCCCCATTTTGCAGACTATGTCCTGATATATCAAATTTAGGTCACTGCCGCCGTCCATGAGGACCCGTGTGAAATGGTACCCATTTACTATTGGGTCTAGCACCAAGGCCGTCAGTCCTTCGCGCCAGATATTTGTAACGTGATCCCGACGATCAAAAGTGATCGGGCATGCCAACCAGTGGTTGAACCTAGGGGTGACGGACTCTATGGCGCGTGTGCATCGGAGTGCATGATTGCTTCTCCTCTTTGTCACATGGATTACGTTTACTGTTTTAACCTCTGGTGGGAACTTTTTCTGTCCTCCTGCATTTTGCTAGCGAGGTTCATCCTCGTCTTCGCTTGGTGTCTCTTCCCCTTTGTATTCGGCGTTTAGCTTACCGGCCTGCTTGAAGACCCAACATTCTCTGTGGGTATGATTTGCAGGTTTGTCTTGGGTGCCGTGAATCTGACAGAGTTTGTCAAGAATTTTGTTTAGGCCAGATTGTCCTTCTCTGCTGCCTTTGAAAGGCTTTTTCCGCTGACCTGGTCGGGAGCCCCTGAATCCGGCGTTTACTGCCGTGTTATCTGGGCTACCTTCTTTATTTGGACGCTTGTTTTTGTTGCGTCGTGGTTTACCATTGCCATCCCTGACTTCAGATGTGCTTGGGTCGCTGGGGCTGCTACGGGCCAACCAGCTGTCCTCGCCTGCACAAAAGCGGGTCATGAGGCTTGTTACGGCTGCCATTGTTCTCAGTTTTTCTTGACCGAGGTGTCTTTAAAAGTTGCTAAGGCTTCGGCATCCGGAAAGTCAATAATTTGGTTCTTCTTGGCGAGGAACCTGTTCCAAAGCTTTCGGAGGGACTCTCGGGACTGTTGGATTATATGACTTAAATCATCTGCATCCGGAGGTCGGACATAAGTCCCTTGAAAATTGGCCCAGAAAGCGTCCTCGAGCTCCTCCCAACTTCCACTTGAGTTTTCGGGGAGGCTTTTCAGCCAGTGCATAGCTAGCCCTTTAAGCTTGAGGGGCAAGTATTTAATGGCATGGAGATCGTCTCCACGAGCCATATGAATATGGAGGATGAAGTCCTCTACAGACTCCAGGGTCTGTGGTTCCGTCGTACGCCTCTATGTTCACCGGTTTGAATCCCTCTGGGAATTTGTGATCCATCACCTCATCAGTGAAACATAAGGGGTGTGCGGCACCCCTGTATTGGGATGCGCCATGGTGTTCGGACGGTTGTAGTATTCGGCGTTGGTTGTGTACCGTAGCGTGCTTCCTAGATCCATAGATAGATCTGGTCACGCCGGATTTTTGACACAAGTTCTCACATGAATCGTGTGTTGACTTATGCGTGACTTTGTTAGCCGCTCTATCGCGTTCACAGGGTGGTGGATCCGGCCGGTTGGCCGTATCACCTTTCGGCTGTATGGGCTCTAAGGCCTCATCATCGAATTCCGGTAATAGTTTGCGCTTTGGATAGCTATTTTGATGGTAACTTCCACCATACTTTGTTACTTTGTTCCACTTGCTGTTGAGCGTATCTTGTGCGACCTTGAGCCTTTGCTTCTGTTTCTTCAGGCTCCTCGCTGTGGCAATAAGCCTTCTGCGGAGGTTTTCTTGCTCCAAGTGTGTTTCCGGGATGATGTGTGCATCTTCGTTCGGACTATTTTCTTCCCTAGACGGGGATTGATGAGGCTTATCTTTGGCGTCATCGTGTTCGAACATCAGATCCATACTATGTGTGCAGTTTGCATCTTGATCGTGTTCTACCACCGGGGTGGTGCAGTTGTCATTTCTTCTAGAGTCACGTGGACTATTATTATCGTTGTTGTTGCTATGGAGGGACTTAGAGTGGCGCCGTTGACGTCGGCGCTTGGGTTGCTTGGAGGGTGCATCCTCCGCTGTCTCTTTGCCATTGCCCTCTCTAGGTGCATCCACCATGTATACATCATGTGATGAAGTAGCGGTCCAGCATCCTGTGGGCGGTGGTTCTGGTTTGTCTCCTGCATCGTCGTCCATACCGTTGATGTCTTCAGAGTCGAAGTCGAGCATGTCGGTTAAGTCGTCGACAGTGGCTACTAAGTGGGTGGTGGGTGGGCAGCGAATTTCTTCGTCGTCCGCATCCCATTCTAGCCGAACATAGTTCGGCCAAGGTTCTCCTGACAGGGAGAGAGGCCTTAATGAATTTAGCACATCTCCGAAAGGTGAGTGCTGAAAGATATCTGCGGAGGTGAACTCCATTGTGGGTGCCCCGTCGGATTCGACATGCACGGATGTAGGCGGCTCGGAGTCCGTGTCCGGGGATAAATCCAGTAGTTCGGTGACACGGCTCTCATAAGGGGTGAAGTCAGTATCTGGTTCTATCGCCACTGAGAGTGCGGCCTCCATGGCAGGGTCCATCCCTCCGCTTTCGGATGGCGCGATTTGCTCCAGGTAAAAGGCTGGAGTAGCTGCGGATGTGATCTCCCGAACACTGTCCGATGGCAGAGTTACGTCTTGCTCGTCGCGACTGTGCGACGCGTCCGGCATGGGCTCGAATCCATCAAAGATCAAGTCTCCGCGGATGTCGACCGTGTAGTTCAAGTTTCCAAATCTGACCTGATGGCCAGGGGCGTAGCTTTCGATCTGCTCCAGATGGCCAAGCGAATTGGCCCGCAGTGCGAATCCGCCGAATACGAAGATCTGTCTTGGGAGGAAAGCCTCACCCTGGACCGCATAGCTAGCAATGATCGAAGGAGCCATCAAGCCTTATGATGACGTCACAGAGGAACTCTCAATGAAAGCACCAATGTTAGTGTCAAAACCAGCGGATCTCGGGTAGGGGGTCCCGAACTATGCGTCTAAGGCGGATGGTAACAGGAGGCAGGGGACACGATGTTTACCCAGGTTCAGGCCCTCTTGATGGAGGTAATACCCTACGTCCTGCTTGATTGTTCTTGATGATATGAGTATTACAAGAGTCGATCTACCACGAGATCAGAGAGGATAAACCCTAAAAGCTAGCCTATGGTATGATTGTCTGTTGTCCTACGGACTAAAACCCTCCGGTTTATATAGGCACCGGAGGGGGCTAGGGTTACACAAGGTCGGTTACAAAGGAGGAGATATGCATATCCGTATTGCCTAGCTTGCCTTCCACGTCAAGTAGAGTCCCATCCGGACATGGGACGAAGTCTTGAATCTCGTATCTGTGTTACCGATAAGGATTATGAATTCTCTGTTGATCCTGATATAATTACTTTGGTTGAATCTGATCCTTTTCATGGCTATGAATCTGAAACTATTGTGGCACATCTTACTAAATTAAATGATATAGCTACCGTGTTTACTAAAGATGAGAGAACTCGCTACTTTTATATCCTTAAAATATTTCTGTTCTCATTAAAGGGTGATGCTAAGATATGGTTTAGTTCTCTTGATCCTGGTTGTGTGCGTAGTCCCCAGGATATGATTTATTACTTCTCTGCTAAATATTTCCCTGCTCATAAGAAACAAGCTCCTTTAAGGGATATATATAATTTTGCGCAAATTGAAGAAGAGAGTCTCCCACAAGCTTGGGGGAGGCTTCTCCAATTACTTAATGCTTTTCCTGACCATCCTCTTAAGAAAAATGAAATACTTGATATCTTTTATAATGGACTAACCGATGCTTCCAGAGATTACCTGGTTAGTTGTGCTGGTTCTGTTTTCAGGGAAAGAACACCGGATGAAGCTGAAATTCTATTGAATAATATGTTGACAAATGAAAATAATTGGACACCTCCGGAGCCAATTCCTGAGCCTATTCCTAAACCAACTCCGAAGAAGAGGGGTATTCTATTTCTCAGTCCTGAAGATATGCAAGAGGCAAAGAAATCTATGAAAGAAAAAGGTATTAAAGCTGAAGATGTTAATAAATTACCTCCTATTGAAGAAATACATGGTCTTGATTTACCGCCTATTGAAGAAACTCATGGTCTTGATAACCCGACACAGGTGGTAAAGGTAAATTCTCTCTATAGATATGATAAAGCTGAAATCCCATTTACTAAGTTTGCTAGCCCATGCTTAGATGAGTCTGATAAATTTATAGCTAAGCAAGAAGACTTTAATGCTTATTTTGGTAGACAATTGAAATACAATTCTAATATGCTTGAACACTTGGGTGATTATATGGCTAATGTTAAAGGTGAACTTAAACTCATTAATAAACATGCTTCTATGGTTACCACTCAAGTAGAACAAGTACTTAAAGCTCAAAATGATTTGCTCAATGAATTGAATAGTAAAGATAATGATAATGATGTTAGAGTTATGACTAGAGGTGGTAGAATGACTCAGGAACCTTTGTATCCTGAAGGCCATCCTAAGAGAATTGAGCAAGATTCTTAAAGAAATAATGTAGATGGACCTAGTCCTTCTAAAAGGAAGAAAAAGAAAAATGATAGGACTTTGCATGATTCTAGTGAACCTATTACTGAAACACCTGAGAATCCAAATGATATTTCTATTTCTGATACTGAAACTCAATCTGGTAATAAACCTGAAACTAGTGTTAATGATAATGTTCATGATGATGCTCAACCTAGTAATGATAATGATGTAGAAATTGAACCTCTGTTGATCTTGATAACCCACAATTAAAGAATCAACATTATGATAAGAAAGACTTTGTTGCTAGGAAACATGGTAAAGAAAGAGAGCCTTGGGTTCAGAAACCCATGCCTTTTCCTCCCAAACCATCCAAGAAAAAAGATGATGAGGATTTTGAGCGCTTTGCTGAAATGATTAGACCTATCTTTTTGCGTATGCGATTAACTGATATGCTTAAAATGAATCCTTATGCCAAGTATATGAAAGAAATTGTTACAAATAAAATAAAGATACCGGAAGCTGAAATTTCCACCATGCTTGCTAATTATACTTTTAAGGGTGGAATACCTAAGAAACTTGGAGATACCGGTGTACCCACTATACCATGCTCTATTAAAAGAAACTATGTTAAAACTACTTTATGTGATCTTGGAGCCGGTGTTAGTGTTATGCCTCTCTCTTTATATCGTAGACTTGATTTGAATAAGTTGACACCTACTGAAATATCTTTGCAAATGGCTGATAAATTAACTGCTATACCTGTCGGTATTTGTGAGGATGTGCCTGTTGTAGTTGCAAACATTACTATTTTAACGGACTTTGTTATTCTTGATATTCCCGAGGACGATAGTATGTCTATTATTCTTGGAAGACCCTTTTTGAATACTGCAGGGGCTGTTATTGATTGCACTAAAGGCAATGCCACTTTTCATATTAATGGTAATGAGCATACGGTACACTTTCCGAGGAAACAACCTCAAGTTCATAGTATCAACTCTATTAGGAAAATCCCATCGATTATATTTGGAGGTTTTGAATTTCCTCTTCCTACTGTCAAGAAGAAATATGATATTCTTATTATTGGGGATGTGCATATCCCCGTTGAGGTAACATAGTGTTATTCGAAATTTCTCCGGTTCCATGTTATTCGGAATGAGTTCGTTAACAAGACTTGATCAACCTTGTTAGTGGATTCCTTTTGATGATCATGAGATGGATGAAACTAGAAAGCACAACCTTCTGTACCCCACTTTTACTTTCTGTTATTTATATTAAATAAAATAAAAATAGTATTTTTCTGTCTGTTATCTCATTATCCGTGCAATATAAAAATACCCCGAAAATAAAAGTTCTCCAAATGCCCTGAAATTTAAATATGATTTTTTCTAGAATATTTGAGAATATTTGGCACTCAAAACACAGCAGGGTGGTCAACCACCTGCCCACGAGGGTGGAGGGCGCGCCCTACCCCCTGGGCGCGCGCCCCTGCCTCATGGGCCCACGGTGGCCCTCCTCCACTTATCCTTTCACCCACACACTCCTTCTTCCTCCCCCAAACACGAATAACCAGCTCAAACCCGAGTCCAAGCTCGTTTTGCTGCCATTTTCGATCTCCTTGCTCAAAGCACCTCTCACAAAACTGCTTGGGGAGACTGTTCCTTGGTATGTGACTCCTACATTGGTCCAATTAGTTTTGGTTCTAGTGCTTTATTCATTACAAATCTTTGCTGCTTAGGTGACCCTGTTCTTGAGCTTGCATGTCAAATTTATATGGTCAAAAGTAGTTTTGATGCATGATATAGGCCCTAGGCACTTGTAGAAGTAGTTGCTATCAATATTATTGAGTTTGGTTTACTTTTATTTTGAAGTTACTAAAAAAATTTAGAATTTTTTTCAGAGGAATAAGAATGCTTAGGAAAATGTTCTAGGATGGTTCTTCAAGGAAGCAAGGACCCAGGCTTGCAATGCGTGATGCTGATGATGAGCCACCAAGAGACGCCCCAGTGCATCCTTGTGAATGGCCTTCTGAGAACTTTATGGATCGAGCGGGAATTAAGGAAGAATTTAACACATATTTGCGTAACACTGATCTTGTGAGCTTCGAGGAAGAGAAGTGCAGTCAGTATCTCAATCTCACTAGTACCTTTGTGAGGAGGTTTGAGTTTTCATCTTCATGCAATTCTCCAACTGTCCTGTTTGATCTTTATGAAAATTCTTATACTATGGACTTAGAGGATTTTACCACTGCTTGCAAACTTCCACAATGGGGTAGTATAAGGGATCCTCGCAAATCTGAATTTAGAGATTTTCTTGCTAGCATAAGTGTGGGAGAATCTAGAGATATAACACAAGCCACCATAGGGAGCATTCACTTTCCTGCTATACATTATTTTGCTCCCTTCATAGGTAGATGCATAAATGTTAAAGATGAAGCATGTCATATGTGTGTCCCTGACCTCACTATTCTTAGGAGTGCTGTGTTAGGAGATAAATCTTATAATTTGGGAGTCATTGTTGCACGTAGGTTGCATCTTAATAGATTTAATGGAGATTTCTTTGGAGGAATTTATGCAACCCACATAGCTAATTTTCTTGGTATAGCCATACGCAAAGATGATATTGAATTACCTCCTGCTTACCTAGAATTTAATGCTATGGTTCACCACCAGTTTGTCGAGAGGAATGAATCACCTCTCCAGTATCGACTAATCTTTGACAGACGTTGTGCTGTCCATATTACTCTCCCTGCTCCTACCTTCTTTGATCATCAGGCGAAAGGAAGATATACTATTACCACAGAGGAGGCAGATGGGTACGAGAGGAGAGAGGAGGCCGCTCGTCGCCACGCTGCAACTCAACAAGCGATAGCCGCTGCATCTCAGTACGATCCCAACTATTATTATGGATATCCGCCAGGCCAGCTGTGGCCATACACCAACTTAGGCCAAAAGCCTAAGCTTGGGGGAGTACGTATTTCCCACCGACATTACATTTATGTTCACACACTCATTGCTAGATGTCGGTTCTCATACTTTTTCATTGTATCATCCATGCTAGTTTATTTTCTTTTTTATGCTTTCTTCTTGTGCATTTGATAAACCTTAAGAAAAACCAAAAAAATTAGTTGTAGCTTTTAATTAGTTTACTTTCCATGCCTATAGTAGTAATTAAAAAGAAAACCCAAAAAGATTTCCTGTTCTTCTTTTGCTTGTTGGGAGCTTTCCCGTGTAAATAGTTTTATTTCTTTTCTTTTCTTTGGGGGTCGATAGGAGAAGACCATGATTAAATTGTTGAAGTGGCTCTTATATGCATAAATGTTGATCTGGCGAAAGAGCCCATATTGCCTTGTCTTCTCCTGTTTATTGAATGCTTGCAGATTCCAGCTTAGTCCAATGCACGTGCACTATTATTATTATTCACATCGTTCGGTCGTGCAAGTGAAAGGCAATTATGACGATATATGATGGACTGACTGTCGTGGAATTGTCACGGCCGATGTCCTAGCGAAAGGACTTAGTCGTAGGGCCATCGCAGCTAGGAAGCTTAAAGGGGTTAATCGGGACAAAGGACACGAGAGGTTTTATACTAGTTCGGCCCCTTACGATGAAGGTAAAAAGCCTACGTCTAGTTGTGTTGAAATTGCTGGGGGGGTTTCAATCACCAAGAGGCTTAACTCGCCGGCTTGGTTATCGATCTATTGTTTCTTGCCCTAAGCCGCCACTGGGTCATCCCCTTATATACACGGGTTGACGCCCGGTGGCCTACAGAGTCCCGGCCGGCTCATAATCGTGTCCGGCTCGATGACTTCCTTTACATGCCTTTCTCTACAAGTCTTTCCTTACATACGGCGGTTTATAATATTGGGCCTTAAGCCGCCGCTAGGCTTTTGGGCCTTCTATAATATTTGATAAACTATTATCTTAATGTTTACTAGGCTTCTTGTGTAACCCGCCATTGGGGCTGACCCGGCCCCTCCTGGGCGGGTCATAACTGATAGTTATATCCCCAACATTAGGCCCCAAGTTGACTTTGAACTTCGTTCTTTGTCAATCTTCAACACTTAAACAAAATCCATCTTGTTATCCTCGCAGAAGCTCTTGTAACCCACCATGATGTCATCTCTTGAAAATGCAAAAAACTTTTATGACATCATTTCCCAACGGATCTTCATCTTTAATGTCTTCCGAGAATTGAGGCGTCTGTGTAGTTGGATAACCATTATTCAGCTCCCCCTCGATTTTCATGCCCGTCTGTTCACAAGTTTCCTTATAAATAGGCACACCTCGGCCTTCCTCATTCCTCTCTCTCTCTCTCTCCGTCTTCTTCCTCTCGCAACCCTCCCGCTGCTCGAGCCTCACCGCCGCCGCGCTTCTCCTCCGTCTCCGTCAACCTTGGTCGCTGCATCAACCCGAATCGGTCTAGAGAACGGCGGCAACCTCCGCAGGAGATCCGTGGTTGTAAGTATTCTTCTTTTCACTTCTCAGATCCACATTAGGGTTTCCAGACTTCGTCGTGTTCTTAATAGTTCATCGTAGTTCGTCGTAGTTCTTCCACCGCAGGCCTCTTCTTGATCCAAAAAGATATATATGCTTGTGCGGTAGCGTTTTTGTGCCTACTTTTGATGCCCACAGATCCTTTTCTCTGGTTCAAAGATCCCATTAGAACTCACAGACTCATCTGCGCTAAACTCTTTAGGTCTAGAATTTTTCCCATTTTGAATAGCCATTTGATCCAGAATAATACCAAGCATTTAGGAAACTTGTTTGTCTCAACACTTAGCTGAATGTGCTTTTCTCGAATACCTGTAGTCATGGCGGCTTACTGTACCGGCTTACTTTTCCTTATATGACATTAGCCCTTAACTAAGCCGCCATTACTTCCCTGTATTATCATCATTCAACTGTTAATTTCACCATTGAACTGAATCGGCATGTTTCCTTTCTTTTCAGTTTGTTTTTGAACATCATGCCGTCCAAAGCGCTAACCATCTGCAACTGGGTTCCCTCAACCGTAACTGAGGAACGTTTGAAAGAGTTCTTTACCATAGGATTTTTGCCAGTGAAAACCGTCATGTCTTATCATGCTCCTGACCCGGAGGAAGAACGACCCAATCCAAGAGACGGCGAAGTGATTGTTTTTACTGACCATATGAACCGTGGCTTTTCACCGCCCGACTCAAAGTTCTTCAGATATGTCCTCCACTTTTCAAACTCCATCTTCAAGATATCGGGCCCAACTCCATATCTAATATTTGCAATTTCCAAGTGCTCTGTGAGGTGTACCTTCAGGAAGAGCCGACTGTGGAGCTGTTTAGAGAATACTTTTATCTGAATCGGCAGAATGAGTGCACCAACGGCCTTAGCTTGGAGCTTGGAGGCATCTCAATTCAGCGTCGGCAGGGCACTGTCTTCCCTCTCATAGTCTTACCGAGTCATCCCAAAGACTGGAACCAGACTTGGTTCTACTGTCAAGATATCTCACCAGCAAACGAGAAGCCACTGTCGGGTTATCGCGCTGAGCGTCTTGACTCCAAATTTGCACTCCCTGACAAGCTTACGGCTGCTGAACGTAGGAGGCTGATCCCATCCATAAAAAGGATTAATGCCTTATTAGGAAACGGCTTGAATGGAGTTGATCTGACCCGCTGCTAGATCTCATGGCGGGTTATTCCTCTGAGCCGTCGATCAAAGTTGATGTATGAGTATGGTGGAGGTCCAGATGACTCTCTTTGTCACAGTCCCGTGCAATTAACGGAAGCAGATATTGTTTCAGTGTCAACCCATCTGGTGAACGGGAAGTACGAAGATTGCAGTATCGTCGGGTTAAACCCTTTCTGCAAGCTTAACCCGGCGCCAAAAGTAAGGAGACTCTGATCTTTCTTCTTTGTATTTTTCTCAGCCGTATTATTTAACACTTGCCTAACCTTTCATTTTGTTTTTACCTGTTTGCAGGCCAAATCTGACTTCTGGAAGGTGAAATATGACCATGAAGCTGCCAAGAAAGCAAGAATCGCTGCCATAACCGCCAAGAATACGAACCGGAGGTCCAAAAGGAAGAAGAGGATCACTGCTAAAGACTTCATGAAACTCGACGAAACTTCTGAGTCGGAGGTAGCCCTTGACTCCCTTGGCCAATTCTTTAATAATCTTATTAACACTGATCATTACCAGGACAACACGGGGGCCAGTCAGTCTGTGGAAGAAGAGGTAACTATTTCCTCCGACTCAGCACATTTTCCAAGATAGAAACTTTGAGTCGTAACCCAGAAAGTAAGGTTTTCACACCCTTTGGCTTATTTGGACCCTCACTTTCTTTTGAAAAAGCAGCAACATGAGAGTCGCCGTCAAGCACGGACCGAAGATGAACCGGCTGTTGCTCTTCAACAAACTCCCCAAAAGCGCCGGAATGAGGTTTTACTTCTTTTGTCTTTAACTCTGTTTAATGGATCCATTCCCTTGCATTACTTTAACTTTATTTTATCTTTTCAGGAGGTGTCTCGCTCTTCTGGCGACTTATCACATACCCAATTTCCAGCCTTCAAGACTGCCCCTGGGTAATGAAAAATCCTCCTTTTTGCCGGGTTGTTCGAATTGTATCTTTGTACTGACAGTGCTGCAACATTTCTCTTAGTGGCCAAGCTAAATCCAAGAAGGCAAAGGCAGCTAAACCGGCGGAAGACCCGCCAATCCTTGCATCTGTCCCGGCCAGGCCACCTTCTCCTCCATTAACTGGCGCTCCAGAAGACCCGCCTGTCGATGCAGAAGCAAATCCTCCTGAGCCATCGTTTGATGAGACCACCGTGAATCCTTCTGCAACTGGACCATCAAGCTTGGCCAACCCGCCATCACCGTCTGCACAAGACGTTTTGATCACCGGGAGCCGTTTTATTGAACCGGGGAATCCAACCGTGTTGGCTCGCCACACAGCGAAACAAGTGGCATTGGAGAAGCAGAAAGTGCGCTTTGACATTGCCAATTATGATCATCTAAATGCCAACGATATTTTATCCGGCTATCTCAGCCATGTGCACTCCAGTCGCAACTCTGAGATCGAAATGGTCAAACAGTTGCAGCTGAAATATGAGGTATGTTCTTCCGGCTTATCGATATTCCGCCAGCCCCCAAGTCTTCAGATTATAAGAGAACCGGAATGATCTGTAGACTTTATGATATAGGCCAAGACTTTTACCTTTGAGACTTTTCTTGAGCTCAATAAAATAGAACAGAGCTTCACCTGTAGTCCCCAAGGGCCGGTTCATTTTGATCATGGATGAGCCGGTACTTTAAATTGTCTTGTATCGTATTCAAAGAATTTCATAATCCAGCTTAACCTTGAGAAACTTGCTGAATAGCATACATTAGCCCCCAAGTGCCAAGTGCTATCACTTTGTAAAGTACTTGGGACTTAAAGTATGTCTTTAGAGTCATAAGAAATTGTTTTGGCATACATTATCCCCCAAGTGTCAAGTGGTTTTTTGTAAAGTACTTGAGACTTGAATCTTGACGTTTGAACCTTTGAGCAAAATCTTGACTCATCTGAGTATGTTTTCTTGCAGAATGCCTTATTTGAACTGAACTCTCAATTGACTGATGCAAAGACCCGGCTAGCAGGTCAGGAAGCAGAAAACAAGTATGCTAACTCCAAATTGCAAATAAGTCTCTTTGAGACGGAAAATTTAAAGACCAGCTTCGCTGAAAAGAAGAAAACCAGGGCAGAGGAAAAAAGGCTTCTGACACAACGTGCCGAGAAGGCCGAAGTAGCCCTTGAAGAGGTTTTGACAGAACTGACGGTTTAAAGGGCCGGGTGTCTCAAATGGTGGCGCCATCTTTGGTAAGCCGTGTATCTGCAATCCTGTGTACTCCTTTGCTGATCCGGAATATAAGCCGCCAGCTGACTTTGTTTATAAAATATGCGCAGGCCCACGAAGCAAGAATCTGAGCCAAGACCATGTGATTAAACTGAAGGTAGTGTATACTTTAGTAGAACAACTGTATATTGGCGCACAAGGGCGCTTGCTGCCATCTCTTCTGCCAATCAAGGACCCAACCGGCTTCGCGATGTTTTAAAGAAGCTATCAATTTTGCCCGCCAAGTTCCAAGAGGTTAAGCGCTCCTGTGCGAGAGTCGGAGCTTTGACTACCCTGAGCCGCTCCAAGGCTTGGGTGCTAGATCTAGACCCGGCTGATATAGCCAGAGGGTACCCCACGGTAAAGGAAGACGGGTCACTGTTTGAACAGGACGACTTCGTTGCTTGCGTGAGGGAGGTGCGACCTTAGGTGACAATTCTTGGAGATGAAACCAACATCGACAAGTACCAGCTGGGTTTTGATGTTGAGAATAAGAAGATGGCAACTCCCTCGTACAAGGTGACAGATTTAATCCCGCCTGTTCATGAAAATACATTTGCCCCGGAAGTTGACCCGGCCGGCCTAATTGACAAAGAAGCAGAATTTGTTGCTGTGAATGGTTTTGACTGGTCAAAACCCAGCTTCCAGTTATCAGAGGACGGTGACCCGGTGAGGGAGGAGTAATAACCATCTTCATGGGCTTTAAAAGCCTTGTAATAATTTAGCTGTGAAAACACTGCATGCCATGCTTATGCCATCGCGCATAAAACACTTGTATGTGATGTTGTATTTCCTGATGTCAATATATGCATCATATTTATGGTTATCCCTGTAATACTTCAGCTCTATTCCTATAAATACAAGAAAAAACCTGGCTTGGCGGCTTAGTACCGAACGGGTTAAAACACCCGGCTTGTAGCCAATATGAAAATAGAAACAGATATAACAAGAAAAAACAAGGCTGAAACTAACCCTTTGGTTAATGCAACAGGCAATTGCATATAAACAACAGCCATACTTGTACCTTTGATCCTTAGACCCCCAGTTTAAATAATCCGGGTGATGAAGTTGATAACTCAATCTTTTTGAGAAGTCAATGCTTCTAAATACTTAATGATCATCATACCTTGGCGGCTTTGTTTCCAAATAGTCCAGCCGGCGAAGAAGATCATGCTAATTATTTGTGAAATTGAAACAACAAAAACTAAAAAGCAAAAAACAGGTAATAAGTATGATTAAACTTTGTATTTGGGGGTTTCTGATTCGAATACGATCAGTAAACCGGACCAAAGGGGTTAAGCTAAGGTTCGAATACGACCATAAAGCCCCAGTGGCTTTGGCGTTGCGCCGATCAAGAGGGTACCGACAGCTATGTTCTCTTTGGTTTGAATACGACCTATGTTTGAACAGGAATCCCCCAAATGACCTTGAGAGGTTTTTAACGACCCTGATTCGAATACGATCCAAGTCGGACCCAAAAGGGGTTAAGCTATGATTTAGATACGATCAAGAAGCCCCCTAATGAGTTTGGCCTTGAGCCGATCAAGAGGGTTATGACAGCTATGTTCTCTTTGGTTCGAATACGACCTATGTTTGAACAGGAAGCCCCCAAGTGACCATGAGAGTTGCAGCTAGATTCGAATACGATCATAAGCCGGACCGAAAAAGGTTAAACTTGATTCAAATATGATCAGCTCCTTAATGCTCATTTTAAAATAAGAAATAACAAAGATGCATAATCTTTTGAAAAAAGAAGGAGACCGATGGTCCTACTTTATTACTTATCATGGTATATACAATGTTAAAGTATGTACATGATGAGAGCTGGTGGCTTAGGTGTAGTATGGCTGAAGTTGAGCAATGTTCCACGGCCGGCGAGTCTCTTCCTCCGACTTACGTGAGTCTTTATGCTCTCGAACGTCAATGAGGTAATATGACCCGTTGTTTAAGTTCTTGCTGACCACAAAAGGTCCTTCCCAAGGTGGGGATAACTTGTGTGCATCTGACAAATCCTAGATGAGCCGGAGCACCAGGTCACCTTCCTGAAAAGTCATGGACTTAACCCGGCGACTGTATAACGGTGCAGGTCATGTTGATAAATTGCTGATCGAGCCGCTGCTAAGTCTCGTTCCTCATCTAACAAGTCAAGTGCATCCCGTATGGCTTGTTCATTATTAGCTTCAATATAAGCCGCCACACGGGACGAGTCATGACGGATGTCACTAGGCAGCATTGCTTCTGCACCATACACCATGAAGAAAGGTGTGTAACATGTGGACCTGTTCGGTGTGGTGTTGATACTCCACAGCACCGAGGGTAATTCCTCTACCCAACAACCCGGCGTGCGCTGCGAGGGAACCATAAGCTGGGGCTTGAGACCTTTTAAAATTTCCTGATTCGCTATCTCAGCTTGACCGTTGGACTAAGGATGAGCTACAGAAGAAACATCAAGCCGGATATGCTCATGTTGACAGAACTCCTCCATAGCCCCTTGGGACAGGTTAGTGTCATTGTCAGTGATAATGCTGTGTGGAAAACCAAAACAGAAAATCACCTTTTTCATGAACTGAACCGCCATGGCCGCATCACACTTACTCACTGGCTCTGCCTCAACCCATTGAATTTATCAACTGCCACTAAAAGATGTGTCTTTTTATCTTTAGACCTTTTGAAAGGTCCCACCATGTCAAGCCCCCAGACCGCAAATGGCCAAGTGATTGGAATCATCCGGAGCTCTTGAGCCGGCACATGTGCTCGTCGTGCGAACTTTTGACATCCATCACATCTGCTGACCAGATCCTCTGCATCAGTGGTGAGCCGTCAACCAGTAAAAACCATGATGAAAAGCCTTGGCCACCAGAGATTTTGACCCGGCATGATGACCACAATTGCCTTCATGGATCTCACGAAGTATTTCTTGGCCTTCTTCGGGGGAAACACACCGCTGAAACGCTCCAGAGACGTTGCGATGGTACATTTCTCCATATGAAATTGTCATTGACTTAGACCGCCGAGTTATCTGTCGAGCCAGAGTCTCATCCGCTGGCAATTCTCCCCGGGTCATGTAAGCCAAGAACGGCACTGTCCAATCCGGGATGACAAGAAGAGCCGCCACCAACTGTGCCTCCGGGTCAGGAACGGCTAAATCTTCTTCTGTGGGCAACTTGACAGACGGGTTATGCAAAACATCCAAAAAGGTGTTAGGTGGTATCGGCTTACGCTGAGACCCCAATCGGCTTAAAGCATCAGCCGCTTCGTTCTTCCTACGGTCAATGTGCTCCACCTGATAACCTTTAAAATGCCCTGCAACAGCAACAACCTCCCGGCGATAAGCCGCCATGAGAGGATCCTTGGAATCCCACTTGCCTGATACCTGTTGAGCCACTAAATCTGAGTCGCCAAGACACCTGACCCGGCTCAAACTCATCTCTTTTTCCACTCGAAGACCATGGAGCAAGGCTTCATGCTCCGCTACATTGTTAGTGCAAGGAAACATCAGCCGTAACAACATAACAAAATTTGTCACCTCGAGGAGAGGTTAAAACAACTCCAGCCCTCGAGCCTTCCAACTGTCTGGACCCATCAAAATGAATAGTCCAATATGTGTTGTCTGGTTTCTCCTCTGGCATCTGCATCTCTGTCCAATCATTAATGAAGTCAACCAGTGCTTGAGATTTGATCACAGTACGTGGTAAATACTTCAACCCATGAGTCCCAAGCTCAATGGCCCACTTGGCGACTCTTCCAGTGGCTTCTCTGTTTTGAATGATGTCTCCCAAAGGAGCAGAGCTGACCACAGTGATTGGATGACCCTGAAAATAATGTTTAAGCTTTCGGCTTGCCATAAACACCCCATATACGAGCTTCTGCCAATGTGGATATCATTGCTTGGATTCAATTAACACCTCACTGACGTAGTAAACCGGCCGTTGAAACGGATGCTCCTTGCCAGCCTCCTTACGCTCCACCACAATAGCCACACTAACAGCTCGTGAGTTGGCGGACACGTATAACAACAGCGGCTCTTTCTCAACTGGAGCAGTAAGGACCGGCGGCTCAGCAAGTTGTGTCTTCAGATCTTCAAAAGCAGAGTTTGCAGCATCGCTCCAAACAAAATCATCTGTTTTCTTCATCATCTGATACAAAGGCATTGCCTTCTCCCCTAACCGGCTTATGAACCGGCTCAAAGCAGCAACACGACCTGCCAGCCGTTGAACGTCATTGATGCATGTTGGTTTGGCCAGGGATGTAATTGCCTTGATTTTCTCCGGGTTAGCCTCAATACCGCGGTTGGACACCAAAAAACCCAAGAGCTTGCCGGTTAGGACTCCAAAAACACACTTAGCTGGGTTAAGCATCATTTTGTAGACCCGGAGATTATCAAAGGTCTCTTTCAGATCTGCAACCAAGGTTTCCTCTTTCCTGGATTTTACCACTATATCATCCACATAGGCATGAACATTACGCCCAATCTGATTATGATGACAATTATGCACACACCGTTGATAAGTCGCCTGGGCACTCTTAAGCCCAAAAGGCATAGATACATAGCAGAAAGCTCCAAAGGGAGTTATAAAAGCCGTCTTCTCCTGATCTTTGACCGCCATCTTGATCTGATGATAACCTGAATAAGCATCCAAGAAACTCAAACGTGTGCAACCCGCCGTAGCATCGATGATCTGATCAATACGGGGGAGGGCAAAAGGATCAGTCGGACAAGCCTTGTTCATATCAGTGTAATCCACACACATACGCTAGGTGCCATTCTTTTTTAGTACAAGCACTGGGTTGGCTAACCACTCTGGGTGAAAGACTTCTACAATGAACCCGGCCGCCAAGAGTCGGGCCACCTCTTCTCCAATGGCATTGCGCCTTTCTTCATTGAACCGTCGGAGAAACTGTTTGACAGGTTTAAACTTTGGATCAATATTGAGAGTGTGCTCAGCGAGTTCCCTCGGGACACCCGACATATCTGAAGGTTTCCATGCAAAGATGTCACGGTTCTCACGGGTGAACTCGATGAGCGCGCTTTCCTATTTTGGATCCAAGTTTGCACTGATGATCAACTGCTTGGATGAGTCGCCAAGCACAAAGTCAACCATCTTGGTGTCATCAGCTCATTTGAATTTCAACACCGGCTCATGCTCTGTTGTTGGTTTCTTTAATGACGTCATGTCTGCCGGGTCAACATGATCCTTGTAAAACTTTAACTCCTCTGTTGCACAAACAGATTCAGCATAGGCAGCATCACCTTCTTCACACTCTAAAGCTATTTTCCGGCTCCCATGTACTGTGATGGTGCCCTTATAGCCCCGCATCTTGAGCTGCAAATATACATAACACGGCCGAGCCATGAACTTGGCATAAGCCGGCCGTCCAAACAGAGCATGATATGGGCTTTTGATCTTCACCACCTCAAAGGTTAATTTTTCTGCTCTGGAGTCATACTCATCCCGAAAGGCTACTTCCAGTTCAATCTTAACCACTAGGTACACCGACTTGCCAGGAACCACACGTGAAAAACAGTGTTGGATTGTTTAAGACTCTTATCAGTCAACCCCATCTGGCGGAACGTCTCATAGTAGAGGATGTTGATGCTGCTGCCACCATCCATGAGTACCTTAGTGAATTTGTATCCACCAACCCGAGGCGCCACTACCAAAGCCAAGTGACCCGGATTATCGACCCAGGGTGGGTGATCCTCTCTGCTCCACACAATAGGCTGCTCTGACCAACGTAAGTAACGTGGAATCGCCGGCTCAACGGCATTGACGACCCTCTTGTGAAGCTTCTGGTCCCTCTTACATAAACTAGTGGTGAATACATGGTATTGCCCACTATTTAGTTGTTTTGGGTTGCTCTGATATGCGGACTGTTGCTGATGATTACCTTGGCCGGGTTGTGGATTATATCCTCCTTGGTTACCAGGATGGCCCTGACCGTGAAATCGTCCTCCACCTGAACCGGCGCCCGGGCCTTGGAAACTGCCTACACCTGAACCGCCACCTGGGCCGTGACCTCCATCAAACGTGTTTGAATTTTTAAACGCCTTCATGATCGTACAATCTTTCCACAGGTGGGTGGCTGGCTTCTCCCAGGTGTCGTGCTTTGGACAAGGTTCATTCAATAGTTGCTCAAGGGTGGGACCTGACCCGCCCGACCGAGGGGGTTGTCTACCCTTGCGTCATTGATTTCTGCCTTGTGCATTGGTGTTAGCAACAAACTCATCAGCCTTACATTTATTACCTCCTTGATTTGCCGAGTTATGCTGGTGACCCTTGCCGTTGTCGTTCTTATTTCCCTTCGCTGTCTTCTCTTCATCAGACACCGGGTCCTTGGTACTGTCAGAATCAGCATACTTGACAAGAGCCGCCATCAACTAGCCCATGTCATTGCAATCACATTTGAGCCGCCCCAACTTCTGCTTCAGAGGTTCAAAACGGCAATTTTTCTCCAACATCAAGACTGTTGAGCTGGCATCCATCTTATCAGACGAATGTATTATCTCCTTGACCCAGCGCACCCAATGGGTCGTAGACTCGCCGTCCTCTTGCTTACATGTGTCTTTGAAGTTCTGGATGAACCGGGCCTTCAACTCCACCCATGAGCCGATCGAACTGGGTGGCAACCCCTTCAACCAAGTACGAGTTGTTTCATCTAACATCATGATGAAATACTTAGCCATTGTTGCGTCGCTGACCTCTAAAAACTCCATAGCCATCTCCTAACTCTCAATCCAAGCCCCAGGCTATAAGTCAGCCGTATAATTAGGCACCTTACGAGGCCCTTTAAAGTCCTTGGGCAAACGCTCATTACGTATGGCCGACACCAAGCAAGCGACGCCTCCGGTTCTCGTGTCCACTCCTGCCTCGACCGAGGTTGCTGGATAAGCCGGAAAAGTTTGATGAACCGCCTGATTTGCTTCCAGTTGAACTGCTCGTTCCGCCTCTTGTCGAATCCTCTCCCGATCCGCCAAATTAAGGGCTCTAGCCCGCACCGGCTCATGCCTGTGTGGCCGGTTGCGGCGTTGAGCATTGCTTGACATGTCTGCGGATTCCATATGCCTACTATAGCTCGGGCTCCGGCTTGCGCGAGGAGTTGAATGGATCCTGTCTCGACTGTAGGAGTATGCATCCTGCTGTGCTAGAGCCATTTGAAGAAGTTCTCTTACCCTCCGTGTTTCGACTGCCGCCGATGAGTCACCTTCCATTGGGAGAGCCGCCAAACAAGCTGATGCTGCGATGAGGTTTTACAAGGGGGTGGAGAAGTGACCCGGGGGTGTTGGTGCGTAATGAGGCGGAGCGGTAACGATACGAGGTGGTTCCATGGTACGCGGTTGGACCGGTGCGCCAGGTGTCGTGATCTGGTGTGCCTCCGGCGGGTTGCTTCCCCCAGCTCTGGGTGTATGGAATAGGTTCCTAGGATCAAGCGTCAGAGGTAGACGTGACTGAGTTTTCTGATGCCTTCTCCTAATGACCTCGTTTGACGCGTTCAGATCCACCGAGAGTCGGAAGGTCTCTGCTTGAAGCTGTTGAGCACGAACGTCCACAGCCGCCCGTTCCGCTGCCATCCTGACCTCCTCTGCTGCTAAGTTTTCCTTGGCTTGTACCATCTCCTCATGTACACGTGCCACCTCTGTATCATGCTGAGCTTGATTTGCCGGTTCTACCACAGCAGTTAACAGGGTCATTAGTTTATCCATGAGGTCCATCAGAATCTGAGCCGGGGGGCGCGTGGGGTCTCCTGACCCGGCGGCAGCCGACCCGGTGGCTGTTGCTGTTGCTGCTGTGGAGTTTTGTCCGGGCTGCATTCCTGCCATGAAGACTCCGGCCCAATTTGGCGGCTCAAGGGGGTCTGGAATACTGCCGCCATCAGAACAACCCCCGAGCATGCCATCCTGCAGCTGATACAAAGAGTCTGTCTCACCCGTTGATGATGTAGCGTCAGAACAAATGTCCGTTTCAGTGCCTTCCACCGATCCTTCAGAGTATTCACCGCCGTGGACGCATCCTATGAAAGCATGCTTCACGACAGATTGAACACATGTGGTTCTCGCGCGTTGAGCCGTCTCGACGAGGTTGGTGTGGATGTCCGGCTCAGGGCCTGACTTGCCGATCCGGCCAATGAAGACGTGAATTCCGCCGAAGGGGACCCGGTACCCATACTCAATTGAGCCGGCCTCGGGGCCCCAGCCTTCGTCATTGATGTAGAGCTTGTCGCGGCGACTCTTGGTCATCCGGCCCACAGCGTATCCCTTGAGCCTTTCGAAGTTGCCCTTCAAGAACTCAAATCCACCGTGCGCTGGCCCCACGGTGGGCGCCAACTGTCGTGGAATTGTCACGGCCGATGTCCTAGCGAAAGGACTTAGTCGTAGGTCCATCACAGCTAGGAAGCTTAAAGGGGTTAATCGGGACAAAGGACACGAGAGGTTTTATACTAGTTCGGCCCCTTACGATGAAGGTAAAAGCCTACGTCTAGTTGTGTTGGTATTGCTGGGGGTTTCAATCACCAAGAGGCTTAACTCGCCGGCTTGGTTATCGATCTATTGTTTCTTGCCCTAAGCCGCCACCGGGTTGTCCCCTTATATACACAGGTTGACGCCCGGTGGCCTACAGAGTCCCGGCCGGCTCATAATCGTGTCCGCCTCGGTGACTTCCTTTACATGCCTTTCTCTACAAGTCATTCCTTACATACGGTGGTTTGTAATATTGGGCCTTAAGCCGCCGCTAGGCTTTTGGGCCTTCTACAATATTTGATAAACTATTATCTTAATGTGTACCGGGCTTCTTGTGTAACCTGCCATTGGGGCTGACCCGGCCCCTCCTGGACGGGTCATAACTGTTAGTTATATCCCCAACACTGACTAAGATGAGAAAAGCTGGTATGAACTCGACCTCTTCTGTTTTTTGTAAATATGATTAGTTCATCATTCCTGATTCAGCCTATTGTGAATAAACATGTTTGCAATGGCAACTAGAGATCATAGTTTCTTGTGCCATGCTTGATTAGCTATGAGTTATAATGGTTCACCTTGCGTGCCAACATGCTATTGAAATGGTTATGATGTGGTATGATAGGGTGGTATCCTCCTCTGAATGATTTATGTGACTTGACTTGGCGCATGTTCACGCATGTAGTTGAAACAAAATCAACATAGCCTTCAAGATATTTATGTTCGTGGTGGATTATATCATACTCATGCTTGCATTCGGTGTTGATTAATTTTAATGCATGTTCATGACTGTTGTCACTCTCTAGATGGTCGCTTCCCAGTCTTTTGCTAGTCTTCACCTGTACTAAGCAGGAATACTGCTTGTGCATCCAATCCCTTAAACCCCAAAGTTATTCACACGAGTCCACTATACCTACCTATATACGATATCTACCTGCCGTTCCAAGTAAATTTGTATGTGCCAAACTCTAAACCTTCAAATAAATATCATGTTTTGTATGCTCGAATAGCTCATGTATCAACTAGGGTTGTCTGTATCTTCCATGTTAGGCAGGTTATTCTCAAGAGGAGTGGACTCCGCTCCTCACTCGCGAGATAAATGGCTGGTCACCGGGATGCCCAGTCCCATGCTTTATGCAAACTAAATCAAAATAATTGCAAACAAAACTCCCCCTGGGACACTTGTTAGTTGGAGGCACTCGTTGTTTCGAGCAAGCCATGGATTGATGCTTGTTGGTGGAAGGGGAGTATAAACTTACCATTCTATTTGGGAACCACCTATAATGTGTGTAGCATGGAAGATATCGCCGTCTCTTGGTTGTTATGTTGACAATGAAAGTATACCGCTCAAACTATTATTCACCTCTGTTTCAAAACAAACCTCTGGCACCTCTACAAATTCATGCTTCCCTCTGCGAAGGGCCTATCTATTTACTTTTATGCCGAGTCATCATCCTCTTATTAAAAATCACCAGTAGGAGAGCACCGATGTCATTTGCATTCATTATTGTTAGTTTACATTGAGTATGACTTGACTGGATCTCTTTTACCCTGAATTACAATGTCTAGTCAGTCCTTGGTCTTTAAAGGTGCTCTGCATTTATGTTTTGCAGTCTTAGAAAGGGCTAGCGAGATACCACCTTGTTGTGTCATATTATGATTGTTTTGAGGAAGTGTTGTCATCCGAGATTTATTATTATTGCTCGCTAGTTGATTATGCTATTGATATGAGTAAACTCGAGACCTAAGCGTTATTGCGCATGTGGTTAGTTATAATCTTTGCTGAAAACTTGAATGCTGGCTTTACATATTTACAACAACAAGAGCAAACAGAGTTTGTAAAAGTTTTTCTTTATCACTTTCAGTTTGTCAACTGAATTGCTTGAGGACAAGCAAAGGTTTAAGCATGGGGGAGTTGATACGTCTCCAACGTATCTACTTTTCCAAACACTTTCGCCCTTGTTTTGGACTCTAACTTGCATGATTTGAATGGAACTAACCCAGACTGACGCTGTTTTCAGCAGAATTGCCATGGTGTTATTTATGTGCAGAAACAAACGTTCTTAGAATGACCTGAAACTTCACAGAGCAACTTTTTGGAAAATATAAAAAATACCTGCAAAAGATGAAGGCCAGGGGGGGCCACCACCTCTCCACGAGGGTGAGGGGCGCCTGCCCCCCTAGGGCGCGCCCCCCTACCTCGTGGGCCCCCTGCTGCCTCTCCGACTCCAACTCCAACTCTATATATTGTGTTTCGGGGAGAAAAAAACAGAGAGAAGAATTCATCGTGTTTTACGATACGAAGACGCCGCCAAGCCCTAAAACCTCTCGGGAGGGCTGATCTGGAGTCCGTTCGGGGCTCCGGAGAGGGGAATCTGTTGCCATCGTCATCATCAACCATCCTCCATCACCAATTTCATGATGCTCACCACCGTGCATGAGTAATTCCATCGTAGGCTTACTGGACGGTGATGGGTTGGATGAGATCTATCATGTAATCGAGTTAGTTTTGTTCGGGTTTGATCCCTAGTATCCACTATGGTCTGAGATTGATGTCGCTATGACTTTGCTATGCTTAATGCTTGTCACTAGGGCCCGACTGCCATGATTTCAGATCTGAACCTATTATGTTTTCATCAACCCATGAGTGTTCTTGATCCTATCTTGCAAGTCTATAGCCACCTATTATGTGTTATGATCCGTTAACCCCGAAGTGACAATAATCGGGATACTTACCGGTGATGACCGTAGTTTGAGTAGTTCATGTATTCACTATGTGTTAATGCTTTGTTCCGGTACTCTATTAAAAGGAGGCCTCAATATCCCTTAGTTTCCGTAAGGACCCCGCTGTCACGGGAGGGTAGGACAAAAGATGTCATGCAAGTTCTTTTCCATAAGCATGTATAACTATATTTGGAATACATGCCTACATTATATCAATGAACTGGAGCTAGTTCTATGTCACCCTAGGTTATGACTGTTACATGATGAACCGCATCCGGCATAATTCTCTATCACCGATCCATTGCCTACGAGCTTTTCCTATATTTTTCTCCGCTTATTTACTTTCCCGTTGCTATTGCTATCACCACTCCCAAATACCAAAAACATTACTTTTACTACTGTTACCTTTTGTTACCGTTACCACTACTATCATGTTACTTTGCTACTAAATACTTTGCTGCAGATACTAAGTTTCCAGGTGTGGTTGAATTGACAACTCAGCTGCTAATACTTGAGAGTATTCTTTGGCTCCCCTTGTGTCGAATCAATAAATTTGGGTTGAATACTTTACCCTCGAAAAATGTTGCGATCCCATATACTTGTGGGTTATCAGGAAGTAGGGATTTGAAGAGGTGCCAGAGCTCAAAGAGAAAAACTTAGAGATAAAAACATTTTGGGGGGTGTATCCATCCCACCAACGAAAACGACTTAGAGTTCCCAATACTTTCCATGCTTAGATATATCATAGGCGGTTCCCAGGCAGAAAACAAAGTTTATTCCTTTTTCCACCATACTTTCACTTTCCATGGCTAGCCGTATCCATGGTTTCCCTCCATACCAACACTTTCCAAGGAATTTATTATTTGACAACATAAAGTAAATTCATTTTTTCATTTTGGGACTGTGCATCCCTAATACCTTTGCCTTACTCTCGTGCAATGACAAGTGAATAAACACTCATCTTGAGAATAACACATCTAGCATGGAAAATATTAGCCACCCCTCACCGCTCCGTGAGCGAAACGAACACATAAAAGAGAAGTTTATTTTTGAAAATTAGAGATGGCACATGCAAATTTGCTTAGAACGGCAAAAGAATACTGCATATAGGTAGATATAGTAGACTCATGTGGCAAAACTGGGTTAAAGGTTTTTGGATGCACAAGTAGCGATCATACTTAGTGCAAAATGAAGGCTAGCAAAAGATTGAGAAGTGACCAACCAAGAAACGAATAATCTCATAAGTGAGCATTAAGCATAACTAACACTGAATAATGCACCACAAGTAGGATATAATTTCATTGCATGACTATTGACTTTTTTGCTTGCATAGGGAATCACAAACCTTAACACCAATATTCTTAATAAAGCATAATTACTCATCAACATAACTCACATATCACATCATCATATCTCAAAACTATTACTAAGAATCAAGTTTATTTTTTCCAATGGTCTTCATGAAAGTTTTTCTTATATCCTTCTTGGATATCTATCACTTTGGGACTAATTTTCATGTGTTGCTTTTCATATGCTCAAACAAATATAAGTGAAGATCATGAGCATAATATTTCTTTCTCTCAAACTAATTTAAGTGAAGCAAGAGAGAATTTCTTGAAAATTTTCCTAACTCTCAAATAAATCTAAGTAAAGCAAGAGAGCATTTCTTCAAAAATAGTAAGCACACCGTGCTCAAAAAGATATAAGTGAAGCACTAGAGCAAGTCCATAGCTCATAAAAGATTTAAGTGAATCAAAGAGAGCAATTCTAACAAGTCATGACATAATTTTGGATCTCCCAAATAGGTGTGTCCAGCAAGGGATCAAGACTTAAAACACAAAATAAAACAAGCAAAGACTCATATCACACAAGATGCTCCAAGCAAAACACATGGTATGTGACGAATAAAAATATAGCTTTGAGTAAAATACCGATGGTCGTTAGAAGAAAGAGGGAATACCACTCGGGGGCATCCCCAAGCTTAGTTGGTTGCTCATTTTTGGATAATATCTTGGTATGTCGGGGCATCCCCAAGCTTAGGCTCTTCTACTCCTTATTCCTTCATCCATCGTAAGATAACCCAAAACTTGAAAACTTCAATCACACAAAACTCAACAAAACCTTCATGAGATCCGTTAGTATAAAATAATAAATCACTACTATAAGTGTTGTATCAAACCAATTCATATTTTGTTCTTGCATTATATCTACAGTATTCCAACTTTTATATGGCAAAATCTCATCAAAGAAAACCATAGAGCCATCAAAATAAACACACAACACAATGAAAACAGAATCTGTCAAAACAGAACAGTCTGAGCAATCTGAATATTTAAAATACCTATGTAACTCCAAAAATTCTGAAAACTTAGGAAGACCTGGGAAATTTTTATATTGATCTACTACAAGTGGAATGGGTATTTTATCGCTCCCTGGTAAAAAATGAGAATTATTTTCGTGGGTGCAAAAGTTTCTGTTTTTTCAGCAAGATCAAACAACTATCACCCAAGAAGATCCTAAAGGCTTTACTTGGCACAAACACTAATTAAAACATAAAAACACAATCATAACAGTAGCATAATTGTGCTAACACTCAAAAACAGGAAGCAAAAAGCAAAAATAAAATTTATTCATTGGGTTGCCTCCCAACAAGCGTTATAGTTTTACACCCTTAGCTAGGCATAAAGCAAGGATCTAAGTTTTATCATGTTTGGTTCGAGATCCATAAGATGCCCTCATGATTGATTCATATGGTGGCCTAATTCTTATTCTAGGGAAGTGTTCCATACCCTTCCTCAAAGGAAATTGGAACTTAATATTGCCTTCTTTCATATCAATCATGGCACCAATAGTGCATAAAAACGGTCTACCAAGAATATTTGGACAAGACGGATTGCAATCAATATCAAGAACAATAAAATCGATGGGCACATAATTCCTATTTGCAAGAATAAGAACATCATTAATTCTTCCCATAGGCTTTTTAATAGTAGAATCCGCCAAGTGCAAATTCAAAGAACATGATTCAAGATCGGTAAGACCAAGCACATCACATAAAGATTTCGGAATAGTAGAAACACTAGCACCCAAGTCACACAAAGCAAAACACTCATAATTTTTAATTTTGACTTTGATAGTAGGTTCCCACTCATCATGCAATTTTCTAGGAATTGAAACTTCTAATTACAACTTTTCTTTAAAAGCTTTCATCATAACATCAACAATATGTTTAGTAAAAGCTTTATTTTGTTCATAAGCATGGGGTGAATTTATCATGGATTGCAACAACGAAATACAATCAATCAAATAGCAACAATCATAATTAAAGTCTTTGTAATCCAAAAGAGTGGGCACATCACTAGCTAAACTTTTGACCTCTTCAAACCCACTTTTATCAATTTTGTCAACAAGATTTTCACCCTCCGAATCATTGTGATGCCTTCTAGCTAAAGTTGACTCTTCTCCAGTCCCTTTTTCATCAATACTAACTTCACTAAACAAGGAATCAATAGAAGAAACACCGATCATTTTAAGATCTTCATCACTTTTGCGAAAGAAATCACTAGAAAACGCATTTTCTAAAAATTCTCTTTTAGCTCTAAGCATAGCGGTTCTTTTCTTACTTTCATCCGTAGAAACATAAAGAGCTTCAATTGATTCATCAACCTTAGGAACAAAAAATTTCATCTTGAGATTTTCCACATCATGAGCAATTCTATCAACACTTCTAGACAAATCATCAATCTTACTCAACTTTTCTTCTATGGAAGTGTTGAAAACTTTTTGCGTATTGATAAATTCTTTAATATTATTCTCAAGATTAGATGTGTTCCTATTATTATTATAAGATTGATTTCCATAAGAATTACCATAATTATTAGAGGAATTACTAGGAAAATGCCTAGGATTAAAATTACCACTATAAGCATTGTTGTTGAAATTATTTCAAGAGATAAAATTCACATCTATGGCATCACTATTTTTCTCAATCAAAGTAGAAAAATGCATATCATTAAAATAAACAGGAGCACTTCTACTAGCAACCAATTTCACAAGAGCATCAACCTTTTCACTCGAAGAAGAAATTTCTTCAACCGAATTAAATTTTTTTTACTAGTAGGAGCTCTTTCGGTATGCCATTGCGAGTAATTTTCCATAATATTATCAAGCAATTTGGTGGCTTCACCCAAAGTAATTTCCATAAAAGTACCACCTGTGGCGGAATCAAAAAGATTACGAGAAACAAAATTCAACCCCGCATAAAATTTTTGTATGATCATCCAAAGATTTAACCCATGAGTTGGGAAATTCCTTAGCATCATTTTTCATCCTTTCCCAAGATTGTGCAACATGCTCATGTTCAATTTTCTTGAAATTCATGATCTGGGTTCTAAGGGGGAAAAAATTTGCAGGTGGAAAATACTTAGTGATAAAAGCATATTTGCACTTATTCCAAGAATCGATACTATTGTGAGGCAAAGAAGAGAACCAAATTTTTGCAGAATCACGCAAAGAAAAGGGAAATAATTTCATCTTGACCATCATTGTCCACATCTTTTTTCTTTTCCATGTCACATAATTCCATGAAGGTATTAAGATGGGATGCGGCATCCTCATTAGGAGTACCAGAAAATTGGTCTTTCATAACAAGATTCAGCAAAGCAGTATTAACATCACAAGTCTCCGCACTAGTGGCGGGAGGAGCAAGCGGAGTGCCAATAAAATCATTGTTCTTGGTATTCGAGAACTCATGTAACTTGGTGTTCTCTTGAGTCATGATGACCACACAACAAGATTCCACTCAAAAATAGATCCGGCAAGAAAATGGCAAACGGAAAAAGGGGGACGAATAAAACAGCAAGTTTTCATGAAGTGGGGGAGAGGAAAACGAGAGGCAAATGGAAAATAATGTAAATTACGAGGAGATGAGATTTGTGATTAGGAAACCGGTATATGTTGAAGATCCTCCCCGGCAACGGCGCCAGAAATTCCTTTTGATGTCGCGTGAAGCTACGTCGGTATTCCCCAAAGAGGAAGGGATGATGCAGCACAACGGCGGTAGGTATTTCCCTCAGATGTGAAACCAAGGTCATCGAAGCAGTAGAAGAACCAAGAAACACAAAATAAATAGCACTTGCACATAGATAAAAACTTCTCGCAACCCGACGTGTTAAAGGGGTTGTCAGTCCCTTCCGGGGTACGGCGCCTCAAGATAGGCAAACAAACATGAGGTAAATTTGTAGTAGATTGATAGATCGAATGCCAAATAAATAAATAAGAATAAATTGCAGCAAGATATTTTTGGGGTTTTGGTTTAGTAGATCTAAAAATAAACGCAAAGGAAAAGTAGATCGCAAAGGCAAATAATATGAGAAAGAGACCCGGGGTCGTAGGTTTCACTAGTGGCTTCTCTCGAGAAAAATAGCAAACGATGGGTGCACAAATTACTGTTGGGAAATTGATAGAACTTCAAATACTCATGACGATATCTAGGCAATTATCATTACATAGCCATCACGTCCAAGATTAGTAGACCAACTCCTGCCTGCATCTACTACTATTACTCCACACATCGACCGCTATCCAGCATGCATCTAGTGTATTAAGTTCATGGATAAATGGAGTAATGCAATAAGAATGATGACATGATGTAGACAAGATCTATCTATGTAGAGATAGACCCCATCATTTTATCCTTAGTAGCAACGATATATACGTGTCGGTTCCCCTTCTATCACTGGGATCAAGCACCGTAAGATCAAACCCACTACAAAGCACCTCTTTCCATTGCAAGATAAATAGATCAAATTAGCCAAAAAAAACCCAAATATCAGAGAAGAAATATGAGGCTATAAGCAATCATGCATAAAAGAGATCAAAGAAACTCAAATACTTTCATGGATATAAAAAGATAGATCTGATCATAAACTCAAAGTTCATCAATCCCAACAAACACACCGCACAAGAGTTACATCATATGGATCTCCAAGAGACCATTGTATTGAGAATCAAGAGAGAGAGAGAGAGAGAGAGAGAGAGAGAGAGGAAGCCATATAGATACTAACTATGGACCCGAGGGTCTACAAAGAACTACTCACGCATCATCGGAGAAGCACCAATGGAGGTGGTGAACCCCATCCGAGATGGTGTCTAGATTGGATCTGGTGGTTCTGGACTCTGCGGCGGCTGGATCAATATTTCGTCGACTCCCCTAGTGTTTTGGGAATATTGGGGTATTTATTGAGAAAAGAGGCAGTCCAGGGGCACCCGAGGGCACAACCCACCAGGGTGCGCCTGGGCCTCTTGGAGCGCCCTGGTGGGTTGTGCTCCCCTCGGGGCACCCCCAGGCGCAGCCAGGGCCCATTGTGTTCCTTATGGCCCATAAAAAATCTCCGTAAAGTTTCATGGCATTTGGACTCCATTTGATATTGATGTTCTGTGATGTAAAAAACATGGGAAAAACAACAACTGGCACTTGGCACTATGTCAATAGGTTAGTACCAAAAAATGATATAAAATAACTGTGAAATGATTATAAACATCCAAGATTGATAATATAAAAGCATGGAACAATCAAAAATTATAGATACGTTGGAGACGTATCATAGACCTTCGGTCCGTAGATAGTAGCTAGATGGCTTCCTCTCTCTCTCTCTCTCTTGATTCTCAATACAATGGTCTCTTGGAGATCCATATGATGTAACTCTTTTGCAGTGTGTTTGTTGGGATCCGATGAACTTTGAGTTTATGATCAGATATATCTTTTTATATCCATGAAAGTATTTGAGTTTCTTTGATCTCTTTTATGCATGATTGCTTCTAGCCTCGTATTTCTTCTTTGATATTTGGGTTTTGTTTGGCCAACTTGATCTATTTATCTTGCAATGGGAAGAGGTGCTTTGTAGTAGGTTCGATCTTACGGTGTGATATGTCTCCAACGTATCTATAATTTTTGATTGCTCCATGCTATATTATCTACTGTTTTGGACATTATTGGGCTTTATTATCCACTTTTATATTATTTTTGGGACTAACCTATTAATCGGAGGCCCAGCCCAGAATTGCTGTTTTTTGCCTGTTTTAGGGTTTCGAAGAAAAGGAATATCAAACGGAGTCCAAACAGAATGAAACCTTCGGGAACGTGATTTTCTCACCGAACATGATCCAAGAGACTTGGACCCTACATCAAGACACACAAGAGGAGGCCACGAGGTAGGGGGGCGCCTACCCCCCCCCCCCCCCCCGCCAGGCATGCCCTCCACCCTTGTGGGCCCCCTGTTGCTCCACCGACGTACTCCTTCCTCCTATATATACCTACGTACCCCCAAATGATCAGATACGGAGCCAAAACCCGAATTCCACCGCCGCAACTTTCTGTATCCATGAGATCCCATCTTGGGGCCTGTTCCTGAGCTCCGCCGGAGGGGGCATCGATCACGGAGGGCTTCTACATCATCACCATAGCCCCTCCGATGAAGTGTGAGTAGTTCACCTCAGACCTATGGGTCCATATTTATTAGCTAGATGGCTTCTTCTCTTTTTGGATCTCAATACAATGTTCTCCCCCTCTCTTGTGGAGATCTATTCGATGTAATCTTCTTTTTGCGGTGTGTTTGTTGAGACCGATGAATTGTGGGTTTATGATCAAGTCTATCTGTGAACAATATTTGAATCTTCTCTGAATTCTTTTATGTACGATTGGTTATCTTTGCAAGTCTCTTCGAATTATCAGTTTGGTTTGGCCTACTAGATTGATCTTTCTTGCAATGGGAGAAGTGCTTAGCTTTGGGTTCAATCTTGCGGTGTCCTTTCCCAGTGACAGTAGGGGCAGCAAGGCACGTATTGTATTGTATTGTTGCCATCGAGGATAACAAGATGGGGTTTTCATCATATTGCATGAGTTTATCCCTCTACATCATGTCATCTTGCTTAAGGCGTTACTCTGTTTTCATTAACTTAATACTCTAGATGTGTGCTGGATAGCGGTCGATGAGTGGAGTAATAGTAGTAGATGCAGGCAGGAGTCGGTCTACTTGTCTCAGGCGTGATGATTATATACATGATGATACCTAGATATTCTCATAACTATGCTAAATTCTGTCAATTTCTCAACAGTAATTCGTTCACCCACCGTAGAATACTTATGCTCTTGAGAGAAGCCACTAATGAAACCTATGGCCCCCGGGTCTATCTTCATCATATTAATCTTCCAATACTTAGTTATTTCATTTGCTTTTTACTATGCATTTATTTTACTTTGCATCTTTATCATAAAAATACCAAAAATATTATCTTATAATATCTATCAGATCTCACTCTCATAAGTGGCCGTGTAGGGATTGACAACCCCTTATCGTGTTGGTTGCGAGGATTTATTTGTTTTGGGCAGGTACGAGGGACTCGTGCGTAGCCTCCTACTGGATCGATACTTGGTTCTCAAAAACTGAGGGAAATACTTACGCTACTTTGCTGCATCATCCCTTCCTCTTCGGGAAAACCAACGCAGTGCTCAAGAGGTAGCACAGTGCTTGATCCCAGTGACAGAAGGGGAACCGACACGTATGTATCATTGCTACTAAGGGTAAAACGATGGGGTCTATCTCTACATACATAGATCTTGTCTACATCATGTCATCGTTCTTATTGCATTACTCCGTTTCTCAATGAACTTAATACACTAGATGCATGCTGGATAGCGGTCGATGTGTGGAGTAATAGTAGTAGATGCAAGCAGGAGTCGGTCTACTAATCTTGGACGTGATGCCTATGTAATGATCATTGCCTGGATATCATCATGAGTATTTGAAGTTCTATCAATTGCCCAATAGTAATTTGTGCACCCACCATTTGTTATTTTTCTTGAGAGAAGCCACTAGTGAAACATACGGCCCCCGGGTCTCTTTCTCATGTTATTTGCCTTTGTGATCTACTTTTCCTTTGTGTTTATTTTCAGATCTACTAAACCAAAAACCCAAAAATACCTTGCTGCAATTTATTCTTATTTATTTTATTTGGCGTTCGATCTATCAATCTACTACAAGTTTACCTCACGTCTGTTTGCCTATCTTGAGGCGCCGTACCTCGGAAGGGATTGACAACCCCTTTAACACGTCGGGTTGCGAGAAGTTGTTATTTGTGTGCATGTGTTGTTTACGTTGCGTTGCTTGGTTCCTACCGGTTTGAAAACCTTGATTTCACATCTGAGGGAAATACCTACCGCCGTTGTGCTGCATCATCCCTTCCTCTTTGGGGAAATATCGACGTAGCTTCAAGCGACATCATGGTTGGCCTTGGTAAGGTGGCCATCTCACATCATAGCTCCATACAAAATGTTATGCTCGTTGAATCTCTTGGCTATAATTTACTTTCCGTATCAAGACTACCTAACTTTGGCTTCAATGTCCTATTTACTGAAGTGGATTGCCAAGTGTTTCGAAGAGATAATCATAAAATCGTATTTACCGGTATACGTAGAGGTGATCTATACATTGTTGATTTCACTAAAAAGGCTCAACCTAGAACTTGCTTAATTTCTAAATCCTCTAAAGGTTGGTTGTGGCATAGAAGGTTAGGTCATGTGGGCATGCGAAATCTTGATAAGCTTATTAAAGGTGATCATATCCTTGGAGTAAAAGTTGTTATATTTGACAAGGATAGATTGTGCAGTGCTTGTCAAGCAGGAAAACAAGTTGGAGGAAGTCACCCCGTGAAGAACACCATGACCACGAGAAGACCGCTCAAGCTAATTCATATGGATCTATTTGGTCCCAACGCCTATAAAAGTCTCGGTGGAAACTCATTTGGTCTAGTCATAGTCGATGATTTTTCAAGATTTACGTGGGTGTTCTTTCTTGATGATAAATCGCAGGTCCAAAAGATCTCCAAGAACTTCGCTAGGAAGGCCCAAAATCAATTTGAAGTGAAGATCAAGAAGGTTCGAAGCGACAATGGAACGAAGTCCAAGAACGCAAATGTGGATACCTTTCTTGATGAAGAAGGCATTTCACATGAGTTCTCGGCTACGCACACGCCTCAACAAAATGGAGTTGTTGAGAGGAAGAACCAGACTCTTATTGAGATGGCGAGAACGATGCTTGATGAGTACAAGACGCCAAAACACTTTTGGGCAGAAGCGTTTGAGACAGCTTGTCATGCAACAAATCGTTTATATCTTCACAAGCTACTTGGCAAGACGACATACGAGCTTCTCACCAGTGACAAACCCCAAGTTGGATACTTTTGAGTAATCTGCTCAAAGTGTTACATTCTTGATAAGCGTCGTCGTTCTAAATTTGCTCCTAAATCTCATGAGGGTTTCCTACTCGGTTATGGCTCAAACTCTCACACCTGCCGTGTCTACAACAATTTCACCCGAAAGGTCAAAGAGATGGTAGATGTGAAGTTTGATGAATCTAACGGCTCGCAAGTAGAGCAATTGCTAATTGATGTAGGAGACAAAGATCCTTCGGAAGCAATCCAAGACTTGTCTATTGGCAAGATTCGTCCAACGCAGGTGAAGGAGAGTACCTCGTCCGTCCAAGTGGAAGCTTCTACCTCACGACAAGGTGAACCAAGAGTTGACACAGATGCATCCACAAGTGGGACACGCCAAGATGAAGAAAATGAGTAAGTACACCAAGATGAACCTCATCACCCTCCTTCTCCACCTCGACAAGAGAACGACAACATCAACAAAGAAGAAGGCTAAGAGGAAGAACAAGATGATGAAGAAGATGTTCCACCCCGACCCAAACAAAATCTCCCGCGAGACCATCCCATCGAACAAATCGTCATCAATATCCAAACCGGGAGAATCACTCGCTCTAAAACTCGTTTGGCTAATTTTTGTGAACATTATTCATTCATCTCTAGCATTGAACCTATGAAGGTTGAAGAAGCATGGGAAGATCCGGATTGGATAAATGCCATGCATGAAGAGCTACACAACTTTGAGAGGAACCAAGTGTGAACATTGGTCGAGAAGCCCGACAAAAACCACAACATCATTGGTACCAAATGGGTGTTTCGCAACAAGCAAGACGAAGATGGACAAGTCGTTCGCAACAAAGCACGTCTCGTCGCCCAAGGCTACACTCAAGTAGAAGGTATGGACTATGGTGAGACATATGTGTAGGATCGAAAGTATGTCTAGAGGGGGGTGATTAGACTACTTGACCAAATAAAAACTTAACCTTTTCCCAATTTTAGTTCTTGGTAGATTTTAGCTATTTTAGGACAAGTCAAGCAATCATCACACAATTCAAGCAAGCATGCAAAGAGTATATTGGCAGCGGAAAGTAAAGCATGCAACTTGCAAGAATGTAAAGGGAAGGGTTTGGAGAATTCAAACGCAATTGGAGACACGGATGTTTTTCCCGTGGTTCGGATAGGTGGTGCTATCCTACATCCACGTTGATGGAGACTTCAACCCACGAAGGGTAACGGTTGCGCGAGTCCACGGAGGGCTCCACCCACGAAGGGTCCACGAAGTAGCAACCTTGTCTATCCCACCATGGCCATCGCCCACGAAGGACTTGCCTCACTAGCGGTAGATCTTCACGAAGTAGGCGATCTCCTTGCCCTTACAAACTCCTTGGTTCAACTCCACAATCTTGTCGGAGGCTCCCAAGTGACACCTAGCCAATCTAGGAGACACCACTCTCCAAGAAGTAACAAATGGTGTGTTGATGATGAACTCCTTGCTCTTGTGCTTCAAATGATAGTCTCCCCAACACTCAACTCTCTCTCATAGGATTTGGATCTAGTGGAAATAAGGTTTGAGTGGAAAGCAACTTGGGGAAGGCTAGAGATCAAGATTCATATGGTAGGAATGGAATATCTTGGTCTCAACACATGAGTAGGTGGTTCTCTCTCAGAACATATGAGTTGGAATTGTGTATGTGTTCTGATAGCTCTCTCCACGAATGAAGAGGGGGTGGAGGGGTATATATAGCCTCCACACAAAATCCAACCGTTACACACAATCTACCAATCTTGGTGGGACCGAATCAACAAACTCGATCGGACCGAAAAGGTAAACCTAGTGACCGTTAGAGATTTTCGGTGGGACTGACATACAACTCGGTAGGACCGATTCTGTTAGGGTTAGGGCATAACATAATCTCGGTGAGACCGATTACACAAACTCGGTGAGACCGAGTTTGGTAATAAGCTAACCAGAGAGTTGGTCAGGTAAACTCGGTGGGACCGATTTGCTCTTTCGGTGAGACCGAAAAGTTACAAAAAGGAAACAGAGAGTTTACATTGGAATCTCGGTGGGACCGATTCGCTCTTTCGGTGAGACCGAAAAGTTACGAAAGGGAAACAGAGAGTTTGCAATCCCATCTCGGTGAGACCGAGATCCCTATCGGTAGGACCGAATTGCTAGGGTTTGGCAGTGGCTTATGACAAGTGAAACTCGGTGGCGCCGGATAGAAAGAATCGGTATGACCGAGTTTGGCTTAGGGTTTAGGTCATTTGTGGATATGGGAAAGTGGTTGAGGATTTTGGAGCATATCACTAAGCACATGAAGCAAGAGGCTCATTAAGCAACACCTCATCCCTCCTTGATAGTATTGGCTTTTCCTAAAGACTCAATGTGATCTTAGATCACTAAAATATAAAATGAAGAGTCTTGAGCTTTTGAGCTTGAGCCAATCATTTGTCCTTAGCATTTTGAGGGTTCCACTTTCACATCCATGCCATGCCAATCATTGAGCTTTCCTGAAATAATCATCTTGGAATAGCATTAGCTCAATGAGCTATATGTTGTTATGAATTACCAAAACCACCTAGGGATAGTTGCACTTTCAATATGCCCCCGTTGCTAGACTTGAGTCTATCTGCATCTTACTTGCCTATGCTAATCACCATGATATTACCTTGTACCAAATGGACGTTAAAAGTGCTTTTATAAATAGTGAAATTTAGGAGGAAGTTTATGTTGAACAACCTCCCGGCTTTGTTAATCATAAGAAACCCGACCATGTTTACAAACTTCACAAAGCCCTTTATGGTCTTAAACAAGCTCCTAGAGCGTGGTATAAATGCTTGACCAAGTTCCTTATTGAAAAAGGCTTTGAGATTGGAAAAATGGATTCCACTCTTTTTACTAAAAGGGTTAATGGTGAATATTTGTGTGCCAAATTTATGTTGATGATATCATATTTGGTTCGACTAACCCTCATTCTAGTGAAAAGTTTGGAAAGCTAATGTTGGAGAAGTTTGAGATGTCTATGATGAGTGAACTCAAGTTCTTTCTTGGTTTGAAAATCAAGCTAACTAAGGAGGGTACCTTTGTCTCCCAAACAAAGTATACCAAGGACTTATTCAAGAAGTTCAACATGCAAGAATGCAAAGGTATGAATACACCCATGCCTACTAGTGGACATCTTCACTTGACTAAGGATGGCAAACCAGTTGACCAAAAGGTTTATCACTCTATGATTGGTTCATTGTTATATCTATGTGCCTCTCGTCCCGATATTATGCTAAGTGTGTGCATGTGTGCACGATATCAAGCAGCCCCTAAAGAGTGTCATCTTAAGGATGTGAAAAGGATAGTGAGATACTCAATCCATACACCAAATTTTGGCATTTGGTATCCTAAGAGGTCTTCTTTTGATCTTGTTGGCTATTTCGACTCGGACTATGCCGGAGACAAGGTTGATAGAAAGTCCACTTCTGGTACTTGTCAATTTCTTGGTAGATCTCTTGTGTTTTGGTCCTCCAAGAAACAAAAATCGGTATCCTTATCTACCGACGAAGCGGAATACATTGCCGCCGGTTCATGTTGTGCTCAATTACTTTGGATGACCCAAACTCTTAAAGATTATGGGATCTGTGTGAAACATGTTCCATTGCTTTGTGACAATGAAAGTTCTATTAAGATTGCTCATAATCCCATGCAACATTCTCGAACTAGGCATATTGAAGTTTGTCATCATTTCATTCGAGATCATGTTGCTAAAGGAGACATTGATCTTAAGCATGTTCGTAATGATAGGCAATTGGCATATATTTTCATCAAACCGCTTGATGAGAAAGTATTTTGCCGTTTGAGAGGTGAATTGAACATCATTGATGCTTCAAACTTGGAGTAGAAACTCCATGTGGATACATGCAAGGCATGAGCCTTTGACTAATTCTTGATATCTCTCTTATGATGATGATCATATGTCTAGGATATACTTGCACCCTTGCATGCTATCTAACCCTTATAGGTATTTGGATGAATCTAAAACTATGAGATTGCAAATCACTCACATCTTGAGCAATCTCTACATCACCAAGTCTCTACAATATGGTGGTTGAAGACAAGGAATCATGAAACCCTTCAACATATCCTTTGACATTTTTTCTATATCAAATTTCATTCAGTATCAAATTTCATGATTGTCATTTTGGATACACAAGTGCTCTTCCTTGCAAGACTAACCCATGTAGGTAGATGAACTCAAACTACAAGCGGTGCTCCCAACTCATTGATGAGCTACATCAACCTTGAGCATCCCACACAAGTTCAACTACATGATCAAGTTCAACACCACCACCCAAGGTATGTTATTCCATCTTAGAGAAGCTTGACCCCAAGTCATGGGTCAAAGCAGTTCAACAAGATGTGAACACATCAAAATGCAGCTCAACACGAAAAATGGTAACCCCATTTTGAGCTTAAACGATGAATACGATCTATGATCAAGTGTTCTCACTTGACTCCTCAGTCAATATACTCTAACATAGGAGACTTTGTCGCCGACCATATCTAGATGAAGTTCTCTAGTGTTTTTCTGTGCTCTTGCATTTCTATATTGCATGTTTGTTTCCCTTTCTCCCTTTAATCAAAAAAACTTCATCTAGATTTCTTTATTTTCTCTGTTATGCTCTACATTCCCTGCATCCAATTCCTTGCAAATCTTTCAGTTAATTCCTTGTAAATATTTGTGAGATCTTATTTTCCTAGTGAGCTGAGATGACAACTGTTTTATCTCTGTATTGAACTCAGCCTCACCGGTTTGTGTTTTTCGGTCTAACCAAACTACCTTGGTGCCACCGAAGAGAACAACTCAGTGTTGCCGACTTAAATGCTGAGAAACCACTTTGTCATTTGCATCTTGCATATTTGTTCCAGCTCCACTCGATGATTCTTGACCTCTACCAGCATCTTACATTATATGTTGCTTTTTCATGTGACTCAAGGACCAAACTTATTCGACTCACACTCCAGAAGATCCCTTCTTAGAAATTGATGTCAAATGGGGGGGGAGAGATCACATCAAAGCTTAATCACATCAAAGGGAGAGAGAGACCCTGTGGGAAGGAAAGTTTTCTTGGTCTTCCCAGATGCTTGGTATTCAAGAGGAGAGAAGATGCATGTCTTCAAGAGGGGAAAGACATGTTAGTATGTGTTATGACTGTTTTGCTCTGTTTTTCTTCTTCTCCTCTGATTTTCTTGTTTTCCTCTGATTTTCTTTTCCCTATCCTCTCCCATTATCCAATATAAGATTCAGGGGGAGAAAGACATCTAAGGGAAGGAAATCTCTGAATTCATCGCATATCTTTACTCTTTGGGGACATGTCTATATCCAATAGAGTACTTAGTACTCACTCTCTACATGTCATCTCAATCTTGGTACTCTTGTAGTTTTTGGTTCTTGCATTGCTTAGTAGGTGTTCCTGTGTCATCTAACCTTGTTTACTCAGGTTCATCTCTTCCAAATCTACCTCAAGACCACAAGGTAAGTATATGCATCACATCCATGTGCATGATGAGTTTTTGCTACTGTACATATTGTTTGCTAGAATAAATCATGAACATGGAGGTACACTTCCTATATTCATATCATTTGCTCTGATGCATATAGCCAAGATACATGCAACTCATTGCTTGCTCTATCATGTTTATGCATTCACATGATCTTACATTCCATATTTACATGATTGCATACATGTAGGGGAGCCTATGCTTGTTACATGTCTTTCCAAAGCATTACTTGTTATTCTTCATATCTTTATCTAAAGCATTGATATATGTTGTCATCAATTACCAAAAAGGGGGAGATTGAAAGCACAACTGCTCCCTGGGTGATTTTGGTAATTAATGTCAACATATCTCTTGTTGGACTAATACTTTTATCTAGTATATTTCAGATGAGTTCAACATTGGAGTGGCTTGGACAAGAGAATGTGGAACCCCTTCGAGATGCTAAGGACAAGGATTGGGAAAAGCCCAAGACTCTTTATTTCCATTTTAGTGATCCAAGATCACATTGAGTCCATAGGAAAGCCAATACTATTGAAAGGGGATGAGGTGTTGCTTAATGGCTTGCTTGCTCAAAATGCTTAGTGATATGCTCCAAAGCCCTCAACCACCTTCTCATTTCCACATATGTACCAAACCAAAAGTCAAACTTGGCCCCACCGATTTGATCTATCCGGCGCCACCGAGTTCACTTGACATAGCCACTGCTAGAAACCCTAATCAGTTTAGTCTCACCGATGGGATCTCGGTCTCACCGAGATGGGCTTGCAAACTCTCTGTTGCCTATTGCAATTATTTCGGTCTCATCGAGATACACAATCGGTCCCACCGAGTTTGCTTGACCAACTCTCTGTTTTGCTTATTACCAAAATCGGTCTCACCAAGTTTGTGTAATCGGCCAAACCGAGTTGAGGTTCCCTAGCACATCGGTCCCACCGAGTTGATCATATCGGTCCCACCGAAAACTCTAATGTTCACATTTTGAACCATATCAGTCTGACCGAGTTTCTCGATTCGGTCTCACCGAGTTTGATGAATTGTGTGTAACGGCTAGTTTTTGTGTGGATGCTATATACACACCTCCATGCATCCTCCATTAGTGGAGAGAGCCATCAGAACGTGCCTACACTTCCACCATTCATTTTCTGAGAGAGAACCACCTACTCATGTGTTGAGACCAAGATATTCCAATCCAACCACAAGAATCTTGATCTCTAGCCTTCCCCAAGTTGTTTTCCATTCAAATCATCTTTCCACCATATCAAAATCTATGAGAGAGAGTTGAGTGTTGGGGAGACTATCATTTGAAGCACAAGAGCAAGGAGTTCATCATGAACACACCATCTATTACATTTTGGAGAGTGGTGTCTCCTAGATTGGTTAGGTGTCACTTGGGAGCCTCCGACAAGATTGTGGAGTTGAACCGAGGAGTTTGTACGGGCAAGGAGATCGCCTACTTCGTGAGGATCTACCCAAGTGAGGCAAGTCCTTCGTGGGCGATGGCCATGGTGGGATAGACAAGGTTGCTTCTTTGTGGACCCTTCGTGGGTGGAGCCCTCCGTGGACTTGCGCAACCATTACCCTTCGTGGGTTGAAGTCTCCATCAATGTGGATGTATGATAGCACCACCTATCGGAACCAAGCCAAAAATCTCCGTGTCTCCAATTGTGTTTGCACACTCAAATCCCATCCCTTTACTTTCTTGCAACTTGCATGCTTTACTTTCCGCTGGTCATATACTCTTGCCATGCTTGCTTGAAATGTATTATGAATGTTTAAACTTGTGCTAAAACTCCACCTTAACTTAAAGAAATTAAAAACTTCTACTTTCCTTGTTGAGGGTCTAATCACCCCCCTCTAGACACCTCTTCTCGATCCTACAAAAGTGCAGACGGCTTGATGCTCTGAAATGTTTTCCACCAGATGATGAAGTGTAGTCCACCGCTGGATGTAATCCCTCAAAAGTTTCATTCAGTTTCTAGATGTAATGCTGCAACTCAGACAGCCCAGCAGGGCGTTTGCATGTGCCTTTGAATGTCTTGATGAACACTTGGGCCAAATCTTCCAAACAGAATATGCTTCCAGGAGCCAACTGATTCAGCCAAGCTCTGGTTGAGCCTTCAAGAATCAAGGGGAGGTGCTTCATGGCTACGTCATCGTTGCCTCCACGAATCTACACTGCCACTTGGTAATCTTCTAACCATGTGTCTGTCTTCGACTCGCCAGTAAACTTGTTCACACCCACAACCAATCTGAAGTTGGGCAGGATCTCAGCTGCTCGGATGGCTCTGCTAAACACTCGGGCCCAAAGACGAACGCCCTGCTTCCACTCGGACGATCTCTATCCAGCCCTTCTCTGTTAGCTCTGCCTCTGTCAACCAGGCCCTGTACGAGGACTGAACTCGCATCGAACCCGGGCTCTCTTGGGTCGACTAGAACTCTCCGATCATCACCATATGTGCGCCTATCATCATATCGCCAGGGCGCATACGAACCACCCCTCAGAGGGGGCGTAGGCACTTGGCGGTGGTCATCACGGTGATATCGAGGATCAAACTGCCCGTGGCCTTGGCCAAGGTACTAGTCTTGGCGATAACCATGATCTTCACGCCGCGGAGGCGATCTTGGGCTGTGTGCCGACTGAAGTGTGTCCCCAACGACGGACCTGCTGTGAATCCTGTTGCGCGACTGAGAAACAGCTGAGTTTTGCTCCCCAGCCGCTCTGAGCAATGCTCGAATCTGCTACAACCTACTACCTCTTGAGCACTGTGTTAGTTTTCCCTTGAAGAGGAAAGGGTGATGCAGTAAAGCAGCGTAAGTATTTTTCCTTAGTTTTTGAGAACCAAGGTATCAATCCAGTAGGAGACCACGCGCGAGTCACCTCGTACCTACACAAACAAATAAGAACCTCGCAACCAACGCGATAAAGGGGTTGTCAATCCCTTCACGGCCACTTGCAAGAGTGAGATCTGATAGAGATAATAATAATAAGATAAATATTTTTGGTATTTTTATAATATAGATGGAAAGTAAAGATTGCAAAATAAATTAGATTGGAAACTTGTATGATGGAGAATAGACCCGAGGGCCATAGGTTTCACTAGTGGCTTCTCTCAAGATAGCATAAGTATTACGGTGGGTCAACAAATTACTGTCAAGCAATTGATAGAAAAGCGAATGATTATGAGAATATCTAGGCATGATCATGTATACAGGCATCACGTCCGTGAAAAGTAGACAGAAACGATTCTGCATCTACTACTATTACTCCACACATCGACCGCTATCCAGCATGCATCTAGAGTATTAAGTTCATAAGAACAGAGTAACGCCTTAAGCAAGATGACATGATGTAGAGGGATAAACTCATGCAATATGATATAAACCCCATCTTTTTATCCTCGATGGCAACAATACAATACGTGTCGTTTCCCTTTCTGTCACTGGGATCGAGCATCGCAAGATTGAACCCAAAGCTAAGCACTTCTCCCATTGCAAGAAAGATCAATCTAGTAGGCCAAACCAAACTGATAATTTGAAGAGACTTGCACAGATAAACCAATCATACATAAAAGAATTCAGAGAAGATTCAAATATTGTTCATAGATAATCTGGATCATAAACCCACAATTCATCGGATCTCAACAAACACACCGCAAAAAGAGTTACATCGAATATCTCCAAGAGAATCGAAGAGAACTTTGTATTGAGATCCAAAGAGAGAGAAGAATCCATCTAGCTACTAGCTATGGACCCGAAGGTCTGAGGTAAACTACTCACACATCATCGGAGGGGCCATGGAGTTGATGTATAGGCCCTCGGTGATCAATGCCCCCTCCGGTGGAGCTCCGGAAAAGGCCCCAAGATGGGATCTCTTGGGTACAGAAGGTTGCAGTGGTGGAATTAGGTTTTCGTGGTGCTCCTGGATGTTTTCGGGGTATGAGAATGTATATAGGAGGAAGAAGTAGGTCAGTGGAGCAATGAGGAGCCCACGAGGGTGGAGGGCACGCCCAGGGGGGTAGGCGCGCCCCTGCCTCGTGGCCTCCTCGATTGTTTCTTGATGTCCACTCCAAGTCCCGTGGATCACATTTGTTCCAAAAATCACGCTCCCGAAGGTTTCATTCCGTTTGGACTCCGTTTGATATTCCTTTTCTGCGAAACACTGAAATAGGCAAAAAACAGCAATTTGGGCTGGACCTCCGGTTAATTGGTTAGTCCCAAAAATAATATAAAAGTGTAAAATAAAGCCCATTAACAACCAAAACAGATAATATAATAGCATGGAACAATCAAAAATTATAGATACGTTGGAGACGTATCAAGCATCTCCAAGCTTAATTCCTGCTCGTCCTCGAGTAGGTAAATGATAAAAACAGAATTTTTGATGTGGAATGCTTCCTAACATATTTCTGAATGTAATTTTCTTTATTGTGGCATGAATGTTCAGATCCGAAAGATTCAAGATAAAAGTTTAATATTGACATAAAAATAATAATACTTCAAGCATACTAACTAAGCAATCATGTCTTCTCAAAATAACATGGCCAAAGAAAGTTCATCCCTACAAAATCATATAGTTTGGTCATGCTCCATTTTCTTCACACAAGAATGCTCTCATCATGCACAACCCCGATGACAAGCCAAGCAATTGTTTCATACTTTAGGAATCTCAAGCTTTTTTCAACTTTCACGCAATACATGAGCGTGAGCCATGGATATAGCACTATGGGTGAAATAGAATATAATGAAGGTGGTTATGTGGAGAAGACAAAAAAGGAGAAAGTCTCACATTGACGCGGCTAATAAATGGGCTAGGGAGATGCCCATCAATTGATTTTAATGCAAGGAGTAGGGATTGCCATGCAACGGATGCACTAGAGCTATAAATGTATGAAAGCTCAACAAAAGAAACTAAGTGGGTGTGTATCCAACTTGCTTGCTCACGAAGACCTAGGGTACTTGAGGAGGCCCATTTTTGGAATATACAAGCCAAGTTCTATAATGAAAAATTCCCACTAGTATATGAAAGTGACAAAACAAGAGATTCTCTATCATAAAGATCATGGTGCTACTTTGAAGCACAAGTGTGGAAAAAAAGGATAGTAGCATTGCCCCTTTTTTATATTTTTTGGGGGCCTTCTTTTTTTATTTGGCCTTTCTCTCTTTTTTCTTTTTATGGGACAATGCTCTATTAATGATGATCATCACACTTCTATTTTTTTACAACTCAATGATTACAACTCGATACTAGAACAAGATATGACTCTATATGAATGCCTCCGGCGGTGTACCGGGATGTGCAATGACTCATGAGTGACATGTATGAAAGAATTATGAATGGTGGCTTTGCCACAAATACGATGTCAACTACATGATCATGCAAGGCAATATGACAATGATGATGCGTGTCATAATAAATGAAACGGTGGAAAGTTGCATGGCAATATATCTCGGAATGGATGTGGAAATGCCATAATAGGTAGGTATGGTGGCTGTTTTGCGGAAGATATAAGGAGGTTTATGTGTGACAGAACATATCTATCACGAGGTTTGGATGCACCGGCGAAGTTTGCACCAACTCTCAAGGTGAGAAAGGGAAATGCACGGTACCGAAGAGGCTAGCAATGATGGAAGGGTGAGAGTGCGTATAATCCATGGACTCAACATTAGTCATAAAGAACTCACATACTTATTGCAAAAGTCTACAAGTCATCAAAAACCAAGTATTACACGCATGCTCCTAGGGGATAGATTGGTAGGAAAAGACCATCGCCCGTCCCCGACCGCCACTCATAAGGAAGACAATCAAATAACACCTCATGTTTCAAATTTGTTACACAATGTTTACCATACGTGCATGCTACGGGACTTGCAAACTTCAACACAAGTATTTCTCAAATTCACAACTACTCAACTAGCACAACTTTAATATCACTATCTCCATATCTCAAAACAATCATCAAGCATCAAACTTCTCTTAGTATTCAATGCACTTATATGAAAGTTTTTCCTTTATAATATCAAAAGCAAATTACCATGCTGTTCTTAAGGACTCTCAAAATAATATAAGTGAAGCATGAGAGATCAATTATTTCTATAAAATGAAACCACCATCGTGCTCTAAAAGATATAAGTGAAGCACTAGAGCAAAAACTATATAGCTCAAAAGATATAAGTGAAGCATATAGAGCATTCTAATAAATTCTGACACATGTGTGTCTCTCTAAAAAGGTGTGTACATCAAGGATTATTGTGTTAAAATAAAAAGCAAAGACTCTAATCATACAATATTCTCCAAGCAAAACACATATCATGTGGTGAATAAAAATATAGCTCCAAGTAAAGTTACCGATGAACGAAGACAAAAGAGGGGATTCCTTCCGGGGCATCCCCAAGATTAGGCTTTTTTGTGTCCTTGTATTTTACCTTGGGGTGCCATGGGAATCCCCAATCTTAGGCTCTTGCCACTCCTTGTTCCATAGTCCATCAAATCTTTACCCAAAACTTGAAAACTTCACAACACAAAACTCAAATAGAAAATCTCGTGAGCTCCGTTAGCGAAAGAAAACAAAACACCACTTCAAGTTACTCTAATGGACTCATTATTTATTTATATTGGTGTTGAACCTACTGTATTCCAACTTCTCTATGGTTTATAAACTCCATTACTAGCCATAGATTCATCAAAATAAGCAAACAACACACGAAAAACAGAATCTGTCAAAAACAGAACAGTCTGTAGTAATCTGTAACTAACGCAAACTTATGGAACCCCAAAAATTCTAAAATAAATTTTTGGACGTCAGGAATTTATTTATTAATCATCTGCAACAAGAATTAACTAAATATCACTCTCCAATAAAAAATGGCAGCAATTCTCGTGAGCACTAAAGTTTCTATTTTTTACAGCAAGATCAAAAAGACTTTCCCCAAGTCTTCCCAATGGTTCTACTTGGCACAAACACTAATTAAACACAAAATACACAACCAAAAAAGAGTCTAGGTAAATTATTTATTACTAAACAGGAGAAAAAACCAAGGAATAAAAATAAAATTGGGTTGCCTCCCAACAAGCGCTATCGTTTAACGCCCCTAGCTAGGCATAAAAGTAAGGATAGATCTAAGTAATGCCATCTTTGGTATGCAATCCATAAGTGGCTCTCATAATAGATTCATATGGTAATTTAATTTTATTTTTAGGGAAGTGTTCCATGCCTTTCCTTAACGGAAATTGGAATCTAATATTCCCTTCCTTCATATCAATAATTGCACCAATCGTTCTAAGGAAAGGTCTATCAAGAATAATAGGACATGAAGGATTGCAATCTATATCAAGAACAATGAAATCTATGGGCACATAATTCCTATTTGAAACAATAAGAACATCATTAATTATTCCCATAGGTTTCTTAATAGTGGAATCCGCAAGGTGCAAGTTTAAAGAGCAATCATCAATTTCACTGAAACCTAGCAAATCACACAAAGTTTTTGGGATCGTGGAAACACTAGCACCCAAATCACACAAAGCATAGCATTCATGATCTTTAATTTTAATTTTAATTGTAGGTTCCCACTCATCATAAAGTTTTCTAGGGATATAAACTTCCAACTCAAGTTTTTCTTCATAAGATTGCATCAAAGCATCAACGATATGTTTAGTAAAAGCTTTATTTTGACTACAATCATGAGGAGAATTTAGCACGGATTGCAACAAGGAAATACAATCTATCAAAGAGCAATTATCATAATTAAATTCCTTGAAATCCAAGATAGTGGGTTCGTTGTTATCTAAAGTATTAACCTCTTCAATCCCACTTTTAACAATTTTTGCATCAAGATCTAAAAACTTTGAATTTTTGGGACGCCTTCTAACTACAGTTGACTCATCTCCAGTCCCATCATCATCAAGATTCATATTGCAAAACAAAGATTTAATAGGGTACACATCAATTACTATTAGATCTTCATCCTTATTATCATGAAAACTAGAACACGCCTTCACAAAGCAATCTTTCTTAGCACGCATCCTAGCGGTTCTTTCTTTGCACTCATCAATGGAAGATCTCATGGCTTTGAGAGAATCATTGATATCATGCTTAGGTGGAATATATCTAAGTTTCAGAGAATCAACATCAAGAGAAATTCTATCCACGTTCCTAGCCAATTCATCAATCTTAAGCAAGTTTTCTTCAATCAAAGCATTGAAACTCTTTTGCGAACTAATAAATTATTTAATACTAGAATCAAAATCAAAGGGCATATTATTATAATTTACATAAGAATTGTTGTAGTAATTACCATAATTATTAAAGGAATTACTAGGAAATGTCCTAGAATTAAAATTGCCTCTATACGCATTGTTACCAAAATTGTTCCTACCAACAAAATTCACATCCATAGATTCATTATTATTCTCAATCAAAGTAGACAAAGGCATATCATTAGGGTCAGTAGGAGCACTCTTATTAGCAAACAATTTCATAAGTTCATCCATCTTTCCACTCAAAACATTAATCTCTTCAATCGCATGAACTTTTTTACTAGTAGATCTTTCGGTGTGCCATTGAGAATAATTAACCATAATATTATCTAGGAGTTTAGTAGCTTCTCCTAAAGTGATTTTCATAAAAGTGCCTCCCGCGGCCGAATCTAAAATATTTCTAGAAGCAAAATTCAATCCGGCATAATTTTTTTGTATAATCATCCATAAATTCAATCCATGTGTAGGGCAATTATGTATCATTAATTTCATCCTCTCCCAAGATTGTGCAACATGCTCATGATCAAGTTGCTTAAAATTCATAATATCGTTTCTAAGAAAGATGATTTTTGCGGGAGGAAAATACTTAGAGATAAAAGCATCTTTGCACTTATTCCATGAATCAATACTATTTTTAGGCAAAGACGAAAACCAAGCTTTAGCACGATCTCTAAGTGAAAACGGAAATAGCTTAAGTTTAAAAATATCATTATCCACATCTTTCTTCTTTTGCATATCACACAAATCAACAAAGTTGTTTAGATGGGTAGCGGCATCTTCACTAGGAAGGCCAGAAAACGGATCTTTCATGACAAGATTCAACAAAGCAGTATTAATTTCACAAGATTCAGCATCGGTAAGAGGAGCAATTGGAGTGCTAATAAAATCATTATTGTTGGTATTGGCAAAGTCACACAATTTAGTATTATCTTAAGCCATCGTGACAAGCAAGCAATCCAACACACAAGCAAAGAAAAAAGCGAACGGAAAGAGAGGGCGAAAAGAAAAGAGGGCAAATAAAACGACAAGGGTGAAGTGGGGGAGAGGAAAACGTGAGGCAAATGGCAAATAATGTAATGCGAAGGATAAGAGTTGTGATGGGTACTTGGTATGTCTTGACTTGGCGTAGATCTCACCGGCAATGGCGCCAGAAATCCTTCTTGTTACCTCTTGAGCACTGTGTTGGTTTTCCCTTGAAGAGGAAAGGGTGATGCAGTAAAGCAGCATAAGTATTTCCCTCAGTTTTTGAGAACCAAGGTATCAATCCAGTAGGAGACCATACGCGAGTCACCTCGTACCTACACAAACAAATAAGAACCTCGCAACCAACACGATAAAGGGGTTGTCAATCCCTTCACGACCACTTTGCAAGAGTGAAATCTGATAGAGATAATAATAATAAGATAAACATTTTTGGTATTTTTATAATATAGATGGAAAGCAAAGATTGCAAAATAAAGTAGATCGGAAACTTGTATGATGGAGAATAGACCCGGGGGCCATATGTTTCACTAGTGGCTTCTCTCAAGATAGCATAACTATTATGGTGGGTGAACAAATTACTGTCGAGCAATTGATAGAAAAGCGAATAATTATGAGAATATCTAGGCATGATCATGTATATAGGCATCACGTCCGTGACAAGTAGACCGACTCCTGCCTGCATCTACTACTATTACTCCACACATCGACCGCTATCCAGCATGCATCTAGAGTATTAAGTTCATAAGAACAGAGTAACGCCTTAAGCAAGATGACATGATGTAAAGGGATAAACTCATGGAATATGATATAAACCCCATCTTTTTTTCCTTGATGGCAACAATACAATACGTGTCGTTTCCCTTTCTGTCACTGGGATTGAGCATCGTAAGATTGAACCCAAAGCTAAGCACTTCTCCCATTGCAAGAAAGATCAATCTAGTAGGCCAAACCAAACTGATAATTCGAAGAGACTTGCAAAGATAAACCAATCATACATAAAAGAATTCAGAGAAGATTCAAATATTGTTCATAGATAATCTGGATCATAAACCCACAATTCATCGGATCTCGACAAACACACCACAAAAAGAGTTACATCAAATAGATCTCCAAGAGAATCGAGGAGAAGTTTGTATTGAGCTCCAAAGAGAGAGAAGAAGCCATCTAACTACTAGCTATGGACCCGAAGGTCTGAGGTAAACTACCCACACATCATCGGAGGGGCCATGGAGTTGATGTAGAGGCCCTCCGTGATCAATGCCCCCTTCGGTGAAGCTCCGGAAAAGGCTCCAAGATGGGATCTCTTGGGTACAGAAGGTTGCGGTGGTGGATTTAGGTTTTCGTGATGCTCCTGGATGTTTTCGGGGTATGAGAATATATATAGGAGGAAGAAGTAGGTCGGTGGAGCAACGAAGGGCCCACGAGGGTGGAGGGCGCGCCTAGTGGGGGTAGACGCCCCCTGCCTCGTGGCCTCCTCGATTGTTTCTTGACGTCCACTCCAAGTCCCCTCGATCACGTTTGTTCCAAAAATCACGCTCCCAAAGGTTTCATTCCGTTTGGACTCCGTTTGATATCCTTTTCTGCGAAACACTGAAATAGGCAAAAAAACAATTTGGGCTGGGCCTCCGGTTAATAGATTAGTCCCAAAAATAATATAAAAGTATAAAATAAAGCCCATTAACATCCAAAACAGATAATATAAGAGCATGGAACATCAAAAATTATAGATACGTTGGAGACGTATCACAACCCTCTGCCAGCCTCAGAACGGGACGACTAGATCGACTCTGCAATACGTGCAGCTGCTACAACATTATAGATCGAAGTACGGTATACCTGACATTCTTCTCGAGGCTCAGTCGGAAATAGCTATCGCGGCCGTCGACTGGAACCTGGAATTTGCTTGCGAGCGCGGTCGTCGAGTGCTTGTTGAAGATTCTCCAAGCGCGTATGCTCAGCTAGGGTGGCTAAGCACGCAGCCTCCAAAGCCTGAGCCTCATAGGTCTCCCCGATGATGGGGGTCTGGAGAGCCTGAACGTTTCAGCGATGCAGCTCTTCCCTCTGCTTGGCAGTGAGGGCTTGAGGGTAGTACTCGTCGTGGACGTGCGACGGGCTACTGCCGTATCCGCCACCGCCGCCGCGAGGAACCCGAGTGGACTGCGCTGGGAGTCGACCATGAGGACTTCCACCGCAGGGCCGTTGCTCTCACACTCGGAAAGCGTATCCGAATGGCCAGTAAGCAGATCGAACAACCCATAGAGGGATTCATCGGGCTCAATCGTCGTGATTTGTGGGGTGGTCGATTGACGAGCACCGCATGTTTCACCCACCGCTGGAGCCGCGAACGACCGGATCGCTTGCGGCGGCAGACAGCGGGGAGCGAAGACGCCACGGGAGCCGACCGATACTGGGTCGACGGCTGCCACAGGCACTCTAGTGGAAGTGCGCCGCCCCGCAGATGTGGAGAGCCTCGATGTCGATGGGGCCTTCTTGGAGCCAGGCGGAGTCGTCGGCGATAAAAACGAGCACGCCGAGTCGGATCTCGCGGCCCAGGGCCAAACCACCGCCGGAAACCATGTTGATGAAGATCGGAGATCGCAACCTCATCGATAGTCGCTCAGACGCCTGCCCCAAGGTGGGCGCCAACTGTCGCTCTGCTTCAACCACACGGTATGGCTCCCTCATTTCAAACCAAGCTTGGGAACGAGTCTGACAGTAGAAGTAGGGGGTACGTAGGAGACGACAGTGTCCTAGCTACGGCGAGGTTGTACGCACAGATTTACGAGTTCAGGCCCCTCTCGGAGGAGGTACGATTGGAATGTAGAATAGTTACAGGGGATGCGAACCCTTGTGCGAGAGGGGAGGGGTGGCTTATATAGAGTGTGCCAGTCCCTCGCAGCCCTCAGTTACACAGTGGTTCAATGAGAGTTAAGTCATGAACGTTACTGGTGACGCTCGTATTAAATGGTCTTTATGACGACGGAGTGAATGCCTGACCGTTGCCATCCTGGGGTGACTCTAGGCATTCTGTACTCCGAGTGGATTCTCGTATGGTCAAGTGAAGAAATCATGGTCGAGTGGAATTGGGATATCCGAATGAAATCTTCTGTCGAGTGGATTGCACTTCATGAGTATTTCAGTCGATATCTTCTATTGAACCTTATAAGCCTTGGACTCTTGTGTAGTGTCCTTGGATAGGGTGGGTGTCTAGGTCAAATCTAAGACCCTATCCTAGATACATATCATCGTCAGCGACCAGCGACAACGAGGGGACGTCATTATGTATTTTGCTACAACCGTCCATGGATCATGGTGTCCTAAGTTTGCGGGATGGTGAAAAGCTGCAATCGGCCATGGAGAAAAGGTATGCTACCAACATGACTTGATGATACGCGCGATGACACGATGATGCAAGGGACCATTACGGTGAACTACGGCGAGGGGCGGTGAACCGTGACTGACGACAAGGGCGGTGGCCGTGGAGGTCGACGGGGATGGTGGAACGGTGTCCGTGCTCTGCCTGAGGCGAACTGGAAGTGCACGCGCACAAAACAGGTGCGAATCGGTGGAAGAAAGCTACTCTAGATCTAACGGCTGCGTGCGTCACAATCGAACGACGAGGAGGTCGACCTGCCCCTGTTACTGCCCGAAAACAAAAAGACTTGTCTCCTTCAAAATCTCCAATGGGAAAGACACTTGCACCGCGAAAGCAAAAAGGGAAACGCCGCCTCGTCGAACCGACCGTTCTGCGCAGTGCGCACGGTCTGGACTTGATCAAAGAGGAGCACGTGACACCTTCGAGACATATCAAGATATGACAAGCTTTAGTGTTAGTTTAGTACTAAGGCGAAGTACTGATTTTGTTGGTCATTAGATTAGACCGGGGTCGAGTTCAGCTTCACAGATACGGGTGTCGAGTGTCTTTTGAGTGGACGAGTCGGTACCGTCCTCGGACCGTTGCCACCCGGGTGATGTCGACCGTCTCAGACCGCGCATGATACACATGGTTGCAAGTAGCCGTACCAGTGGCCAAAATGATCGTCACATACATGGGCCACACTGACACGGAATCTAATTAATCACTAAACCAGTCAAAATTTGTCTAAAAGAAAACTAAAGCAGTCAAAAAAACACTAAACAACATCCGAAATCTCCCCACAAAAAGATAAAAACATTCGAAATCAGGAGCAGCGGTAGCGAGGAACGTGGCCGGAACAGCTGGGCCAAAATCACTTTTAGCACAAAATAAACTCAACTAACTGTGGTTGAATGATTAAAAAGACTGTGGTATTCCTAACTCATCAGAATTTAAATCCTGATGCTCGTATTTATTTCTTTTAGTGGGAGTGGACGTTCCGTCGACGACGAGGTGACTACGGCGACTTCGTAAATTTCAAGATGATATGTCGGCTCAGTCTTTCTGAGATGCTCATAAAGGTAGGGTGTGCGTGTGTGCGTTCATAAGGGTGAGTGTATGCGCGTATATATGAGAGCTTGCGTCTATACTGTATTCAAAAAACTTTTCCAAAAATTATTTTACGATCTGACCCTTTTTAGCAACGCACAAGCTGTTGCGTTTCTGTCCCATGTAGACATGTCAAACCGTGCAACATAACTGTAGTTAGAGCATCTCCAGCCGTTGCCCCCCCCCCCTCCCTCCCCAGGAGGCGCTAAAAATCGCCCCTGGGTGCGCACCGGCGCAAACTGCGTGCTGGGGGCGTGATACTCACCAGTCACGGCGCCCACGATTTTTTAAAAAACTAAAATTCGGCACAAACAATGCGCAAATAAGCACAAACTTCAGCGAGTTCATACATATTTAAAATATTTTACAAAAGAAGAAAAAAACGCTACTAGGCCCGCCGTCGCCCTCGCCGTTCCTCGCCGCCAGCCGCCCTTAAAGCTCTACATGTCGAGGAGCCTGTAGAACTTCGTGTAGTCGCCGCCGCCGCCGCCGACGTCGTCGTCGTCGCCTCCTTCGCGGCCGCCGTCCCTGCTGCACCCCTTCCCAGGTTGGCGCGGCGGGTGGGACAGTCCGGGGGCGTCCTCGTCCTCGTCGTTGTCGAGGATCACCACGCCGTTCTCGTCCTCGCGCCCATGCTTGCGGGCGGCTATCTTCTCCGGGGCTCGGCGCTGCCGGACCATCTCGTCGCGGAGGTAGTCGTCTCGCGCCCACTTTAGGGCGGCCTCATCGGAGAAGCCGGACCGGACAATGGCCTCGTACTCTGCGGGGAGGCCGAGCTCCTCCTTCGGCCTGACGAGGACGAGGCGGCCAGAGGTGGGGGAGGAGTCGGTGATGCGGACGCCGGAGCTGCGGGTGCGATGGCTGACCGGCGTGTCCTGGGGCTTCGGCTTGACGGGGCGGAGGCAGGGAGAGCCGGACAAGTGGGCGGACGAGGAGGATGACGCCCCCGGATCCATGCGCCTCGGCGTCCACGAGCTCCCACGCCGGCGGGAGAAGGACGGGGGAGAGGGTACTCCAGCCTGGGCGTGTTGCCGCCCTCGATGTACTCGAGGACGGCCTCCAGCGTGCGACCGGGCACACCCCACCATCGGCGGCGACCTTCGGAGTTGAGCCTTCCGGAGGGCATGACGCCGTTGGTGGCCTCGAGCTGCTCGGTGTGGCGGCGCTGGAAGTACTGCTCCCAGAGCGGGCTGTTGGGGACGTACCGCGGACCTTTCCTCTCCACCTGCGGCAGAGAGGTGCAGATACGCGCGATCTCCACACGCTGCGCCGCCCCGATGGACGGCGGTGGCACCGGGACCCCGCCAGCGCTGATCCTCCATGCCCCGGGCACCCGCATGTCCGGCGGGACCGGATACTCGACCTCGTAGAGGAGCCGAGTTTCGTCCTCGTGAAGGTGGCGGCGACCGAAACCGTTCGCCGCCGCGCCATCGCTTGGAAAGCGCTCGGCCATGGTTGAACTAGAAATGACGAGAAGAGAGGGAGGAACGGGGGGTGTCGAGGAACGAGGGCGTCGGCGGTGGAGAGTCTGTGCGTCACCGGCGCGCTGGGGCGGCTTATATAGGCGGAGGCGCTGCCCGTACGCGTGGCCGCCGTATGTACGCGTGGCGGGCGAGGGACGCACGTCGTCCCGTCTTCACTGCGCCGCCCGTGAGGCATCAATGGAGGAGGCTGACCGGCGCGGCAGCGCACGACAGTTTTGGCATTGATTTCGCTGCAGGAACCGAGACGATGAGGACGATAAAGCGGCGAGAAGAGCCGAGTAGCTGCCAAGGAGGGCCCGCCAATTTTCACGCCAAAAACGATTCGGCCGGCGCCCCAAACGCCTCCCGGCGCGTTGGTTCGGCCTGGGTCCACCGGCATCAATTTCGGTCCGAGCCGACGAAAAAAGGGCTTTTAAGGATGCGACTGGGCCGATTTTTCAACGCCGGCAACCGAAAAATCGTCTGAAAGGCCTTGTTGGGGGCGTGGCTGGAGATGCTCTTACACATTATATACCATTATTCGGCATATAACTCTAGTTACACACTATATATCTCCGTTGAACCATGCACAACTATATGTGCATACGTACACACGCAATTGTAGTTCTATGTCCGTGCACCGGCGAGTAATTGCATGTCCACCGACCGACACAACTACAGTTGGATGTCCATCGGTCGCGTGCAACTGTATTTACATATCTTTTTAATGAAAATAAAGGACACAAAATGTGAAGGAAAAAAGAAAAAAAGAAAAGGAGAAAATAGATGAAAAAGGGAGATAGAAACAATACAAAAATCCTATGATGATGTCACGCATGGTGTACTCAAATCTCATTTAGATGAGAGCCAGAGGGCCTTTTTTAAAAACTATATCATACCCCACGCGATGCTATGAAAGTTGGTTGATGAAAACTTAAGCTGATAACATGAGAACCAAAATTGAAACTATATATAACTTATTATACTTGATTATGTATAGTTGTAACAACATTTATTGAATATAAGTAGAATGATTGAATGGAAAAACATTTTCTTATGCATGATTGAATGTTGTTGTGGGTTAATTACCGTGTGTGATTGCATTATGGCTTACAAGCTTGCAATGGGTGGTTGAAACATCAAGCCCATACACTCCTATTTTGATGGACTGTTTTAAAAAAAACTTTCCGGATAGGCGAGGTAACCTTTTCTCATTGCCTTAATAAAGCTAATAGATTAGCGCACAATCTTGCTGATCCGAACTCTATTTTTTTGAATGGTGATCCTCCAAGTTTTTTAAATGTTATGGATGATGTAACTTTGATTTGATTTAATAAAGTACACCAAATGGCTTTTCCTAAAAAAATATTAAATGGTTGGTTTGAATCATTTAAAGAATCAATATAAAAGTAACATGGTGCATTGAGCCCGCAAAAGAATAATTCGCCACTCTTTGTTGTGCTAACTATTACTTTAACTAGATGACATCGCACGTGTTGTTGTTGAACTGGACATATGGTTTCTAAATATTGTGTTGAATACTAATTTAGTCCTTACGATTTAAACTGTGTGAGCAATTTCGGCGTAAACAAAAAAATATTAACATAAAAAGTTGTGCATGTCACAACTAAATGCAGTGTGATTTAAAACTCACTTAGAATGCACTAATGCATGTTGCATGTTAGGGAATACTTATGCCTAGATCAGATAGATGCTAGTGGATCAAGCAAGTAAATCTAACGGCTAAAACAATTTTAATGATGTGAAAGCATTGGAAGTAGTGGGGGTCACTCTCTTAAGTATAAAGGATTTCAAGGTTGTAAGATCCATAACAGTGGCACATAAGCCACATAAACACAACACTAGTACTTACAACACCTCTAGTCTTTTCCTAAAAGGTTATAACTCCCTTCTAATTTGAGGAGTTAAACATCTTACAGTTTTTCCCGCGGACACTTAATACCTAAAAAAATTAAGGAGTCATCCTTCAAACGAAACATTTCTGCCAAAATTTGAATAGCTTCCACCACTGCTTCTCAAAGCTCCACTTTTCTCCTCACACAAGTATTCATGGTGAAATGATTGATGCGCCGCACAAATAGTTGTGGCGGCAAATATAAATCACCCATATTGCCCCTCGCCTTTCCTAACCATAGTATTCGCGCCCAAATCCCTTTTTTCTGCCCGCGGAGGCCATCGAGGCACACATCTTCACCGCCACCGCCGAGAACCACCCAAGCTCCCATCGAGCCCTTACCATGGTGCAAATCAGGCTCACTACCCCAACGCAGTCTTCGCACCGCCCGACTAAAATCTTAGCGTATATCACAACATATGTCGTCACGCAAAACGTGGTCGCCACCGTCGCCCATCCGAGTTCCTACTTCTCCTTGTTGTCAAGGGAGTAGATCAACGAGGCGAAGCACTGCGCTCTGAAGGCACATCTCCTCTTGTGGGAGGTGTTTGAGAACGAGTATGAGCACGCGCTCGCCAAGGAGACGGAGCACCGCGCCGTAGAGGTGTTGGGGAACGCAGTAATTTCAAAAAATTTCCTACGCACACGCAAGATCATGGTGATGCACAGCAACGAGAGGGGAGAGTGTTGTCTACGTACCAACGCAGACCGACTGCGGAAGCGATCACACAACGTAGAGGAAGTAGTCGTACGTCTTCTTTCCGATCTGACCGATCCAAGCACCGTTACTCCGGCACCTCCGAGTTCTTAGCACACGTTCAGCTCGATGACGTTCCTCGGGCTCCGATCCAGCAAAGCTTCGGGGAAGAGTTCCGTCAGCACGACGGCGTGATGACGATCTTGATGTACTACCGACGCAGGGCTTCGCCTAAGCACTACAACGGTACGATCGAGGTGGAATTTGGTGGCAGGGGCACCGCACACGGCTAAGGAACGATCTCAAGGATCAAGTTGTGTGTCTATGGGGTGCCCCCTGCCCCCGTATATAAAGGACCAGGGGCAAGGGGGTCGGCCGGCTAGGAGGGAGGCGCAGGGAGGAGTCCCACTCCTACCGGGAGTAGGACTCCTTCCCCCAAATCCTATTCCTAATAGGACTCTTCGGGAGAAAGAGAAGAGAGGGGGGCTGGCCCCTTCTCCTAGTCCTAATAGGACTAGGGAAGGGGGGTTCGGCCGGCTAGCCTGTGGGCTGCCCCTTCTCTCTTTTCCACTAAGGCCCAATAGGCCCATTTGCCTCCCGGGGGGTTCCGGTAACCCTCCCGGTAATCCGGTAAAATCCCGATTTCACCCGGAACACTTCCGGTGCCCAAACATAGGCTTCCAATATATCAATCTTTACGTCTCGACCATTTTGAGACTCCTCGTCATGTCCGTGATCTCATCCGGGACTCCGAACAACCTTCGGTACATCAAAATGCATAAACTCATAATAACTGTCATCGTAGCGTTAAGCGTGCGGACCCTATGGTTCGAGAACAATGTAGACATGACCGAGAAACGTCTCCGGTCAATAACCAATAGCGGGACCTGGATGCCCATATTGGCTCCTACATATTCTACGAAGATCTTTATCGGTCAGACCGCATAACAACATACGTTGTTCCCTTTGTCATCGGTATGTTACTTGCCCGAGATTCGATCGTCGGTATCCAATACCTAGTTCAATCTCGTTACAGGAAAGTCTCTTTACTCGTTCCGTAATACATCATCTCACAACTAACTTATTAGTTGCAGTGCTTGCAAGGCTTATGTGATGTGCATTACCGAGAGGGCCCAGAGATACCTCTCCGACAATCGGAGTGACAAACCCTAATCTCGAAATACGCCAACCCAACATCTACCATTGGAGACACCTGTAGTACTCCTTTATAATCACCCAGTTACGTTGTGACGTTTGGTAGTACCCAAAGTGTTCCTCCGGTAAACGGGAGTTGCATAATCTCATAGTTATAGGAACATGTATAAGTCATGAAGAAAGCAATAGCAACATACTAAACGATCGGGTGCTAAGCTAATGGAATGGGTCATGTCAATCAGATCATTCTACTAATGATGTGACCTCGTTAATCAAATAACAACTCCTTGTTCATGGTTAGGAAACATAACCATCTTTCATTAACGAGCTAGTCAAGTAGAGGCATACTAGTGACACTCTGTTGGTCTATGTATTCACACATGTATTATGTTTCCGGTTAATACAATTCTAGCATGAATAATAAACATTTATCATGATATAAGGAAATAAATAATAACTTTATTATTGCCTCTAGGGCATATTTCCTTCAGTCTCCCGCTTGCACTAGAGTCAATAATCTAGATTACACAGTAATGATTCTAACACCCATGGAGCCTTGGTGCTGATCATGTTTTGCTCGTGGAAGAGGCTTAGTCAACGGGTCTGCAACATTCAGATCCGTATGTATCTTGCAAATCTCTATGTCTCCCACCTGGACTAGATCCCGGATGGAGTTGAAGCGTCTCTTGATGTGTTTGGTTCTTTTGTGAAATCTGGATTCCTTTGCCAAGGCAATTGCACCAGTATTGTCACAGAAGATTTTCATTGGACCCGATGCACTAGGTATGACACCTAGATCGGATATGAACTCCTTCATCCAGACTCCTTTGTTCGCTGCTTCCGAAGCAGCAATGTACTCCGCTTCACATGTAGATCCCGCTACGACGCTTTGTTTAGAACTGCTCCAACTGACAGCTCCACCGTTTAAAGTAAACACGTATCCGGTTTGCGATTTAGAATCGTCCGGATCGGTGTCAAAGCTTGCATCAACGTAACCTCTTACGGTGAGCTCTTTGTCACCTCCATATACGAGAAACATATCCTTAGTCCTTTTCAGGTATTTCAGGATGTTCTTGACCGCTGTCCAGTGATCCATTCCTGGATTACTTTGGTACCTCCCTGCTAAACTTATAGCAAGGCACACATCAGGTCTGGTACACAGCATTGCATACATGATAGAGCCTATGGCTGAAGCATAGGGAACATCTTTCATTTTCTCTCTATCTTCTGCAGTGGTCGGGCATTGAGTCTTACTCAACTTCACACCTTGTAGCACAGGCAAGAACCCTTTCTTTGCTTGATCCATCTTGAACTTCTTCAAAATTTTGTCAAGGTATGTGCATTGTGAAAGTCCAATTAAGCGTTTTGATCTATATCTATAGATCTTTATGCCTAATATGTATGCAGCTTCCCCGAGGTCTTTCATCGAAAAACTTTTATTCAAGTATCCCTTTATGCTATCCAGAAATTCTATATCATTTCCAATTAGCAATATGTCATCCACATATAATATCAGAAATGCTACAGAACTCCCACTCACTTTCTTGTAAATACAGGCTTCTCCAAAAGTCTGTATAAAGCCAAATGCTTTGATCACACTATCAAAGCGTTTATTCCAACTCCGAGATGCTTGCACCAGTCCATAAATGGATCGCTGGAGTTTGCATACTTTGTTAGCTCCTTTTGGATCGACAAAACCTTCTGGTTGTACCATATACAACTCTTCTTCCAGAAATCCATTCAGGAATGCAGTTTTGACATCCATCTGCCATATTTCATAATCATAAAATGCGGCAATTGCTAAAATAATTCTGACGGACTTAAGCATCGCTACGGGTGAGAAAGTCTCATCGTAGTCAAGCCCTTGAACTTGCCGAAAACCTTTCGCGACAAGTCGAGCTTTATAGACAGTAACATTACCGTCAGCGTCAGTCTTTTTCTTGAAGATCCATTTATTCTCAATTGCTTGCCGATCATCGGGCAAGTCAACCAAAGTCCATACTTTGTTCTCATACATGGATCCCATCTCAGATTTCATGGCCTCGAGCCACTTTGCGGAATCTGGGCTCACCATCGCTTCTTCATAGTTCGTAGGTTCATCATGATCTAGCATCATGACTTCCAGAACTGGATTACCGTACCACTCTGGTGCGGATCTCACTCTGGTTGATCTACGTGGTTCATTAGTATCTTGATCTGAAGCTTCATGATCATCATCATTAGCTTCCTCACTGATTGGCATAGGTGTCGCAGAAACAGTTTTCTGTGATGTACTATTTTCCAATAAGGGAGCAGGTACAGTTACCTCGTCAAGTTCTACTTTCCTCCCACTCACTTCTTTCGAGAGAAACTCCTTCTCTAGAAATGATCCATTCTTAGCAACGAATGTCTTGCCTTCAGATCTGTGATAGAAGGTATACCCAACAGTTTCCTTTGGGTATCCTATGAAGACACATTTCTCCGCTTTGGGTTCGAGCTTATCAGGTTGAAGCTTTTTCACATAAGCATCGCAGCCCCAAACTTTAAGAAACGACAACTTTGGTTTCTTGCCAAACCATAGTTCATAAGGCGTCGTCTCAACGGATTTTGATGGTGCCCTATTTAACGTGAATGCGGCCGTCTCTAAAGCATAACCCCAAAACGATAGCGGTAAATCAGTAAGAGACATCATAGATCGCACCATATCTAGTAAAGTACGATTACGACGTTCGGACACACCATTACGCTGTGGTGTTCCGGGTGGCGTGAGTTGCGAAACTATTCCACAATTTTTCAAATGTACACCAAACTCGTAACTCAAATATTCTCCTCCACGATCAGATCGTAGAAACTTTATTTTCTTGTTACGATGATTTTCAACTTCACTCTGAAATTCTTTGAACCTTTCAAATGTTTCAGACTTATGTTTCATTAAGTAGATATACCCATATCTGCTTAAATCATCTGTGAAGGTGAGAAAATAACGATATCCGCCACGAGCATCAATATTCATCGGACCACATACATCGGTATGTATGATTTCCAACAAATCTGTTGCTCTCTCCATAGTACCGGAGAACGGTGTTTTAGTCATCTTGCCTATGAGGCACGGTTCGCAAGTACCAAGTGATTCATAATCAAGTGATTCCAAAAGCCCATCAGTATGGAGTTTCTTCATGCGCTTTACACCGATATGACCTAAACGGCAGTGCCACAAATAAGTTGCACTATCATTATTAACTTTGCATCTTTTGGCTTCTACATTATGAATATGTGTATCACTATCTTCGAGATTCAACAAGAATAGACCACTCTTCAAAGGTGCATGACCATAAAAGATATTATTCATATAAATAGAACAACTATTATTCTCTGATTTAAATGAATAACCGTCTCGCATTAAACAAGATCCAGATATAATGTTCATGCTCAACGCTGGCACCAAATAACAATTATTTAGGTCTAATATTAATCCCGAAGGTAGATGTAGAGGTAGCGTGCCGACCGCGATCACATTGACTTTGGAACCGTTTCCCACGCGCATCGTCACCTCGTCCTTTGCTAGTGTCCGCTTATTCCGTAGTCCCTGTTTCGAGTTGCAAATATTAGCAACAGAACCAGTATCAAATACCCAGGTGCTACTGCGAGCTCTAGTAAGGTACACATCAATAACATGTATATCACATATACCTTTGCTCACTTTGCCATCCTTCTTATCCGCCAAATACTTGGGGCAGTTCCGCTTCCAGTGACCAGTCTGCTTGCAGTAGAAGCACTCAGTTTCAGGCTTAGGTCCAGACTTGGGTTTCTTCTCCTGAGCAGCAACTTGCTTGTTGTTCTTCTTGAAGTTTCCCTTCTTCTTCCCTTTGCCCTTTTTCTTGAAACTAGTGGTTTTGTTAACCATCAACACTTGATGCTCTTTCTTGATTTCTACCTCCGCAGCTTTCAGCATTGCGAAGAGCTCGGGAATAGTCTTGTTCATCCCTTGCATATTATAGTTCATCACGAAGCTCTTGTAGCTTGGTGGCAGTGATTGGAGAATTCTGTCAATGACGCAGTCATCTGGAAGATTAACTCCCATCTGAATCAAGTGATTATTATACCCAGACATCTTGAGTATATGCTCACTGACAGAACTGTTCTACTCCATCTTACAGCTATAGAACTTATTGGAGACTTCATATCTCTCAATTCGGGCATTTGCTTGAAATATTAACTTCAACTCCTGGAACATCTCATATGCTCCATGACGTTCAAAACGTCGTTGAAGTCCCGATTCTAAGCCGTAAAGCATGGCACACTGAACTATCGAGTAGTCATCAGCTTTGCTCTGCCAGACGTTCATAACATCTGGCGTTGCTCCAGCAGCAGGCCTGTCACCCAGCGGTGCTTCCAGGACGTAATTCTTCTGTGCAGCAATGAGGATAATCCTCAGGTTACGGACCCAGTCCGTGTAATGGCTACCATCATCTTTCAACTTTGCTTTCTCAAGGAACGCATTAAAATTCAACGGAACAATAGCACGAGCCATCTATCTACAAGCAACATAAACAAGCAAGATACTATCAGGTACTAAGTTCATGATAAGTTTAAGTTCAGTTAATCAAATTACTTAGGAACTCCCACTTAGATAGACATCCCTCTAATCCTCTAAGTGATCACGTGATCCAAATCAACTAAACCATAACCGATCATCACGTGAGATGGAGTAGTTTTCAATGGTGAACATCGTCATGTTGATCATATCTACTATATGATTCACGCTCGACCTTTCGGTCTCTGTGTTCCGAGGCCATATCTGCATATGCTAGGCTCGTCAAGTTTAACCTGAGTATTCTGCGTGTGCAAAACTGGCTTGCACCCGTTGTAGATGAACATAGAGCTTATCACACCCGATCATCACGTGGTGTCTGGGCACGACGAACTTTGGCAACGGTGCATACTCAGGGAGAACACTTCTTGATAATTTAGTGAGAGATCATCTTATAATGCTACCGTCAATCAAAGCAAGATAAGATGCATAAAAGGATAAACATCACATGCAATCAATATAAGTGATATGATATGGCCATCATCATCTTGTGCTTGTGATCTCCATCTCCGAAGCACCGTCATGATCACCATCGTCACCGGCGTGACACCTTGATCTCCATCGTAGCATCGTTGTCGTCTCGCCAATCTTATGCTTCCACGACTATTACTACCGTTTAGTAATCTAGTAAAGCATTACATCGCGATTGCATTGCATACAATAAAGCGACAACCATATGGCTCCTGCCAGTTGCCGATAACTTAGTTACAAAACATGATCATCTCATACAATAAAATCAGCATCATGCCTTGACCATATCACATCACAACATACCCTGCAAAAACAAGTTAGACGTCCTCTACTTTGTTGTTGCAAGTTTTACGTGGCTGCTACGGGCTTAAGTAAGAACTCATCTCACCTATGCATCAAAACCATAACGATAGTTCGTCAAATAGACTCCGTTTTAACCTTCTCAAGGACCGGGCGTAGTCACACTTGGTTCAACTAAAGTTGGAGAGACAGTCTTCCGCAAGCCATCTATGTGCAAAGCACGTCGAGGGAACCGGTCTCGCGTAAGAGTACGCGTAAGGTTGGTCCGGATCGTCTCAACCAACAATACCGCCGAACCAAAGTATGACATGCTGGTAGGCAGTATGACTTGTATCGCCCACAACTCACTTGTGTTCTACTCGTGCATATAACATCAAACCATAAAACCTAGGCTCGGATGCCACCGTTGGGGAACGCAGTAATTTCAAAAAATTTCCTATGCACACGCAAGATCATGGTGATGCACAGCAACGAGAGGGGAGAGTGTTGTCTACGTACCAACGCAGACCGACTGCGGAAGCGATCACACAACGTAGAGGAAGTAGTCGTACGTCTTCTTCCCGATCTGACCGATCCAAGCACCGTTACTCCGGCACCTCAGAGTTCTTAGCACACGTTCAGCTCGATGACGTTCCTCGGGCTCCGATCCAGCAAAGCTTCAGGGAAGAGTTCCGTCAGCACGACGGCGTGATGACGATCTTGATGTACTACCGACGCAGGGCTTCGCCTAAGCACTACAACGGTACGATCGAGGTGGAATTTGGTGGCAGGGGGCACCGCACACGGCTAAGGAACGATCTCAAGGATCAAGTTGTGTGTCTATGGGGTGCCCCCTGCCCCCGTATATAAAGGACCAGGGGCAAGGGGGTCGGCCGGCTAGGAGGGAGGCGCAGGGAGGAGTCCCACTCCTACCGGGAGTAGGACTCCTTCCCCCAAATCCTATTCCTAATAGGACTCTTCGGGAGAAAGAGAAGAGAGGGGGGCCGGCCCCTTCTCCTAGTCCTAATAGGACTAGGGAAGGGTGGTTCGGCCGGCTAGCCTATGGGCTGCCCCTTCTCTCTTTTCTACTAAGGCCCAATAGGCCCATTTGCCTCCCGGGGGGTTCCGGTAACCCTCCCGGTAATCCGGTATAATCCCGATTTCACCCGGAACACTTCCGGTGCCCAAACATAGGCTTCCAATATATCAATCTTTACGTCTCGACCATTTCGAGACTCCTCGTCATGTCCGTGATCTCATCCGGGACTCCGAACAACCTTCGGTACATCAAAATGCATAAACTCATAATAACTGTCATCGTAACGTTAAGCGTGCGGACCCTACGGTTCGAGAACAATGTAGACATGACCGAGACACGTCTCCGGTCAATAACCAATAGCGGGACCTGGATGCCCATATTGGCTCCTACATATTCTACGAAGATCTTTATCGGTCAGACCGCATAACAACATACGTTGTTCCCTTTGTCATCGGTATGTTACTTGCCCGAGATTCGATCGTCGGTATCCAATACCTAGTTCAATCTCGTTACCGGCAAGTCTCTTTACTCGTTCCGTAATACATCATCTCACAACTAACTTATTAGTTGCAGTGCTTGCAAGGCTTATGTGATGTGCATTACCGAGAGGGCCCAGAGATACCTCTCCGACAATCGGAGTGACAAACCCTAATCTCGAAATACGCCAACCCAACATCTACCATTGGAGACACCTGTAGTACTCCTTTATAATCACCCAGTTACGTTGTGACGTATGGTAGTACCCAAAGTGTTCCTCCGGTAAACGGGAGTTGCATAATCTCATAGTTATAGGAACATGTATAAGTCATGAAGAAAGCAATAGCAACATACTAAACGATCGGGTGCTAAGCTAATGGAATGGGTCATGTCAATCAGATCATTCTACTAATGATGTGACCTCGTTAATCAAATAACAACTCCTTGTTCATGGTTAGGAAACATAACCATCTTTGATTAACGAGCTAGTCAAGTAGAGGCATACTAGTGACACTCTGTTGGTCTATGTATTCACACATGTATTATGTTTCCGGTTAATACAATTCTAGCATGAATAATAAACATTTATCATGATATAAGGAAATAAATAATAACTTTATTATTGCCTCTAGGGCATATTTCCTTCAAGAGGCACAACTCAAGGACAAGCACGCTGACGCCACTTCATCGTTTCCATCCTTGCTGACCTCCAAGTGGTGATGGGGCACCTTCCCAATGCGGAGGCAGAGCGCCTTTATTTTCGTATTAAACTCCACTAGGAAGAAAATGTTAGACCGTAGCCTTTTCGAACAACCTCAGTTCTCGCTTTTTTCGACTGACTCATGGGTCTCTACTATATCTCATTCTATACAAACCATTTCTCATTCTATAGAAACCAGTTGCTTTAGGTAGACATGATGGTATTTCCACTATTTTGGCATCTTATGGAACCCAATTCGAGATATATAAACTAGATCCTTGTTATTATAATGATGATCTCTTCAGCATCATTACAATCATTATAATCAAGGGCCTACAATCCATGGGAACCCCTATTTCGATCACTAGGAAAGAAGAGCAAGTTAGTAATGAATGATTGAGGCATCAGTGGAGTCCGAGCGTAGTTGCGGCGAACTACACAACCTTGGAGATGTTGGAGAGGGATCGGGACTGTGTGTTCTCGAAGCTTTGTAACTCCGACGATGAGTCGATGCCATGGATTAGGTGGGCACCCATGACCATGAGGCCTTTGTCTCGGACAACGCGGCGGTCATCGACCTCTCCTCCAATGAAGAGTATTTTTAGCTCTGTGAAGTGGTATTTAGTTTAATCTAAGTGTTTTATATCTCTAATGAGTGGTAGTATTGTATAGTTAAGTAGTAAGTTATCTAATATAGTTTCAATTTGTGTTTGAAATGACTATATGTGCAAATTTGAACTTTTGAGGAGTTGAGAATTTGGGGAAAGGCTAGGTGCAAAAAGCTTTAACTTAATTTCTCGTTTTTCTAAAATGTTGGAAGAGGAGCTGTCAAATCCATTGATAAGGAAGGGGTAATACAAGAACACCACTGAATGAGGAATGCACCGCAAGGCGGGTGACAAAAAAGAAACAAATGAAGAAGGTTGCTTGGTTTATCGAGGAAAATCAAGCGAAAAACCTAAACATGACCTAGCTAGACTAGGCCTAAAACACCATAATACATACAAGACGCCGGAAGACAACACCCCACAACACACCCGGCCTGTCACTCGAATGCCTGCGCGGCTACGAAAGTGCAAATCAAAAACCATCGTATTATTTCAGGCTGTAACGAGCATATCCGCGAACCTCACCGAGACAGAAGGGGGCGATATGTCCGATAGAGCGAACCTATGCCTCTTCGATCCCATGATGTTGGTCGACATAACTCATCCGACACTCATTGAATGTGGAGGGCGTCACGTTAGCTACCCCGACAGAGATGTCACGTTAGCTATCGCCGACCACCTCCATGAGCCATAAGTCCCTCTAACTGAGTCCAACTCCAAAATAATGCCCCTAAGAGCATATGCAGTCGGGCGCCCCAAACCAGGCTCAAATGCCTGGACGAATGACCCGGTCATTGACCAGTCACAAAAATGTGACTCGGACGGGCTCTTTAAACGGGTCTCAAACGCCCGGATTGACTGGCACCCTTAGTATCCAGCCAAAATATGGGGCGGATATGAGGGCGCCCAGGCGCGTTCGCCACGTCAGACCCGACAGCCCTACCCCACTGCAGTTTGCATCAAATCCACCAAACTCTTCCTCCTCCTCCCACCTCCCTCCTGCCTTTCCCGCGTACGAGCCCTCGCCGTCCGCCACCTTGCTCCCCCATCCTCACCGTCGGTCCCGATCCACCGCCTAAGATGTCGTCAAGCTCGTCCCCGACTGCCGCGACGGAGATTAGGCCCACCTCGTTCGTCAGCGTCCCGTCCTCGGTTTTGTCATGCAAGCCAGAGAACATCACTCGGAAGATGCATGACACTAGCAGCGAGCGCGGGAAGTGGCGGAGGCGTCACAGGGAGATGCAGACATGGATGAGCAGCTCCCCCCCCCGGTGCGCCCGAAACCCCGCACCCCATACATTCATCCGCTAATGCGGATTGCGCTGTCGGACCACGTTGGGACAGAGGAGGATCCGACGGCCAGATGGGGCATTCCAAAGAGCTTTCCACCCACATAGATGCTGACAGTGGACGTATTTCACTCGTCGCAACTTTTTCGCGCACGTATGAGCATGAGCATCGGCGGCGCCCGGGCTGCCCACGACCTGTTCGACGGAATGAAACAACTAGAGTCGGTATGTTTTTGTTGCTCTTGTCCGATAAACTTTGCACATGGTATGTTCAGTGTTTTGCATAGATCGCTAGTTCATTTCTGACATGATGAATGCTTACAAACCATGATCATTTAGGAGGTGTTCTTGTCGAACATGATCAATGACAATCAAGGTCCGACCCAAATGGAGTATGAATTGGGGGCACCGTATTTGAAGTTGGGACAACATCCGATCGCAATCCGACCAAGAAGAAGAAGAACGGTGAAAGGATCGATATGGTTGACTAGAGGGGGGTGAATAGGCAACTACCAATTTTTAGCTTTTCTTTACCAAATTAAACTTTGCATCAAAGTAGGTTGTCTAGATGTGCAACTAGGTGAACAACCTATATGATGCAACAACAACAAGCACACAAGCAAGCAAGGGAATAAACACTAAAGAGCTTGCACAAGTAAAGGTAAGAGATAACCAAGAGTGGATCCGGTGAAGACGAGGATGTGTTACCGAAGTTCCTTCCTTTTGAGGGGAAGTACGTCTCCGTTGGAGCGGTGTGGAGGCACAATGCTCCCCAAGAAGCCACTAGGGCCACCGTATTCTCCCCACGCCCTCACACAATGCGAGATGCCGTGATTCCACTATTGGTGCCCTTGAAGGCGGCGACCGAACCTTTACAAACAAGGTTGGGGCAAACTCCACAACTTAATCGAAGGCTCCCAACAAGACCACGAAGCTTCACCACGATGGAATATGGCTCCGAGGTGACCTCAACCGTCTAGGGTGCTCAAACACCCAAGAGTAACAAGATCCGCTAAGGATGAGTGGGGGAATCAAAAATCCCTTGGTGGAAGTGTAGATCCGAGCCTTCTCAACCACTCCCGAGCAAATCAACGAGTTTGATTGGCTAGGGAGATAGATCGGGCAACAAGAAGCTTGGAGTATTTAATGGAGCTTGAGCAATAAATGGTGCTTGGGAAATAATGAAGCTTGGGGGAAGAGGTAGGTCAAAGAGGGGGAAGAAGACAGCCTTTTATAGTGGGGGGAACAAACCAACCGTTACCCCCCCCCCCCCCCACTCAGCCCCGCGGAGAGCGGTACTACCGCGGAGGCAGAGCGGTACTACCGCTCATAAGCGGTACTACCGCTCCCCCTCAGTGGTACTGCCGCGCTTAGAAGAGAAGGGGCTGGGGCTGGGACCCAGAGCGGTACTACCGCGGAGGCAGGGCGATACTACCGCGCAAAAGCGGCACTACCGTCACTACTACCGAAGCTAGTACCGCAAAACCCGGCACGAGAAAATGCACACTCGAATCGAAGCGGAAGGAGCACGGAGCCACAGCGGTACTGCGGCTGAGCCCAGCAAGCGGTACTACCGCTCCGAGGAGCGGTACTACCGCTTAATGAACTTCAGCCGTACTACCGCTCCAACATCTGTGTCGAGGCGGTAGGAGCACGGATCCGCAGGGGTACTGCTGCTGAGGCCATCAAGTGGTACTACCGCTCTGAGGAGCGGTACTGCCGCTTAGTGAGCCTCAGCGGTACTACTGCTGTGGCCCGCGGTACTACCGTTGGGTCCAAGAAAAGATGAAGAGTGGAGAAAAGAAAGCTCCATAGAGGCGGAAAGAAACGGAGGGTGTGATGAGGACGTGTACGTGTTGATTCCACCCAAACCATACCGAAGCAGATCCCCTCTTGATAGTATGGTGACTACTATGAAACTTAGTCCACCAACAAAGTTACGAAAGAAACTACACTGTCTTGAGTAGAGCGCCGAGGAGAAATAATCGTTCCGTGCCGAAGAATGAATATCTGAAAACACTCAAAGCACCCGATTAGTCCGCAAATGCATTTTCATCAATCACCAAAACACCGTAGGGATAAATATGCCCTTACAATCTCCCCCTTTTTGGTGGATTGATGACAATACGGGATTTGCACAGTAAAGAGTAATGACATAGAATGCAAGTGAGCTCACGCCTCTAAAATATAGACAGGCTCCCCCTAGATGTGTGCAAACTAGATAAGTGCTTTGGACTGCATGGCACACATACTAGGATCACGGCTCCCCCTATATTTTAGAGACCAACAACCTAAGCAAGATATATGAGAACAACATATATGATAGGATAAGCATGCAAGCTATGAGATACCGAGGTGCATAAACATAGATAAGATAACAAAGGTAGCATATGTCTTACACCATATGACGGGAACTTAGGTCTCACAACAAACCAACCAAGAGAAACGCACAAGAAACCACAAAACTAAAACAAAGCACGACACAAGAAGCAAAACAAGCAAATCCCTACACTCTCTCCCCCTTTTGGCAGCGAGACACCAAAAAGGGCCAAGAGAGACACTACGACTCCAGGTGATCATCACATCTCTGCATCTTCATCGTGGGTAGAAAACTGCTCGGCATCGGAGTCGGTCCAGTGGCAGTTCTAATGAATCCAGTCCTCCTCTTCAGTGACCTGTCCCTTAGACCCACTGACAACAGTGGCGCCCAGCTGGCGCATGATCTCCTTGTGGCGCGTCCTGGCATTCTTCTCCGCCACATGAGTCATGTACTGACCATGGGACTCCATGCAGAAGAGCTTCTTCATCTTGCGCTTGAGCTTCTGGGCCCATGATGGTTCTGCACTGGAGTGGCCAAAATCCTCATCATGGGCATTAGTAGCAGCCTCACCCTCAGTTCCCATGCCAGCAGCAGCAGCAGACGGGCCCCCTGTGGCAGCAGTAGCAGAAGGACCCCCTGTGTGAGGCGCTGTCCAGTTGTCCTTCTTCCTCAGACGCTTGATCTCATGAGAAACCAAATCTCCAGTTTCTAGCAGCACTCTGGGATAAGTCTGTGCACAGGCCCTCTCAATGAGCCTCATGATGAAGGGGCCATAGATAGGACACTTGCGCTCAGACACGGCCGATACAAGTTCAGACCACATGACATGCGAGATATCCAGGCTCTCTCCAGTGTTTGCTTCCTTCTCATGCTGACAGAAAAGGAGCATGTCCACGAGGTAGGAGTGGACCTGATCCAGATTCCCAATGCGAGGGAAGAGAGTCTCACGGAATATGCGATGAAGAATGTCCAGATACGGACACAGCTCGTAGGTCTTCTTCTCAGTAACAGGGTGAACCTTCACAGTGCAGTAGGGCCAAAGGGCTTGCTTGTGGGTAGAAGTAACATGACGGTGAGGACGGAAACCGACAGGAGTCTCAAGCCCGTTATCCACCACATCAAGTAACTCCATGAACGCCCGCCACTTGACAGAAAGCCGCTTGCCATTGGTCATCCAAGTCAGAGTCCTGTCGCCATCTGTTCCAAGATGGACGGTGGCATAGAACTGAGCCAGAAAATCCGCATCGAAATCCTTGTTGAATTGCATGATCCTGAGGATGTTCAGCTGAGTGCACATCTGAAGGGCTTCTCCAAAGTACTATGGGTCCTTTTCCATAGCATCAGTGTTAATGGAGCGAACATCAACAAACAGATTCTTCTTGGCCTTGATCACATCAAAATAGATGGCAAACTGAAAACGGTTCCAGAACGGTCATTTGACCAAAGTGGGTTCTTGGTCCACCGTATAGGGGTTGCGACGACGCTTTTCCCAAAACTCCTTGTTGGTCATCTCAGTCACAGTCTTCCCTTTTGTCTTGTTGGTGGCTCGCTTCGATTGCTGAGGAGGTGGAGGAACACTTGCAGAAGCACTTGCTGGAGGCGGTTGGGTGCTCGAGGAACCACCGGCAGGCTCTGAGGTCCGGTAGCGCTTGGAGGTGGCACGTCCAGGGTTGATACGGCGACCTTGCTGCTCGGAAATGTCATCACCTGGAGCCAAACACAAACAGGCGCAAAACAACTAGAAGAAACGAGCATAAGCCAACAAACACAACAAAAAGACCAAGGGATGGCAGGAGAATGATGGAAATTGAAATGCAGCGGTAGTACCGTGACCTGCCCGCGGTAGTACCGCCCCAAAGGGAGCGGTAGTACCGCTTCAAGCGGTAGTACCGCTCCAAAGGGAGTGGTAGTACGGCTTGAGGCGGATAAACAGCAGTTTCAAAGCACGAGACGGTGAAACAGTGGTTTCCTACTACCGTGGACAGATCCGGCACTACCGGCCTACCAAATTCAAAAATAATCCTACCAAACATCAATCTAGATGATCTAGTTGTTGGGGAACGTAGTAATTTCAAAAAAAAATCCTACGCACACGCAAGATCATGGTGATGCACAGCAACAAGAGGAGAGTATGATCTATGTACCCTTGTAGATCGCAACGGAAGCATTGACACAACGTAGAGGAAGTAGTCGTACGTCTTCTTCCCGATCCGACCGATCCAAGCACCGTTACTCCGGCGCCTCCGAGTTCTTAGCACACGTACAACTCGATGACGATCCCCGGGCTCCGATCCAGCAAAGCTTCGGGAAGGAGTTCCGTCAGTACGATGGCGTGGTGACGATCTTGATGTTCTACCGACGCAGGGCTTCGCCTAAGCACTACAACGATATGATCGAGATGGAATATGGTGGCAGGGGGCACCGCACACGGCTAAGGAACGATCTCAATGATCAACTTGTGTGTCTAGAGGTGCCCCTGCCTCCGTATATAAAGGAGCCAAGGGGGAGGGGGCCGCCGGCCAGGAGGAGGGCGCAGGAGGAGTCCTACTCCTACCGGGAGTAGGACTCCCCCCCAATCCTAGTTGGACTAGGATTCCCCGAGGGGGAAAGAGAGAGAGGGGGGCTGTAACGCCCTCGATGCGACTATATCTCCCACGTGTCGGGGCACGACTTAGAGGCATAGCTCCATTGAAAGCAATGTTGCAAGTCGGGAAATCATCACACATCCCATGTACATAAATAATATAAAGGGGAAGAACATAGTTGGCTTACACTCGCCACGTCACATCAAAGTACATAAATAACATCCATCATACAAATCACTCGTGGCCCGACTACGGCGCCAAAATAGAAAAGACCCCCAACATGCGACAAGGCCCCTGAATCTAACCCCGAATAGGCACCACTACTGATCATCAGGAAAAGACACATAGTAACGCTGAGAGTCCTCGTCGTACTCCCACTTGAGCTCGAGCGCGCCATCTGGAGCTGTATCATTTGTCCCTGCATCTGGTGTAATAGTAATCTGTGAGCCACAGGGACTCAGCAATCTCGCACCCTCGCGATCAAGACTATTTAAGCTTAATAGGTAGGAAACGGGTAATGTATAAGTGGAGCTGCAGCAAGCGACTAGCATATATGGTGGCTAACTTATTCACAAAAGAGAGCGAGAAGAGGAGGCCAAGCACGAGCGAGAAACTAGAGAGCAACCTGCGCAAACATAACTCCAACACCGTGTCCGCTTCCCGGACTCCGCCGAGAAGAGGCCATCACGGCAACACACTCAGTTGATTCATTTTAATTAATTAAGGTTCAAGTTATCTACAACCGGACATTAACAAATTCCCATCTGCCCATAACCGCGGGCACGGCTTTCGAAAGATCAATCCCTGCAGGGGGGTCCCAACTTAGCCCATAACAAGCTCTCACGGTCAACGAAGGAATAGACCTCCACCCAAGACACACCGATCAGACTCGGTATCTCGGTACAACAAGATGATTCGACAGGTTAAAACAAGTCCAGCAACACCGCCCGAATGTGCCGACAAATCCCGATAGGAGCTGCACATATCTCTTTCTCAGGGCACGCTCGGATAGGTCAAGCTACGAGTAAAACCAACCCTCGAGTTTCCCCGAGGTGGCCCCGCAGGCTGCCTGGTTCGGACCAACACTCAGAGGAGCACTGGCCCGGGGGGGTTAAAATAAGATGGCCCTCGGGCTCCGGAAACCCAAGGGAAAAAGAGGCTAGGTGGCAAATGGTAAAACCAATGTTGGGCATTGCTGGAAAAGCTTTAAGCAAGGCGAACTATCAAGGGGTTCCCATTATAGCCCAACCGCGTAAGGGGTGCAACAATCCGGGAACATAACACCGATATGACGGAAACTAGGGCGGCAAGAGTGGAACAAAACACTAGGCGAGAGGCCGAGCCTTCCACCCTTTACCAAGTATATAGATGCATTAAGATAACATGGCAATATAATGATATCCCAACAAGTAAATAAATGTTCCAACAAAGAACGGCTCCAATCTTCACCTGCAACTAGCAATGCTATAAGAAGGGGCTGAGCAAAGCGGTAACATAGCCAATCAACGGTTTGCTAGGACAATGGTGGGTTAGAGGCTCAAGCATGGCAATTGGGAGGCTGACAAGCAAGTGGTAGGCATCGTAGCATTGGCAAAGCAAAAGAGCGAGCAATCTAGCATAGCAAAGATAGTAGTGATTTCGAGGGTATGATCATCTTGCCTACACAGTTGTCAGAGTTGACTGGATCCTCAAAAGCAAACTCAACGGGCTCCTCGTTAGCGAACTCGTCTCCCGGCTCTACCCAACAACACAAACAAGCAACAAGGATACAATCAACCACGTGCAAACTCAACCAATAAGATGCAAATGATGGTATGCTATGCGGGATGCGATGCGGGATGCAAAATGCAAGACGTGACGGAAAATGCATGAACCTGGCCTCAACTTGGAAAACCAAGTGTGCCACTGGATAGAGGGTAAGAAATCCCCTGAAAATGATATAAAGATCATAGGAATTAGAGCTACGGTTTGGAAACGGCAAGCGTTTTACGAAACGAACCGATCTGCGATTTACAGCAAGTAAGCTCCTAAATGCATCGAAATGAACATGCTACAGCCACCAAACATGAAAACAAAATACATGGCAGGGATGTACACAAGATGCTTAACAAATCACTAGGACTGAGCCATAGGCAAATTCATCCATTAAGGGGTTCAAACAAGCATGGCGAAACTGAATAAGCAAAACAGATTTCAGACTTAGTGAAATTAACACTAGTCTGAAATTTCAGACCACGATGCTCACTTCGGAGCAGCAAAACAACACGAAACATAACCTGAACATGACAAGTAAGAGCATGGTATGGAGCTACTCAACAAGCTTAACAAAACACCCAAAGTGACCTGGGGCCAAAAGGGTTCACAAAATACTCTACCGAGCACACGAACATAGATGAAACGCAATCAGTTTTCAGACTTAGTGAAAACTGAGACATGCTGAAATTATAACTCACGGAGGCATGTAAACGAGCTCGATGCACTCACTACGGTGCAAGTCATGGCAAGGCAAGCATATATCCATAAAGAAGGCACAAAATGCTAGCTAGACATGGCAAGAACAATGGCATAGCATGCATGGATCACTAACAATAGCACCGGCAAAATCGCAAAAGAGTTCACGATCTGCCCAAATTAACAACGATGCAAAAGTTGAGCTCGATTGACTCAACCTAGGATGCTCCAACATAACAAGTAAAGACATGGATGGATAGAGCATAATAAGATTAACAAATGTCCCTTACTGATTACACTCAAAAGGGGCACGATCACTAGGAAACAAGCTGAACATATGGCATCATAAACTAAAATATCCCAGACTTAGTGAAAATCACTAAGTCCCAGAAATCAGCAATCTCAGGTACCCCTCTTTGCAAGCTTGCACAAGACAACACACACATCCTAAAAATGCATGGGTGGCACCTCTGGAAAGAAGACAAAATGCTTAACAATTCATCCCAAAGGGGCACAGGCATATCATGCACACAATAATCATGGCAAAAATGACAAAAGTCAATGATGAGCTAACGGATCTGCAATTTAACTCACGATGCCTCCTTCTACCAGCATTTTGGGCATCAAGATAAACTCTAATGCAAATGATGCAATGGAATGAAATGATGTACTCGTCGAGACGAAGATTTTGATATATCATATGTCCAAAACGGATCTACGGATGCGGAGATACAAGCAGTCAAACATAGCATGAAAATTAGGGTTAGGAGAGGAAAAGTCAACCGAATCCAAAACTGGATCTGGATCTGGCCGGGCTGCACTGTTCACCGGGCACGGAGCTCGAGGTTCGCCGGCGTGGGAGAGCTCGCCGGAGTCGGGGACGAGGCCGGGGCGTGGAGGCGGGCTGCGGGGGCTCGCTGGAGCTGCGGTGGCGGCGGCCGGCCGGCGCGGTGGGGCCGGAAGGAGGGCGCGGCGAGGTGAGGTGGCGTGGGGGCGCCGAACGGCGATGACGGTCGCCGGCGACGAGCTCCGGCGACTCGGGCGACCGGAAATGGCGACGCGGCGGCGCCGGGGGGCCGGCCTCAGGGAAGAGAGGCGGCGGGGTGTGGGCGACCGGGCGGCGGAGGAACGGGCCAGGGGGGCTCCCCGCGGGCCTCGGGTGGCGCGGCGAACTGGGGACCCGCCCGGGACACGTGGCGCGCCCTGGTTCATCGCGGGCGGCGGCGGCGACTTGTCCGGCCGACACGGACGTGTCCGGCCGGCGCGAGGTGTTTTTTTTGGACTAGGGTTTGGACGGGGGAGAAGAAGAGATCCGAAATGGAGGGGGTATATATAGGCATAGAGGGAGCTAGGAGAGTCCAAATGAGGTGCGATTTTCGGCCACGCGATCATGATCGAACGACCGAGACGATGGAGCAGAGATTGGTGGGTTTTGGGCCAAATTGGAGGGGTGTTGGGCTGCAACACACACGAGGCCTTCTCGGTCCCTCAGTTAACCGTTGGAGTATCAAACGAAGTCCAAATGACCCGAAACTTGACAGGCGGTCTACCGGTAGTAAACCAAGGCCGCATGGCAAGTCTCGGTCTAATCCGGAAATGTTTAATCCCCACACACGAAAGAAAGCTAGAAATGGCCACCGGAGGAGAACGAAGCGCCGGAATACAAAACGGACAACGGGGAAAATGCTCGAATGCATGAGATGAACATGTATGCAAATGCAATGCACGTGATGACATGATATGAGATGCACGAAACGAAAACAACACACGGAGACAAAGACCCGAACCCGAGAAATAAATATAACTTAATGCCGGAAACGGCAAGAGTTGGAGTACAAATTGGGAAAGTAATATCTGGGGCGTTACAACACTCCACCACTACGAAAAGATCTCGTCCCGAGATCTAGGACTGAAAGAACTCCGGGTACTCAGAACGGAGGTGATCCTCGCGTTCCCAGGTAGCTTCACGGTCGTAATGGTGTGACCACTTGACTTTGAGAAATTTGATTGACTTGTTGCGAGTCCTGCGTTCAGTCTCTTCCAGGATTGCAACTGGGTGCTCACGATAGGAGAGATCTTCTTGGAGCTCAATGTCCTCGAAGTTGACGGTGCGCTCAGGCGTCTTGAAGCACTTTCGGAGTTGGGAGACATGGAACACATCATGAACATTAGCAAAATTTGAAGGAAGCTCGAGTTGATAGGCGAGGTCGCCTCTCTTGCTGACAATCTTGAAAGGCCCGACGTATCTAGGGGCAAGCTTCCCTTTGATACCGAAGCGATGAGTCCCTTTCATAGGAGAGACGCGGAGGTAAACATGATCTCCGATCTCGAAAGCCAAATCACGGTGCTTACTATCATAGTAGCTCTTCTGGCAGGATTGGGCTGCTTTGAGGTTATCACGAATGACCTTGCACATCTCTTCTACCTATGTGATTAAGTCATTACCCAGCAGCTGACGTTCACCGGTTTCCGACCAGTTGAGAGGAGTACGGCACTTCCTACCATACAGAATTTCAAATGGGGCCTTGCCCGAACTTGCTTGAAAACTGTTGTTGTATGAGAATTCAGCATAAGGAAGACAATCCTCCCACTTCATGCTGAAGGAGATAACACAAGCCCTGAGCATATCTTCAAGAATCTGGTTGACACGCTCGACTTGACCGCTTGTTTGAGGATGGAAAGCAGTGCTCAAGCGAATGTTGGTGCCCATGGCCTTCTGAAAAGAATTCCAAAACTTGGAGGTAAAGATGCTGCCACGGTCTGAAGATATCACTTGAGGAATACCGTGCAGAGAGACAATTTGAGAGGTATAGAGTTCCGCCAATTGAGCTGCAGTGATTGACTCTTTGATAGGCAGAAAATGAGCCACTTTGGTGAGCTTGTCGATGACAACGAATATAGCATCATTGCCATGCTTGGACTTTGAAAACCCAGTCACGAAGTCCATTTGAATGTGGTCAAACTTCCATTCTGGAATGGCAAGAGGTTGGAGGAGACCTGCTGGCCTTTGGTGTTCTGCCTTCACTCTTCTGCAGACATCACATTCATTCACGAATTGAGCGATCTCGCGCTTCATTCGAGTCCACCAATAAGTTTGCTTCAGATCTTGATACATCTTCATGCTCCCAGGGTGGATGGAGAGGAGAGAGTTGTGAGCCTCGTTCATGATCACTTTACGAAGTTCACCTTTGGGCACAATAATTCGATCCTCGAAGAAGAGAGTGTCCTTGTCATCAAGTCGGTAGCACTTGTACTTGGACTGACTCTTTGCAATACCAATCTTCACCTTTTTCACCATAGCATCAAGAAGCTGGGCTTGGCGAATCTGGTCTTCCAAGGTAGGAGAGACTTGAAGGTTGGCGAGGAAACCTTGAGGAACAATTTGCAGATTAAGTTTGCGGAAAGCTTCACAAAGCTCGGGTTGATAAGGCTTGAGAATCAGACTGTTGCAATATGCTTTTCTTCTCAAAGCGTCAGCAATCACATTAGCCTTGCCTGGAGTATACTCAATACTCGGATTGTACTCTTGAATCATTTCGACCCATCGAGTTTGCCTGAGGTTGAGATTAGGCTGAGTGAAGATGTACTTGAGACTCTTGTGATTAGTGAAAATGTCGACTTTCCTTCCCAATAGAAGATGTCTCCAAGTCAAAAAAGCATGCACAACTGCCGCCAACTCGAGATCATGAGTGGGGTAGTTCTTCTCATTAGGCTTCAACTGGCGAGAGGTATAAGCAACAAATTTCTTCTCTTGCATCAGTACAGCACCGAGACCTTGGAGAGAGGCATCACAAAAGACCTCGTACGGCTTGGTTTCATCAGGCGGAGTCAGAACTGGAGCAGTGATCAATTTCTCTTTCAAAGCGTTGAAAGCAATATCACACTCCGGAGACCAAACGTACTTGACGTGCTTATGGAGAAGATTTGAGAGAGGCTTCGCGATCTTGGAAAAGTTTTCAACGAATCTTCGACAGTAGCTTGCAAGACCGAGGAAGCTACGGAGTTGCTTCACGTTTTGCGGAGGTTCCCAATTAACAATTGCAGACACCTTCTCAGGATCCACGGAAATGCCCTTGGCAGAGATTATATGACAAAGATAAAGAACCTCATCGAGCCAAAATTCACACTTGGAGAACTTGGCGTAGAACTGATGTTCCCTGAGCTTGTCAAGAACCAAACGCAAGAACCAGAATGTCGTCGAGATAGACCAAAAAAAAGTCTTTGATGTAGGGGTTGAAGATGAAGTTCATCATGCGAGAGAACGTCGGAGGAGCATTGGCGAGGCCAAAAGACTAATAAGCCAGGCTATCACAGGGGCCGGCCACCTCTCCTAGTCCTAATAGGACTAGGGGAGGGGGGGAGGCGCGCGGCCACCTTGGGCTGCCCCTTTCTCCTTTCCACTAAAGCCCATTAAGGCCCATATGGCTCCCGGGGGGTTTCGGTAACCTCCCGATACTCCAGTAAAATCTCGATTTCACCCGGAACACTTCCGATATCCAAATATAGGCTTCCAATATATCAATCTTTATGTCTCGACCATTTCGAGACTCCTCGTCATGTCCGTGATCACATCCGGGACTCCGAACTAACTTCGGTACATCAAAATGCATAAACTCATAATAACTGTCATCGTAACGTTAAGCGTGCGGACCCTACAGTTCGAGAACAATGTAGACATGACTGAGACACATCTCCGGTCAATAACCAATAGCGGGACCTGGATGCCCATTTTGGCTCCTACATATTCTACGAAGATCTTTATCGGTCAGACCGCATAACAACATACGTTGTTCCCTTTGTCATCGGTATGTTACTTGCCCGAGATTTGACCGTCGGTATCCAATACCTAGTTCAATCTCGTTACCGGCAAGTCTCTTTACTCGTTCCGTAATACATCATCTCGCAACTAACTCATTAGTCGCAATGCTTGCAAGGCTTATGTGATGTGCATTACCGAGAGGGCCCAGAGATACCTCTCCAACAATCGGAGTGACAAATCCTAATCTCGAAATACGCCAACCCAACATCTACCTTTGGAGACACTTGTAGAGCTCCTTTATAATCACCTAGTTACGTTGTGACGTTTGGTAGCACACAAAGTGTTCCTCCGGTAAACGGGAGTTGCATAATCTCATAGTCATAGGAACATGTATAAGTAATGAAGAAAGCAATAGCAACATACTAAACGATCGGGTGCTAAGCTAATGAAATGGGTCATGTCAATCAGATCATTCAACTAATGATGTGACCTCGTTAATCAAATAACAACACCTTGTTCATGGTTAGGAAACATAACCATCTTTGATTAACGAGCTAGTCAAGTAGAGGCATACTAGTGACTCTAAGTTTGTCTATGTATTCACACATGTATTATGTTTCCGGTTAATACAATTCTAGCATGAATAATAAACATTTATCATGATACAAGGAAATAAATAATAACTTTATTATTGCCTCTAGGGCATATTTCCTTCAGTCTCCCACTTGCACTAGAGTCAGTAATCTAGATTACACAGTAATGATTCTAACACCCATGGAGCCTTGGTGCTGATCATGTTTTGCTCGTGGAAGAGGCTTAGTCAACGGGTCTGCAATATTCAGATCCGTATGTATCTTGCAAATCTCTATGTCTCCCACCTGGACTAGATCCCGGATGGAATTGAAGCGTCTCTTGATGTGCTTGGTCCTCTTGTGAAATCTGGATTCCTTTGCCAAGGCAATTGCACCAGTATTATCACAAAAGATTTTCATTGGACCCGATGCACTAGGTATGACACCTAGATCGGATATGAACTCCTTCGTCCAGACTCCTTCGTTCGCTGCTTCTGAAGCAGCTATGTATTCCGCTTCACATGTAGATTCCGCTACAACGCTTTGTTTAGAACTGCACCAACTGACAGCTCCACCGTTTAATGTAAAGACGTATCCGGTTTGCGATTTAGAATCGTCCGGATCAGTGTCAAAGCTTGCATCAACGTAACCTTTTACGGTGAGCTCTTTGTCACCTCCATATACGAGAAACATATCCTTAGTCCTTTTCAGGTATTTCAGGATGTTCTTGGCCGCTGTCCAGTGATCCACTCCTGAATTACTTTGGTACCTCCCTGCTAAATTTATAGCAAGGCACACATCAGGTCTGGTACCCAGCATTGCACACATGATAGAGCCTATGGCTGAAGCATAGGGAACATCTTTCATTTTCTCTCTATCTTTTGCAGTGGTCGGGCATTGAGTCTGACTCAACTTCACACCTTGTAACACAGGCAAGAACCCTTTCTTTGCTTGATCCATTTTGAACTTCTTCAAAATCTTGTCAAGGTATGTACTTTGTGAAAGTCCAATTAAGCGTCTTGATCTATCTCTATAGATCTTTATGCCTAATATGTAAGCAGCTTCACCGAGGTCTTTCATTGAAAAACTCTTATTCAAGTATCCCTTTATGCTATCCAGAAATTCTATATCATTTCCAATCAGCAATATGTCATCCACATATAATATCAGAAATGCTACAGAGCTCCCACTCACTTTCTTGTAAATACAGGTTTCTCCGAAAGTCTGTATAAAACCAAATGCTTTGATCACACTATTAAAGCGTTTATTCCAACCCCGAGAGGCTTGCACCAGTCCATAAATGGATTGCTGGAGCTTGCACACTTTGTTAGCTCCCTTTGGATCGACAAAACCTTCCGGTTGCATCATATACAACTCTTCTTCCAGAAATCCATTCAGGAATACAGTTTTGACATCCATCTGCCAAATTTCATAATCATAAAATGCGGCAATTGCTAACATGATTCAGACAGACTTAAGCATCGCTACGGGTGAGAAGGTCTCATCGTAGTCAACCCCTTGAACTTGTCAAAAACCTTTTGCGACAAGTCGAGCTTTATAGACAGTAACATTACCGTCAGCGTCAGTCTTTTTCTTGAAGATCCATTTATTCTCAATTGCTTGCCGATCATCGGGCAAGTCAACCAAAGTCCATACTTTGTTCTCATACATGGATCCCATCTCAGACTTCATGGCTTCAAACCATTTTGCGGAATCTGGGCTCACCATCGCTTCTTCATAGTTCGTAGGTTCATCATGATCTAGTAGCATGACTTCCAGAACAGGATTACCGTACCACTTTGGTGCGGATCTCACTCTAGTTGATCTACGAGGTTCAGTAGTATCTTGACCTAAAGTTTCATGATCATCATCATTAGCTTCCTCACTTATTGGTGTAGGTGTCGCAAAAACAGTTTTCTATGATGTACTACTTTCCAATAAGGGAGTAGGAACAGTTACCTCGTCAAGTTCTACTTTCCTCCCACTCACTTCTTTCAAGAGAAACTCCTTCTCCAGAAAGTTTCCAAATTTAGCAACAAAAGTCTTGCCTTCGGATCTGTGATAGAAGGTGTATCCAATAGTTTCCTTTGGATATCCTATGAAGACACATTTCTCCGATTTGGGTTCGAGCTTATCAGGTTGAAGCTTTTTCACATAAGCATCACAGCCCCAAACTTTCATAAACGGCAACTTTGGTTTCTTGCCAAACCACAGTTCATAAGACGTCGTCTCAACGGATTTTGATGGTGCCCTATTTAACGTGAATGCGGCCGTCTCTAGAGCGTATCCCCAAAACGATAGCGGTAAATCAGTAAGAGACATCATAGATCGCACCATATCTAGTAAAGTACGATTACGACGTTCAGACACACCATTACGCTGTGGTGTTCCGGGTGGCATGAGTTGCGAAACTATTCCACAATTTTTCAAATGTATACCAAACTCGTAACTCAAATATTCTCCTCCACGATCAGATCGTAGAAACTTTATTTTCTTGTTACGATGATTTTCCACTTCACTCTGAAATTCTTTGAACTTTTCAAATGTTTCAGACTTATGTTTCATTAAGTAGATATACCCATATCTGCATAAATCATCTGTGAAGGGGAGAAAATAACGATATCCGCCACGAGCCTCAATATTCATCGGACCGCATACATCTGTATGTATGATTTCCAACAAATTTGTTGCTCTCTCCATAGTACCGGAGAACGGTGTTTTAGTCATCTTGCCCATGAGGCACGGTTCGCAAGTACCAAGCGATTCATAATCAAGTGGTTCCAAAAGTCCATCAGTATGGAGTTTCTTCATGCGCTTTATACCGATATGACCTAAACGGCAGTGCCACAAATAAGTTGCACCATCATTATCAACTCTGCATCTTTTGGCTTCAACATTATGAATATGTGTATCACTACTCTCGAGATTTAATAACAATAGACCACTCTTCAAGGGTGCGTGACCATAAAAGATATTACTCGTATAAATAGAACAACCATTATTCTCTGATTTAAATGAATAACCGTCTCGCATTAAACAAGATCCAGATATAATGTTCATGCTCAACGCTGGCACCAAATAACAATTATTTAGGTCTAACATTAATCCCGAAGGTAGATGTAGAGGTAGCGTGCCGACTGCGATCACATCGACTTTGGAACCGTTTCCCACGCGCATCGTCACCTCGTCCTTAGCCAATCTTCGCTTAATCCGTAGTCCCTGTTTCGAGTTGCAAATATTAGCAACAGAACCAGTATCAAATACCCAGGTGCTACTGCGAGCATTAGTAAGGTACACATCAATAACATGTATATCACATATACCTTTGTTCACCTTGCCATCCTTCTTATCCGCCAAATACTTGGGGCAGTTCCGCTTCCAGTGACCAGTCTGCTTGCAGTAGAAGCACTCAGTTTCAGGCTTAGGTCTAGACTTGGGTTTCTTCTCTTGATCAGCAACTTGCTTGCCGTTCTTCTTGAAGTTCCCCTTCTTCTTCCCTTTACCCTTTTTCTTGAAACTAGTGGTCTTGTTGACCATCAACACTTGATGCTCCTTTTTGATTTCTACCTCCGCAGCTTTCAGCATTGCGAAGAGCTCGGGAATTGTCTTGTTCATCCCTTGCATATTATAGTTCATCAGGAAGCTCTTGTAGCTTGGTGGCAGTGATTGGAGAATTCTGTCAATGACGCAATCATCTGGATGATTAACTCCCAATTGAATCAAGTGATTATTATACCCAGACATTTTGAGTATATGCTCACTGACAGAACTGTTCTCTTCCATCTTGCAGCTATAGAACTTATTGGAGACTTCATATCTCTCAATCCGGGCATTTGCTTGAAATATTAACTTCAACTCCTGGAACATCTCATATGCTCCATGACGTTCAAAACGTCGTTGAAGTCCCGATTCTAAGCCGTAAAGCATGGCACACTGAACTATCAAGTAGTCATCAGCTTTGCTCTGCCAGACGTTCATAACATCTGGTGTTGCTCCAGCAGCAGGCCTGGCACCCAGCGGTGCTTCCAGGACGTAATTCTTCTGTGCAGCAATGAGGATAATCCTCAAGTTATGGACCCAGTCCGTGTCATTGCTACCATCATCTTTCAACTTTGCTTTCTCAAGGAACGCATTAAAATTCAACGGAACAACAGCACGAACCATCTATCTACAATCAACATAAATAAGCAAGATACTATCAGGTACTAAGTTCATGATAAATTTAAGTTCAATTAATCATTTTACTTAAGAACTCCCACTTAGATAGACATCCCTCTAATCCTCTAAGTGATTACGTGATCCAAATCAACTAAACCATGTCCGATCATCACGTGAGATGGAGTAGTTTCATCGGTGAACATCATTATGTTGATCATATCTACTATATGATTCACACTCGACCTTTCGGTCTCCGTGTTCCAAGGCCATATCTGTATATGCTTGGCTCGTCAAGTATAACTTGAGTATTCCGCGTGTGCAACTGTTTTGCACCCGTTGTATTTGAACGTAGAGCCTATCACACCCGATCATCACGTGGTGTCTCAGCACGAAGAACTTTCGCAACGGTGCATACTCAGGGAGAACACATCTTGATAATTTAGTGAGAGATCATCTTATAATGCTACCGTCAATCAAAGCAAGATAAGATGCATAAAAGATAAACATCACATGCAATCAATATAAGTGATATGATATGGCCATCATCATCTTGTGCCTGTGATCTCCATCTCCGAAGCACCGTCATGATCACCATCGTCACCGGCGCGACACCTTGATCTCCATCGTAGCATCGTTGTCGTCTCGCCAATCTTATGCTTCCACGACTATCACTACCGCTTAGTGATAAAGTAAAGCATTACATCGCGATTGCATTGCATACAATAAAGCGACAACCATATGGCTCCTGCCAGTTGCCGATAACTCGGTTACAAAACATGATCATCTCATACAATAAAATTTAGCATCATGTCTTGACCATATCACATCACAACATGCCCTGCAAAAACAAGTTAGACGTCCTCTACTTTGTTGTTGCAAGTTTTACGTGGCTGCTACGGGCTTAAGCAAGAACCAATCTCACCTATGCATCAAAACCACAACGATAGTTTGTCAAATAGACTCCGTTTTAACCTTCGCAAGGACCGGGCGTAGCCACACTCGGTTCAACTAAAGTTGGAGAGACAGTCGCCCGCAAGCCACCTGTGTGCAAAGCACGTTGGGGAAACCAGTCTCGCATAAGCGTACGCGTAATGTTGGTCCGGGTCGTCTCGTCCAACAATACCGCCGAACCAAAGTATGACATGCTGGTAGGTAGTATGACTTATATCACCCACAACTCACTTGTGTTCTACTCGTGCAAATAACATCAAACCATAAAACCTAGGCTCGGATGCCACTGTTGGGGAACGTAGTAATTTCAAAAAAATTCCTACGCACATGCAAGATCATGGTGATGCACAGCAACGAGAGGAGAGTATGATCTACGTACCCTTGTAGATCGCAACGGAAGCGTTGACACAACATAGAGGAAGTAGTCGTACGTCTTCTTCCCGATCCGACCGATCCAAGCACCGTTACTCCGGCGCCTCCGAGTTCTTAGCACACGTACAGCTCGATGACGATCCCCGGGCTCCGATCCAGCAAAGCTTCGGGGAGGAGTTCCGTCAGCACGATGGCGTGGTGACGATCTTGATGTTCTACCGACGCAGGGCTTCGCCTAAGCACTACAACGATATGATCGAGGTGGAATATGGTGGCAGGGGGCACCGCACACGGCTAAGGAACGATCTCAATGATCAACTTGTGTGTCTAGAGGTGCCCCCTGCCTCCGTATATAAAGGAGCCAAGGGGGAGGGGGCCGCCAGCCAGGAGGAGGGCGCAGGAGGAGTCCTACTCCTACCGGGAGTAGGACTCCCCCCCCCCCAATCCTAGTTGGACTAGGATTCCCCGAGGGGGAAAGAGAGAGAGGGGGGCCGGCCACCTCTCCTAGTCCTAATAGGACTAGGGGAGGGGGGAGGCGTGCGGCCACCTTGGGCTGCCCCTTTCTCCTTTCAACTAAAGCCCATTAAGGCCCATATGGCTCCCGGGGGGTTCCGGTAACCTCCCGGTACTCCGGTAAAATCCCGATTTCACCCGGAACACTTCCGATATCCAAATATAGGCTTCCAATATATCAATCTTTATGTCTCGACCATTTCAAGACTCCTCTTCATGTCCATGATCACATCCGGGACTCCGAACTAACTTCGGTACATCAAAATGCATAAACTCATAATAACTGTCATCGTAACGTTAAGCGTGCGGACCCTACGGTTCGAGAACAATGTAGACATGACTGAGACACATCTCTGGTCAATAACCAATAGCGGGACCTGGATTCCCATATTGGCTCCTACATATTCTACGAAGATCTTTATCGGTCAGACCGCATAACAACATACGTTGTTCCCTTTGTCATCGGTATGTTACTTGCCCGAGATTCGATCGTCGGTATCCAATACCTAGTTCAATCTCGTTACCGGCAAGTCTCTTTACTCGTTCTGTAATACATCATCTTGCAACTAACTCATTAGTCGCAATGCTTGCAAGGCTTATGTGATGTGCATTACCGAGAGGGCCCAGAGATACCTCTCCAACAATCGGAGTGACAAATCCTAATCTCGAAATACGCCAACCCAACATCTACCTTTGGAGACACCTGTAGAGCTCCTTTATAATCACCCAGTTACGTTGTGACGTTTGGTAGCACACAAAGTGTTCCTCCGGTAAACGGGAGTTGCATAATCTCATAGTCATAGGAACATGTATAAGTCATGAAGAAAGCAATAGCAACATACTAAACGATCAGGTGCTAAGCTAATGAAATGGGCCATGTCAATCAGATCATTCAACTAATGATGTGACCTCGTTAATCAAATAACAACACCTTGTTCATGGTTAGGAAACATAACCATCTTTGATTAACGAGCTAGTCAAGTAGAGGCATACTAGTGACTCTAAGTTTGTCTATGTATTCACACATGTATTATGTTTCTGGTTAATACAATTCTAGCATGAATAATAAACATTTATCATGATATAAGGAAATAAATAATAACTTTATTATTGCCTCTAGGGCATATTTCCTTCACTAGTTGCCTTCTCCAACCAACTCAAGCCTAGATTTAGCCAAAAATCTAGAGATGCAACCACCATTGCCCCTAAAGCACAAGATCTAAAAGCAAGACCGAAAGAGAGAAGGAACGGGGGCAATACCGGCATCCATGGTAAGAGGACGAGGTGGGGATTGACTCCACCGAAGGAAATGGAGAGGAACGCCCCGGAGGAGGAGATCAACTGGAGCCCTTCCGCGGCGGAACGGTGCTGGAGAGAGGGAGAGGCACGAGGGGGCGAGCGAATGGGTATGGGGGAGAAGAAACCCCCCTGCCCCGATAAAAACCCCCTGGCCCCGCCCCGCGGCGGTAGTACCGCGCTGGGGAGCGGTAGTACCGCTCATAAGCGGTAGTACCGCACTGGTGTGGCGGTAGTACCGCGTACCACGGTAGTACCGTCCATCACCAGCGGTAGTACCGCTTGTCAGTGGTAGTACCGCTCGCCAGCAGCGGTAGTACCGCCCAGCACACCGCGGCAACTAGACTACATGGCTTAGCTAAAAAAACAGAAAAAACCCGCAACGAAAAGCACAAGAACACTCCAGCAAGAGGCCAAGAAACCCCTCTTTAAGAGAGGGCGGTGGCTGAAGCCACCTATGTTTGAGTCAAGAGGTATGGCGCCGCGAAGATTTTAACCTTGGGCCCATGACCAAAACTCGTCTTTTAAGCACACGTGCCATCAACAATGGCTAAAGTGAAAGACTTGATCAATTTATGCATAATGGGGGGAGGGAGAGTCCATTGAGAGAACAACACTCCCCCTATGTCCATGCCTACACCTAAACTAGACAACAAATTGAGCGTGGTAGGGTGTGCACGGGTTCAAGCAACATTGCTCGAATCAATGATATTTAGCTCATGCCTTAACTCGCGAAATCTTGCTTCATCCAAGGGCTTCGTGAAAATATCTGCAAGGTTTTCATGAGTGTTGACATAGTTGAGCTCGATCTCTCCTCACCTAATGTGATCCCGGATGAAGTGATACCGAATCTCAATATGCTTCGTCTTGAAGTGTTGCACCGGGTTGAGAGAAATCTTGATGGCACTTTCATTGTCACACCAAAGAGGCACTTTGTCACAAGTGACACCGTAATCCTTCAAAGTTTGCCTCATCCATAAGAGTTGTGCACAACAACTACCGGCCGCAACATACTCCGCTTCGGTGGACAAGAGAGACACACAACTTTGCTTTTTGGAAGACCAACTTACCAAAGAGCAACCAAGGAATTGGCATCCTCCGGAAGTGGACTTCCTATCCACTTTGTCTCCCGCCCAACCGGAATCCGAGTACCCTACAAGCTTGAAGTTTGATCCTCTTGGGTACCATAAGCCAAAGTTTGGGGTATGAGCCAAATATCGAAAGATTCGTTTGATGGCCACATAGTGACTTTCCTTAGGTGCGGCTTGAAACCGTGCACGAATTCCCACACTCAACATGATGTCCAGTCTAGATGCACAAAGGTAAAGCAAGGATCCAATCATGGAACGATATACCTTTTGATCCACCACTTTACCATTGGGATCTAGGTCAAGTTGGCACTTGGTGGGCATTGGGGTGGAAGCCGGCTTGACGTCACTTAGCTTGAATCTCTTGAGCATGTCTTGAGTGTATTTGGATTGATTGATGAAGGTTCCTTCTCTTCTTTGCTTCACTTCGAACCCTAGAAAGAACTTCAACTCCCCCATGGAGGACATCTCGAACTTTGAGGTCATGAGAGCGGCAAATTCCTCATTGAAAGCTTTGTTAGGAGAACCAAAGATAATATCATCAACATATAATTGGCACACAAACAACTCCCCTTTGACCTTCTTAGTAAAAAGAGTGGGGTCGATTATCCCAACTTCAAACCCACGGTCTTGTAACAACTCGGTAAGGTAGTCATACCACGCACGTGGGGCTTGTTTAAGGCCATAGAGTGCCTTATCGAGTTGATACACATGATCGGGAAAGTAGGGATCCTCGAACCCGGGGGGTTGCTTGATGTACACCAATTCATTAATGGGACCAATAATAAAAGCACTCTTCACATCCATTTGATGTAACTTAAAGTTATGATGAGAAGCATATGCAATCAACATGCGAATGGATTCAAGACGAGCAACGGGAGCAAAGGTTTCACCGTAGTCGATACCCTCGACTTGGGAGTAGCCTTGTGCTACCAAACGAGCCTTGTTGCGAATGATAATCCCATGGGCATCTTGCTTGTTCTTGAATATCCACTTGGTTCCAATGACATTGTGGGTCCCCGTTGGCCTTGGCACCAATCTCCACACTTTGTTGTGCTCGAAGTTGTTGAGTTCTTCATGCATGGCATTGAGCCAATCCGGATCTTCTAGCGCCTCATAGACCTTGTGAGGTTCCACACAAGAGACAAACGCGTGATGCTCACAATAATTTGCTAATTGTCTATGAGTGCTTACCCCCTTTCTTAAGCTTCCAAGCACATTCGTCATGAGATGATCCTTGGTGGAGAGCTTGGAAGCAACTTTGGCGGCACGACGCTCTAATTCCTCCTCGTTGGTGAGTTGAGGAGCAGTTACTTGATCATCTTGAGCGTCGTCATGAACTTGTTCTTGGTCTTGAACTTGCTCGGGGGAGAGAACTTGACCTTGGGCATCACTTGGTGTGTCAACACCGCCTTGAGTATGATCTTGCCCTAGGTCTTGTTCATGAGGTTGAGGGCCTTCACTTTGTTCTTCGGAAGCGTGTGGGCCTTGGGTTGGTGATGGCTCCACTTGAGTGGAGCATTGTCCTTCTCCTTCGGCCACAAGGGGTTCCTCAATGGGTAGGATGAAACCAACACCCATTCTTCTTATGGCTTGAGGAGGAATTTCATCACCTACATCACAAGTGCCACTTTGCTCCACTTGGGAGCCGTTATTCTCATCAAACTCCACGTTACACGTCTCCTCAATAAGTCCCGTGGATTTATTGAGGACATGGTAAGCATGAGAGTTTGTAGCATAACCAACAAATATGCCCTCATAAGCTCTAGCCTCAAATTTAGACAACCGAACACCTTTCTTGAGAATGAAAAACTTACACCCGAATACCCGGAAGTACTTGAGGTTGGGCTTGTTACCGGTGAGTATCTCATAAGGAGTCTTGTTCAAACCCTTGCGGAGGTAGAGCCGATTTGATGCATGACACGCGGTGTTGATGGCTTCGGCCCAAAAGTTGTACGGAGACTTGAACTCCGCCATCATGGTCCTTGCCGCATCCATCAACGTCCGATTCTTCCTTTCCGCAACACCGTTTTGTTGAGGGGTGTATGGTGCGGAGTATTGATGCTTGATTCCCTTATCACTAAGAAATTCATCCAAGGTGTAGTTCTTGAACTCGGTGCCGTTGTCACTTCTTATTGTCAAGATCTTTGCATTGTGTTGACGTTGTGCTTCATTGGCAAAGTCAATGACGGTTTGTTGGGTCTCGCTCTTCCTCTTGAAGAAATACACCCACATGTATCTTGAGTGGTCATCCACAATCACCAAGCAATACTTTCTACCTCCAAGACTATCGAAGGATGGAGGCCCAAAGAGATCCATGTGAAGGAGCTCCAAAGGCCTCTTTGAATAAATGATAGTCGTGGGAGGGTGAGCCTTCTCATGTAGCTTTCCTTTGATACAGGCACTGCAAGCACGATCTTTAGCAAAACTAACATTCGTTAGTCCACGGACATGGTCCCCCTTTAGGAGACTTTGCAAAGATCTCATATTGACATGGGCTAAACGGCGATGCCAAAGCCATCCCACATCAACTTTAGCCATTAGGCATGTCGCGGTCTTAGTGGGTCGCTCCGAAAAGTTAATCACATATAGACCATTCTCTACATGCCCAACAAAGGCTACTTTAAGAGTCTTGCTCCACAAGAGGGCCACGGTAATGATATCAAAGAAAGTGGCAAAGCCCATGATTGCAAGTTGACGAACGGAAAGTAAATTATATGCAAGGGACTCAACAAGCATGACCTTCTCGATCGTGAGATCATGAGAGATGACAACCTTGCCAAGTCCCAATTGTTGGAAATATGCCCTAGAGGCAATAATAAAAGCATTATTATTATATTTCCTTGTTCATGGTAATTGTCTTTATTCATGCTATAATTGTGTTATCCGGAAATCGTAATACATGTGTGAATAACAGACACCAGCATGTCCCTAGTAAGCCTCTAGTTGACTAGCTCGTTGATCAACAGATAGTCATGGTTTCCTGGCTATGGACATTGAATGTCATTGATAACGAGATCACATCATTAAGAGAATGATGTGATGGACAAGACCCAATCCTAAACATAGCATAAAGATCGTATAGTTCGTTTGCTAGAGTTTTGCAATGTCAAGTATCTTTTCCTTAGACCATGAGATCGTGTAACTCCCGGATACCGTAAGAGTGCTTTGGGTGTACCAAACGTCACAACGTAACTGGGTGACTATAAAGGTATACTACGGGTATCTCCAAAAGTGTTTGTTGGGTTGACACGGATCAAGACTGGGATTTGTCGCTCCGTATGACGGAGAGGTATCACTGGGCCCACTCGGTAATGCATCATCATAATGAGCTCAAAGTGACCAAGTGTCTGGTCACGGGATCATGCATTACGGTACGAGTAAAGTGACTTGTCGGTAACGAGATTGAACGAGGTATTGGGATACCGACGATCGAATCTCGGGCAAGTAATATATCGATTGACAAAGGGAATTGCATACGGGGTTGATTGAATCCTCGACATCGTGGTTCATCCGATGAGATCATCGTGGAGCATGTGGGAGACAACATGGGTATCCAGATCCCGCTGTTGGTTATTGACCGGAGAGTCATCTCGGTCATGTCTACATGTCTCCCGAACCCGTAGGGTCTACACACTTAAGGTTCGGTGACGCTAGGGTTGTGAAGATATGTATATGCAGTAACCCGAATGTTGTCCGGAGTCCCAGATGAGATCCCGGACATCATGAGGAGTTCCGGAATGGTCCGGAGGTAAAGAATTATATATAGGAAGTGTTGTTTCGGCCATCGGGACAAGTTTCGGGGTCATCGGTATTGTACCGGGACCACCGGAAGGGTCCCGGGGATCCACCGGGTGGGGCCACCTATCCCGGAGGGCCCCATGGGCTGAAGTGGGAAGGGACCCAGCCCTTAGTGGGCTGGGGCGCACCCTCTAAGGGCCCATGCGCCTAGGGTTTAGGGGAAACCCTAAAGGGGGGCGCCCCCTTGCTTGGGGGGCAAGCCCCCCACCCCTTGGCCGCCCCCCCCCTAGGAGATCCATATCCTAGGGCCGGCGCCCCCCCCCCTTGGCACCCCTATATATAGTGGGGGAGAGGAGGGACTTGAGGCTACGGCTTTTGGTGCATCTCTCTCTCCCTGTTACGTCTCTCTCTCTCTCATAGTACACGGCGAAGCCCTGCTGTCGTGACGCCCTGCATCCACCACCACGCCGTCGTGCTGCTGGATCATCATCAACCTCTCCTCCTCCCTTGCTGGATCAAGAAGGAGGAGATGTCTCCCGTCCCGTACGTGTGTTGAACGCGGAGGTGCCATCCGTTCGGCACTTGGTCATCGGTGATTTGGATCACGTCGTGTTCGACTACATCATCCCCGTTCTTTGAACGCTTCCGCACGCGATCTACAAAGGTATGTAGATGCATCTGATGACTCGTTGCTAGATGAACTCCTAGATGGATCTTGGTGAAACGAGTAGGAAAATTTTTGTTTTCTGCAACGTTCCCCAACAGTGGCATCATGAGCTAGGTCTATGCGTAGTTCTTCTTGCGCAAGTAGAACACAATTTGTTGTGGGCGTGGATTTGTCAACTTTCTTGCCGCTACTAGTCTTTTCTTGCTTCAGCGGTATTGTGGGATGAAGCGGCCCGGACCAACCTTACACGTACGCTTACGTGAGACCGGTTCCACCGACTAACATGCACTAGTTGCATAAGGTGGCTAGCGGGTGTCTGTCTCTCCCACTTTAGTTGGAGCGGATTCGATGAAAAGGGTCCTTATGAAGGGTAAATAGAAGTTGACAAATCACGTTGTGGCTTTCACGTAGGTAAGAAAACATTCTTGCTAGAACCCTAATTCAGCCACGTAAAACTTGCAACAACAATTAGAGGACGTCTAACTTGTTTTTGCGGCAAGTGGTTTGTGATATGATATGGCCAAAGTTGTGATGAATGATGAATGATCTATATGTGATGTATGAGATGTTCATGCTATTGTAATAGGAATCACAACTTGCATGTCGATGAGTATGACAACCGGCAGGAGCCATAGGAGTTGTCTTTATTCTTTTATATGACCTGCGTGTCATTGAGAAATGCCATGTAAATTACTTTACTTTATTGCTAAACGCGTTAGCCATAGTAGTAGAAGTAATAGTTGGCGAGCAACTTCATGGAGACACGATGATGGAGATCATGATGATGGAGATCGTGGTGTCAAGCCGGTGACAAGATGATCATGGAGCCCCAAGATGGAGATCAAAGGAGCTATGTGATATTGGCCATATCATGTCATGTTTATTATTTGATTGCATGTGATGTTTATCATGTTTTTGCATCTTGTTTACTTAGAACGACGGTAGTAAATAAGTTGATCCCTCATAATAATTTCAAGAAGTGTTCCCCCTAACTGTGTACCGTTGCGACAGTTCGTTGTTTCGAAGCACCACGTGATGATCGGGTGTGATAGATTCTAACATTCACATACAGCGGGTGTAAGACAGATTTACACATGCAAACACTTAGGTTGACTTGACGAGCCTAGCATGTACAGACATGGCCTCGGAACACAGAAGACCGAAAGGTCGAGCATGAGTCGTATAGAAAATACGATCAACATGAAGATGTTCACTGATGTTGACTAGTCCGTCTCACGTGATGATCGGACACGGCCTAGTTAACTCGGATCATGTTATACTTAGATGACTAGAAGAGGGATGTCTATCTAAGTGGGAGTTCATAAATAATTTGATTTGATGAACTTAGTTATCATGAACTTAGTCTAAAATATTTACAATATGTCTTGTAGATCAAATGGCCAACGTAGTCCTCAACTTCAACGCGTTCCTAGAGAAAACCAAGCTGAAAGACGATGGCAGCAACTACACGGACTGGGTCCGGAACCTGAGGATCATCCTCATAGCTGCCAAGAAAGATTATGTCCTACAAGCACCGTTGGGTGACACACCTGTCCTCCCTACTGAACAAGACGTTATGAACGCTTGGCAGGCACGTACCGATGACTACTCCCTCGTTCAATGCGGCATGCTTTACAGCTTAGAGTCGGGGCTCCAAAAACATTTTGAGAGACACGGAGCATATGAGATGTTCGAAGAGCTGAAAATGGTTTTTCAAGCTCATGCCCGGGTCGAGAGATATCAAGTCTCTGACAAATTCTTCAGCTGTAAGATGGAGGAAAACAGTTCTGTCAGTGAGCACATACTCACTATGTCTGGGTTGCATAACCGCTTGACTCAGCTGGGAGTTAATCTCCCAGATGATGCGGTCATTGACAGAATCCTCCAGTCGCTTCCACCGAGCTACAAGAGCTTTGTGATGAACTTCAATATGCAGGGGATGGAAAAGACCATTCCTGAAGTATTTGCTATGCTGAAATCAGCAGAGGTAGAAGTCAAGAAGGAACATCAAGTGTTGATGGTGAATAAAACCACTAAGTTCAAGAAGGGTAAGGGTAAAAAGAACTTCAAGAAGGACGGCAAGGAAGTTGCCGCGCCCGGCAAGCAAGCTGCCGGGAAGAAGCCAAAGAATGGACCCAAGCCCGAGACTGAGTGTTTTTATTGCAAGGGAAGTGGTCACTGGAAGCAGAATTGCCCCAAATACTTAGCGGACAAGAAGGCCGGCAAAACAAAAGGTATATGTGATATACATGTAATTGATGTGTACCTAACCAGTACTCGTAGTAGCTCTTGGGTATTTGATACCGGTGCAGTTGCTCACATTTGTAACTCAAAGCAGGAGCTGCGGAATAAACGGAGACTGGCAAAGGACGAGGTGACGATGCGCGTCGGGAATGGTTCCAAGGTCGATGTGATCGCCGTCGGCACGCTGCCTCTTCATTTACCTACGGGATTAGTTTTAAACCTCAATAATTGTTATTTAGTGCCAGCTTTGAGCATGAACATTGTATCGGGATCTCGTTTAATTCGAGATGGCTACTCATTTAAATCCCAGAATAATGGTTGTTCTATTTATATGAGAGATATGTTTTATGGTCATGCTCCTATGGTGAATGGTTTATTCTTAATGAATCTCGAGCGTAATGCTACACATGTTCATAGTGTGAATACCAAAAGATGTAAGGTTGATAATGATAGTCCCACATACTTGTGGCACTTCCGCCTTGGTCACATAGGTGTCAAACGCATGAAGAAGCTCCATGCAGATGGACTTTTAGAGTCTCTTGATTATGAATCATTTGACACGTGCGAACCATGCCTCATGGGTAAAATGACCAAGACTCCGTTCTCAGGAACAATGGAGCGAGCAACCAACTTATTAGAAATCATACATACTGATGTGTGCGGTCCAATGAGTGTTGAGGCTCGCGGTGGCTATCGTTATGTTCTCACTCTCACTGATGACTTGAGTAGATATGGGTATGTCTACTTAATGAAACACAAGTCTGAAACCTTTGAAAAGTTCAAGGAATTTCAGAGTGAGGTTGAGAATCAACGTGACAGGAAAATCAAGTTTCTACGATCAGATCGTGGAGGAGAATACTTGAGTCACGAATTTGGCACACACTTAAGAAAATGTGGAATAGTTTCACAACTAACGCCGCCTGGAACACCTCAGCGTAACGGTGTGTCCGAACGTCGTAATCGCACTCTATTAGATATGGTGCGGTCTATGATGTCTCTTACCGATTTACCGCTATCTTTTTGGGGCTATGCTTTAGAGACTGCCGCATTCACTTTAAATAGGGCTCCGTCGAAATCTGTTGAGACGACACCGTATGAATTATGGTTTGGGAAGAAACCTAAGCTGTCGTTTCTAAAAGTTTGGGGATGTGATGCTTATGTCAAGAAACTTCAACCTGAAAAGCTCGAAGCCAAGTCGGAAAAATGCGTCTTCATAGGATACCCTAAAGAAACTATTGGGTATACCTTCTACCTCAGATCCGAAGGCAAGGTCTTTGTTGCCAAGAATGGATCCTTTCTAGAGAAGGAGTTTCTCTCGAAAGAAGTAAGTGGGAGGAAAGTAGAACTTGATGAAGTATTGCCTCTTGAACCGGAAAATGGCGCAACTCAAGAAAATGTTCCTGAGGTGCCAGCACCGACTAGAGAGGAAGTTAGTGATAATGATCAAGATACTTCTGATCTAGCTCCTACTGAAATTCAAAGGTCCACAAGGACACGTTCCGCACCAGAGTGGTACGGCAACCCTGTCTTGGAAATCATGTTGTTAGACAACGGTGAACCTTCGAACTATGAAGAAGTGATGGCGGGCCCGGATTCCGACAAATGGCTAGAAGCCATGAAATCCGAGATAGGATCCATGTATGAAAACGAAGTATGGACTTTGACTGACTTGCCCGTTGAACGGCGAGCCATAGAAAATAAATGGATCTTTAAGAAGAAGACAGACGCGGATGGTAATGTGACCATCTATAAAGCTCGGCTTGTCGCTAAGGGTTATCGACAAGTTCAAGGGGTTGACTACGATGAGACTTTCTCACCGGTAGCGAAGCTAAAGTCCGTCCGAATCATGTTAGCAATTGCCGCATTCTACGATTATGAAATATGGCAAATGGACGTCAAAACGGCATTCCTTAATGGTTACCTTAAGGAAGAATTGTATATGATGCAGCCGGAAGGTTTTGTCGATCCTAAGAATGCTGACAAAGTATGCAAGCTCCAACGCTCGATTTATGGGCTGGTGCAAGCATCTCGGAGTTGGAACATTCGCTTTGATGAGATGATCAAAGCGTTTGGGTTTACGCAGACTTATGGAGAAGCCTGTGTTTACAAGAAAGTGAGTGGGAGCTCTGTAGCATTTCTCATACTATATGTAGATGACATACTTTTGATGGGAAATGATATAGAACTCTTGGACAGCATCAAGGCCTACTTGAATAAGAGTTTTTCAATGAAGGACCTTGGAGAAGCTGCTTATATATTAGGCATCAAAATCTATAGAGATAGATCGAGACGCCTCATAGGTCTTTCACAAAGCACATACCTTGATAAGATATTGAAGAAGTTCAATATGGATCAGTCTAAGAAGGGGTTCTTGCCTGTATTGCATGGTATGAAATTGAGCTCAGCTCAAAGTCCGACCACGGCAAAAGATATAGAAGAGATGAGTGTCATCCCCTATGCCTCAGCCATAGGTTCTATTATGTATGCCATGCTGTGTACCAGACCTGATGTAAACCTTGCCGTAAGTTTGGTTGGAAGGTACCAAAGTAATCCTGGCAAGGAACACTGCACAGCGGTCAAGAATATCCTGAAGTACCTGAAAAGGACTAAGGAGATGTTTCTCGTTTATGGAGGTGACGAAGAGCTCGTCGTAAAGGGTTACGTCGACGCTAGCTTCGACACAGATCTGGATGACTCAAAGTCACAAACCGGATATGTGTATATTTTGAATGGTGGGGCAGTAAGCTGGTGTAGTTGCAAGCAGAGCGTCGTGGCGGGATCTACATGTGAAGCGGAGTACATGGCAGCCTCGGAGGCAGCACATGAAGCAATTTGGGTGAAGGAGTTCATCACCGACCTCGGAGTCATAGCCAATGCGTCGGGGCCGATCAAGCTCTTCCGTGACAACACTGGAGCTATTGCACTTGCCAAGGAGCCCAGGTTTCACAAGAAGACAAGGCACATCAAGCGTCGCTTCAACTCCATTCATGAAAATGTTCAAGATGGAGACATAGATATTTGTAAAGTACATACGGACCTGAATGTAGCAGATCCGTTGACTAAACCTCTCCCTAGGGCAAAACATGATCAACACCAGAATTCCATGGGTGTTCGATTCATCACAATGTAACTAGATTATTGACTCTAGTGCAAGTGGGAGACTGTTGGAAATATGCCCTAGAGGCAATAATAAAAGCATTATTATTATATTTCCTTGTTCATGGTAATTGTCTTTATTCATGCTATAATTGTGTTATCCGGAAATCGTAATACATGTGTGAATAACAGACACCAACATGTCCCTAGTAAGCCTCTAGTTGACTAGCTCGTTGATCAACAGGTAGTCATGGTTTCCTGGCTATGGACATTGAATGTCATTGATAACGAGATCACATCATTAAGAGAATGATGTGATGGACAAGACCCAATCCTAAACATAGCATAAAGATCGTATAGTTCGTTTGCTAGAGTTTTGCAATGTCAAGTATCTTTTCCTTAGACCATGAGATCGTGTAACTCCCGGATACCGTAAGAGTGCTTTGGGTGTACCAAACGTCGCAACGTAACTGGGTGACTATAAAGGTATACTACGGGTATCTCCGAAAGTGTCTGTTGGGTTGACACGGATCAAGACTGGGATTTGTCGCTCCGTATGACGGAGAGGTATCACTGGGCCCACTCGGTAATGCATCATCATAATGAGCTCAAAGTGACCAAGTGTCTGGTCACGAGATCATGCATTACGGTACGAGTAAAGTGACATGTCGGTAACGAGATTGAACGAGGTATTGGGATACCGACGATCGAATCTCGGGCAAGTAATATATTGATTGACAAAGGGAATTGCATACGGGGTTGATTGAATCCTCGACATCGTGGTTCATCCGATGAGATCATCGTGGAGCATGTGGGAGCCAACATGGGTATACAGATCCCGCTGTTGGTTATTGACCGGAGAGTCATCTCGGTCATGTCTACATGTCTCCCGAACCCGTAGGGTCTACACATTTAAGGTTCGGTGACGCTAGGGTTGTGAAGATATGTATATGCAGTAACCCAAATGTTGTTCGGAGTCCCGGATGAGATCCCGGACGTCACGAGGAGTTCCGGAATGGTCCGGAGGTAAAGAATTATATATAGGAAGTGCTGTTTCGGCCATCGGGACAAGTTTCGGGGTCACTGGTATTGTACCGGGACCACCGGAAGGGTCCCGGGGGTCCACCGGGTGGGGCCACCTATCCCGGAGGGCCCCATGGGCTGAAGTGGGAAGGGACCCAGCCCTTAGTGGGCTGGGGCTCCACCCTCTAAGGGCCCATGCGCCTAGGGTTTAGGGGAAACCCTAAAGGGGGGCGCCCCCTTGCTTGGGGGGCAAGCCCCCCACCCCTTGGCCGCCCCCCCCCCCTAGGAGATCCATCTCCTAGGGCCGGCCCCCCCCTTGGCATCCCTATATATAGTGGGGAAGAGGAGGGACTTGAGGCTACGGCTTTTGGTGCATCCCTCTCTCCCTGTTACGTCTCTCTCTCTCTCTCGTAGTACACGGCGAAGCCCTGCTGTCGTGACGCCCTGCATCCACCACCACGCCGTCGTGCTGCTGGATCATCATCAACCTCTCCTCCCCCCTTGCTGGATCAAGAAGGAGGAGACGTCTCCCGTCCCGTACGTGTGTTGAACGCGGAGGTGCCGTCCGTTCGGCACTTGGTCATCGGTGATTTGGATCACGTTGTGTTCGACTACATCATCCCCGTTCTTTGAACGCTTCCGCACGCGATCTACAAAGGTATGTAGATGCATCTGATGACTCGTTGCTAGATGAACTCCTAGATGAATCTTGGTGAAACGAGTAGGAAATTTTTTGTTTTCTGCAACGTTCCCCAACAGCACTGTTGGAAATATGCCCTAGAGGCAATAATAAAAGCATTATTATTATATTTCCTTGTTCATGGTAATTGTCTTTATTCATGCTATAATTGTGTTATCCGGAAATCGTAATACATGTGTGAATAACAGACACCAACATGTCCCTAGTAAGCCTCTAGTTGACTAGCTCGTTGATCAACAGATAGTCATGGTTTCCTGGCTATGGACATTGAATGTCATTGATAACGAGATCACATCATTAAGAGAATGATGTGATGGACAAGACCCAATCCTAAACATAGCATAAAGATCGTATAGTTCGTTTGCTAGAGTTTTGCAATGTCAAGTATCTTTTCCTTAGACCATGAGATCGTGTAACTCCTGGATACCGTAAGAGTGCTTTGGGTGTACCAAACGTCACAACGTAACTGGGTGACTATAAAGGTATACTACGGGTATCTCCGAAAGTGTCTGTTGGGTTGACACGGATCAAGACTGGGATTTGTCGCTCCGTATGACGGAGAGGTATCACTGGGCCCACTCGGTAATGCATCATCATAATGAGCTCAAAGTGACCAAGTGTCTGGTCACGGGATCATGCATTACGGTACGAGTAAAGTGACTTGTCGGTAACGAGATTGAACGAGGTATTGGGATACCGATGATCGAATCTCGGTCAAGTAATATATCGATTGACAAAGGGAATTGCATACGGGGTTGATTGAATCCTCGACATCGTGGTTCATCCGATGAGATCATCGTGGAGCATGTGGGAGCCAACATGGGTATCCAGATCCCGCTATTGGTTATTGAACTCGGTGCCGTTGTCACTTCTTATTGTCAAGATCTTTGCATTGTGTTGACGTTGTGCTTCATTGGCAAAGTCAATGACGGTTTGTTGGGTCTCGCTCTTCCTCTTGAAGAAATACACCCACGTGTATCTTGAGTAGTCATCCACAATCACCAAGCAATACTTTCTACCTCCAAGACTATCGAAGGATGGAGGCCCAAAGAGATCCATGTGAAGGAGCTCCAAAGGCCTCTTTGAATAAATGATAGTCGTGGGAGGGTAAGCCTTCTCATGTAGCTTTCCTTCGATACAGGCACTGCAAGCACGATCTTTAGCAAAACTAACATTCGTTAGTCCACGGACATGGTCCCCCTTTAGGAGACTTTGCAAAGATCTCATATTGACATGGGCTAAACGGCGATGCCAAAGCCATCCCACATCAACTTTAGCCATTAGGCATGTCGCGGTCTTAGTGGGTCGCTCCGAAAAGTTAATCACATATAGACCATTCTCGACATGCCCAACAAAGGCTACTTTAAGAGTCTTGCTCCACAAGAGGGCCACGGTAACGATATCAAAGAAAGTGGCAAAGCCCATGATTGCAAGTTGACGAACGGAAAGTAAATTGTATGCAAGGGACTCAACAAGCATGACCTTCTCGATCGTGAGATCATGAGAGATGACAACCTTGCCAAGTCCCAATACCTTAGAAGATGAGGCGTCACCCCACTCGACATTGGTGGGCATAGATGGAACCTTGTGCACGTCCACCACCAAGTCCTTGCTTCCGGTCATATGATTTGTAGCTCCGCTATCGAGCAACCATGATCCACCACCGGAAGCAAACACCTACAAGAGATCAATGCTTGGTTTTAGGTACCCATTTTGTAATGGGTCCTTTGATGTTAGTAACAAGGGTCTTAGGAACCCAAATAGACCATTCAATGTACTCATGACGAGAACCAACAAATTTGGCATAAACATGCCCATCATTAGCACGGCACAACACATAAGAAGGATTAAAATCGCTGGCTTTGTTGGGTGAGGTGACATTGCCCTTCTTGACTTTGTTCTTCTTCTTTTCCTCGGGGACACTCTCTCCCGCCCTCACAAAGGTTTGCATGAGGGGAGGAGGTCGTTTGGTCTTGTCATTCTTCTTCTTGTTCTTGGAGTCGGGGATGTACCCAACCCCTTCCTTCGCCACACCTCCCTTTTGGTTGATCAAGAGATCATTGAGGTTCTTCTTGCCTTGTATGCAAGTCGCAAGGCCTCTCTCAAGTTGCTCCTTCAACTTAGCATTTTCCTCAACAAGATGTATATGCTCACAACACGGGTTAGTAGCATTTGCATTATCGATCAAAACCATATGAGGAAAAGTTGCTTTTTCCTTAGTTGGCCTCACTTGGAGTTGATCATGAGACTCCTTGAGACTAGCATGAATACCCTTCAAGGCCTTGTGAGCCTTGTCAAGTATATCAAACTCCTCTTTGAGTCTAGCAAGATCAACCCCGAGTTTGGCCTTCTCGGAATTTAGCACACGAGAAACAACGAGGGCATGATCATAATCTTTTTCTAACTTAGCATGATCAACGTTGTGTGACTCCTCAAGAGCCAAGCGAAGACCACGATCTTCCTCAAGAGCATTGGAAAGATCCGAAATCTCATCGGCATAGTCACGACTATGCCCTTCCATCTTCGAGATGGTGTCTTCGTGAGCCTCGATCATGTCATTGGCCTCACCAAGTTGTTCCAAGAGAGCAACAAAGTGCTTCTTGGATTTTCCCTTGAGTTTTCCCATAAAGGCCTCAAACTCGTTAGCCTCCACATTAGCCCCCTCAACTTCATTAATGCAATCCGATGGGGAAGGATGATTAATGATGGTAGTTTTGATGTTGGAGGTTACCTTGTTGGTGGCTTTAGCCATGAGGCACTTGGCGGTGATGCTCTCGTTGGGTGAGTCGAAGAGGGACACTCGTGACGTTGTTGCTATGGCGACGGAGGCCATGGCAACCGACTCATCATCTTCATCATCGTCATCATCCTCATTGTACTCTTCTTGCACAACCAAGGCCTTGGGAGGAGTCTTCTTGGTGAAGTTGTTCTTGTTGGGGAACGACTTGGCCTTGTCCTTTCGGATAAGTTTGTCACCATTGTCTTCCCTCTTCTCATATGGGCATTCCGCAACGAAATGACTCACGTTGCCGCAGTTGTAACAAGTCCTTACACGTTGCTTGCCCCTTGTACCACTTGAGTTGTTTTTGCTAAAGTTGGGCCTCGAGTTTTTCTTGCTCCAAAATTGCCTTGAAGCAAGTGCCATATGTTCATGATATGCATACTTCGTATCTTCGGGGTTGCTCTCCTCTTCTTCCTCTTCTTCTTCTTCCACGGTGAGCTTGGCCTTCAAATCAAGGTTAGGCTTCTTTGCCCGTTGAGAATGGAGCACCGCATTGTCGGCGGTCTTGTCCAAAATGTTCATGGCCACAAACTCATCCAACACTTCACCTGAGGTCAAAGTGTGGAAATCCGGTCTTTGGCGAATGACGGAGGACATTGCCTTGTGGTAGGGCATCATTGCCTTGAGGAATTTGCGCTTGATCCAGTTGTCATCTGTGTCCTTGCTCCCGTGATCTCGTAGTGAGACCGCGAGTTTGGTGACTCTACAATAGAGCTCACGAGGTTCTTCATCTTCCTTCATTGCAAACTCATCGGCCTCATCTTGTACCACTTCATAGTTGGAGCGTTGAATGCTTGCGCTTCCTCGGTAGAGAGACACGACACAATGCCATGCATCCTTGGCCAAGGCGAAGGGACGAAGATGAGGTAGGTCTTCGGGTGGAATTGCATCTTGAATGATGAAGAGAGCATTCTCATTGAATTGATTGTCCGTGGCTTCTCGAGGAGTGAAGTTGCTTGGATCATGTGGGTAGAAACCTTCTTCAATGATTCTCCAAAGGTTAGTGTTCACATGATTTAAATGACGTTTAAAGTGGTAAACCCAAGAATCAAAATCCTCATTTTTCACAATCTTAGGAGGAGGACCGGCATGATTCAAATGAGTAGAAGGAATCGGTCCACCATACACAAGTGGTGGTTCCACATGGGCAAAGATGCCGGTGCCATTCTTGCCACTAGAAGAAGGAGCCTTTTCACTACTAGCTTCCCCCTTGTCGGGGATAGCAACCGACACCTTGTTGGTGGGATCCCCCACTTTCAACGGTGCGGTGGATAGTTTAAGCCCCTCAAGAAATTTAGTAAACATGTTTTCAACTTCGGTCGTCATGGAGGTTTTCAATGTCTCTAAGGCTACATTGAACTCCTCACGAGAGATCGAAGTTCCCCCATCGCCCGTAGACGAGATCGGATTCACACCGGAGTGTTCCTCCACACCGTCTACGGTATCAACCATACTCTTTGGACGATAAAGTCCTTAATAAAGAGACGAGGCTCTGATACCAATTGAAAGGATCGATATGGTTGACTAGAGGGGGGGTGAATAGGCAACTACCAATTTTTAGCTTTTCTTTACCAAATTAAACTTTGCATCAAAGTAGGTTGTCTAGATGTGCAACTAGGTGAACAACCTATATGATGCAACAACAACAAGCACACAATCAAGCAAGGGAATAAACACTAAAGAGCTTGCACAAGTAAAGGTAAGAGATAACCAAGAGTGGATCCGGTGAAGACGAGGATGTGTTACCGAAGTTCCTTCCTTTTGAGGGGAAGTACGTCTCCGTTGGAGCGGTGTGGAGGCACAATGCTCCCCAAGAAGCCACTAGGGACACCGTATTCTCCTCACGCCCTCACACAATGCGAGATGCCGTGATTCCACTATTGGTGCCCTTGAAGGCGGCGACCGAACCTTTACAAACAAGGTTGGGGAAAACTCCACAACTTAATCGGAGGCTCCCAACAAGACCACAAAGCTTCACCACGATGGAATATGGCTCCGAGGTGACCTCAACCGTCTAGGGTGCTCAAACACCCAAGAGTAACAAGATCCGCTAAGGATGAGTGGGGGAATCAAAAATCCCTTGGTGGAAGTGTAGATCCGAGCCTTCTCAACCACTCCCGAGCAAATCAACGAGTTTGATTGGCTAGGGAGATAGATCGGGCAAAAGGAAGCTTGGAGTATTTAATGGAGCTTGAGCAATAAATGGTGCTTGGGCAATAATGAAGCTTGGGGGAAGAGGTAGGTCAAAGAGGGGGAAGAAGACAGCCTTTTATAGTGGGGGGAACAAACCAACCGTTACCCCCCCCCCACTCAGCCCCGCGGAGAGCGGTACTACCGCGGAGGCAGAGCGGTACTACCGCTCCCCCTCAGCGGTACTGCCGCGCTTAGAAGAGAAGGGGCTGGGGCTGGGATCCAGAGCGGTACTACCGCGGAGGCAGGGCGGTACTACCATGCAAAAGCGGCACTACCGTCACTACTACCGCAGCTAGTACCGCAAAACCCAACACGAGAAAATGCGCACTCGAATCGAAGCGGAAGGAGCACGGAGCCACAGCGGTACTGCGGCTGAGTCCAGCAAGCGGTACTACCGCTTAATGAACTTCAGCCGTACTACCGCTCCAACATCTGTGTCGAGGCGGTAGGAGCACGGATCCGCAGGGGTACTGCCATCAAGCGGTACTACCGCTCCAAGTAGCGGTACTGCCGCTTAGTGAGCCTCAGCGGTACTACCGCTGTGGCCCGCGGTACTACCGTTGGGTCCAAGAAAAGATGAAGAGTGGAGAAAAGAAAGCTCCATAGAGGCGGAAAGAAACGGAGGGTGTGATGAGGACGTGTACGTGTTGATTCCACCCAAACCATACCGAAGCAGATCCCCTCTTAATAGTACGGTGACTACTACGAAACTTAGTCCACCAACAAAGTTACGAAAGAAACTACACCGTCTTGAGTAGAGCGCCGAGGAGAAATAATCGTTCCGTGCCGAAGAATGAATATCTGAAAACACTCAAAGCACCCGATTAGTCCGCAAATGCATTGGCATCAATCACCAAAACACCGTAGGGATAAATATGCCCTTACAAACGGAAAGACTAAAACGGCAAGAGATCCGACATTCTCAACTTTTGAGGACATCTTGTTGGTCAAACTTGGCTGGCCACAACAATGAAACAAGTATTGGGAGAAGATTTGGAATGAGTATCACGAACACAAGGAATATGTGGAGCCGCGTCCTATCGTGACCAACCGCAATGTGTCATATCTACAACATCGATGGGGGATCATTCAAGGGGAAGTGAACAAGTACGCCAACTACTACTCACAAGTGACCAAATGCCCTCAAAGTGGGATGGGAGTGGCAACTCACATAAGCTCAATTGCTTCATCTTGTCATCATTTGCATATGGTTCTTGTGTTTTCATTCTCATGCTCTACATATGTTGTTTGCTATTCAGCAGTGGCGCCCACTTTGTATCACTAAACGGAAAAGAAGCCGTTTACCTTTAGCCATTGTTGGATCATATTGAATGGAATGCCAAAGTGGACATAACTTGTGGCCAATCTTAAGGCCGACAAGAAGAGGGATGATGACTCAAGCTTGCACCAATCAATTGGGTCGGATGATGAAGAGGACGATATTGTTGTCAAGAATGGAAGAGCCATTGTGCCAAAGGATAACCGGCAAGTCATGAGAAACAAGTGGGAGAAGGCAAGGGCCTCACGTGACGCCGCGGCTACAAAAATGTCCTCCACATGGACGGGCATTTTTTTGGCGAGGGGGGACAAGAAAGAGGAGAGGTACAAGCTCATGTTGGATGCGCAAAAATGAGAGGATGGATTGGGACTAGAAGAGGGCGAAAAAGAAGCTGGAAATTGAGAGCGAGAAGATCGAGTTGAAGAAGCAAGATGCGACGATCAAATGAGAGCTCGAGAAGGCCAAGATATTTGAAGAGATTGAGCTTGAGAAGAAGAGGTTGCAACTTGCACGGGACGCGGAGGATGCAAAGATCATGTTGGCGGACAAAACCCTCTTGGACGAGCATGCAAAGAAGTGACTTATGGAGAAGAAGATGAAGATCAACGACCGTAGGGAGTACGAGGCGGCGAGGGCGGCTGTGGCAGCAGCGGAGCATGCGGTAAGGATGCAGGCGGAGCAGGACGCAAGGACGGGCTCGGAGCATGCGACATGGATGACGTCCGGCGAGTGATCCGGCCAACCAGTGCGACATCAGTCACGCTCGTACATTGATTTCATTTTGGCATGTCTGAATTGTTGTTGAACTACGATTTGCTTTGCTTTATTTTTGAATTGTTAAATATAAATAATTTGTATCGTATGATCAACGTGTATGGATTACATGGATTTAAACTTTTCGTTTGAGGTATGTGGATGTGCGACAGCCTATTTAAAGAGCCGCCGGACACTGTCCGCGGACACGCTCGCGGGTTTAGGGTTTAGTATAGGGCCCCCGGATTTGTCCTGACGTAGATGCTACACAGATCAAATTTGAGGAGTTCTGTTTAAAATAATAATTGAGGAGTTGAGATTTAGTGAGTCGTTTGAGGAATTGAACGACAAGAAAGGGTTGGAGGTGCGCTTGTGGAATGTAAAGGTGCTGACAGTATCTCATTCTCCGGTTCTCCAAGCAGCAGTCCACCTCGGAAGATACGCACCCATGGAATGCTGAACGACGACCTGCCCCACCAACCGTGGTGCGGTGCCACGGTCGCGCGTCGGCGTTTCCGCGCAGCTTCGCCTCGCCCCGTGCCCAGGCGCGCGCGGGCGGAAAACTGAAAAACAAACGTCGTGCACGGAAGCACGACGGTTTCCTTTTCGACCGCTGCACGGTCTACTGCGCGCACAGCGCGTGACGGCGAATTCTCGCGTGACCGGGCCACTCCGCTCGGCGTGTCGTGCCCGTCGCCCGGTCGCCGTGGGTGCCCCGGCTCCGGCACCGGCGCTGCTCGGGCGCTGACTCTTGGAACAGAAGACTTGCTCCCAAGTGGTTGGTGGGGAGCATATGGATATGGGCCAAATAGCGCGGCAGACATGCATACAAAATGCTCCATCTAATTTGGAAGTTTTCTTCTTTTCTCCTTTGGTTTGTGCGACGAGATGCTCCGTGTTTCTCTGACGAGGCAGATGGATAAAAGCTCACGTGGATCTTATCTCACCCCGTGACCCGGCCCCACCGGCCAGGAGATTACTGCCTTTGTCTAAACAAAAGGAGATTACTGGCTTATTATAAACGTGCAACAATTGTCTACATTTTTTGGTCTCAAGTTAAACAGGTCCAGAATGCAGCAAGCGTCTCTCGTGTTCCCACATGAATATCAAGTGTCAAAAGTGCATCGTGTCTCTCGTGGTACGAGTACTAGTAACAACGTTGCTGCCGTCCCCTCAAAAAGAAGAAAAAACACGTTGCTACCGGACGACACTTCACGCACGATGTTGCATATCCCACCATCCATGAGTCAGATCAAAGTGCACAAAGCTGTTGGATTTGGCATCGTGAATGATCGTCCCAGCATATCTGGTCTCTCTAAAGTACTCCCTTCATTTTAAAATAAATGTCTTAACTTTGTATAAACTTTAATACAAAATTATACTAAGCTTGAGACATTTATTTTTTGTGTTTTTATCATTTATGTCATTGGTTGTATTTCACTATTTAGTTTTGCCTCTAGGAATTTTAGCTGGCTCAAAAATGGCATCGCTTCGGTAGGCACAAGCTCAAAAATGCCACCGGACACCATTATTGTCAGCTCTAATCTCATTTGACCAAAACACCTATAGACTAATATGTCAACTCTCCCTCCATCTCATTACAATAAAGTGTGAACCCCACTTGATCCCAACAACGTTCTTATTTTTCTATAAAATTATTCACTTGCTTACTCCTGATAAGTGGGGTCCACATTTATCATTGTGAGATACATAGAGTTACATGTGGATATAGAAGGATTTTCATCATTTAACATGGTCAACGAGTTTGACCTGACAATAACTATGTCTAAAAAATGGCATTTTGAGTAAACATCTAACCAAACGATGTCATTTTTAGGTATCTAATGGCATTTTTGAGGAAATATCTCATAGAACAATGGCATTTTTAAGCAGTTATAATTTCTAATGGTAAAACTAAGTGGCGATACACAAATAGTGGCATAAATAATAAATTTCTTTTTCTAAAAGCGAAAGGAGTAGTTTCGTACTACTAGGTAACGCCACACGGATGACGCTGCATATCCCACCATCCATCATGAGTCAGATCAAAGTGCACAAACCACAAAGCTGTTGGATTTGGCATCGTGCAAGGATCGCCCCGGCATATGTCGTGAGGATGGAACTACGTTTGAATTGATCCGACGTTAGATTCTTAACATTCCTGAAATTTTATTTGCTTAGCACGGATCCGGCTTACCTGCTCCCGTTTCGTGCTCACATCCGCACTCATACCTCATCCAACGGCTATCTTTTTTTCTTTTTTTTAATCTAATCATCTCCTCCCTGATTTTAAAGGGGTGGGACCGGGCCTTATTTTGTTTCAATCAAATCAAGCCACGTATGCGGGAGCACGGATGGGCACACGGGAGAGGAGCAGGCAAGTCTCGTCCGCTTAGCACTGCCAAAACAATTACTCCACTGCTTGTAAGTAGTTTGGGCAATAGTTACTTTTCGTAAGTAGTTTTCAATTTATTGTTTTGGCTTAGGCTGCTCCCAATGCATGGATGAGACTTGTCTGCTCCCCGCTCGTGTGCCCATCCGTACTCCCGCATACGTGGCTTGATTTGATTGGAACAAAAGAAGACCTGGCCCCACCCCCTTAAAATCAGGGGGGAGATGATTAAATTAGAAAGGAAAAAGAAAAATAGACAACCGTGGGATGAGGTGGGAGCACAGATGGGAGTATGAGGAGGGAGCACGCAAGCCGGATCCCCAATGCATGGGTGCTTAGATGAGGTGCTAAGCACATTAAATAGCTTAGCAACTATACTCCCCAATGCATAGGTACTTAGCTTATGGTTGCTAAGTTTGTTTCATTTAATGATTTAGCAACTAAAGCTCTTCATGTATTGGTGGGCTTCCTTCCTTTAAATGTTTTGCCTAGGTTCACGCGCTTAGCATTGGTTCTTTCTGGGGTCACCACACTCATCTCTCTCCTCTTAAATAACTTGCCACATCAGATTTTTTGCCTACGTGGAAGGCTTAGCACCTGTACAAGGTGGAGCATTGGGAGGAGCCTTATTAGTAGTTTCAATATTTACCTGCCAATCAATCAACAAAACTTGGGCAATAGTTACATTTCGTAAGTACTTTCCAATTTATTTATTTTGGCTTATTACTAGTTTCAATATTTACCTGCCAATCCAATCAACAAAACTTGGGCAATAGTTACTTTTCGTAATTAGTTTCCAATTTATTTTTTTTGGCTCATTAGTAGTTTCAGTATTTACCTGTCAATCCAATCAACAAAACTTATTGACGTGCCTAATTTTAGACGCCGTAAATCGTCTCCTCCGTGGTCATCCTCTCCCCCCATCAGAAGAGTCAAAACCCAGAGCAGGCGAGAGCCGCCGGACCCCACCACACACCTCACCTGCTGCTAAACTCAACCGGATTGCAGCTTCCCATCTGGACATCTCGTATATATACGCGCCCTCCCAATCTCTTTCTCCGAGCGCGAAATCTGACAGAGTAGTGCCAGACCGTTGTTGAGCAGGGAGTGGAAGGGGCAATTCAATCCGCAATGGAATCCCTAGCCGCCGCCACGTTCTCGCCCTCGCGCCTCGCCGCCCACCCCGCCCCGCCCGCGGCTGCGGCGGCGGGCAGATCGAGGGCGGTGGCGGGCGGAGGGAGGAGGAGCAGCAGGAGGGGGAGCAGCGGCCTGAGGTGCTCGTCGGCGAGCGCGAGGGCGAGCGCGACGCCGGTGATCAATGGGAGCGCCGCCGCGAAGGCGGAGGAGGAGGACCGGAGGCGCTTCTTCGAGGCGGCGGCGCGGGGGACCGGCAAGGGCAACCTGGTGCCCGTGTGGGAGTGCATCGTGTCAGACCACCTCACCCCCGTGCTCGCCTACCGCTGCCTCGTTCCCGAGGACGACATGGACACCCCCAGTTTCCTCTTCGAGTCCGTCGAGCAGGGGCTCGAGGGGACCACCAACGTCGTACGTCCCTCCTCCCTAATCTACTCCCTTATCGATTCTTATCCTTGCAATAACTTTGTGGAACTGGAATGGATTCAAGGGTCGTTACAGCATGGTGGGAGCCCACCCGGTGATGGAGGTCGTGGCCAAGGAGAACAAGGTCACCATCATGGACCACGAGAAGGCCGAGGTGACGGAGAAGATCATGGATGATCCTATGCAGGTTCCCAGGAGCATAATGGAGGGATGGCACCCGCAGGAGATCGACCAGCTCCCTGAGGCCTTCAGCGGTGAGCGACCAAAATCAACTAAAACACAAGAGAAATATATGGTGTTGCCTGATGTTGAAATGGGAAGAATTGCATTTCCCCCCCTTGTTTGTGATAGGTGGATGGGTTGGGTTCTTTTCCTATGATACAGTCCGCTATGTTGAAAAGAAGAAGATACCTTTCTCTGGTGCTCCCCACGATGATAGGAACCTTCCTGATGTTCACTTGGGGCTTTACGATGATGTTCTTGTCTTCGACAATGTTGAGAAGGTGCTTAATTCCTCATTATCCATTTCTAGCATGTCATCTTGAACAAAGTTCTGATTTGTTGTTGCCAGGGACGGCTACCGTTCTTCATACTTCTTTCAAGTTATCTGATATATTTGGTTCATCACTGTCAGTTTATGCATCTCTTTTCAAGGAAGCAAATCAATAGTAGTGCATGGTATTGGTACACCATTGACCATAGTAAGAACTAAACTAAATAGTGCAAGCCTGTTAAGAACTAAACTAAATAGTGCAAGCCTGTCATTTCTTTAGCTCATTACCGCATCAAGTGAAATTACATCATTCTTGTTGTTCCATGTTCAGTAGGTTGCAACTTATGAGTCAAAATAACATTTACTTGTTCCTCATTTTAATTAATGGAAAGCTTGTATTCATTTCAAATTCTGTGGCTCTGTGCTCGTTGCAGAAAGTATATGTCATCCATTGGGTAAGTGTGGACCGGCATGCATCCACCGAGGAAGCATACAAAGATGGCAGGTCCCGGTTGAAGCGGTTGCTTTCTAAAGTTCACAATGCAAATGTGTAAGATATGCTGTGTCATTTCCTTAAATATAATATTTTGCTAATTTTTGTTTGGTGCTTACAACCTGTATATCAATTTAATTTCTACCCCAGCCCCAAGCTCTCTCCAGGATTTGTGAAGCTACATACTCGGCAGTTTGGTACTCCCTTGAACAAATCGACCATGACAAGTGATGAGTACAAGAGTGCTGTTATGCAGGCTAAGGAGCATATTCTGGCTGGTAATATTTTCCAGATTGTTTTAAGCCAGCGTTTTGAGAGGCGAACTTATGCCACTCCATTTGAGGTTTACCGAGCTTTACGAATTGTCAACCCAAGCCCATACATGGCATATGTGCAGGTAAATTTACAAGATCTTTTGGGTATATGTTTTTTTATCTGATTACAAGAAATTATTGATGTTGTAAATGTGTATTGTGTACCATTGGAACATTGTATAAGCACTGTTTTGCTTTTGAAGTTTTAATAATGTCCCTTTATCATCTTTAGGCAAGAGGTTGTATCCTGGTAGCATCTAGTCCTGAAATTCTTACAAAAGTCGAGAAGGTATGTGGACTCATTTATTGCTATTAATCAGATGGCATCATTGTCCTTGCTAATCTACACCGTAAAAACACAGGGAAAGGTTATTAACCGGCCACTTGCTGGGACTACCCGAAGGGGCAAGACAGAGCATGAAGATAAATTGCAAGAGGAACAACTATTAAGTGATCAAAAGCAATGTGCTGAACACATTATGCTTGTAGACTTGGGAAGGAATGATGTAGGCAAGGTATGTATTCCTTTTGCTTACTCTACATTCCGAGGCAATCTTTTTAACTTTTTACCTAGTCAAGGACTAAATTTGATAGCTTTATTATGCTGCAATTATATCCATTCTCCAGGACTTACAAAAGGGAATGTGTTAGCCCTACTACCACTGCAATATCACAAAATTTTCTTATGAGTGCATGGACTTGACAGGTATCCAAATCTGGGTCTGTAAAGGTGGAGAAGTTGATGAACATCGAGCGGTACTCCCATGTCATGCACATCAGCTCCACGGTAAACTCGTGTTGTGTGATCTATGATTCATATGGCACATCCATTTTACACTGGGAGTTTAAAGTTGCAGTTAGTTCCTCTAGTTATTCTTGGTTATCACATTAACAATAGAATTTGCATAAATTCAGTATATGACAACTAAAATTACATTTTTATGTTACCAAAATAAGCTAGTCGTTTCGTTTCTAATTCGTTGCGTTGCTTATATTTCTACACATGTGGGTTTTGCCATTCGTTAGTCTTCTTTTTCCATCATGGTATATTAAAGAAAATAAAGAGTTCATAGATCAAATAAATCTCGCACTGTGAATAACTGATATTCACTGTATATGACATCTCTATATGTTATACTCCCTCCGTTCCTAAATATAAGGCTTTTTAAAAATTCCAATGCGAACTATATACGAAGCAAAATGAGTGAATCTACACTCTAAAATACGTCTATAGACATCCGTATGTAGCCCATATTGAAATTGTCACTAGATAAGGACTTGGTTTGTCATTTTAGAACTTCTAATAAAAATAAAGTAGGCGTGTATGGTGATTGGCAAGGGATTATTGCTTTCTGCAGTTATGTCGAACACCAATGTAATTTCACTTTGAACACTATGCAGGTCAGTGGAGAGTTAGATGATCGTCTCGAAAGCTGGGATGCACTGCGAGCAGCATTGCCTGTTGGAACAGTCAGTGGGGCACCAAAGGTTAACTCTTGCTTCCAACCTTCTTATATGGACATACTCTCCAACTTAACCAGTATCTATTTTTGTCAAGCACTTCTCTGACAACTTTATTCCCTCTTTGCACCGTGAAGAATTTTGTAATCGATGTATATCATTTTGTCTCTTCTCAGTAGATATTGTTAGTTTGCATTTTCAAAATATTAGCCATATGGTTTGTCTGGATTCTTGATACATACTAGATCACTGCATAAAAAAATCTAGACTACAATTATGATACTCTGTGCTGTAAACTCCAATTGAATTGCTTAGATCCTTTCTTCATACTCCCTCCGTTCTGAATTACTTGTCTTAGATTTGTTTAGATACGGAGGTATCTAGCACTAAAATGAGTCTAGATACATCCGTATCTAGACAAATCCAAGACAAGTACTACCTCCGTAAACTAATATAAGAGCGTTTAGAATACTAAAATAGTAATCTAAACACTCTTATATTAGTTTACAGAGGGAGTAATTCGGAACGGAGGGAGTACAATAGTCAGCTATAGCCACTGACATCTTTTTAGCAATCAATGCGCCTTTCTATTCTAAATAAATTGCTATGCTCGGGTCAAAATAAATAAATAAATTGCTATGCTCTAAAAGTTTGTTTGACATAACCAGGTAAAAGCCATGGAGCTAATAGATCAGTTGGAAGTCACAAGACGAGGACCATACAGTGGTGGCTTAGGAGGGATATCATTTGATGGTGACATGCTTATCGCTCTTGCTCTCCGCACTATTGTGTTCTCAACAGCTCCAAGCCACAATACGATGTACTCATACAAAAGCTCAGATAGGCGCCGAGAGTGGGTTGCTCATCTTCAGGCTGGTGCGGGCATTGTTGCTGATAGTATCCCAGACGATGAGCAAAAAGAATGTGAGAATAAGGCGGCTGCCCTAGCTCGGGCAATTGATCTTGCAGAGTCAGCTTTTGTAGACAAAGAATAGAGTGTTTATTAAATTGTTTTTGTTAGTTGTTCATCATTCTTCACCCAGTTCATGTTGGAAAGTTGTTTATCGTTTCTTCACCGAGTTCATATTGGGGAAAAAAGCAATAACGTTTTGTTGTCCTTTGAAATGAATAAATCTGAGCTATAATAAGATGTATTTTGCTCATCGAAAAGGTTAATGTTTGCTTTGTCTAGAGTTTTGTTTGGAAGCATATATAGTGTGTCTTACTGGATAATCTAAACTTTGCTTACAAACAGTTAAGCCCTCATCCAAAGGAATCCCATTGGCAAAACACAAGGATTTTCACTTTAGCTACATTTGATTCAACGTAATTAGCCAATGGAGTATTTTTTTAAGAATCAAAAGGAATTCTGAAAATTCTAAAATGGTAAGACATACCCGCCACCTCTTTTCTACTCAGAATTCTACGAGCCAAACATGTACTTCATGGCTTACACGTATTTCTACTACATTTTGTGTTCCTACAAAGCTATGAACCAAATAGGCTACTGCCTACAATCCTATGTAGGGTGTAGTTATGTTAGTATACATCACCTATATTTTCAGCCTAGCACATTCATTCTACTTGCACCGAATGTACCCTTCAAAAATAATAATACTTTCACTGAATTCAAATATATAGATGAAATAACTAAATTTTTTTACACACACGCATTGGATTCATATATTGTCATATTGACATTTGAAATATTGTACTTTATTAAGATTACAGAGCTTGCAATGTCAAAATCATTTGGCGTTGACAATATATCTTTGTTGGTATTGTCATATTTATAATGTTGACAATATATCTTTGTTGGTATTGTCATATCTATAATTTCGTTCTCATTACTCCCTTCGTCACAAATATAAGATGTTTTGAATATTTTAATATGGACTACAAACGGACAGAAACGGGTGAGCAAACACACTAAAATGTCTCTATATGCATCTAATTCAGAAAAAAGATAGAACATCTTATATTTGTGAACGGAGGGAGTAACTCCGTTTGGAACAGAAGAGTTTTTCTTTCCTGACATGTGAACTGTCATTCAAAGATCCCGTGAGAAAACATTTGGCTCCAATTGGGCTCCTTTAGGTGCGGTCCAGTAAAGAAATTATAAACTGCAACATCCCACCATGAACAAAAAGTACAATGTATCAACGGTCTGCAGAAACTAACCATAATTTCTACACATATGTTCACTCTACATGAAGAAAAGTAAACTTATGACATTAAATTGTGACTAGGGTTACATGCACCGAGGGAACTGTTCAGCCTGTTCCTCGCCACACCTCTCTCATATGCTGCCTTCTGTTGAGAAGCTCCAACGACATAATGCTCGTGCAATGCGTCTCTACACCAAGCACTAAAGAATAACATGTGTTAAACTTTGAAGTGAAGTGTGCATTCTGTACAGCAGCAACTCACAGCTACTCCCCTCAGCATCCTGTCTATCTCCTGAATCAGGGCTTCAAGTACATTATGTGCAATTTTCCATTTCAACAAAAACCTCGTCAGCACTCGACGCATCAAAACCTCATGGCACTCTGATGGAGGTGGCAAACAAGTTTGCAAGTTGGTCCACCACATCACCTAGGTGAAACCTCCGTTGTGCTAAAATTACAGCTGTTCATGTCTCTGGTCTGTGTGGTGCAGGAGCCAGCCACGTTGGCTCTGGTGCTCTGACTCGAGGACGTGTCCAGAGCCAAATCCCCCAAACTGCCCATTTTACGACGGGGTTCTTTCAGCACACCCGGTGGGACGGCGTTTTGAAGATCGATTTCTGTTTCATTAGCTAGCATATGGACCACCTGCTTCATGGATGGCCTCTGCTGTGCTGTTGCTTGGGTACACAGAAGTGCCACCTTGATGAAACGAAGTACTTGCTCCTCTGGGTATTCTTCCACGTCTGGATCTACAATTTCCAAAAGCCTCTCTTCTTCTCGCAGCTTCCATGTCTGCAGTTCAGTCCAAGTCAATTATGCAAAAGAAAAAATACGATCACCATCACCAATATGTGATGCGAGTCTACCATGGGGAAATCTAGGACTCTTTGTGCGCAGATTTATGATGCTGCAGCTATCAAGAGTTCATACAAGCATGGTATTTGCATCCTATGGAGAAAGGAGAGGCAAAAGTGAATTACCCATTCCACAAGGACATGCATATCCTCCCCCCAAGTCGATTTGCTGCTGCTTTCACCACTTATAACTTCAAGAAGCAGCACCCCGAAACTATATATGTCTGCTTTCTTGGTTAACTGTCCCAATAGTGCATACTCTGGAGCCAAGTAACCCCTGCAGGAGAGATCATATCCGTAAATGTCAATAGAAGTTTGTCGTTATGGAAAAAGAAAAATACAACTAATAGTCTCGACAGCATCACAACAGTCAATTGGTTCAACTGGGAGAAAAGTAACTGAAGGCAGCTGATTGAAATATTTTTGCTTTCATCGTAAAAGTAAGTACTGCACGATATCTGTTCCGGAGAAAATCTACATAAATACACATAACTCGCACTGTAAAAGCAAGTAAATACACCAAAAGATATAGAGAGGACTGACATGGTTCCCGCAACACGCGTGCTAATGTGAGTGATGGCATCAGGGAAAAGCTTGGCCAGTCCAAAATCTCCAATTTTAGGAACCAGCGTCTTATCAAGTAAGATGTTGCTAGCCTTGATATCACGGTGGACTATGCGTGGTTGTGCTTCCTCGTGAAGAAATGCAAGACCAGAAGCAGTTCCAGTACAAATGGCAGCTCTTGTTTGCCAGTTCAAAGGGATGCATCTACTCTTTGGTCCTGATCACAAGGTAATGCACAGGATTATGAAAGTTAATAAACAGGTCAGACTTTGTGCAAGTAAAATTCCAGTCTTAAACTTACCAAGCAAAGCATTTGACAAACTGTTGTTCTCCGCATATTCATACACCAATAATCTGTTATTCCCTTCGACACAGCAACCAATGAGCTTTACAAGGTTGGGGTGCCTGACATTTGATATGACATCGATCTCTGTCAAGAACTCATTAGTTCCTTGCTTTGATTCAGCTGAAAGCCTTTTAATTGCAACTTGGGTGCCATCTCTCAGGTCTCCCTAAGTGAAGGAGAACCACTGTTATTCATTCTTCCAAAAGAGAACATCGGCAGTAAAGTATGACTAATGAGCAGTGATAACATACGACATATAAAGTAAGAAGGCAGCAATACGATCCAATGATTCACCTTATAAACTGGTCCAAAACCCCCACGGCCAATGCAGTTCGTCATGTGAAAATTCCGTGTGGCAGATTTCAACTCTTTTAGGGAGAAGACTTGTATATTTCGTCCGGATCTTGATAATACATGGCCTGAACTTTTTTTCAGAGTTGACATCATCATTGGCAGTTAAAAAGGAAAGGCCGAGCAAAAATGCACTGGAACATATAATAGTAAACATTATGGTTGAGGATTTCAGGGTGCCATGGTTATGACCAAGATCCTCTCAGTTAGATGATTAGACATACCAAAACCTCGGCTTACTAGTTCAAGAAACAGAGATAGAAAAATTGATCTTTCTTCTTGCTTATGATATTGCCAGATGTGTGTCATGGTATAGTTTTGATGGATCACACAACCTCTAGTGCAGGAAATGTTTCATTTAAGCGTGAGTTGCAGATGACACAGGTAGCATGAAAGAAATGCAGAACACAAAAGGCTGGTTCAGTCTGGTGTATTATTTTGCGTGAACTTACGATTATACTCATAAAAGCATTTATGTTGCTGCAATGTTTTGGTATTTTGGGCCAAGCCTTGTCTTCAAGAGAAACATCATACCAATAGCACTATCATATGTATGAAAAAGCCGACAAACATCTAGATTTTTTTCCTGTTACAAAACATTAAGGCACACCAGTTTGCTGTTAGAATTCATAGTGTTCTGTGGTTTGTATTAATGGAAGTCTCTGTGCTTCAGTCCCATTGTTAAAATTGACCTTAATCAAGGCACTAACTAGGGAAGGCACCCTAAATTTCTCATCATTCAGTCCATTTGCAACACTTGAATAATTGAAGCAACTAGTAAGGAGATACCATAAAGTGGTTGGAAATAACATGGGTACATAGGACAGTTTGCAGCAAATCCCCCACTCTTTTCATGTCAAACAGCAAGTATGTTCTTAAAATTGGAAGACTAAAATGTTGGAAAGCTTTAAGCAGGATTATCAATTAATCATTAGCACACGAATGGAACCAAATGAAACGTACCAGAACGAGGAGACGCAGCCGCGGCCGCTGGACCATTTGGACCTGGCCCCGACTTGGAGCCGCTCCAGAGGCAGCTGGCGGAGCTCCCCATGCGCCGAATCCCGTGGCCTACCCGAGACCTTTATCCGAAGCCAGTTCTAATCTGCGCCCGGAGCTGTCGAGGGGACGAAATTAACCATCTCAGCACGATTGAGCAAACAAAACACACACACGGGGCTACTCCACCGGATCGCGGCAGTCGACGGAGGGGAACACGCAGGGAAGCTCAAACCCTAGCTTGTAAATTTGTACGGCGACACTAATCATCAGCTAGACTTTCGGCAACCCCCGAAGGGGCAGTAGCCAACCTGGTCGAGGAGCAGACGATGCGCTGGTAGGTGCGGCGGAAGCAGATGGGTGGAGCTGCCGGCAGTTCCCACCGGGGCGAGCCAACCGAATGTTTTGCGGCGCCGCCGCCACCGACGCCTCGTGGTGGTGTGGTGGACAAGCCAAGCCGAGGAGGTAGGCGGGGGCGAGGGGGGGGGGGGGGGGGGGGGGAAGCAGAGCAGAGCATGCGGAAGTTTTACCGGGTCTCGGCTGTGGCGGAGCGCGTCGCTTTTGTTCGTTTTTGGGGGCAGCGACGATCGAGGGTGGTCCGACGAACGCACTGACCGGTTGACCATGTGACCCGCCTCCAGCAAGTCCACGTTTCTGGGTCACGGCTCGGCCCAACCCAACCCAACCCAACCCGGCGTCATGAGAATTCCGTCCGTCGTGGGGCTACCTGCCTGCCTGCGCGCTCGGGCACGCGCACGCGGTGGGTGTGGGTGGCCGCGCTGACGGGTCTATCGCCCTGCGTACGTACGCGGCTTCGTTCGTCCGTTCATGGATCGAAAGATCCGCGTTCCATCACGAGCACCGCGTCTTCCGTCCTCCGTACAAAAGTTTGCTCGGCACCACACGGTCTCGGGATCCCGTGTAGAAACGATGATTGTGGGTTGTTATCAGCCGTTTTGCAGATAGTTGTGTATTCAAACGACATGCCAAGCAATTCTCGCTCTAGATTGACTTTTCTTTTTCCTTGCAGTAAATTAATAGCTGCTGCCCGACGTCAAAGGTGTGATCTTCTAGACGCCCTGGCTGAAAGTCAGCCCAAGAAATATCCCGAAGCAGGAATTGTTGACCGGCCTTCTCAGATAGTAGCATCTCCAATGCAACCGCCGCCTCCTCCTCCTCCAAGAAAAGCTAGGGTTTGTGCCTCTTTCTGGCTCCGTCGCAGGTTCGCCTCGTCTTTAGTGGTCCTAGGGTCATGGGGCGCGGTGGATCCTGACAAGGGCCGGCGGGAGGGCTCCGTTGTTAGTCGTTCATTTGAGATTTGTTAGGGTTTGTGTCCTATTCAGGAAGGCGAGACGGCGACGGCTTTCTGAAGATGGAATAAAGGCCTCGCCGCCTAGCCCCCGTTTCGGTGATGCATCTTGCATTGTTGGTGGGTGTGTGGATGCGTGTTTTCGGCGGATCTATCCTCGGTGGATTTGCTCAGATTTGATTGTTGTTGGTCTATGTTTGTGTGTATTCAGGTTGGATTCTTTTGATCTACGTTATTCTTCATCGCCGGCGGCTGCTGTTCTGATGCGCTGGTCCTATGGGGCTTAGCATGACGACTTCCCGACTGTCTACTGCAATAAGTTGTGCCCAATTCCAGCAAGAGAGGAGCGATGACGGCGGCGCGTCTTCGACTCGCTTTAGTGCTTGTAGTCGTCGCTAGATGGTCTACAGATCTGAATGTAATTATTATTATTATTTTGTTCGTTGTACTGTCATGGTTGAAGATGAATATTAGAAGTTTTCTAAAAAAAGATAGCATCTTCAACAGATGATTGATGGTGCAAAATACGGCACTCAAAAACAGTATTATAGCATCTCCAACAGATGCCAAAATACCATCCCATTGTTAGATTAGCATCTCCAACAGATGCCAAAATACCATCCCATTGTTAGATTCTGAGATAAAATGAAGCCTTCGCAGGGCATGTGCTCTCTGGGCCGTTCGATTGGGCTTCCAAACGAATCTAGGCCGTCTGATCAGGTCTGATGTGAAAACCAATGAATAGTGCACCTCTTTCATCCATCATTTTTCACGTGTTCCGCCTTCCTACCTCTCCATGATAGGTAGGACCCAGGCGGGGTGGGCTGCCGTTGTCATAGACTGTGGAAGCGGGTGTGTCCTATGTTGGTTTGAATGGGCGTGGGTGTCAGGCCACCGCATGTAGTTTTGATCGATCGTCGAGGGTATTTGTGGGATTTCACGTCGAGGCACTTGTGTGGCGTCCCGTGAATGGCTTGGCTGCACATAAGGAGAAGAGCGCGCTCGATTGAGTGAAACCCTAGCCACTATCCCCGTCGTGTCCCTCTCTTTTCTCTCTTACCCTAGTCGCCACGCCTCCTTCCTTTCTCATCGCCGAGCTTGCCGCTACTACTGCTCGCCCCATTCCCCATTCCCCATCCCCCTCACACCACCACCACCACCACCCTCTTCCCTAGACATTGAGCGTGAGCAGCAATGCGAGGGGCACGGCTGGCGGCTCGGCCTTACCGTATCAGGAGCGCACCGATGACCCACAATTATATGGGATCAATCGCAGTGCTTTCAATAAGTAAGAGTGTCGAACCCAACGAGGAGCGGAAGGAAATGACAAGTGGTTTTCAGTAAGGTATTGCCTGCAGACACCGAAATTGTATGTAACAGATAATTTGATAGCAAGGTAATTTGTAACAAGCAAATAGTAGTAACGGTAACAAAGGTGCAGCAAGGTAGCCCAATCCTGTTTGTAGCAAAGGACTGACCGAAACGGTCTTTTATAATAAGCAAAGTGTTCTTTAGGACACATGGGAATTTTATCTAGTCACTTTCATCATGTGTGTTTGAATCGCATTCGTTACTTTGATAATTTGATATGTGGGTGGACCGGTGCTTGGGTGTTGTTCTTACTTGAATAAGCCTCCCACTTATGATTACCCCATCTTGCAAGCATCCGCAACTATGGAAGAAGAATTAAGATAAATCTAACCATAGCATGAAACACATGGATCCAAATCAACCCCTTACGGAATAGCGCATAAACTAGGGTTTAAGTTTATGTCACTCTAGCAATCTAATAACTACTCCATAATGCATTCCCTTAGGCCCAAACATGATGAAGTGTCATGTAGTCGACGTTCACATAAAACCACTAAAGGAAACAACAACATACATATCATAAAAAATCGAACGAATACCAAATTCACATAATTACTTATGACAGGACTTCTCCCATGTCCTCAAGAACAAACGCAACTACTCACAAAACATATTCATGCTCAAGATCGGAGGGGTATTGAATAGCATAATGGATCTGTAAATATAATCTTCCACCAAATAAACCAACTAGCATCAACTACAAGGTGTAATCAACACTACTAGCAACCCACAAGTACCAATCTGAGATTTGGAGACAAAGATTGAATACAAGAGAAGAACTAGGGTTTGAGATGAGATGGTGCTGGTGAAGATGTTGATGAAGATTGGTCCTCCTATGATGAGAGGATCGTTGGTGATGACGATAGCTTCGATTCCCCCCTCAGGGAAGTTTCCCCGGCGGAATCGCTCCTCCAGAGAGCAAAAGTGCTCCTGCCCAGGTCCCGCCTCGAGAGGGTGGCGTTTCGTCCGGAAACCTTCCCTCTGATTTTTTTTCTAGGGCAAATGGCATTATATAGGAGAAGATGGGCCCCGGGGACCTGCCAGGGGCGCCACAAGCCGGGGGGGGGGGGGGGGCAAAGGGTGGGGCGTGCCCCCAGGCTTGTGGCTGCCTAGTGGGTCCCCCTCTGTTATTTCTTTCGCCAACAATTTTAATATATTCCAAAATAATTCTCAATTTTCAGCTCATTTGGAGATGTTCAGAAAAGGTGCCTTCGATGTAGCCCTTTCATGTCCAGAATTCCAGTTGCTGGCGATCTCCCTCTTCATGTGAAACTTGCAAAATAAGAGAGAAAAGGTATAAGAATTGTATCATAAACCGGAATAACAGTCCATAATGCAATAAATATCAAGATAAAAACATGATGCAAAATGGATGTATCATGCACCGAGAACACCATGGAGCACAGCCAGACAAAGGCGATGGCCACATGTAGCCATCATCGGGAGGAGCATCGGCCGCCGAGACAGCCTTCCACGTTGCCATTGCCATCTCCCTCACACCAACAGATCCTCCGGCGCGCCTCCCTCGAGGAGCTTCCACCTACCCACCACAGGCGCCGGCGCGTCCTGCTCCTCGAGTGAGAGCTTCCCCCTAAGACCTCGATCCACTGTCTCTACTTCTCCACTGCGACACCGTCCTCCACATCTACATCGCCCGTTCAATTTGCACCACCCCACATCTGCCGCTCAATCTGCACTGCCACAAAAATCAACCGGCACATTGATACGTCCATTTTGCATCATGTTTTTATGTTGATATTTATTGCATTATGGACTGTTATTTCACTTTACGATACAATTCTTATGCCTTTTCTCTTTTATTTTGCAAGTTTCACATAAAGAGGGAGATTGTCGGCAGCTGGAATTTTGGAGTGGAAAGGGCTATATCAGAGGCATTTTTTTGAACATCTCCAAATGAGCTGAAAATTGACGAAGAATTATTTTGGAATATATTATAATTATTGATGAAAGAAATACCAGAGGGGGACCCACCAGGAAGCCACAAGCCTGGGGGCCGCGCCCCACCCCTCTAGGCGTGCCCCCTGAGCTTGTGGTGGCCCTGGCAGGCCTTCGGGGCCCATCTTCTCATGTATGATGCCATTTTGCCTAGAAAAAATCAGAAGGAAGGTTTCGGGACGAAGCGCCACCGTCTCGAGGTGGAACTTGGGCAGGAGTACCTTTGCTCTCGGCAGAGCGATTCCGCCAAGGAAACTTCCCTCCAGGAGGGGGGAATAGAAGCCATCATCATCACCAACGATCCTCTCATCATGGAAGGACCAATCTTCCTCAACATCTTCACCAGCACCATCTCATCTCAAACCCTAGTTCATCGCTTATATTCAATCTTTGTCTCAAAACATCAGATTGGTACCTGTGGGTTGCTAGTAGTGTTGATTACATCTCGTAGTTGATGCTTGTTGGTTTATCTAGTGGAAGATTACATATTCAGATTCATTATGCTATTCAATACCCCTCTGATCTTGAGCATGAATATGGTTTGTGAGTAGTTATGTTTGTTCTTGAGGACATGGGAGATGTCTTGTCATAAGTAATCATATGAATTTGGTATTCGTTCGATATTTTGACGACATGTATGTTGTTGTTCCCCTTAGTGGTGTTATGTGAACGTTGACCACATGATACTTCACCATATTTAGGCCTAAGGGAAAGCATTTTGGAGTAGTAATTAGATGATGGGTTGCTAGAGTGACAGAATCTTAAACCCTAGTTATTCCATAAGAGGCTGATTTGGATCCATATGTTTCATGCCATGGTTAGATTTATCTTAATTATTCTTTCGTACTTACGGATGCTTGCGAGAGGGGGTAATCATAAGTGGGAGGCTTGTTCAAGTAAGAACAACACCCAAGCACCGGTCCACCCACACATCAAATTATCAAAGTAACGAACGCAAATCAAACAAACATGATGAAAGTGACTAGCTAGATGAAATTCCCGTGTGTCCTCAGGAACGTTTTATTTATTATAAGAGACCTTTTTGGCTGTGCTTTGCTATAAAAAGGATTGGGCTACCTTGCTGCACCTTTCTTACCATTACTATTACTTGGTAGTTACAAATTGCCTTGCTATAAAACTATTCGTTACCGACAATTTCAGTGCGTGCGGAAAATACCTTGCTGAAAACCGCGTGTCATTTTCTTCTGCTCCCCGTTGGGTTCGACGCTCTTACTTATCGAAAGGACTACGGTTGATCCCCTATACTTGTGGGTTATCAATAATATTTTTTTGGCACCATTGCTGGGGAGTGAAGCGCCTTTTGTGAGTTGAACTTGGTAAGGAAACATTTATATTACATGCTGAAATTTAATGTTACTTGTTACTATGGAAAAACATCCCCTGAGGGGTTTGTTTGGGGTATCTTCACCTTGATCGGAAGCACAAAGAGTTGCTCCTCAACCTACTGCACCTACTGAAAATATTTATTATGAGATTCCTTCAGGTATGATAGAGAAACTGCTACCTAATCCTTATCCAGGAGATGGAACAACACATCCTGGTATGCACCTAATTTATGTGGTGAAGTCTGTAGATTATTTAAGCTTGCAGGTTTACCTGGAGATGAAGTTAAGAGGAAGGTCTTCCCTTTACCTTTGAAGGGAAATACATTGACATGCTATGGGCTATGTGATGATATTGGAGCTTGGGATTGGAACCGATTGATATTGGAATTTCATCAAAAGTTTTACCCTATGCATCTGGTTCATCGTATCATGCAAGCTCGAGGGAGGCTTAAGCACATGATGTACACATGCCTAAATCATGAGCTCTTAAAAGAAATTGTCTTACAAAAAATTTATGCTTGACTTTCTCATGATGATCGAACCATGCTCGATTCTTCTTCAACTGGATCCTTTATGAAGAAAACTATTGAATTCAAGTGGAATCTTTTGGAAATAATTAAATGCAACTCTAAAGATTGGGAACTCGACAAAGGTAAAGAGTCAGGTATAATGCTGAAGTTTGATTGTGTTAAATCTTTTATGGATACCGATGCTTTTCATAAGTTTAGCACTAAATACGGACTTGACTCTGAGATGGTAGCTTCCTTTTGTGAATCATTTGTTGCTCATGTTGATATCCTTAAGGAGAACTGGTTTAAATGTCATCCACCTATTAAAGAAAAGATTGAGGAACCCATTGTAGTTAAAGATGAAACCATCATTTACATTGTTAATCCACTTGTTCCTACTGCTTATACCAAGAACCCACCTTTTCCTGTTAGGATAAAGGAACGTGCTAAAATCTCTACTGTGGTTAACAAAAGTAGTATTAGAGTGTCGGGGAACGTAGTAATTCCAAAAATTTCCTACGAACATGCAAGATCATGGTGATGCATAGCAACGAGAGGAGAGAGTGTTGTCCACGTACCCTCGAGACCGAAAGCGGAAGCGTTAGCACAACGCGGTTGATGTAGTCGTACGTCTTCACGATCCGACCGATCAAGTACCGAACGTACGTCACCTCCGAGTTCAGCACACGTTCAGCCCAATGACGTCCCTCGAACTACGATCCAGCCGAGTGTTGAGGGAGAGTTTCGTGAGCACGACGGCGTGGCGACGATGTTGATGTTCTACTGACGCAGGGCTTCGCCAAAGCACCGCTACAGTATTATCAAGGTGGACTATGGTGGAGGGGGGCACTGCACACGGCTAAGAGATCAATGATCAATTGTTGTGTCTATGGGGTGCCCCCCTGGCCACGTATATAAAGGAGTGGGGGAGGGGAGGGGCCAGCCCTCTCTATGGCGCGCCCCAGGGGAGTCCTACTCCCACCGGGAGTAGGATTCCCCCTTTCCAAGTAGAACTAGGATCCCTTCCAAGTAGTAGGAGTAGGAGAGAAGGAAAGGGAAGGGAAAAGGAGAAGGAAGGAAGGGGGCGCCCCCCTCCCTAGTCCAATTCGGACCAGCCCATGGCGAGGGGTGCGGCCACCCTTTGAGGCCTTTCTCTCCTTTCCCGTATGGCCCATTAAGGCCCAATACGAATTCCCGTAACTCCCCGGTACTCCCGAAAATACCCGAATCACTCGGAACCTTTCCAATGTCCGAATATAGTCGTCCAATATATCGATCTTTACGTCTCGACCATTTCGAGACTCCTCGTCATGTCCCCGATCTCATCTGGGATTCCGAACTCCTTTCGTACATCAAAACAAATAAACTCATAATATAACCGACATCGAACTTTAAGCATGCGGACCCTACGGGTTTGAGAACTATATAGACATGACCGAGACACGTCTCCGGTCAATAACCAATAGCGGAACCTGGATGCTCATATTGGTTCCCACATATTCTACGAAGATCTTTATCGGTCAAAGCGCATAACAACATACGTTGTTCCCTTTGTCATCGGTATGTTACTTGCCCGAGATTCGATCGTCGGTATCTCAATACCTAGTTCAATCTCGTTACCGGCAAGTCTCTTTACTCGTTCCATAACACATCATCCCGCAACTAACTCATTAGTTGCAATGCTTGCAAGGCTTATAGTGATGTGCATTACCGAGTGGGCCCAAAGATACCTCTTCGACAATCGGAGTGACAAATCCTAATCTCGAAATACGCAAACCCAACAAGTACCTTCGGAGACACCCGTAGAGCACCTTTATAATCACCCAGTTACGTTGTGACGTTTGGTAGCACACAAAGTGTTCCTCCGGTAAACGGGAGTTGCATAATCTCATAGTCATAGGAACATGTATAAGTCATGAAGAAAGCAATAGCAACATACTAGACGATCAAGTGCTAAGCTAACGGAATGGGTCAAGTCAATCACATCATTCTCCTAATGATGTGATCCTGTTAATCAAATGACAACTCATGTCTATGGCTAGGAAACATAACCATCTTTGATCAATGAGCTAGTCAAGTAGAGGCATACTAGTGACATACTGTTTGTCTATGTATTCACACATGTATTATGTTTCCGGTTAATACAATTCTAGCATGAATAATAAACATTTATCATGATATAAGGAAATAAATAATGACTTTATTATTGCCTCTAGGGCATATTTCCTTCATAGAGAACCTACACCATCTGAACAAATTAAAGTTGAACCCAATGTTGCTATCGTTAAAGATCTCTTGGTCGATAATATTGATGGGCATGTTATTTACTTTTGTGGTGAAGTCGCTAGAATTGCTAGACCCGATACTAAAGATAAGAATAAGCTTGTTGTTGGCATGCATGTTGTCTCAGTTCAAATATGAGATCATTGTTATCATGGCTTATGTGATTTGGGTGCTAGTGTGAGTGCTATTTCGTTTACTTTATATCAAGAAATTATGAATGATATTGCTCCTGCTGAAATAGAAGATATTATTGATGTTACTATTAAGCTTGTGAATAGAGATACCATTTCACCATTTGGGATCGTTAGAGATGTTGAAGTCTTGTGTGAAAAAATAAAATACCCTACTGATTTCCTTGTTCTCGGTTGTCCACAAGATGATTTTTGTCCCATTATATTTGGTAGACATTTCTTGAACACCATCAATGCTAAGATTGATTGTGCTAAAGAAACTATTAGTGTTAACTTTGGTGATGTATCTCATGATTTTAATTTTTCTAGGTTTTGTAGACAACTTCGTGACAAAGAATTGCCTAGTAAGGATGGAGTTATTGGTATTGCTTGTATTGCTGTACCTCCTACTGATCCATTAGAACAATATTTGCTAGAACACAAAAATGACATGCATATGAATGAAAGAAATAAAAATGATAAGATGTTATTTGATCAACCACCCATCCTCAAACATAATTTGCCTGTTGAAAATCTGGGAGGTCCACCTCCACCTAAAGGTGATCCCATGTTTGAATTAAAACAATTGCCTGACATATTGAAATATGTTTATCTTGATGAAAAAAGATATATCCTGTTATTATTAGTGCTAACTGATATGTCTCCAACGTATCTATAATTTTTGATTGCTCCATTGTCGGTGTACTAAAGTAGGGGTACCTAACCCTGACGGCAGGGGACAAAGGCATTAAATGCCTGTCTGTGTCGCCTAGACGGTGCAGAAAGGGACCGCTAGGGACGCCATTGCTTGCCACGATGGCTATCTTGTCAGCGCCGCTTGCCACCGTGTACCTCTGGCTGCACAGCCTTCCGCCACGTACGCCCGGAAGGGCCCTAGAGCGACACGTTGGCGGATGTGCTGGAGCGCAAGTACAGGACGGAAGCTTGCCACGGCAAGTGCCTTGCCGCGGTTATTATCTTGCCGCGTCCAGGAGCTTGTCGCTCACTGGGTCTTGCCGGGACACGTGGTGTGCTGCGGCGAGTTCCTTGATATGTCTTGATTGGCCTCCCCAGCAAGCTCCTCTTGCCGAGGTCTTGTCTCCCTCCCGGCAAGCTCCTCTTGCCGAGGCCTTGGATACTTTGTTCTTGAATGGCTCCAAAGGAACCACGGAGGATCTTGGCGGTCGCCCGGCAAGCCTTGCCGCGGGACGCTGCGACTGCCGACGCGCCTGCCGCCTCGTTGCAGCCCCGACCTTGCGAAGACGCCTTCTTGGTGGAGACGAAGCTGCTGCTGGCGGCGTGCTGTCTGAGGACGAAGTGGAAGAGGAGCCAATCTCTAACGACCCGCTCGCATCCTCGGCAGGCTCGCTCGGCTCGGCACCACGCCCGCCAAGATCTTCCTTGCCGGCAAGCTCTTCTTGCCGGGCAAGCTCCTTCTTGCCGGAGATTTCCTCTCACTCGGCACGGTTCTCCGCCTCTGCTGCCGCTGCCTCCTCCAAAGTGAACCCGAATTCGCCTGCCGCTGCGGCTGCCACCGCCTCTTCCAACCTGGTGGCGATGTACGCCAACTCCGCCTCGGTGGTGTCGCGGATGAGGTCGTCCTTCTCGTCGGCGCGGATTGGCACCTCTACCAGATTGTCGAAGAACTGCTGCACGACCTCGTCTTTGGGCTCTTGCCAAGTGGGCACGAGTCCGTGCGAGTCGCACAGCGGCATCATTGCCCTGATGCGGTTGAGCGCAGAATTGTTGCACAAAGGGACGACGCCCTGCGGCAACCTGAATACTTCGGGGTGATCTGAATCGTACTTGAAGAGCTCCTGCAGTATTCCGTTGAGCTCAAGGACAGTGAAATTGTAGTTGAGGCCCGGGCGCAGCCTCATGATATCTGCCGCGTTCTTGAACTCCCAGGCAGGCCTCCTCCGTTCCTGCAGGGGGGCGATGCGGCAGCGAAGAAAGTCTGCGCCAACGGCGCCTACAGTAAGTCCGGCAAGCCTGAGGCGCTGGATCCTGGTGACGGCAATCTTCAACCTGCTGTCCTCCGGGGCCACGTCGCTCCAGTCACTGCCGCGTACTGCTGCTACTTGGCGCCGGGCGGTGAATGGCTGTGGGCTCTCCTCAACAATCCAACACCAATCTGCCCTCCACTCCTCCCACTTGCTGCGGAATTCGCCCTCCAAATAGGAATCCTTCTTGCCGGTCCTAGAGACCCAAGCAATTCCGCCGGACAAGGGCTCTCCTCTCTCTACCTGGGGAATGAAGAAGTGGCGAAAAAGGGCTACGCTAGGGTGGACTCCGACAAAGTTTTCGCAAAGGTGTGCGAAAACTGATATGGTGAGGACGGCGTTGGGAGTGAAATCAAGGAGGCAGAGATTGTAGGTATTCATGATATCACAGAAGAACTCGGAAAAAGGCGGGCAGAGCCCGCAGTAGAAGAATACGACAAAGAAGGGGTACGTGAGCAGCGGCCGGGAGCACCTTGGTCCGCGGGTGAGCTCGCGTCTCCGTCGCCCAAAAGAGATAATAGTACTCCCGCAGCTCCTTCGCGCCGAGCTTGGGGGGGGGGGGAATGGCTCGCTCCTTCCACAGCGCCGCGAGCCGCTGCGCCTCGGTCGACTTCACGGCCTTCCCCTTGTCGCCTTTCGGAGCCATGGCGGAAGCGGTGGAGGAGGTCGACGGCGTTAGTGGTGCTGGTGGCAATGCGGGGGGCAGGGCGCTGCGCTCTGTGTGCTTTGGGAAGACGGAGGCGGGGCGGAGTTTTTCAAGATTGGAGCGAAATGGGGGCGAGTGGGCGCACTACCCCTGCTTCCCTTTGCTTATAAAGGGAGAGGTGGCGGACGTTCCACCTTTCCTAATAAAGAAACCGCCCACGATCTCTCCCACGACGCCGCGTTCGACGCGTGCCATGCGGAGAGGGCGCGGTGGATGCAGAGTGAGTTACGGCGTAACCTAGGCCGCACGTGCCCGTGCCCTGTTTTGGGCCTGGCCCAACAGCGCTCGGCACCGTGTATGGCCCAGGCCCGGGGGCTCCTGTCGGTGTACTAAAGTAGGGGTACCTTAGTATCCCGAACTTGTGCACGGGCAGTCGCAGCGTCCCGCGGCAAGGCTTGCCGGGCGAATGCCAAGATCCTCCGTGGTTCCTTTGGAGCCATTCAAGAACAAAGTATCCAAGGCCCCGGCAAGAGGAGCTTGCCGGGAGGGAGACAAGACCCCGGCAAGAGGAGCTTGCCGGGGAGGCCAATCAAGACATATCAAGGAACTCGCCACAGCACACCATGTGTCCCGGCAAGACCCAGTGAGCGACAAGCTCCTGGACGCGGCAAGATAATAACCGCGGCAAGGCACTTGCCGCGGCAAGCTTCCGTCCTGTACCTGCGCTCCAGCACATCCGCCAACGTGTCGCTCTAGGGCCCTTCCGGGCGTACGTGGCGGAAGGCTGTGCAGCCAGAGGTACACGGTGGCAAGCGGCGCTGACAAGATAGCCATCGTGGCAAGCAATGGCGTCCCTAGCGGTCCCTTTCTGCACCGTCTAGGCGACACAGACAGACATTTAATGCCTTTGTCCCCTGCCGTCAGGGTTAGGTATGATACAACTGTAGTAAGCGGTGGTGCCAACCACCACTCCTTTTACTTTTTTACCCTCATCCCTGTCGCCACCTGTCGGTGACCCCTTTGACATATAAAAGGAGGCCCATGCGCAACAGAGATGGGGGGACGATCATTCTCACGCTCGGTCTCGCTAGCCATCCAAGTGTACTGTAGCATTCATCGCTCCCGAGCAAGAACACAATACAAATCAAAGCAGGAGTAGGGTTTTACGCATCCGTGCGGCCCGAACCTGGGTAAACTGATCGCGTCACTCGTGCGTTCACCTCGATCTGCTCTTCGTGCACTCTCCGCCCCCCTGCCGAACCGAAAGGGGCCCCGGTCCGCCGTGGTCCCATAGGTGTCCGTGGGATCAGCACCCCCGACATCCATGCTATATTATCTTCTGTTTTGGACATTATTGGGCTTTATTATACACTTTTATAGTATTTTTGGGACTAACCTACTAACCGGAGGCCCAGCCCAGAATTGCTGTTTTTTTGCCTATTTTAGGGTTTCGCAGAAAAAGAATATCAAATGGAGTCCAAACGGAACGAAACCTTCGGGAACGTGATTTTTGGAACGAACAAGATCCAGGAGACTTGGACCCTACGTCAAGCAACCAACAGGGAAGCCACGAGGTAGGGGGCGCGCCTACCCCCCCCCCCCCCAGGCGCGCCCTCCACCCTCGTGGGCCCCCTGTTGCTCCACCGACGTACTCCCTCCTCCTATATATACCTACGTACCCCCAAACGATCAGATATAGAGCCAAAACCCTAATTCCACCGCCGTAACTTTCTGTATCCACGAGATCCCATCTTGGGGCCTGTTCCGGAGCTCCGCCAGAGGGGGCATCGATCACAGAGGGCTTCTACATCAACACCATAGCCTCTCCGATGAAGTGTGAGTAGTTTACCTCAGACCTTCGGGTCCATAGTTATTAGCTAGATGGCTTCTTCTCTCTTTTTGGATCTCAATACAAAGTTCTCCCCCTCTCTTGTGGAGATCTATTCGATGTAATCTTCTTTTGCGGTGTGTTTGTTGAGACCGATGAATTGTGGGTTTATGATCAAGTTTATCTATGAACAATATTTGAATGTTCTCTGAATTCTTTTATGTATGAGTGGTTATCTTTGCAAGTCTCTTCGAATTATCAGTTTGGTTTGGCCTACTAGATTGATCTTTCTTGCAATGGGAGAAGTGCTTAGCTTTGGGTTCAATCTTGCGGTGTCCTTTTCCAGTGACAGTAGGGGCAGCAAAGCACGTATTGTATTGTTGCCATCGAGGATAACAAGATGGTTTTTTTTTATCATATTGCATGAATTTATCCCTCTACATCATGTGATCTTGCTTAAGGCGTTACTCTGTTCTTATGAACTTAATACTCTAGATGCATGCTGGATAGCGGTCGATGTGTGGAGTAATAGTAGTAGATGCAGGCAGGAGTCGGTCTACTTGTCTTGGACGTGATTCCTATATACATGATCATACCTAGATATTCTCATAACTATGCTCAATTCTGTCAATTGCTCAACAGTAATTTGTTCACCCACCGTAAAATACTTATGCTCTTGAGAGAAGCCACTAGTGAAACCTATGGCCCCCGGGTCTATCTTCATCATATTAATCTTCCAACACTTAGTTATTTCCTTTGCTTTTATTTTACTTTGCATCTTTATCATAAAAATACCAAAAAGATTATCTTATCATATCTATCAGATCTCACTCTCGTAAGTGACCATGTAGGGATTGACAACCCCTTATCGCGTTGGTTGCGAGGATTTATTTGTTTGTGTAGGTGCGAGGGACTCGCGCGTAGCCTCCTACTGGATTGATACCTTGGTTCTCAAAAATTGAGGGAAATACTTACGCTACTTTGCTGCATCACCCTTTCCTCTTCAAGGGAAAACCAACACAGTGCTCAAGAGGTAGCAAGAAGGATTTCTGGCGCCGTTGCCGGGGAGGTCTACGCAAAGGTCAACATACCAAGTACCCATCACAAACAGTTATCTCCCGCATTACATTATTTGCCATTTGCCTCTCGTTTTCCTCTCCCCCACTTCACCCTTGCCATTTTATTCGCCCTCTCTTTTTGCTCGCCTTTCTTCCACCATGTGTGAATCAAAAAGGGTTGGGGGTTCTCTCCCGAGTTTTAGTACTTTGGACAATCCTTCTATTCTCGCTAAGCTCATAAATAAGGATACTATGGAAAAAGCTACCGAAGTCATCAATGAGAATCTTAATAATTTTGATGAAGACGATTCCGGATTTTTTTCGTTATTTACTTGATGAATCTTTGAAAGATGCTTGGTATGGACTATTAAGGATCAGGGCTAGCTATGTGCCTCAATACCAAATTGAAATTTACTTAAAAAGCTTTTATATTGCCCTTCCTTCTTCTTTTAAGCATGTCTTAGATTCTATATTTGAAGAAGGCTTTCTTAAAGGGGATGCCGTAGACACTTATGAGAATATTAAAACCATATTTGGGCACCCCATGAATGAGAAAGTTGAATCTACATCTCTTTTGCTCTCTTACCAAAATGAATCTATCAAAGAGATGAATGCTAGCTTAGATACAAATTTCCGTAACGTACTTAATATTTATTCTACCATTAATAGCCATGTTCTGTATCAAAATAGAAAGATTAATTCCATAGATAGCAAGTTTGCTCTTTTCTTCCCTAAAACCAAAGATGGCAATACCTAGATCTATCCTTGCTTTTTATATCTAGCTAGGGGCGTTAAACGACAGCGCTTGTTGGGAGGCAACCCAATTTTATTTTTATTCCTTGCTTTTTGCTCATGTTTAGTAATAAATAATTTATCTAGCCTCTGTTTTGGTTGTGTTTTTTGTGTTTAATTAGTGTTTGTGCCAAGTAGAACCGTTGGGAAGACTTGGGGAAAGTCTTGTTAATCTTGCTGTAAAAAACAGAAACTTTAGCGCTCACGAGAACTGCTGCCATTTTTATTTGTAAAGTGATATTTAGTTAATTATTTTTGAATATTATTAATAGATAAATTCCTCACGTCCAGCAATTTATTTTATAATTTTTGGGGTTCCAGATCTTGGGCTAGCTACAGATTACTACAGACTGTTCTGTTTTTGACAGATTCTGTTTTTCGTGTGTTGTTTGCTTATTTTGATGAATCTATGGCTAGTAAAATAGTTTATAAACCATACAGAAGTTTTAATACAGTAGGTTTAACACCAATATAAATAAAGAATGAGTTCATTACAGTACCTTTAAGTGGTGTTTTGTTTTCTTTCGCTAACGGAGCTCACGAGATTTTCTACTTTAAGTTTTGTGTTGTGAAGTTTTCAAGTTTTGGGTAAAGATTTGATGGATTATGGAACAAGGAGTGGCAAGAGCATAAGCTTGGGGATGCCCATGGAACACCCAAGATAATCTAAGGACACCTAAAAGCCAAAGCTTGGGTATGCCCCGGAAGGCATCCCCTCTTTCGTCTACTTCCATTGGTAACTTTACTTGGAGCTATATTTTTATTTACCACATGATATGTGTTTTGCTTGGAGCGTCTTGTATGATATGAGTATTTATTTTTTAGTTTACCACAATCATCTTTGCTGTACACACCTTTTGAGAGAGAGACACATGATTCAGAAATTATTAGAATACTCTATGTGCTTCACTTATATCTTTTGAGTTATATAGTTTTGCTCTAATACTTCACTTATATCTTTTAGAGCACGGTGGTGGATTTGTTTTATAGAAACTATTTGTAGGATCGAAAGTATGTCTAGAGGGGGGGTGATTAGACTACTTGACCAAATAAAAACTTAACCTTTTCCCAATTTTAGTTCTTGGTAGATTTTAACTATCTTAGGACAAGTCAAGCAATCATCACACAATTCAAGCAAGCATGCAAAGAGTATATTGGCAGCGGAAAGTAAAGCATGCAACTTGCAAGAATATAAAGGGAAGGGTTTTGAGGATTCAAATGCAATTGGAGACACGGATGTTTTTCCCGTGGTTCGGATAGGTGGTGCTATCCTACATCCACGTTGATGGAGACTTCAACCCACGAAGGGTAACGGTTGCGCGAGTCCACGGAGGGCTCCACCCACGAAGGGTCCACGAAGAAGCACCTTGTCTATCCCACCATGGCCATCACCCACGAAGGACTTGCCTCACTAGCGGTAGATCTTCACGAAGTAGGCGATCTCCTTGCCCTTACAAACTCCTTGGTTCAACTCCACAATCTTGTCGGAGGCTCCCAAGTGACACCTAGCCAATCTAGGAGACACCACTCTCCAAGAAGTAACAAATGGTGTGTTGATGATGAACTCCTTGCTCTTGTGCTTCAAATGATAGTCTCCCCAACACTCAACTCTCTCTCATAGGATTTGGATCTGGTGGAAAGAAGATTTGAGTGGAAAGCAACTTGGGGAAGGCTAGAGATCAAGATTCATATGGTTGGAATGGAATATCTTGGTCTCAACACATGAGTAGGTGGTTCTCTCTCAGAACATATGAGTTGGAATGGTGTATGTGTTCTGATGGCTCTCTCCACGAGTGAAGAGGAGGTGGAGGGGTATATATAGCCTCCACACAAAATCCAACCGTTACACACAATTTACCAATCTCGGTGGGACCGAATAAACAAACTCGGTTGGACCGAAATAGTAAACCTAGTGACCGTTAGGAATTTCGGTGGGACTGACATGCAACTCAGTAGGACCGATTCGGTTAGGGTTTGGGCATAACGTAATCTCGGTGAGACCGATGGCACAAACTCAGTGAGACCGAGTTTGGCAATAAGCTAACCAGAGAGTTGGTCAGGCAAACTCGGTAGGACGGACTCGCTCTTTCGGTGAGATCGAAAAGTTACAAGAAGGAAACATAGAGTTTACATTGCAATCTCGGTGGGACCGATTCGCTCTTTCGGTGAGACCGAAAAGTTATGAAAGGGAAACAGAGAGTTTGCAATCCCATCTCGGTGAGACCGAGATCCTTATCGGTAGGACCGAATTCCTAGGGTTTGGCAGTGGCAAATGACAAGTGAAACTCGGTGGCGCCGGATTGAAAGAATCGGTATGACCAAGTTTGGTTTAGGGTTTAGGTCATTTGTGGCTATGGAAAAGTGGTTGAGGATTTTGGAGCATATCACCAAGCACATAAATCAAGAGGCTCATTAAGCAACACCTCATCCCTCCTTGATAGTATTGGCTTTTCCTAAAGACTCAATGTGATCTTGGATCACTAAAATATAAAATGAAGAGTCTTGAACTTTTGAGCTTGAGCCAATTCTTTGTCATTAGCATTTTGAGGGTTCCACTTTCACATCCATGCCATGCCAATCATTGAGCTTTCTTGAAATAATCATCTTGAAATAGCATTAGCTCAATGAGCTATATGTTGTTATGAATTACCAAAACCACCTAGGGATAGTTGCACTTTCAATCTCCCCCTTTTTGGTAATTGATGACAACATATAGATCAAAGCTTTGACAAATTATAATAATCATGAAATACATCGTCGCTTTGAGAAGTATGTGGCAAGTAAGAGCTCCCCCTAAATTTGTGCATATTTAGAATTTGCTTTGGACTGCAAATGCACAAGGAGTTAGAGTCATGGGTTACTCTTTCATGTCACATACATCTTGGTGGAGCGCTCAAAAATGATAAGATTGAAATACATGCACTCATCACCAAGAATAGTGAGTGATCACATAAGATAGATAGAATAATAATAGCATTAAGCAAACATTAAGTGTAGCTTATGATCAAACACATGATCATCGATGTCTCATAGATAAGGACGTAGTATCTCACACACAAGCAAATAAAGTTCGAAAAACCACCAAATAAAATAAGAGAGAATAAAAGCAACACTCTCTCTCGAAGTCTATGATCTATACATTTTCTCCCCCTTTGGCAACAAGTTACCAAAAAGTTCCTAAAAAATGCATAGTGCTAAGTCGACGCTCAGGCTTGATCTTCAGGTGGTGGTGGAGTCCGGAGCACTCCAAGGACGAAGCCTTCGGTAGACGTGGTCGGAGTTGAGGCTGAAGTGGATGCTGGAGCTGGTGGAACTGAGGCTGTGGCTGGCGCAGGCGTGGTAGCTCTGGTGTCAGCAACTGGCATTGCAGACGACCTCGGACCTCGTGGCACCCTGGCAAAAGCATCAGTCGTAGTCCTGCCTCTCCTCTCATTCATGTCATCCTGGAGCTGCTCCACGGCAGTCTGTATCTCTGTCACCTTGATGTCCAAATCATAGAACCTCTGTTCCATGATCCTCTCTAAGCTTGCCTGGTTCTGAGTTAGGGTGGCTAGTCCTTGCTCAATCCGCAGGGTGGACGCAATCAGGTAACCAAGCTGCTCTTGTTTGGTTTTCAGAAAATATTCAGATGCCTCCTCTTGAGTAGGCATCCTGGCAAGTTTCTCCTTCTTCGCCTTCTCCTTCTTGGCTTGTGCTTGCGCAGATGATGGCTCATTCTCAGTCATGATCACTTGATTATCTTCGAAGTCTGGACGGATGGGCAGGTGTTCCTTATCCAACAAGTGTGTGCCCGTGCCCATCTTTGAGTTGATGAGCACCTGAATCTGTGGGGCATACCCACAACTCCTCTTCTGATCTGATGCAGTCCTTTTGATTGTTTCCACTATGAGGCTCATGACTTTGAATTTCTGAGGCACGTCAAAGACATGAAGCAAATTGATCGCGTGACCTCTGATCATCTTGTGATCTCCAGATTTGGGCAATAAGGTGTGCCTTAGTATCCAATTGATAGTGGGCAGTCCTGATAGAAGATAATGCACTGAGCCAAATTTGAAAGTGTCAAGTGCTTCATTCGGAATCTCCTTGTACATGTTGGACATTGAGTTGTGGTCCATCTTCTTCTTGGCATAAATGTCCAAGTCATCTGCTTGCTCCTCTAGGGCATGAATTAGCTGAGCCCATTCAGCAACTGTGGACTGGTACCTCGTACCTTCTGACATCCATACAATCCTGCCATCTGGATAGAAATGTGATGTGGAGTAGAATTGCATGATTAGCTCCTCATTCCACTTTGTGAGCTTCTACCCAACAAAGTCTGCAACTCCACACGCACTAAAGCTGTCATACACTCCAGGATAGTGTTCCTCATTTTCCTTCATGTAGGTCCAGTCGACCCATCTCATGTCACATACTATTGGCTTCTTGTCAAGCAAAACTGTCTCATAGAAATCCTGCTGCTCCTTGGTGTGAAACCTGTAGTCAACTGCAGTCCTTCTCCTAGAAGCATACGGATCTGCTTCTCTCCACTTCCTCAGCCCTGAATCTCTCCTGAGCTTCATATCCTCAGCCACAGGATGAGCATCGTTGTGGTCTGGGATCTTGGGCTTGAGCTTTCTAAGGACATTCTCTTCCTCTTCCTCTGCAGCTTCAGGCATTGGGGCCTTGTTCTTCTCAGTGGCTGGGATGCTTCTTGTGTTTCTCTTTGGTGCACTCTTTGGCTTAGATGCAGCCTTGGGTGCTTCCTTGGGCTTGGATGCAGTTGCCCCTGACCTTATGGCATCTCCCATAAGTTTGGGTGCCTTGGGTGCTGGTGCAGCAACCTCTTCTTCTTCCTCCTCATCTTCCATGATGGAGGCCTTGCCAAGCACTCTGGCTACAGTCTTCTTGACCCTTTCCTTCCTCTTTTTGCCCTCAGCAACAACTGGCTCTGTGGGTGCAGGCTTCACAATTGAAGCTCTAACCTTAGACATGGGCTGCCTGCCTGCTGGCCTTTTGATTTTCAGCCCTGGCTTTGTGCCTTGAGATGGCTCAACTCTCCTTGATGTGGCCTCTTCCTCTGCCACATAATCTTCATCTTCAGAATCAGAAGTTCTCTTCTTCCTTTGTCTAGTGGCAGCCTTAGGCAGATTGCTAGGGGTGCTCCTGCTGCCATCATCTGAAGAGCTGGAGGGACTAGTGCCCTCACTCATCACCACTTGCTGCTCTGAGAGGTTCTGGCTGTCACTTTGGTCTGACATGATGCAAACTCTGACTGCTGACCCTGTGAATAGATTATAGATGAGATAGAGTGGATGAGCATCACAAAGTGCAGAGATTTTGCAAAAGAGTAATTCGAAAACTTAGTTTTAGTTTCCCACTGAAATCATCTCGGATCTACCGATTTTCAAACTCGGTGACACCGAAGCAGTTTTGGCACCAGAACTAGTGAACTCGGTCAGACCGAGTCACAGTTCGGTGGCACCGAGACTGCTAGGGTTTCACAGAGTTCCAAAATCGGTCACACCGATAAGTAATTCTCGGTCAAACCGAGTTTTACTTGTGCAATGGCATAAGCCAAATCGGTGGGACCGAGTTTTTCAACTCGGTGGGTCCGAGATGGTTTCGGCGGAAACCTAACCCTAAAATTTTCGAATTAAACCTAATCTACGAGTTCATTGACTGGATAGGAGTTTATCAAACATGGCAAGAATCATGATGATCACAATGTGCTAGGAATCGGATTGGAGAATAGCACAAAGATCGAGTCCATACCCTAGTTCGGCGGAGACTCGCTACGGCGGCAACGGCGGGGCAGAATTCCCGTTGACGGCGACGGAGACCAACGACTGGAGGCGGCTGGCGGCGAGGAGGACGATCCGGAGACCCAGGAGGCAGAGCGAGCTATGCGCGGGCGAAGAGGTTTCGGAGAAATTTCCAAAATTTTGCCCGTCACTATATATAGCCCGACCCTGTCGGTGTGACCGAGTGGAACAACTCGGTGGCACCGAGATGCAAAACTGTATACAGTCATTGCAACTCGGTGTGACCGAGTGGTTCAAATCGGTTGCACCGAGATCGAAAACCTAGATCAACTTAATGATCTTGGTAGGACCGAAAGTATGGTATCGGTCAGACCGAGAATCACAAAGAGGTTTTGGAAGTTTAAGTCTATGACGAATCGGGGACTCCGAGCGCTCCTCACACAGAGTGGTTCGAATCTGACTTGATCAAATTTTGTGATGCAGCGTGAATAGAGTTTGAGACGAGAAAAGCATAGATAGCTAGAGGAGGTTCTTAGGCATTCTTGTCCATCCACTTGGCAAAAGAAGATAAAGCCAAACAATCAAAACAACAAGTGGATGTCCGTGAATGAGTAAAATATGCAACCAACATGCTCACACAATAAGATGGCAAATGAAATATGTGGCAAAGCATGCACAACCAATTCTAGCATCTATCAAGCAATTTGCGATGACTAGGTCATCTATATATGAGTATATTGACTTAGGAGTCAAGTGAGAACACTTGATCGTAGGTCATACTCATCGTTTAAGCTCAAGTGGGGTTACCACTTTTACATAAAGCATTGTTGTATTCACATCTTTAGAGTTGCTTTAGCTCAAGTTTTTAGAGTAAAGCTCCCCCCTAGATGTGATATCCCCCCTAAGAGGGATGAACTAACCTTGGGTTTTGTCGATGATGACTTCATGTAGATGTTGAAGATGTGGATGCTTAATGTTGATGTAGATCACTTGGAGCTATCCATTTGAGTGAATTGCACTTTCAATACCTACATGGGTTAGTCCCACAAGGAACAAACAAGGATATCCATAGACATAGAGTGATGCATACACAAGATGATGTCCATGAAAACTTTAGGTTACCTTGTCCCTTGTCTTACCAACAAGAGGGTTTGTGACTCCTTGAACTAGTGCATGATGTGGAAGTTGATTGCACTTGTTCTTGCCAAAATGATGAGAGTGAAATATGTTGGCAGAGTCACCCTCAAGAACTCTCTAGTTCTTCTTCTTTTGGATCCACACCATCTTGATGGGAATCCTTGGAGTTGTAGTCGTACTTGATGAAGTGGAACTTGACGTGGTCTTGGGAATCCACTTGACTAAGGTCTTAGGAGCTTCTTCAAATGCATCAATCTCCTCTTGAAGCTTGTCCTTGCCTTTTTGCTTGTAGTCTTGTGGTGGAAGATCATCTTGAGCTTGTGTCCCCTTGAAAGAAGTATCAGACTTCTCTTGTTGAGGAACAAACTTTGTCTTGGGGTATTGATCTTCTTCCCACTCAACTCCATTGGCATTGAACTTTCGTTCAAAACCAACACCTTGATTCTTCCGGTGCATTCCTTGCTTGCGCACAATTTCCTCGAATTGCTTACTCCCGGCAAGGCTTTTGTACACTCCTTTCTCTATAATCCCCTTCAATAAGCTATTTTCTTGCTCAAGTGTAACTTGGCTAAGAGAATCATTAGTGGAATCAAGAGAACTACTAGAAGCAACAATATTGGATTTAGCATGATCATTGTTACTACTAGAGGAAGAATCTTTCTTGTTCTTGTTACTAGACTTGACTTGAGGCATGTAAGTGGATAATAGTAAACGCTTGGCAATGTAAGAATAACTTTTCTTGCGGAGATCATCATTGATTGCTTTTAAGAACTCATGCTCTTGCTCAAGATTGAGCTTTTCAAAGCGTAATTTCTCATGAGCTCTTAAAAGTTCTCGATGATCTTCGAAGATAGTTTCATGAGCTAACTGAAGAGTGTTTAGTTCTTTAGTTAGAGCCTCAACCTTCTCCTTATCATTGTCATTCGTTTTATCTTGATTAGCATGATTAATTGATGTTTCATCATAGTAATCATCACTAGAGTTGTCAACAAGCAAGTCATCATCACCTAACAGGTCATCTTCATCACTATTAAAATCAACATACTCGGGGTGTGTTACCTTAAGACCTTTGGCCATGAAGCATCTTCCAATTCCTTCATTTGGTGAGTCAAATATGTCGTAGGAGTTGGTTGACACAAGTGCTAGACCGGCAACACCTTCATCTTGAGTATCTTCGGAGTCAGAGTGATAACTTCTCTCGGAGTGGCTGTCGGAGTCGGAGCCGGATACCCATTGACCAACATGAGCTTGATGTCTTCGTTTTGTGTAGCTCCTTGATGATTTTTCCTTCCTTTCCGAATCCTTGCTTCTCCGTGAGTATCTCCGTTCATAACGATCATCTCTACTCCTTCTCTCTCTTGGTGGTGATTCTTTGCTTCTTCTTTTTGGAGAATCTTCTCTTCTCTTGTAGGGAGCCGTACACTCATTGGAATAGTGTCCGGGTCTTCCATAATTATAGCAGTTTCGCTCTCGACTAGAAGATCTTTTGGCATTGTAGGACCTTGACTTGAAGCTTCTATCTTTGCTTCTACTCTTATAGAAATTGTTGAAGTTCTTCACCATTAAGCTCAATTCTTCATTGAAGTTTTGTTTCTCACTTGATGATGTGGGGACTTCACATGAGGCTTTGTAGGCACCACTTGATTTGTTGTGAAGTTCCTCTTTATCCTTGAGTGACATCTCATGAGCAACAATCCTTCCAATCACTTCCGTTGGTTTGAGATCTTTGTAATTGGGCATCATTTGAATCAATGTGCACACGGTATCATATTTCCCATCCAAGGCTCTTAGGATCTTCTTGATGATGAATCTATCGGTCATCTCTTCACTTCCTAAGCCGGCAATCTCATTTGTGATGAGAGCAAGCCTAGAGTACATTTCGGCGACACCTTCACCATCCTTCATCTTGAACTTGTCAAGGTGACTTTGGAGCACATCCAACTTGGATTCCTTGACGGAGTTGGTACCTTCGTGCATATCAATCAAAGTGTCCCAAATTTCCTTTGCATTCTCAAGACGGCTGATTTTGTTGAATTCTTCGGGGCACAATCCGTTGAAGAGAATATCACAAGCTTGAGCATTGTATTGCAACATCTTCAACTCATCCGCGGTAGCTTCACGGTTTGGTTCCCTCCCATCAAAGAACTCACCTTGCAAACCAACACAAACAATAGCCCATACGGCGGGGTTATGTCCAAGAATATGCATTTTCATTTTATGCTTCCAACTAGCAAAATTAGTACCATCAAAGTAAGGACCTCTACGGTGATAATTTCCCTCGCTAGACGCCATACTCTCCTAGGTTGTGAAACCAAGGCTATGACCACCAAAAGCTATGGAGATCAAGGCAAATGGAGACCAAAGCTCTGATACCACTTGTAGGATCAAAAGTATGTCTAGAGGGGGGGATGATTAGACTACTTGACCAAATAAAAACTTAACCTTTTCCCAATTTTAGTTCTTGGCAGATTTTAACTATCTTAGGACAAGTTAAGCAATCATCACACAATTCAAGCAAGCATGCAAAGAGTATATTGGCAGCGGAAAGTAAAGCATGCAACTTGCAAGAATATAAAGGGAAGGGTTTTGAGGATTCAAACGCAATTGGAGACAAGGATGTTTTTCCCGTGGTTCGGATAGGTGGTGCTATCCTACATCCACATTGATGGAGACTTCAACCCACGAAGGGTAACGGTTGCGCGAGTCCACGGAGGGCTCCACCCACGAAGGGTCCACGAAGAAGCAACCTTGTCTATCCCACCATGGCCATCGCCCACGAAGGACTTGCCTCACTAGCGGTAGATCTTCACGAAGTAGGCGATCTCCTTGCCCTTACAAACTCCTTGGTTCAACTCCACAATCTTGTCGGAGGCTCCCAAGTGACACCTAGCCAATCTAGGAGACACCACTCTCCAAGAAGTAACAAATGGTGTGTTGATGATGAACTCCTTGCTCTTGTGCTTCAAATGATAGTCTCCCCAACACTCAACTCTCTCTCATAGGATTTGGATCTGGTGGAAAGAAGATTTGAGTGGAAAGCAACTTGGGGAAGGCTAGAGATCAAGATTCATATGGTTGGAATGGAATATCTTGGTCTCAACACATGAGTAGGTGGTTCTCTCTCAGAACATATGAGTTGGAATGGTGTATGTGTTCTGATGGCTCTCTCCACGAGTGAAGAGGAGGTGGAGGGGTATATATAGCCTCCACACAAAATCCAACCGTTACACACAATTTACCAATCTCGGTGGGACCGAATAAACAAACTCGGTTGGACCGAAATAGTAAACCTAGTGACCGTTAGGAATTTCGGTGGGACTGACATGCAACTCGGTAGGACCAATTCGGTTATGGTTTGGGCATAACATAATCTCGGTGAGACCGATTGCATAAACTCGGTGAGACCGAGTTTGGCAATAAGCTAACCAGAGAGTTGGTCACGCAAACTCGGTGGGACCGACTCGCTCTTTTGGTGAGACCGAAAAGTTACAAGAAGGAAACATAGAGTTTACATTGCAATCTCGGTGGGACCGATTCGCTCTTTCGGTGAGACCGAAAAGTTACGAAAGGGAAACAGAGAGTTTGCAATCCCATCTCGGTGAGACCGAGATCCTTATCGGTAGGACCGAATTGCTAGGGTTTGGCAGTGGCAAATGACAAGTGAAACTCGGTGGCACCGGATTGAAAGAATCGGTATGACCGAGTTTGGTTTAGGGTTTAGGTCATTTGTGGCTATGGAAAAGTGGTTGAGGATTTTGGAGCATATCACCAAGCACATAAAGCAAGAGGCTCATTAAGCAACACCTCATCCCTCCTTGATAGTATTGGCTTTTCCTAAAGACTCAATGTGATCTTGGATCACTAAAATATAAAATGAAGAGTCTTGAACTTTTGAGCTTGAGCCAATTCTTTGTCCTTAGCATTTTGAGGGTTCCACTTTCACATCCATGCCATGCCAATCATTGAGCTTTCCTGAAATAATCATCTTGAAATAGCATTAGCTCAATGAGCTATATGTTGTTATGAATTACCAAAACCACCTAGGGATAGTTGCACTTTCACTATTGATCTCTCATGCTTAACTTAAGATTATTCTGAGAGTCTTAAATAGCATGGTAATTCGCTTAAATAATCCTAATATGCTAGGTATACAAGATTAATAATAAAATTCTCTTATGAGTGTGTTGAATACTATGAGAAGTTTGATACTTGATAATTGTTTTGAGATATGGAGATGGTGATATTAGAGTCATGCTAGTTCAGTAGTTGTGAATTTGAGAAATACTTGTGTTAAAGTTTGTGATTCCCGTAGCATGCACGTATGGTGAACCGTTATGTGATGAAGTTGGAGCATGATTTATTTATTGATTGTCTTCCTTATGAGTGGCGGTCGGGGACGAGCGATGGTCTTTTCCTACCACTCTATCCCCCTAGGAGCATGCTCCTAATACTTTGCTTTCATAACTTGTAGATTTTTGCAATAAGTATATGAGTTCTTTATGACTAATGTTGAGTCCATGGATCATACACACTCTCACCCTTCCACCATTGCTAGCCTCTCTAATACCGCGCACCTTTCGCCGGTATCATACACCCACCATATACCTTCCTCAAAACAGCCACCATACCTACCTATCATGGCATTTCCATAGCCATTCCGAGATATATTGCCATGCAACTTTCCACCGTTTCGATTATTATGGCACGCTCCATCATTGTCATATTGCTTTGCACGATCATGTAGTTGACATTGTATTTCTGGCAAAGCCACCATTCATAATTCTTTCATACATGTCACTCTTGATTCATTGCATATCCCGGTACACCGCCGGAAGCATTCACATAGAGTCATATTTTGTTCTAAGTATTGAGTTGTAATTGTTGAGTTGTAAGTAAATAAAAGTGTGATGATCATCATTATTAGAGCATTGTCCCAAGTGAGTAAAAGATGATGGAGACCATGATTCCCGCACAAGTCGGGATGAGACTCCGGACAAAAAATAAAATGAAAAAGAGGCCAAAGAAGCCCAAATAAAAAAAGGAGGCCATAAAAAAAGACCCAAATAAAAAATGATAGAAAAAGAGAGAAGGGACAGTGCTACTATCCTTTTACCACACTTGTGCTTCAAAGTAGCACCATGATCTTCATGATAGAGAGCCTCCTATGATATTACTTTCATATACTAGTGGGAATTTTTCATTATAGAACTTGGCTTGCATATTCCAATGATGGCTTCCTCAAAATGCCCTAGGTCTTCGTGAGCAAGCAAGTTGGATGCACACCCACTCAGTTTCTTTTGTTGAGCTTTCATATACTTATAGCTCTAGTGCATCCGTTGCATGGCAATCCCTACTCACTCACATTGATATCTATTGATGGGCATCTCCATAGCCCGTTGATACGCCTAGTTGATGTGAGACTATCTTCTCCCTTTTTGTCTTCTCCACAACCACCATCCTATTCCACATATAGTGCTATGTCCATGGCTCACGCTCATGTATTGCGTGAAGATTGAAAAAGTTTGTGAATGTCAAAAGTATGAAACAATTGCTTGGCTTGTCATCGGGGTTGTGCATGATTTAAGTACTTTGTGTGGTGAATATAGAGCATAGCCAGACTATATGATTTTGTAGGGATAACTTTCTTTGGCCATGTTATTTTGAGAAGACATAATTGCTTAGTTAGTATGCTTGAAGTATTATTATTTTTATGTCAATATTAAACTTTTGTCTTGAATCTTTCGGATCTGAATATTCATGCCACAATTAAGAAGAATTACATTGAAATTATGCCTAGTAGCATTCCACATCAAAAATTATGTTTTTATCATTTACCTACTCGAGGACGAGCAGGAATTAAGATTGGGGATGCTTGATATGTCTCCAACGTATCTATAATTTTTGATTGCTCCATGCTATATTATCTTTTGTTTTGGACATTATTGGGCTTTGTTATACACTTTTATATTATTTTTGGGACTAACCTACTAACCGGAGGCCCAGCCCAGAATTGCTGATTTTTTTGCCTATTTTAGGGTTTCGCAGAAAAAGAATATCAAACAGAGTCCAAACGGAATGAAACCTTCGGGAACGTGATTTTTGGAACGAACAAGATCCAGTAGACTTGGACCCTACATCAAGCAACCAATAGGGAAGCCATGAGGTAGGGGGGCACGCCTACCCCCCCAGGCGCGCCCTCCACCCTCGTGGGCCCCCTGTTGCTCCACCGACGTACTCCTTCCTCCTATATATACCTACGTACCCCCAAATGATCAGATATAGAGCCAAAACCCTAATTCCACCGCCGTAACTTTCGGTATCCACGAGATCCCATCTTGGGCCTATTTCGGAGCTCCGCCGGAGGGGGCATCGATCACAAAGGGCTTCTACATCAAAACCATAGCCTCTCCGATGAAGTGTGAGTAGTTTACCTCAGACCTTCGGGTCCATAGTTATTATCTAGATGGCTTCTTCTCTCTTTTTGGATCTCAATACAAAGTCCCCCCTCTCTTGTGGAGATCTATTCGATGTAATCTTCTTTTGCCGTGTGTTTGTTGAGAACGATGAATTGTGGGTTTATGATCAAGTTTATCTATGAACAATATTTGAATCTTCTTTGAGTTCTTTTATGTATGATTGGTTATCTTTGCAAGTCTCTTCGAATTATCAGTTTGGTTTGGCCTACTAGATTGATCTTTCTTGCAATGGGAGAAGTGCTTAGCTTTGGGTTCAATCTTGCGGTGTCCTTTCCCAGTGACAGTAGGGGCAGCAAGGCACGTATTTTATTGTTGCCATCGAGGATAACAAGATGGGGTTTTTATCATATTGCATGAATTTATCCCTCTACATCATGTCATCTTGCTTAAGGCGTTACTATGTTCTTATGAACTTAATACTCTAGATGCATGCTGGATAGCGGTCAATGTGTGGAGTAATAGTAGTAGATGCAGGCAGGAGTCGGTCTACTTGTCTTGGACGTGATGCCTATGTACATGATCATACCTAGATATTCTCATAACTATGCTCAATTCTGTCAATTGCTCAACAGTAATTTGTTCACCCACCGTAAAATACTTATGCTCTTGAGAGAAGCCACTAGCGAAACCTATGGCCCCCGGGTCTATCTTCATCATATTAATCTTCCAACACTTAGTTATTTCCTTTGCTTTTATTTTACTTTGCATCTTTATCATAAAAATACCAAAAATATCATCTTATCATATCTATCAGATCTCACTCTCGTAAGTGACCGTGTAGGGATTGACAACCCCTTATCGCGTTGGTTGCGAGGATTTATTTGTTTGTGTAGGTGCGAGGGACTCGCGCGTAGCCTCCTACTAGATTGATACCTTGGTTCTCAAAAAATGAGGGAAATACTTACGCTACTTTGCTGCATCACCCTTTCCTCTTCAAGGGAAAACCAACGCAGTGCTCAAGAGGTAGCACTAACCTTTCAGAACATGAAGAAAAGAGATTACTAAAAACTCCGAGGAAGCACCATGCTACTATTGGATATACTATTGATGATCTTAAGGGCATTAGTCCCACTCTATGTCAGCAGAAGATTAATATGGAGCCTGATGCTAAACCGTTTGTTGATCACCAACGACGATTAAATCCTAAGATGAAGGAGGTGGTAATAACTGAAATATTAAAGCTTCTTGAAGCAGGTATAATCTATCCCATAGCTGGTAGTAGATGGGTAAGTCCTATTCATTGTGTCCCTAAGAAAGGAGGCATTACAATTGTTCCTAATGATAAAAATGAGCTTATCCCACAAAGAATTGTAACTGGTTATAGGATGGTAATTGATTTTAGAAAATTGAACAAAGCTACTAGAAAAGATCATTACCTCTTGCTTTTTATTGATCAAATGTTAGAAAGATTGTCTAAGCATGCACACTTTTGTTTTCTGGATGGATATTCTGGTTTCTCTCAAATACCCATATCTCAAGCTGATCAAGAGAAAACTAATTTCACTTGTCCTTTTGGAACTTATGCTTATAGATGTATGCCTTTTGGTTTATGTAATGCACCCGCTACCTTTCAAAGATGTATGGCTGCTATATTCTTTGACTTTTGTGAAAAGATTATTGAGGTTTTCATGGATGATTTTTACATTTACGGAACTTCTTTTGATGATCGCTTAAGCAATCTTGATCGAGTTTTGCAGAGATGTGAACAAACTAATCTCATCTTGAATTGGGAGAAGTGCCACTTTATGGTGAATGAAGGTATTGTCTTGGGGCACAAAATTTCTGAACGAGGTATTGAAGTAGATAAAGCTAAAGTTGATGCAATTGAGAAAATGCCATGTCCTAAAGATACTAAAGGTATAAGAAGTTACCTTGGTCATGTTGATTTCTATAAGAGGTTTATTAAAGACTTCTCTAAAATTTCTAGGCCTCTTACCAATCTCGTGCAAAAAGATGTTCCATTTGTTTTTGATGATGATTGTGTAGAAGCCTTTGAAACACTTAAGAAAGCCTTAACTTCTGCACCTATTGTTCAACCAACTGATTGGAACTTGCCTTTTGAAATTATGTGTGATGCTAGTGATTATGCTGTTGGGGTTGTTCTAGGACAAAGAGTTGATAAGAAGTTAAATGTTACCCATTATGCTAGTAAAACTATAGATAGTGTCCAAAGGAATTATGCTACTAGTAAGAAAGAATTTTTAGCAGTTGTGTTTGCTTGTGATAAATTCATATCTTACATTGTTTATTCTAAAGTAATTGTTCACACCGATCATGCTGCTATTAAATAACTTATGGAAAATAAAGATGCTAAACCTAGACTTATTAGGTGGGTTCTTTTGCTACAAGAATTTGACTTGCATATTACTCATAGGAAGGGAGCTGAGAATCCCGTAGCCGATAACTTGTCTAGGTTGGAAAATGTTCTTGATGACCCACTACCTATTGATGAGCAACTAGCTGCTATAAATACCTCTTGTAATACTCCTTGCACTACAAAAAAAGAGACACTTCTATGATGATACGTGTTTATCACAGTAGGTCACATTTTCTGTCATGCATGTACATGCATGACAATTTTATGACATAATCAAGATAGTCATACCTGTGCTGTCGTAGAAGTGTTCCATGACATTACCAAAATTATCATCACGGAAGTGTCCACTTCCATGACGATAAATGGCGCGTCATGAAAGTGCTTTCATCAAGGGTGACCAACACGTGGCATCCACCGTAACGGGATGCCGTTAAGCTATCGGGCCCGGTTTTGGATCCGATAACCCGTTAACAACCCAGACCAATGAGGATTTTCCACATGTAAAATTCTCATTGGTCAGAGGAAACACGTGTTGGCTCATCGTTGGGACATATGTCATCCACTCATTGGACAGGAGGCGCCTATGATAGGTCGACAGGTGGCACGGCCCAACAGCGGCCCATTCCAGTGAAAAAGGTTGGCCCAATAAAAATTAGCAGGCCGGCCCATATAAGGCCTACTTGTGTCAGGTCCATTTAAGCCCACGACCCATACGAGATGTGCCATTTCGGCCCGTCAACGGCCCGTTAAATATTTCACACCATGCAGCCTGATGTCTACTACACAACCTTCTTCTTGTAGACGTTGTTGGGCCTCCAAGTGCAGAGGTTTGTAGGACATTAGCAAATTTCCCTCAAGTGGATGACCTAAGGTTTATCAATCCGTAGGAGGCGTAGGATGAAGATGGTCTCTCTCAAGCAACCCTGCAACCAAATAACAAAGAGTCTCTTGTGTCCCCAACACACCCAATACAATGGTAAATTGTATAGGTGCACTAGTTCAGCGAAGAGATGGTGATACAAGTGGTATATGGATGATAGATGGAGGTTTTTTGTAATCTGAAAATATAAAAACAGCAAGGTAACTAATGATAAAAGTGAGCGTAAACGGTATTGCAATGCGTGGAAACAAGGCCTAGGGTTCATACTTTCACTAGTGCAAGTTCTCTCAACAATAATAACATAGTTGGATCACATAACTATCCCTCAACATGCAACAAAGAGTCACTCCAAAGTCACTAATAGCGGAGAACAAACGAAGAGATTATGGTAGGGTACGAAACCACCTCAAAGTTATTCTTTCCAATCAATCTATTGGGCTATTCCTATAAGTGTCACAAACAGCCCTAGAGTTCGTACTAGAATAACACCTTAAAACACAAATCAACCAAAACACTAATGTCACCTAGATACTCCAATGTCACCTCAAGTATACGTGGGTATGATTATACGATATGCATCACACAATCTTAGATTCATCTATTCAACCAACACATAGAACCTCAAAGAGTGCCCCAAAGTTTCTACCAGAGAATCACGATGAAAACGTGTGCCAACCCCTATGCATAGGTTCATGGGCGGAACCCGCAAGTTGATCACCAAAACATACATCAAGTGAATCATGTGATATCCCATCGTCACCACAGATACGCATGGCAAGACATACATCAAGTGTTCTCGAATCTTTAAAGACTCAATCTGATAAGATAACTTCAAAGGGGAAACTCAATCCATTACAAGAGAGTAGAGGGGGAGGAGAAACATAAGATCCAACTATAATAGCAAAGCTCACGATACATCAAGATCGTGCCAAATCAAGAACACGAGAGAGAGAGATCAAACACATAGCTACTGGTACATACCCTCAGCCCCGAGGGAGAACTACTCCCTCCTCGTCATGGAGAGCACCGGGATGATGAAGATGGCCATCGGAGAGGGATTGCCCCTCCGGCAGGGTGCCGGAACGGGTCTAGATTGGCTTTCGGTGGCTACAGAGGCTTCTGGCGGCGGAACTCCCGATCTATTCTTCTCCCCGATCGTTTTAGGGTATATGGAGATATATAGGCGGAAGAAATACGTCAGGGGAGCCACGAGGGGCCCACGAGGGTGGAGGGCGCGCCCAGGGGGGTGGGCGCACCCCCTGCCTCATGGCTTTCTCGTTGCTTTGTTGATGTGGACTCCAAGTCTCCTGGGTTGCTTTTGTTCCAAGAATAAGTTCCATGAAGTTTCAGGTCAATTGGACTCCGTTTGATTTTCCTTTTCTGCGGTACTCTAAAACTAAGAAAAAAACAGAAACTGGCACTGGACTCTGGGTTAATAGGTTAGTCCCAAAAATCATATAAAATAGCATATAAATGCATATAAAACATCCAAGGTTGATAATATAATAGCATGGAACAATAAAAAATTATAGATACGTTGGAGACGTATTAGCATCCCCAAGCTTAATTCCTGCTCATCCTCGAGTAGGTAAATGATAAAAACAAATTTTTTTGATGTGGAATGGTACCTAACATATTTATCCATGTAATTCTCTTTATTGTGGCAATAATATTTAGATCCATAAGATTCAAGACAAAAGTTTAATATTGACATAAAAATAATAATACTTCAAGCATACTAACAAAGCAATCATGTCTTCTCAAAATAACATGACCAAAGAAAGTTATCCCTACAAAATCATATAGTCTCGCTATGCTCCATCTTCACCACACAAAGTATTTAAATCATGCACAAATCCGATGACAAGCCAAGCAATTGTTTCATAATTTTGGCGTTCTCAAACTTTTTCAATTTTCACGCAATACATGAGCGCGAGCCATGGACATAGCACTATATGTGGAATGGAATGGTGGTTGTGGAGAAGACAAAAAGGGAGAAGATAATCTCACACCAACTAGGCGTATCAACGGGCTATGGAGATGCCCATCAATAGATATCAATGTGAGTGAGTAGGGATTGCCATGCAACGGATGCACTAGAGCTATAAAATGTATGAAAGCTCAACAAAAGAAACTAGTGGGTGTGCATCCAACTCGCTTGCTCATGAAGACCTAGGGCATTTTGAGGAAGCCCATCATTGGAATATACAAGCCAAGTTCTATAATGAAAGATTCCCACCAGTATATGAAAGTGACAACATAAGAGACTCTCTATCATGAAGATCATGGTGCTACTTTGAAGCACAAGTGTGGTAAAAGGATAGTAGCATTGTCCTTATCTCTTTTTCTCTCATTTTTTATTTGTTTTTTATTTTGGCCTTCTCTCCTCTTTTTTTATTTGGGCTTCTTTGGCCTCTCTTTTTTCGTCCGGAGTCTCATCCCAACTTATGGGGGAATCATAGTCTCCATCATCCTTTCCTCACTGGGACGATGCTCTAATAATGATGATCATGACACTTTTATTTACTTACAACTCATGAATTACAACTCGATTCTTAGAACAAAATATGACTCTATATGAATGCCTCCGGCGGTGTACCAGGATGTGCAATGATGCATGAGTGACATGTGGGAAAGAATTATGAACGGTGGCTTTGCCACAAATACAATGTCAACTACATGATCATGCAAAGCAATATGACAATGATGGAGCGTGTCATAATAAGCGGAACGGTGGAAAGTTGCATGACAATATTTCTCGGAATGGCTATGGAAATGCCATGATAGGTAGGTATGGTGGCTGTTTTGAGGAAGGTATATGGTGGGTTTAAGGTACCGATGAAAGTTGCGCGGTACTAGAGAGGCTAGCAATGGTGAAGGGTGGGAGTGTGTATAATCCATGGACTCAACATTAGTCATAAAGAACTGACATACTTATTGCAAAAATCTATTAGTTATCGAAACAAAGTACTACGCGCATGCTCCTAGGGGGATAGATTGGTAGGAAAAGACCATCGCTCGTCCCCGACTGCCACTCATAAGGAAGACAATCAATAAATAAATCATGCTCCAACTTCGTCACATAACGGTTCACCATACGTGCATGCTATGGGAATCACAAACTTCAACACAAGTATTTCTCAAATTCAGAACTACTCAACTAGCATGACTCTAATATCACCATCTTCATATCTCAAAACAATCATCAAGTATCAAACTTCTCATAGTATTCAATGCACTTTATATGAAAGTTTTTATTATACCCATCTTGGATGCCCATCATATTATAACTAAATTCATAACCAAAGAAAATTACCATGCTGTTCTAAAGACTCTCAAAATAATATAAGTGAAGCATGAGTGTTCATCTATTTCTATAAAATAAAGCCACCACCGTGCTCTAAAAGGATATAAGTAAAGCACTAGAGCAAATGACAAACTACTCCGAAAGATATAAGTGAAGGTCAATGAGTAGTCGAATAATTATGCAACTATGTGAAGACTCTCTAACATTTAATAATTTCAGATCTTGGTATTTTATTCAAACAGCAAGCAAAGCTAAATAAAATAAAATGACGCTCCAAGCAAAACACATATCATGTGGTAAATAAAAATATATCTCCAACTAAAGTTACCGATGAACGAAGACGAAAGAGGGGATGCCTTCCGGGGCATCCCCAAGAGCTTAGGCTCTTGCCAATCCTTATTCCATAGTCCATCGAATCTTTACCCAAAACTTGAAAACTTCACAACACAAAACTTAACAGAAAACTCGTAAGCTCCGTTAGCGAAAGAAAACAAAACACCACTTCAAGTTACTGTAATGAACTCATTCTTTATTTATGTTGGTGTTAAACCTACTGTATTCCAACTTCTTTATGGTTTATAAACTCTTTTACTAGCCATAGATTCATTAAAATAAGCAAACAACACACGAAAAACAGAATCTGTCAAAAACAGAACAATCTACAATAATCTGTATCAAACGTATACTTCTAGAACTCATAAAATTCTCAAATAAATTGGTGGACCTGAGTAATTTGTCTATCAATCATCTGCAAAAATAATTAACTAAATATCACTCTCCAATAAAAAATTGCAGCAATTGTCGTGAGCGCTAAAGTTTCTGTTTTTTACAGCAAGATCACAAAGACTTTCCCCAAGTCTTCCCAACGGTTCTACTTGGCAGAAACACTAAATAAGACATAAAAATCAATGATAAGAGAGGCTAGATAAATTATTTATTACTAAACAGGAGCAAAAAGTAAGGAACGAAAGTAAAGTTGGGTTGCCTCCCAACAAGCGCTATCGTTTAACGACCCTAGCTAGGCATGATGATTTCAATGATGCTCACATAAAGGATAAGAATTGAAACATAAAGAGAGCATCATGAAGAATATTACTAGAACAGTTAAGTCTAACCCACTTCCTATGCATAAGGATTTTGTGAGCAAACAACTTATGAGAACAATAATCAACTTGCATAGGAAGGTAAAACAAGCATAACTTCAAAACTTTAAGCACATAGATAGGAAACTTGATATTATTGCAATTCCTACAAACATATGTTCCTCCCTCATAATAATTTTCAGTAGCATTATGAATTAATTCAACAATATAACCATCACATAAAGCATTCTTTTCATGATCTACAAGCATAGAAATTTTATTACTCTCCACATAAGCAAAATTCTTCTCATGAATAATAGTGGGAGCAAACTGAAAAAAATAATCATCACGTGAGGCATAATCCAATTGAAAACTAAAATCATGATGACAAGTTTCATGGATATCATTATTCTTTATAGCATACAATTCATCACAATAATCATCATAGATAGCAACTTTGTTCTCATAATCAATTGGAACCTCTTCCGAAATTGTGGATTCATCACAAAATAAAGTCATGACCTCTCCAAATCCACTTTCATCAATATAATCATCATAAATAGGAGGAATGCTTTCATCATAATAAATTTGCTCATCAATACTTGGGGGACAAAAAATATCATCTTCATCAAACATAGCTTCCCCAAGCTTGTGGCTTTGCATATCATTAGCATCATGGATATTCAAGGACTTCATACTAACAACATTGCAATCACGATCATCATTCAAATATTTAGTGACAAACATTTTAATGCATTCTTCTTCCAACACTTTGGCACAATTTTCCTTTCCATCATACTCACAAAAGATATTAAAAAGATGAAGCATATGAGGCAAACTCAATTCCATATTTTTTGTAGTTTTATTTTATAAACTAAACTAGTGCTAAAACAAGAAACAAAAAGATTCGATTGCAAGATCTAAAGATATACCTTCAAGCGCTAACCTCCCCGGCAACGACGCCAGAAAAGAGCTTAGTTGACGGGGTGTTAGCGCCGCTTTCCTTGCCTCCCCGGCAACGGCGCCAGAAAAGAGCTTGATGTCTACTACACAACATTCTTCTTGTAGACGTTGTTGGGCCTCCAAGTGCAGAGGTTTGTAGGACAGTAGCAAATTTCCCTCAAGTGGATGACCTAAGGTTTATCAATCCGTAGGAGGCGTAGGATGAAGATGGTCTCTCTCAAGCAACCCTGCAACCAAATAACAAAGAGTCTCTTGTGTCCCCAACACACCCAATACAATGGTAAATTGTATAGGTGCACTAGTTCGGCAAAGAGATGGTGATACACGTGGTATATGGATGATAGATAAAGGTTTTTGTAATCTGAAAATATAAAAACAGCAAGGTAACTAATGATAAAAGTGAGCGTAAACGGTATTGCAATGCGTGGAAACAAGGCCTAGGGTTCATACTTTCACTAGTGCAAGTTCTCTCAACAATAATAACATAGTTGGATCACATAACTATCCCTCAACATGCAACAAAGAGTCACTCAAAAGTCACTAATAGCGGAGAACAAACAAAGAGATTATGGTAGGGTACGAAACCACCTCAAAGTTATTCTTTCCAATCAATCCGTTGGGCTATTCCTATAAGTGTCACAAACAGCCCTAGAGTTCGTACCAGAATAACAACTTAAGACACAAATCAACCAAAACCTTAATGTCACCTAGATACTCCAATGTCACCTCAAGTATCCGTGGGTATGATTATACGATATGCATCACACAATCTCAGATTCATCTATTCAACCAACACATAGAACCTCAAAGAGTGCCCCAAAGCTTCTATCGGAGAATCACGACGAAAATGTGTGCCAATCCCTATGCATAGGTTCATGGGCGGAACCCGCAAGTTGATCACCAAAACATACATCAAGTGAATCACGTGATATCCCATTGTCACCACAGATACGCAAGGCAAGACATACATCAAGTGTTCTCAAATCTTTAAAGACTCAATCCGATAAGATAACTTCAAAGGGGAAACTCAATCCATTACAAGAGAGTAGAGGGGGAGGAGAAACATAAGATCCAACTACAATAGCAAAGCTCGCGATACATCAAGATCGTGCCAAATCAAGAACACGAGAGAGAGAGAGAGAGAGATCAAACACATAGCTACTGGTACATACCCTCAGCCCCGAGGGAGAACCACTCCCTCCTCATCATGGAGAGCACCGGGATGATGAAGATGGCCACCAGAGAGGGATTCCTCCTTCGGCAGAGTGCCGGAACGGGTCTAGATTGGCTTTCGGTGGCTATAGAGGCTTCTGGCGGCGGAACTCCCGATCTATTCCGCTCCCCGGCCGTTTTGGGGTATATGGAGATATATAGGCGGAAGAAATACGTCAGGGGAGCCACGAGGGGCCCACGAGGGTGGAGGGCGCGCCCAGGGGGGTGGGCGCGCCCCCTGCCTCGTGGCTTCCTTGTTGCTTTGTTTACGTGGACTCTAAGTCTCCCGGGTTGCTTTCGTTCCAAAAATAAGTTCCGTGAAGTTTTAGGTCAATTGGACTCCGTTTGATTTTCCTTTTCTGTGATACTCTAAAACAAGGAAAAAACAGAAACTGGCACTGGGCTCTGGGTTAATAGGTTAGTCCCAAAGATCATATAAAATAGCATATAAATGCATATAAAACATCCAAGGTTGATAATATAATAGCATGGAATAATAAAAAATTATAGATACGTTGGAGACTTATCACAACCCATCGTCAGTTCGAGCCCGCAAACAGCCTGCTATATATTTGGGCTCAATATCGGCCCGATGTGATTTCGGCCTGTTAACGGCCCATTCAAGAGATGGGCTAATTTTCAGGATGTACATCTTTCGGCCTTTTAGCGACCCATTTAAGTGTTGGGCCAATTTCCGACCTGGTGTGTCTTTCAGCCTGTTGATGGCCCATAAATGAGTTGGGCCATTTGTAGTCGGACCTTAGTTTTGGCCTTTTTGCGACCCATTTAAGTGTTGGACCAATTCCTGGCCCAGTGTGTCTTTCAACCTGTTGACGACCCATAAATGAGTTGGGCCATTTGTAGTCGGACCTGAGTTTTGGCCTTTTAACGACCCATGCTCTTCATGGTCCAATACCAGCCCGGTTTCTCTTTCGGTCTGCTAAAGGCCCACAACACAGTTGGGCCATTTAAAGTACGACCTGACTTTCGGCCTCTTAGCGGCCCATGCTCTTCATGGTCTAGTACGTGCCCGCTGTCTCTTTATGCCTGCTAAAGGCCCATAGTATAGTTGGGCCATATGTAGCCTGACCTTAGTAACGGCCTATTAACGGCCCGTCAAATCAAATGGGCCCACCTGTTGCCCGCTTCGATGTCGGCCTATTAACGACCCGAGAGGTAAGAGGGCCGTCCATTAACTTTCGGCCTGGTAACGACCCATTAACTTAATGGGCCCACTAAAGTTCGTACATGTCTTTAGGCCCAATTAGATAATTTGAGCCCATTACGACGAGCAATTATGCACAGGACCAAAACCGATCAAGCAACGGTACGACATACATGGAAAAACGTTGCACATCCAGCATATATTACAGGAAATTACATCCACTGGGCAATCAAAGATTGATGCCAGTGCAAATAAATGAACAGAACCTAACGATCTACAACATCACAATCTGCAACCTCAGCGCGGATGACGCCCATAAGCATATGGGCAAGTTCTTGCTGCTTTGTTACACTGTCTCTGAAAACATTGATCAGTTGTTGTTGCGCACAAATGTGCAGCCCTGATTCCTCCACCATTTCCATCATTGCTTCAACCATTAATTGAAGGAAATATGCCCTAGAGGCAATAATAAAGTTGTTATTTATATTTCCTTATATCATGATAAATGTTTATTATTCATGCTAGAATTGTATTAACCGGAACTTAGTACATGTGTGAATACATAGACAAACAGAGTGTCACCAGTATGCCTCTACTTGACTAGCTCATTGAATCAATGATGGTTATGTTTCCTAACCATAGACATGAGTTGTCATTTGATTAACGGGATCACATCATTAGAGAATGATGTGATTGACTTGATCCATCCGTTAGCTTAGCACGATGATCATTTAGTTTGTTGCTATTGCTTTCTCCATAACTTATACATGTTCCTATGACTATGAGATCATGCAACTCCCGAATATCAGAGGAACACTTTGTGTGCTACCAAACATCACAACGTAACTGGGTGATTATAAAGGTGCTCTACAGGTGTTTCTGATGGTGTTTGTTGAGTTGGCATAGATCGATATTAGGATTTGTCACTCCGATTGTCGGAGAGGTATCTCTGGGCCCTCTTGATAATGCACATCAATATAAGCCTTGCAAGCAATGTGACTAATGAGTTAGTTGCGGAATGATGCATTACGGTACGAGTAAAGAGAATTTCCGGTAACGAGATTGAACTAGGTATTGAGATACCGACGATCGAATCTCGGGCAAGTAACATACCGATGACAAAGGGAACAACATATATCGTTATGCGGTTTGACCGATAAAGATCTTCGTAGAATATGTAGGAGCCAATATGAACATCTAGGTTCCACTATTAGTTATTGACTGGAGACGTGTCTCGGTCAGGTCTACATAGTTCTCGAACCCGTAGGGTCCGCACGCTTAATGTTCGATGACAATCGATATTATGAGTTTATGTGTTTTGATGTACCGAAGGTAGTTCGGAGTCCCAGATGTGATCACGGACATGACAAGGAGTCTCGAAATGGTCGATACATAAATATTGATATATTGGATGATTATATTCGGACACCGGATAATTATCGGAGTGCCGGGGGGTTATCGGAACCCCCGGGGGAACTAATGGGCCCACATGGGCCTTGTGAGAGAGAGAGAGGAGGGGCCATAGGGCTGGCCGCCGCCCCCCTTGGGAGTCCGAATTGGACAAGGAGGGGGGCGGCGCCCCCTCTTTCCCTCCCTCTCTCCCTCTCCTTCCTTTCCCCTCCCTCCTCCTAGTTGGACTAGGAAAGGGGGAGTCCTACTCCTACAAGGAGGACGACTCCTCCCCCTCCTTGGCGCGCCCCAAGGCCGTCCGGACTCCCCCTTGCTCCTTTATATACGGAGGCATGGGGCACCCTAGAACACACAAGTTGATCATTGATCCCTTAGCCGTGTGCGGTGCCCCCTCCACCATAATCCACCTCGGTCATATCATAGCGGTGCTTAGGCGAAGCCTTGTTCCGGTAGCATCATCATCACCGTCATCACGCCGTCGTGCTGACGAAGCTCTCCCTCGACACTTTGTTGGATCGTGAGTTCGTGGGACGTCTCCGAGACGAACATGTGCAGATCGTGGAGGTGCCGTACTTTTGGTACTAGGATCGGTCGATCGTGAAGACGTACAACTACATCAACCGCGTTGTCATAACACTTTCGCTTATGGTCTACGAGGGTACGTGGAAAACACTCTCCCCTCTCATTGCTATGCATCACCATGATCTTGCATGTGCGTAGGATTTTTTTTCTAATTACCGCATTCCCCAACAGTGGCAGCCGAGCTAGGTCTATGAGTAGATGTTGTATGCACGAGTAGAACACAAAGGAGTTTTGGGCGTGGGTATATACATATTGCTTGCCGTCACTAGTTGATTCTTGATTCAGCGGTATTGTTGGATGAAGCGGCCCAGACCGACATTACGCGTACGCTTACGCGAGACTGGTTCTACCGACGTGCTTCGCACACAGGTGGCTGGTGGGTGTCAGTTTCTCCAACTTTAGTTGAATCGGATGCAATGAACATGGTTCTTTCTGAAGATCAAAAAGCAATCACTATACCATGTTGTGGTTTTTGATGGTAGGTAAGAACGGTTCTTGCTCAGCCCGTAGCAGCCACGTAAAACTTGCAACAACAAAGTAGAGGACGTCTAACTTGTTTTTGCAGTGCGTGTTGTGATGTGATATGTTCAAGACATGATGCTAAATTTTATTGTATGAGATGATCATGCTTTGTAACACAGTTATCGGCAACTGGCAGGAGCCATATGGTTGTCGCTTTATTGTATGAAATGCAATCACCATGTAATTGCTTTACTTTATCACTAAGCGGTAGCGATAGTCGTAGAAGCAATAGTTGGCGAGACGACGACGATGCTTCGATGGAGATCAAAGGCACAAGATGACGATGGCCATATCATATCACTTATATTGATTGCATGTGTTGTTTATCCTTTATGCATCTTATTTTGCTTAGTTCGGCGGTAGCATTATAAGATGATCTCTCACTAAATTTCAAGGTATAAGTGTTCTCCCTGAGTATGCACCGTTGCTACAGTTCGTCGTGGTGAGACACCACGTGATGATCGGGTGTGATAAGCTCTACGTTCACATAAAACGGGTGCACGCCAGTTTTGCACACGCAGAATACTCAGGTTAAACTTGACGATCCTAGCATATGCAGATATGGCCTCAGAACACTAAGACCGAAAGGTCGAGCGTGAATCATATAGTAGATATGATCAACATAGTGATGTTCACTATTGAAAACTACTCCATCTCACGTGATGATCGGACATGGTTTAGTTGATATGGATCACGTGATCACTTAGATGATTAGAGAGATATCTATCTAAGTGGGAGTTCTTAAGTAATTTGATTAATTGAACTTTAATTTATCATGAACTTAGTACCTGATAGTATTTTGCATGTCTATGTTGTTGTAGATAGATGGCCTGTGCTGTTGTTCCATTGAATTTTAATGCGTTCCTAGAGAAAGCTAAGTTGAAAGATGATGGTAGAAACTACACAGACTGGGTCCGTAACTTGAGGATTATCCTCATTGCTGCATAGAAGAATTACGTCCTGGAAGCACCGCTAGGTGACAAACCTGCAGCAGGAGCAACGCTAGATGTTATGAACACCTGGCAGAGCAAAGCTGATGACTACTCGATAGTTTAGTGTGCCATGCTTTATGGCTTAGAATCGGGACTTCAACGACGTTTTGAACGTCATGGAGCATATGAGATGTTCCAGGAGTTGAAGTTCATATTTCAAGCAAATGCCCGAATTTAGAGATATGAAGTCTCCAATAAGTTCTACATCTGCAAAATGGAGGAGAATAGTTCTGTGAGTGAACATATACTCAGAATGTCCGGGTACCATAACCACTTGACTTAGCTGGGAGTTTATCTTCCTGATGATGGTGTCATTGATAGAGTTCTTCAATCACTGGGACCAAGCTACAAGAGCCTCATGATGAACTATAATATGCAAGGGATGGATAAGACAATTCCCGAGCTCTTCACAATGCTAAAGGCTGCGGAGGTAGAAATCAAGAAGGAGCATCAAGTGTTGATGGTCAACAAGACCATCGGTTTCAAGAAAAAGGGTAAAGGGAAGAAGGGGAAGTTCAAGAAGAACAGCAAGCCAGTTGCTGCTCAAGTGAAGAAACCCAAGTCTGGACCTAAACCTGAGACTGAGTGTTTCTACTACAAAGGGACTGCTCACTGGAAGCGGAACTGCTCCAAGTATTTGGTGGAGAAGAAGGATGGCAAAGTGAAAGGTATATTTGATATACATGTTATTGATGTGTACCTTACTAATGCTCGCAGTAGTGCCTGGGTATTTGATACTGGTTGAGTTTCTAACATTTGCAACTCGAAACAGGGGCTACGGATTAAGCGAAGATTGGCTAAGGACGAGGTGACGATGCGCGTGGGAAATGGTTCCAAAGTTGATGTGATCGCCGTCGGCACGCTACCTCTACATCTACCTTCAGGATTAGTTTTAGACCTAAATAATTGTTATTTGGTGCCAGCGCTGAGCATGAACATTATATCTGGATCTTGTTTGATGTGAGACGGTTATTCATTTAAATCAAAGAATAATGGTTGTTCTATTTATATGAGTAATATCTTTTATGGTCATGCACCCTTGATGAGTGGTCCATTTTTACTAAATCTTGATAGTAGTGATACACATGTTCATAGTATTGAAGCCAAAAGATGCAGCGTTCATAATGATAGTGCAACTTATTTGTGGCACTGCTGTTTAGGTCATATTGGTGTAAAGCGCATGAAGAAACTCCATTCTAATGGACTTCTGGAATCACTTGGTACTTGCAAACCATGCCTCATGGGCAAGATGACTAAAACTCCGTTCTCCGGAACAATGGAGCGAGCAACAGAGTTATTGGAAATCATACATACTGATGTATGTGGTCCAATGAACATTGAAGCTCGTGGCGGATATCGTTATTTTCTCACCTTCACAGATGATTTGAGCAGATATGGGTATATCTACTTAATGAAACATAAGTCTAAAACATTTGAAAAGTTTAAAGAATTTTAGAGTGAAGTGGAAAAATATCGTAACGAGAAAATCAAGTTTCTGCGATCGGATCGTGGAGGTGAATATTTGAGTTATGAGTTTGGACTTCATTTGAAATAATGCGGATTAGTTTCGCAACTCACGCCACCTGGAACACCACGACATAATGGTGTGCCCGAACGTTGTAACCACACTTTATTAGATATGGTGCGATCTATGATGTCTCTCACTGATTTACCGCTATCGTTTTGGGGTTATGCTTTAGACACGGCTGCATTCATGTTAAATAGGGCACCATCTAAATCCATTGAGACGACACCTTATGAACTGTGGTTTGGTAAGAAACCCAAGTTGTCGTTTCTTAAAGTTTGGGGTTGCGATGCTTATATGAAGAAGCTTCAACCTGATAAGCTCGAACCCAAATCAGAAAAATGTGTCTTCATAGGATACCCAAAGGAGACTGTTGGGTACACCTTCTATCACAGATCTGAAGGCAAGACATTCGTTGCTAAGAATGGATCCTTTCTAGAGAAGGAGTTTCTCTCGAAAGAAGTGAGTGGGAGGAAAGTAGAACTTGATGAGGTAATTGTACCTTCTCCCTTATTGGAAATTAGTTCATCACTGAAATCAGTTCCAATGATTCCTACACCAGTAAGTGAGGAAGCTAATGATGATGATCATGAAACTTCTGATCATGTTACTACCGAACCTCGTAGGTCAACCAGAGTAAGATCTGCACCAGAGTGGTACGGTAATCTTGTTTTGGAAGTCATGTTACATGACCATGACGAACCTACGAACTATGAGGAAGTGATGATGAGCCCAGATTCCGCAAAATGGCTTGATACCATGAAATCTGAGATGGGATCCATGTATGAGAACAAAGTATGAACTTTGGTTGACTTGCCCGTTGATCAGCAGGCCATAGAGAATAAGTGGATCTTCAATAATAAGACTGACGCTAACGTGATGTTACTGTCTACAAAGCTCAACTTGTTGCAAAAGGTTTTCGACAAGTTCAGGGAGTTGACTACGATGAGACCTTCTCACCCGTAGCGATGCTTAAGTCCATCCGAATCATGTTAGCAATTGCCGCATTTTATGATTATGAAATTTGGCAAATGGATGTCAAAACTTCATTCCTTAATGGATATCTTAAAGAAGAGTTGTATATGATGCAAACAGAAGGTCTTGTCTATCCGAAAGGTGCTAACAAAGTGTGCAAGCTCCAACGATCCATTTATGGACTGGTGCAAGCCTTTCGGAGTTGGCATATACGCTTTGATAGTGTGATCAAAGCATATGGTTTTATACAGACTTTTGGAGAAGCCTGTATTTACAAGAAACTAAGTGGGAGCTCTGTAGCATTTCTGATATTATATGTAGATGGCATATTGTTGATCGAAAATGATACTGAATTTCTGAATAGCATAAAAAGATACTTGAGTAAGATTTTTTCAATGAAAGACCTCGATGAAGCTGCTTATATATTGGGCATCAAGATATATAGAGATAGATCAAGATGCTTAATTGGACTTTCACAAAGCACATACCTTGATAAAGTTTTGAAGAAGTTCAAAATGGATCAAGCAAATAAAGGGTTCTTGCCTGTGTTACAAGGTGTGAAGTTGAGTCAGACTCAATGCCCGACCACTGCAGAAGATAGAGAGAAAATGAAAGGTGTTCCCTATGCTTCAGCCATAGGCTCTATCATGTATGCAATGCTGTGTACCAGACCTGATGTGTGCCTTGCTATCAGTTTAGCAGGGAGGTACCAAAGTAATCCAGGAGTGGATCACTGGACAATAGTCAAGAACATCCTGAAATACCTGAAAAGGACTAAGGATATGTTTCGCGTATATGGAGGTGACAAAGAGGTCGTCGTAAACGGTTACGTCGATGCAAGCTTTGACACTGATCCGGATGACTCTAAGTCACAAACCGGATACATGTTTCTATTAAATGGTGGAGCTGTCAGTTGGTGCAGTTCCAAGCAAAGCGTCGTGGCGGGATCTACATGTGAAGCGGAGTACATAGATGCTTCGGAAGCAGCGAATGAAGGAGTCTGGGTGAAGGAGTTCATATCCGATCTAGGTGTCATAACTAGTGCATCGGGTCCAATGAAAATCTTTTGTGACAATACTGGTGCAATTGCCTTGGAAAAGATTTTCAGATTTCACAAGAGAACTAAGCACATCAAGAGATGCTTCAATTCCATCAACGATCAAGTCACGGGAGACATAGAGATTTGCAAGATACATATGGATCTGAATGTTGCAGACCCGTTGACTAAGCCTCTTTCACGAGCAAAACATGATCAGCACCAAGACTCCATGGGTGTTAGAATCATTACAATGTAATCTAGATTGTTGACTCTAGTGCAAGTGGGAGACTGAAGGAAATATGCCCTAGAGGCAATAATAAAGTTGTTATTTATATTTCCTTATATCATGATAAATGTTTATTATTCATGCTATAATTGTATTAACCGGAAACTTAGTACATGTGTGAATACATAGACAAATAGAGTGTCACTAGTATGCCTCTACTTGACTACCTCATTGAATCAATGATGGTTATGTTTCCTAACCATAGACATGAGTTGTCATTTGATTAATGGGATCACATCATTAGAGAATGATGTGATTGACTTGACCCATCCGTTAGCTTAGCATGATGATCGTTTAGTTTGTTGCTACTGCTTTCTCCATAACTTATACATGTTCCTCTGACTATGAGATCATGCAACTCCCGAATACCGAAGGGACACTTTGTGTGCTACCAAACGTCACAATGTAACTGGTGATTATGAAGGTGCTCTGCAGGTGTTTCCAATGGTGTTTGTTGAGTTGGCATAGATCGAGATTAGGATTTGTCACTCAGATTGTCGGAGAGGTATCTCTGGGCCCTCTCGGTGATGCACATCAATATAAGCCTTGCAAGCAATGTTACTAATGAGTTAGTTGCGTGATGATGCATTACAGAATGAGTAAAGAGACTTTCCGGTAATGAGATTGAACTAGGTATTGAGATACCGATGATTGAATCTCGAGCAAGTAACATACTGATGACAAAGGGAACAACGTATATCATTATGCGGTTTGACCGATAAAGATCTTCGTAGAATATGTAGGAGCCAATATGAACATCCAGGTTCCGCTATTGGTTATTGACCATGTCTTGGTCATGTCTACATAGTTCTCGAACCCGTAGGGTCCGCACGCTTAACGTTCGGTGACGATCGGTATTATGAGTTTATGTGTTTTAATGCACCGAAGGTAGTTCGGAGTCCCAGTTGTGATCACGGACATGACGAGGAGTCTCAAAATGGTCGAGACATAAAGATTGATATATTGGATGACTATATTCAGAGACCAGATGAGTTCCGGGGGTCACTGGATAATTATCAAAGTGTCGGGGGGTTATCGAAACCCTCGGGGGAACTAATGGGCCAACATGGGCCTTGTGTGTGTGAGAGAGGAGGGGCCATAGGGCTGGCTGCGCCCCCCTTGGGAGTCCGAATTGGAAAAGGAGGGGGGGGCCCTCTTTCCCTCCCTCTCTCCCTTTCCTTCCTTTCCCCTCCCTCCTCCTAGTTGGACTAGGAAAGGGGGAGTCCTACTCCTACTAGGAGGAGGACTTATCCCCCTCCTTGGCGCGCCCCAAGGCCGTCCGGCCTCCCCCTTGCTCCTTTATGTACGGAGGCAGGGGGCACCCTAGAACACACAAGTTGATCATTGATCCCTTAGACATGTGCGGTGCCCCCCCTCCACCATAATCCACCTCGGTCATATCGTAGCGGAGCTTAGGCGAAGCCCTGTTCCAGTAGCATCATCATCAGTGTCATCACGGCGTCGTACTGACGAAGCTCTCCCTTGACACTCTGCTGGATCGTGAGTTCGTGGGACGTCACCGAGCCAAACCTATGCAGACCGCGGAGGTGCCGTACTTTCGGTACTAGGATCGGTCGATCGTGAAGACGTACGACTACATCAACCGTGTTGTCATAATGCTTCCGCTTACGGTCTACGAGGGCACGTGGACAACACTCTCCCCTCTCATTGCTATGCATCACCATGATCTTGCGTGTGCGTATGATTTTTTTTTTGAAATTACTGCATTCCCCAACATTAATTGGTTCACAAACATACATTTTTTCCGTTGCATTTGAGACACAGGAAACTGAACAGATTCAGATGGCAATTTTGGCAGGCTTGTATTATTGATAGTGGAGAGTGTTTCAACCACTGCATCATAACATAAATTAGGAGGGGAACCGAACAGATTAATCATGAGTTATTGCCATATTAGCTGGCCTAGATTTATTGGAAAGAAACAATGGGGTTGCCTTGCTGTTTTCGGAGTTTGTCTTCTTATCTTTAGCAGCCCGCACCAAATTAACACACTAGCATTGCTATCATTGGCCAGGTCAGATAATAGGAAAGCAACATTGACACAACGAATGTTTGGGCAACCAGACCGCACCAGCCTACACCAAATTAACACAATAGGGCACACCTATCATCAGCCAGGTAAGGTAATACGAAAGCAACATTGACACAATGAATGAATGGGAAACCAGAGCAGCACTACAATTCAGTAATGTGCATGATATGAGATAGTTCACTCATGCAGCTCAGTATGCAAAACTACCAGGCAATTTTCCTTACAAAAATCAACATTTTTGCTGAGGGAGTCCTGGATTAGGGGGGCTCCGTACAGCCGGACTATATCCTTTGGCTGGACTGTTAGACTATGAAGATACAAGATTAAAGACTTTGTCTCGTGTCCAGATGGGACTCTACTTAGCGTGGAAGGCAAGCTAGGTAATACGGATATGGATATCTCCTCCTTTGTAACCGGCCTTGTGTAACTCTAACCCTCTCCGGTATCTATATAAACCGGAGGGTTTTAGTCCGTAGGACAATAACATAAAATCATACCATAGGCTAGCTTCTAGGGTTTAGCCTCTCCGATCTCGTGGTAGATCAACTCTTGTAATACCCACATCATCAAGAATAAATCAAGCAGGACGTAGGATTTTACCTCCATCAAGAGGGCCCGAACCTGGGTAAAACATCGTGTCCCCTGCCTCGTGTTACCATCCGCCTTAGATGCACAGTTCGGGACCCCCTACCCGAGATCCGCCTGTTTTGACACCGACATTGGTGCTTTCATTGAGAGTTCCTCTGTGTCGTCACCATCAGGCTTGATGGCTCCTTCGATCATCGTTAGCGATGTAGTCCAGGGTGTGACTTTTCTCCCCGGACAGATTTTTGTATTTGGCGGCTTTGCACTGCGGGCCAATTCGCTTGGCCATCTGGAGCAGATTGAAAGCTACGCCCCTGGCCATCAGGTCAGGTTTGGAAGCTTAAACTACACGGCCGATATCCGCGAAGACTTGATCTTCGACGGATTCGAGCCTCTGCCTTGTGCGTCATGCGGTCACGATGAGTACGATTTAGCTCTACCATCAGACAGTGTTCAGGAGATTGCACCGGCAGCCGCTCCGACCCTCAATTCGGAGCCAGTTGCACCGTCCATGGACGGGTGGATGGACCCCGCCACGGAGGCCTTACCCTCAGCGGCGATCGAGCCGAACATCGACCTTGCCCTGCACGAGAGCCGTGTTGTCAGACTGCCGGATCCTTCTCCGGCCACAGACTCCGAACCGCCTGCGCCCGTTCCTAGCGAATCCGATTGGGCGCCGATCATGGAGTTTACCTTCGCGGATATTTTTCAGCACTCGCCCTTTGGTGACATACTGAACTCATTAAGGTCCCTCTCCTTGTCAGGAGGATCCTGGCTGAACTATGTCCGGCAGGATTGGGATGCAGATGACGAAGAAATTCGCTGCCCACCCACCACCCACTTAGTAGCCACTATCGATGACTTAACCGACATGCTCAACTTCGACTTCGAAGACATCGACAGTATGGCCGACGACGTGGGAGACGAAGAGGAACCACTGCCCACAGGGCACTGGATAGCCACCTCATCATACGATATATCATATATACATGGTGGACACACCCAAAGAAGGCAATGGCGACGAGACAGCGGAGGATGACCCCTCCAAGAAGCAACCCAAGCGCCGATGTTAGCGGCGCCGCTCTAAGTCCCACCTAAGCAAAAGTGGTGATACCGGCACAGGAGATAATAACACTCCGGATAGTGCCGAAGATGGCAACAATCCCCTCCAGCACGATCTAGGACAGGAGGATGGAGAGGCCAGCCCTCCAGAGAGAGCGGCAGATGGAGAGGTGGAGGATGACAATTACATGCCCCCCTCCGAAGACGAGGCAAGCCTCGACGATGACGAATTCACCGTGCCAGAGGATCCCATCAACCAAGAGCGCTTCAAGCGCCTGCTTATAGCCACAGCAAATAGCCTTAAGAAGAAGCAGCAGCAGCTTCAAGCTGATCAAGATCTGCTAGCTGACAGATGGACTGAAGTCCTGGCGGCCGAGGAATATAAACTCGAATGCCCCTCCAAGAGTTACCCAAAATGCAGGTTGCTACCCCGACTGGAGGAAGAAGCGTATGACACGGCTGATCGGCCACCTCGTGGCCGCGATAGAGAGGCATTCCAGCCAAAAGCTTAGCCTGCACCACGACGCCATTCAAATAAAAATGCATGGGGAAATACGCTAGACCTACGAGACATATTGGAGGACAAAGCAAAACATGCAAGATCGACCTACGGATCACGAGGGCACGCCACTATGCGAGACGATAAACGTCACGCCGGATACAGTAAAAGTAAATCCGGCTGGGCCGAACACAGCGGGCAAGACTCATTGGAGCTGCGTCGCGATATAGCCCAGTACAGAGGTGCCGCACACCCCTTATGCTTCAGAGATGAAGTAATGGATCATCAAATCCTAGAGGGTTTCAAACCCGTAAATATAGAATCATACGACGACACAACAGATCCTGCGGTATGGATCGAGGATTTCCTCCTGCATATCCACATGGCACGCGGTGATGATCTACACGCCATTAAATACCTCCCACTCAAACTCAAAGGACCAGCTCGACATTGGCTCAATAGCTTGCCAGCAGAGTCCATTGGCTGTTGGGAGGATCTGGAAGCCGCATTCCTCGACAACTTTCAGGGCACTTATGTGCGACCACCAGATGCCGATGACTTGAGCCACATAATTCAGCAGCCAGAGGAATCAGTCGGGCAATTCTGGACACGGTTCCTAACAAAGAAAAATCAAATCGTCGACAATCCAGATGCAGACGCTCTAGCAGCTTTCAAGCACAACATCCGCGATGAGTGGCTAGCCCGGCACCAGGGTCAGGAAAAGCCGAAATCTATGGCAGCCCTCACGACACTCATGACCCGCATTTGTGTGGGAGAAGACAGTTGGCTGGCTCGCAGTAACAACATATCAAAGGACCATGGTACTTGGGATACCAAGGACGGCAGTAGTAGGTCACGTCGCAACAAACATAAGTGTTGGGGAACGCAGTAATTTCAAAAATTTTCCTACGCACACGCAAGATCATGGTGATGCACAGCAACGAGAGGGGAGAGTGTTGTCTACGTACCAATGCAGACCGACTGCGGAAGCGATCACACAACGTAGAGGAAGTAGTCGTACGTCTTCTTCCCGATCCGACCGATCCAAGCACCGTTACTCCGGCACCTCCGAGTTCTTAGCACACGTTCAGCTCGATGACGTTCCTCGGGCTCCGATCCAGCAAAGCGTCGAGGAAGAGTTCCGTCAGCACGACGGCGTGATGACGATCTTGATGTACTACCGACGCAGGGCTTCGCCTAAGCACTACAACGGTACGATCGAGGTGGAATTTGGTGGCAGGGGGCACCGCACACGGCTAAGGGGCGATCTCAAGGATCAAGTTGTGTGTCTTGGGGTGCCCCCTGCCCCCGTATATAAAGGTTGGAGGGAGGGGGGCTGGCCGGCCAAAGAGGAGGAGGCGCAGGAGGAGTCCTACTCCTACCGGGAGTAGGACTCCCCCCTCCAATCCTAGTCCAACTAGGAAACCTTTAAACGGGAGAGAGAGAGAGGTGGCCGGCCCCTCTCCTAGTCCTAATAGGACTAGGGAGATTGGGGGAGGTGCAGCCCTATGTGGGCTGCCTTCTCACCTTTCCACTAAGGCCCATGTTGGCCCATTTGGCTCCCGGGGGGTTCCGGTAACCCTCCCGGTAATCCGGTAAAATCCCGATTTCACCCGGAACACTTCCGATGTCCAAACATAGGCTTCCAATATATCAATCTTTATGTCTCGACCATTTCGAGACTCCTCGTCATGTCCGTGATCTCATCCGGGACTCCGAACAACCTTCGGTACATCAAAATGCATAAACTCATAATAACTGTCATCGTAACGTTAAGCGTGCGGACCCTACGGTTCGAGAACAATGTAGACATGACCGAGACACGTCTCCGGTCAATAACCAATAGCGGGACCTGGATGCCCATATTGGCTCCTACATATTCTACGAAGATCTTTATCGGTCAGACCGCATAACAACATACGTTGTTCCCTTTGTCATCGGTATGTTACTTGCCCGAGATTCGATCGTCGGTATCCAATACCTAGTTCAATCTCGTTACCGGCAAGTCTCTTTACTCGTTCCGTAATACATCATCTCACAACTAACTTATTAGTTGCAGTGCTTGCAAGGCTTATGTGATGTGCATTACCGAGAGGGCCCAGAGATACCTCTCCGACAATCGGAGTGACAAACCCTAATCTCGAAATACGCCAACCCAACATCTACCATTGGAGACACCTGTAGTACTCCTTTATAATCACCCAGTTACGTTGTGACATTTGGTAGTACCCAAAGTGTTCCTCCGGTAAATGGGAGTTGCATAATCTCATAGTTATAGGAACATGTATAAGTCATGAAGAAAACAATAGCAACATACTAAACGATCGGGTGCTATGCTAATGGAATGGGTCATGTCAATCAGATCATTCTACTAATGATGTGACCTCGTTAATCAAATAACAACTCCTTGTTCATGGTTAGGAAACATAACCATCTTTGATTAACGAGCTAGTCAAGTAGAGGCATACTAGTGACACTCTGTTGGTCTATGTATTCACACATGTATTATGTTTCCGGTTAATACAATTCTAGCATGAATAATAAACATTTATCATGATGTAAGGAAATAAATAATAACTTTATTATTGCCTCTAGGGCATATTTCCTTCAGTCTCCCACTTGCACTAGAGTCAATAATCTAGTTCTCATCGCCATGTGATTTAGCAGCAATGGTTCACATCACCATGTGATTAACACCCATAGTTCACATCGTCATGTGACCAACACTCAAAGGGATTACTAGAGTCAGTAATCTAGTTCACATATCTATGTGATTAACACCCAAAGAGTACTAAGGTGTGATCATGTTTTGCTTGTGAGATAATTTTAGTCAACGGGTCTGTCACATTCAGATCCGTAAGTATTTTGCAAAATTCTATGTCTACAATGCTCTGCACGGAGCTACTCTAGCTAATTGCTCCCACTTTCAATATGTATCCAGATTGAGACTTTAGATTCATCTGGATCAGTGTCAAAAACTTGCATCGACGTAACCCTTTACGACGAACCTTTTTGTCACGTCAATAATCGAGAAACATATCCTTATTTCACTAAGGATAATTCTGACCGCTGTCCAGTGATCTACTCCTAGATCACTATTGTACTCCCTTGCCAAATCAGTGCAGGGTATACAATAGATCTGGTACACAGCATGGCATACTTTATAGAACCTATGAATGAGGCATAGGGAATGACTCTCATTCTCTTTCTATCTTCTGCCGTGGTCGGGCTTTGAGTCTTTACTCAACTTCACACCTTGTAACACAGGCAAGAAACTTTTTCTTTGACTGTTCCATTTTGAACTACTTCAAAATCTTGTCAAGGTATGTACTTATTGAAAAACTTATCAAGCGTCTTGATCTATCTCTATAGATCTTGAAGCTCAATATGTAAGCAGCTTTATCGAAGTCTTTCTTTGAAAAACTCCTTTCAAACACTCCTTTATGCTTTACAGAATAATTCTACATTATTTCCGATCAACAATATGTCATTCACATATACTTATCAGAAATGCTGTAGTGCTCCCACTCACTTTCTTGTAAATACAGGCTTCACCGCAAGTCTGTATAAAACTATATGCTTTGATCAACTCATCAAAGCGTATATTCCAACTCCGAGATGCTTGCACCAGTCCACTGATGGATCGCTGGAGCTTTCACATTTTGTTAGCACCTTTCGGATTGACAAAACCTTCTGTTGCATCATATACAACTCTTCTTTTAACAAATCCATTAAGGAATGCAGTTTTGTTTATCCATTTGCCAGATTTCATAAAATGCGGCAATTACTAACATGATTCGGACAGACTCAAGCATAGATACGAGTGAGAAGCTCTCATCGTAGTCAACACCTTTGAACTTTGTCGAAAACCTTTTTGCGACAATTCTAGCTTTGTGGATAGTAACACTACTATCAGCGTCCGTCTTCCTCTTGAAGATCCATTTATTTTCTATGGCTTGCCGATCATCGGGCAAGTCAACCAAAGTCCATACTTTGTTTTCATACATGAATCCCATCTCTGATTTCATGGCCTCAAGCCATTTTGCGGAATCTGGGCTCATCATCGCTTCCTCATAGTTCGCAAGTTTATCATGGTCTAGTAACATGACTTCCAGAACAGGATTACCGTACCACTCTGGTGCGGATCTCACTCTGGTTTACCTACGAGATTCGGTAGTAACTTGATCTGAAGTTACATGATCATCATCATTAGCTTCCTCACTAATTGGTGTAGGTGTCACAGAAACAGTTTTCTGTGATGTACTACTTTCCAATAAGGGAGCAGGTACAGTTACCTCGTCAAGTTCTACTTTCCTCCCACTCACTTCTTTCGAGAGAAACTCCTTCTCAAGAAAGTTTCCGAATTTAGCAACAAAAAGTCTTGCCTTCGGATCTGTGATAGAAGGTGTATCCAATAGTTTCCTTTGGATATCCTATGAAGATGCACTTCTCCGATTTGAGTTTTGAGCTTATCAGGATGAAACTTTTTCATATAAGCATCGAACCCCAAACTTTAAGAAACGACAACTTTGGTTTCTCGCCAAACCATAGTTCATAAGGCGTCGTCTCGACGGATATAGATGGTGCCCCTTTTTAACGTGAATGCAGCTGTCTCTAATGCATGACCCAAAAACAATAGTGGTAAATCGGTAAGAGACATCATAGATTGCACTATATCCAATAAAGTACGGTTATGACATTCGGACACACCATTATGATGTGGTGTTCCAGGTGGCGTGAGTAGTGAAACTTATTTCACATTGTTTTAACTGAAGACCAAACTCATAACTCAAATATTTGTCTCCGCAATCATATCGTAGAAACTTTATTTTCTTGTCACGATGTTTTTCACTTCACTCTGAAATTCTTTGAACTTTTCAAATTTTTCAGACTTATGTTTCATCAAGTAGATATACCCATATCTGCTTAAATCATCTGTGAAGGTGAGAAGATAACGATATCAGCCACGAGCTTCAATATTCATCGGACCACATACATCGGTATGTATGATTTCCAATAAATCTGTTGCTCTCTCCATAGTACCGGAGAACGGTGTTTTGGTCATCTTGCCTATGAGGCACGGTTCGCAAGTACCAAGCGATTCATAATCAAGTGGTTCCAAAAGCCCATTAGTATGGAGTTTCTTCATGCGCTTTACACCGATATGACCTAAACAGCAGTGCCACAAATAAGTTGCACTATCATTATTAACTTTGCATCTTTTGGTTTCAATATTATGAATATGTGTATTATTAAGATCGAGATCCAATGAACTATTTTCATTGGGTGTGTAACCATATTAGGTTTTATTCATGTAAACAGAACAACAATTTATTCTCTTACTTAAATGAATAACCGTAAAACATGATCAAATCATATTCATGTTCAACGCAAACACCAAATAACACTTATTTAGGTTTAACACTAATCCCGAAATTATAGGGAGTGTGCGATGATGATCATATCAATCTTGGAACCACTTCCAACACGCATCGTCACTTCACCCTTAACTAGTCTCTGTTTATTCTGCAACTCCCGTTTCGAGTTACTACTCTTAGCAACTGAACTAGCAACAAATACTAAGGGGTTGCTATAAACACTAGTAAAGTACACATCAATAACATGTATATCAAATATACTTATGTTCACTTTGCCATCCTTCTCATCCGCCAATCACTTGGGGTAGTTCCGCTTCCAGTGACCAGTCCCTTTGCAGTAGAAGTACTTAGTCTCAGGCTTAGGATCAGCCTTGGGCTTCTTCACTTGAGCAGCAACTTGCTTGCCGTTCTTCTTGAAGTTCCCCTTCTTCCCTTTGCCCTTTTCTTGAAACTAGTGGTCTTGTCAACCATCAACAATTGATGTTTTTCTTGATTTCTACCTTCGTTGATTTCAGCATCACGACGAGCTTGGGAGTTGTTTCCGTTATCCCTTGCATATTATAGTTCATCACGAAGTTCTACTAACTTAGTGATGATGACTAGAGAATTCTGTCAATCACTATCTTATCTGGAAGATTAACTCCCACTTGATTCAAGCGATTGTAGTACCCAGACAATCTGAGCACATGCTCACTAGTTGAGCGATTCTCCTCCATCTTTTAGCTATAGAACTTGCTGGAGACTTCATGTTTCTCAACTCGGGTATTTGCTTGAAATATTAACTTTAACTCCTGGAACATCTCATATGGTCCATGACGTTCAAAACGTCTTTGAAGTCCCGATTCTAAGCCGTTAAGCATGGTGCACTAAACTATCAAGTAGTCATCACATTGAGCTAGCCAAACGTTCATAACGTCTGCATCTGCTCCTGCAATAGGTCTGTCACCTAGCGGTGCATCAAGGACATAATTCTTCTGTGCAGCAATGAGGATAAACCTCAGATCACGGATCCAATCCGCATCATTGCTACTAACATCTTTCAACACAATTTTCTCTAGGAACATATCAAAATAAACACAGGGAAGCAACAACGCGAGCTATTGATCTACAACATAATTTGCAAAATACTACCAGGACTAAGTTCATGATAAATTTAAGTTCAATTTAATCATATTACTTAAGAACTCCCACTTAGATAGACATCCCTCTAATCCTCTAAGTGATCACGTGATCCAAATCAACTAAACCATAACCGATCATCACGTGAGATGGAGTAGTTTTCAATGGTGAACATCGTTATGTTGATCATATCTACTATATGATTCACGCTCGACCTTTCGGTCTCTGTGTTCCGAGGCCATATCTGCATATGCTAGGCTCGTCAAGTTTAACCTGAGTATTCTGCGTGTGCAAAACTGGCTTGCACCCGTTGTAGATGGACGTAGAGCTTATCACACCCGATCATCACGTGGTGTCTGGGCACGACGAACTTTGGCAACGGTGCATACTCAGGGAGAACACTTCTTGATAATTTAGTGAGAGATCATCTTATAATGCTATCGTCAATCAAAGCAAGATAAGATGCATAAAAGGATAAACATCACATGCAATCAATATAAGTGATATGATATGGCCATCATCATCTTGTGCTTGTGATCTCCATCTCCGAAGCACCGTCATGATCACCATCGTCACCGGCGCGACACCTTGATCTCCATCGTAGCATCGTTGTCGTCTTGCCAATCTTATGCTTCCACGACTATTACTACCGTTTAGTAATCTAGTAAAGCATTACATCGCGATTGCATTGCATACAATAAAGCGACAACCATATGGCTCCTGCCAGTTGCCGATAACTTAGTTACAAAACATGATCATCTCATACAATAAAATCAGCATCATGCCTTGACCATATCACATCACAACATACCCTGCAAAAACAAGTTAGACGTCCTCTACTTTGTTGTTGCAAGTTTTACGTGGCTGCTACGGGCTTAAGTAAGAACTCATCTCACCTACGCATCAAAACCACAACGATAGTTCGTCAAATAGACTCCGTTTTAACCTTCTCAAGGACCGGGCGTAGTCACACTTGGTTCAACTAAAGTTGGAGAGACAGTCTTCCGCAAGCCATCTATGTGCAAAGCACGTCGAGGGAACCGGTCTCGCGTAAGAGTACGCGTAAGGTTGGTCCGGATCGTCTCAACCAACAATACCGCCGAACCAAAGTATGACATGCTGGTAGGCAGTATGACTTGTATCGCCCACAACTCACTTGTGTTCTACTCGTGCATATAACATCAAACCATAAAACCTAGGCTCGGATGCCACTGTTGGGGAACGCAGTAATTTCAAAAAAATTCCTACGCACACGCAAGATCATGGTGATGCACAGCAACGAGAGGGGAGAGTGTTGTCTACGTACCAACGCAGACCAACTGCGGAAGCGATCACACAACGTAGAGGAAGTAGTCGTACGTCTTCTTCCCGATCCGACCGATCCAAGCACCGTTACTCCGGCACCTCCGAGTTCTTAGCACACGTTCAGCTCGATGACGTTCCTCGGGCTCCGATCCAGCAAAGCGTCGAGGAAGAGTTCCGTCAGCACGACGGCGTGATGACGATCTTGATGTACTACCGACGCAGGGCTTCGCCTAAGCACTACAACGGTACGATCGAGGTGGAATTTGGTGGCAGGGGGCACCGCACACGGCTAAGGGGCGATCTCAAGGATCAAGTTGTGTGTCTTGGGGTGCCCCCTGCCCCCGTATATAAAGGTTGGAGGGAGGGGGGCTGGCCGGCCAAAGAGGAGGAGGCGCAGGAGGAGTCCTACTCCTACCGGGAGTAGGACTCCCCCCTCCAATCCTAGTCCAACTAGGAAACCTTTAAACGGGAGAGAGAGAGGTGGCCGGCCCCTCTCCTAGTCCTAATAGGACTAGGGAGAGGGGGGGAGGCGCAGCCCTATGTGGGCTGCCTTCTCACCTTTCCACTAAGGCCCATGTTGGCCCATTTGGCTCCCGGGGGGTTCCGGTAACCCTCCCGGTAATCCGGTAAAATCCCGATTTCACCCGGAACACTTCCGATGTCCAAACATAGGCTTCCAATATATCAATCTTTACGTCTCGACCATTTCGAGACTCCTCGTCATGTCCGTGATCTCATCCGGGACTCGAACAACCTTCGGTACATCAAAATGCATAAACTCATAATAACTGTCATCGTAACGTTAAGCGTGCGGACCCTACGGTTCGAGAACAATGTAGACATGACCGAGACACGTCTCCGGTCAATAACCAATAGCGGGACCTGGATGCCCATATTGGCTCCTACATATTCTACGAAGATCTTTATCGGTCAGACCGCATAACAACATACGTTGTTCCCTTTGTCATCGGTATGTTACTTGCCCGAGATTCGATCGTCGGTATCCAATACCTAGTTCAATCTCGTTACCGGCAAGTCTCTTTACTCGTTCCGTAATACATCATCTCACAACTAACTTATTAGTTGCATTGCTTGCAAGGCTTATGTGATGTGCATTACCGAGAGGGCCCAGAGATACCTCTCCGACAATCGGAGTGACAAACCCTAATCTCGAAATACGCCAACCCAACATCTACCATTGGAGACACCTGTAGTACTCCTTTATAATCACCCAGTTACGTTGTGACGTTTGGTAGTACCCAAAGTGTTCCTCCGGTAAACGGGAGTTGCATAATCTCATAGTTATAGGAACATGTATAAGTCATGAAGAAAACAATAGCAACATACTAAACGATCGGGTGCTATGCTAATGGAATGGGTCATGTCAATCTGATCATTCTACTAATGATGTGACCTCGTTAATCAAATAACAACTCCTTGTTCATGGTTAGGAAACATAACCATCTTTGATTAACGAGCTAGTCAAGTAGAGGCATACTAGTGACACTCTGTTGGTCTATGTATTCACACATGTATTATGTTTCCGGTTAATACAATTCTAGCATGAATAATAAACATTTATCATGATGTAAGGAAATAAATAATAACTTTATTATTGCCTCTAGGGCATATTTCCTTCAATAAGCGCCATAATAACAGCGACAATACCGAGGATACGACAGTCAATGCCGGATTCAAAGGCCCTAAACCCGGTCAGCGGAAAAAGCCATTCAAAAGAAGCATTCCGGGCCCATCCAGTTTGGACCGTATACTCGATCGCTCGTGTCAAATACACGGCACCCCCGTCAAGCCAGCCAACCACACCAATAGGGATTGTTGGGTGTTCAAGCAGGCCGACAAGTTAATTGCCGAAAACAAAGATAAGGGGCCACATAGCGATGACGAGGAGGAGCCCCAGCAGCCGAATACCGGAGGACAGAAGAGGTTCCCCCCACAAGTGCGGACGGTGAACATGATATACGCAACCCACATCCCCAAGAGGGAGTGGAAGCGTGCGCTCAGGGACGTATATGTGTTGGAGCCAGTCGCCCCAAAGTTCAACCCATGGTCCTCCTGTCCGATCACCTTCGATCGCAGGGACCACCCCACTAGTATCCGTCATGGCGGATTCGCCGCACTGGTCTTAGACCCAATTATTGACGAATTTCACCTCACTCGAGTCCTTATGGATGGCGGCAGCAGCCTGAACCTGCTTTACCAGGACACGGTGCGCAAAATGGGTATAGACCCCTCAAGGATCAAACCCACAAAAACGACCTTTAAAGGCATCATACCAGGTGTAGAGGCCCATTGCATAGGCTCAGTCACACTGGAAATGATCTTCGGATCCCCGGATTACTTCTGAAGCGAAGAGTTAATCTTCGATATAGTCCCGTTCCGCACTGGTTATCATGCACTGCTCGGGCGAACCGCATTTGCGAGATTCAATGCGGTACCACATTGTGCATACCACAAGCTCAAGATGCCAGGACCTCAGGGGGTCATTACAGTTAATGGAAACACAGAGCGCTCTCTCCGAACGGAGGAGCACACTGTGGCCCTCGCAGTGGAAGCGCAAAGCAGCCTCTTAAGGCAATCCACTAGTTCCGTGTTTAAGGACCCGAACACCTTCAAGCATGCCCGGAGTAATCGGCAACAGGACTGCCTGGCACGTTCCGAGCTCGCATAGCAATGCGGCCCCCACCCCGGTCCAAGCCAAACGGCGAAACTCGTGCCACGCGTACATAATTACGCATTAAAAATACCATGGGCACAGGTAGGGAGGGGCACAACTACGGCACGCCCCAAGACGCGGCTTAAACCACACTAGGGGCTTCCCGCTTTGTTATTTTTCTCTCTTTCAGGACATTAATCTCTAGAAACCCTGTCCGGCAGCATGATTGCCGAACACATGATGCAGCAACCAAGGAGGCAGAAAGCTACGTCACACCTGGAACTCCCAGGTGGACTACGATAACAAGGGAAATACTTGCTTTAATATTATTCCTCAGCTTGCCCTTGGAGGGGACATAGTCCTACTTTTTGCTTATCGCACTACTTGTATCTCTGCTCTAATGCACGTTTTTTAATAAACAATGCATTGCATTAAGGCTTTTATTGCATTCTTCTTTATATATATATATTCATTCATGGCATCCAGCACCCGTACACTCTAGTACGGCCAATACGCTAGGGGCTTAAGCATACCCCACAATACGGCGTGAGAAGTCCGTACACTTTCAACAGTGCGGCACCCCGAACTTATAGCATTATATGCATCAACTCCGAATCATGTCTTGGGTCAATAGTTGGGTTTGCCCGGCTCCCATGTTTTGGTACCTTACATTCCGCTATATCGGCTAAGGTAGCACTGGGAGAACTACTGCGATTGTGCCCCGGTTCTGCTGGGTTAAGCACCTCAGTAGAGAAAGCTAAAACTGACTGTCATGATAAGGCAAGAGACCGGTCGCTGTTCGAGAGGTTTCGAGTCCCTAAAGACTTATGCTGCTTAGAGCGAGGAGTCGGCTCTTTCCGGCTTAAGGCGTGTATCGCGCCCCGAATTCGGCCTTCCGAATACTAGGGGCTTCGCCGAAATTTAAAATTATAGAATTCTATGTCTAAGTGAGAGTGATAAAGCATTATTAGTCTGATTGCCTTGTTTGTCGTGTTGAGCACCTCCCTCGAAGGACCCAAACATGCGAACAAGAGTGCTCAGGTTTATCCCGAACACCCCAGCACTCGTGGCATGGGGGTAGAAGCCGACGACTAGCCATCTCTCAGACTTGATAAACAGCCGAACATAAGGTAATATTTTAAATTCAAACAAGCGTTGCATAGCGCATATGAACAAGTTTTCATAACTACAGGATTACACGAGCGAGTTCACTCGAATATTATATCTTTCGTACACTCGTCCGCTATGAGACGAGCACCCTTCAGGACACCCTCATAGTACATCTCGGGGTGGCAATGCTCCTTTACCTCCGGCGGCCCTTCCTTGATCAGCTTCACGGCGTCTAGCTTGGCCCATTGCACCTTCACACGGGCGAAAGCCCGACGTGCACCTTCGATGCAGACGGACCACTTGACGACTTCCAACCGTGGGCAGGCATCCACAAGCCGCCTCACCGGGCCGAAGTAGCTGTTCGGAAGAGTGTCGCCAAGCCACAGCCGAACTATAAAGCCCTTCATGGCCTGTTCGGCCGCCTTGTGTAGCTCGACCAACTGCTTTAGCTGGTCGCTCATAGGCACCGGGTGTTCGGTCCGAGTATATTGGGCCCAGAACAACTTCTCCGTTGAGCTTCCCTCCTCGGCCTGGTAAAACGTTGTGGCATCCGACACGCTGCGGGGCAAATCTGTGAATGCTCCCGGAGAGCTCTGGATTCGGGTAAGTAACAAGTAATTTACTTTCACATGCTTGCTTTGCATATAGAATGCCTTACCCGCCGCTATTTTCTTCATCGCCTCAATCTCCCGGAGGGCTCTTTGGGCTTCAGCCTTGGCATTTTTCGCGCTTTTGAGGGCCGCGGCAAGCTTGGACTCTCGCATCTTCGAGTCACGCTCCAACGCCTCATGCTTCGACACGAGAGCTTGGAGCTCTTGCTGCACCTCACCCACCCGTGCCTCCTGCCTTTCCCGCTCGGTGCGCTCCTTGGCCGCTCTGTCTTCGGCCTCGGATAGCGCTTGCTTCAGGGTCGCCACCTCGGTCGTGGCCCCTGGCAAATTTACGATGATCCTGTCATTTTGCAATCGCGTCTTCTTTTATATATACATATCTATAGACAGGGTATTACTTACCCTTGTTCTCCTCGAGCTGCCTCTTGGCAAGGCCGAGCTCTTTCTTGGACCCCTCGAGGTCCTGCTTCAATGCGGCAACCTCCGCAGTCTGTGCGGCAGAGGCCAGCAGCGAAGCCTGCATACGCATATAGACATACTTATATTAGACTCCTACGATATTGTTTGATCCTCTGTTCGGCTTTTCTTTGTGAACACCGAACAGAGCATCAGGGGCTATTGTCTATGCGGTAATATTTTCCCCCATATTTCTAAAACTTACCTCAAAGCCTGTTAGAAGGCTGGCACAGGCTTCAGTCAGTCCACTCTTGGCGGACTGAACCTTCTGGACCACCGCACTCATAATAGTGCGGTGCTCTTCGTCGATGGAAGCGCTGCGAAGCGCTCCCAACAGATTGTCCGGTGCCTCTGGATGGGCAGAGGTCACCAGCACAGGCATCTTGCCCCTCTTGGAAGGAGGCCGCCTGCCCGAGTCCGGAACCACTGGAGGTTCCTGCGGGGTGTTCGGCTGAGGGCCGAACTCGAAGCCCTCGGGGGCTTTGTTCCCTCTCCTCCCGGAGTCTGGAAGGTCGCCTTGAGGCGCCTCCGGGACTGTCTCCCCTTGACCCAGTGCCTCTTAAGACAACACCTCGGCGTTGTCTGTAGGGCAAGGGGAGGTGGCAGTCAGAAGTGGATCGCTATCCATATCCGACGAGTCCAGGGAGCCTTCCAACGAGGATACGTCGATACGGGCTCGGGACGGTCTGCATAATCACGATTCGGCGTTAGGAGAAGCAGTGCGACAAAGGAATGCTATGAGTTACTCTGGTATCCGAATACTTACGACTTCGCCAGGGGCTTGGCCCTGGGCAGCCACTCGTCTTCGCCTTCGGTGGCAGTGGTAGAACTGCCCGGAAGGAGAGTCCTTCCCTTCTTAGACCCTTCGCCCCCCAAGTTGGGGCGGCCTTCCTTTCTTGTCTCCCCTGACTGGAGGGGGAGCGTCTTCATCTTCCTCCTCGTCTTCGTGGGAGGAGTGCGCCGAGGAGTCCTCGGACGATGAGTCTGATATCACCTGGCGCCGGGAACTCTTTCGGGTTCCCTTGGCCTTCTTGGTCTTCTCCGGCACCTTGTAAGGAGCCGGAGTCAGCATCTTCGTCAGGAGAGCGTCTGCTGGGCCTTCGGGCAAAGGAGTTGGACAGTCGATCTGTCCGGCCGTCTCCTGCCAGTCCTGTCAAAGGTACGGGAGCTTAGATCCCGCATAGAGTCAAACTATGAAAAACAAGTATCTTGTAAGAGGTAAAACATCTTACCGCGCTGGCTTGGCGCTTCACGCAGAATCTGTGATCCTCGGTAGTGGGAGGGGGAACCTCGGCGCCCTTGAATAGCACCTTCCAGGCATCCTCGTGTGTTGTGTCAAAGAGCCTGTTCAGAGTTTGGTGCTGGGCCGGGTCGAACTCCAACAAGTTGAAACCCCGTTGTTGACACGGGAGGATCCGGCGGATGAGCATGACCTGGACTACTTTGACGAGTTTGAGCTTCTTGCCCACCATGTTTTGGATACATGTTTGGAGTTCGGTCAGCTCTCCCGAACTACCCCAGGACGGGCCCTTCTCTTGCCAGGAGGTGAGCCGCGTGGGGATGCCAGATCGGAACTCGGGGGCCGCTGCCCATGCAGGGTCACGCGGCTCGGTGATGTAGAACCACCCCGATTGCCACCCCTTTATTGTCTCCATGAAGGAGCCCTCGAGCCATGTGACGTTGGGCATCTTGCCCACCATGGCGCCTCCGCATTCCGCCTGGCGGCCGCTCACTACCTTCGGCTTGACATTGAAGGTCTTCAGCCATAAGCCGAAGTGGGGCTTGATGCGGAGGAAGGCCTCGCACACGATGATAAACACCGAGATGTTGAGGATGAAGTTTGGGGCCAGATCGTGGAAATCCAGGCCGTAGTAGAACATGAGCCCCGGAGGAATGGGTGGAGAGGGAATCCCAGTCCGCGAAGGAAATGGGTAAGGAACACTACCCGCTCGTGGGGCCTGGGGGTGGGGATGAGCTGCCCCTCATCTGGGAGCTGGTGCACGATGTCGTCGGGCAGGTATCCGGCTCTCCTCAGATTCTTGATGTGTCCCTCCGTGACGGAGGAGACCATCCACCTGCCTCCTGCTCCGGACATGGTTGGATAAGGTTGAGGTGGGAAATGCGGACTTGGGCGCTGGAGCTCGAGTGTGCGAGAATGGATGGGCAAAGGAGGAAGAAGGCGTGGATGAAAAGGTGAATCCTTGTCCCTTTATATGGGCGGACGAAACTATGCGTCCCCACTAGCCTGGTAAAACTTGCTTATCCCCACGCCCGTATTGATGAGAATCCCGTAATAAGGGGGACACGATCTCTGCTTTGACAAGACGTGTCAAAAAACTGCCTCGCATTATGTGCGGGGCTAGTTAAAGTAAACGGTTCGAATAATCACCGGGCCATGGCTTAATGTCATGTGGCCAAAGCGTGTCAGCAGATTAAGATTTGTGGAAATATTATTCTCTCTACGGTGGTATGTGGAACTTATTTTGCAGGGTCGGACACTATCCTTGTATTCAAATTCTTCCATGGTGTATTCGGAGGAGGAACCCGCCTTGCAATGCCGAAGACAATACTGCGCGCCGGACTCATCGTCATTGAAGCCTAGTTCTGGGGCTACTGAGGGAGTCCTGGATTAGGAGGCCTCCGGACAGCCGGACTATATCCTTTGGCCGGACTATTAGACTATGAAGATACAAGATTAAAGACTTCGTCTCATGTCCGGATGGGACTCTACTTGGCGTGGAAGGCAAGCTAGGCAATACGGATATGGATGTCTCCTCCTTTGTAACCGACCTTGTGTAACCATAACCCTCTCCGGTGTCTATATAAACCGGAGGGTTTTAGTCCGTAGGACAATAACATACAATCATACCATAGACTAGCTTCTAGGGTTTAGCCTCTCCGATCTCGTGGTAGATCAACTCTTGTAATACCCATATCATCAAGAATAAATCAAGCAGGACATAGGGTTTTGCCTCCATCAAGAGGGCCCGAACCTGGGTAAAACATCGTGTCCCTTGCCTCCTGTTACCATCCGCCTTAGATGCACAGTTCGGGACCCCCTACCCTAGATCCGCCGGTTTTGACACCGACAGTTGCCTTTAACATTTTGCTACAACCAAATTTAGATCAGATAAAGGTTGGATTCACACCAATTAACAAAATACATGCTGATGTGAAAATATAGTGATATACAACAGGTACTTACATCAGCATTGGAGCATAGAGAATTCCCGCAAGATACTTTCCTCGAATACGATCCCAGTACAGAAAGTCTTCTATCCTTTAAGCTTATTTTCTAAAAGGGAGATGGGTAAGAACTAAGAAACATGTAGAAAATATGATCAGAATGCTATAAAATTTAATGATGCGAGGATACACACACGGTTCTTAGAATGGAGTTGACATATTTTTGCTGGACTGGAGTGGACTAGTTCTTTGGCCACTGGAATCTGCTTATTATCAGTGGGAGTTGCATTTCTCTGTGCTGGAGCAGTATCTATGAAAACCGGAGTTGGTTTATTATCTCCCGGCGTTTGGATCTTTTGCAAAGACCTGGTTTGTAACCTTTCAGATTTTAACATAGCCGTCTTCCCCTTGCATGCCTTATATAGACGAATGGTGCTTCAATTATAAAACATGCTGCAGCTGAGATGGAATAGGTACTAAAGAATAGAAAGGCATGACATATTGACATGTATTCCCTCCATCCGGAAATAAATGGATGGGTCTAGGCATATTTCAGTTCTAGATACATCCAATTTTATCCATTTCTGCGACATGTAATCCGGATGGAGGGAGTATCATGTAAGAGCTAGGGATACGACATGACAACAGTCTAAAAAACACTACTTGAATGTAAAACTATATGCTAGCAGAATACATTACAGAAAAACACTAAGACAACATATGTGTGTATGATTGGGAAACTAAGATGGCATTGCAAGAGACCGCTAGAACAACACTTCAATGTAAAAAAGAACATGGTATGGTAGACAAATGAATTACATGCTGATGAATAACAATGCATAAGATATTGAGAAGCATGATGTCCAAACTAAGAAGATGGCATTGCGATAGATTAGAATGCCAATACTTGAATTTGAAAACATGTTATCATTAATGGAATAGGTACTGAAAAATAGGAAAGCATGCCATATTTACATGCATGAGCAGCAGGCGAAGCACAAGGCATTGCAACAGAGTAGATGCACTCCAGGACATTATATGCATGTTGTACCCATATCAAGGGCCAAGTTAGAGCAAGGACCTTATGGGGTGAATAGGATTCATCATCTTTCTACAAGTCTTGTGAAGAACTGCCTTTACATGTTCCATCATATTGGGTATCATTGACGTCAAGTTTGTTGGCCATTACATTGCTCCGTGAGGTTCTTGTGGATAAATCAGTGTGTGCAATTATATCTGACATGCATGGAAGACAACTAATAGTTAGATTTATGTAATGAGTGCCTGTAGGATACGGCATAAATAGTAGGACTGGGGTTAACTAGTAGCAACAGGTCTCAAAAACTAAAGGGAGAACATAGATGAAAGCTACAGAATATTTATCGTTTGTACTCGAGATTAACTAGATGGCCCACAAAAGTATTAAGGAACAACATAGGTTATACTAGAAGTGGTATAATACTATAATCACCAGCCTGTTGGATAGCATTGGCTGATGGATGATAACTATGGAACATCGTTACCTAAAGAACAAGTCTCTTAGCTGAACTATGGAACAACGTTAACTCCTGAACAAGACCCGTAAGAGATCAACATGAACATACAGTGAAATGTGATAATCTATTTTCCATGCTTAGATGAATAACAAAGCCATAAATGTTGCACACAAGTAAGATGATGGTACAACCTATCTGGCCGCCATCCATAGGAGTGAGCATCATGTGCTGACTTGTCGATGGCCCTGCAGTTGTTGTGGGTGTCCATGTCGGGCACGCGCATTCGATGCAGGGAACTGTTGAGTGGGGACTATAGCTCCCTTCTGGTGTATGCTTCCCTTGTTGGAGCAGCTGTGGTGAGTCGGAAGACGGTGTGGCCGAAGATGCAGAAAACACATAATGTTAAGAACGACACATCTCTCTGATCTGAAGAAATACCCTAAGAGATCAACAACAAGGTACGAGAGTGGTCACACGTCTGTTGACTCTAGACTAAATTGGGGTCACACGATTTTATTTTACTTTGGTACTGTCCGATCTACGCCAGATGGCTTGATGGCCGTCTTGTGCCTCCCGACTGACACTGTTCGGAATCTTCCCCGAAGAGCCAGCGACCACCGGCAGAGCAGCGTGCCTCCGCCGTCCGTGGCCCCGACCAAAACCCCGCTCCCCGCCCCACCGCACTCCGTGGTTGCGCCGCCCCGGGTTAATCCACAAAGACTCGCCGTCATCCAGATTCGGCGACGACAGTACCTTCAACCCACACAACTCTAAGATAGCCATCTAAGCGCTGCTTCCACGGCGAACATGCGCCCCCGCATCCTTACGTTAGACACCAGCCAACCGGCAGCCTAGGAGCTCCGTCGGCTCGAGGGGTGCTGCTTCCCATTGGGAATCGGTTGGCCCAATATAAAAATTCAGACAACTGACGCCTAAATAAAGTGATTTGAGATGAGGGTGCGACCTATCTGGCGGCCCAATGAAGTAGGCAGCTCCAACTGCCTAGTTGGTGAGGCCGACACACTTGCGGTGGCTACCGGCACAGGGAAGCAGAGATGTCGCGATGGTCGACAGCTATGGGGAAGCAGCGTCGGGGCTCTGGACGGGTCCAAAGTTGGAGCCGCTCCAGCGCCGTGAACAACGGCGGGGGTGAATCGGCTCCGATATGGTTCACGCGGCCGTCGTCGAGGCAGCTCCGGCAGCACAGAGTAAGAGGCACACGACCCAGTGCACGACGACACATGGACAACGTCTCCGGGAGTAGAGCGGAGGGCGGCTGTGAATTTGGTGCGGTGGGGGGTGATAATCCCCAAGTGCAGGGAATCATCATAGAAATTCCCAATGGTGGAAGTGATAAGAATGAAGTGCCGAACCCACAAGGAGCTAAAGGTAAGATCAATATTCTCTCAAGTCCTATCTGCCACTGATACGACTCTACGTACACTGAACGTTTGCTTCCAACTAGAAATGAGAAATAAAACTACGTTGTGGGTATGAAGAGGATAGCTTTGCATGGTATCGGAGAGATAAAATATAAAAGTAGGTGTTGTTATCATAAAGTTAGAATATATTACTAAATATTATAAATAGCAAGTGTGGAATAATGGTGGATCGGTGTGCAGAATTGTCTTAGACAATTGTTAACAAGACCGATAGTCGTCATTGCAATTTCATATGAGGGAGAGGCGTAAGCTAACATACTTTCTCTTCTTGGATCATATGCACTTATGATTGGAACTCTAGCAAGCATCCGCAACTACTAAAGATCATTAAGGTAAAACCCAACAATAGCATTACAACATCAAGTCCCCTTTATCCCATACGCAACAACCCCCTTACTCGGGTTTATGCTTCTGTCACTCAAGCAACCCACTATAAGCGAATCATGAACGTATTGCAACACCCTACAGTGGGAATCCCCCACGCTTGCATGACACGGAGGGCACAATAGGACATCACCAAAATAAAACATACAACTCATACCAATCTAGATCATCAATCAACCCAAAGACAAAGGATATCTACTCAAAACATCATAGGATGGCAACACATCATTGGATCATAATATGTGGCATAAAGCACCATGTTCAAGTAGGGATTACAACGGTGTGCGGGAGAGTGGACTGCGTAAAAGAGATGAGGATGGTGATGTTGATGAAGACGATCACCGCGGCGATGATTCCCCTCCCGATGGCACTCCGGTGCCACCGAGAGAGAGGAGGAGAGGTTCTCCCCCTCGTGCTTCCTCCTCCATGGCCTCCCCCTAGATTGGGCGAGGTTCTCCCTCTGGTCCTTGGCCTTCATGACAATGATGGACCCTCCGGGATCCTCCTCCATGCCCTCTGGTGATGATGGCCCCCTCCGGCAGGGTGCCAGAGAGGGCCTACATTGATTTCTCGTGGCTACAGAGGCTTGCGGCGGCAGAACTTCTGATCTAGGTTATTTTCTGGGGGTTTATGCATTTATAGGAATTTTTGGCGTCGGTTTCATGTCAGGGGGGGTCTCCGAGTCCTCCATGAGATAGGGGCCCACACCCAAGGGGGTGGGGCGCCCCCCCACCCTCGTGGCGGCTCGGGACTCTTCTGGCCCAACTCTTTTACTCCGTGGGCTTCTTTTGGTCCATAAAAAATCATCAAAAAATGGCACGTCAATTGGACTCAATTTGGTATTCCTTTTCTGCAATACTCAAAAACAAGGGAAAAACAGAAACTGGCACTAGGCTCTAGGTTAATAGGTTAGTCCCAAAAATCATATAAAATAACATATAAATGCATATAAAACATCTAAGATGGATAATATAATAGCATGAATACTTCATAAATTATAGATACGTTGGAGACGTATCAGCATCCCCAAGCTTAATTCCTGCTCGTCCTCGAGTAGGTAAATGATAAAAGAAATAATTTATGAATTGTGAATGCTAGCGAGTGCATAAGTTTCATCAATGATAGTTCCAATCACTTTTTCTAGCATCATCATATACCATAACAGTAGCTCAACTCATGAAACTTCTCATGATCAAGTAACAAGCTATTCACATGTTAAAGTATAGATCATAAACTTTCTTGAAAACTAACAAACCGTGCTCTTAGTCATCAAACAATTGCAATTCATCTTATTTTCGGGAAGGGTCTATGTAAGACCTTTGATTCAGCAAACTCCACATACTCAATTATCATTTAATCTTTCACAATTGCTAACACTCATGTGATATTTATGGGTTCAAAGTTTTAATTGGACACAGAGAAAGATAGGGGCTTATAGTTTCGCCTCCCAACCTTTTACCTCAAGGGTAATGTCAACAATAATAATTTATGAAAACCTACATCCAAGTCATATATATATCCGGATCGCTCCAACACAAAGTGCTTGCCAAAGGAAAAAGTGTAAAAAGGGAAAGGTGATGATCACCATGACTCTTGTATAAGGGTAGAAGATAAAAGTAAAAGATAGGCCCTTCGCAGAGGGAAGCAGAGGTTGTCATGCGCTTTTATGGTTGGATGCACAAAATCTTAATGCAAAATAACATCACTTTATATTGCCACTTGTGATATGGACCTTTATTATGCAGTCTGTCGCTTTTATTTCTTCCGCATCACAAGATCGTATAAAGCTTATTTTCTCCACACTAATAAATCATACATATTTAGAGGGCAATTTTTATTGCTTGCAACAATGACAACTTACTTGAAGGATCTTACTCAATCCATAGGTAGATATGGTGGACTCTCATGGCAAAACTGGGTTTAAGTATATTTGGAAGCACAAGTAGTATCTCTACTTGGTGCAAAGAATTTGGCTAGCATGAGAGGGAAAGGCAAGCTCAACATGTTGGATGATCCAAGACAATATAACATTTTAGATACAGGAAAACATAACCCATTAAGTTGTCCTCCTTGTCCAACATCAACCTTTTAGCATGTCATATTTTAATGAGTGCTCATAATTGCAAAAGATGTCCAATATAGTATATTTATATGTGAAATATCTCTTCCTTCAATATTATTTCATGAATTGTTCAAGTGACCAATTCTGCATTTGCTAACTTCCAATAAGTTTACTACCTATACTTATTATGTGTGAAGTCATTACTCCCCATGTTGTAAGCATATGAAACGTATATAAATTCAGATTTATGATATTCAATTCGTTCAACCATTTACTCATAGGATATATGTGAAGCACGTGAGTAAATGACAAACTACTCCAAAAAGATATAAGTGAAGAATATTGAGTAGTCAAATAATTAAATAGCCATGGGAGGATTCTTTTTCATTCAAGATTTCAGATCCAATGATTTTATTCAAACGGCAAGTAAAATTCAAATACGCTCCAAGTAAAACACATATCATGTGACGAATAAAAATATAGCTCTGAGTAAGGTATACCGATAGTTTTGAAGACGAAAGAGGGGATGCCTTCCGAGGCATCCCCAAGCTTAGGCGCTTGAGTCTTCCTTGAATATTACCTTGGGGTGGCTTGGGCATCCCCAAGCTTAGGGTCTTTCCACTCCTTATTATCCTCATATTGATATCTCACCCAAAGCTTGAAAACTTCAATCACACAAAACTTAACGAAACTTCGTGAGATAGGTTAGTATGATAAAGAGTAAACCGTTCACTTTGGTACTGTCAAAGACAAGGCTCATAATTGTTCTCACACAATTCCTACTGTACCATATCATTTCTACAATTTATATTGAGAAATATAAGCCATAGAAACTAGAAAACAAGCAAACTATGCAATGAAATAGAATCTGTCAGAAACAGAACAGTCTGTAATGATCTGAACACCAACCATACTTCTGCTATTCCAAAAATTCTGAAATAAATTGGTGGACCTGAGGAATTTTTCTATTAATCTTCTGAAAAAAGAATCAACTCAATCTCACTCTTCTGTAAAAAATGACAGCTAATCTCGCGAGCGCAAAGTTTCTATTTTTTTACAGCAAGATCACATTAACTTTCACCCAAGTCTTCCCAAAGGTCTTACTTGGCACTTATTGAAACAAAAGCTATAATACATGATTACTACACTAGCTTAATCATGAGAACACACAAAAACAATAAGGGTAAATATTGGGTTGTCTCCCAACAAGCACTTTTCTTTAATGCCTTTTAGCTAGGCATGATGATTTCAATGATGCTCACATAAAAGATAAGAATTGAAACATAAAGAGAGCACCATGAAGAATATGACTAGAACATTTGAACCTAACCCACTTCCTATGCCTAGGGATTTTGTGAGCACACAATTTATGGGAACAAGAATCAACTAGCATAGGAATGCAAAACAAGTATAACTTCGAAACTTTAAGCACATAGAGAGGAAACTTGATATTATTGCAACTCCTACAAACATGTATTCCTCACTCATAATAATTTTCAGTAGCATCATGAATGAGTTCAACAATATAACCAACACATAAAGCATTCTGTTCATGATCTACAAGCATATAAATTTTACTTGTCTTCTCATAAGAAAAAATCCTCTCATTCGGAATAGTGGGAGCAACCTTCTTCTAAATCCACTTTAGATGATAGTATTATTCATACTCCAAAAGATATAAGTGAAGTTCATGGAGCATTCTACAATTAATATAGACTAACCAATATCCAAGCTCGAAATATATAGGTGAAGCACACGAAGCATTCTATAAAACCATACTCAAAAGATTTAAGTGAAGCACAAAGAGCAATTCTATAAGATCATACTTAAAAGATATAAGTGAAGCACATGGAGTATTCTATAAATCAATAAGGTCTATCTCATACTATCATGGTTCTTAAAGGAAAAACAAAAACACAAAGGACACAAATTATGTGAACAAAAGAAAAACCGATGTATACCGATAATTGTTGAAGAAGAAAGATGGGATGTCATACGCAACAACCCCCTTACTCGGGTTTATGCTTCTGTCACTCAAGCAACCCACTATAAGCGAATCATGAACGTATTGCAACACTCTACAACGGAAATCCCTCACGCTTGCGTGACACGGAGGGCACAATAGGACAACACCAAAATAAAACATACAACTCATACCAATCTAGATCATCAATCAACCTAAAGACAAAGGATATCTACTCAAAACATCATAGGATGGCAACACATCATTGGATCATAATATGTGGCATAAAGCACCATGTTCAAGGAGGGATTACAACGGTGTGTGGGAGATGTAACAACCCCAAAATTGGGTTATCAATTTTTGTGCTGTTATTCTCTCCTGACACTCATTTTCAACATTTTCTCCTGAGTTTGCTGGATGACTCTGAGAAATTTTGTCATTTTCCACCTTCCAAAATCCTGCTCATGTCTTTTTCAGTGGGCAAGACCTCATTTGCATCACCCCAAACCCTCTCACACCCTAATTCCAAATTTTTGGAATTTGAATGTGCCCTTTGTGATTACAAAGGAGCTATCATTTCCTTTGATCTGTTGGTCCTCCCAATTGTTCCCAGAGATCCTCCTATCTTTCTGAACCTTGGATATGCAAAAATATTACTAAGTCCAATGCAATATTTTTGAATTATGATTTATTCCTTTTCTTGCCTTTCCGAGGAATAAAATCCAAAGGCATAGCTAGTCATCTCCTAAATTCATGAGAATTGGTGGAGTTGGTATTTATGCCTAATCCAAGCTCTGGCAAGTATATTGGCCATAATTAAATAAGTAAAAATTGCCTTTTTCTATTTAATGCCAATATTGCATTTCTGCCATTTTCCAAAGGAACTACTGTTTTTGTAGCAGGGAAAATTCCCACATAAACTGTGGAGCTTTTCCTTGCTATATATTAACTAGTTCCATCCTAATCTCATGTTCCTCAGTTCAAAAATTTGAGCACATGATCCAATGCAAGTTCCCGCCTTCTCTGAAATTTTGCAAAGGAAGTGCTTTATTCCTAACTCAAATTGAGCTATAATTTGGCAGGGTGATTAACAATGGCAAATCACCTCTGGATACCAAAAATTAGCTCAATCCATCTATCCAATCTTCCTTGGCAATTTTTCAAGTTTCTGTTCAGATTTGCTTTTCTGTGAAGGAAGTACCCTCATGGATGATGAAAAGGATCTGAAACTTTTCCATCAGTCTCTAATGATCATATTGTCACACTCCTCCAAGATTCATCTCGTTCCATTTAACTATGTGAACACAGGAGCAATTCTTTGTTTCTGTCCACATTTTCAGTTTGTGAAGCAAGTGCATTTTATCTTGCTCCATTATGGCTGATAATTTTTCCAGGCCTTATCCTACTCATATAACCTATCTCCACAAGATTTGGGATCATATCTTCTGGCCAATTGCCCTGAGGATTTTTCTGAAGTTTTTGGACAGAAATGATAGCTGTGAAGGAAGTACCATTTTGGTGAATCCATTTGGTATGAAATTCTTACAGAATCATGGTATGTTCAAATAATCAGGCTTTGACAAGATTTAGCATAATCCATCACTCATAGTGAGTGCTTCATCATGATTCAGTTTCTGGGTCAGTTTTGGTGGTTGTACAGCAACTATGGTAAATAGTTGTCCATTTTACCTCAAAACTCCCACGACCGTAGTCCTTTCCACCCCAAGACTCCCAGACATAAAGTTTACCTTTTACCTTCTCTTGTTTACTCTTTAGAGTGTGGTAAAGTTTGCAGAAGTAAACTTCTAGAGCCTGATTTACTCATCTCCATTTGTCTCTGCCCGATATTTCACCATGGTAATACTCCACGCTGGAAGGGCTAAGAGGTAGACATGGACTTATAGCCGTAAAAGCCTCAGAGCGTGCCATGCCAGTGGTGACTACGAGGGAAGCCAGCCAAAACGGTGGTCTAGCCACTGTTGTCGTCGGCATCGCTGCCCCGACCGTCTCTGGCCTCGCTATTAATGTCCAGAAGCTCCCCCTCGTCGTCGGCTTCCCTATTTACCGTTGCCCCCCTTCGTTTTCTTCTCCGGCGAGCTGTGCCAACAACCGGAATTGTGCGCTCCTGTGCATCGTCGTCTTCCTCGACGGTGTCCGCTTCCTCCTCTTGTCTTCAAGCCTTGCTCGTCTCCGTGACGCTCTGGCGCTCGTCCGCACCCTCCTCGTCGCCTTCCCGCCGCTCCCCGTGAGCTTTGGCCACGTATGCCGACGCTGCGTCCTCGCCGGTGCGCGGACACGTCGCCCGCCGCGTGCCACCTCCTCCCCGCTTTGCCCCGGCTATATATAGCCTGCCCTCGAGTCTCTGAAGATCATCAGCAGCTTCCCCATCCTCCTCTACGCCTCCCCAACCCCTCCTCTCGTCCCCGGAGCCTCTCTCTGACCTCCATGTTCGAATGGCCGCCGCCTCGGCCTGCTCAAATTCGAGCAATGGCGGGCGCGCCTCTCCCTCTCTCCTCCACCAGCAGCCTCCCCGGAGTCAGTAGACCGTCCCCACTCCCTCCCCTTGCCGCCGGAGTGCCCTGTAGCCTCGCCCCTAGAGCCACTGCCGCCGCCACGGGGGCTCTCTGTCGCCCTGCTCGCCGTGGCCAGACCCCTCCCCGGTGCTCTCTTCGCTGCGGGATGGACGAGGCAACTCCTCCCGAGCCCACCGGTGGTCCCAGCTCCACCGGGGACGGCCGGAGTTGGCCGGGCAAGTCGCCGGAGCTCGCCTCTTTTCCGCTGCGGCGCCCAAGCTACGGCCGTTGTGACCTCTCGCCGACGCCCGTAGAACCTTGCTTGGGTGCGGTGCTCCCTTCCGCATCTGCCGGTGGCCGGAGCTCGGCCGGAGACGGCCTGAGTCGCCGGAGCACGCCGGTGCTCGCGCGACCCCGGGCTCCTCTGCTCTTCGTGTCGGGAGCTAGAAGAAGAGAAGGAAGGAGGAGAGAGAAGCCCCACGGGACCCACACGTCATCGACCCAGAGGCCGGCCCCGCCCTTGCCACGCTGGATAAGTGGAGGCGTAATCCGATGGATTACGTCTTCGCTTACGGAAAGGTATTCTGCCTCTTCTTCGGCCGGGAATACGTTTCCCTTTTTGGAAAACGTACTTTAAAAAAAGACACATTCTGTTTAAACTACCAGGGACCTGTTTGTAGAAGTATTTTTACAGACTAGTCCCTGAACTTTAAACATCCGTATCTTTTTACCCGTAACTCCGAATCAGGTGATTCCAACGCTCACGTTCTCTGTTCGTCGAGCTCTTTCCGTTGGTATCATTTTCATTATGTTTTCACACAGTGAAAATGACCATTTTGCCCTTGACCGTAAACAGCCTCCTCCGAGAGAGAACTGTTTCCGGCAAATCTTTCCGCGATCGTTTCCACTTCTTCCCGGAGTATTTGTCGATTCCCAGGCAAGCCAACCTCTTATCATGAGCCCCAAACTTGCATGTTGACTTTGCTTGCACCTTGTGTGTGTGTAGTTGCAGTTGTTTCATATTGTTTTCGTCTGCAGTTATTCCGTTATGCTGCCTTGCATGCTTGTGTTTTCATGATATCTTTTGCCATGCTAATTAGAATGTTATTATTAATAATGCCATGTCACCACTCTACTTTATTTACATGTCATCATTATAAAATGATATGAGGATTGTAATGCACCATTGATATGCTATTGTCATGTTCTTTATGCTATAGTTGTGCATTTGAGGAGTTCGATATTTTGCCATGCATTTGTATGCTGCATGCTCATTGTTGCATCCATGTTAAATATGCTCCTGATGATGGAGAAGTGAATAAAGTGACTTAATAATAACAAACCTCCTCCGTCATCGATGGGATCGAGTCATAGTGCCGCCAAATCGAACTTTTTCAGTGCAGCCACATTTGCCTTTGTGGGAAGGCCTTAATGCGAGCTATTGTCATGACCTCTCATCAGTGCCTCCAATAGGGAAGGTTATGGGCATGCTTACCCTGATCAGGTAGGCATACATAACCTTGTGTGCTCGTTGATAAGATTATGGTACCGAGTCCCCGAGTGGGAGTGTCCTCGAGTGGGAGTGTTTTGACCACGACGGTGGTCGGGGTGTCTTTGGTTGACACGGGGCCACCCAGGACCAGCCCGTTGGGGATTTGGGTCAGAGTGGCCGGGAGAGTGTCATGGCAGTAGACCGGTTTTGTCGGAATGCCGTTGGTCCGCCCGAATGGGATGACGAGGCCATGGGTTCCGTGGTGTGGGTACAATGTGCCACCTCTGCAGAGTGTGTATAAAGTCTATCGCTAGCAACAATTTGTAGTAGGTCCCACTATCAGGTCTTGGTCGAAATGGAGGATAGACTGAAATAATTAAGTTGGTAAATAAATATGTGATAACAAAAATATGGTGACCTGGACTATGAGATAGTCGTGAGAAGTCACAGTGATGTTTTGGTGGTGATCGCCCAAAGGATCACGGTTTGAGGCCAAGTGTTGGTCGTGGTGGTGATAGCCATAAGGATCACAAGTTATTCTGGTCATGGTTGTGATCGCCGGAAAGATCACTGTTCGGTTGCGAGGCAACCCGTTGATAAGAGAGTCTGAGGGACTCGGTGTACAAGTTTTGTTACATTGCATGAGTATTATATCATTGTTTGCATGAAAAGAACCATGATAGAACAACAGATGATTGCATAAAGTTAATATGCTATGTCTGCATTGGATATTATTGGTAGTTTATTTTCAGCACAGTTTCATGACGCCATGCCATGCTTTGATTTATATGTTAAATTATGCCATGATTGAGATGATATGCTATGTTTTGCCTTTGCCATGTTAGAAGCATGATTTGATATGCCATGTCAGTGCCATGTTAGTAGATGCTATGATTTTGTTCATGCTTAGTTGATTTTATCATGCCATGTTTAGTAATTGATATGAGATAGGTTGTTGCATGCGCGCGGTTCCTGCTTCGTCTTCTGCTTGTTTGAATGCTATGTATTTGGTTGTCTTGCAAGTACATTCAATGTACTGACCTGGCGTGTGATGCCAGTTTTGTAGGTCATACCTGTATTGTTCGCTTGATCCGTCGTGCTAGGTCGTAACCTTGCCAGTCCTATGAGTTGTGGAGCCCAGCCAGAGTTGTTATGCTGCCAAACCAAGACTTCCGCCGCCATTCAAATCAAACTTCCGCTGTCATTTAATAGCCTTAGGGCTATGCCAAGATAATTGTATGCATCAATGATGTAATCTCATATACATATATTTGATGAATATTCTTGTACCTAGAATGCTGTATTATGGACCTATCGTGCGTCAGGTGTTATCCTGGGCTGATGTGCGAAGGCCCCCTGCTCCATGCGGATCGGGGTGCCACAAGAGAGTGGACCACGTAAAAGAGATGAGGATGGTGATGATGATGGTGATGTTGATGAAGACGATCACCACAACGATGATTCCCCTCCTGATGGCACTCCAGTGCCACTGAGAGAGAGGAGGAGAGGTTCTCCCCCTTGTGCTTCCTCCTCCATGGCCTTCCCCTGGATGGGGAGAGGTTCTCCCTCTGGTCCTTGGCCTTCATGATGATGATGGCCCCTCCGGGATACTCCTCCATGCCCTCCGGTGATGATGGCCCCCTCCGGCAGGGTGCCAGAGAGGGCCTAGATTGATTTCTCGTGGCTACAAAGGCTTGCGGCGGCAGAACTTCCGATCTAGGTTATTTTCTAGGGGTTTCTGTATTTATAGGAATTTTGGCATCAGTTTCACATCAGGGAGGGTCTCCGAGTCGTCCACGAGATAGGGGCCCACGCCCAAGGGGGTGGGGCATGCCCCCCACCCTCGTGGACGGCTCGGGACTCTTCTGACCCAACTCTTTTACTCCGGGGGCTTCTTTTGGTCCATAAAAAATAATCAAAAATTGGCACGTCAATTGGACTCCATTTGGTATTCCTTTTCTGCAATACTCAAAAACAAGGGAAAAACAGAAACTGGCACTGGGCTCTAGGCTAATAGGTTAGTCCCCAAAATCATATAAAATAGCATATAAATGCATATAAAACATCTAAGATGGATAATATAATAGCATGAATACTTCATAAATTATAGATACGTTGGAGACGTATCAGGGGGCGCCATGGAGGAGGGGCTGAGGTTTCGTGGCTCGGGAGAAGGGAGCTTCCGAGGAGAAGGTGATTTGGCGCCCACAAGGTATGAATGGGGAATTGGGAGGGGGAACCATGTCTTACGGACGCATTTGTCTAAAATGTGGGAGGGATTTACAGTTCTACCCCTGCCTTTAGGCTTCTCGGCTTGTATCTGTGTACTAAGGGTCGAGGATAGTAGAGTAACTTTGCTTCTCCCAAATAGTGGACACGAGCGATTTCGGGCGAGGAGGGTGTGTTTTGAAATATAGTGGGCGCGAGCAATTTTGGGCAAGGAGGGCGTGTTTTGAAATATAGTGGGCACGAGCGATTTTGGGCGAGGAGAGCGTGTTTTGAAATAGTGGGCGCGAGCTATTTCGGGCTAGGAGAGGGTGTTTTTCCGACCATGGTTTATGAATTATTCAGCACATGTCATTTCGGCCGAGGAGAAGGCGCGCTTGGATGAAGTTACGAACCTACCCTCGATGTACAATGGGCCAATTGATGGGTGTCCCATATAGGCCGGTAATTTCGTGTCTCCCATTTATTTGCTCGGGCGAATTCCACCGAGCAGAGGGTGTTTAACGGTTCGTTCAAATTTTGGGAGAACGAGCATCCACGTCTACCTTACCAAGTCGATTCGAATCAAATTTTGAAATATTAGCTTGCCACTTCTTTTTTAGATGGAGAGATGATGCTCGGGAGTAATGTGTTTTTACATGCTCGTTGCTAGCGATTTACTATATGACAAATAGTCGACCCACTCAAAAACGGGAATCAAACCCAAAATGAAATATCTCGATTCAATGAAATATCTTGTTCACCAGGTCAAAATAGTGAACTAAATCCATGATTGAACACCTCAATCGAGTAGCATGTTGTACAGTATTATAGTACTCCATGAACATGTTGAAAGTCAAATTTATGAACTTGTTTGATATACGCATATCTCCGTTCATGTGTGGATTGCAGACAACATGTTCTCCAATTTAAATATTTGAATGCAAGTTTATATCGAAACATGGTTTACATCAGTCTTTGATGCATAAAACACGACCTCCCCCTCTCCCAGACTCCTGCTCTCTCTCTCTCTCTCTCTCTCTCTCTCTCTCTCTCTCTCCTTCTCTCTCTCGCTGACAATCTTCAAATCCGTCACACACATCCAACACACAAACCTTGTTGGTCCCTCTCCCTCTCTCTCCGTCTCTCTCTCTTTGTGTGTGTGTGTGTGGGGGGGGGGGGGTCTTTGTAGTTCGCATGCATATATACTCCATCTATAGGTCTTTCTCGCACACTATGTATGGTTCTCTAGTCCAAGCTAAATATCTTGGGTGTACTCATCGTACGCACACAAATTCCTTGGCTCGTTGCCCGTAACTCTCTCACGCACCACTCTGTCATCTCGGAGCTCTTCCTTCTCTCTCTCAAACTCTCCATCTACCTGGGTCACACATACACATGCATATCTCACTCGCACTCGATAGACCCATCTAAAACTCTATCTCTCTCCCTCGTTCTCTCTCCATCTCACACGCACACACACACAATCTCAAGCCTAGCCAAGTATGATGGTCTCTCACTCAAATATAGGCACACGCAGTCCCCCCGTATATGTATATGACTAGCTAATCTTAGTCTCCATCACAAACATGTGCATGGTCTATCTCGATTTCTCTCAGGGCATCTTTCTATCGCGCACGCACCTCCCTTGATCTCCCACCGATATAGTCCCCTCACGATCTCGAGGGGATCTCTCTATCACAAACACACCCTCTCTCCCTCCCATGTGTCCATGTTCTCCATGTGTCCCTCTCAACCTTTGTTCCTTGTTGGCCAGACCTCTATTGGACATGTGCTATAGGGGTGTCTCTCTCTCTCTGTTGCAAACAATCACACACTAGCTATCTTCGTGTATCTCCTCACCTCTCTTTTCTATCTCGGAGATGCATGCATGATATGTTTGCATAAGAAACGAAAAAACACACACTCTCTCTCTAATTTATAATTTGTTGTCCCTTTCTCTTTCACACACATACTCTTTTTGTACACTCACTCATTCTCCTTCACACACACTTGATCTCTCTCGACTTAGGCACTCTCTTCGGTCCATAGCATATATATTTATTGAAAAGTCAAACATCACAAAGTTTGACCATGTACGTGGAGAAAAACATTTACAACTAGAACGGAAAACATATACCATTAGATTCATCATGAGATGTAGTTTTGTATGATGTATCTTTGGTATTGTAGATATAAATAACATTTGCGTAAACCTAATCAAAGTTTCCAAAGTTTGACTTCTAAAAAATTTACATGCACTGCATTATCGAGCGGATGGAATATCTCTTTCCCCCTGCCAGCTATCTGACGCACCACTCAGCCTTATTGGGGCTCCTCTATCTCTCGCGCTACATATAGACCCATCCAACACTCTCCGTCCTTGTTCTCTCTCTATGTGACACGCACCCCTCTAAGTACCATAATGCCTCACTCCATCATAAGCGCACGCACTCCCCCCTAAGTATGATTATCTCTCACTAGCCATCAGGAACACACGTATTGTCCCCTTCCATCCATACGTATATCTCGATATCTCTCGGGGTATCTTCTATCGCGCACACACCTTGTCACTCGATCTCCCACCCATGTAGTCCCATCATGATCTCTAGGGGATCTCTCGATGACAAACATACACTCTCTCCTCCCCATGTCTGCATTTTCTTCGTACGTCTCTCTTGACCTCTCTCCCTTGTTTGTCAGACCCCTCTTGGCCACGTGCTAGGGGTCTTTCTCTCTCGGTTGCAAACAACCACACGCTATCTCCTCACCGTGTTTTCGTTGTCGAAGATGCATGTGTGATATGTTTGCATAAGACACACACACCTTTTCTCTACTTTTATCGTGTGTTTCCATGTCTCTTTCACACACGCACACACACTTCTTTCACTCACTTTCTATTTCACACACGCACACACACACACACTCTCTCTAGTTAGGGACTCTCTCATGTCCATAAGCATATGGATGTTTTGAAAAGTCAAACCCCAGAAAAATTTGACCAGGTATATGTGGAGAAAAACATTTACATCTGGAACAATCATTATGTTCATCACAACATGTACTTACTTCATACTATCATTTATCTTTGGTATTATACATATAAGTAATTTCTTTATAAACTTGGTCAAAGTTTCAAAAGTTTGACTTAAAAAAATGTTGGCACTACATTATCGACAGAGGGAGTAGCTCTTTCTCTCTCTGCTATCTCTCACGGGCCTCCCCTCTCACTCGAACTCTCTATACCGATTGATCATACGCTCACTTTGTTGGCGTATAGCTCCGTATATTGTTTATTTGACCGTTCAACCAGTCCACATGCTGCCTTATCAGCTCGTGTTCTCTAGCTTCGTGTGCTGGCCCATGCGGCAGTGGGTGAAAATAAGTAAACTAGAGGCCCATCTGACACGTGGTGAAGTAAAAAAAGTTGAAACCACTCGGGGTAGCAGTCCGCACGCTAGTAAATTGAGGACGCATTGAGGACACACTTCTTCTGCATGAAGGACGCACTCGCACACAATTCACCACTGCGCGGCGGCATGCACAGAAGGACGCACTCGCGCACACCCAGCAGGCCAGCACACAACACACACCAGCACACGTGTACACCGGTGTCGCAGCCGGTTGAGATGGACGGAGAGGCAGCTAACAAGCGGAGGCGGCTCGAGCCAAAACCGCATCTGGCGAGCCTGGACTTCATCAGCAGCCTCCCCGACGACATGCTGCTCGCCATCATTGGCCTCCTTCCCACCAAATCTACCGTACGGACCACCCTGCTCTCCCGGCGGTGGCGCCCCCTCTGGTGCCGCGTCCCCCTCAACCTCACCGTCGACAGCTGCCTCTATGATGGGGATTGCAAACGCATGGCCGCAGTCTCCAAGATCCTTTCATCGCACCCTGGGCCAGCCAGACGCCTTGACATCCGTATGTTCAGTACCAACTGCAGGGTCCAGGCCAAGTTCGACGAGTGGTTCTTATCCCCCGCCCTAGATCAACTCGAGGAGCTCAGTTTTGAAGCTGGACGATGTCGCTCTCTACCGCCATCCATGCTCTGCCTCACACCAACGCTGCGCCGCACCAGCTTCAGCTCTTGCTATCTTCCCCAGATTAATGCCGCGCTTGCCCTTCTTCTCCCTCAACTCAAGCAGCTCGACCTCTTCGACGTTGGCATCTCGAAGCATGCTATGGAGCACATGCTCCGCAGCTGTACTACGCTCGAGTACCTTCGTCTTGAGCAGATCTACGGGTTCATTAGCCTCCACATCGCCTCGACGAATCTCCGATGGATTTATGTGTCTTGCCGGCCCCACAACAAGACATCAATTGGGAAGAGATCACTCCAGCTGTTCCACATTATGTCCATTGAGAATGCGCCTTTCCTTGAGAGATTGCTTGTATCTGACCTAGAAGTTCCAACAAAAATCAGGGTCATTGATGCGCCGAAATTGATAGCGTTGGTGTACTCGTCTGCCAAATTCTCCAAACTCTTTATTGGATCTGTAATTGTTCAGGTACAAAACTCATCTTCCTCTCTGTCTTCTTGAAATTCACATTTTTAATTTCTTCTTGATGTATTTATGACCGTCTTCCAGAAAATGATTCCCACAAGCTTGACCCAGTCTATGCGCATAGTGAAGATCTTGGCAATAAAATCTATCGACCCCAATCTGGATCAAGTTGTTGGATTCCTTACATGCTTTCCGTGCACGGAGAATCTACTCATCGAGGTGAAACTTTTTCCTATCAGTAAACGGTAATCACAACGTAGCTCGATTTGTTTTCGTAATTTTCCCAAATTACGATGACAAGTGTAGTGTTCAAAACTGCATCTACGCACTGCACCGAAAGAACTGTTTTTAGTATTTTTTCTCACGTGATCACCTGCATCATTTTTGTTGTTGTACTACTATAGTAGCCTAGGATAGTCATAATGGAAAGTTACTTAGACTAGTAACTCTATGGTTACCCTAAGAGCAAGTACTACCTCTGTCCTGGTTTACTCTTCCTATTTTGTAGTATGAAAATTTGACCATAGATTTAACTAACAAAATGTCAATGCATGTCACTAAAAATTATATCGTTGGATTCGTATTTGAACATAATTTCAAATGGTATAATTTTTGGTGACATGCATTGGCATTTTCTTAGGTAAATCTATGGTCAAAATTTTACACTAAATATGAGGTAGTACAAAAGTGGGCTATAACGGCCCTCCACTATGAAGGCCAAAACACGTGCCAAATTCACTTGTGATGCATTTGGCATCGATGCCCCTCCATTGCTCACCTGGTGCCCCAATCTGGATCACCTACTTTGCTCCGGTGCCAAATTAACTCACGCAATGAAAAAACACTTGCGTGGGAGAGAGAGAGAGAGGACCGAGGCAATAAAAACACTTGTTTGGGAGAGTGAGAGGCTGGTGTAGTTGGTTCGATTGATTTGTTTATACATGTGGGTCTGTGTGCATAGCGGTGCCAACTATCTCACATCGCGAGAGCGGTGCCAAAATCTTTTGATTTGACATAGATGCGTATTATGTGGCATACTTTTGAGAAATATGGCATCAGCCACATAGTGGAAGGCAACAAATGCCCAAGTTCTTCACGTGCTCCTAGGTAAATGAGAGGAAAGAGAAAGAGAGAGAGTGAAAAAATATAACTAGCCAGCCAACCCTATCATATGAGCGAATGATATTGGTACCTCTTGATGACACGTCAATCTTATACAGCCAGCTGCTCTAATATCTTCTCTTCTTTTGCAGATAAAAAAGACCCGAATGTGAAAAATGTGCTGCACTATAACAATCTCATTGAATGCCTTGATCTCCATATTACAGAAATTGATTTGATCGACTATCGAGGCAGCACATCTGAGATTAAATTGGCCAGGTTCTTTGTTCTAGAGGCAAGTCTGCTCAAGGTAATGAGGTTTGGCATTCTCTCGCACAACAATGGATGGCGTGCTGATCACCGCAAGCGTCTAAGCCTAAATGACAAAGTCTTCGCAGAAGCTGAATTTGTTTTTGAAACATCAAGTGGCTAGAGACTCAAAAATTTATTTTCCCATTAGTGACTTGTCAGGGAGGTGGATTTTAGTTTGTACGATAATGCTGCATCCACCTAAAGTAACGAAAGTTCTTATGTAAACTTCCTAGATTCCCTCTTCGTAGGTGCATCATTACTCCTAACATTTGTAATACCGGTTTGAAACTTGTAATATTGCCGTGTCCTATTCCTGCGTTTTCAAAATCCTGCAAATCAAAGAGGTCCTAAGTTGGTGATGATGTTGTGCCTTCCATCTTTCTCCAATAGCCGTCGGATCTAGATCTGACGCATACAAACCAAACTTCTTCAGTTTTGCAAAAAGATGCTCGCACTTGTTCCCTATTTACAAACAACTCCTTGTCTCTCACAATAAGCCTTATCTCCTCCCCACCACATCTAGAAGGCCATGGAAAATCCTAGCGCGATGGCCGTTGCTGGTGCCGTCCACCCCAATCTTGGTGTTCCGTGCAATGCACAAGCATCTACGCATGGGAAATTATGTCGAACACGGCTAGTTGTAGACGCATACAAACCAAACTTCTTTAGTTATGCAAAAAGATGCCCGCACTTGTTCCCTATTTACAAACAACTCCTTGTCTCTCACAATCAGCATTATCTCCTCCCCACCACATCTAGAAGGCCATGGAAAAATCTGGCACGATGGCCGTTGCCGGTGCCGTCCACCCCTAATCTTGGTGTTCCGTGCAATGCATAGGCATCTACGCAAGGGAAATTATGTCGAACACGGCTAGTTGTAAGCAGGTTAGCTCGACATCCATGATGATAGTGACTACAGACGGTGATGCTGACTATGTTATGCCGAACACGGCGCCTATACTCAGGTGTCATCTTCGGTGCAGGGTCTTGTCACTTCACTGCGAGGAGCAGCACGTAATAATTTGACCAACGGGTAGTACAGTGCTACTACATTGGCAGTACTGCTACTAGTACTAGCACCACCGTCTGGATTTAGTAGTACTACCACATCCATCTGGATTTAGTACTTTGACTAGCAATATCTAGTAATGCTTGTCACAAAAAAAGGTCTGTCTATGACACATCTAGATGAGTTGATGTCCACTATGTTTGTGGCCTGTTTTTTTCTTGTCTCATCTTTTTTTGTTCCTTGTCGCTACATTATTTGTGGGAGATTAGATGTGACATCCTTGGAAAACATCTAGATGTGAATTAGACAAACTGCACAAAAAATGTACTACTCCCCCTGTAAATAAATACATGGTATTGTTTTATTCCTTCCGGTAGATGGCTCAAATTTGAAGTCTCATCAATCAGACTACTATTGTACTCACCGAGTGCTCATCTTTGTAAGCTACCAACAAAAAATTGCAATCAAAGACTACTATTGTACTTCCTCTGTACTGGTGCATTAGTCACGTTACGAAAACCAAATAGTAATCCCAAAACTTTTAGGCGCGGTGCATTAACTACCCACCTCGTTCCCTGTTTTTACCACGAAAAAAGAAATCACCCAATACGAGACGTGGTGTGTGTATGCATGCAATGACTTGAGACTACTCCCTCCGTCTAGGTGTATGACTAGCCACAATGAAGAGTAACATACACATATCCTTAAACTATGTTACTACCTTTCATAGTGGGTAGTAACATAAGTATGGTAACATGCAAAGCCTCATTTATTAGGTTGTAGACTCATATTACATTGGGACATGCGATGTTACAGTAACTAGCTAAGTTACTCAAACTACCTCTCTCCTCATTAACTCATTGCCACATAAGCAAATTTGTTGAGATGGACTCGTTGTTACTGCTAAAGTGTAACGCCCCGAGACCGATGTGCCAGGTGTCGTTCAGTTATTCGCTGGTGTTGCCTTTTCATTGCTTGCATGTCATGCATTGCATATCATGTCATCATGCGCATTTCATTTGCATACGTGTTCGTCTCATGCATCCGAGCTTTTTCCCTGTTGTCCGTTTTGCATTTCGGCGCTTTGTTCTCCTCCGGTGGCCATTTCTACCTTTCTTTCTTGTGTGGGGGTTAAACATTTCCGGATTGGACCGAGACTTGCCAAGCGGCCTTGGTTTACTACCGGTAGACCGCCTGTCAAGTTTCGTACCATTTGGACTTCGTTTGATACTCCAATGGTTAACCGAGGGACCGAGAAGGCCTCGTGTGTGTTGCAGCCCAACACCCTTTCAATTTGGCCCAAAAACCCACCTAACTCTGCTCCATCGTCTCGGTCGTTCGATCACGATCGCGTGGCTGCAAACCGCACCTCATTTGGACTCTCCTAGCTCCCTCTACCTATAAAAGAGCACCCCTCCCCGAAATTTCGGATCATTTCGCAGTCTAAACCCTAGATCCACTCCTCCCCGCACCACCGGACGCGTCCGCGCTGCACCGGACATGTCCGCCCACGCCCTCCACCTCACCCCGGCGAATCAGAGCACGCCACGTCACCAGATCCAGCCGCCCTAGCCACTCCAGACGCGCCACATGGCATCGCCGCCTTCCCTCCACCGCGCCACCCGGAGAAGCCCAGATCCGACCCTCCCCGGGCCCGAGCCGGGCCGCCGTTTCCCGCACAGCCGCCGCCTTCGCACCGTCGCCGGCGACCAACTCCGGCGACCGGAGCACGCCGCCGCCCGTCCTCCGCCTCGCCTACCTCGCCTCCGCCGTCTGCACCAGGCACCGGTCACCACGCCCATCCCGTCTCGCTCCTCGCCGCCTGGCCTACTTCCCTCCTTCCTCGTGCTCTCTCTCATGCCCTCTCTTTCTCTCTCTTTGTTGCAGCCGCTGCCATGGGAGCCGAGCTCCGAGCACCGCTACCGATGCCCCGTGCTCCGTCCTAGCGCCGGGAATGGGATCCCCCGCCTCAGATCTATGCGGATCCGACCTGGATCCGGCCCCTCCTCGCCTCTCCGACCCTGCAGAACCTCACCGGAATCCCGGACGCCGGCGCTCCCTGCCCTGTGCACGTGCTCGCGAGGTGAACGACGATGACTCCGAGCGCCCTGACCCATCGTGCCTCGTGGGCCGGCCCATCTCTCCAGCCAGCGCGCCGCGCCCCCAAGGCCCAGCCCAGCTCCCTCCGTGGCCTGCCCGCACCACGGTGGCGCCGAGTCCCAGCAGGCCCAGATCCGGTGGCCCACCTCCTCGCCTCGGCCTGCCTCTCCCTCCGACCGGGCCGCAGCCCAGGGGTGAGCCACCCGCAGCGCCCCTCCTTTTTTTCTTTTCCCTCACTGTTGGGCCATTCAGTTTCGGCCCGATTCATGAATTTTCCTGTGGAACGATTTTGTCTATTATCCAGTGCGCTGCTGTTTTACAGATTAGTCCCCCTAGATCATGCATTTAATAACTCATGAACCGTGCATCGGATTAAAATGTTTTATATATGAAACTTGCTCATGATTTTGTGTAGATTAATAATATCCAACTTTCATCCATGTTTAAAATGCTTAAAATGCTGTTTGGTTAAATTTGCTCCTATGCCATGTTAAAATGCTTTAATTCATAACTAAATAACCGTAACTCCGATTTTAATAATCTTTATATGTAAATGGGGTAGAGTTTTGCCTAGTTTAACATGGTGGCCTTACTTTGCATGTTTAACAACTCTAAAATTATGTTTAGGGCAGAACAGTTCCAAACCTTAATTGTGCATATGAGGATTTTCCGGATTTGTTGTTTGTTGTTTCCGGCCTCATTTGAACTTGCCTAGATAGGTAGTTTTGTTGTGCTTCACCTCTTGCCATATTAATCAACATTTAATATTGTTGGGTACATAAACGAGATCGAACTAAATAACTTGTCGTGGTGTTTCATCAATATGCAACTCGTTGCATATTGAGCTCCACTTAACTTGTAGGATTGTTTGTGCATTTTGCCATGCCATGCCTCATTAAACCGGACATGCATCATACTTGTTTGTGCATCATGCCATGTTGATGTGTTGGTTGTTTACTATGTTGTGTGCTTCTTTTCCGGTGATTGCTTCTTCGGGTTGGTTCCGGTAACGTCGAGTTTGTGAGGACCCGTTCATCTACGTCCGTTTGTCTTCTTCATGGACTCATTCTTCTTCCTTTCGGGATTTCAGGCAAGATGATCGTACCCTCGAAATCACTACTATCTTTGCTATGCTAGTTTGCTCGCTCTTTTGCTATGCCAATGCTACGATGCCTACCATTTGCTTGTCAGCCTCCCAAATTGCCATGTCAAACCTCTAACCCACCATGTCCTAGCAAACCGTTGATTGGCTATGTTACCGCTTTGCTCAGCCCCTCTTATAGCGTTGTTAGTTGCAGGTGAAGATTGAAGTTTGTTCCTTGTTGGAACATGGAGATCGTTCCTTATTGGAACATGTTTACTTGTTGGGATATCACAATATATCTTATTTAATTAATGCATCTATATACTTGGTAAAGGATGGAAGGCTCGGCCCTATGCCTGGTGTTTTGTTCCACTCTTGCCGCCCTAGTTTCCGTCATATCGGTGTTATGTTCCCGTATTTTGCGATCCTCACGCGGTTGGGCTATAATGGGAACCCCTTGACTGTTCGCCTTAAGTAAAGCTTTTCCAGCAATGCCCAACATTGGTTTTACCATTTGCCACCTAGCCTTTTCTTTTCCCTTGGGGGTCGCGTGCCCAAGGGTCATCTTTATTTTAACCCTCCCCGGGCCAGTGCTTCTCTAAGTGTTGGTCCAACTGAGCGATGTCCGAGGCTACCAGGGGCAACTCTGGGCTGGCTTACCCGACGTCTGGCTCATCTGAGTGTGCCCTGAGAAATAGATATGTGCAGCTCCTATCGGGATTTGTCGGCACATTCGGGCGATGTTGCTGGTTTAGTTTTACACTGTCGAAATGTCTTGTTGTACTGGGATACCGAGTCTGATCGGAATGTCTCGGGTGGAGGTCTATTCCTTCGTTGACCGTGAGAGCTTGTGATGGGCTAAGTTGGGACACCCCTGCAGGGATTTGAACTTTCGAAAGCCGTGCCCGCGGTTATAGGCGGATGGGAAGTTGTTAACGTCCGGTTGTAGAAAACCTGAAGTCGACCTTAATTAAAATGAATCAACTGCGTGTGTAACCGTGATGGTCTCTTTCCAGCGGAGTCCGGGAAGTGAACATGGTTGTTGGAGTTATGCTTGACGTAGGTAGTCCAGGATCACTTCTTGATCATACTTTTATTGACCGTGCTTTGCCTTCTCTTCTCGCTCTCATTTGCGTATGTTAGCCACCATATATGCTAGTCGCTTGCTGCAGCTCCACCTCATACCTTTACCTTACCCATAAGCTTAAATAGTCTTGATCGCGAGGGTGCGAGATTGCTGAGTCCCCGTGGCTCACAGATACTTCCAAAACCAGTTTGTAGGTGCCGATGAGTCCGTGCAGATGACGCAACCAAGCTCAGGAGGAGCTCGATGAAGATCTTGTCCTTTGTGTTGTTTCATTCTAGTTGATCAGTAGTGGAGCCCAGTTGGGGTCGATCGGGGATCTTTGTCGCATTTGGGGTTCTTCTTTTATTTTGGTTCCGTAGTCGGACCATGAGTGTATTTGATTGTTGTAATGTTTATTCATGTAATTGAGTGAAGTGGCGATTGTAAGCCAACTATGTATCTCTTATTCCTTATTATATTACATGGGTTGTGTGAAGATTACCTCACTTGCGACATATGCCTTCAATGCGATTATGCCTCTAAGTCGTGCCTCGACACATGGGAGATATAGTCGCATCGAGGGTGTTACAAGTTGGTATCAGAGCCTTCCCCGACCTTAGGAGCCCCCATTGCTTGATCGTTTTTAGTGGCCGAGTTGTGTCTAGAAAAATGTTTTGAGTCCTTTAGGAATTATATATCGGAGAGTTTAGGAATTCTTTTTACTCCCCAGTCCCTTCGTCGCTCTGGTAAGGCATCCTGACGTAGAGTTTTGACTCTTCTCTTCTCAAATTTCACTAAACTTTTTTTTAGGATCACGCGGGTATCTTGGAATCGTTTCGATGGTTTTATGATGAGAACATTGTCTTGGTGCCTCCTGTCAGGGGTTTAGTGGAAGTGTCCCGGGGAGTTGAGCTCTGAGGTGTTGTCATCATAATTTTATCGTTGCAATTCTGGAATACTTGAGATATGTTCGTCGACATCGAAAATCTCCTTTATGCAGTTCATTGGTGAGATAACCTCGACGCCACCCAGTACTGGGGCGGGAGTTCGGGAGTATCGCCATAACTGGTATAACGGATGCTTTTCGAAGGTTGAGGTAGATGGTTTCCGAAGGTTTCTTGGTTATGTGTTGAAGGATGGATACAGCTGGATGTAGGATTTGCTAGTTTGGGTGAGATATTATGCTTCCCCTGTATCCCCAACACCTGATTGCATAACCGAAAAATTTCGGGAGTTTCATAGGTGGGAATTCAAGTAGCTCTTAGGATATCCTTCTGACAGATGTATGATATGAAATTGGGGTTCGACGTCTAGTGGTTCGCCTATTCACGGTCGATTTTATAGTGGTCTCATTGTGTCTTAAAGAGTCCTTGGCTATGCTGACTCGGGGACGCTTCCTATGTCATTTGCACTGCCTTGTACATGATGGTGCTGTACGATCGAGCCCGTGTAGGTCCCACCACGAAAACTTCGGACGAAATTTCGATCATATGTTTGTTCCGGCTTATTCCGCAAGCCAATCCTTGGTTTTGTTTTGAGTTGTGGTATTCGAGTTGATTCGAATTCAAATGTTGATTCCATACCTTCCCTAAGTGGTGTTCTCATATTCCTATGTGAATACTAATCCTTCTGGATAATCGAGATTGTCATGCCAATTTCTTTTAAACCGGCGTGTTTCTCTTCAAGTGGATCCGATCATTTCAACTTCCGCAAGATCAATTATCACTTCTTCTCAACGGTGTTTGTTTCATCCGTCTCCAAGTCGCCTTTGTTTTTCCGACCCTCCCTCCCTTGTTTTTCTCCAAGGATTCGGACTTCTTAATCGAGTATCCATTTTATTGATGGGAAGCCTCTCCATTATTTTCCGTCTATGTTCTTACTCGGTGGTTCTCAAGAAGATGTTCTACTAGTTTGTCATTCTTCATTCTTTGTTCTTTTCTTCTCCGGTGGATCCAAGTCAAACTTTGTGGATCATATCTTTTTCCTTGTTTCTAATACCTTCTCATGCCGGTGCACCTCATTATCATTCTACTTCTCGCTATTTGTTGTTCCAGAGTGCTGAAGATATCTCGAAGATTCGTGTATCCACTCTTCTTTCATTCAAGCTATTTCGAGGACGTTATATCATTCAAGCCTTTTTATTCAACCGGTGCAACCTCTCTTTTAAATCATTTCAACGGTGTTCTCTTTTGAGTGGGCCCTAACCCACAGGTTTTTTTCCCAGGATCTTACCTGACTCTTCTTATTTTCCCGGAGCTATCCTAAATTCCTTTTAAAGTTTGACGTAAGGATGAATTATCATCAGTCATATGCCTTTCTCCAAGATCATCAAATTCTTTTCATCGTTGGCTCAACTTTTCCATTCTTCATTCCGGTGTGCCTCAATAATTCTTCCGGTGGTGTTTCTCGTTGTCATTTGAAGACAGAAGAAGAGTTTCTCTTTAATCTTGCTCCATTCTTTCAAGATTCGTGATTCTAGCTTGTTGCCATCCTCTCATAATTATTTTTCGATTGTGAGAATTTCTTTCACCCATCCGGAGCAATTCAAGAGTCTTCTCAGTTTGTTATCCGGAGTCCGTCAATTCAGGTTTATTCATTCTCAGCTGTCACTTATCAGTCTCCTATTTTACCGGTGCTTCGTTCAAGTGATCTTGTATCGGTCCATGATCTATTATATTAAACTCCATCTAAATTCTCTCAAGCATCTTCGTCCATTTGCTAATTTTTCCCGTTGTCCCTTTATCTTTTCTTCGCTCTTTTTCATTTCTTACGGTGGTTCGTTCAAGATTTCTCTTCCTTTCTTATCATATCAATTTTATTCGTTGTTTCAACCCTTCCGGCGGTTCGTCCAATACCTTCCCAAGTCTGATGTTATATCTCTCTTAATCTTTTCTACAAGAATAAGTAATATGCCAAATCCGTTGATTGTCATCAATTTAAATTGGTGAAGGATAAGCATAATGTAATTCTTACTCTTGTTTCATCCAAGTGATTTAATTCCTTATGCCGGAGGTTCATCAAAATTCTTGATTTCTTTTGTTTCATCTTCTCTTCCCGCAATTCCAAGCTCTCTCAATTATATTATCACGGAGATCCATCTAAATCATCGCAAGTCTTCACCTTGTGTTTCCAACTTCTCTTTCATTTCTTTTGATCATTCCTTTGTTTACCGGAGTTCTTCATGGAGGTTCTACATGATGGTTCATCAAGGATTTTATTCCTTATCCAAGCTTTTCACATAGATTCTTTTCTAAGAAACTCAAGCTTTCTTCATGTTGTAATCCGGAGTGCATTTCTTTCTACCGTATCTTTGGAGGTGGTATTATGCCATTCTTGATAATTTGAGTTCATGTTTCATGATTCACATGCTATTAAGAATGAGGTATTTTAAATCCATCAATCTCTTCATTGGAGTTATCTTGGCTTATGTTTCACCTAAAGCTTTCCCTAAGGATCTTGCTGTTGTGAGGCGTATAATTGACCCAAGCTCTTCTTTTATCCTCCCGGTGAAATAAGTTTCTCGTCTCTTTGTTCTTATCAATCCAATTCTTTTCCCGTGAGTGGCAGGTTTTTCATCTCTTAATTTGAGAGGTATTCCATAAGACCATATCAAACTTATTATTTTCGTTGTGGGTTTTCCAACAACTCCGTTCTAGCTTCTGTTGTAACCGTGCTCTCTCAAGATATTGTTTTCCTTCGTTCACTCCATTCCATTCTTACTTTTGTTCCGGGGGCATTGTGATGTTCATCTTTTCAACCCATCATCTCGTTTGGTCAAAGATCATGATCTTTCCATGCCTATCCTTTTAATTGGAGTGTTGTGTCCTCTTTTCAAGTATCCTCTCATCTTGTAAAGTTCAATTCCTTCCATTTATAGACAGAGTGCTGTCCAAATTATATCACTCTTATTCCTTCCCTATCTTGCTTAACCGGAGTATTATGCCCCTTTGTTCAAGTTCTTTTCGCCTTATCAAGCCTTGCATCCCTTTCTCAACCAGAGTGCCGTGTTTTCATTTGAGCTCTCTCATCTTATCAAATTTTGACTCCCTTCTCAACCGGAGTGCTGTCTGAGATCTTTCTTACCCCTTGTTCCATTCATTCAATAGTTTCGGTGGCAGTGTGTTGTGATTTCATCAAGTATCTTCTCATCTTATCACGTTATTATTCAATTCTTTTTCTTTCCAACCGGAGTGCTTCCCGAATTTGGTCTTCCTTTATCCCCTTCCTTAACCGGAGTGTTCTCAATATATATCTTCCCTTCAACCTCAAGGTTTTTCGCAATGTTCTTTCTTCCTCTTTCCTAAATGACTGTTTTCGACCTTGTTCACCTTCATTGAATTCTGTCTCGAATGTATTCAACCTCTCAAGGTTGTGGTTTCACTTGTTTGTCAAAGAAGCAACTTAGTTTTACCTCTTCTTTTTCCCTTCCGTTGTTTCCCCGGTGCCATTCTAGATCTCGGGACGAGATCCTCTCGTAGTGGTGGAGTGTTGTAACGCCCCGAGATCGATGTGCCAGGTGTCGTTTAGTTATTCGCTGGTGTTGCCTTGTCATTGCTTGCGTGTCATGCATTGCATATCATGTCATCATGCGCATTTCATTTGCATACGTGTTCGTCTCATGCATCCGAGCTTTTTCCCCGTTGTCCGTTTTGCATTCCGGCGCTTCGTTCTCCTCCGGTGGCCATTTCTACCTTTCTTTCTTGTGTGGGGGTTAAACATTTCCAGATTGGACCGAGACTTTCCAAGCGGCCTTGGTTTACTACCGGTAGACCGCCTGTCAAGTTTCGTACCATTTGGACTTCGTTTGATACTCCAATGGTTAACCGAGGGACCGAGAAGGACTCGTGTGTGTTGCAGCCCAACACCCTTTCAATTTGGCCCAAAAACCCACCTAACTCTGCTCCATCGTCTCGGTCGTTCGATCACGATCGCGTGGCCGCAAACCGCACCTCATTTGGACTCTCCTAGCTCCCTCTACCTATAAAAGAGCACCCCTCCCCGAAATTTCGGATCATTTCGCAGTCTAAACCCTAGATCCACTCCTCCCCGCGCCACCGGACGCGTCCGCGCTGCACCGGACATGTCCGCCCACGCCCTCCACCTCACCCCGGCGAATCAGAGCACGCCACGTCACCAGATCCAGCCGCCCTAGCCACTCCAGACGCGCCACATGGCATCGCCGCCTTCCCTCCACCGCGCCACCCGGAGAAGCCCAGATCCGACCCTCCCCGGGCCCGAGCCGGGCCGCCGTTTCCCGCACAGCCGCCGCCTTCGCACCGTCGCCGGCGACCAACTCCGGCGACCGGAGCACGCCGCCGACCGTCCTCCGCCTCGCCTGCCTCGCCGTCCGCCGTCTGCACCAGGCACCGGTCACCGCGCCCATCCCCGTCTCGCTCCTCGCTGCCTGGCCTACTTCCCTCCTTCCTCGTGCTCTCTCTCATGCCCTCTCTTTCTCTCTCTTTGTTGCAGCCGCCGCCATGGGAGCCGAGCTCCGAGCACCGCTGCCGATGCCCCGTGCTCCGTCCTAGCGCCGGGAATGGGATCCCCCGCCTCAGATCTATGCGGATCCGACCTGGATCCGGCCCCTCCTCGCCTCTCCGACCCTGCAGAACCTCGCCGGAATCCCGGACGCCGGCGCTCCCTGCCCTGTGCACGAGCTCGCGAGGTGAACGATGACGACTCCGAGCGCCCTGACCCATCGTGCCTCGTGGGCCGGCCCATCTCTCCAGCCAGCGCGCCGCGCCCCCAAGGCCCAGCCCAGCTCCCTCCGTGGCCTGCCCGCACCACGGTGGCGCCGAGTCCCAGCAGGCCCAGATCCGGTGGCCCACCTCCTCGCCTCGGCGTGCCTCTCCCTCCGACCGGGCCGCAGCCCAGGGGTGAGCCACCCGCAGCACCCCTCCTCTTTTTTTTTCTTTTCCCTCACTGTTGGGCCATTCAGTTTCGGCCCGATTCATGATTTTTCCTGTGGAACGATTTTGTCTATTATCCAGTGCGCTGCTATTTTACAGATTAGTCCCCCTAGATCATGCATTTAATAACTCATGAACCGTGCATCGGATTAAAATGTTTTATATATGAAACTTGCTCAGAATTTTGTGTAGATTAATAATATCCAACTTTCATCCATGTTTAAAATGCTTAAAATGCTGTTTGGTTAAATTTGCTCCTATGCCATGTTAAAATGCTTTAATTCATAACTAAATAACCGTAACTCCGATTTTAATAATCTTTATATGTAAATGGGGTAGAATTTTGCCTAGTTTAACATGGTGGCCTTACTTTGCATGTTTAACAACTCTAAAATTATGTTTAGGGCAGAACAGTTCCAAACCTTAATTGTGCATATGAGGATTTTCCGGATTTGTTGTTTGTTGTTTCCGGCCTCATTTGAACTTGCCTAGATAGGTAGTTTTGTTGTGCTTCACCTCTTGCCATATTAATCAACATTTAATATTGTTGGGTACATAAACGAGATCGAACTAAATAACTTGTCGTGGTGTTTCGTCAATATGCAACTCGTTGCATATTGAGCTCCACTTAACTTGTAGGATTGTTTGTGCATTTTGCCATGCCATGCCTCATTAAACCGGACATGCATCATACTTGTTTGTGCATCATGCCATGTTGATGTGTTGGTTGTTTACTATGTTGTGTGCTTCTTTTCCGGTGATTGCTTCTTCGGGTTGGTTCCGGTAACGTCGAGTTTGTGAGGACCCGTTCATCTACGTCCGTTGTCTTCTTCATGGACTCGTTCTTCTTCCTTTCGGGATTTCAGGCAAGATGATCATACCCTCAAAATCACTACTATCTTTGCTATGCTAGTTTGCTCGCTCTTTTGCTATGCCAATGCTATGATGCCTACCATTTGCTTGTCAGCCTCCCAAATTGCCATGTCAATCCTCTAACCCACCATGTCCTAGCAAACCGTTGATTGGCTATGTTACTGCTTTGCTCAGCCCCTCTTATAGCGTTGTTAGTTGCAGGTGAAGATTGAAGTTTTTTCCTTGTTGGAACATGGAGATCGTTCCTTATTGGAACATGTTTACTTGCTGGGATATCGCAATATATCTTATTTAATTAATGCATCTATATACTTGGTAAAGGGTGGAAGGCTCGGCCCTATGCCTGGTGTTTTGTTCCACTCTTGCCGCCCTAGTTTCCGTCATATCGGTGTTATGTTCCCGGATTTTGCGTTCCTCACGCGGTTGGGCTATAATGGGAACCCCTTGACAGTTCGCCTTAAGTAAAGCTTTTCCAGCAATGCCCAACATTGGTTTTACCATTTGCCACCTAGCATTTTCTTTTCCCTTGGGGGTCGCGCGCCCAAGGGTCATCTTTATTTTAACCCCCCCGGGCTAGTGCTTCTCTAAGTGTTGGTCCAACTGAGAGATGTCCGAGGCTACCAGGGGCAACTCTGGGCTGGCTTACCCGATGTCTGGCTCATCTGAGTGTGCCCTGAGAAAGAGATATGTGCAGCTCCTATCGGGATTTGTCGGCACATTCGGGCGGTGTTGCTGGTTTAGTTTTACACTGTCGAAATGTCTTGTTGTACTGGGATACCGAGTCTGATCGGAATGTCTCGGGTGGAGGTCTATTCCTTCGTTGACCGTGAGAGCTTGTGATGGGCTAAGTTGGGACACCCCTGCAGGGATTTGAACTTTCGAAAGCCGTGCCCGCGGTTATGGGTGGATGGGAATTTGTTAACGTCCGGTTGTAGAAAACCTGAAGTCGACCTTAATTAAAATGAATCAACTGCGTGTGTAACCGTGATGGTCTCTTTCCGGCGGAGTCCGGGAAGTGAACACGGTTGTTGGAGTTATGCTTGACGTAGGTAGTCCAGGATCACTTCTTGATCATACTTTTATCGACCGTGCTTTGCCTTCTCTTCTCGCTCTCATTTGTGTATGTTAGCCACCATATATGCTAGTCGCTTGCTGCAGCTCCACCTCATACCTTTACCTTACCCATAAGCTTAAATAGTCTTGATCGCGAGGGTGTGAGATTGCTGAGTCCCCGTGGCTCACAGATACTTCCAAAACCAGTTTGCAGGTGCCGATGAGTCCGTGCAGATGACGCAACCAAGCTCAGGAGGAGCTCGATGAAGATCTTGTCCTTTGTGTTGTTTCATTCTAGTTGATCAGTAGTGGAGCCCAGTTGGGGTCGATCGGGGATCTTTGTCGCATTTGGGGTTCTTCTTTTATTTTGGTTCCGTAGTCGGACCATGAGTGTATTTGATTGTTGTAATGTTTATTCATGTAATTGCGTGAAGTGGCGATTGTAAGCCAACTATGTATCTCTTATTCCTTATTATATTACATGGGTTGTGTGAAGATTACCTCACTTGTGACATATGCCTTCAATGCGATTATGCCTCTAAGTCCTGCCTTGACACGTGGGAGATATAGTCGCATCGAGGGTGTTACATGAAGTTACTCCCACCGTGGCTAGTCTAAGTCATCTTAGAGCAAGTGAAAAAGAGGAGTGGGCTCTCATGCAAGAGCCGCTATATGCGGATTCCTAGCCGATATACAGTACATATGAAGAAAGAGAGAGAGAGAGAGAAGATGATAAAAAGTAGTACTCTTATAGCCAGCCTTGTAGCTAACCTTATTGTATGAGTGGCTACAAGTGATGGCTCTATATGACATGGAAACATCATATAGCCAGCAGATGGCTATACTATTAACCATGCTCTTGTGCACCATGACCAAGACGAAGGGGAAAGCAAGAGAACTTAATGTCTTTTTTTCTAATTAATAGGATTACATGCAATGAACTAACCACTGCATGTCATGTTTGGTAGTCTCAAGTCACTGAAAGCATGCACGACCCACATGTCTCATTGGTTGATATGTCACGAAATAAGAAATGAGGAGGGAGTTAATGTACTGTGCCTAAGTGTTTTGGGAAGGAGGGGGACACAACTTCATTGACTTACTGCACCTGCGTATGGGTGAATGACTTGTGGGCCCAACAGGTGGCTTGCCCACCTGTCATACAGCCAAAGGCAGGTGCATTAGAGGGCCGAGGAGTAGATGGCCAACACACACGTGAATGCAACACAGTCTGTACTTCTCATATAAAGGCTCCCCGCCAGTCCAATCTACGAAATCCTACTCACCTACACACCCTAACCAAGGGCAAGAGTGATCACTCCAATCGCAAGATCTGTTGACTAGAAGCTAGACCCATGGAGGCGATGAGCGCGAGCATCAGCCGACTGTGCCAGATGGTCCACGACGCCGGCTTGCGGCCTGGCACTGAGGAACGTCTCTAGGTTGTGCTTGAGGCTGCCAGGGCGAGAGGCCGCTTGGACGACAGCTTCGTCTCCTTGTTTGACAAGGTCCTCGTCGGCTTCCTCGACAAGTTCACTGTTGTCAAGAAGCTCACGGGCGACCTTGACGTACGCCTCCAGCCCACGCGCCCAGGCTCTGCAATGCCCGCCACCCTCAATGGCGTCTATGGTGACAACCTCTTCGACGCACTAGTGGCCCTGTGACTGCCCGCCGCCGCGCCAGAGAATGTCCACCTCGAGGCCGCGCTCGCCGCGCATCACCTGGCGCAGCAAGACACTATCGACATAATCACCCACGTCTACGCGCAAATCATCCACAAGGACTACTACGTGCCAGAGGAGGACGATAGGTCGCTGGCCTTCTTAACCCAAGGGCAACCTTGGACGGCATTGTTCAGAAGCACGTTGAGCTCGCCGCCAACGCCGCTGCTCGTCACACGTCGGTTGGTGACCCGGCACACTAGGGCATGAGGATGTCGTTGATGGATCCATATGTATCTTTATCTTTCCGTCAAATCCATGTAGTAGTATATGGTACTACTAGTAATTATCTTACCTTTCGTATCAACTTCATAATTTTCATACGTACTCTATGCATGAACCGCACCAGAACCAAACTTCTCATTACTCTAGGGAAAATCGTTATTTCTATCTATCGATCGCGCCATGGAGCAGAACCAAATTTTACAAGTTACAAGTTCAAAAGGAAAAGCCTGCCGTGTTCGCGTCGCACCCCACACAGTCTGGTTCGGCACGCCACTCAAGGGGGAATGCATGCTGTGTTGCATTTTCACTTACAAGTGGGACCGCAGTTGAGAAAACCGACTATCGGCAAACCCCCACCCTCCCACCGCGCGATGGCTGAGAAAACAGGAGGGAGAAGAGATGGTTGTAGCATGGACTCCAAGAAAATTGGTGTCGGATGGGACTCCTGTGGGTGGCGTGTGCCATACTGGTAGACGTGAATGCTAGTTATGGCCCATGCCACCCCACTATATCAAGCCTATATCAAGGTGCTGGTTACGTAGAACAAATTTCCTGGAGTCCGTGCTCAGCCCTCCTCTATCTCTCTTCTCATCCAGCCAGCAGACGCGCGGAGCCCATCATCTGTTTGCTCACATGCGGTCCCACATGTCAGTGAAAATGCAAGAGGACCCACTGAACCTGCACATCTTTCACCTCGATGTGCTGGTGATGAAAAACAAATCCAATAAAGATCTTCGGTGGCCGCTTTTGGAGTTACTCAAGAGTAGTAAGATTCTATTTATAGTTTAACCCAAGATGCACATGACGTGGCTTCAGCTAGCACTCCATTTTCTTGCATGACACGACCTGGATGCTGGATGTCCCACATGTCGGCAAAAGGAGGAAGAGCTCGACCAAATCTTCTCCACATTTAGACCGGAGGACTAGGAAACACGGCAAGCCCTGTGCCTACATACAAGCCCACCTCATGCAGTCATGCTATCACCATATTTCTCGGCCTCCGTGCGACACCTAGCTCTAGTTGATATAATGAGAACTAACTATTGATTGGCTCTATGTGATGTAGCAACTTCATACTACTACGTATGCTGGCTATACTACTATGGCACTAACACTCCAAGAAGTGAGTCGAAAACCATTTATAAATTGATTTTATGACATGCATATGCAAATGTACCATTCATTACATACAACAAGTCATCAACACACAAAGACAATGAAGATACATGTTGGATTATAGATTAGTTCCAACAAAACATTCTAGTAAATACTAAAGTTTTCATCACACAACAAATAACAAGCAATGAAATGAACTTCAGCTCAACCACTCCTCGGCCTTGGAAACACTTTCTTTGAACCAGAAGAGTTTCTCTGGGAAGGGCCAGCTACTGTCAATCTCGAGACCAACACATGACTGATCATCCAAGCTGAAGCGGCCTATTTCATGACCCATATTGTGATAGCCACGGTAGGGAAGCATAGCAATGCCTGAGGTATAGATACAATTGCTTTTCATAAATGGTAGTAACGTTGTGTCAACAGCAGCTGGATCGCCTTTCACCATGATTGGATAGTTTTCTCCAAGGAAGAGCGAGTTTCCTCCAAGAGTATCAATACTAAACCAGGGAGAAGGTGTTGGCGCTAGCACAGTAGTATCCGTCCCGAATACCCTCCAACGGATGTTGGAATAGGTCCGAAGAGTGCGACCATGGGAGACAACACCTGCTTCCTTAGTCACATTAGCAGTGCCCTATATACAGACAAGAAGAGGCGATCTATCGGAATAAGTTGCCAGGCGCCACTGAGTACTCCTACATGGGTCCTCATGCTCGTGATCATCGTCATTGTCATCTCCCCCTTGGTTATAAAATTTTTCAAGTATAGGTGGTGGAATGTTCACAGGACCTTGGAAGCACAAGAAGGTTAATTAGTAAAGGGAAACTAGCTAACCCGCATGCATGTGGATGAAACAATTATAATTACGGTGGAAGACAAACATACCGAAAGCATAAGGATTCCATGCAAAAACAGTGCCACGAGTGGTGGCAGCAAACACAAGACCCTCGTATTGAATTGCATCACAGTACTCATCCGTGTATAGAAACTGATTTTTGAGCAATATCCATCAAGTCGAACCTTGAAGGACGGCAACAAGCTTGTCGAAGATAGAGACAACACAAGCATTCCTATAACCCCAAGAGCGGTTGGGAACTCGACAAATTGCTATCTTTTGTAGACGAAAGTCACCATGATCGTAGTTGAACGTATGTAGAATACCGATGTGCTCAACCTCTAGGCAGTCTGAGATTTTTGGAAGTGGAACCCGGTGACGAGTGTACACGTTCACAAGTTCCCACTCGCAGTTGTACCCAATATAAACAACCCAATCTCCATTTGCGCCTGTCCAAGCCTTACCCTCAAGCGATGGCATCTTAACATCACATGTATCATTATCAAGCGGCACCAACTTGCACAAGGCGAGGCCTCCGTCGTCCGCCCGCCAGTGAGAAGGGTCACGGTGAAGAAGATAGGGGAGATCAAACCGCTCCTGGACCCTTGGGTTCCTTGTAATGATGTTATTAGTTGAGTCGAGAATGGTCTTGAGCGAACCTGCCATGCTAGCCGAGGTGATGATGTCGCACCGATCAATGAGTTCCTCCACCACGTCATCATTCAGACCGGGGCAAGAATAACAGGGTCATTTCTGGTCTGTTCCCTCCATGGACAAGACGATCGAACAATGGCAGAAGGAAGGGTGAAGGCAAATGGAGGAGGGAGGAAGAGCATGCGGCAACTGTTCCAAATCGAGAGGGAAAGGCGAAGAGTCGGTGGACAATTGCCATGGTACACGAAGAGGCGCCCCGGCCTACATAGACGTCCGTTCGGAAATTGTACAAAAGGACTCACCATCATCTCACTGACATATTGGAACGGGGCCACATGTCAACGAAGAGGCTAGTGGGGAGCAGATAGTTGGCACAGAGGTCACACAGTAACGACAAGGCCGTCCTGTCAGACCTAGCGCCGGCGCGGGATGGCTTCCGTACACCACACGAGCGAAGCCACTTCGCACCCCACACGGTTGGTCTGCCACGCCACTAGGCCAACTCCAGCGCGTGCAACTTGGACACACGCTCGCTTAGCCCCCTTTCACTCGACGCCCCGGAGCTACCCAACCATGGCTACATTTTTTGCGCACCCAACGGCCGGATTTGGAGCGGATCCGGTCGGGCTTGAGCTCGCCCAGCTGTGGGAGGCCGCGCCGTGCCATGGACTGGCCGGGCACCGGGCTGGAAGGCCCCGGCAAGGCCGGAAGGCCGCATGCAGGTACTGACTCCTCCTCTAGCCGCTCAGATCTACACCATCGGCGGTCCGCCGACAGATACATGAATGGCGGTTGGCCGGGCTCGGTGCTGGCCCAAAAGCTCGTCGGCGCACCGTTGCCACTCATTACGTGCGACGACTGCTCGAAGAAGGTCTTGCGTCACGTTTCTACAACGCCGGAACATTCTGGATGGGTGTTCATCAAGTTCTCAACCGATGGGGTATGTGCTACTTTAGCTTCGGTTGTGCTCTTGGATTAGACTAGTTGTGCTAACTTCAAATTTTATTGTGTAGAATGGATGCAAGTTTTGGTATTGGGAAGAAGAGTACATCGATATATTGATAGAGCGCAATTTAGTAGATGTTTCTAGCACTTTTAGCTAGCATAGAGGCTAGAGATGAGACTAGTGCACTTGTTGATAGAATAGAGGCTAGACATGAGACTAGATGCGAGGAAGCAACGTCTACTTCTTTACACTCAAAGAAGAAAGAAGCACGCAAGATCGAGCCTCCACAGATCAAAATTGAATGCATCAAGAAGGCACTAATCCAACTTACAGGAGCAGTTATGGAAGTTGGATATTGAGGGAGTCCTGGATTAGGGGGTCTCCGGACAGCCGAACTATTGGACTATGAAGATACAAGATTGAAGACTTCGTCCCGTGTCCGGATGGGACTCTCCTTGGCGTGGAAGGCAAGCTTGGCAATACGGATATGTAGATCTCCTCCCTTGTAACCGACTCTGTGTACCCCTAGCCCACTCCGGTGTCTATATAAACCAGAGGGTTTAGTCCATAGGACAACAACAATCAGACCATAGGCTAGCTTCTAGGGTTTAGCCTCTATGATCTCATGGTAGATCAACTCTTGTAATACTCATATCATCAAGATCAATCAAGCAGGACGTAGGGTATTACCTCCATCAAGAGGGCCCGAACCTGGGTAAACATCGTGTCCTCCGCCTCCTGTTACCATCTGCCTTAGACGCACAGTTCGGGACCCGCTACCCGAGATCCGCCGGTTTTGACACCGACGTTGGTGCTTTCATTGAGAGTTCCACTATGCCGTCACCGTAAGGCTTGATGGCTCCTTCGATCATCGGTAACGATGCGGTCCAGGGTGAGGTTTTCCTCCCCGGACAGATCTTCATATTCGGCGGCTTCGCACTGCGGGCCAACTCGCTTGGCCATCTGGAGAAGATCGAGAGCTATGCCCCTGGCCATCAGGTCAGGTTCAAAAACTTAAACTACACTGCCGACATCCGTGGAGACTTCATCTTCGACAGATTCGAGCCCATGTCAGGTGCGCAGCACAATCACAACGAGCATGACGTAACTCTGCCATCGGACAGTGTTCGGGAGATCACACCTGCAACTACTCTGGCCCTCAATCCGGAGCAAATTGCGCCATCCGAGGACCGGGGGATAGACCCTGGCATGGAGGCCGCACTCGCAGTGGTGATGGAGCCGGATACTGACTTCACCCCTTACGAGAGCCGTGTTGCCGAACCACTGGATTTGTCTCCAGCCACGGACTCCGAGCCGCAGGCGTCTGTGGCTATCGAATCCGATTGGGCACCGATCATGGAGTTCATCTCCGCAGATATCTTTCAGCACTCACCTTTCGGCAACGTGCTAAATTTATTAAGATCTCTGTCCTTGTCAGGAGATCCTTGGACGAACTATGTCCGGCTAGAATGGGATGCGGACGACGAAGAAATTCGCTGCCCACCCACCACCCACTTAGTAGCCTCTGTTGACGATTTAACCGACATGCTTGATTTTGACTCCGAAGACATCGACGGCATGGACGACGATGCAGGAGAGGAACATGAACCAGTGCCCACAGAGCACTGGACATCCACTTCATCACATGACATATACATGGTGGATACACCCAAAGAAGGCAATGGCGACAAGACAGCGGAGGATGACCCCTCCAAGAAGCAAACAAAGCGTCGGCATAGGCGCCGCTCCAAATCCCGCCTCGGCAAAAACAACGATAACAACGCAAGAGAAAATAACACTCCAGTCGACTCCAGAGGAAACGACGACCACATTGACCCGATGACAGAGCATGATGAAACTGCAAACGGCGAACATAGTACGGATCCGATGTCCGAACACGGCGATGCCGTAGATAAACCTCATCAATCCCCCTCCAGGGAGGAAAATAGTCTGGACGAAGATGCACATATCATCCTGGAAAGGCACTTGGAACAAGAGAACCTCCGCAGCAGGCTTATTGCCACAGCGAGGAGTCTGAAGAAGTAGAAGCAAAGGCTTAAGGCCGCTCAAAATACGCTCAACAGCAGGTGGAACAAAGTGCACAACAATGAAGAAAAGTATGGTGGAAGTTACCACACAAAGAGCTATCCAAAGCGCAAGCTATTACATGAATTCGACGATGAGGCCATAGAGCCCACACAGCCGAAAAATAAAATGCTGAACCGGCCGGATCAACCACCTTGTGGCCACGATAGAGCGGCTAAGAAGGACGCACATAAGTCAACACATGATCTACGTGATGACTTGTGCCAAAAAACTAGTATGACCAGATCCATCTATGGATCTAGGAAGCGCGCTCCGGCACAAAATCAAAACCGAATACTACAACCGTGCGAACGCCATGATACATCCAAATACAGGGGTGCCGCACACCCCCTATGTTTCACCGATGAGGTGCTGGACCACGAATTTCCAGAAGGATTCAAAGCAGTGAACATAGAGGCGTACGACAGGACCACAGACCCTAGGGTCTGGATTGAGGACTTTATCCTCCATATCCATATGGCTCGCGGAGACGATCTCCATGCCATCAAATACTTGCCCCTCAAGCTTAAAGGACCAGCTCGGCACTGGCTGAAAAGCCTCCTCGAAAACTCAATTGGAAGTTGGGAGGAGCTCGAGGATGCTTTTCGGGCCAATTTTCAAGGGACCTATGTCCGACCTCCGGGTGCACACGATTTAAGTCATATAATTCAATAGCCTGGAGAGTCAGCCCGAAAGCTTTGGAACAGGTTTCTCACTAAGAATAACCAAATCATCGACTGTTCGGATGCCGAAGCCTTAGCAGCTTTCAAGCACAGCGTCCGAGACGAATGGCTCGCCAAACACCTCGGCCAAGAAAAACCGAGAACAATGGCAGCCCTGACAAGCCTTATGACCCGCTTTTGCACGGGCGAAGATAGCTGGTTAGCCGGCAGCAGCACCAGCGACCCAAGCACATCCGAAGTCAGGGATGGCAATGGAATACCACGATGCAGTAAAAGCAAGCGTCGAAATACAGAAGACAACCCATATAATATAGTGGTAAATGCCGGATTCAGGGGCTCTCGACCAAGTCAGCGGAAAAAGCCTTTCAAAGGCAGCAGAGATGGACCATCCAGCCTAAACAAGATTCTAGACAAACTATGTCAGATTCATGGCACCCCCGATAAACCTGCAAACCACACCAACAGAGAATGCTGGGTCTTCAAGCAGGCCGGTAAGCTAAACGCCGAACACAAGGGGAGGGAGACACCAAGCGAAGACGAGGACGAACCTCGCCAGCAAAGCACTGGAGGACAGAAAGAAATCCCACTAGAGGTCAAAAGAGTAAACATGATCCACATGATGAAGAGGAGAAGCAAACATGCACTCCGAGCCATACGCGCCGTAGAGTCCGTCACCCCTAAGTGCAACCCCTGGTGGGCCTGCCTGATCACTTTTGATCGCAGGGATCACCCGACAAGCATCCGGCATGAAGGATTGGCTGCCTTGGTGTTAGACCCAATGATAAACGGATACCATCTCACACGAGTCCTTATGGACGGCGGCTGTGGTCTAAATCTGATATATCAGGACACAGTCCGCAAAATGGGGATAGACCCGACAAAAATCAGCCACAATAATACTACCTTCAAGGGAGTAATACCAGGCCCAGAGGCCCGCTCCATGGGCACTCTAATACAAGAGGTTGTATTCGGTTCACCCGACAACTACCGAAGTGAGAAGTTAGACTTTGACATTGCTCCATTCTGAAGCGGCTATCAAGCACTACTCGGAAGAACAACTTTCGCTCGTTTTAATGCGGTGCCACATTACGCTTCTCTTAAGGTTAAGATGCCCGGTCCGCATGGCACCATCACAGTTGGTGGAAATATTGAGCGTTCTCTACGCGCGGAAGAACGTGCGGCGGCTTTAATAGCCGAGCACTAGACGACCTCACCAACCAGAATAAATGATAGGTCATCAAGATCGCAGACACAGTTAGACGAGTCTGGCACATCACTGGATATACCTGAGATTGGTTTGATGGTTAAACCCTCATAGACGGTACCAGGGGCTTCCCGCGTGTAATCAGGGCTAGTTCGGCTCAACTTGACTTATCTTGAATTTTAATGGTTTATCGAGAATAACCAATTTTTTTGGCACGACAACTTTCACCTAAGTCTTCTCTTTTACAGATGACAATCATGCTACACCCGTCCAGGACACGGCACAACAGAGACATAGGCACAGACGTGCAGCAGGGACCCGCTCAAAGGTTTCTTTTCAGATTAAGACCCTGCGTAAACCTTTTTTACTGTCTCTTGTTGTTCACATCCCCCGGATACTCAGTACAACCGAGAAGGATGCTGACGTTATCGACATTTCGCCACGTCAGAATATTACACGTACTTGGACACTCGGGGTTTATTATTAAGGGCATTGTTCAACCCGACATATGTTATAAAGACTGAATACCTTAGGGAGTGTTTGGTGTTGTGAGTTTGGCCTTATATGCATCAGCTCTGAATCATGTCTTTGGTCAAATGTTGGGTTTGCCTGGCTCCCGTGTTTTGCTACCTTATGTTCCGCTCTATCGGCTAAGGTGGCACCGAGAGAACTACTGCGATTGTGCCCTGGTTCATCCGGATGAGCACCTCAGTAGAGAAAGTCGAAAACTGACTGTCATGATAAAGCGCGAGACTGGTCAACCACTCGACGACTTAGCGGAATCTTCGGTATTCCTTCACATTAACGAAGGGCCGTTTCCCGGTCATGTACGTACGTGCACCGTATTCAGACAAGCACGGAAGTACCAGGGGTTATATAGTAGTCCCACTGTCAACCTCCTATGGCTATGTGAAAGTGTTAAAGCAATATAGTCTGATTGCCTCGTTGGGTGCGCTACCACCCCCTTAATGGACTAAGACGTTGGATCAAGTGTGAATACGCATTTTTTGCAAACACCCCCGCATTATATGCGTGGGGGTTGAAGCCGACGACTGCAAACTTTCAGGTTATATACATATACATAAACGGCCGCACAGGAGGCATCATAATACTTTCAGGCAAAAGTATAAACACAACCTTTATAATTCAATAAAACATTGTTTTTACAATGGGAGTACATGTCACTAGAACATAATATTCTTAGAGCACCGAGCCTCTATTGAATGAGCGCCTTCAAGGACTTCTTCAAAATAATGCTCGGCAGACACTCGGCCTTCGGCCGAACTCTGGGTTGCAATAGCGGTGGCCTCCATCTCTGCCTAGTATGTCTTGACACGGGCAAGTGCCATACGCACACCCTCTATGCACGCCGACCTCTTCATAGCATCGATGTGCGGCACAACACCAAGGAACTATTGCACTAAACTAAAATAACTACTCGGCCTTGGCCCTTCCGGCCACAGGTGATCCACAACAGACCTCATGGCAAGCCCGGACAACCTATGGAGCTCGGCCCACTCGGCCATTCACTCATTCAACAGCAGCGGACGCACTGGAGCATGGAACTGTGACCAGAATAGCCTTTCCACTTCACGATCTTTTTGATCTGTGAAGTACTCGGCCGCATCAGCAGCACTGGCTGCCAAATCCATGTATGCGTCTGCCGAACTCCATAGTTGATCAAGAGGGGCATACTTCGGATCTCCGAACTTCGTCCGCAACAAAAAGGGCTTCCCAGCCACGATATCTCCAGCTTCACGCAGCTCCTCCTTCGCCGCTCTGATTTTAGAGCTGGCTTCCTTGGCTGCTACCATGGCCTTCTTCAGGTCCGTCGCCTTTGCTCGGCTCTCTTTTTCAAGAAGCTGGTAACGGTCGGCAGCATCTTTCAACTCGACGGCCATCTTGGCTATTTTTTCCTTGCTTTGGCAATGCGTAGCCAGCTCGGCCTTCAGCTCTTCGACCGCCTTTAGAGTGGACGCATCACTATTCCTGGCTGGTTCCTTGGCTTGGGGAAGTTCCGCCCGAAGGGTCTCCACGGTGGCAGCTCCATCTGCAGTCGCAACATATTAAAGATACTGGCATCACACTCCTCTTACTATGTGTTGATCACTGGAGAAATCACATACCCTGTGCCTCGTCAAGCCGCTTCTTGACAAGCACGATGTCTGCATCTTCCGCATCGAATTGCCGCTTCAGCTTGGCAAACTCATCAGTCCGGCTAGCCACCGGACCTTCATTCACCTGCACATGAAGGCGGTCTGATTATTACCTGAGACTATGATCATCTGTTTGCCACCGTTCTCGATGGCAACCAGAGTCTCAGGGGCTACTATCTGCATAGGGCACACCTAATGTGTGTGGTACTATAAAAAACATACACTATTTCACGTACCTCAAAGTCTTTCAACAGACTCATGAAAGCTTCATGCAACCCGCTTTCGGTAGATGAAATCCTCTCAATCACCGTACCCATTAGCGTATGATGCGCTTCTGAGATGGCCGCTTGCTCCAGAAGATCCTTCAGTGCGCCCGATCACACACCGGACGGTTCCAGACTCTTTTTGTTGCTCTCTTTAGGAGCCGAATACTGAGGACTTCGGGTGGCCGAAGGATTACCCTCTGGCCATGGCGGATCAGGAGAATCCCTCCACACTGACACTTCAGGGTCGCCCGCCTCATGAGGCGGGGTGGCATGGGGAGGTGTTTCGCTCTCCATCATCTACGGAAGAAGATCCCCCGAAGACGAACTCTGTCGAGAAGGGCTATGATCCGAACTACAAGATATATGCTTCGGTTATTGTCTTCAGAAGTAATGTAGGATATTTTTACTATTAAGTACTTTTTGTTTACTTCAAGCTCGGTAGAGGGCTGATCCCCTTGCGGGCACTGTGCAGCAAGAGTACCCTCCGAGGCAGGACCCTCTGGCGAATATTTCTTCCCACGTTTGGAAACCTTTGTTTCCGGGTCTTCAGAGGTGGTCCTCTTCCTTCCTTGGGGAGAGGGAATTTCAGATTCTTCTCCCTGGTTATCCTCCTTCACGGAGGCGCTAATTCCCTCGGTTTGGATGAATAATGAGTGAGGCCTGCTTTCAGCCTCTTTATTCCCCCCCTTTATCTTCCCCTAAGGGCACCTGATAAGGCGCCGGCTCAAGCATTCTTGCTAGTACTGGATTTGCTGAGCCTTCGGAAGGGGAGCCGAGCACCTGATCATCTTCGCCTTTGTTACCCAGTCCTGGTTCAAGAGCGACTTTTCAGAATGATGTTGTGATAAATAAAAAGACAACATGTTCGGCCACGGGATTACTTACTTGGGTATCTGGGCAATTACGGCTCATACCCGCATCCTCGGTGGTGTCCAGACAATTTATTTGTGGTCCGAAGAACAATTTGTACATCTCTTCGAGTGTCATGCTGAGGAAGTGCTGAATAGTTCGTGGTCCTTCCGGGTTGAATTCCCACATATGGAGGGGTCGACGTTTGCAAGGAGGGACTCGACGAACTAGCATGACTTGCATTACCGTGACCAGGCTAACATCTCTCTCGACGAGATCTCGGATTCGACTCTGCAATATCGGCACGTCATTTACTGGCTCCCAGTCCAGCCCCTTGTTGATCCATGATGTCAGTTGTGGTGGAGGGCCCGAGCGAAAGGCAGGGGCGGCCACCCACTTGGTACTCCGGGGAGCTGTGATATAAAACAACTCCCGTTGCCATAAACCGGACACCTCTGGGAAGGAACCCTCTGGGCACGGAACATCAACACTCTTGCTTATTACGGCACCTCCGCAGTCTACATGTCGCCCCTCGATCATCTTCGGCTTCACATTGAAAGGCTTGAGCCACAGGCCGAAGTGTGGGGTAATGCGGAGGAAGGCCTCACACACGACGATGAACGACGAGATGTGAAGGAGGGAATCCGGGGCCAGGTCATGGAAATCCAGCCCATAATAGAACATGAGCCCCCTAACAAAGGGATCCAGAGCGAGGCCTAGCCCTCGGAGGAAGTGAGAGATGAATACAACGCTCTCGCCGGGTTCGGGAGTAGGAATGACCTGCCCTCGAGCAGGCAGCCTGTGCGAGATTTCGAAGGTCAAATACCTGGCCTCTCTTAGTTTCTTGAGGTCTTGCTCTATGACAGAGGAAGGCATCCATCGACCTTGAAGGTTGGATCCGGACATGGTTGAAGGTCCGAAGCGCCTGACCTGAGCTTTGGATGTTGGAACTCAAGGCGGGGGAAGGATTTGATTGAGCAGAAGGGAATGAATCGGGAAGAAGGCGTGGGTGAAAAGAGTGAATCCTTGTCCCTTTATAAGGGCGGAAGAGGCGATGCACCTCCCCACTTACCTGGTAAAACCTCTTATTCCCCAAGCGCCATAATTGATGGCGCGATTGGGTTGCCCACATCCATATTGATGAGAATTCCGTGATAAGGGGACACGATCTCTGCTTCAACAAGATGTGCCAAGGAAACCACCTCGTGATATGTGCAGTAGCTGGTTGAGAAAAACGGTTCGAATAATGACCGGGCCGTGGTATGATGTCATGCTGTCTGTCGGATGTGGGGCTCCGGCTAACCCTTAAGGTTCGAACACTGGGGTGCGTGCGAAGTCTTTCCCTCCTACCGATCTATGCTCTAGCTCACTAAGATCTTGCGGACGAACTCGACGAACTCGCAACACAAAAAGACAAAGGGTTTATACTGGTTCGGGCCACCGTTGCGGTGTAATACCCTACTCCAGTGTGGTGGTGGTGGATTGCCTCTTGGGCTGATGATGAACAATACAAGGGAAGAACAGCCTCCTGAGGTTGAGGTGTTCTTGTGCGTATGAGCTTGTGGTGTGTAGGTTCTCTCAAGCTAAGATGAGATGATCCCTCCTCCACTATGGTGGCTAGTCCTATTTATAGAGGCCCTGGTCCTCTTCCCAAATATCGAGCGGGAAGGGAGCCAACATTGGCGGGCTAATTTGAAGGGGGACAGCTAGTACAAGCTATCCTGGCAAAAGCGGTCTCCGCCTGCACAAAGCTCTGGTGGTGACACCGTCTTGGGCTCCATGATGACCTCCATCTTGCAGTCCATGGTCTTGGTCTTGTTGCACCAAAATGGCAACCTTTGCCTGATGCCTCAGTACTCTGCGACCACGCTTGCCTTCTTTGCACCAAAGAGGAAACAAGGACGCTGCGTGCGCTGGCGCCCGCCTGATGTCGATCATCATGGCGCACGTCACGAGATCCTCGTGAGGTTCACCTCGCCTTGATATCTCCGCCCCTCGTGAGCCTACCTGACTAGGCCGCTCGGGAGGAGGTCTCGCATCGCCCGCCTCACTAGGCTTGGCCCCTCGCGAGGGTCTTGGATGCTTTGTTGGTGAAGATGGGTCGTATGGCCCGCTGGCTTCGCCAAGCCATGGGCCGCAGGCAGGCAAGTCTGGGGACCCCCATTCCCGGAATGCCGACAGTAGCCCCCGGGCCCAAGGTGCGCGCGGGCTTGGCTTCATGGCGAAGCCAAGGGTCAAGTTCTGAGCACGGCGGGCCCCAAAAGCCTGCGACCTCGATTGACATGTGGTTGTTGATTGGACATGGGCGTCTCCGCTTCCCCATGCCGCCTCGATGACTGCATGACTTAACAAGTCCCTGCGACATGCAAGGGAAACCATCATTACGTGCGATCATGGGAGATGCCGGTTGGCCTTCTCTTGCTATAAATGGGGAGGGGGGCAGAGCCCCCGTTGCCCATCTCTTCCTTGCTTGCTCGCTTCTTCTTTGCTTCATTGCTTGCAGTGCCTCCGATGGCGCCACGAAGGAAGTTCTCTGCCGCCGAGAAGGGGAAGCCCCCCCGCGAGGGCCCCGGTTCCCCGGCGCCCAAGCGTGGTCGCGGCCGTCCGCGCAAGCATGTTGCGACCCCTGCCGTGGCCCACCGTCAAGGCGGCGCCGCGGCACGCGAAGGGGACCGTCCCGACCATGGCGGTCTAGCTGACGAGGGGAGGCGTGCGATGGTGGCGCGGCCTCCCAGCCCGCGCTTCCATTCAGTGCAGGTGTCGCCGGAGTTCATTGTCTGGCCGGAGAACCCGGCCGGCAACTGGCTCCAGCTTCCGCGCTTCCTTGTCGATGAACTGCCAGCCCCTAGTCCAGACAAGCTCTAGTTGCAGGCGGATGGTTGCTGCAGCAAGGCCTCCTGGGTCACGGTCGAGACTTCCACCGCAGGCAACATAGCCCTGGCCCGCGGCTGGCAGACGTTCGCCCGCGCACGCGGCCTGGGCAGGCGGTGCATGCTCCACTTCAGGTATGACGGTGGGTCGACCCTCTATGTGAGGGTGTTCGGGGAAGATGGTCGCTCCACCGGGTGCTGCCCCGAGACGAACGACGGTGACGAGGTGCTCGGCCTTGGTGACGGTCGCGACGAGGATGAGGGCGAGCCTGCCCTCGGCGGCGACCGTGTCTCTTCCAGCTACAATGGCTCTTCCTCAAGTGACAGCTCCAGCAGCGGTGGCTATGACCAGCCGCTGCGCCGCCGTGCCCGCTTTGAAGGAGGCAGCGGGTCATCTCGTCGTTGCGCCTCCGTGAAGAGCGAGGAGGGGTCTGGCTAGGCTCGGGCGTTGCTAAGGGCCCACCCCTGTGGATTGCTGAAACGCCGCTTCGTTTAGCTTTTCCCCTTTTTTCCTGCATCAGAAAATGAAACCAGTATGGGCCCAGAGGGGCGTGTATCGAACTGTGGTTCTCGGTTAATGCAACGTGCGTGTTATTCCCATGCTGTGTTGTTATTCTGTGCAAAGATAACCTAACCTCGCACGTTTGGGACGCCCTTTCCTTCATGAGATGTCTGCGTTTGCTCAGGAACTGCAAAAAATTTGTTAGGGGGTGTGCTAGAGGATTTGCCGTTCACCCAAACCTTGACTTGGCGCTTTGCATCGCGGTACCCGAGGGGCACGGATTAGGAGAGATGCGCCAGCTTCCAAGCTCGAACGAGGGTGACTCACGAGAAGGCAGAGAGAAGAAAAATGCTCGCGAGGGCACCTGCCTAGCCCCCTTGCGAGGAATGCGAGAGAGAGATCATGAGCAAACCAGAGCCGAAGAACACAGTAAAAGGCGAAGGAACCAAATCAGCAAGGAACGCGAAAGGCAAACTTGATTAAGGAGAAGCAAGTGAACTACGGAAAGCAAATGAAAAGCCGCGTCCGGCACCTAATCTAGTCTTCAAGTCTTCTCACCAGTGCGAAGCTAAGTGCTGTCCACTAGGCGTGGGAGGGAGCCCCAGGGCCTAAGGCCAGCGCTCCTAAGACTCCGGGGCGTGTACAACCCCAACTCATTATTACTTGAGAGTGTCACGGGCGGCTATTCTTCATAGGCACCGGGCCTTCTTCACAGGCTCTGGGCCTTTCTTCACAGGCTCTTGGCCTTGCTTCACAGGCTCTGGGCCTTCCTTCACAGGCTCTGGGCCTTGCTTCACAGGCCCTGGGCCTTGCTTCACAGGCTCTCGGCCTTGCTTCATGGGTAGAACTTTTGGAGGTGCTGGATGTTCCAGGTGTTTTGGATAGGTGTCCCCTCTTGCGTCTCCAGGCGCACGGCGCCAGGCCTGGAGATGTGGACGATCCTGAATGGGCCCTCCCACATGGGTGAAAGCTTGTGCAACCCTTCTCTGGAGAGGACCCGCCTCAGGACTAGGTCACCCGTCTCGAGCGTCCTGGAGCGAATGTTGCGGCAGTGGTAATGCTGCAGCGCTTGCTGGTACCTTGCCGCCCTTAATGCAGCTTCATGATGATGTTCCTCCCCCAGCACGAGATCCATCCCCTGCATGGCGTCCTGCTGCGTTTCGTCGAACGCCAGAACACGCGCGAAGCGATGCTTGACCTCATGAGGGAGGACTGCTTCAGCTCCGTAGACGTGGAAGAACGGAGTCTCGCCTGTTGGCTTGGTAGCGGTGGTGCAGATGGACCACAGCACGGACTGGAGCTCGTCGTGCCAGCCCCTGCCGCAGGCCTCCAGCTTCTTCTTGAAGGTCCTGGTCTTGACGCCCCTCAGGACCTCAGCGTTGGCGCGCTCAGCTTGACCATTGCTCTTGGGGTGGGCCACCGAAGCGTAGCAGATCTGCGCTCCAAGGTTAGCACAGTAGGTTTTAAAGAGGTTACTAGTAAACTGCGAGCCGTTATCTATGATGATGCGGTTGGGGACCCCAAAGCGGATCACGAGGCCCTTGATGAACTTGACAGCAGAGCCGGCTAGAATGGTTCGGACGGCTTCCACTTCCGCCCACTTGGTGAACTTGTCAATGGCGAGGTAGAGGTAATGGTAGCCCCCTGGCGCTCGTGGGAACGGGCCTAGGATGTCTAGCCCCCAGACCACGAACGACGACATGAGCGGGATGGTTTGGAGGCCCTGAGCAGGCTGATGGATTTGCTTGGCGTGGAATTGGTAAGCTTCGTAGGACTTCACCAGCTCGGCTGCATCGTTGAGTGCTGTGGGCCAATAGAATCCGCTGCAGAAGGCCTTTCCGACGAGGGTCCGTGATGATGAGTGATGTCCACAGTCCCCGCCGTGTATGTCAATCAGCAGCTCCCTCCCTTGATCACTGGAGATGCAGCGCAATGTGACATCGTTCGACCGTTTCCTGTACAACTCGCCGTCTTGAATGCAGTATGCCGTGGCCTGTCGGGCCACACACTCCATGTCTTCTTCCTTTTCCGGTAGTGTCCCGTGCATCAGGTACTCCTTGAACTCCTTGGTCCAGCACTCCTCCTGGGGCTCAAGTGCCAAGAGTAGCCGAGCTCCCGAGGTTGGGCCGCAAGCTGGGGCTCCCGTGGCCGGGGGCTATGGGAGCTCCTCTCGAGGCTGAGCCGTGCTTGAAAGAGGTTGCGTAGCTGACGGCTTGAAGAGCCGCTCTTCGAAGACGCTGGGCTCTTGTGGTTGCTGCTTGGATGCTCTCTTGGCGATGTCACCGGCTTCCTTGTTGGTGCATCGGGGCACATGCTGCAGCTCCAAGCCTGCGAACCGCTTTTCCATTTTGCGCACCTCCGTAAGGTAGGCCTCCATGTGCTCGTCCTTTGGCTCGTACACTTTGTTGGAGAAGTTGACGAGGAGCTGCGAGTCGCCATTGACAGTAAGGCGCCTCACCCCATAGTCGTCGCAGCCTTTAGGCCGGCTATGAGGCCTTCATACCCTGCGATATTGTTGGAGACCTTCTCGCCGTGCTGAAAGCAGGGTTGCACGACATAGTAAAGTTTGTCCTGAGTGGGCGAGATGACCACTACTCCAGCCCCCGCGCCCTGGTGCGCAAAGGCGCCATCAAAATACATGACCCAGCCGTCTGGCGCCTCACTTCCTGTTGAGGTGGACCGGTCTTCTCCTTCCTGAAGAGCCGGGGCATCTGTCCATTCTGCCACAAAATCGGCGAGCGCGGCTCCCTTGATGACCCTGGTGGTGCTGAACTCCAGCTGGAATGCTTGCAGCTCGATGTTCCATTCAGCAACCCTCCCGGCTGAGTTTGGGCTCGTGAGTACCCTCTCCAATGGGTAAGACGAGACGACCTTCATGGGGTGCCCCTGGAAGTAGTGCCGCAGCTTGCGCGAGGCCATCAAAAGTGCGAGCAGGAGCTTTTGTGGCATGGGGTAGCATGCCCTTGCGTCCCATGGTACGGTGCTGACGAAGTACACCGGGTGCTCGGCAAGGGGTGGCACACTATTGAGGCTCGGGTCTTGCGGAGATTATGGCGTATCCTGAGGTGGAGGGTTTCCTGAGGCTTGGCCATCCTCAGGAGTTTCCGTGATGTTTCCCTGCCGAGCTTGATCTTCCGTCGCTGATGGCCCTGGTGTGACTTCCTGACCCTGCGCCGCATCAGCTCCCGCTTGGTGCGGCACACCCTTGTCTTTGCGCTCCTCCCGAACCGCCACCAACACCGCGTTGGCGGAGTACGGGGTGGCAGCGAGGTAGAGTACCAGAGGCTCGAGAGGCCGTGGCGGCACCATCACTGGGGGGCTGGTGAGGTATTTCTTGAGGTCTTGGAAGGCCCGGTCGGCCTCCGGGGTCCACTCAAAGGGGCCTTTCTTCTTCATGAGCTTAAAGAAGGGTAAGGCGCGCTCGCCTAGCTTAGAGACGAAACACCCTAACGTAGTCACCCGTCCTGCCAGCTTTTGCATCTCCTTGAGGGTCTGTGGTGGGCTCATGTCTTCAATGGCCTTGATCTTCTCCGGGTTCGCCTCGATCCCTCTGTGGGATACGAGAAACCCTAGCAGCTTGCCAGAGGGGACACCAAACGCGCACTTCTTCGGGTTAAGCCTCAAGTTCACCCGGCGCAAACTCTCAAAGGTCTCCTCCAAGTCTTGAATCAACGTCCTTGCCTCGCGAGATTTTTCCACTATGTCATCAATGTAGGCCTCCGTGTTCCTGCCGAGCCGCCGCCCCAAGGCGATATGCATCAGCCACTGAAAGGTTGCGCTCGCGTTGCGAAGGCCGAAAGGCATGCAGGTGTAGCAGTACACCCCACATGGTTTCAAGAAGGCAGTCTTCTCCACATCCTCCACCGCCATCTTGATCTGATGGTATCCAGAGAACGCATCCTGGAAACACAACAAATCGCACTCGGCATTGGAGTCGATGATTTCATCGATGCGCGGAAGGGGGAACGGATCTTGGGGGCAGGCTTTGTTGAGGTTGGTGAAGTCGACGCACATCCGTTCCTTCCCACCTTTCTTCGGTACTACAATGGGGTTCGCCAGCCATTCGGGGTATCAAACTTCTCAGATGGTACCTGCCGCCTCCAGCTTGCGTGTCTCTTGGACGATGAAGGCCTGCTTCTCAGTGGACTGCCGTCTTGCTCGCTGCTTCATGGGGCGTACGTTGGGGCACACCCTTAGATGATGTTGGATTACCTCTCTCGGGACCCCTACTAGTTGATTGGGCTCCCACGCGAATATCTCCTTGTTCGCGTGCAAAAATCTCACCAAAGCTTCTTCTTGTCCCGGGTCAAGGCCGGTTCCTATAGTGAAGGTGGCTCCTGAAGACCATACTCGTTGACCGGCACCTGCTTGGTCTCCGCCTTGTCTTGGGTGAACATCTGTCTTTCTTGGTGGGCGCGGTCTCCTTGGCCTCGGGCGCACCAGCTCCGGGCGATGTCAAAGTCCACCAGCTCGGTGCGATAGTTGTCTCGCGTGCCAAAGGTGACAGGGAGGCGGATCTGCCCCAGAGGGTGAGCAGCTCCACCACCCACTCCTGTGAAGGGCTTGCTGAGGCCGAGCCGTTCGAGCGACACATGAAGAAGGCTGAAGGCTTCCACGGAGAGCAAGTTGAGGCCGGCGCCACCATCGATGAGGGTCTCGGTGACGGCCGCGTTGCCGATGGTGGGCGTGCAGAGCATCGGGAGCGTCCCTGAGCCGGCGGTGGAGTCGGGGTGGTCTTCCGAGTCGAAGGTGAGGTCGGCCTCTGGCGCAGCCCAACCCGGCGGAGCACCCGGGCGCTTGCAGGCTGCCCCAATCTGACGGAAGAAAGGCTTGACGTGGCGATCTGAAGGAGGTGCTTGGGAGCCACCCAGTAGTGCCGCGACCGCGTGGTGTGCCGGCGCCACGTAGCGCGCGGTGAAGAGGTCGCGGAGTTCCCCCCAGGATGTCACCGTGGATCCTGGGAGGTTGAGCAGCCAAGCGCGCGACTTGCCGGCGAGGGCCAGGGGGAACAAGTTTGCCATGATCTTGACGTCGTCTCCGGCTTCGAGGACGGCCTCCTCGTATGCTAGTAGGAACATCGCCGAGTCTGCCGTGCCATCGTAATGCGGCGGCATCTCCGGCCTGAACTTAGCCGGCCACTACACTCGCCGCAGGGCGGGGGCCAGGGTTCGGTACCCAGACTCCCTGCTGCTGGTGTTGACCGCAGAGCACTACAGAAAAAGACACATCCGTGACATTTTGGGCCAAACGAATTTTTTTTCTGTCATACATATGACACTTCTATGACGATAATTGTGACAAAACCCGGTATCATCATAGATGTGGTGGGCTCCTACTTCTATGACAAAAAATCATGACAGAAAATGGGCTTTTCATCCTGGGCGGGCCGGAGACGCAGCTGCATGACATTCTTTGCGCCGTCCATGACAGAACAAACCGTGGTAGAAGCGAGGGGGAGGAAAATTTCGGGGAGTTCCCGGTTACGGTGGGAGGTCGGGGCCGAGCGATGCGCGTTTCTCTCGTACACGTACGCTTGTGTGCGAGGCGTTGGCTCTAACTGAACCCGAGCGAGGCGTTGGGCTCTAACTGAACCCAAGCGATTGCACTGCAGGCTATGCGTTACTGAACCCGAGCGATCGATCGATGGCTGTTAACTGAACCCGATCAAGCGATTCCTTCGCTACTGCTGCTAACTGAAGCCGATCGATTGGATGAACAGTGAGCGTTGCCGGGGGGGGGGGGGGGGTTGGATGAACAGTGAGTGGTGGCGTTGCCTCTGGATGAACAGGACCCCGTGGTGTGGAGGGCTGGATGAACAGTAGACGGTGGAGGGGTGCCCGTGGAGGGGTGGTTGAACAGTAGCCGGTGAAGTAGCGCGTGGTGGAGGCTAGATGAACATGAGCCCGTGGAGGCTGGAGGAGGTCGACGGTAGCCCGTGGAGGCTGGAGGAGGTCGACGGTGGAGATGAACAGTATCCCGTGGAGTCCTGTTTTGCGGTACGCCACACCCCTCCCGATGAACAGGACCCCCGTTTCGACCGTTTTGTGGTACGCCACACCCCTTCCCGATCAACAGGACCCCCGTTTCGACCGTAGGAGGTCCGTTTCATCCGTTTTGCGGTACGCCACACCCCTCCCGATCAACAGGACCCTCGTTTCGACCATAGGAGGTCTGTTTCCTCCGTTTTGTGGTACGCCACACCCCTCCCGATCAACAGGACCCCATTCCGAATGTAGGAGGTCCATTTCCTCCGTTTTGCGGTACGCCAGGCCTCGTTTCCATCGCCTGTTCCGCCCAAGCCCTCCCGATGAACACGATCACGCATTCCGTTCCGACCCAGTCGGTTGGCTCCCACGCGTTCCGTTGCCTCCCGATGAACACGACGCATTTTGTTACCTTCCCATGAACACGACGCATTCCATTGCCTCCCCATGAACACGACGCATTCCGTTGCCTCCCGATGAACACAACGCATTTTGTTACCTCCCCATGAACACGACGCATTCCGTTGCCTCCCCATGAACACGACGCATTCCGTTGCCTCCCCATGAACACGACGACGACGCTGTTTCTCCGTTCCGACCTAGCCATGTACACGAGCCCTGGCCGTACGTATGCGTGAGTAGGCGTTCGAGACCCCGCCCGTATGTACACATACGTGGCTGTATTTTCTTTCTTGCACCCTGGCCGCTGTACGTACGTGTACATGCTACGTGCGCGCCTTTACTATGACACGTGCGCGCCTCTACATCCACCAGTATATATGTACGTACACGTTCGTGACCAGAATGACAACACTACGTACGCTTCGACCAGGTGGGTCCTGACTGTTAGGCACTTCCTTGCATGCGAAGATGTAGCTGGTGGGTCCCAGCAGCTAGGGGGGAAACATTTTTTTCGTGAAATACGGTGACCCGTCTGGTGGGTCTCCGCTGTCAGGTGGAGGAATAATTATTTTGGATGTAATAAGGAGGCACTTCCTTGCTGCGGCGGTGGACCCAGTTGTCAGCCTCTCCACGTAAAGTCCACGTCCGATGGAAACCGTTCCTTGCCCACGTTGACCACGCCGCGCCGAGAGCACCAGGGCGGTGGACGACGACGAGGCCTAGGAAGGGGATGACGCAGAGCCGGGGAAGACGCAATAGTGGATGCCCACGCGTAGAGGAGTACGAGGGTTCACTGGTTCGCTGCGGTGTGAGGCTGCCGTCGCTGCAGAATAACAGGGGGTGTGGGTGAGTAGAGGGATGGCCTGACCAGTGGTGGGAGTAGTAGGGGGCGATGAGGCCACCGCCGCATCGCAGCCGGCCATGGGAGGCAGGAGCACGAGGCACGACCGGCACTGGTTTGGGCGGCTGGAGCAAGAAGACCAGAGGTTGAAGAAGCACTATGGCCATTGGATGGATATCGTACGGTCACTAGAGTTAGAATCGTGCATATTGACTAAGTTGACAAAGCCCTCCGTCCCCGTCAACTTAGTAGGCCCACAAGTCAGCCTGCCACTATACTGGGTCCCAGCTAACAGGGGGAGTATTCATTTTTTTATCCGTAATAAGGAGGCACTTCCTTGCATGCGAAGATATAGCTGGTGTGTCCGAGCTGTCAGCGGCGGTAACGTTTTTTTCGCGAAATACAGAGGCCCTTTCGGTGGGTCCCTGATGTCAGGTGGAGGAATCATTATTTTGCGCGTAATAAGGAGGCAGTTCCTTGCGTGCGGCCGTGGACCCAGCTGTCGGCCTCTCCACGTACAGTCCACTTCAGATGCATGTCGGTCGTTGACCATGTTGACCAGGCCGCGCTGAGAGCACCAGGGCGGTGGACGACGACGAGGCCTAGGAAGGGAACGACACGGAGGCAGGGAAGACTCGTCAGTTGTTTCCCACGTGGAGGGGAGTATGACTGTACAAGGGTTTACTGGTTCATCTGCCATCGCTAGAGAATGACAACAGGTGTGGGTGAGTAGAGGGATGGCTAGGCCAGCGATGGAAGTACGGTGGGGTGGTGAGGCCTGTGCGGCAGCAGAGCCGGCCGCGGGGAGGAGGGAGCAGGCAGTCCCGCCGGCGCTTGTTTGAGCGGCTGGAGCAGGAAGAGCAGAGATTGAAGAAGCACGACGGCCGTTGGATGGCCATCCAATAGTCATTGCTTGTGCGTCAACCTTCTTTTAGGAACGCCTCAAATCTATGGAAAACAGCATACAACCCATCTGCCATTATCTATTATATAATTAAAACAAGAGTCAAATAAGCCACGACGTTCATCCACACAGATTGAATTATCCAGGCCATTAATATTTTGATTAAACGGCTAAGATTTAAAGATATTACGTTACATACAAATATTGTGTACATGCATATATTGTTTTGCACATGAGAAATCTGTCACGTACATGTACTTTAGATGGAAATAGTGTATTCACGATCCTTTAGGTGAGAAGGAGACGTATAGGCTGAATCAGATTTGAAAAAAAAACATGTACTGAGTTCCGGTTTGAGTTGTAATAGAAGTCCAACTAAAATAAGAATCCTAATGGAAGGCAAAGCATAAGCCAACCACGTTACGCATAGCCCTTTCTCCTTCCTCACGCTAAAAAAATAAGGTCTGTACGCTACAAAAAAATAGCGAGCAGCCTAGGGTTTTCAATGTACTGCTCTAGGTCGTTCCTATTCCTCATGTGCGGCTGCCTTTGCCATGGAAACAACGATCTTATATCCTCATCCATGCTTCCTGAAAACCATGCCTGCTGCATCCTTCTCTTTCCACGTTCTTCTCCTCCGTCAGACTCGCAGTTGATGATTCCATACAACGTTACATGGCAGCAGTTGTCAACAGTTGCCTAGCAACATCCCGGTCCTGTCCATAGAAAAAATCGGATATGGATCAGATCACAAAAAGGGATGGGAGGAAGAGGAAGGGTGCTGTCTTGAAGATGTGTCATACGGATTCATCACGGCATAGGACTATGCTGCGAGGGGAAACTTCAATATGAGTATATGACCTGCAAAGAGAAGATGCCCACCTTGCATGTTCCAGCAGCAACCTGAGTTTATTGTCAATGACTTGCCGAGTACCAAATTCAAATTGGCTTCCACATTCATTTGTTACTCCTCCAAGCGCAACGGAGGAAACATCTGCAATGGTTATTTCCTCTACCCCAGTTCTAATCATGTCTCTTCCGCCTAACTGCTAAAACTTGGACATGCTTGCCATGTGTTTGAGATAACATTTAAAGAAATACCCATGCATTCGTTATTTATTTCCATATCACTCTAGATATTTATAGTTTAGCAAGGATTAATTTATATAGAGAGGCTAACAACATATTGTTCGGAGCAATACTAAAAGTACTAAATTTAGGAAAGAATACATTACATGTTATACACTCTCAGTAATAGTAGCTACTGTTTTATGGAGTTACTTTTTCCTATAGAATAAGATGCTATATGCAAATAATTCTTATCACTGCAAAATGCATTTTTAAGGTTATTCTATACTTATGAAGTAAGAATAGCGTTGTTGTGTTGCCCGTCGATTATTTTCTAGAAGATGCTATATACAAATCCTTTCTCTGCAAATTTCTGTCTCGCGCATCTATGATCCTCTTCAAGCCAATGCCCCAGCCCAGTACAACCACTTCCTCCTGCATCATTTATCTCTCTCTTTCCATCTCGCGCATAATTGGACTATAATTAATTTTCTATTTTTATTTTCAACAAATATTGCATCAACAAATGTTAATAGATATTCAGCTTATATACATACATCTATCTAAAGTAAGCTAGACCATGCAGACTCATGGGTTGGTAAGCTAGCACACCTCACTGTTGGTGAAGGAATAATTAGTATGTGCATGCTGTTGGCACTCATGTCCTCTTGCCAGATTCAGTAATAACAACTGTAGTGATCTCCAGTAATTGATTTGTCAATATATTTGCAATTTTCACTCTGAAGCTATTTTATGGGTCAAATTCAGGATCAGGCGAGGTAGACCTCTGTATGATTCTTTTGCACTGATGGTGTGTTGGACTCTTATTTTTGAAGGAACTATATTGCTATGTAGTAATAGCAATAAGACACTGAATAGGTTCCAATGGACTAAAAGCAATGAAAATAACTACAGCATGTGTGAGTGGAATTCACCTATGAGGAAATCTGATTGCATGTAATAATTAAGAGACTGGACTTGCTATTGTGTGAGTTGACACATATATTGGGATAGTTTTTCCGATGAAGGATTCAGTGCCAAATCTACATTATAAGATTGTACGCGTGTTTTTTCTATGATTCCTCTTTTATAGTTGATCACCATATATATAGAAAATGTATGATTTTAATATAATGATTGATTAATATCTGTCATTGATTAGCACCATATAATTATACTACCGAGTAAGTTTTGCAGTAAATTTATGAAATATTGTATTGGGAGATTTTCGGTTTGCCAAATATATGTACACATTTTAATTTCAGTCTATTAAGATGGGCATTTGAGCTGTAAAGCACAGAAGGAAGTTTCCAAATACTCGCTAATCAAGAATATTAGGAACAACTTATTTCTTTTTCGGAATACATATGAAGTTATCTTAAAGGATTAACTGTTTATGACAACCATCCGAATAATCGAGCACCCGATGTAGTGGTATTTTCTTCAATACTGAATCATATATTTTTGTAAATGCTAACCATGTGCCACTGGACGGAGTGCCTCCGTATACGTGTAGCAGCAAAGAGATTCTACTACACATGTGTATGCATTTAGCGAAATGCGGCCTGTCTCATTTGAACAATCGGATTTTCTAGATATCTTAGACACTGTGATTGCTTAATAATATTACTCATGAAGTTATTCTATTTCTAGAGCATGCTTGCCAAAAATCTGTCACCTAGGCAGAACGAGGGAAATTTACTCCTTGTAGTATGCGTACAATAAAAGTCATACCAATGGTCCAGCTAACATGCTCGACGAGGCCACAACCCATAGAAATTTCGACACACTATTGGTTCTTAATCTGTATCTTTGCCTTCATTAATCCCTTCATGTGTTGAATTTCTCAGTAGAAATTACCCACTTCTGTCATTGCGCAAAAGGAAAGATGCAGTTGCTTTGAATATTGGAACTAACTTTAGAGTTTAAGAGCATGGTCATAATAATGGGTGTGCTGAGTTAGTTCTGGGCTTTTCAAAATGTTATTGCTAAACTATTCCTACATGTATGTCATCCTTCATCCAATTCCCACATTACATGCCTCTAATTCCCACAATACATGCATGGTCAAAGAAATATCTTATATTCAATAGGACATCGTGATACTTGAGAAAATGGAAGCTCCAATATATGACACAATAAGTGTTACCCTGTTAATGCATTGCTTTCTTCAAGGAAGTACATTAAATTTCACACTACAACTAAGAAAAAACCTTATGTGAATAGGAGATGTCATATAGATATATGTGTTGTATATATTGCGTGTACAATGCATAAAAACTATTGATATATAGGTGTACCAATTAGTTGCCACTCAAACATATCTTAAAATAGAGAGCTGGAGGAATCTTAAGGTTAGTATGATCGATGTGCTCTCGCACATGAATCTCTTTGCATTGGAGGGTGCTAATCTTTATCACAGCCCAGTGTGTTTCAGCAAATAATAAAATTACAAGAAAAATTCCAAAATATTTAACTTTTACGTGGAGATGCAGGTTTTTCCTTTTATCTCTTTATAAAATCTAAATGTTGGTGAACAAAACAATACAAAATATAACTAACGTGCCAGTCAACTACATGGAGTCTTTTTAGCAAAAAAGAAGGCACTAATTCATGTCAAATATGTAGTAAATCATTTTATTTTTCTTTAAATAATTGTATGCAAAATAAATGGGCACCATCATAAGTGACATGGTTTGGCGAAACCCTGTGAAAAATTAGCTTAGAAATTTCCCTATCATTCAACAACTACATTTGTATAGAATGGGAAAAGGGTTAGATAATAACATCATGATGATAAGACATCGAAGTGTATATTGGGTGTGAAGATTGCTGAAGTGAAAAAATAGGTGAAATAGTGAAAGCTAGAGATTTGTACAAAAGCATATGGTTAAGCACGGTGAGACACATGACATGGTTCTTTTGATCTTCCGTAGTCACACATCCAAATCTATACGAACAATTTCATCAAATTACACAAATATATTTTATCAAAGCTTAATTATGTTTTTTGTAGACCCACATTATACATATGATTTTGCATAAATATTGATATAGTAATGGATCAAGTGAACGAAGATAGGTACAGAAAACTAAGCCAACATATACAGGAAGTCTAGCCGCGCAAATGCGCGGGTTGGCCCCGCTAGTTTCTAATAATTTAAAGCCCATTTGCTAATTATTAATGTTTTTTTTGGAGCCCATATTCTTTTTGTTAGCATTACAACCCATATTGTGGCCACGGTTAAAAAATTAAACGAAATTTTGCATATTTCGATGCGGTCCAAACTGTTTTTAATCCCGAAATTTCGACTCACATTCAAACTGATTTTTAAAAATAAATGTATATCAATATAAAATCCAACAAATTCTCCACGCATAAAAATTAATGTAATTTAAAATCTCAAAATGAAAAAAAGATATTTGAAACTAATTGACAGTTTGATGTGTTTTAAAAATGTACAACCCATTTCTCATTACTGATGGGCCATTTTCTCGGCCAGCCGAATGAAAGCTCTCCTCGTCTTGAAAGATTTGTAGCCCAACAGGCCTGACAAAGCGACTTACTTAGCAAATCACAAAAAACTGGGCTGTGGCCATGGACCCAGCTGTCAGCCTCTCCACATACAGTACTCTTCCGATGGAATGTCATTGACCATGTTGACCACGCTGCGCCGAGAGCACCAAGGCGGTGGATGATGGCGAGGCCTAGGAAGGGGGCGATGCGGAGCCGGGGAAGATGCGGCAGTGGATGCCCATGCGAAGAGGAGTACGAGGGTTCACTGGTTCGGCTGCGGTGTGAGGCTGTCGTTGCCGCAGGGCCTGGCTAGCGGTGGGAGTAGTAGGGGGCGATGAGGCCTCAACGGCAGCATAGCCGGCCACTGGACGCAGGAGCAGGCGGTCTCCCTGGCGCTGGTTTGGGTGGCTGGTGCAAGAAGAGCAGCGATTGAAGAAGTAGCAGGACCGTTCAATTCAAATCCAATGGTTACTGCTGCTAGAATCGTTTGTTGACTAAGTTGACAAGACCCGCGTACGCGTCAACTTAGTAGGCCCACAGGTCATCCTCCCAACCGGTGCACCCCAGATGTCAGTGGGAGGAATCATTTTTTTAGCGTAATAAGGAGGCAGTTGATTGCGTGCGGCCAGGCTAGAGGAGGGAGTAGGGTGGGCCGGGGAAGCCTGCGCGGCATCACAGCGGGCCACAAGAGGAGGGAGCAGGCAGTCCCGCCGGCGCTAGTGTAGGTGGCTGGAACAGGAAGATTAGAGATTGAAGAAGCACGTCGGCCGTTGGATGGACATCCAACAGTCACTGCTGCTAGAATCGTGTGTTCACTGACAAAGCCTTGCGTAAACAAGTCATCCTCAAAATCTGTGGCGTGTACAACCCATTTGCTATTGTTTTTATAATTTTTACTCATTTTCTAATTCATATGGAATTTATTGCAGCCCGTTTTCCATTTTTAGAATTGCTAGCCATTTTCTAGTCAGTACCAGGGTCAAAAAGTTAACTAAATATGTGGGAAATTTTGAAAAATTCGCAATTTTTTGCTGGGGAACGAAATATTCTTAATGCAAAAATTAATAGCCATACTAAAACAAATTTAAAAATAAATTAGTACTATGTCATGTTAAATCCAATGAAATACATATAAGATATCAGTGAAGAACAAAAACAAAAAAAGAAACTTATATCCCATTTGCTATAAATTTTTTGGAATTTTCAACCCCTTTTGATATTACTTTTAATAGACATTGACCATTCTCTTAAGCCAGGCCGGAATGCATCCCTCCTCGTCTTGAAAGATTTGCAGCCCAGTAATTCGGAGAAAACAAATAGGCCTAGCTTGGGTATTCTTCAAAAAGAAATACTGGGCTACCTATTTTCCCAAAGAACTGGTGCATGAGCATTTAGCTTTATTTATTTATTTACTTATTTATGTTTAGGGGACCATGAGCATATACCTGGGGCGGATTCATGTGAGAGCCTCCCTTCCAGTTAATTATGGGCTTCTCTATTGGGCCTTCATCAGTGGGCTGCATGTTATCAACAAGTGGAAAATGTGTTCCGTATGAAAAATAGTATGTGCTACGTACAGTATGGGGCACTAAAGGATCGAACCATGCAACGACTTCCAAAACATTGTGTTTGTCGTTCTAACAACACATTTATTCAACCAGCAGACGAAATATACTACTGATTGTACATTGAAAATAGCAGCAGTAACAACCAGGGCTGGGGGTGCAACAGAAGCAAGAAGCAGGCCAGAAGAGTGAAGACCTCCACGAGCATCCAGCTGCCGCGACCGTCGACGAGCACCATCCATGACGTGTTCATGTCGACCCAGTACATACCGTTAGTGTAGTCGAGGCTGACGGGGATCGGATCGCAGTCAAGGGGGTTGATGGTCACCACCCTATGATCGTTATGCTGCGTGACACGCCGTTTCTGAAGATCAGGCGGCATTAGCAAGCAAGGAGCTGGCTTAAAAAGCTCTGGCCTGAGGGCTTTGAGTAAACGGTACAACCCCGACGAGCACACGGCGAGCGGCATGGTACTGAGATTGTCCACACGCGAAACAATGAGCTTGATTACCTCTGTGGGGAGCGAATTCCAGCCACTCTTTTGGTGGACGTTGCTCGGTTCTGCCATTGTTAGTGCTTGGGTTTCAGACGAGGGGGGGGGGAGGCACCTTAGCAGGGATGGAAGATTGGACGAGATTATGTGCAGACAAAGATGGAGAAGCGAATATGTGCTGCGGGAAGTGGACAGGTGATGATGACTACAGCACGCCCCTTGACTTACGAGACACATACCAGCAGCGTAGGGTCATGTCGATGCTAGACAACTTGCTTGAGTGATCACAGTACTGGTACACCCTACAGTGCTATGCCCTAACTTGCTTGAGTAGAGTAGTAGAGTAGGACTCTGCTCTACTACTAGCACCGGAGGAGTAGTATATTCTAATCTAAAATAGTTACAAACTTCAATGCCCGAGCGTGGAAAGACTATGAACCGTGCTCAAAGACCGTGTCTACGTGGTGTTTGGACATGGGCGACAACCTCAACGCCAACGGTGCTGCTCCCGTTGCACCGTATGTGTTTCTGTCCTTCCTGTTCAAAATCGTGATAGAATTCATGATTTATTTTGTGCTTATTCGGATTAAATCTCATAGTAACTTGCTCATGTATTCAACCGGCGCAACGTCCCCTACAACCACTCCCATTTCATGGATGGCCTGCTCGATGCCTCCAAGGAGCCCTTCATCCACTGCTATGAGTGCCCGATGCCGTTTTGTGGCTCGCCGGCGGACATGGTGCATCACCTCACGGATGTGTGCAGCGGTCACTGCTGGCCCTTGGTGGAGAACATCAAGTACGAGACGTGCTACCCGTTCACCATGCCGGAGTCGCTGGAGGATCACCGACACCTGCTAGTCTCGGAGGAGGACGGCAACGTCTTCCTCTTGATTGTGGGCACCGGCGAGGCCCACGCACGCCGCCGCCCCGTCTTTGTAATGTGCGTCAGGGGTGACGCCGCTAACACTGACACTGACACGAGGCCGATGTACGGGTGCGTGGTCAGTGTTACTACCCCTCCGGGTCGTGTGGGCGGCTACACCGGCCTCATCGAATGGACTTGGACTCTGGGGAGCTGGGACTATCCCACCAATGTGGACTTGGAAAACCCATGGCATCCTTTACCTGCCGACGCGGTGCACGGGGACTCCAAGGAGGTTCACCTGGACATACGCATTATCAAGTTAAATGTTGATCATTAGTCTTCGCTCAATGTAATCCGCTGTCTAAGCTTGTGGAGACTTCCATGCAGGATCTTGCTCTATTGGAGTATCGCGCATGAATAAAAGTGTATCCGTTTATGTTTTAGTCTAGAATCTTCCATGTATGAATTTTTCCTACAGTGCCGGTGAAAGACTTATGATGAACCATTTCTTACATCTCCTCTGCCCGCTTGCAAGTCATCCTGATTTAATCCCTCCGTCTAGGTGTATAAGGGCATGGTTAATATTACTTATAGTATAGCCAACTGTTGACTATAATAAAGTGCCATGTCATCTGTAGCCAACATGTATAACAATCGATACTCAAAAACTAATTCTTAAAGATCATTTCTTGCAAAGCACAATAACTGTTATTTCTTCACAAGTTTTGGATGCAGGTTGAACAGTTGAACGCTTTTGTTTGCAAAAGATACCTTTTTATCTATTTCACCCGGATGTTTGTGAGCTCTAGAGATGAAATAATATCAGAAGAAACCTATTGATACCCATTACACATGAGATGACCCCCACATCCTTTGTCAAAATAAACAACTCCCCGATCAATGTATTTCACTCTTCGGTGCAACGCACGGGCACCTTACTACTACAGATTAGTACGACCAAAAATTGAACTAACATTATATATAGTACGATAAATGCTGATGCATGTCACCTAAAATTATATCATTCAAAACTGTGTTCAAATACGAATCCAACGATATAGTTTTTGTTGACATGCACTAACATTTTGTCAGTTAAATCTCCAGTCAAATTCAATGGGGGACTAATAAACCACAACAGATGTAGTACAAGTGTAGAGGGCGGCGCTGCACGGGAGTCTCACCTCTCACCCCGCTCGTGGTGCGACAGTAAAGCCGTCATATCACAAAACCCAACCACTCCCAGTAATAAGTGGCCTGGTAAAATAAATGGACAAGCAACCACCACATCCCTTCGTCTTTTTTGCATTTCATCTCTCTGCATTTACTTTCTCCAGTTCATCTCGCACACTCGATCCCTAGCTACTACTCCTAGGGCCAGTTCTTTTGGCGGCTTCCCCAGCTTTTCCCACAAGACTAGTCACAGTGGAGAGTAACAATAAGGCGCCTCACTCATTTATTTGGGCTTCTAAACTACTACTACGTCCTAGTTTATTCCTCACCATTGTAATTTGTGCTAAATTTTGACCAAAGATTTAACTGGTTTATTCCTCACCATTGTAATCCCTCCATCTAGGTGTGTAAGTCATCTTACGAAAACCAAATAATCCCAAAACACTTAGGCGCAGTGCATTAACTTCTACCTTGTTTCTTGTTTCTTGACATATCAACAAATAAGAGATAAAGAGTGTGCATGCTTTTAATGACTTGAGATATCAAACACGACATGCAGTGGTTAGTTCATTGCATGCAATACTATTAATTAGCAAATAAACATTAAAGTTTCTCGTTTTCTCCTCCTCCTTGGTCACGGTGCACAGCCTAAGATGACTTACTCACCTAGACGGATGGAGTAGTGCATGTGACATGCACTAACATTTCATTAGTTAAATTTATGATCAAAATTTGACACAGATTACAATGGGGACCAATAAACCAGGACAGAGGCAGTAGTTATGGGATTACTAATCTAGAAGCCTAAAAGAACTGGCCCCTGGTACTCCTACTAGTAGTGGTACTCAAGTTGGAATTCCAATTGCATGGCACAACTTGTTAGGAAAAAAATTCAATACAGGGTGTAGGAAGCGGTTTGGGAATTTGCATGCCTTTCCAACCAGTGAGATACTCCGTACAAAGTACGACAGAGAAATAACCACAGAGAAGGAAGCTAAAAGTAAACAATCAAACGAGCATTTTTGCATTTGTTTTGCATTGAATCATTTCACAAGCTTGACTAGTGTTGTTTTTCTACTTTTACAAAAACCGCATCGTAATGTTAAAACGTGCATTTGCATGTACTCCCTCTGTCCGGGTTTATTAGGCCTAAAGACAACTTCTCTTAGACCAAGACACATAGTAATTTGCTCACATTAATTCTTCCATTCCACTCCCAATGCACTCTCTCACAAGAATGCAGCCAATGAAAAAGCACACATGAAGTGTATTAACTTTTCAGCCATGGCACCAACAACAATAGCTTTCAATACAACCAATGAAATGGTTGCATGCATGCACCTTTCCAACGCGGGGCCTTATAAAAGGGGGCATGCTTGTGATGCTGAGAGGCATAATAAACCCGAACGGAGGGAGTACATAAGTAATAGTAGTACTCCCTCCGTCTAGGTGTATAAGTCTTCCCTCCTTGTTGGTCACGGTGCACAACCAAAGATGACTTATTGACCTAGACGGAGGGAGTAGCACAGTCTGCAAGCATATATCGAGAGAGACGTGTAGTGCGATAGTATATAGTAAAGTTTGTGCTATATGCACGTACTTGCAAAATGCGTACGAATACACAAGGTTTCCAAACTTTCCCTTTTACATACTTAATTAAGGATGCTAAAAATTCCTGAATGTTCGGGATTTATCATTTGCGTCCCAAAACTAATGAGATTGCCTTATGAAACAAAAATTATACTCCCCCTGGAGCACTTGTGGCGCGCCACGAGTGCCCTGGTGCGCGGCCGTTTCCCAACGCGCCGACACAATGCCTCTTCCTCAGCCTCGCAACTCGCGAGGTGCTGATTGGCGGCTTGCCGGCGGGTGAGAGCGATCTCACCGGTGTGGTGATCCGGCGAAAACATGTACTCCTCCTCGCTGGAGGCGTGCACCCGTTCCACGTACTGCCAAGCGTAGATGAGGCGCTTGGGCCCGACTGCACTCAGGGTGTCGGCACGGGCGTCCTCCGCCACACTCACGGCCCTTACACGAGCCTTCTGCCCAAGAGCCAATCGCCTGACTCTCTCGGATGCGACATAGGCCTCCCAGGCAGCTTGTTCCGCGGTGCGCTTCTCTTCCTCGGCCTTCTTCTCTGCCTCTATTTTGGCGCGCTCCGCTGGAGACAAAGCCTCCGACAAGGCAACATCCATTTCTTTCCAAAGCTCCTCAAGGCTGGGAGGCTCGGTGGGCGGCGCGGGGTTCTCCTCGTAGTGGGGAGCCGACGCGTCCTCCGGCGCGCGTGCTGGCGAGATTGGGAACGCCAACGCGTCCACCTCGACGCATCGCGGCGAGGAGCGGAACGCCGACGCGTCCTCCTCGACTAGTGGCGGCTGATGACCCACAAGAATAGGGGATCTATTGTAGTCCTTTCGATAAGTAAGAGTGTCGAACCCAACAAGGAGCAGAAGGAAATGATAAGCGGTTTTCAGCAAGGTATTCTCTGCAAGTACTGAAATAAGTGGTAACAGATAGTTTTGTGACAAGATAAATGGTAACGAGCAACAAGTAACAAAAGTAAATAGAGTACAACAAGATGGCCCAATCCTTTTGTAGTAAAGGACAAGCCGGAACAAACTCTTATAATAGGAAAAGCGCTACCGAGGACACATGGGAATATCATCAAGCTAGTTTTCATCATGTTCATATGATTCGCATTCGGTACTTTGATAATTTGATATGTGGGTGGACCGGTGCTTGGGTGTTGTTCTTACTTGAACAAGCATCCCACTTATGATTAACCTCTATTGCAAGCATCCGCAACTACAACAAAAGTATTAAGGTAAACCTAACCATACCATGAAACATATGGATCCAAATCAGCTCCTTACGAAAGCAACGCATAAAGTAGGGTTTAAGCTTCTGTCACTCTAGCAACCCATCATCTACTTATTACTTCCCAGGCCTTCCTCTAGCCCAAATAATGGTGAAGTATTATGTAGTCGAAGTTCACATAACACCACTAGAGGCTAGACAACATACATCTTATCAAAATATCAAACGAATAACAAATTCACATGACTACTAATAGCAAGACTTCTCCCTTGTCCTCAGGAACAAACGTAATTACTCACAAAGCATATTCATGTTCATAATCAGAGGGGTAATAATATGCATATAGGATCTGAACATATGATCTTCCACCAAATAAAGCAACTAGCATCAACTACAAGGAGTAATCAACACTACTAGCAACCTACTAGCACCAATCTCGGGCTTTGAGACAAGAATTGGATACAAGAGATGAACTAGGGTTTGGAGATGAGATGGTGCTGGTGAAGATGTTGATGGAGATTGCCCTCTCCCGATGAGAGGAGCATTGGTGATGACGATGGTGATGATTTCCCCCTCCCGGAGGGAAGTATCCCCGGCAGAACAGCTCTGCCGGAGCTCTAGATTAGTTCCGCCAAGGTTTCACCTCGTGGCGGCGGAGTCTCGTCCCGAAAGGTTGCTTCTAATTTTTTTCTCATCGAAAGACTTCATATAGGAGAAGATGGACGTCGGAGACCCACCAGGGGCCCACGAGGTAGGGGCGCGCCTTAGGAGGGGGGCGCGCCCCCCACCCTCGTGAGCAGGGTGTGGGCCCCGTGGCCTTCATCTTTGGCGAGGATTTTTCTTTATTTATTTTTAAAATGTTCCGTGGAGTTTCAGGACTTTTGGAGTTGCGCAGAATAGGTCTCTAATATTTGCTCCTTTTCCAGCCCAGAATTCCAGCTGCCGACATTCTCCCTCCTTATGTAAACCTTGTAAAATAAGAGAGAATAACCATAAGTATTGTTACATAAAGTGAAATATCAGCCCATAATGCAATAAATATCGATATAAAAGCATGATGCAAAATGGATGTATCAACTCCCCCAAGCTTAGACCTCGCTTGTCCTCAAGCGAAAAGCCGATAACAATAAATATGTCCTCATGTTTAAAGGTAGAGGCATCGATAAAAATAAAATACGGACATGGAGGCATCATGATTGTTCTCGGAACAGCAAATATATAGATTTTGTCATATGATTACTTATGTTCAAGTGATGATCTATTCACAATGCAAAGGTATAAATCATAAACCTTATTGGGCTCCAACAAACTATAATCTCAGTCATTGAAGCAATTGCAATTTATCATAACATCGGAAAAAGTCTATGTTAGAGCTTAAAAGCAAGTCCACATACTCAACTATCATTTAGTCCTTCATAATTGCTAACACTCATGCAATACTTGTGGTTACGGAGTTTTAATCGGACACAAAGAAAGATAGGGGCTTATAGTTTTGCCCCACAACCTTTTACCTCAAGGGTAATCTCAACAATAATGGTTCATGCTCCCCTACATCCAATTAGATATATATATCATGTTCTTTCCAACATGCTGAGCTTGCCAAAGGATAAAATGAAAAAGAAAAGGTGAAGATCACCATGACTCTTGCATAAGGTAGAAGATAATAATAAAAGATAGGCCCTTCATAGAGGGAAGCAGAGGTTGCCATGCGCTTTTATGGTTGGATGCACAAAATCTCAATGCGAAAGAACGTCACTTTATATTGCCCTTTGTGATATGAACCTTTATTATGCAGTCCGTCGCTTTTATTACTTCGACATCACAAGATCAAAGCATATTTCTCCCACACCAATCAATCATACATATTTAGAGCAATTTTTATTGCTTTGCACCGATGACAACTTACTTGAAGGATCTTACTCAATCCATAGGTAGATATGGTGGACTCTCATGGCAAAACTGGTTTAAGGGTATTTGGAAGCACAAGTAGTATTTCTACTTGGTGCTGAGAATTTTGCTAGCATGAGGGGGAAAGGCAAGCTCAACAAGTTAGAGGATCCATGACAACATACTTTATCTCGGATATAAGAAAGACATAACTCATTACGTTGTCTTCCTTGTCCAACATCAACTCTTTAGCATGTCATATTTTAATGAGTGCTCCCAATCATAAAAGATGTCAATGATAATATATCTATATGTGAAACCTCTCTTTCCTTATTACTTCCTATTAATTGCAACAATGACCAAGGCTATGTCTACCAACTCCCAACAACTTTTAATCATCATACTCTTTCTATGTGAAGTCATTACTCTCAATAAGATCAATATGATCTCTTTGTTTCTTTTTATTCTTTTTATCTTTTATTTTATTCACCCAAGATCATGGCAAATAATCAAGCCCTTGACTCAGCACTAATCTTTATTATAAACTCACGGACTCGATTACAAAGAGAGATCAAAAAGCAAAACTCAAAACTAGATCATGCCATAAACTTTATTCTACTAGATCAAGATACTACTAATAGGACCGAACTAAGAAAAACGGTAAAGATAGGAGATGTGATTGTGATACGATACCGGGGCACCTCCCCCAAGCTTGGCAGTTGCCAAGGGGAGTGCCCATACCCATGTGATTATGTCTCCTTTGTCGGTGAAGAAGGTGGTGGTGATGTTGGCTTAGTTGATGGCTTAGGCTTCTCCCTTAATTTTCGCTTGAGGACGGCATTTTGATCCCCTATCAGGGAGACTTTACTTTTTGAACTCCATGTGCATGTCCCCAGGTTGAGGCAATGGGGCTTCATCTTCATCTGAGCTCGTCTCCTCCTTCCCCTTGGGTTCGTAGTCCTCTTCTTCCTCCGTGGTCCAACAATCGTGTTCCACATCTCCATAGACCTTGAGATTTGCTAAGTAATCATCCACATAGCTTTCTCCTTCCGAATCCTGGGAAGACATGTTGATTTAATCTGCAACGGGACAGCTCGAAACAAAAACAGAGGATATTTGCATGATACGGGAGTCAAAACCTTCGGGAGAATATATAGTGAATTTTTACCGACCAAAATACATATCGTCCAAGTAAACAGAGTCCGGAAGGCACACGAGGTAGCGGGCGCGCCCACCACCCTCGTGGGGCCCTCGTGTCCTTCCTAGACTGCTACTTATTTTTCTAGTTTTTCTAAATATTCCAAAACGGAGAAATATTGCCTTAAAAATTGTTTTGCAGTCGGTTTACTTACCGTACCACATACCTATTCTTTTTCGGAGTTTGAAACGTTCCAGAAAGTGTCCCTTATGTATTCCTCCGGGGTTACGGTTTCAATAATATTGGTTTCAACATTTATGGGATTACCTGAGATATAATGTTTGATTCTTTGACCGTTTACCACCTTCGGATTTGTGCCTTCAAAGTTGTTGATTTTTATGGCACCAGAACGATAGACCTCCTCGATAACGTAGGGGCCTTCCCATTTAGAGACAAGTTTTCCTGCAAAAATCTTAAATGACAGTTGTATAGCAATACATAATCACCTACATTAAACTCACGCTTTTGTATCCTTTTGTCATGCCATCTTTTAACTTTTTCTTTAGACAACTTGGCATTTTCATAAGCTTGGGTTCTCCATTCATCAAATGAGCTAATATCAAATAACCTCTTCTCACCGGCAAGTTTAAAATCATAGTTGAGCTCTTTAATAGCCCAATACGCCTTATGTTCTAGTTCGAGAGGTAAGTGACATGCTTTTCCATAAACCATTTTATACAGAGACATACCGATAGGATTTTTATATGCAGTTCTATAGGCCCATAATGCATCATCAAGTTTCTTGGACCAATTCTTTCTAGACCTATTAACAGTCTTTTGCAAAATTAATTTGAGCTCTCTATTGCTCAACTCTACTTGACCACTCGGCTGAGGGTGATAAGGAGATGCAATTCTATGATTAACATCATATTTAGCAAGCATTTTACGGAAAGCACCATGAATAAAGTGTGAACCACCATCAGTCATTAAATATCTAGGGACTCCAAACCTCAGGAAAATAACTTCCTTAAGCATTTTAATAGAAGTGTTATTTTCAGCACTACTAGTTGGAATAGCTTCTACCCACTTAGTAACGTAATCAACAGCAACTAAAATATGTGTATATCCATTAGAGGCAGGAAAAGGTCCCATATAATCAAAGCCCCAAACATCAAATGGTTCAATAACAAGTGAATAATTCATAGGCATTTCTTGACATCTACTAATATTACCAATTCTTTGACATTCATCACAAGACAATACAAACTTACGGGCATCCTTGAAGAGAGTAGGCCAATAAAAACCAGATTGCAATACCTTATGTGCAGTTCTATCTCCAGCGTGGTGTCCTCCATAAGCCTCGGAGTGACACTTGCGTAGGATCTGTTCCTATTCATGCTCAGGTACATAACGTCTAATAACACCATCTACTCCTTCTTTATAAAGATGTGGGTCATCCCAAAAGTAATGTCTTAAATCGTAGAAAAACATTTTCTTTTGCTGGTATGTGAAGCTAGGTGGTATAAACTTAGAAACAATATAATTAGCATAATCAGCATACCATGGAGTACTACGAGAAGTACTTATAACATTTAATTGTTCATCAGGAAAGCTATCATTAATAGGTAGTGGGTCATCAAGAACATTCTCTAACCTAGACAAGTTGTCTGCAACGGGGTTCTCAGCTCCCTTTCTATCAACAATATGCAAATCAAATTCTTGTAGCAGGAGAACCCATCTGATGAGTCTAGGTTTAGCATCTTTCTTTTCCATAAGATATTTAATAGCAGAATGATCAGTGTGAATAGTTACTTTAGAATCAACAATATAAGGTCTGAACTTATCACAAGCGAATACAACTGCTAAGAGTTCTTTTTCAGTAGTAGCATAATTTCTTTGAGCATTGTCTAGAGTCTTACTAGAATAGTGAATAACATTTAATTTCTTATCAACTCTTTGCCCTAGGACATCACCTACAACATAATCACTAGCATCACACATAATTTCAAAGGGTAGGTTCCAATCAGGTGGCTAAACAATAGGTGCAGAGACTAATGCTTTCTTAAGTATTTCAAATGCTTCTACACAATCATCATCAAAGACAAATGGTATACCTTTTTGTAATAAATTAGTCAGAGGCCGAGAAATTTTTGAGAAGTCCTTAATGAACCTCCTATAAAATCCAGCGTGACCAAGGAAACATCTTATACCTTTGATGTCCTTGGGACATGGCATCTTTTCAATAGCATCAACCTTGGCTTTATCAACTTCAATACCTCTTTCAGAAACTTTGTGCCCCAAGACAATACCTTCATTAACGATAAAGTGGCACTTTCCCAATTCAAGACAAGATTAGTTTCTTCACATCTCTGCAAAACTCGATCAAGATTGCTCAAGCAATCATCAAAAGAGGAACCATACGGAAAAGTCGTCCATGAAAACCTCACAAATCTTTTCACAAAAGTCATAGAATATAGCCATCATGCATCTTTGAAAGGTAGCAGGTGCATTACATAAACCAAAAGGCATACGTCTATAAGCAAAAGTACCAAAAGGGCATGTAAAAGTAGTCTTTGAGTGATCTCTAGCCGACACATGTATTTGAGAGAAACCAGAATAACCATCTAGAAAGCAGTAATGTGTATGTTTGCATAATCTTTCTAGAATTTGATCAATAAAAAGTAAGGGGTAATGATCTTTCTTAGCAGCCTTATTTAATTTGCGGAAATCAATTACCATCCTATAACCTATGATAATTCTTTGTGGAATCAATTCATCTCTATCATTAGGAACAACAGTGATACCTCCCTTCTTAGGGACACAATGGTCAGGACTTACCCACTGACTATCAGCAACGGGATAGATTATACCTGCCTCCAAAAGCTTGAGTATTTCTTTTCTTACCACTTCTTTTATTTTAGGATTCAGACGTCGTTGAAGATCACGAACTGGTTTGGCGTCCGCCTCCAAATTTATTTTATGTTGACATAGAGTGGGACTAATGCCCTTAAGATCATCAAGAGTATATCCAATAGCAGCACGGTGCTTCTTCAGAGTTTTCAGCAATCTTTCTTCTTCATGCTCTGAAAGGTTAGCACTAATAATAACATGATATATCTTCTTGTCATCAAAATAAGCATATTAAAGATTATCAGGCAACGGTTTAAGCTCAAACATGGGATCACCCTTGGGTGGAGGAGGATCCCTAAAATTTCAACAGGCAAATTGTGTTGCAGAATAGGTTCCTGTTTAAATAGTACTTCATCTATTTCCCTTCTTTCATTCATGAACATATCATTTTCATGGTCTAGCAAATAGTGTTCTAAAGGATCACTAGGAGGTACGGCAATAGAAGCAAGACCAATAATTTCATCCTTACTAGGCAATTCTTCCTCACGATGTTGTTTACTAAATTTTAGAGAAATTAAACTCATGAACCATATCATCCAAGCCAATAGTAACAACATTCTTTTTGCAATCTATCCGAGCATTAACAGTGTTCAAGAAGGGTCTACCAAATATAATGGGACAAAAGCTATCTTGTGGAGAAGTAAGAACAAGAAAATCAGCAGGATATTTAGTTTTCCCACACAAGACTTCAACATCTCTAACAATTCCCATCGCTGAAATAGTATCTCTATTGGCAAGTTTAATTGTGACATCAATATCTTCTAACTCAGCAGGTGCAATTTCATGCTTGATTTCTTTATACAAGTCATAAGGTATAACACTAGCACTAACACCCATATCACATAATCCATGATAACAATGATCTCCTATTTTAACAGAAATAACAGGCACGCCTACCACAAGTCTATGTTTATCTTTATCACAAGGCTTAGCAATTCTAGCAGTTTCACCATCGAACTGAATAACGTGCCCATCAATATTATCAGACAAGAGATCTTTAACAATAGCAATATTAGGTTCTACTTTAACTTGCTCAGGAGGTGTATACGTTCTAATATTGCTTTTACGAACAACAGTTGAAGCTTTGGCATGATCCTTTACTCTAACAGGGAAAGGTGGTTTCTCAACATAAGAAGTAGGAACAATAGGATCATTATAAGTGACAGTCTTTTCTTCAACTTTAATAAGTGTAGCTACTTTTACTTCTATGGGAGGATGATATTTAAACCACTTCTCCTTAGGGAGATCAACATAAGTAGCAAAAGATTCACAAAAAGAAGCTACTATCTCAGAGTCAAGTCCATATTTAGTGCTAAACTTATGGAAAATATCGGTGTCCATAAAAGATTTAACACAATCAAACTTAGGTGTCATACCTGACTCCTTACCTTCGTCGAGATCCCAATCTTCAGAGTTACGTTTAATTCTATCCAATAAATTCCATTTAAATTCAATAGTCTTCATCATAAAAGAGCCAGCACAAGAACTATCGAGCATGGTGCGATTGTTTTCAGAAAGCCGAGCATAAAAACTTTGCATAATTATTTCTCTCGATAGCTCATGATTGGGGCATGAATATAACATTGATTTAAGCCTCCCCCAAGCTTGAGCGATGCTTTATCCTTCGCCGGGCCAGAAATTATATATATAATTGCGATCACGATGAACAAGATGCATAGGGTAATACTTTTGATAAAATTCCAACTTCAATCTTTTATAGTTCCATGATCTCATATCATCACATAGCCTATACCATATCAATGCGTCTCCCTTCAAAGATAAAGGGAAGGCCTTCTTCTTAGCAACATCATCAGGTATACCTGCAAGCTTAAATAATCCACAAACTTCATCCACATATATTAAGTGCTCGTCAGGATGCTTTGTTCCATTTCCTGTAAAAGGGTTAGCTAGCAGTTTTTCCATCATACCCGAAGGAAATTCAAAAGGAGTTTCATTTTCAATAGGTTCAGTAGGCTGAGGAGCAACTCTTTGTTCTATTGGACGGGGTGAAGATACCCCGAACAAGTCCCTCAGAGAATTACTTTCCATAGTAACAAGTGACAGTAAATTTCAGCACACTATATAATTTTTTTCTTACCAAATTCCACCTACCAAAGGCGCTACACTCCCCGGCAACGGCGCCAGAAAAGAGTCTTGATGACCCACAAGTATAGGGTATCTATCGTAGTCCTTTCGATAAGTAAGAGTGTCGAACCCAACGAGGAGCAGAAGGAAATGATTAGCAGTTTTCAGCAAGGTATTCTCTGCAAGTACTGAAATAAGTGGTAACAGATAGTTTTTTGACAAGATAAATGGTAACGAGCAACAAGTAACAAAAGTAAATAAAGTGCAGCAATATGGCCCAATCCTTTTGTAGCAAAGTACAAGCCGGAACAAACTCTTATAATAGGAAAAGCGCTCCCGAGGACACATGGGAATATCGTCAAGCTAGTTTTCATCACGTTCATATGATTCGTGTTCGGTACTTTGATAATTTGATATGTAGGTGGACCGGTGCTTGGGTGCTGTTCTTACTTGAACAAGCATCCCACTTATGATTAACCTCTATTGCAAGCATCCGCAACTACAACAAAAGTATTAAGGTAAACCTAACCATAGCATGAAACATATGGATCCAAATCAGCCCCTTATGAAGCAACGCATAAACTAGGGTTTAAGATTTTGTCACTCTAGCAACCCATCATCTACTTATTACTTCCCAATGCCTTCCTCTAGGCCCAAATAATGGTGAAGTGTTATGTAGTCGACGTTCACATAACACCACTAGAGGCTAGACAACATACATCTTATCAAAATATCAAACGAATACCAAATTCACATGACTACTAATAGCAAGACTTCTCCCTTGTCCTCAGGAACAAATGTAATTACTCACAAAGCATATTCATGTTCATAATCAGAGGGGTAATAATATGCATATAGGATCCGAACATATGATCTTCCACCAAATAAACCAACTAGCATCAACTACAAGGAGTAATGAACACGACTAGCAACCTACTAGCACCAATCCCGGGCTTTGAGACAAGAATTTGATACAAGAGATGAACTAGGGTTTGGAGATGAGATGGTGCTGGTGAAGATGTTGATGGAGATTGCCCTCTCCCGATGAGAGGAGCGTTGGTGATGACGATGGTGATGGTTCTGCCAAGGTTCCGCCTCGTGGCGGCGGAGTCTCGTCCCGAAAGGTTGCTTCTTATTTTTTCTCATCGAAAGACTTCATATAGGAGAAGGTGGACATAGGAGACCCACCAGGGGGCCTAGAGGTAGGGGGCGTGCCCTAGGAGGGGGGGGGGGGCGCCCCCCACCCTCGTGAGCAGGGTGTGGGCCCCCTGGCCTTCATCTTTGGCGAGGATTTTTCTTTATTCATTTTAAGATGTTCCGTGGAGTTTCAGGAATTTTGGAGTTGCGCAGAATAGGTCTCTAATATTTGCTCCTTTTCCAGCCTAGAATTCCAGTTGCCGGCATTCTCCCTCCTTATGTAAACCTTGTAAAATAAGAGAGAATAGCCATAAGTATTGTGACATAAAGTGAAATAACAGCCCATAATGCAATAAATATCGATATAAAAGCATGATGCAAAATGCACGTATCAGCGGCGAGGAATGGAATGGTGATGCGTCGCGTCACGGCGAGGAGCGGAACACCGACGCGTCCTCCTCGACTAGTGGCGGCGAGGAACGGAATGGCGACGCATCGCGTAGCGGCGAGGAGCGGAACACCACGCGTCCTCCTCGACTAGTGGCGGCGAGGAACGGAACGGCGACGCGTGACCATCCGCGCGGTGCAGCGAGGGGCTCCTAGGGCTTGGGAGGGGCGATGCCATGGTGGTCGACGTGAGAGGGAGGGGGAGGAGATAGCGATGAACATGAACGTGAGGGGGAGGAGATAGCGATGTCATGGGAGGCGCAATATTTATAGCAAGCAATGGCACACCTACGTAAGATATGGACTGAGCTGCACTGACTTAACTGCAGGTCCAGTTGCGTCACTAACATGCGGGCCAGACCCCTGTTGGGCCCATATGTCAGTGACCCAATGCACCTGCAGTTAAGTAACATCTACATGGGCATATTTGTTGGAGTAAATTACGGGGGAGCGAAGGGGTGGAAATATTGCTGGTCACAACGGATTGGACGAGCGTGGGGGGAGGAGAGTCATGCATGCAGATTAAATTAACCCTGCTAAAAATGATATTTTAAACGTGGCTACTCGATCTGTGGCAACTGGCGAGCCACCGCGCTCCAAGTCGTTCACGTGTGGTCCCGACCATCAACTCCTACGGATCAAATTATCACGCTAGCTGACTATTCATACAAAGGTGCTCCACCACGTACCCGGTGCCCGCAAATGCAGCAATCGTGCACCTAGGGTTTTAGGGTTAACGTCGCCTTTACGTAACACTCATGTGTGCGAGACAGCGAGAGGCCGACTGCGTGCGTGCGCCTCTTCTCTTCGTATATGTACTCCACCGTTTGTCTGGTGTCCAAAAAATTATAATAACTACTAGCAATGTGCCAATGCGTTGCCACACGATCAAAGTAGATTAATACATATTCACCGATTTGATAGAAAAAAAGTCTAGTTTTGAAATACGTATATCACTAAAAATATGTTATGTTTCACTCAAAATATATTCCTTTGGCAGTTTTGATGAGATAAGGGAGGAATGTTGCTGGTTTCAAGATTCAAGAAGTGGTATATGTCTAATTTCTACTCTTACTAGCAAGATGCCCGTGCTTTGCACGGAACATCAAGATCTTGTGGGAGAAAAGGATGAACGAGGGAAGGCCTTATCTGCAAATGTGGTGAAGAGTGCAGGTAAATTGCCATATTTTCCTTCCTATCTGTCAGATATAAATCGGACGACCTACATTGCGGGATGGCAGGCCCACCATCATCACCAACTCTATTTTTATCCCTACTCTTATAAAAAGCATTGTCGATGATGATCGTGTGCCTGTCATCCTGCAATATAGGCCGTCCGATCTATATCTGATGGATAGGAAGGAAACTATGGCAATTTTGCAAAAAGATACCCACACCCCTCTCCACATTTGCAAATAAGGCCTTCCCTTGTTCATCCTTCCCCCCCACAAGATAAACTACTCATACAAATGCATCTTGATGTTCCGTGCAACGCATGGGCATCTTGTTAGTTGTTGCAAAAAGCCCATGTGTGTGTGAGAGAGAGGGAGAGTGGAGGGGGATGGAGTGCATGTGTGACAAAGACACAAGGAGTGTGTGTGCGATAGGTATAAGCTTAAACTGAAGCCATAGTGTGTGTGTGCACGATCGAGAGGGCATGTCTCAAGAAGGGAGAAAATCTACATAGATACAAGGAGCGGGAGAGAGACATCTATGCGATGGTGGAAGCACGAGTGTGCGGGTGTATAAACCTATCTAGAGGCTAGCTAGTCGATAAATGTTTGTGAGAGAAATACGAGTCGGGGTGCGAAAGCGAGAGTTTTGTGTGTGTGAGAGAGAGATGGTAGTCGGGAAGGGGAGTGGAAGTAGGAGTTGTGTGTGTGTGTGTGTGAGAGAGAGAGAGAGGAGACGGTAGTCGGGGTTGTCTGATCGGTAAACAAATGAATAATGTCAGTCTGGGATGGAGACGAAAAGGAGACCGCAACAAATGTTGTGCCTACAGGAGAGAGAGAGAGAGAGAGAGAGAGAGAGAGTAATTTTAGTGGTATGAGTCATATGTAGAGACATATAGGGTGTGTGAGAGAATCCCATATAGATAAAGACAAAGTGAAAGACAAGTGGAGACTGTGTGTGTGTGGCGGTGAAAAAGAAAGCTTATGTACCGAGTGATACCAGAGAACAGTAGAGATGTCAGAGATAATGAAAACCGTGTAATGTATAATGATAGGGAGAGTGTGACACTTCTCAAGGGAGACGTCGACAGACCATGTTTGCGAGGATAGGAGAAACATGAAGTGAGCGTGCGGGTGAGCTGGAGAAAAGAGAGTGATAGCTACCTGAAGGAGCATGCATGCGAGAGAGATGGGCGTGAAAGGAATGAACAAAAAAGGGATTCAAATATTTGAATTCGAGATGATGATACATGTAATCCGTACTCGAACCAAAATTGATCTATCAAACATGCATACTCATATGAATTCACGCACATCTATGTTATTTAATATGTAGATATTACGGATCCATACATTTTAGTAGAACATAATTTGGTTAAAAAAATCGAATTCAACCTTAAGATTTCGAGATCGTTGTATTTGTAAATCATATTATACATATAAAGGAGCATAATTCTTTGTTGTGCTTCTGAAAGTATATATATAAAAAAATGATGTATATAGAATGTAATTCCAATTGAAAATGGATCCTGCCCGAAAAAATAGAAAACAAACGGGATTCGAATTGAGTTGGCACGGTAAACGTGCACTCTGCAAAATTTGAACGAAGCGGGAAAATTCGCAGTAACCGCCCGAAACCGAAATCTGCGAGATGGAAATCACTACTGCCTATCCCTGCCACGCAAAGCCTATCTGCTGAATTTCTATAGGTTTTGATAGGGGTAGGTTTGTAATTTCAGCCAAATGTGACGTAACCGCCTCTCACCCGGATTCATACACGGTGGGCGCCAAAACACAGTGTGTCCTCGGCCGAAATCGACTCCCTCCCCGATTCATATTCATACACGGTGGGCGCCAAAAACAAACTCTCATCGGCAAATATTCGGTGTATGCGAGATTACCGTCCTATCCCCAACCGACTAATGTTGCTGTGATGTAGTAGAAATTTGAAACGGGGGCTAAGTTTGTAAATTTCCTCACATTTGAGACAAGCGCGCCCTGAATACATGGTTCCCCCCTTCCTCTCTACCTCCCCTTTCCCCATTCGTACTCCGTGGGTGCCAAAACACCGTCTCCGCCCCACCCTCCTCCGTCTGCCGCCGTCCGCCACCCCATCCAGCGCTGTCCTCCTCCACCATGCTAGAGCTGATACCCCGACACCGCCGTCCATTACAAGAGATTGACCTCTCTCATCCACGGCTTTGGACCGGGATCCTTGCACCCCGTCCTCTCGCTTCATCCCCGCCGTCATCTGCCTTGTCGGTGCCGCTCCTACGACCGTCTCGTCAACGGCGCCCCACCGCAACCGTCTACCCTCCTAGATCTTCTTCCACGCCGCTGACAGCCATCGCTACTGCAACACCTTCAAATTCTCAGCAAATGCGTACACGCTGCCGCACCAGAGGCGGTACTCTTTCGTATCTGCTCAACTTATTTATCGCAGCAAGAAAATAGATCGCCACTACTTTACTCTGATTTCTTGTCTTGGTTGCGAAGTTGCCTTTGTCCGGTTTGCACCTTCAGACCCGCCATGGCACGCTCAACACTATACTCCCAATGTTTATGGTTTTCCCCTTTTATATTCCACACTAGTTAAATCACAGTAGACTAAATTTCAAAATTGGTTTAGTCGATTTTTCAGAGCTCGCCGGAGTTCGCCAGTGCGATCGAAGGGGCTCAGGTGGTTGTGGGGCCTCACCGAACGAAGAAAACTCGACGCGGGTGGGGGTTGGGGCGGGGGTGGGGGTGGGGGTGGCGGAGGAACACAGGCGATGGGGGCCAGTGGTCCGGCCCGCGGCCCGTGTGGTGTTCTGTATGGGAAGAATCAAAGACGAGGAAGAAGAAGGGTTAGGAGACATAGGATCTTCATCCAACCGCCTGAAATGGTCGAGAGACAGCTAGGAGCTGCATTCTTAATGCACTCTGGTTCATCATGTGTGGGCACTGCGCAACCAACATTTTATTATCCAAAATCTGCTTGCTCTTCTTTACCATGTTCCTCTTTCGTTCTTCTTTTATATGTACTCTCTCCATTCCTAAATACAAGTATTTGTATAGATTCCACCATGGACTACATATGGAGCAAAATGAGTGAATCTACACTCTAAAATGTATCTGGATACATCTGTATGTGATCCATAGTGGAAATCTCTAACAAGACTTATATTTTGGAATGGAGGGAGTATGATAGTAGTACAATATGTTCTTTGTACTGAAGATGAGCAGGGACATTTGCAGTGTAGAGGTCTATACGGTCGGTTGTGATGGACACTTTGAGCCTCCTTGATTCGCAGGATCTTGTAAACATAGCAATAGGATTTGTAGTGGCCTGCCCACTTGAATCCTATAAGAATAGCAAGGAAATGCGGGGAGCTGTGTCGCCTTTGAGAGTTACATTGATATTAACAGTACCGCACCTTCACTTGAAGAGAGCTGGTATCCGAAGCCTTTCTAGCCGTACCGGCAATACTAGCACATATATTCCAGCAAGTTCCACTTTGCTAATTTTACTCTGATGCTTAAGGTTTTCCCGTTATATCTACACTATGATCTGTGTAGCTACTTTGTGTCGCACTAGCAGCAGTCCACTCTTGAAGCTAAACACTGCAATGACTTACAAAATTGGCACCAAGGCATTGAGTGCCACTCTGGATGCAATGAAACTCATACGCTCCCCACCTGTTGATTCTTGTTCAGAATATGATCCTAATGACTATTCTAACCTCGAGGTGTCAAAAGAAGATGACCTGTCTTGTTCACCCATCAAGGTGCCTGTTCTAATTTGGCAATGTTTTATTGATTGCGGGTATCTTGCATATGTTGTCTTACATTTCTTTTACTTTGTTGCACCTCCATCTGCTTAGTTTACTCATCATATATGTCGAGATGCCATGCCCATCCATTATCAATACATATTCCATTTGTCATCAGACCATGTTTTTCCACTCAAATGATGTTCTTGTGCATCAGACAACAAAAAGGAAGAGGGTGATTGTTGAACCTGAAGGAGCACCAGCAAAGTCCTTGAAAAACGTGGTGGTGCCAGAGAAATCAGACAGCACCCCACTTATATTGGTTGTACAACCAGTGACACAAAACGTAGGACCGATTCCAGCAGACTGTACCCATACTTCACTGGCCACACCACTAGCCCCACCACACAGGACCTGCACTCCAGCAAAAGGTATACCGATTTCATTTGCCATAGCACCAGCTGTACCACAGAAAAATCCCACTCCAGCAAAAAGTACAGCAAGTCCACCGGCCGAAGACCTATCCCAACTGCAGAGACGGCCAATTCCTGCAGATTGGAACACCATTCCATTTATTCCCAGACAATGCTTTCAATGTTGGTAGGGACTACGTGCATATATTCTCATCATGGGAAGATTATTGTGAAGACAAACACCATTTTCACATCTTCCTGTCCAACTTACGTGTAAGTGCTATTATTCATGGTTATTATTTTCCTGTTTTCTGCTGATTGAACACATCAATGATTTACATTACATTGTTGTAACTAGGCGAGGGTCAATCTAGATAGTCATGATGAGAAAAGCTTGCTTGTGCTTTTTAAGGAAGCATTGCAGCAGTATCGGTGTTACCTGAGGAAATCACACTTTGATGGCAAGTCTATAAGCGAATTTCCGGTGAAGTCTCCTGTGCTAAATTTAGAAGACATTGAATGGAAAAACCTTGTTATGCACTGGTCTCGTTCCCAGGATGAGGTATTGTCTATGAAATCACATGACAATTTGAACTTCTACTTTTCCGCATGTGCCTTACAGAACTTTTTTGCAGGAAATCTGCTCGAAGAAGAATTCCGGTTTGACAAGAACGACAGGATATCGCAAATATGCTGCCCGCTGCTTTGCTCTTGTTAGTACATGTTGTCCTGTATCACTGTACTTGCATACATACCTGGTTCTTTATGTGAAAGAAGTATGCATGATAGCTTGCTTATCAATTGTTCGCTCCAAATTATCTGATCTGTATGAATGGTTACATTAGTGTAGAATATATCCAATGCTAATGTTTTTTAGCTCTGCATTGTTCTTGTAAGTACATGCTGTCCTTTATCAGTGTACTTATAATGACATGTAGTTGTTCATGTACCATCACTCTGCAGCTTATTTTCCTTTGCCCTCCATTTTCTACACATCAGATGTATATTTACTCTTACCATAAGGTTGGTACTGAAGAAGTTTAGCTCTACATTGCTCTTGGCTGTACCTTTTGCCTGTATCGCTGCACTTACATTTATAGCTACTTGGTTATGTAGCATCACTCTTCATCTTATCTTAAATATTCTCCATTTTTTCATATATTATCACATCTATATTTACTCTTAACAAAATGTAGAATAAAGGCGATGCTTTTGAAGAAGATTCTTTGGCAAACTTCTTGAATTGCCCCCCCCATCAGCATGGACAAGGCCTTTATAGAGCCTGTCTTCACCAATAATGTAAGTTTGTCCATCTCAAGCCTTCAAAATTTGTTGTATATATTTGGTTAGGCATGACTACAACAGCTGTTTATTTTTGGTGTTTGCATCAAATTGCTTGTTTAAAGTTTATTATGTAGTTCATAAACAAAAGTTTATCCTTTCTCAATTTAAGTTTTCACTTGTACAACCAAGTTTCTTCTTCATACCATGTAAATTAAACTATACAGAGCAAGTGATCTTCTTTTGCACTTCATGTATGCTTCTGTTCTTCATCCGTAATCCAGTGGTGTGGTGAACCTACCCACTACAACACAATGTCATATTCTGCAATGTCTTAACTATGAACAATGTCATACCATTCTACTATTATTTAAACCATCACTTTATTTGCCAATCTGAAATGGTATAAATTGACAGCACACTAACCATTGATACTTATGAGTTCTTGATCTGTAATCCAGTGGTGTCATGAAGCTGCCAACTCCTTCACAATGTCATTTCCTGCCATGTCTTGACCTGAACAATACCATATTGTGTTAATGCAATTTTAAACTATGTCACTTTATTCGTCAGTAAGAAATGTGATGAATTGTCAGCACTGATACTTTTATGTGCAAAACCTGTCATCTGTCTGCTTGTTTATCTTTCAGAGTGAGGAAGATATAAGTGTTGAACAAGCGCAGTCTCATCATCTTGCTCAGCTGCTTGCGCTGCAGCTCCCCAGCAGGGCTAACCTTTCTTGAACTCTATTGAAGTGCTGTCGGTTTTGTATATTATTTTGTCGGTGTGTTTATTTGCACTGGGGGCGATCTTTGATGCCCAGTGTATGTAATCTGCTGTCTGCTTGTGCTTTATTATCATAGTGGCGAACTTTGATGCCCAGTGGATGTAATATGGCGTAATTTCTTTATTGTATAGTCTAGGTTTTTTCTTATTCACGATGCTGCGGTTATTTTACTATATATATATATATATCCTGTCTTTGCAGTAAACCGGCCAAACCATAAAATTACGGTACATAATCAGGCCGTCATGCAATCACGATGTAGGTTGGGCCTGAAACATGCCGAACAACTCACGGGCCGGCAGCAGGCCGAAATGAACTCCGGCCCATGATTGTGGGAATCAAATCACGTGCTTTTAAGAGGCCAAAATTGTCTCAGTCCTTGTTTGGCACAATCAGATATTGGCTGCGAGCAGGCCGGATGCAAACCGGGCCGTAGTTAGGCCCAACTATATGACAGGCTTTTAACATGCCGAAATTAATATAGGACCGAAATGTTAAACGGGCCCTTAACAGGCCAAAACTAATATCAAGACGAATTACTAAGTGGGCCTTTAGCAAGTTGGCCCAAAAGCATAGTGTCCAGTTGACGGGCCGAATCTGATATGGGCCATAATTGAGCCCAAAGCCTCTTAAAGGGCCGGACCTGATTTGGGCCGTAATTTGGCCCAGAACGTGGTAGGCTTTTAACGGGCGGGATCTCATATGGGCCACTATTAGGCCCGGAGCGTGGCATGCCATTAATGGACCGGATCAAATATGGGCCAGCATTTGGCCCAAAACATGGCAGCCAGTTAATGGGCCGGCCTACTAGGGTCCTCAAAATCTTGTGGGCCTATAGCTAGGCCGGCCCATTAATGTCGGCGAAATCTCGTGGGCCTTTAGCTGGGCCGGCCCATTATGATCCGCAAGAATCTTGTGGGCCTTTACCTGGGTCGGCCCATTATGGCACACAAAAATCTTGTGGGCCTTTACCTGGGCCGGCCCATTATGGCACACAAAATCTTGTGGGCCTTTAGCTGGGCCAGCCCATTATGGTCCGCAAAATCTCGTGGGCCTTTAGCTGGGCCGGCCCATTATGGTTCGCAAAATCTTGTGGGCCTTCAGTTGGGCCGGCCCATTTAAACTTGATGGGTCGGTCCACGTGTCAACATATCATAGGTGCGTCTCGCCCATTGGATGAGTGACACCTGTGCCAACGCGGACCTGACACGTGTCTCCCCCAGCCAATGATGATTTTACACGTGGAAAATCCCCATTGGTCGGGGCTGTTAACGGGTTATCAGATCCAAAACCCAACCCGATAGCTTAACTGCGTTCCGTTATGGTGGATGCCACATGTCGGTCACCCTTGACGAAAGCACTTCTGTGACGTGCGATTTATCGTCATGGAAGTGGACACTTCCATGATGATAATTTTGGTAATGTCATGGAACACTTCTACGACAGCACAGCTATGACTATCTTGATTCTGTCATAAAATCGTCATGGATGTACATGCATGACAGAAAATGCGACCTACTGTGACAAACACGTATCATCACGAAAGTATATTTTTTGTAGTCGAGGTTGGTGGCGGGACACCTGCCATGGGAGCATAGTGCAGCGGCTCGGGGCGCTGGTTGGTGGAGAGAAGCCCCGGCGCACCCCTACCTGGCGCGCCAAATTTCGGATGTGGGGCTCCGGCTAACCCTTAAGGTTCGAACACTAGGGTGCACGCGAAGTCTTTCCCTCCTACCGATCTACGCTCTAGCTCACTAAGATCTTGCGGACGAACTCGACGAACTCGCAACACAGAAAGACACCGGGTTTATACTGGTTCGGGCCACCGTTGCGGTGTAATACCCTACTCCAGTGTGGTGGTGGTGGATTGCCTCTTGGGCTGACGATGAACAATACAAGGGAAGAACAACCTCCTGATGTTGAGGTGTTCTTGTGCGTATGAACTTGTGGTGTGTAGGTTCTCTCAAGCTAAGATGAGATGATCCCTCCTCCACTATGGTGGCTAGTCCTATTTATAGAGGCCCTGGTCCTCTTCCCAAATATCAAGCGGGAAGGGAGCCAACAATGGCGGGCTAATTTGAAGGGGGACAACTAGTACAAGCTATCCTGACAAAAGCGGTCTCTGCTTGCACAAAGCTCTAGTGGTGATGCCGTCTTGGGCTCCACAATGACCTCCGTATTGCAGTCCATTGTCTTGGTCTTGTTGCACCAAAATGGCAACCTTTGCATGATGCCTCGGTACTCCATGGCCGTGCTTACCTTCTTTACACCAAAGAGGAAACAAGGACGCTGCGCGCGCTGACGCTCGCCTGGCGCCCGCCTGATGTCGATCGTCATGGCTCACATCATGAGAGCCTCGTGAGGTTCCCCTCGCCTTGATATCTCCGCCCCTCACGAGCCTGCCTGACTAGGCCACTCGGGAGGAGGTCTTGCATCGCCCGCCTCATGAGGCTTGGCCCCTCGCGAGGGTCTTGGATGCTTTGTTGGTGAAGATGGGTCGTAAGGCCTGCTGGCTTCGCCACGCCACGGGCCGCAGGTAGGCAAGTCTGGGCACCCCCGTTCCCCGAATGCCGACACTGTCAGTCAGCAGATTAGATTTGTGGAAATATTATTCTCTCTACGGTGGTATGTGGAGCTTGTTTTTGCAGAGCCGGACACTATCCTTGTGTTCAAAATCTTCTATGGAGTATTCGGAGGAGGAACCCGCCTTGCAATGCTGAAGACAAATCTGTGCGCCAGACTCATCATCATTGAAGCTTGGTTCAGGGGCTACTGATGGAGTCTTGGATTAGGGGGTCTCCGGACAGCCGGACTATATCCTTTGGCCGGACTATTGGACTATGAAGATACAAGATTGAAGACTTCGTCTCGTGTCCGGATTGGACTCTCCTTGGCGTAGAAGGCAAGCTTGGAAATACGGATATGTAGATCTCCTCCCTTGTAACCGACTCTGTGTAACCCTAGCCCCCTCCGGTGTCTATATAAACCAGAGGGTTTAGTCCGTAGGACAACAACAATCAGACCATAGGCTAGCTTCTATGGTTTAGCTTCTACGATCTCGTGGTAGATCAACTCTTGTAATACTCATATCATCAAGATCAATCAAGCAGGACATAGGGTATCACCTCCATCAAGAGGGCCCGAACCTGGGTAAACATCGTGTCCCCCGCCTCCTGTTACCATCCGCCTTAGACGCATAGTTCGGGACCCTCTACCCGAGATCCACCGATTTTGACACCGACAGATATCTTCTAAAATGTGTTCTTGTGGTTCCTGTTTTCCTTGGTCTTGCTTTTCTAGTCAAATTTTGGTGATGTATTTCCATGTACAAAAAATCAATGATGAATAAAAGATATGTGTTTGCAAAGAAAAATGTACGCAGCCGGGATGCGTCTGCGCGTTGCGCGCACGGCCACCGCATCCGAGAAATGGCTCGGACACGACCCCATTGCCCTACCCAAACAGAATGAATCCGGGCAAAATGGAGGACCGTTTGGGGTCGTGAGTTGGAGTTGGCCTTACAAGTGGGACCACAGTTGAGGAAACCGACTATCGGCAAACCCCTACCTCACCCGCTGTGCGATGGCTGAGTTAGAGAAACGAGGAGGTTGAAGAGATAGCTGTAGCACGGACAAAAAGAAATGTGGTGTCATATGGAAGTCGTGTTGGTGACTTGTGCCGTACTCCTGGACGTGAATGCTTGTTCTGGCCCATGCCACCCTAGTGTACTATATATCGAGGATTCGAGGTGCTGGTTATGTACATCGAACACATTAACATATGGCCCACCTCACACTATGGCCAAATTTCCCGGAGTCTGTGCTAGGTTAAAAAGTGTTCTTTGTGAGGGTGGGTGGCTGGTCTCAAGTTTAAAACTTGTTGTATTACATATACGTAGACGTAGAGATAATGCAACCATTTTGAAAGTTTGAACCCAAACATCAGAATGCAATTTCTACTGGACTCATCCGAGGACCTAGGATGATGGGATTCATAGCTACAGTAAAAACACCCTCCCGACGCGTGAAGCATGTGAAGCTAGTACAAATAGTAGTAGTACTATTGTTGATTGGACTCATCCGATAACCTGTTGCAATGCATGTACAATTATGTATTCGGAAAATATTTTTTTGCCTCGTCGTAGCACCCACTCAAAGAAGCGACTTGAAAGCCATTCATAAATTTAGTAAGTCTATCACAGGCATATCATTTCATTACATACAACAGGTCATGAACCCACAACAACAACGACGATACATTCTAGTAAATACTAAAGTTCTCATCACACAACAAATAACAAGCAATGAAATGAACTTCAGCTCAACCAATCCTCGGTGTTGGAAACGCTTGCTTTGAACCGGAAGTGATTCTCTGGGAAGCGCCAGCCACTGTCAGTCTCAAGACCAATGCATGACTGATCATCCAGGCTGAAGCGGGCTATGTCAGGACCAATAGTGTGATGGTAGGGAAGCATAGCAATGACTGAGGTATATATACAGTTGCTTCTCATAAATGGTAGTACCGTTGTATTAACAGCAGCTGGATCACCTTTCACCGTGATTGGATAGTTTTCTCCAAGGAAGAGCGAGTTTGCTGCAAGACTTTCAATACTGAACCAGGGAGACGGTGTTGGCGCCAGTACACTAGTATCCATCCCGAATACCCTGCAACGGATGTTGGAATAGGTCCGGAGAGTGCGACCATGCGAGACAACACTTGCTTCCTTAGTAACATCAGGAGTGCCCTGTATACAGACAAGAAGAGGTGCTCCATCGGAATAAGTTGCCAGGCGCCACTAAGTATATGGGTCCTACTCGTCCTCATGCTCGTGATCATTAGCATCGTCATCTCCCCCTTGGTTATAAATTTTTTCAAGTATAGGTGGTGGAATGTTCACAGGACCTTGGAAACACAAGAAGGTTAATTAGTTAGTAAAGGGAACCTAGCTAACCTGCATGCATGTGGATGAAACAATTATAATTACGGTGGAAGACAAACGTACTGAAATCATAAGGATTCCATGCAAAAGCAGTGCCACGAGTGGTGGCAGCAAACACAAGACCCTCATATTGAATTTCGTCACAGTACTCATCCGTGTACAGAAATTGATTTTTCAGCAATATCCATCGAGGCGTGGAAGTAAGGAAGGCAACAAGCTTGTCGAAGATATTAACAACTTCATAGTTCGTGTAATCCCAAGAGCGGTTGGGAACTTGACAAATTGCTATCTTCCATGACGATTGTTACCATGATCGTATTTGAACTCATGTAGATCATTTGTGTGCTCAACCTCTGGGCAGTTTGAGATTTTTGGAAGTGGAACCCAGTGACGAGTGTACACATTCACAAGTTCGCACTCGCAGTTGTACCCAATATAAACAACCCAATCTTCATTTGCGCCTGCCCAAGCCTAGCCCTCAAGCGATGGCATCTTAACATCACACGTATCATTATCAAGTGGCATCAACTTGCATAAGGCGAGGCTTCTGTCGTCCCCGTGCCAGTGAGCAGGGTCACGGTGAAGAAGATAGGGGAGATCAAACCGCTCCTGTACCCTTGGGTTCCTTGTAATGATGTTATTAGTTGAGTCGAGAATGGTCTTGAACGAACCTGCCATGCTAGCCGAGGTGATGACGTCGCACCGATCAATGAGTTCCTCCACCACGTCATCATTCAGACCGGGGCAAGAATAACAGGGTCGTTTTTGGTCTGTTCCCTCCAAGGACAAGACGATCAAACAATGGCAGAAGGAAGGGTGAAGGCAAATGGAGGAGGGAGGAAGAGCATGCGACAACTGTTCCAAATCGAGAGGGAAAGGCGAAGAGTCGGTGGACGATTGCCACGGTACATGAAGAGGCGCCCCGGCCTACATAGACGCCCGTTCGGAAATTGTACAAAAGGACTCGCCATCATCTCACTGACATATTGGAACGGGGCCACATGTCAACGAAACATGGTGTGTAATATCTCGTGCAAAATGCGATCTCGCCGCGTTGGCCCAAGGTGCCGCATTAGTTATTGACCTTTATTTTTTTAATGGCGTGCCATTCAGTTTTGAAGCATGACTAACTGGTACTGTATGCAGAGAAAACACAAACTACTCTACCACTACTCCACCTCTAGTACTAGTAGTACAAAAAAGATGTATAGGGTGGAGCTTCAGCGCTTTCTTGCTTCTTACACTATCACCCTCTCTCCAGATCTAAAAAAGACAGCCTCTCTCTCCCTCCTCACCGATGATCACAGATCCGCCGGGGAATAAAAGGACGTGCAACGTTGACGCACTCGTCGTTGGTGAGCTAGGTCACGCACTGACGACAAGGCCGCCCTCTCAGACCTAGCGCCCGCGCGTGATGGCCTCCGTCCCCAAGCTCGCTGCTGATACGTCTCCAACGTATCTATAATTTTTGATTGCTCCATGCTATATTATCTACTGTTTTGGACTATATTGGGCTTTATTTTCCACTTTTATATTATTTTTGGGGATAACCTAATAATCGGAGGCCCAGCCCAGAATTGCTGTTTTTTGCCTATTTCAGTGTTTCAGATAAACGAAATATCAAACAGAGTCCAAACGGAATAAAATCTTCAGGAACGTGATTTTCTCGCCGAACGTGATCCACGAGACTTGGACCCCGCTCCAAGGAACAAAAGAGGCGGTCACGAGGGTGGGGGGCGCGCCCCTGCCTCGTGGGCCCCTCGTTGCTCCTCCGGTGTACTTCTTCCTCCTATATATACACACGTACCCCTGAACGATCAGAACAGCAGCCAAAAACCTAATTCCACCGCCGCAACTTTCTGTATCCACGAGATCCCATCTTGGGGCCGGTTCCGGAGCTCCGCCGGAAGAGGGCCGTCATCACGGAGGGTTCTACATCATCATAGCCTCTCCGATGAAGTGTGAGTAGTTTACCTCAGACCTTCGGGTCCATAGTTAGTATCTAGATGGCTGCTTCTCTCTCTTTGAATCTCAATACAAAATTCTCCCCCTCTCTTGTGGAGATCTATTCGATGTAATCTTCTTTTTGCGGTGTGTTTGTTGAGACCGATGAATTGTGGGTTTATGATCAAGTCTATCTATGAATAATATTTGAATCTTCTCTAAATTCTTTTATGTATGATTGGTTATCTTTGCAAGTCTCTTTGAATTATCCGTTTGGTTTGGCCAACTAGATTGGTAGTTCTTGCCATGGGACAAGTGCTTAGCTTTGGGTTTGATCTTGCGGTGTCCTTACCCAGTGACAGAAGGGGCAGGAAGGCACGTATTGTATCATTGCCATCGAGGATAACCATTGTTGAGGAAATCGTTAACTGGTAACTGCTCGGTTGGCTGGCGAGTAGGGGATTAATAGGCTAATCGGCAAGTTAATCGGCCATTTAATCAATTAATCAGACGATTTATTAGTTTATCGGCTACTCGGTGACCCTATGAGTAGGGATTAATCGGCAAGTTAACTAGTTAATCGGATGAATTCTTGAACAGGGAGGATAACAATATGGGGTTTATTTCATATTGCATGAATTTATCTCTCTACATCTTGTCAACTTGCTTAAGGCGTTACTCTGTTTTTTAACTTAATACTCTAGATGCATGCTGGATAGCGGTCGATGAGTGGAGTAATAGTAGTAGATGCAGAATCGTTTCGATCTACTTGTCACGAACGTGATGCCTATATACATGATCATGCCTAGATATTCTCATAACTATGCTCAATTCTGTCAATTGCTCAACAGTAATTTGTTCACCCACCGTAGAATACTTATGCTCTTGAGAGAAGCCACTAGTGAAACCTATGGCCCTCGGGTCTATTCTCATTATATCAATCTCCATTACTTTAACCTTGCTTTGCTTTTTTACTTTGCCTTTACTTTTTACTTTGCATCTTTATACCAAAAATACCAAAAATATTATATCTATCAGATCTCACCCTCGTAAGTGACCGTGAAGGGCTTGACAACCCCTAATCGCGTTGGTTGCGAGTAGCTATCGCTTTGTGCAGGTACGAGGGACTTGAGCGTGGGCTCCTACTGGATTGATACCTTGGTTCTCAAAAATTGAGGGAAATACTTACGCTACTCTACTGCATCATCCCTTCCTCTTCGGGGAAAACCAACGCAAGCTCAAGACGTAGCAAGAAGGATTTCTGGCGCCGTTGCCGGGAAGTCTATGCAAAAAGTCAACATACCAAGTACCCATCACAATCCCTATCTCTCGCATTACATTATTTTCCATTTCCCTCTCGTTTTCCTCTCCCCCCAATTCACCCTTGCTGTTTTATTTGCCCTCTCTCTCCCTATCCTCCCTCTCTATTTGCCTCTTGTTTGCTCGTGTGCTAGTTTGCTTGCTTGTCGTTATGCCTGAAACTGGGGAAGTTATCGCCAATATGAGCGATAACAATATCATGGAAAATTCTGATGCTCCTACTAAAGAACCTACCATCTTTCATACAAAAAAATTCCGTGTTGGTAGTGGTAATATTATTGTAAAAAGGAGTTATTCAAGATTTATTTACTTGTGCCGGTGCTTTACCTTCTATGGGTAGTTCTATCCTTCACAGAACTAGTAGTCTTGCGGACGCTATTGCCATGCTTGTAGTTGAACTTGAAAGACAATTCATGCACATGCATCCTTCCATACAAAGGATTTTTCTGGAATTTTCTAATATTGAGCATTCTTCTGTTAAGCGTGCCACTACTATCTTTTTGGCTCATGATTTTAGATTCATAATAAGAGAAGCCAAAGAAATCTTTGCGCATTATAGGGTGGACGCTTGCCGTCCTCCCATAGAGGCTATGCTCTTTGATCAAGAAGAAATAATGCGTTTTCAATCACTAGATTATGTTGCTTTCAATGAAAATCTTAGAAGAAAGGTTCCTACCAATGTTTTAGTTCATAGAATTTCTGAACTTAATGATGATTTGGCTATTCGAAATAATGAGCTAGGATATTCTCTTGAATATAGGCCTACAAAGTTTTGTCAAAAGAATGCTTATAATGATGAATTGGTTGTGCATTATGAAGGACCAAAGGAGGAACCTATACCTCCCAAGGTTGATCTTGGGGACTTTTGTCCCGTTAAATTTAGTCCTTTTGATTACTTTTTCTTGCCTCAAATAAAGCTTGCTGCCGAACATAGAGAATATGAAATGAGTTTTAATAATCTATCTTACTATTATGGCAATACCTAGATCTATCCTCGCTTTTATGCCTAGCTAGGGGCGTTAAACGATAGCGCTTGTTGGGAGGCAACCCAATTTTATTTTTTATTACTTGACTTTTGCTCCTGCTTAGTAATAAATAAATTATTTAGCTCTGTTTTGGTTGTGTTTTTTGTGTCTAATTAGTGTTTGTGCCAAGTAGAACCGTTGGGAAGACTTGGGGAAAGTCTTGTTGAACTTGCTGTAAAAAACAGAAACTTTAGCGCTCACGAGAACTGCTGTAATTTTTATTTGAAGAGTGATATTTAGGTAATTCTTTTTGCAGATGATTAATAGATAACTTCCTCACATCCAGCAGTTTATTTTAGAATTTTTGGGGTTCCAGATCTTGCGCTAGCTACAGATTACTACAGACTGTTCTGTTTTTGACAGATTCTGTTTTTTCGTGTGTTGTTTGCTTATTTTGATGAATCTATGGCTAGTAAAATAGTTTATAATCCATAGAGAAGTTGGAATACAGTAGGTTTAACACCAATATAAATAAATAATGAGTTCATTACAGTACCTTGAAGTGGTCTTTTGTTTTCTTTCGCTAACGGAGCTCACGAGTTTTCTATTTTGAGTTTTGTGTTGTGAAGTTTTCAAGTTTTGGGTGAATTCTTTTGATGGATCATGGAACAAGGAGTGGAAAGAGCCTAAGCTTGGGGATGCTCATGGCACCCCCAATATAATCCAGGGACACCAAGAAGTCAAAGCTTGGGGATGCCTCGGAAGGCATCCCCTCTTTCGCCCACTTCCATCGGTAATTTACTTGGAACTATATTTTTATTCACCAACATGATATGTGTTTTGCTTGGAGCATCTTGTATTATTTATGTATTTGTGTCTTAGTGTGCCACAATCATCCTTGCTGTACACACCTTTTGAGAGAGCCATACATGAATTAAAATTTTATAGAATACTCTATGTGCTTCACTTATATCTTTTGAGCTAAGTAGTTTTGCTCTATGTGCTTCGCTTATATCTTTTGAGCGTTATAATTTTGCTCTATGTGCTTCACTTATATCTTTTAGAACACGGTGGTGGATTTGTTTTAAAGAAACTATTGATCTCTCATGCTTCACATAAATTATTTTGAGAGTCTCTTAATAGCATGGTAATTTGCTTAATAATAATATGCTTGGTATTCAAGATTTGTGAAACTTCCTTTTGAGTGTGTTGAATACTAAGAAAAGATTGAAGCATGATAATTGTTTTGAGATATGGAGGTGATAATATTAAAGTCATGCTAGTTGATTAGTTGTGAATTTAAAGAATACTTGTGTTAAAGTTTGTGATTCCCGTAGCATGCACGTATGGTGAATCGTTATGTGATGAAGTCGGAGCATGATTTATTTATTGATTGTCTTCCTTATGAGTGGCGGTCGGGGACGAGCGATGGTCTTTTCCTGCCAATCTATCCCCTAGGAGCATGCGTGTAATACTTTGCGTTGATAACTTCTAGATTTTTGCAATAAGTATATGAGTTCTTTATGACTAATGTTGAGTCCATGCATTATACGCACTCTCACCCTTCCACCTTGGCTAGCCTCTCTAATACCGTGCACCTTTCGCTGGTATCATACACCTACCATATACCTTCCTCAAAACAGCCACCATATCTACCTATTATGGCATTTCCATAGCCATTCCGAGATATGTTGCCATGCAACTTTCCATCGTTCCGTTCATGACACACTCCACCATTGTCATATTGCATATCCTGGTACACCTTCGGATGCATTCACATAGAGTCATATTTTGTTCTAAGTATCGAGTTGTAATTGTTGAGTTATAAGAAAAATAAAAATGTGATGATCATCATTATTAGAGCATTGTCACAGTGAGGAAAGAATGATGGAGACTATGATTCCCCCATAAGTCGAGATGAGGCTCCGGATGAAAAATAAATAAATAAAAAGAGGACAAAGAAGCCCAAATAAAAAGAGGCCTAAAAAAGAGAAAAGGCCCAAAAATTAGAGAAAAAGAGAGAAGGGACAATGTTACTATCCTTTTACCACACTTGTGCTTGAAAGTAGCACCATGATCTTCATAGTAGAGAGTCTCTCATGTTATCACTTTCATATACTAGTGGGAATTTTTCATTATAAGAACTTGGCTTGTATATTCCAATGATGGGATTCCTCAAAAATTGCCCTAGGTCTTCATGAGAAAGCATGTTGGAAGCACACCCACTTAGTTTCTTTTTGAGCTTTCATATACTTATAGCTCTAGTGCATCCGTTGCATGGCAATCCCTACTCACTCACATTGATATCTATTGATGGGCATCTCCATAGCCCGTTGATACGCCTAGTTGATGTGAGACCATCTTCTCCTTTTTTGTCTTCTCCACAACCACCATTCTATTCCACCTATAGTGCTATATCCATGGCTCACGCTCATGTATTGCATGAAGATCGAAAAAGTTTTGAAAAAGTTAGAGTATGAAACAATTGCTTGGCTTGTCATCGGGGTTGTACATGATTTAAATACTTTGTGTGGTGAAGATGGAGCATAGCCAGACTATATGATTTTGCAGGGATAACTTTCTTTGGCCATGTTATTTTGAGAAGACATAATTGCTTTATTAGTATGCTTGAAGTATTATTATTTTTATGTCAATATAAACTTTTGTCTTGAATCTTTCTAATCTGAATATTCATACCACAATTAAGAAGATTTACATTAAAATTATGCCAAGTAGCACTCCGCATCAAAAATTCTCTTTTTATCATTTACCTACTCGAGGACGAGCAGGAATTAAGCTTGGGGATGCCTGATACGTCTCCAACGTATCTATAATTTTTGATTGCTCCATGCTATATTATCTACTGTTTTGGACTATATTGGGCTTTATTTTCCACTTATATATTATTTTTGGGACTAACCTATTAACCGGAGGCCGAGCCCAGAATTGCTGTTTTTTGCCTATTTCAGTGTTTCAGATAAACGGAATATCAAACAGAGTCCAAACGGAATAAAATATTCGGGAATGTGATTTTCTCGCCGAACGTGATCCAGGAGACTTGGACCCTGCTCCAAGGAACAAAAGAGGCGGTCACAAGGGTGTGGGGTGCCCCCCTAGGGTGCGCCCCCTACCTCATGGGCCCCTCGTTGCTCCTCCGGCGTACTTCTTCCTCCTATATATACACACATACCCACAAACGATCAGAACAGGAGCCAAAAACCTAATTCCACCACCGCAACTTTCTGTATCCACGAGATCCCATCTTGGGGCCTGTTCCGGAGCTCTGCCGGAAGAGGGATGTCATCACGGAGGGCTTCTACATCATCATAGCCTCTCCGATAAAGTGTGAGTAGTTTACCTCAGACCTTCGGGTCCATAGTTAGTAGCTAGATGGCTTCTTCTCTCTCTTTGAATCTCAATACAAAGTTCTCCCCCTCTCTTGTGGAGATCTATTCGATGTAATCTTCTTTTTGCGGTGTGTTTGTTGAGACTGATGAATTGTGGGTTTATGATCAAGTCTATCTATGAATAATATTTGAATCTTCTCTGAATTCTTTTATGTATGATTGGTTATATTTGCATGTCTCTTCAAATTATCCATTTGGTTTGGCCAACTGGATTGGTAGTTCTTGCCATGGGAGAAGTGCTTAGCTTTGGGTTTGATCTTGCGGTGTCCTTACCCAGTGACAGAAGGGGTAGCAAGGCACGTATTGTATCGTTGCCATCGAGGATAACAAGATGGGGTTTATTTCATATTGCATGAATTTATCTCTCTACATCATGTCATCTTGCTTAATGCGTTACTCTGTTTTTAACTTAATACTCTAGATGCATGCTGGATAGCGGTCGATGAGTGGAGTAATAGTAGTAGATGCAGAATCGTTTCGATCTACTTGTCACGGACGTGATGCCTATATACATGATCATGCCTAGATATTCTCATAACTATGCTCAATTCTATCAATTGCTCAATAGTAATTTATTCACCCACCGTAGAATACTTATGCTCTTGAGAGAAGCCACTAGTGAAACCTATGGCCCCCGGGTCTATTCTCATCATATCAATCTCCATTACTTTAATCTTGCTTTGCTTTTTTACTTTGCCTTTACTTTTTACTTTGCATCTTTATACCAAAAATACCAAAAATATTATATCTATCAGATCTCACTCTCGTAAGTGACCGTGAAGGGCTTGACAACCCCTAATCGTGTTGGTTGCGAGTACCTATCGCTTTGTGCAGGTACGAGGGACTTGAGCGTGGGCTTCTACTGGATTGATACGTTGGTTCTCAAAAACTGAGGGAAATACTTACGCTACTCTGCTGCATCATCCCTTCCTCTTCGCGGAAAACCAACGCAAGCTCAAGACGTAGCAGCTGCCGTAGTGTGTGCGGAGGACGACGACCACGAGTGAAGCCACTTCCCGCCGACCCTCAGGTATGCTACCTCTTTTTGAACCATACCCTTGTTCTATTGCCCCATCTGCCACGTCGCTGCATGCGAATCTTTTTCCACTCCACCATCTTCCGAATTTGCTATCCTCTGCTCTGCTGGTCACGCAGACGAAAACATTAACTTGCACTATTAAAGGAAACCTTACTTCATGCAGACTAATCCATGTCTGGGTTGAATAAGGAAAGGAAGGGAGACTATACTGTCCAAGAGACTAGGCATCGAACCCGCATCTAGGTTGAAAAGGGGAAAATCAGTAGCTAAAGAGAACAAAAATGGAATGTAATGCACATATGCTGCCTGGATATTTGTTGCTCTGGGCAACCATACCTCGCTCACCACTCTATGCGTCCACGGAGGTACATCGTACTGGTGCGCCCACTGTCCGAATGGGCCTCCCATGCTCTTATTGCCACTTTTTTGCTGTTAGTATAACGCCAATGGTCAAGTGAAGCAATGCTACTGCTAAAGTGATGCCACATTTAACTAATTCCGCACTCAGTCTAATGCCACTAATAAATTTAAGCAATGCCATTTAATGTCGCTGGATTATTTCAGGGTTAGCTATTGATTGTGGATGTATTAAAGATTTTTCAGCTAAGGTACTCTAATGCTGTTGTACAGCCAGTATACCAACGATGAATCTTGTTACTACCTTAAGATTTTTGCACTGTTAATGCTTATAGATTACATACCTCACTTTCATGAGATAACTCAATTTTTTTGTACAGTGTCAAGAGTGGGCACCTCCTCCTCCAGTTGTTCTCTTGATTCGTTCGATCAAGTTTTTATGTTTGATCTATTATCAAGATTGGGATAGCAATTTTTAGGCCCCCTCGAGTTTGAAATGATATTTACCTTGAAGGTACATGGTTCACAATTTTTTATACTGTAATTAGTTAATAATGCTAGTTACCTTCAGACTTTTGTATTTGGTTTAATGCTCTCGCATAGCTAGTATACCAATGCTGAAACTTGTTACCTTTACATTTTGTATTGTTAATTCTTATAGAAATCTTCCTGTGCTATAGCTTATGGAAATCTATTCAGTAAAACCATTGTACTGTACCCTATAATAAAATAACTACTCTACTGTTGCACTAGCCACTGGGTTAATGTCTATTGGTACTATTCGAATGGTGTTGCATTAGCGTATGTACATATATAAAGTGTGGCAAGCTTTCCCACATATGTGCTCAAGAAAACTACTACCTGTTTTTCTAAATACTAGACATTTGGGTACTTTAAATTGAACTATGAAAACATCTTATATTAAGGAACATAGGGTGTAGAGTTCACTCAAATTATCCCGGTAAAGCTAGTCACACCTTTGTTAAAATTGATGTTCATTATGTTATCGGAGGAGGTCTGTATGTTTGTCTCTAATGCCTGTCGACTACATACCTGACATCATGATGTAATGTTAAGTCATTTCCTTTTGTACAGTGTCACTGAATTGTCAAGGCAGTGATGGAATTTTATTTTAGTTGAACTGCAAAAAATATGCTTAAAAGAATAGGAAAGGTCAGGAACGGCTCAATTTTTAAGAAAAAACTATGTATGCCTTCCTAACATCAGCCGCTGCTGCCTTATTTATTCCTTCAAACAGGTGGTTAGAAACAGTCTTGCTACCTTTTCCCATTAAGAAATTAGAATGCTTATATTTGTGAGTTTATGCTTCAACTAGTGCCATTTTTATAGTAATCACAGTTTCAATATCTATGCAAACAGGGATGCTCGATTTTAGTGGAACTGCACAAAAAGTCCTAATGGTTCAACATTAGGAGCATGTTTTCTTCCAAACCTTTATATCCAATTGGTGGCACTATGAGCTGTTCATTACGAAGGTACATGGTTTGCTACTATCTTGCTACTCTTTTTGTACTGTCATTAGATAGTAATACTAGTGGTTTGGATGTGAATTTATTGGCAGGATGTATCTACATTGGAGGTGCATGACAGGATTCAATGATTGGATGCTCAATTTTGGTTGTATCAATTTCACCTCTTCCATCACTGCAAACATGGATATCCTTGGTCTGATGAAGAATATGCGCTATATTTCTGCTCTGAACTAGCAAATCATTTCAGTATGAAATTGTCCAGGGAAAAACATGATAGTATCAAATTGACCAGTGCAAAACATGACAGATGCTAAGCGTAAGAGACGTGTTTAAACCGAAAATACAAGGTGGGGTATATGTTTACTAGCTGCTTGATATTTGTGCAGACAGAGATGTCTGCCCGTTGCTATTTGGCAAACAAACAAAGTGACCGCAATTTTGGTTGAACTGCACAAGATAATAGTATAGTCACTGCATGCAGTGCCATTTGAAAATAGACACTAAAAGATTGTATAGTCACTTCATGGACTGCAGAAAAGTAGTACTGTACTATTTATTGGCCAACACTAGGTGCTTCATTGCTTTGGTCTGATTATACAATGGGCATCATTTTGCCTAAGTTAAAGTTTGTATTCCGAAAATAGTCTCACCGTATGGTCGAGAGAAGACCAAATCATATTGCAGTGAATGTTCCTCCATCAGGTCATGGCAGTATGCAAGCATGTGCCTCCTTATTTCAAGGCAATAAAAAAATGGCTCGTCCTAATGGATTTCTGACATCTAGGTCCCATGCCATTGTCAACATAGTCAATAGACGAGAGAATTGCACAACGAGCGTCTGGCACCAGGGACCCAGCAGCTCGCCCAGTTATTTTTGTTTTGGGTTAATTTGATAAATGCCACTCCAACTCTGGTGATTCCGAGAAATGCCACTGTAATTTCCAAACTTTGAAAAATGCCATTTCATGCCCTTTCCAGTGGCATTTTTCGAAGTCTAGAGTGGCATTTTTCGAAGTTTGCAAAAATTGTAGTGGCATTTTTCAAAGTGTGCAAAAATTGCAGTGGTATTTTTCAAAGTTTGGAAATTACAGTGGCATTTTTATGAATCGCCATAATTAGAGTGGCATTTATCTAATTGTTTTTTGAGACGGAAGTAGGGTGTCTACGGGGCTGTGCGAGGCACTCTGGCATGTCTAGACAACCTTTTCTTTTATGTTTACCACAGACCAACCCAGTAGTTTTTTCCTTCTTTCTGAAAATGGCTAGCCCAGTTTTTTTTTGTGATTTGTCAAGTAAGTTGCTTTGTCAGGTCTGTTGGGCTGCAAATCTTTCAAGACGAGGAGAGCTTCATTCGGCTGGCCGAGAAAATGGCCTACCAGCAATGAGAAATGGGTTGTACATTTTTAAAACACATCAAACCGGCAATTAGTTTCAATTTTTTTTCATTTCGAGATTTTAAATTGCATTGATTTTTATGCGTGGAAAATTTGTTGGGTTTTATATTGATATACATTTATTTTTAAAATCAGTTTGAATGTGACTCGAAATTTCGGGATTAAAAAACAGTCCAGATCGTACCGAAATATGCAAAATTTCATATAATTATTTAACCTTGACCACATATGGGATGTAATGCTAACAAAAAATACATGTGATCAAAAAAACGTTAAGAATTAGCAACTGGGTTGTAATTATTATAAATAATGACAGATGGGCTGTATGCTGTTTTCCACAGATTTGAGGCTTTCCAAAAAAAGGTTGACATACAAGCTGTTACTGTTGGATGTCCATCCAACAGCCGTTATGCTTCTTCAATCTTTGCTCTTCCCGCTCCAGCCGCTCAAACAAGTGCCGGCGGGACTGCCTGCTCCCCCCTCCCGTGGCCAGCTGTGCTGCCGCGCAGGCCTCACCGCCCCACCGTACTCCCATCGCTGGCCTAGCCATCCCTCTACTCACCCACACCTGCTGTTATTCTCCGGCGGCGGCAGACAAACCAGTAAACACTCGTACTCCCCTCTGCATGGGAAACAACTGTCGAGTCTTCCCTGGCTTCGTGTCATTCCCTTCCTAGGCCTTGCCGTCGTCCACCGCCCTGGTGCTCTCGGCGTGATGTGGTCAACGTGGTTAACGACCGACATGCACCTGAAGTGGACTATACGTGGAGAGGCTGACAACTAGGTCCACGGCCGCACGCAAGGAAATGCCTCCTTATTACGCGTAAAATAATGATTCCTCCACCTGACATCTAGGACCCACCGAAAGGACCTCTGTATTTCGTGAAAAAATGTTCCTGCCGCTGACAGCTCGGACCCACCAGCTATATCTTCGCACTCAAGGAAGTGCCTCCTTATTACGCATAAAAAATGAACACTTCCCCTGCTAGCTGGGACCCAGCATAATGGGAGGCTGACTTGTGGGCCTACTAAGTTGACGGGGATGGAGGGCTTTGTCAACTTAGTCAATATGAACAATTCTAGCTCTAGTGATCGTACGGTGTCCTTCCAATGGTCGTAGTGCTTCTTCAACCTCTAGTATTCTTACTCCAGCTGCCCAAAGCAGCGCCGGTCGTGCCGCCTGCTCCTGCCTTCCGTGGCTGGCTGTGCTGTTGCGGAGGCCTCAACACCCCCTACTATTCCCACCGCTGGCCAGACCCTGCGGCGACGGCAGGCTCACACCACAGCCGAACTAGTGAACCCTCGTACTCCTGTCCCGGCTTCCACTATCGCGTCTTCCCCGGCTCTGCGTCGTCCCCTTCCTAGGCGTCGCCTTCGTCCACTGCCTTGGTTCTCTCGGCGCGGCGTGGTCAATGTGGTCAACGACCGACTTCCATCGGAAGAGTACTGTACGTGGAGAGGCTGATAGCTGGGTCCATGGCCGCAGCAAGGAAGTGCCTTCTTATTATGCGGAAAATAATGATTTCTCCACCCGATAGCAGGGACCCACCGGACAGGCCACCATATTTCGCAAAAAAACATTCCCCCTGACCGCTGGGACCCACCAGTTAAATCTTCGCACAAAAGGAAGTGCGTCCATATTATGGGCAAAAAAATGATTCGCCCTGATGACTGCCGGGACCCACCAGCTACATCGTCGCACGCAAGGAAGTGCCTGACAGTCGGGACCCACCTGGTCGAAGCCTAAGTAGCGTTGTCATTCTGGTCGCGAACGTGTATGTACATACTAGTCGATGTAGAGGCGCACATGTGTCGTAGTAGAGGCATGCACGTAGCATGTACACAAACGTATATCAGTCAGGGTGCAAGAAAGTAAATACGGCCACGTATGTACATACGGGCAGGGTCTCGAATGCCTACTCGCGCATTGTAGCGACCCGGCCCGAATGGATCAAGTCTCTGTGCTCCGGTGTCATCCCTGGATCAATAATGCTGACACCACATAGTACTTCGAAGGATTTATAGCAGAGTAGCAATCACACACTTATTACATCGGTGTCTCAAAATAGAACTTATTACAATAAATATGGCTTAAGGCCATCTAATATCGATAATAGCGGAAGACTTGGAAGGTAAATGGGTCCATCAACTCCAACGGCATCACTGAGTATAGAACCACGACCTAAAAACACCTTACTCGTCGTCTGAAATGTCTGCAACATGAAAGTTGCAGCCCGAAAACGGGCCAGCACATGGAATATGCTGGCAAGGTAACACATAGAGAGTAATGGAATGTAACAGCTATACTATATGCATATTTGGCTGGTGGAAAGCTCTATGGTTACTGTTTTGCGTAAAGCCAGTTTTTCCCTACTGCAAAGGAATAAATTTATTTAACTATCATGGTAGTTGAACATCGAGAATGGTTGACAGCATTCCAATCCCAATTAAGTGAACAATTAAAACCCAACAATATTAATTAGAAGTAACATGATGAGATTCACATGATATTCAAGTACTAGATACTCAAGATGTCCATAACCGGGGACACGGCTAATCATGATTAGTTTATTACACTCTGCAGAGGTTTGCGCACTTTTCCCCACAAGACTCGATCGCCTCCGTTGGGTTTCTCGCACTACACGGTGTTTGAGAAACGGATGACCGAGACACAGTCTTTCAGAAGCGCTAGCACCTTACGATGGATAGACCGGTACACCTACTTTCCCCTACATCTGCTAGTCTACCCTGAAAGAGTTCGCACGACTTAGTCAACTATGCCAGAGCCCATAATGGCTTGTGGCTGCACACGGAAGTTTCTAGTATGAAAGATCTTATGATCCCTTTGAGCCTGGGTGGCGGTCCAAAAGAAAACATGCAAGTCCTGATAGACATCAGGTGCCTCAATCCACCTAGATGTGTGTTTAAGTTGCCACCTTAGATAAACCATTAAGATTATCAATCTCACATCTGTCATGGATAACACTCACCCAATCCACGTCTACTAGCATAGCATGGCATAATAAGCAAACGTAGAAGTAGCTCCCAAAGGTTTCATAATAAATAGGTAATAGGTACTACCTCATCTACTTCCCATCCCACAATTTAATTAGATCCTAATCATGCAATGTGTGAGGATTGATCTAATGCAATAAAACTGGGTTGTAGAAAAGGTATGATCAAAGTGTTACTTGCCTTGCTGATGATCTGCGAGACCTAGAGATTCGAAGTAACAGGCGGCGCAATCCGGGTAATCTATCGCAGACAAACAACAAGCATACAACAAGTACTCATCTAATGCACAGGTAAAACTCGAACAAGAGATCGAACCAGAAACTTCAACTTAAGAACTCCGGTTGCAAAGAAAGAAAGAACCGAACAAAGCAACGGAAAACAAACGTGGAAGAAAACAACTCGGTTCTAGCAAGTTGAAACTAGGTCAAGTTTTACAGTAGCAAAAACTTATTTAAGTTGATTAGTCGGAACGGCGGTTTTGAAACGAAACTCCAGGCGCTTGAATCACCTGATTCCGATAAACGAGCGAGAAGATAGACTAGAATGAAGATCGGATCTGAAATCGCGAACGCGGATTAAATCCGATGAAAAGAAAAAGAAGAACGGTTAAACGAACGGACGTTCGTTAACCGGGAATAACCGGTGATCACGTTCGTTAGGACGAACGGTCCGGCGAACGGTCTCTAGGCAACTAAACCGGAAAAGAAAACAAAACCAATCTAGGGTTTAGAAAAAAACCGAAACAAAGAATGAAAGAAAACCGGAACGGTTTTAAGAAAAACCGAACCGGGGAAAAAAAGAGGCGCGGCGTGGCTACCTCCGGCGTGGCTCTGGCGAGGGGCTCCGGCATTGGGCGGCGGCGGCGACGGGGTGCAAGGGCGGCGGCGGCGGGGTGCAAGGGCGGCGGCGGCGCTAGGGCGGCGGCGGGGCTGCGCGCGGGCGGCGGCGGCGCAAGGCGCGGGCGGCGGCGGCTTGGGGCGCGGGGTGGGGAAGCGGCGCGGCTTGGTGTGGGAAGAGGGGGGGGTTGGCGGTATTTATATAGGAGGGGGGAAGAAAACTGGGGGGAGGGGGCAAGAAAGAAAAAAAGGGCAGCGCGGGGTGCACGCGCGCGAGGAGGAGGCCCGGCCGGCTGGGCCTTGGCCCAGGCGGGGCACTGCGCGAATTTTTTTTAAATCGGTTACGCGCGCAGAAAAAACAAAAGAAAGAAATTCTAAACGAACTCCGAAACTCCCAAAGTAAATTTTCCCCGACTCCTAAAAATGAGTCGAACAAAATGAACTTTTGTCGGGGCCTAGGTGCAAATTTTTGAAAACGCGCATTTTTCCCTATCCAAATAAAATGCAAATGAACTCCGACAAATCGAAAATTTGATTTATTCATTACATCTTCATTTTTCCTAAATTTGGGAAAGTCATATTATTCCCCTCTCTCATATTTTTGATATTGGGAAAAATAATTGAAGATGAAAGAAATAAATCAAATGATCCTCTTTCAAAATTTGAGAAAACTCAAATATGAAAATGGCGAAATCTCCAACTCTCTCTCCGAGGGTCCTTGAGTTGCGTGAAATTTCTAGGATCGACCAAAATGCAAGAAAATATGATATGCATGATGATCTAATGTATAACATTCCAAATTGAAAATTCGGGATGTTACACGCATACGTATGGCCAGGGCTCCTATACATGGCTGGGTTGGAACGGAGAAACTGCGTTGTCGTCGTGTTCATGGAAACGAGGCCTGGCGTACCACAGAACGGAGGAAACAACCTTGTGTTTGACGGCCACGGTCGAAACGGGATCCTGTTCATCAGGAGGGGTCTGGCGTACCGCAAAACGTAGGAAACAGACCTCCTATGGTGGAAATGGGGTCCTGTCGATCGGGAGGGGTGTGGCGTACCGCAAAATGGAGGAAACGGACTTATGTTGGAGTGCTATGGTCAAAACGGGGGTCCTGTTCATCGCGAGGGGTGTGGCGTACCGCAAAACGGGACTCCACGGGATACTGTTCATCTCCATCGTCGACTGCCTCCACGGGGTATTGTCCATCCACTATCGGCCTCCTCCAGCCTCCACCTACGACTGTTCATCCACGGGCTCCTGTTCACCTAGCCTCCACCGCGCGCTCCTCCACCGGCTACTATTCAACGAGCCCTCTCCACGGGGTCCTGTTCAACCACCCCTCCCCGGGTTACTATTCATCCAGCCCTCCACTGGCTACTGTTCAACCGGCCCTCCACTGACTACTGTTCATCCAGCCCTCCATGGGGTCATGTTCATACAGCCCTCCACGGGCTCCTGTTCATCCACTGGCTTGATCGATCGGGGTATTATTCATCTAGCGGCAACGTCCTCTACTACCACGGGGTCCTGTTCATCCAACCCCCCACCAGGAACTGTTCATCCAAACCCCCCAACAACGCTTACTGTTCATGCAAAGGCAGCATCAATCGACTTCAGTTAGCAGCAGTAGCGAAGGAATCACTCAGGTTCGGTTAACTACAAGGGATCGATCGATCGCTCGGGTTCAGTAACGCGTAGCCTGCAGTGCAATCGCTCGGGTTCAGTTAGAGCCCAACGCCTCGCTCGGGTTCAGTTAGAGCCAACGCCTCGCTCAGGTTCAGTTAGAGCCCAACGCCTTGAACACACGCACGTACGTACGAGAGAAACACGCATCGCTCGGCCCCCGACCACCCACCATAACCAGGATCTCCCCAATATTTTCCTCGCCCTCGCTTCTACCATGGTTTTTTCCGTCATGGACAGCCCAAAGAATGTCAGGCAGCTGCGTCTCCGGCCCTCCTAGGATGAAAAGCCCATTTTCTGTCATGATTTTTTGTCATAGAAGTAGGACCCCACCACATCTATGGTGATACCGGGTTTTGTCACAATTATCATCATAGAAGTGTCATAAGTATGACAGAACAAAAATTTGTTCGGTCCAAAATGTCACGGATGTGTCTTTTTTGTAGTGTTGGTATGCAGACTACGTTAATTACATTGTTGCTAAATATATACGACCTAGTTTTACATACCAACAAAAGAAAACATTCTTCTTTGATTTGGGACATACTTTTGGGATGACCCACATCTTTATAAAGGAGTAGATGGTATTATTAGATGTTGTATACCTGAGCATTAATAGGAACAAATCCTATGGAAGTGTCATTCCAAGGCATACGGAGGACACCATGTTGGAGACATAATTGCACATAAGGTATTACAATCTGGTTTTTATTGGCCTACTCTCTTCAAGGATGCACGTAAATTTTTCTTATCGTGTGATGAATGTCAAAGAATTGGTAATAATAGTAGAGGTCGGGAAATGCCTATGAATTATTCACTTGTTATTGAACCATATGATGTTTGGGTATTTGATTATATGGGACATTTTCCTTCCTCTAACTAGTATACTCATATTTTAGTTGTTGTTGATTACATTACTAAGTGGGTAGAAGCTATCCAGCTAGTTGTGCTGATCAGAACACATATATTAAAATGCTTAAGCCATTTTCCCGAGGTTTGGAGTCCCTAGATATTTAATGATTGATGGTAGTTTACATTTTATTCATGGTGCATTCCGTAAACTCCTTGCTAAATATGATGTCAACCATAGAATTGCATCACCTTTTCATCCTCGGTCTAGTGGTCAAGTCAAGTTGAGCAATAGAGAAATAAAGCTAATTTTACAGAAGACAGTCAATAGATCTAGAAAAAATTGGTCTAAGAAACTTGACGATGCATTATGGGCATATATAACTGCTTATAAAAATCCTATGGGTATATCCTCTTATAAAATGGTCTATGGAAAAGCATGTCATTTACCTCTTGAGTTAGATCATAAAGCATATTGGGTGATCAAAGAACTTGACTATGATTTGAAACATGCTGGTGAAAAGAGGTTATTTGATATTTAGTTCTCTAGATGAATGGAGGACACAAGCTTTTGAAAATGCTAAGTTATTTAAGGAAAAAGTTAAAAGATGGCCTGATAAAAGAATCCAAAAAACGGGAATTCAAAATAGGTGATCAAGTTTTATTATACAACTATAGTTTAAGATTCTTTGCAGGAAAGCTTCTCTCTAAATGTGAAGGACCGTATATTGTTGAAGAAGTTTATCATTCCGGAGCCATCAAGATAAACAACACCGAAAGCACCAATCTGAGGGTGGTTAATGGACAAAGAATTAAACATTATATCTCAGGTACTGATGACCCATGAGTATAGGGGATTGATACGTCTGCAACGTATCTATAATTGTTTTATTGTTCCATGCTGTTATATTATCATTCTTGGATGTTTTACAATCATTTTATAGCAACTTTATCATTTTTTAGGAATAACCTATTGATATAGTGCCCAATGCTAGTTGTTGTTTTTTGCTTGTTTTTTACTTCGTAGAATATTAGTACCAAACGGAGTCCAAACACAGCGAAACTTTTTGGTGATTTTTTCTGGACTAGAAGACACCCAGTGGGCCAAAGATGTGCCAGGGGGAAGCCCGTGGGGAGCACAACCCACCAAGGCGCGCCCAAGGGGATTGTGCCCCCCCCCCCCACGGAGCCCCCCTGCACCACCTCTTCGCCCTATAAATTCCCAAATATTCCAGAAACCCTAGGGGAGTCAAGGAAACACAACTCCAGCCACCAGAAGTTCCAGAACCATGAGATCTAATCTAACACCATCATAGAGGGGTTCATCATCCTCATTGGTGCCTCTCTGATGATGCGTGAGTAGTCCACCATAGACCTACGGGTCCGTAGGAAGTAGCTAGATGGCTTCCTCTCTCTCTTTTGATTCTCAATACAATGGTCTCTTGGAGATCTATTTGATGTAACTTCTTCTGCGGTGTGTTTGTTGGGATCCCATGAACTTTGAGTTTATGATCAGATCTATATCCATGAGTATTATTTGAGTTTTCTTTGATCTCTTATATGCATGATTATTTATAGCCTCGTATTTCTTCTTCAAATCTTTGGTTTAGTTAGGCTATCTAGATCGATTTTTCTTGCCATGCAAAGAGGTGCTTTGTGATGGTTTCGATCTTGTAGTGTTCTTTCCCAGTGACAGAAGGGGCAGCAAGACACGCATGTATCGTTGCTATTAAGGATAACAAGATGGGGGCTATTCCTACATGAATAGATCACGTCTAGACCATGTCATCATTCTTATTGCATTACCCCATTTCTCCATGAACTTAATATACTAGATACATGTTGGATAGCGGTCGATGTGTGGAGTAATAGTAGTAGATGCAGGCAGGAGTCGGTCTACTAATCTTGGACGTGATGCCTATATATTGATCATTGCCTTGGATATCATCATAATTATCCAATCTTCTATCAATTACCCAACAATAATTTGTTTACCCACCGCGTGCTATTCTTGAGAGAAGCCACTAGTGAAATCTACGGCCCCCTGGTCTATTCGCAACATATTTTCTTTCTGATCTATTATTTGCTTTGAGATCTATGTTTATTCACTTTTATTTTCAGATCAATTATTCTAAAAGCCCAAAAATAATTTGCTGCACTTTTTATTTGCATCCTTTATTTCGCGTTTTATCGAGAGCTATGTATCCAATCTATCACAAATATTTCTACTGTCAAATTGACAATTTATGGCGCCGTTACCTAGTAGGGATCGACAACCCCTCATACGCGTCGGGTTGCAAGTATTTGCTCTTTGTGTGCAGGTACCGTTTACATAGTGTTGCTTGGTTCTCCTACTGGATTGATACCTTGGTTTCATAACTGAGGGAAATACCTACCTTAGCTGTACTGCATCATCCCTTCCACTTTGGGGAAATACCGATGCAGTTTCAAGCAACATCAGGGGTCAATCGTAGTCCTTTCGTTAAGTAAGAGTGTCGAAGCCAACGAGGAGCAGACAGAAATGGCAAGCGGTTTTTAGCAAGGTATTTTCTGCATGCACTAAAATTATCGGTAACAGATAGTTTGATAATAAGATAATTCATAATGAGTAACAAGTAACAAGTGTAACAAAGGTGCAACAAGGTGGCCCAATCCCTTTTATAGCAAAGGACAAGCCTGGACGAACTCTTATATAAAGCAAAGTGTTTCCAAGGACACATGGAAAGTATCGTCAAGCTAGTTTTCATCATGCTCATATGATTCACGTTCGTTACTTTGATAATCTGATATGTGGGTGGAGCAGTGCTTGGGTGCTGTCCTTACTTGTAGAAGCCTCCCACCTATGATTAACCCCTCTTGCAAGCATCCGCAACTATGAAAGAAGAATTAAGATAAATCTTGAAGGAAATATGCTCTAGAGGCAATAATAAAGTTATTATTTATTTCCTTACATCATGATAAATGTTTATTATTCATGCTAGAATTGTATTAACCGGAAACATAATACATGTGTGAATACATAGACCAACAGAGTGTCACTAGTATGCCTCTACTTGACTAGCTCGTTAATCAAAGATGGTTATGTTTCCTAACCATGAACAAAGAGTTGTTATTTGATTAACGAGGTCACATCATTAGTAGAATGATCTGATTGAAATGACCCATTCCATTAGCTTAGCACCCGATCGTTTAGTATGTTGCTATTGCTTTCTTCATGACTTATACATGTTCCTATAACTATGAGATTATGCAACTCCCGTTTACCGGAGGAACACTTTGGGTACTACCAAACGTCACAACGTAACTGGGTGATTATAAAGGAGTACTACAGGTGTCTCCAATGGCAGATGTTGGGTTGGCGTATTTCGAGATTAGGGTTTGTCGCTCCGATTGTCGGAGAGGTATCTCTGGGCCCTCTCGGTAATGCACATCACATAAGCCTTGCAAGCACTACAACTAATATGTTAGTTGTGAGATGATGTATTACGGAACGAGTAAAGAGACTTGCCGGTAACGAGATTGAACTAGGTATTGGATACCGACGATCGAATCTCGGGCAAGTAACATACCGATGACAAAGGGAACAACGTATGTTGTTATGCGGTCTGACCGATAAAGATCTTCGTAGAATATGTAGGAGCCAATATGGGCATCCAGGTCCCGCTATTGGTTATTGACCAGAGACGTGTCTCGGTCATGTCTACATTGTTCTCGAACCGTAGGGTCCGCACGCTTAACGTTACGATGACAGTTATTATGAGTTTATGCATTTTGATGTACCGAAGGTTGTTCGGAGTCCCGGATGAGATCACGGACATGACGAGGAGTCTCGAAATGGTCGAGACGTAAAGATTGATATATTGGAAGCCTATGTTTGGACATAGGTAGTGTTCCGGGTGAAATCGGGATTTTACCGGAATACCGGGAGGGTTACCGGAACCCCCCCGGGAGACTAATGGGCCTATTGGGCCTTAGTGGAAAAAGAGAAAAGGGGCAGCCCATAGCTGGCCGGCGCCCCCCCCCCTTTCCCCAAGTCCTAGTAGGACTAGGAGAAGGGGCCGGCCCCCCCTCTCTCTCCTTTCCCCCCGAGAGTCCTAATTGGAATAGGATTGGAGGGGGGAGTCCTACTCCCGGTAGGAGTAGGACTCCCCCTGCGCCTCCCTCTCCCTGGCCGGCCGGCCCCTCTTCCTCCAACCTTTATATACGGGGGCAGGGGACACCACAAGACACACAAGTTGATCCTTGAGATCGTTCCTTAGCCGTGTGCGGTGCCCCTGCCACCAAATTCCACCTCGATCATACCGTTACAGTGCTTAGGCGAAGCCGTGCGTCGGTAGTACATCAAGATCGTCACCACGCCGTCGTGCTGACGGAACTCTTCCTCGACGCTTTGCTGGATCGGAGCCCGAGGAACGTCATCGAGCTGAACGTGTGCTAAGAACTCGGAGGTGCCGGAGTAACGGTGCTTGGATCGGTCGGATCGGGAAGAAGACGTACGACTACTTCCTCTATGTTGTGTGATCGCTTCCGCAGTCGGTCTGCATTGGTACGTAGACAACACTCTCCCCTCTCGTTGCTATGCATCACCATGATCTTGCGTGTGCGTAGGAAAATTTTCGAAATTACTACGTTCCCCAACAGTGGCATCCGAGCCTAGGTTTTATGGTTTGATGTTATTTGCACGAGTAGAACACAAGTGAGTTGTGGGCGATACAAGTCATACTGCCTACCAGCATGTCATACTTTGGTTCGGCGGTATTGTTGGGTGAGACGATCCGGACCAACCTTATGCGTACTCTTACGCGAGACCGGTTCCCTCGACGTGCTTTGCACATAGATGGCTTGCGGAAGACTGTCTCTCCAACTTTAGTTGAACCAAGTGTGACTACGCCCGGTCCTTGAGAAGGTTAAAATGGAGTCTATTTGATGAACTATCGTTGTGGTTTTGATGCGTAGATGAGATGAGTTCTTACTTAAGCCCGTAGCAGCCACGTAAAACTTGCAACAACAAAGTAGAGGACGTCTAACTTGTTTTTGCAGGGTATGTTGTGATGTGATATGGTCAAGGCATGATGCTGATTTTATTGTATGAGATGATCATGTTTTGTAACCGAGTTATCGGCAACTGGCAGGAGCCATATGGTTGTCGCTTTATTGTATGCAATGCAATCGCGATGTAATGCTTTACTTTATTACTAAACGGTAGTGATAGTCGTGGAAGCGTAAGATTGGCGAGACGACAATGATGCTACGATGGAGATCAAGGTGTCGCGCCGGTGACGATGGTGATCATGACGGTGCTTCGGAGATGGAGATCACAAGCACAAGATGATGATGGCCATATCATATCACTTATATTGATTGCATGTGATGTTTATCCCTTTTATGCATCTTATCTTGCTTTGATTGACGGTAGCATTATAAGATGATCTCTCACTAAAATTATCAAGAAGTGTTCTCCCTGAATATGCACCGTTGCCAAAGTTCGTCGTGCCCAGACACCACGTGATGATCGGGTGTGATAAGCTCTACGTTCAAATACAACGGGTGCAAAACAGTTGCACACGCAGAATACTCAGGTTATACTTGACGAGCCAAGCATATACAGATATGGCCTCGGAACACGGAGACCGAAAGGTCGAGCGTGAATCATATAGTAGATATGATCAACATAACGATGTTCACCATTGAAAACTACTCCATCTCACGTGATGATCGGTTATGGTTTAGTTGATTTGGATCACGTGATCACTTAGAAGATTAGAGGGATGTCTATCTAAGTGGGAGTTCTTAAGTAATTTGATTAACTGAACTTAAACTTATCATGAACTTAGTACCTGATAGTATCTTGCTTGTTTATGTTGATTGTAGATAGATGGCTCGTGCTATTGTTCCGTTGAATTTTAATGCGTTCCTTGAGAAAGCAAAGTTGAAAGATGATGGTAGCAATTACACGGACTGGGTCCGTAACCTGAGGATTATCCTCATTGCTGCATAGAAGAATTACGTCCTGGAAGCACCGCTGGGTGACAGGCTTGCTGCTGGAGCAACGCCAGATGTTATGAACGTCTGGCAGAGCAAAGCTGATGACTACTCGATAGTTCAGTGTGCCATGCTTTACGGCTTAGAATCGGGACTTCAACGACGTTTTGAACGTCATGGTGCATATGAGATGTTCCAGGAGTTGAAGTTAATATTTCAAGAAAATGCCCGAATTGAGAGATATGAAGTCTCCAATAAGTTCTATAGCTGCAAGATGGAGGAGAACAGTTCTGTCAGTGAGCATATACTCAAAATGTCTGGGTATAATAATCACTTGATTCAGATGGGAGTTAATCTTCCAGATGACTGCGTCATTGACAGAATTCTCCAATCACTGCCACCAAGCTACAAGAGCTTCGTGATGAACTATAATATGCAAGGGATGAACAAGACTATTCCCGAGCTCTTCGCAATGCTGAAAGCTGCGGAGGTAGAAATCAAGAAGGAGCATCAAGTGTTGATGGTTAGCAAAACCACTAGTTTCAAGAAAAAGGGCAAAGGGAAGAAGAAGGGAAACTTCAAGAAGAACAGCAAGCAAGTTGCTGCTCAGGAGAAGAAACCCAAGTCTGGACCTAAGCCTGAAACTGAGTGCTTCTACTGCAAGCAGACTGGTCACTGGAAGCGGAACTGCCCCAAGTATTTGGCGGATAAGAAGGATGGCAAAGTGAGCAAAGGTATATGTGATATACATGTTATTGATGTGTACCTTACTAGAGCTCGCAGTAGCACCTGGGTATTTGATACTGGTTCTGTTGCTAATATTTGCAACTCGAAACAGGGACTACGGAATAAGCGGACGCTAGCAAAGGACGAGGTGACGATGCGCATGGGAAACGGTTCCAAAGTCGATGTGATCGCGGTCGGCACGCTACCTCTACATCTACCTTCGGGATTAATATTAGACCTAAATAATTGTTATTTGGTGCCAGCGTTGAGCATGAACATTATATCTGGATCTTGTTTGATGCGAGACGGTTATTCATTTAAATCAGAGAATAATGGTTGTTCTATTTATATGAGTAATATCTTTTATGGTCATGCACCTTTGAAGAGTGGTCTATTCTTGTTGAATCTCGATGATAGTGATACACATATTCATAATGTAGAAGCCAAAAGATGCAAAGTTAATAATGATAGTGCAACTTATTTGTGGCACTGCCGTTTGGGTCATATCGGTGTAAAGCGCATGAAGAAACTCCATACTGATGGGCTTTTGGAACCACTTGATTATGAATCACTTGGTACTTGCGAACCGTGCCTCATAGGCAAGATGACTAAAACACCGTTCTCCGGTACTATGGAGAGAGCAACAGATTTATTGGAAATCATACATACCGATGTATGTGGTCCGATGAATATTGAGGCTCGTGGCGGATATCGTTATTTTCTCACCTTCACAGATGATTTAAGCAGATATGGGTATATCTACTTAATGAAACATAAGTCTGAAACATTTGAAAAGTTCAAAGAATTTCAGAGTGAGGTTGAAAATCATCGTAACAAGAAAATAAAGTTTCTACGATCTGATCGTGGAGGAGAATATTTGAGTTACGAGTTTGGTGTACATTTGAAAAATTGTGGAATAGTTTCGCAACTAACGCCACCCGGAACACCACAGCGTAATGGTGTGTCCGAACGTCGTAATCGTACTATACTAGATATGGTGCGTTCTATGATGTCTCTTACTGATTTACCGCTATCGTTTTGGGGTTATGCTTTAGAGACGGCCACATTCACGTTAAATAGGGCACCGTCAAAATCCGTTGAGACGACACCTTATGAACTATGGTTTGGCAAGAAACCAAAGTTGTCATTTCTTAAAGTTTGGGGCTGCGATGCTTATGTGAAAAAGCTTCAACCTGATAAGCTCGAACCCAAATCGGAGAAATGTGTCTTCATAGGATATCCAAAGGAAACTATTGGATACACCTTCTATCACAGATCCGAAGGCAAGACTTTTGTTGCTAAATTCGGAAACTTTCTAGAGAAGGAGTTTCTCTCGAAAGAAGTGAGTGGGAGGAAAGTAGAACTTGACGAGGTAACTGTACCTGCTCCCTTATTGGAAAATAGTACATCACAGAAAACTGTTTCTGCGACACCTATACCAATCAGTGAGGAAGCTAATGATGATGATCATGAAACTTCAGGACAAGATACTACTGAACCACGTAGATCAACCAGAGTGAGATCCGCACCAGAGTGGTACGGTAATCCAGTTCTGGAAGTCATGCTACTAGATCATGATGAACCTACGAACTATGAAGAAGCGATGGTGAGCCCAGATTCCGCAAAGTGGCTTGAGGCCATGAAATCTGAGATGGGATCCATGTATGAAAACAAAGTATGGACTTTGGTTGACTTGCCCGATGATCGGCAAGCAATTGAGAATAAATGGATCTTCAAGAAAAAGACTGACGCTGACGGTAATGTTACTGTCTATAAAGCTCGACTTGTCGCGAAAGGTTTTCGACAAGTTCAAGGGGTTGACTACGATGAGACCTTCTCACCCGTAGCGATGCTTAAGTCCGTCAGAATTATGTTAGCAATTGCCGCATTTTATGATTATGAAATATGGCAGATGGATGTCAAAACTGCATTCCTGAATGGATTTCTGGAAGAAGAGTTGTATATGATACAACCAGAAGGTTTTGTCGATCCAAAAGGAGCTAACAAAGTATGCAAACTCCAGCGATCCATTTATGGACTGGTGCAAGCATCTCGGAGTTGGAATAAACGCTTTGATAGTGTGATCAAAGCATTTGGCTTTATACAGACTTTTGGAGAAACCTGTATTTACAAGAAAGTGAGTGGGAGCTCTGTAGCATTTCTGATATTATATGTGGATGACATATTGCTGATTGGAAATGATATAGAATTTCTAGATAGCATAAAGGGATACTTGAATAAAAGTTTTTCGATGAAAGACCTCGGGGAAGCTGCTTACATATTAGGCATAAAGATCTATAGAGATAGATCAAAACGCTTAATTGGACTTTCACAAAGCACATACCTTGACAAGATTTTGAAGAAGTTCAAAATGGATCAAGCAAAGAAAGGGTTCTTGCCTGTGTTACAAGGTGTGAAGTTGAGTCAGACTCAATGCCCGACCACTGCAGAAGATAGAGAGAAAATGAAAGATGTTCCCTATGCTTCAGCCATAGGCTCTGTCATGTATGCAATGCTGTGTACCAGACCTGATGTGTGCCTTGCTATAAGTTTAGCAGGGAGGTACCAAAGTAATCCAGGAATGGATCACTGGACAGCGGTCAAGAACATCCTGAAATACCTGAAAAGGACTAAGGATATGTTTCTCGTATATGGAGGTGACAAAGAGCTCACCGTAAGAGGTTACGTTGATGCAAGCTTTGACACTGATCCGGACGATTCTAAATCGCAAACCGGATACGTGTTTACTTTAAACGGTGGAGCTGTCAGTTGGTGCAGTTCTAAACAAAGCGTCGTAGCGGGATCTACATGTGAAGCGGAGTACATAGCTGCTTCGGAAGCAGCAAACGAAGGAGTCTGGATGAAGGAGTTCATATCCGATCTAGGTGTCATACCTAGTGCATCGGGTCCAATGAAAATCTTTTGTGACAATACTGGTGCAATTGCTTTGGCAAAAGAATCCAGATTTCACAAAAGGACCAAACACATCGAGAGACGCTTCAACTCCATCCGGGATTTAGTCTAGGTGCTAGACATAGAGATTTGCAAGATACATACGGATCTGAATGTTGCAGACCCGTTGACTAAGCCTCTTCCACGAGCAAAACATGATCAGCACCAAGGCTCCATGGGTGTTAGAATCATTACTGTGTAATCTAGATTATTGACTCTAGTGCAAGTGGGAGACTGAAGGAAATATGCCCTAGAGGCAATAATAAAGTTATTATTTATTTCCTTATATCATGATAAATGTTTATTATTCATGCTAGAATTGTATTAACCGGAAACATAATACATGTGTGAATACATAGACCAACAGAGTGTCACTAGTATGCCTCTACTTGACTAGCTCGTTAATCAAAGATGGTTATGTTTCCTAACCATGAACAAAGAGTTGTTATTTGATTAACGAGGTCACATCATTAGTAGAATGATCTGATTGACATGACCCATTCCATTAGCTTAGCACCCGATCGTTTAGTATGTTGCTATTGCTTTCTTCATGACTTATACATGTTCCTATAACTATGAGATTATGCAACTCCCGTTTACCGGAGGAACACTTTGGGTACTACCAAACATCACAACGTAACTGGGTGATTATAAAGGAGTACTACAGGTGTCTCCAATGGCAGATGTTGGGTTGGCGTATTTCAAGATTAGGGTTTGTCGCTCCGATTGTCGGAGAGGTATCTCTGGGCCCTCTCGGTAATGCACATCACATAAGCCTTGCAAGCACTACAACTAATATGTTAGTTGTGAGATGATGTATTACGGAACGAGTAAAGAGACTTGCCGGTAACGAGATTGAACTAGGTATTGGATACCGACGATCGAATCTCGGGCAAGTAACATACCGATGACAAAGGGAACAACGTATGTTGTTATGCGGTCTGACCGATAAAGATCTTCGTAGAATATGTAGGAGCCAATATGGGCATCCAGGTCCCGCTATTGGTTATTGACCAGAGACGTGTCTCGGTCATGTCTACATTGTTCTCGAACCGTAGGGTCCGCACGCTTAACGTTACGATGACAGTTATTATGAGTTTATGCATTTTGATGTACCGAAGGTTGTTCGGAGTCCCGGATGAGATCACGGACATGACGAGGAGTCTCGAAATGGTCGAGACGTAAAGATTGATATATTGGAAGCCTATGTTTGGACATAGGAAGTGTTCCGGGTGAAATCGGGATTTTACCGGAATACCGGGAGGGTTACCGGAACCCCCCGGGAGACTAATGGGCCTATTGGGCCTTAGTGGAAAAAGAGAAAAGGGGCAGCCCATAGCTGGCCGGCGCCCCCCCCCCTTTCCCCAAGTCCTAGTAGGACTAGGAGAAGGGGCCGGCCCCCCCTCTCTCTCCTTTCCCCCCGAGAGTCCTAATTGGAATAGGATTGGAGGGGGGAGTCCTACTCCCGGTAGGAGTAGGACTCCCCCTGCGCCTCCCTCTCCCTGGCCGGCCGGCCCCCCTTCCTCCAACCTTTATATATGGGGGCAGGGGACACCCCAAGACACACAAGTTGATCCTTGAGATCGTTCCTTAGCCGTGTGCGGTGCCCCCTGCCACCAAATTCCACCTCGATCATACCGTTACAGTGCTTAGGCGAAGCCCTGCGTCGGTAGTACATCAAGATCATCACCACGCCGTCGTGCTGACGGAACTCTTCCTCGACGCTTTGCTGGATCGGAGCCCGAGGAACGTCATCGAGCTGAACGTGTGCTAAGAACTCGGAGGTGCCGGAGTAACGGTGCTTGGATCGGTCGGATCAGGAAGAAGACGTACGACTACTTCCTCTACGTTGTGTGATCGCTTCCGCAGTCGGTCTGCGTTGGTACGTAGACAACACTCTCCCCTCTCGTTGCTATGCATCACCATGATCTTGCGTGTGCGTAGGAAAATTTTCGAAATTACTACGTTCCCCAACAAATCTAACCATAACATGAAAGGTGTGGATCCAAATCAGCTCCTTACGAAGCAACACATAAACCAGGGTTTAAGCTTCTGTCACTCTAGCAACCCATCATTTAATTATTACTTCCCAATGCCTTCCCCTAGGACCAAATCATGGTGATGTCACATGTAGTCGGCGTTCACATAACACCACTAAAGGAAAGACAGCATACATCTCATCAAATGAATGAATACCAAATTCACATGATTACTTATAACAAGACTTCTCCCATGTCCTTAGGAACAAAATTAACTACTCCATGTTCATGTTCAAGATCAGAGGGGTAATATATATTATTTAGGATCTGAACATATGATCTTCCACCAAATAAACCAACTAGCATCAGCTACAAGGAGTAATCAACACTACTAGCAACCCACGGGTAACAATCCAAGGTTTTGAGGCAAAGATTGAATACAAGAGATGAACTAGGGTTTGAGAGGAGATGGTGTTGTTGAAGATGTTGATGAAGATTGACCCTCCCACAATGAGAGGATCGTCGGTGATGACGATGGCTTCGATTTCCCCCTCCCGGAGGGAAGTTTCCCTAGTAGAATCGCTCCATCGGAGCCCTAGGTTGCTTCTGCCCAGGTTCCGCCTCGAGACGGCGGCGCTTCATCCCAAAAGCCTCTTATGATTTTTCCTAGGTCAAAACCCTCCATATAGTAGAAGATGGACACCGGGGGCTGGCAAGGGGGCCCACAAGCTCGGGAGGCGCACCCTGGGGGTAGGGCGCGCCCCAGGCTTGTGGCCACCTGGTGTGTCCCCTTCTGTTGTTTCTTCGCCCAATATTTTATATATATTCCAAAATAGTTGTTCGTAAAGTTTTAGGACATTTGGAGTTGTGCATAATAGGTATCTCAGATTTGCTCCTTTCGGTCCAGAATTCCAGCTGTCGGCGTTCTCCCTCTTCATGCAAACCTTGTAAAATAAGAGAGAAAAGGCATAAGAATTGTATCTTAAAGTGTAATAACAGACCATAATGCAATAACTATCAACATAAAAACATGATGCAAAATGGATGTATCAACTCCCCCAAGCTTAGACCTCGCTTGTCCTTAAGCAAAAGCCGTTATCGATGATCATGTCCACATGTTTAGAGATAGAGGTGTCGATAAAATAAAATACGGACATGAGGGCATCATGATCATCTTTAGAACAACAACATATTGTCATACAACTTCTTATGCTAAAGTGATAATTCATTCGCAAGGTAAAGTATGGACCAAAAAGTTTATTGAAAACTAACAAACTATGATCTCGGTCATTGAAGCAATTACAATTTGTCATAACCTCAGAAAGAGTCAATGCAAGAGCTCTTATTTAGAAAGTTCACATACTCAACCATCATTTAATCTTTCATAATTGCAAACACTCACACGATACTTATGAGATCAAAGCTTCAATTAGACACATAGGAAGATAGGAGCTTATAGTTTCGCCTCCCAACCATTTACCTCAAGGGTAACGTCAACAATAATAATTTATGATCACCTACATCTGAGTGGATATGTATGTCTAGATCTTTCTCCAACACATAGTGCTTGCCAAAAAGAGAAAATATAAAAGGAAGGGTGAAGACCACCATGATTCTCGCATAAAGATAGAAAGTAAAATAAAAGATGGGCCCTTCATAGAGAGAAGCAGAGGTTTTCATGTGCTTTTTATGTGGATGGACGAAATCTTAATGCAAAAGAACGTCACTTTATATTGCCACTTGTGGTAGAGAACTTTATTATGCAGTCCGTCACTTCTATTTCTTCCCCACCTGTCGGTGTACAAAAGTAGGGGCTCTCCTTTTGACCCCTTTACTTGTGCACGGGCAGTTAGAGCCGCGCCCGTGGCTACACTTAACAAGGTAGAGGAGGGAAGCCAGAGGGAAACCGAAGCATAAGACAAACAAAGCAACGCCAAGGCCAGAAACACTGAAGAACTAAGGAGCAAGGTGGACTCCCTCGGCAAGACCCTTGCCGGGGCGACCTCCGCGGCCTCGGCAAGAGCCTTGCCGGGGCAACTTGCCCAACACCAGCAGTGCGAGCCACCCTTGAGCCCAGGAGTTCCAAACACCACCACCGACTACATTGGAACCAAGGCTCGGGAGACACCTCCGTGGTGACATGCAGATCTTTGTCAAGATCATGAACACGCAAGATCAGATGAGGACCAGAAGACAACAACCCCCGGCGAGATCCTTGCCGGGGACGACCGCGACGCCACAGCAAGACCCTTGCCGGGGGCCTGGCAAGACCCTTGCCGAGGACACCAGCAGGGCCGCAGCTAGGCCCGCGTCTGCCAAAGCTCCACTGCAGTCCCCAAGCAGCTGCTAGCTCAACCAGCTGGGCGGGCAGCTGCGTGGCAACGAGCGGCCTCTACACCAACCCAGCAAGCACCTACGTGGTAGCATGCAAGTCTTCCTGAAGGCTCCACCACCGCGCCAGCCCAGCAGCCAGCCAACGTGGCGCCATGACACCTCGTCAGCTCAGATGCGTGTCGAAGCCAGGCGTGGCTGTGACAGCTGGGACGTGCTTCCTTGCCGTCCCTGATAAAGTGAGAGGGCCACGTCGGCAGCGCATTAAATGCTTTGTCCAACAATGCCAGAGGATAGACGCATCCATTGTACATCTTTCCGCCTCCTGTGTGCCATTGTGGCAATCCCCTTTTCTTATAAAAGGAGGCCCGAGGCGACCAGGAGGAGGATGCAGATCTTTTGGGAAAAGTTGCACCCCGTAGCTAGCTCAAGAACACAAGAACACTCTCAATACATCCACCAAAGCAGGACTAGGGTATTATGCATCTTTGCGGCCCCAACCTGGGTAAATGATCCGTGTGCTTCCTGTCAGACCCGCTCTTTTCACAACCCCGCGCCCGCCAACCGTAGAAGGGATCCCATTGATCCCATAGGTGTCGATTTTCCCCGACACCATCACAAGTTTGTCTAAAGCTTATTTTCTTCACACTAAAAGATCATGCATATTTAAAGAGGAATTTTTATTGCTTGCACTGAAGAAAACTTTCTTGAAGGATCTTACTCAATCCATAGGTAGATATAGTGGACTCTCATGGCATGAAACTAGATTGATGGTTTTGGATGCACAAGTAGTATCTCTACTTAGTCCAGATCTTTTGGCTAGCAAAGGATGAGAAGCAAGCTCAACATGTTGGAGGATCCATGATAATGTAACTTCTATTCGGATATAAGGGAACATAACACATTATGTTGTCTTCCTTGTCTAACATCAACTTATTAGCATATAATATTTTAATGAGTGCTCACAATCACACAAGATGTCTAAGATGGTGTATTCATATGTAAAACCTCTCTTTCTTTATTACTTACTATCAATTGCAACAATGATCAATACTATGTTTGTGAATCCTCAACAAATTTCATGCATCATACTTCTTATATGTGAAGTCATCATTCTCCATAAGATTATTATATAATCTATTTATTTATTTTATTCTTTTTCTATTCCAAGATCAAAGCAAGAAAGCAAAAGCCCTCAACTCAAAACTAATTTTTATTATATAACTCTCGCACTCGATTACTGATACGTCTCCAACATATCTATAATTTTTTTATTATTCCATGTTGTTATATTATCATTCTTGGATGTTTTATAATCATTTTATATCATTTTTTGGTACTAACCTATTGACATAGCGTGCCAAGTGAGAGTTGCTATTTTGCATGTTTTTTACATCCCAGGTAATCAATATCAAATGGAGTCCAAATGCAGCAGAACTTTTTGTGGATTTTTTGTACCAGAAGACATCCAATGGCCGGAGAAGCGCCTGGGCGGGTGCTTCGAGGGGAGCACAACCCACCAGGGCGCGCCTGGAGGCCCAGTCGTGCCCTGGTGGGTTGTGCCCACCTCGGGTGCCCCAAGACCGCCTCTTTACTATATAAATACCCAAATATTCCAGAAACCCTAGGGGAGTCAACGAAAATCAATTCTAGCCGCCGCAAGTTCTAGAAACACCAGATCCAATCTAGACACCATCACAAAGGGGTTCATCATGTCCATTGGTACCTCTCCGATGATGCGTGAGTAGTCTTTTGTAGACCTACGGGGCCGTAGTTAGTAGCTAGAGATGGCTTCCTCTCTCTCGTTTGATTCTCAATACAATGGTCTCTTGGAGATCCATATGATGTAATTCTTTTGCAGTGTGTTTGTTGGGATCCGATGAACTTTGAGTTTATGATCAGATCTATCTCTTTTTATCCATGAAAGTTATTTGAGTCTTCCTTGATCTCTTATATGCATGATTGCTTATATCCTCGTATTTCTTCCCCGATATTTGGGTTTTATTTGGCCAACTTGATCTATTTATCTTGCAATGGGAAAAGGTGCTTTGTGATGGGTTCGATCTTACGGTGCTTGATCCTAGTGACAGAAGGGGAACCGACACGTATGTATCGTGGCCATTAAGGATAATAAGATGGGGTCTATTTCCACATAAATAGATCTTATCTACATCGTGTCATCTTTCTTATTGCATTACTCCGTTTCTCCATGAAATTAAATACACTAGATGCATGTTGGATAGCGGTCAATGTGTGGAGTAATAGTAGTAGATGCAGGCAGGAGTAGGTCTACTAATCTTTGACATGATGCCTATATAATGAGCATTGCCTGGATATCGTCATGATTATTTGAAGTTCTATCAATTGCCCAATAGTAATTTGTTCACCCACCGTTTGCTATTTTTCTCGAGAGATGCCACTAGTGAAACCTACGACCCACGGGTCTCTTCTTTAATATATTTGCCTTGGCGATTTATTTTCCTTTGCTTTTATTTTCATATCTATTAAACCAAAAATACAAAAATACCTTGCTGCAATTTATTTTATTCGATATCTATTTATCCCATCTATCATATTTTTATCATGTCTGTTTGCCAATTTCTGGCGCCATTACCCGAAAGGGATTGACAACCCCTTTTACACGTTGGGTTGCGAGTACTTGTTATTTGTGTGCAGGTGCTGTTTATGTAGTGTTACTTGGTTCTCCTACTAGTTCAATAACCTTGGTCTCATCACTGAGGGAAATACCTACCGTCGCTGTGCTGCTTCATCCCATCCTCTTTGGGGAAATACCGATGTAGTCTAGCAGACATCAATTACATAGATAGAACACAAAGCAAAACTCAAAGACTAGATCATACTAAAACGTTATTCTACTAGATCAAGATTTAACCAAAAGTATCGGACTAAAATATACAATAAAGATAAAGATGTCATGGTGATACGATATCGGGGCACCTCCCCAAGCTTGGCATAAGACGAGGGGAGTGCCCATACCCATGTACTCAAGTCTTCTCCTTCAAAGGTGGTGGTGATGGAGTTGATGATGCGGCGGCGAGCTTCTCCAACCTACATTTGAGGATGAACCTTTCCTCCCTCAAGTCATCATTTTCTTGATCAAGCTTCAATATCTTTTTGCATAAAGCCACCTTACGTTCCTGCAAAAAATGGGATGAGATAAATTGAACCTTAGATTTGCTTGATCTGTTCAGCTGGCTTGACTTCTTGAACTCGACGTCCATATCCCCTGGTTGAGGTAAGGGGGCATCGTATTCCTCTGAGCTCGCATCTTTTGCCTCCTCCGTGTCGGAATATTGCTCCTCATCCGTGGACCATAGGTAGGGATAAATCTCCCCAAAGATCTTTGGATCCATAGTATAATGGGAAACATAGCTCTATCTATTTGAATCTTGCGACGACATGCTTTCAGATCTGTCAGAAAAATAGCTGGAAACAAGAACATAGGATATCGTAGTAATACGGTGGTCAAAACCTTCGAGAGATTATATAATGATTTTTTACCAAGCAAACAAGTATTCTGGGAGAAAATGGAGTCCGGAGGTACACGAGGTGGCCACAAGCTCCGGAGGCGCGCCCAGGGGGTTAGGACGTGCCCCCAATCTTGTCGCCTGCTCGTGCACTTTTCGGACTAATTTTTTTTTTCCTAATTTTTTAAATATTCCAAAATAGAGTAGAATTGCTTTTGAGAAACTTTTGGAGTCGGTTTACTTACCGTATCACATACCTATTCCTTTTCAGGGTTCTGGAGCATTCTGGAAGGATACCTTTATGTACTCTGATGACCCACAAGTATATGGGATCAATTGTAGCTCTTTTCGATAAGTAAGAATGTCAAACCCAACAAGGAGCAGAAGGAAATGACAAGTGGTTTTCAGCAAGGTAATGTCTGCAAGTGCTAAAATTGTAAGTAACAAAGTAGTTTGATAGCAAGATAATTTGTAACGATCAAGCAACGATGATAGTAGCAAAAGTGCAGCAAGGTAGCCCAATCCTTTTGAGGCAAAGGACATGCCAAAACGGTCAGTTATGATAAGAAAAGCGTTCTTGAGGGTACACAAGAATTTCATCTAGTCACTTTCACCATGTTGGTTCGATTTGTGTTCGCTACTTTGATAATTTGATATGTGGGTGGACCGGTTCTTAGGTGTTGTTCTTACTTGAACAAACCTCCTACTTATGATTAACCCTCCCGCAAGCATCTTCAACTACGAGAAAGGTATTAAGAATAAATTCTAACCATAGCATTAAACTTTTGGATCCAATCGGTCACTTACGGAATAGCGCATAAACTGGGGTTTAAGCTTCTGTTACTCTCGCAACCCATCATCTAATTGCTACTCCGCAATGCATTCCCTTAGGCCCAAATATGGTGAAGTGTCGTGTAGTTGACGTTCACATGACACCACTAAGGGAATCACAACATACATACTATCAAAATATCAAACACATATCAAGGTCACATGATTACTTGCAACATAATTTCTCGCGTGACCTCAAGAAAAAAAGTAACTACTCACAAGTGATAAACGTGCTCAAGATCAGAGGGGTATTAAATAGCATAATGGATCTGAACATATAATATTCCACCAAATAAATCATATAGTAATCAACTACAAGATGTAATCAGCACTACTAGTCACCCTGAAGCACCAATCTATAGTTCCGGTAACAGGATTGAACACAAGAGATGAACTAGGGTTTGAGACGAGATGGTGTTGTTGAAGATCTTGATGGAGATTGCCCTCCCCAAGATGGGAGAGTTGTTGGTGATGATGATGATGATGATTTCCCCCTTCGGCAGGGAAGTTCCCCCGGTGGAATCGCTCCGCCGGAGGGCAAAAGTGCTCATGCCCAAGTTCCGCCTCGAGACGGTGGCGCTCCGTCCCGAAAGTCGTCTCCTTATTTTTTTTCTAGGTCAAAATGACTTATATAACAGAAGATGGGCACCGGAGGTGGGCCTGGGTGAGCACAACCCACCAGGGCGCGCCTGGGCTCCCTGGCGCGCCCAGGTGGGTTGTGCCCACCTGGTGGGCCTCCTCTGGTACTTATTTGCTCCAATATTGATCATATATTCCATAAAATTTTTCCATGAAGTTTCAGCCTGTTTGGAGTTGTGTAGAATAGGTACCCTGACGTAGCTTTTCCAGGTCCAGATTTCCATCTGCCAGAATTCTCCCTCTTTGTGTGTACCTTGCAAATTATGAGAGAAAAGGCATTAGAATTACTCCAAAATCATTATTATGTATAAAAACATCATAAATAAAAGTAGGAAAACATGATGCAAAATGGACGTATCATACTCCTCTGGTGTTATTGAATGAATAATATTAGTTTCAACATTTATGGGCATACCTCAGATATAATATTTGATTCTTTGCCCATTCACCACCTTAGGTTTGTTTCCTTCGACATTGTTGACCTTGATGGTATCGGAATGATAAACTTCTTCGATAATGTAAGGCCCTTACCATTTGGAGAGAAGTTTTCCTGCAATAAATCTTAAATGAGAATTATATAGCAAGACATCGTCACCTACATTAAATTCCTTCTTTTGTATTCTTTTGTCATGCCATATTTTAACCTTTTCTTTAAACAATTTAGCATTTTCATAGGCTTGGGATCTCCATTCATGAAGTGAGCTAATGTCAAATAACCTCTTTTCATCGGCAAGTTTAAAATGATATTTGAGTTCTTTAATTGCCCAATAAGCTTTATGTTCTAATTCGAGAGGTAGGTGACATGCTGTTCCATAGGATTCTTATAAGCAGTTCTATAAGCCCATAATGCATCATCAAGTTTCTTGGACCAATTCTTTCGATACCTATCAACAGTATTTTGCAAGATCAATTTTACTATTACTTAATTCTACTTGACCACTAGATCGAGGATGATAAGGAGATACAATTCTATGGTTAACATCATACTTAGCAAGCAATTTACGGAAAGCACCATGAATAAAGTGTGAAACACCATTAGTCAGTAAATATCTAGGGACTCCAAACCTCGGAGAAATAACTTCTTTAAGCATTTTAATGGAGGTGTTATGGTCAGCACTATTAGTTGGAATAGATTCTACCCACTTAGTAACATAATTAATAGCAACCAAAATATGTGTATACCCATTGAAGGAAGGAAAAGGTCCCATATAATCAAGTCCCCAAACATCAAATAGTTACATAACAAGTGAATAATTCATAGGCATTTCCTGACATCTACTTATGTTACCAATCCTTTGACATTCATCACAAGACAAAACAAACTTACGAGCATCTTTGAAAAGAGTAGGCTAGTAAAAACCAGATTGTAATACCTTGTGTGCAGTTCTGTCTCCAACATGGTGTCCTCCGTAAGCCTCGTAGTGACACTCGCGTAAGATTTGTTCCTGTTCATGCTCAGGTACACAACGTCTAATAACACCATCTACTCCTTTATGAAGGTGTTGGTCATCCCAGAAGTAATGTCTTAAATCAAAGAAGAACTTCTTATTTTGTTGGTATGTGAAACTAGGTGATATAAATTTACCAATGATATAATTAGCATAGTCTGCACACCAAGGAGTACTACGAGAATCATTCATAATAGCTAATTGTCCATCAGGAAAGCTATCATCCATAGGTAGTAGGTCATCAAGAATATTTCGTAACCTAGACAAGTTGTCTGCTATGGGTCTCAGCTCCTTTCCTACCAGTAATATGTAAATCAAATTCTTGTAGCAAGAGAACCCACCTAATGAGTCTAGGTTTAGCATCTTTCTTTTCCATAAGGTACTTAATAGCAGCATGATCAGCGTGAACAATTAGTTTAGAATCAACTATGCAAGATCTGAATTTGTGACAAGCGAACACAACTGCTAAACTTCTTTTTCGGTATTAGCATAATTTCTTTGAGATCTATCTAGAGTTTTGTTAGCATAATGGATAACATTCAATTTCTTATCAACTCTTTGCCCTAGAACAACACCAACACCATAATCACTAGCATCACACATAATTTCAAAGGGTAGGTTCCAATTAGGTGGTTGAACAATAAGTGCAGAGATTAAGGCTTTCTTAAGTATTTCAAATGCTTCTCCACAATCATCATCAAAAACAAATGGAACATCTTTCTGCAAAAGATTTGTAAGAGACCTAGAAATTTTAGAGAAGTCTTTAATAAATATCCTATAGAAACCAGCATGACCAAGGAAGCTTCTTACACCTTTGATATCTTTAGGACACGGCATTTTCTCAATTGCATAAAATTTAGCTTTATCCACTTCAATACCTATTTTGGAGACATTATTCCCCAAGACAATACCTTGATTAACCATAAAGTGGCACTTCTCCCAATTCAAGACAAGATTAGTTTCTTCACATCTTTGCAAAACTTGATCAAGGTTGCTTAATCAATCATTAAAAGAAGTTCCATAAACGGAAAAATCATCCATGAAAACCTCAACAATATTTTCACATAAGTTAGAGAATGTAGCAGTCATACATCTTTGAAAGGTATCACATGTGATCAATGAAAGGGCATGTAAGCAAAAGTACCAAAAGGGCATGTAAAAGCAGTTTTTTCGTGATCCTCTTGTGTCACAGGTATTTGGGAAAACTAGAATATCCATCTTGAGAGAAGAAATGTGTATGTTTTGATAGTCTTTCTAGCATTTGAACAATGAAAGGTAGAGCATAATGTTCTTTCCTAGTAGCTTTGTTTAATTTTCTAAAATCAATTACCATTCTATAACTTGTGATAATTCTTTGTGGGATGAGTTGATTTTTATCATTAGGAACAATAGTAATACCTCCCTTCCAGGGACACAATGAACACGACTTACCCATCTACTATCAGCTAGAGGATAGATTATACCTCCTTCCAGAAGCTTTACTATTTCATTTCTTACCACTTCCTTCATCTTTGGATTTAATCGTCGTTGGTGATCAACAACTGGTTTAGCATCAGGTTCCATATCAATTTTATGCTGACATGGAGTGGGACTAATGCCCTTAAGATCATCAAGAGTATATCCAATAGCGGCTCGGTGCTTCCTCAGAGTTTTCCATTATCTTTTTTCTTCATGCTCTAAAAGGTTAGCACTAATAATGACATGATATATTTCCTTTTCATCAAGATAAGCATATTTCAAAGAATCAGGTAATTGTTTAAGTTCAAACACAAGATCACTCTTGGGTGGGAGTGTATCTCCAAGAGTCTCAACATGCAAGTTGTGTTTCAAAACAGGCATTTGTTTAAAGAATATCTCATCTATTTCGTTTTGTTTCATTCATATGCATATCATTTTCATGGTCTCGCAAATATTGTTCTAAAGAATTAGTAGGAGGCACATCAATAGAAGAAAGACCAATTATTTCATCTTTACTAGGTATTTCATTATCACGGGATTGTCTATGAAATTTGGAGAAATTAAACTCATGAGACACATCACCAAAAGTTACACTAATAGTTTCTTTCTCACAATCTATCTTAGCATTTACCATGTTCCGAAAAGGTCTACCAAATATAATGGGACAAAAATCATCTTGTGGAGAACCAAGAACTAGAAAATCAGTAAGGTATTTTATTTTCCCTCACAAGACTTCAACATCTCCAACAATCCCAAGTCGTGTAATAGTATCTCCATTACCAAGATTAATAGTAAGATCAATGTCTTCTATTTCAGCAGGTGCAATTTCATTCATAATTTCTTGATATAGAGTAAACGGGATAGCACTCACACTAGCATCCAAATCACATAAGCCATGATAACAATGATCTCCTATTTTAACACAGACAACAGGCATGCCAACAACAGGTCTATGTTTACCTTTTTCATCGGGTTTAGCAATTCTAGTGGCTTCATCACAAAAATAAATAACATGCCCATCAATATTTTCAACCAAGAAATCTTTAACCATAGCAACATTAGGTTTAACTTTAATTTGTTCAGAGGGTGTAGATGTTCTTGTATAACTTTTGCAAACCACAGCTAAAGCTTTAGCATGTTATTTTATCCTAACAAGAAAAGGTGGTTTCTCAATGTAAGCAGTAGGAATAACTGGATCAACATTAGAAGTAGTAGTTTCTTCTCTAGATTCAAGGGGGTCTACTATTTTTACTTCAATGGGAGGATGATATTTAAACCACTTCTCCTTAGGGAGATCAATATGAGTAGCAAATTGTTCACAAAAAGGAGCTACTATCTCGGAGTCAGATCCATATTTAGTGCTAAAATTATGAAAAGCATCGGTATCCATAAAAGTTTTAACACAATGAAACTAAAGCTTTATACCTGACACCTTACCTTCATTGAGCTCCCAATCTTCAGAGTTGCGTTTAATTCTTTCCAAGAGATCCCATTCGAAGTCAATAGTTTTCTTCATAAAAGAAACAGTACAAGAAGTATCGAGCATGGATTGATCATTACGAGAAAGCCAAGCATAAAAACTCTGTATAATAATTTCTATTGAGAGCTCATGATTGGGGCTTGAATATAACATTGACTTAAGCCCCCCCAAGCTTGAGCGATACTTTCTCTTTCACGAGGCCAAAAATGATATATATATATATATATATAATTCCGATCCCGATGAACCAAATGCATAGCATAAAACTTATGATCAAATTCCAATTTCAATCGGTTGTAATTCCAAGCTCCAATATCATCACATAGCCTATACCATGTCAATGCCTTTCCCTTCAAAGGTAAAGGGAAGACCTTCTTCTTGAGTTCGTCTTCGGGTGAACCTGCAAGCTTAAATAATCCACAAACTTCATCCACATAGATTAGATGCATATCAGGATGTAGTGTTCCATCTCCTGCATAAGGATTAACTAGCAGTTTCTCTATCATACCCAAAGGAATCTCATAATAAATATTTTCAGTAGGTGCAGTAGGTTGAGGAGCAACTCTTTGAGCTTTCGATCGAGGTGAATATACCCCGAACAAGCCCCTCAAAGGATTATTTTCCATAGTGACAAGTAACAATAAATTTCAACACATAATATAAATGTTTCCTTACCAAATTCCACTCACTAAAGGCACTTCACTCCCCGGCAACGCCGCCAGAAAAGAGTCTTGATGACCCATAAGTATAGGGGATCAATCATAGTCCTTTTTTTTGACCATGCAATCGTAGTCCTTTCGATAAGTAAGAGTGTCGAACCCAACGAGGAGCAGAAGGAAATAACAAGCGGTTTTCAACAAGGTATTTTCTACAGGCACTGAAATTATCAGTAAAAGATAGTTTGGTAATAAGATAATTCGTCACGAGTAACAAGTAACAAGTGTAAAAAAAGGTGGAGAAAGGTTGCCCAATCCCTATTATAGCAAAGGACAAGCCTAGACGAACTCTTATATAAAGCAAAGTGCTCCCGAGGACACATGGGAATTATCGTCAAGCTAGTTTTCATCATGCTCATATGATTTTTGTTCGTTACTTTGATAATTTGATATGTATGTGGGCCAGTGCTTGGGTGATGTCCTTACTTGGACAAGCCTCCCACTTATTATTAACCCCTCTCGCAAGCATCCACAACTACGAATTAAGAATTAAGATAAAACTAACCATAGCATGAAACGTGTGGATCCAAACCAGCCCCTTACAAAGCAATACATAAACTAGGGTTTAAGCTTCTGTCACTCTAGCAACACATCATCTATTTATTACTTCCCAATGCCTTCACATAGGCCCAAATCATGGTGAAGTGTCATGTAGTTGACGTTCACATAACACCACTAGAGGAAAGACAACATACATCTCATCAAAATATCGAACGAATACAAAATTCACATGACGACTTCTCCCATGTCCTCTGGAAAAAGGTAAATACTCACAAAACATGTTCATGTTCAAGATCAGAGGTAAACAAATATCATTAAGGATCTGAACATATGATCTTCCACCAAATAAATCAACTAGCATAAACTACAAGGAGTAATCAACACTACTAGCAACCCACAGGTACCAATCTAAGGTTTTGAGGCAAAGATTGAATACAAGAGATGAACTAGGGTTTCAGAGGAGATGGTGCTCGTGAAGACGTTGATGAATATTGACCCTCCCATGATGAGAGGATCGTTTGTGATGACAATGGCTTCGATTTCCCCCTCTTGGAGGAAAGTTTCCCTTGCAGAATCACTGTGTCGGAGCCCTAGATTGCTTCTGCCCAAGTTCCGCCTCAAGATGGCGGTGCTTCGTCCTGAAGCCTCCTTATGATTTTTTCTTGGTCAAAACCCTCCATGTAGCAAATGATGGACATTGGGGGCTGACTAGGGGGCCCACAAGCTCGGGAGGTGCGCCCTGGGGGGTAGGGTGCGCCCCCAGGCTTGTGGCCACCTAGTGGGTCCCATTCTGTTGTTTCCGCACCCAATATTTTTTATTTATTCCAAAACAATTCTCCATAAAGTTTCAGGACATTTGGAGTTGTGCAGAATAGTTATCTCAGATTTGCTCCTTCCAGGTCCAGAATTCCAGCTGTCGGCATTCTCTCTATTCATGTAAACCTTGTAAAATAAGAGAGAAAAAGACACAATAATTGTATCTTAAAGTGTAACAACATCCCAAAGTGCAATAAATGTCAACGTAAAAACATGATGCAAAATGGACGTATCAGGTACGCCCATTAATGTTGAAACTAATATTGTCCAAACTCTGACACCAGAGGAACACATAAGGGAAACCTTCTGGGATGCTCTAGAGCCCTGAAAAAAGGGGTAGGTATGTGGTACGGTAAGTAAACCGACTCGAAAAGTTTCGTAAAAGTACTTTCTGTCCATTTTGGAATATTTAAAAAATTAGGAAAATAATAAACAGTCCAAAATGTGTACGAGGGAGCGACAAGCCCTAGGGGCGCGACCCACCCCCGGGCATGCCCCCCCAGGCTTTTGGCCCCCTTGTGGACTTTACGACTCCTTTTTTCTTCCATTTACTTGTTGTGCAATATACACTTCCCGAGGTTTTGACCACCGTATCGTAGAGATATCCTCTGTTCTTGTTTCATGTTATTTTCTGATAGACGTGAAAGTATGTCGTCCCAAGATTCAATGGGAGAGATCCATGTTTCCTAAGATGCTGCAAGCCTAAGAGCCTATTATGATAATCACTATGGGTGGTCAAACATGGAGGAGGTTGAAGCTGACTTAAAGAGGTTGGATTCCATGGAGCAGGAGGAAACTTCGCGACCACAACCTGGAATCATGCATAGCTTCCCTCTGCGAAGGGCCTATCTTTTACTTTCATGTATTTACTTTTATGCAAGAGTCATTAATATGTATCTGTATTCCTCTCCATGTACTCTCTAGTGGCAAGCATCATGTGGTAGATAGATCAAGACATATATATCCAGTTGGATGTAGGTGATCATGAGTTATTATTGTTGACATTACCCTTGAGGTAAATAAGTTGGGAGGCAAAATCATAAGCCATTATCTTTCTATGTGTTTGACTAAGACATCTTGCTCTATAAATATGCTTTGAGTGTCAGCAATCATAGAAGAATATATGATGGTTGATTATGTGAACTTGCTAAACAAAGCTCTGACATGGAATCCTTCTGAAAATATGACGGATTGTGATTGTTTCAATGACTAAGAACACAATTTGTTAGTTTCCTGTAAAGTTTATGTTCCATAATTTAGTTTGTGAACGAATTGTTACTCTTTCAAGAGAAGTTTTATGATAATATATTGATGTTACGTCAATGACCATGATGCTTCCATGTCTGCATTTTCTTTTTATCAACACCTCTCCCTCTAAACATGTAGTCATGATTATTGATTTCGGCTTTCACTTGAGGACAAGTGACGTCTCAGCTTGGGGGAGTTGATACATCCATTTTGCATCATGTTTTTATGTTGATATTTATTGCATTATGGACTGTTATTTCACTTTATGATACAATTCTTATGCCTTTCTCTCTTATTTTGCAAGTTTCACATAAAGAGGGACATTGCCGACAACTTGAATTTTGGACCGGAAAGGGCTATATCGAAGGCATTTTTCTGAACATCTTCAAATGAGCTAAAAATTGACAGAGAATTATTTTGGAATATGTTAGAATTATTGGGAAAATAAATACCAAAGGGGGACCCACCAGACAACAACAAGCCTGGGGGTGTGCCCCACCCCCTGGGTGCGCCCCTGAGCTTGTGGTGGCCCTCGCAGGCCTCTAGGGCCCATCTTCTCCAATATGATGCCATTTTCTTGAGAAAAATAGAAGGGAGGTTTTGGGACCAAGCGTCGTTGTCTCGAGATGGAACCTGGCCAGGAGCACTTTTGCTCTCTGACGGGGAAACTTCCCTCTGGAAGGGGGGAATCGAAGCCATCATCATCGCCAACGATCCTCTCATCGTGGGAGGACCAATCTTGATCAACACCTTCACTAGCACCGTCTTATCTCAAACCCTAGTTCATCTCTTGTATTCAATTCTTATCTCAAAACCTCAGATTGGTACCCGTGGGTTGCTAGTAGTGTTGATTACAATACGTAGTTGATGCTGGTTGGTTTATTTGGTTGAATATTACATGTTCAGATCCATTATGTTGTTCAATACCCCTCTGATCTTGAGCATGAATATGTTTTGTGAATAGTTACCTTTGTTCTTGCGGACATGGGAGATGTTTTGTCATAAGTAATCATGTGAATTTGGTATTTGTTCGATATTTTGATGATATGTATGTTGTTGTTGTTTCCCTTAGTGGTGTTATGTGAACGTCGACTACATGACACTTCATCATCTTTGGTCCTAAGGGAAAGCATTGTTGATTAGTAATTAGATGATGGGTTGCTAGAGTGACAGAAGCTTAAACCCTAGTTTATGCGCTACGCCGTAAGGGGCTGATTTGGATCCATATGTTTCATGCTATGGTTAGATTTATCTTAATTCTTCTTTCGAAGTTGCGGATGTTTGCGAGAGGGGGTAATCATAAGTTGGAGGCTTGTTCAAGTAAGAACATCACCCAAGCACTGGGCCACCCACATATCAAATTATCAGAGTAACGAACATGAATCAAACAAACATGATGAAAGTGACTAGATAAAATTCCTGTGTGTCCTCAAGATCGTTTTGCTTATTATAAGAGACCTTTACAACCTGTCCTTTATTACAAAAGGATCGTGCTACCTTGGTGCACCTTTGTTATGGTTACTATTACTTGATAGTTACAAATTGCCTTGCTATAAAACTACCTATTACCGACAATTTTAGTGCCTGCAGAAAATACCTTGCTGAAAACCGCTTGTCATATCCTTCTGCTCCTTGTTGGGTTCGACACTCTTACTTATCGAAAAGAGTACGATTGATACCCTATACTTGCGGGTCATCACACATTGAACTGAGGTGAGCACCCCATTACCAAATCATCTTCTTGCACATGCCTTCTCATGTGTCTCACCCCCTTCATGGTGCTAAGTTGCTGACCTGACTGCCATGGAGTTGATTGTTGGTCAGTCGTCTACGGTGTGCTACTGGCGATGAGATCGAGAAGGAGGAGGCGACGTAGGGATGAATTGCCGATTAAGACATGAAATTGTTGTTTTTATCTTGCTCATAGTGATTTGTGGGAAATATTCGAACTATTGTTTGGTTAAGATATAGAGTTACTATTTTTATTCCGCATTACCTCGCGGGTCTCATTATATGGAAGTAATGACGTGGAATGAAGCATGAAAATGAAAAATAAAATCCTATGAACAACCAAGATCTATCTAGGAGAAGCATCGAAATGAGAGGGGAGAGTGTGTCTACATACACTCATAGACTGAAAGCGGAAGCGTATATAACACAGTTGATGTAGTTGTACTCTTGGCGACCCAATCACGATCCAACCGATCTAGTGCAGAACAGACGACACCTGCGAGTTTAGCACACGTGCGGCTCGATGACGTCTCCTCCTCCTTGATCCAGCAAGATAAGGCGGAGAAGTAGATGGGATAAAAACCAGCACAATGATGTGGTGGTGGAGCTAGTTCAGCAGGGCTTCGCCAAGCGTTACTAGAATGAGGACGGAGGAACTACAAAGTAACAAGAGAGAGAGGGGCACCAAGGGCTTGGTGTGGCTCTTGGAGTTCCCCCTCCCCTCTATATATATAGGTGGAGGGGCATGAGCAACAACCCCTCCAAGCCCTAGGGCGCAACCAAGGGGAGAGGACTTGGACTCCAAGTCCAATCCTATTCCTACCAGGACTCCCCCTTTTTATCCCTTGCTTAGCACATGGGCTTTCCAGGACTTTGTGCGCCTAGCCCAATAAGGCCAGGGCGCCTCTCCTCAGCCCATGCCATCCCTTGGGTTGTGGTGGACCCAGTTGTGGACTTCTGGACCCCTCCGGAATCCCCCGGAACCTTCTAGAAGCTTCATGGTACAATACCAAAAAACTGCACCTTTTTCCGGAACCCAAAATATGACTACCCATATAAATATCTTTACCGCTCGACCATTCTGAAACTCCTTGTGACATTCGGGATCTCATCCGGGACTCTAAACAACATTTGTTTACCAATCATCAAATATCCCAATACTACGTTAAGCGTGCGACCCTGCGGGTTCGGGAATCATGTAGTCATGACCGAGACACCTCTCCGGTCAATAACCAATAGCAGTACTTTGATGCCCATATTGATTCCTACATATTCCACAAAGATCATTTCTCGATTGAACCACAATGTCAATGATTCGGTTAATCCCATATGTAATTCCCTTTGTCCGATGATATGGCTCGCCCTAGATTCGATCGTCGGTATCTCCATACCTAGTTCAATCTCGTTACAGGCAAGTCTCTTTGCTTGTTCCGTAATAAAAGATCCCATGACTAACTCCTTAGTCACATTGCTTGCAAGCTCTTTAAGTTGTTGTATTACTGAGAGGGCCCAGAGATATCTCTCTGTCATACGCAGTGACAAATCCCAGTCTTGATCCATGCCAACCCAACATATACCTTTGGAGATACCTCTAGAGCACCTATATGATCACCCAATTAAGAAGTGACGTTTGGATACACGCTAAGTATTCCTCTGGTGTCAGGGAGTTACACGATCTCATGGTTTAAGGAACAGATACTTGACATGAAGAAAGCTATAGCAAATAAACTAAACGATTTGATACTAAGATTATGGTTGGGTCTTGTTCATCACATCATTCTCCTAATGATGTGACCCCATTATCAAATGACAACTCATATCTATGGTAAAGAAACCTTAACCATCTTTGATCAACGAGCTAGTCTAGTACAGGCTCACTAGGGACACTGTGTTGTCTATGTATTCACACATGTATTTAAGTTTCCGGTCAATACAATTCTAGCATGAATAATAAACATTTATCGTGAACAAGGAAATATGATAATAACCAATTTATTGTTGCCTATAGGGCATATTTCCAATAGTCTCCCACTTGCACTAGAGTCAATAATCTAGTTTACATAGTTATGAATCTAACACCCATGGAGTCTTCTTACTGATCATGTTTTGCCCATGGCAGAGGTTTAGTCAACGGGTCTGCCACATTCAGATCCGTATGTACTTCGAAAAGTTCTATGTCTCCATCCTTAACATAATTACTAATGGAGTTGAATCAGCGCTTGATGTGCTTGGTTCTCTTGTGAAACATGGGCTCCTTGGCAGTGGCAATAGCTCCAGTGTTGTCACAAAAGATAGTCATTGGATCCGGTTCATTAGGTATTACACCCAAATCGGATATGAATTCCTTCATCCAGACTCCTTCTTGCTCTACTTCTGAAGCAACTATATACTCCGCTTCACATGTAAATCCCACCATGACACTCTGCTTGGAACTGCACCAACTGACCACTCCACCATTTAATATAAATACGTATCCGGTTTGAGACTTAGAGTCATCCGAATCTGCGTAGAAACTAGCATCGACATAACCCTTTACGACAAGCTCTTCATCACCTCCATAAAAGAGAAACATGCCCTTAGTCCTTTTCAGGTACTTCAGGATATTCTTGACCGTTGTCCAATGATATACTCCTGGAACACTTTGGTACCTCCCTGCCTGACTTATGGCAAGGCACACATCAGGTCTGGTACACAACATGGCATACATTATAGAGCCTATGGCTGAGGCATGGGGAATGACTTTCATCCTTTATCTTTCTTTTGCCGTGGTCGGGCTTTGGGTCTTCTCAACTTCACACCTTGCAATACAGGCAAGAACCCTTTCTGTGACTGATCCATTTTGAACTTCTTCAAAACTTTGTCAAGGTATGTGCTTTTGTGAAAGTCTTATTAGGCGTCTTGATCTATTTATGTAGATTTTGATGCCCAATATGTAAGCAGCTTCACCGAGGTCTTTCATTAAAAAACTCCTATTGAAATATCCTTTTATGCTTTCCAGAAATTCTATATCATTTCCAATCAACAATATGTCATCCACATATTTTATCAGAAATGCTACAGAGCTCCCACTCACTTTCTTGTAAATACAAGCTTCTCTGTAAGTTTGTATAAAACCAAAAGGTTTGATCACTTCATCAAAGAGAATATTCCAACTCCGAGATGCTTGCACCAGTCCATAGATGGATCGCTGGAGCATGCATACTTTGTTAGCATCCTTATGATCGACAAAACCTTTTGGTTGCATCACATACAACTCTTCCTTAAGAAACCCGCTAAGGAATGCCGTTTTGACATCCATTTGCTAGATCTCATAATCATAAAATGTGGCAATAGCTAACATAATTCTAACAGACTTAAGCATCGCTACGGGTGAGAAAGTCTCATCGTAGTCAACCCCTTGAACTTGTCGGAAACCTTTTGCGACAAGTCGAGCTTTATAGATAGAGACATTACCATCAACGTCTGTCTTCTTCTTAAAGATCCATTTATTCTCAATGGCTTGTCGATCATCGGGCAAGTCCACCAAAGTCCATACTTTGTTCTCATACATGGATCCTATCTTGGATTTCATGGCCTCAAGCCATTTGTTGTAATTCAGGCTCAACATAGCTTCTTCATAGTTCATAGGTTCGCCGTTTTCTAACAACATGACTTCCAGGACTAGATTACCGTACCACTCTAGAGCAGAACATACCCTGGTCGACCTACGAAGTTTAGTAGTAACTTGATCCGAAGTTTCATGATCATCATCATTCGCTTCCTCTTTAGTTGGTGTAGGCATCACGGGAACTGCTTTCTATGATGTGCTACTTTCCAATTTGAGATAAGGTATGATTGCCTCATCAAGTTCTACTTTCCTCCCACTCACTTCTTTCGAGAGAAACTCCTTCTCTATAAAGGACCCATTCTTAGCAACAAAGATCTTGCCCTCGGATCTATGGTAGAAGGTATATCCAATGGAATCTTTAGGGTATCCTATGAAGATGGACTTCTCTGCTTTTTGTTCGAGCTTATTAGGCTGAAGCCTCTTGACATAAGCATCTCATCCCCAAACTTTGAGAAATGACAGCTTAGTTTTCTTGCGAAACCACAACTCATACGGTAGATATAGAGGTAGCATGCTGACGGCGATCACATCAACCTTAGAACCATTTCCGACGCGCCTTGTCATCTCTTCCTTAGCCAGTCTTCGTTTATTCCGCAACTCCTGTTTTGAGTTACAAATATGAGCAACCGAACCAATATCAAATACCCAGGCGCTACTACGAGCACTAGTAAGGTACACATCGATAACATGTATATCAAATATACCTTTGTTTACGTTGCCAACCTTCTTATCTGCCAAGTACTTGGGGCAGTTCCGCTTCCGGTGACCATTCCCCTTGTAGTAGAACCACTCAGTCTCAGGTTTGGGTCGAGCCTTGGGTTTCTTCATGGGAGCGGCAACTGCTTTACCATCCTTCTTGAAGTTCCCTTGCTTTACCTTGCCTTTCTTGAAACTAGTGGTCTTTTTAACCATCAACACTTGATGCCCCTTCTTGATTTCTACCTTCACAGCCTTAAGCATCGCGAAAGAGCTTGGGAAGTGTTTTCTCCATCCCTTGCATATTATAGTTCATCACAAAGCCCTTACAGCTTGGTGGCAGTGATTGGAGAATTCTTTCAATAACCGAGTCATCTAGAAGATTAACTCCCAACTGAGTCAAGCGGTTGTGCAACTCAGACATTCTGAGTATATGCTCACTAACAGAAATGTTCTCCTCCATTTTACAGCTAAAGAACTTGTCGGAGATGTCATACCTCTCGACCTGGGCATGAGCTTGAAATACCAATTTAAGCTCTTAGAACATCTCATATGCTCCGTGGTGCTCAAGAAACGTCTTTGGATCCCCGGTTCTAAGTCGTAAAGCATGGCACACCGAACTATCGAGTAGTCATCATAACATGCCTGCCAGATGTTCACAAAATCCACAGACGACGCTGGTGGGGTGCTACTTCTTGAGCTTGCATTGGTTTTTCCCTTGAAGAGGAAAGGGTGATGTAGCAAAGTAGAGATAAGTATTTTCCCTTAGTTTGAGAACCAATGTATCAATCTAGTAGAACGTACACACAAGTCTCCAATCTATGCACCTGCACAAATAATCAAACACTTGCACCCAACGCGATAAAGGGGTTGTCAATCCCTTCACAGTCACTTGCAAGGATGAGATCTGATAGAGATAGATATAAAAGATTACTAAAACATAAAACAAAGTAAAACAAATAAATTGTAGCAAAGTATTTTTTTGGGTTTTTTGGTTTATAGATTTGGAAATATATGATGGAAAATAAACCCGGGGGCCATAGGTTTCACTAGAGGCTTCTCTCTTGAAATAAAATAATACGGTGGGTGAAAAATGATTGTCGAGCAAAGCGCAAAGTTATGAGGATATCCAAGGCAATGATCATGAATATATGCATCTCATCCATGTCAAGTAGACCGATTCCCGACTGCATCTACTACTAATACTCCACACATCGACCGATATCCAACATGCATCTAGAGTATTAAGTTCATAAGAATGGAGTAACGCCTTAAGTAAGATGACATGATGTAGAGGGATAAACTCAAGCAATATGATGAAAACCCCATCTTTTTACCCTTGATGCCAACAATACAATACGTGTCTTGCTGCCCCTACTATGTGACTGGGTGAGGACACCGCAAGATTGAACCCAAAACTAAGCACCTCTCCCATTGCAAGAAGAACCAATCTAGTTGGCCAAACCAAACCGATAATTGGAAAAAAAATACAAAGATATTTGATGATGCATATAAGAATTCAGAAAAGACTCAAATAATATTCATAGATAATCTGATCGTAAATCCACAATTCATCGGTTCTCGACAAACACACCGCAAAAGAAATCTTACATCGGATAGGACTCCAAGAACATCGAGGAGAGCATGGTATTGAAGATCATAGAGAGAGAAGAAGCCATCTAGCTACTAGCTATGGACCCGTAAGTCTGTGGTAAACTACTCATGCTTCATTGAAAGGGCAATAGAGTTGATGTAGATGCCCTCCGTGATCGAATCCCCCTCTGGCAGGGTGCCAGAAAAGGCCCCAAGATGGGATCTCACGGGAACAGAGGCTTGCGGCAGTGAAAAAGTATTTTGGTGGATGCTTCTCATTGTTTGGGAATATTTGGGAATTTATAGAGCAAAAAATAGGGTTGGAGGAGTCCCATGGGGGCCCACAAGCCAAGGGGCCTGCCCTAAGGGCTTGTGGACTCCTCGGGACTCCGTGGATGTCTTCTGGTCAAAGAAAAATCATCGTGAAAGTTTTATTCCGTTTGTACTCCGTTTGATATTCCTTTTGTGTAAAGCTCAAAAACAAAAAACTGGCACTGGGCTCTAGGTTACTAAGTTAGTCCCAAAAACAATATAAAATTGCGTATCAATGCATATAAAACATCCAAAAGAGATAATATAATAGCATGGAACAATCAAAAATTATATATACGTTGGAGACGGGTCAAGCACCCCCCAAGCTTAATTCCTGCTCGTCCTCGAGTAGGTAAATGATAAAAACAGATTTTTTTGATGTGGAATGCTACCTAACATATTTACCCATGTGATCTTATTTATTGTGGCATGAATATTCAGATCCATAATTGAAAACAAAAGTTTAATATTGACATAAAAACAATAATACTTCAAGCATACTAACAAAGCAATCGTGTCTTCTCAAAAAACATGGCAAAAGAAAGTTATCCCTACAAAATCATACAATATGGCTATGATCCATCTTCATCACACAAAGTATTTCATCATGCACAACTCCGATGACAAGCCAAACAATTGTTTCACACTTTAGTATTCTCAATCTTTTTCAACTTTCACGCAATACATGAGCGTGAGCCATGGATATAGCACTATAGGTGGAATAGAATATGGTGGTTGTGGAGAAGATAAAAAGAAGGAGATAGTCTCACATCAACTAGGCATATCAATGGGCTATGGAGATGCCCATCAATAGATATCAATGTGAGTGTGCTCGGATTGCCACACAACGGATGCACTAGAGCTATAAGTTTATGAAAGCTCAAAAAGAAACTAAGTGGGTGTGCATCCAACTAGCTTGCTCCTGAAGACCGAGGGCAATTTCACGAATCCCATCATTGGAATATACAAGCCAAGTTCTATAATGAAAAATTCCCACTAGTATATGAAAGTGACAAAATAGGAGACTCTCTATCATGAAGAACATGGTGCTATCACTACAAAAAAATACACTTCTGTGATGATACGTGTTTGTCACAGTAGGTCGCGTTTTCTGTCATGCATGTACATCCATGACGATTTTATGACAGAATCAAGATAGTCATACCTGTGCTTTCGTACAAGTGTTCCATGACATTACCAAAATTATCATCATGGAAGTGTCCACTTCCATGACGATAAATCACGCATCACAGAAGTGCTTTCATCAAGGGTGACCGACACGTGGCATCCATCGTAACGGAATGCCGTTAAGCTATTGGGTCGGGTTTTGGATCCGATAACCCGTTAACAGCCCCAACCAATGGGGATTTTCTCTGACACCCCAAAGTTTTGGCCTTCTTTTATTAATTAAAATTTTGCCAGGAAATTAAAACTTTTATTTCCTGGGCTCCCTTTTTTATTTTTTTGAACCTTTTTCTCCCTTGTTACTATGGAATTTTTCCCCAAAGTGAAATCTTTTCAAATATGTTTTGGACTTGTTTAACCTCTCAAGAAAAACTTTTCTTTGATTAGTAGAACTAATTACAAAATTAAATTGCTTGATCTTTATTTTCTTGAAAAATGGTTTTCCAAGGTTATATGGCCATATTTGAACTACAACCATTTGATAAATTCATTCAAAAATCCCACAAAAATTTGGAGATGTCATGTGATGTTTTCAAATCACTTTTGTGCAAAAATATATTTTTCTCTTGAAATATTTTGAGCTCTGCATCAATTTTTCTTCTCTGGTCCAGAGTGCAATTTTGCACTACAACTCATTTAAATATTTCTTTCTAGCCTTCATCAAAATTATGGGATGTTGGTAGTAGCTTATGATTCAACATTATGCAAAAACCTAGTGTTGTTCTTTGAAAATTTTGAGTGAACCAACCTCTTTTCCATTCTGGTCCAGCCCTGTGATTTCTACTGCAACCATATTTTTGCTTGCTCTTTGGCTCTTGATTCCTTTTTCTACTCTTAGTCCTCCCTACTAAACCCCAAAGTCCAGGAGCATGCACCCTTTGGATCATTTTTGGTTCATGAAATAATGCCATTTATCTCCTGTCCAGAATTGTAGTTTTGCAAAACTTGCACTAACAAGTATCTGCTTTTGGCAAACTAGCTTCACCAACTTCTTATTCATCTAAGGAGACCACCATCTGGAGTTTTTGGCCACTCCAAGACATGCCTAGGTGCCTGTGGCATTTTGTCAAACACCTAGAGTGCATGAACAGCTTTGACATGAGTTTTAGTTTACACTGTGAACTTGCACCTCTGATCAAACTAACCTGTCCACTAAGCCTCTAGATGACCTTAACCTAGGCCTGTGGATTTGCATTAGTTGTATAGCAGTTTTGGTCGCCCTGGCATTTCGTCGAACGAGTGCCGTGCACGCCCGGAGCGCGAGCAGAGCACGCGTTTTGCACGTGCTCGTGCCCGAGCCAGCGCGCCCCTGGATAAGCTTCCCCGAGCTCATCCTGATCCTCTCCCTCTCTCCGCACCACGCCACGCACGTCCCTCCTCACCGCTTCACGCCAAGCCGCCCCTCGCCACGCCCCGGCAGGCCAAGAGCTAGCCGCCACGGCCGCCCGACAGCCCCTGCCATGTTCGGCACCGCCCCGACCACCACAGCGCGCCAGCTCGCCCCTGGAGCAGTGCCCCCTCGTCCGCTAGCTCCTGTCGTCATCCCTAGCCACACCATGTTGCCTGCAAGCTACAGAATGGCGGTCGTCGGCGACCTTATCCACGGCCGCCGCGGAACCGCCTTGGCTCGCCCATTTAAGGAGCCCCGAGCTTCTCCGAGCCCTCAGGCAACCCCACGCCGTCTCACTAGTGCCCCCATCGCCATCAATTGAAGGGGAGCGGGTCATCTTCAACTTCTCCGGCGACCACGGCCGCCGCCACTGCCTCGTTCACTCCAGCGCCACTAGGACCTCCCCCGCTCCACTCTCTTCACCAGGAGCTCTCTCTTCCTCCCATGAACACTTTCCCCTGCTTGATTTTGATCAGGAACCACCATAGCCCCAGACCCACTTTGCTCCCGATGCCTCCTCCGCCGCGAAGCTCACCGCCGGCGATTCCCTCCATCCCCGGCGACCCTACAACCACCGGGAGGACCGCCTAGGAGTGGCGGATCCATCCCTGCACTCTGATGCCCGCAAAGAACCACCAGTCGCCAGCGACGATCGCCGGAGTCCCGCCCCCTCTCGGGCAGAGGAAGGAGAGGGAAAGGTGGACCGGTCAAACCTGACCAGTGGGCCAGGCGGGCCCACTGTCAGTGACCCACCCCGCCGCCACGCGTGTTTAAGTGAAGACGTATAATTGCCCAGTACGTTTTCCCTGCACCGAAAGCGTATTCGTGGCCGAAACGTTTTTTTTATTTTTAAAAACAGATTTTGACCAGAACTTTGACTGGCTATAACTTTTTAAATATAACTCCGAATGAATTGATTCTTTTTCCTACATCTCTCAAATTCTGTCTAGTTTATTTTAAGATTTATTTGAAAATTTTCCAAACAACTTTTTTGTACTATTTTTGAAATATGTGTTCTTTGCATATATTTTTTGAAAATAGGATTTTTGAAGAGGAGAAAACTTTCAAAAGTTTTGGAGAGCACCTCACCCCTCCACAACTTGAAGGCAAGCATTCTGAACCCCGGGATAATATTTTTGGTGTGTTAGTTGACACGTTTATAACACCACCTTATTTCGGAGAACTTGTTATTTCATGTGACATGATCATTTTGCATGGATGCATATTAGTGATTTCCTTGCTGTTGGAAATGAATATACTTGTGCTGGTAATCATCCTCATGTGCCTTGTATGCATGCCGAAAAGGAATCCGGGAAAGCCTCTGCCTTGGGTAGGAGTGAGCTTGTCGCCGGTCCCCGTCGGGACGGTTATGTCCGGTATGGCATAGTAAGGTATAATGGGTGGTGATTTCGTCAGTTGAAATATATTTGATATACATGTCATGCAGGGAACTCATAAGCCTCCTGGGTCGGCCATAGATCGAGTCTTGTTCCGGTAACCCCCATACTTGTTTCGTACTGCCACTGGTCCCTATCGTAGGTGGGGTATGGTTCAGTAAGTTGTTAACCCTTGTCTTGGCACACACCGTACAGAGAGGCCATGGTGGAAGATACCGGTTGCAGCTGGTAGGCATGCCACCTGGTCCGGGGGCATGGGTGTATCCGGTTGGGACCGAGAGGGGGGCACCCCTTAGAGCGCGCGATAGAAATTTGATCCCATGCTACGCGAGGTTGTAGCCTCCCCACTTAGAGTTTTGCTTAACAGGTGTCATGGGTGATTCCAGACACGAGTGAAAACTGGTGTGTGCAAGTCAGGTGTGTTTCAATTAAAAGACCGTAGACGGAATTAGTCCGATGGACTAAAGGAATCCGTTACTCGTGGGTAAAGAGTACACTCTCTGTAGAGATATTAAACCTATTCGAATAGCCGTGTCCATGGTTAAGGATTACAGTCTGGGATGGGTCAAGTGTCGGTCTTAGTGTCGGTCTTCGGAGGAGAAACTACTGAACCCGAATATTGTTTTATGACTTGTGATATACGATGGTTATGATTATTATCATTGAGGACTAACCATTTGCATTGTTTGAAATAAGGAATATCCCTGGGACGGTACCACCTCCTGGATATTCACTATGATTATGTTTTCATATAAGCCCTTTCTGTGGTGTCGCTTAGACGCCCGACTGTGGCATGCTTGTTATTTTATTTACTTTACAAGCCCTATCTGTGGCGTCGCTCAGACGCCCGACCGTGGCATGCATGTTATTCCATTTACTTATAAGCCCTTTATGTGGTGTCGCACTGACGCCCGACTATGGCATTTTATTTCCGCTCCTTCACTACTTATTCATGTGATACATAATTAACTTGCTTGCATGCATAAGAGGTGTTTTATTTATGACTGACGATGTGATCATAGAATATTTTGGTGCATAATTATCAATTATATTACTTCAGTGTTCATAATGTTTGCGAGTACATTCAAAGTACTCACTGGCTTGTCCCTGGCTATTGTCTTGGCCAGATTTCTGCATGGAGACGAGCGATGCGATGACAGCTCCGGAAACTAAGCAAAGGTGATAGCAGCCTCGCGAAGATAGGAGTTAACCTGGTCAGCTGTTCCTGTGAGAAATGGAGTCCCATAGACCGTGGTGATCCACAAACCGCTTCTGCCCTCAACCACTAGAACCATTTGATGTACTCATAGGCCACAATGGTCTTGTACTACATATTATGTACTCTTGCTTGGAATTTCTGTATCAAGTTGGTGCCTCATCAGCTAACAGTAATCCTGGGGCTGGTGAGCACAACGGCCATTTTCTGGAATTTAATACCCGGAAAACCGGTCGTGACATTTTCCACGTGTAAAATCATCATTGGCTGGAGGAAACACGTGTCGGCTCATCGCTGATGTCATCCACTCATTGGACAGAAGGCGCCTATGATACGTCGACACGGGGCACGACCCAATAGAGGCCCATTCCTATGAAAAGGCCAGCCCGTTTGACTTGGTCAAAAGGTGGCGGGTCGGCCCATGGAAAGCCTGTAAATGGCCTGTTCGCATATAGCCCATTTATAACCCGCTAACCCAAGGACCGTTGTGCCCTATTCGAATTAGGCCCAGTAACGTCATCTCGGCCATCCAATATGATTCCAGCCCGTTTTCACTTCTGGCCCATGTATGGCCCATGACGTCTTTCGGCCCATATGAGGCCCTATGTAACTCTTGGCCTATTAACGGCCTGTGATGAAACTGGCCCGTAATGAACAGTGTATCACTTTACACCCATTAACGGCCCGTGGTGAAATTGGCCCATAAAGGACCGTGTATCACTTTATACCCATTAACGACCCATTATTCCGTTGGGCCATTTCCAGCCCATGTTATCTTTCGGCCTTCTTAGAGCCCATGTATTCTTGGGCTATTTTCCAGCATTTGTTTACTTAAGGCTCGTTACTGTCATTTTCTGCTTGTCGGCCAAATTCAACCCGTGGTTACAGTCGGCTCGTTTGTGGTCCGTTAATACATTGGGCCGTTTTCATAGCGTCATCAAATATGGCCTATTAACTATGGTCCGTTATGGTCGGCCCATGAACGGACGATTCCAACTCTAGCCCGTTTACGGCCAGAATGCGGTCTGTTTGGCCCATGTTTGGCCAATCGATCATACGGCCCGTATAAGGCCCATTGATGAAACGGCCCGTAGAAGGCCCATTGTTTCTACGGCCCGTAGAAGGCCCATTGTTTCTACGACCCATAGAAGGCCCATTGTTTCTATGGCCCGTAGAAGGCCCACTGTTTCTATGGCCCGTAGAAGGCCCACTGTTTATACGACCCGTAGAAGGCCCACTGTTTCTACGGCCCGTAGGAGGCCCAGTGTCACTACAGTAAATATTAGCCCATGGTTATTGTGGCCTACTTTTAAAAAATAGGTTATTGCAGCCACTAGCAAACCGCAGAAAAAGAACTGCACTGACTACAAGCAAACAAATAAACAAGACAACAAGAAAATAAATAAGCAAGCAACTTACACTAGGCTATCACGGCTATTACACATATTACATCCACTGGGCATCAAAGTTCGCCACCAGTGCAAATATAGGGAACACAGCAGCATATAAACGCCGCAGCAAAACAAGTACAGAACTGAAACCACTTCAGAAGAGCTCAAGAAACAATATCCTGGGTACCCATAATGCTGGCAAGAAGCTTAGCAAGCTTATTAACTTTCTCTTGTTTGGCGCTTTAGTCCTCTAGTGCTTGTTGTTGCACCAGAAAGTATGCATCTGAATTCTCCAAGGACTTCCTCATTCCTTCGGCTTCCTATCGCATAACATCTGATCGATGTCTTTCAACTTGTAGTTGAGACTCAAGAAGCCGAACTGATTCAGGCAACGAGTTCGAAGAGCTGGTGCCAGCAGTGGTAGCCAGTAACTTGAACACTACATCAAGACAGGACTTTGGGGTTGTCTCAGTGTCTTCAATATAGTTTTTATCAGCTTTCTTGGAGACCAACAGGGATGTCTCACTATCTTGAACCTTATCTGCATTACTTCCTTTACCATTGCATAACAGGGTACTCTTCTCCAATATTTTATCCGCGTTCTAAAAGAGAAACAAACAAACACATCTCAGGTTTACAATGTAGTATATGAAACTCATTTTGGTAAACCAGTTCAGTAGTAAGGTGGACAGGATAACAGCATGAAACAAACATATATCTATGTAGTATGGTCACTGTATGGTCTATTTCATTCTAGTTTATGTTGCCAAATCAAGATAGATACAGTTCGAATCATATCTATTTAAGACAAAGCAGCATAGACAGAATAAAAGTGTGGGAAACTACACAACAATAACAACACTTGTAATGTGCATGGCATGAGAACATAACTGTTTATTCAATTGAAACTGAAATCAACATAGAGCAAGTTACAACAGCAAACAACCAAACACGTTGAAGAAACATGTTTAAAACATACCTATTGCGCCATTGGAGTTTCAATTGCATCCTTCAAATTTGAAATTAGTTGGTATCAGTAAATACAGTGATGCAAGAGCAAAGTAGTATGAACCATAGCTACGGAAGCTGACCTGAGAACTATTCTTCTTCTGCTTTAAGCGTTGACTTCGGGTTCGGACTGGTGGTCCTCATGATTTGGGCACTGCAGTTCCCTTACTAACTGCTCGTGCTTGGGTGCTCTGTGGTGGAGACGGTGCTGTGTCAATGGGAACTGGGTGTCTATCTGTTGGGGTTGGGTTAGAAGGGGTGTAGCTGGTTCTCTGTCCAACTGGGTAGGGGTACAATCTGCATGAGTGTGGGTTATGTGTGGTGGGGCTGGTTCTTGGGCAAGTACAACCGTGGTTCTATCTGCATCGACAGGTAGCACGATCTTTTCTAAAGACCGTGTTTTACTCCCACAGATACTTCCATCACTCCCTCCAATTGAAATGGCTGATAAATAAGAAAAGTAATTGAATGTACAGACATTGTAAGATAGACAGGTGCAATGGATAGTAGGGAAGAAAACAGGGCATGAAATAATTCACATTTATGTTGTCTAAGCAAATAGAATAGCAGGACATAATTTCACATATATGATGGCTAATTAAATAGGATAGCATGACACAATTTCACATGTATGATGGCTAACTAAACATGATAGAATGACATACTTCAAAATATGATGACTATGTAAATAGGATGACATGATATAACTATTCGATGTGTCTATTAAAGTGGTTGGCATGCCATAAATCACAAACATGTTGTCGATGGAAACATGATGGCCTGATATAATTCACGGATAGAATGACATAATTTAAAATATGATGACTATGTAAACAGGATGTGATGATATAACTATATTATGTCTTTAGAAAATGTGTTCGCATGCCATAATTCAGATACATGCTGTCTATGTAAGCATCATGGCATGACATAATTCAAATATATGATTTATATACTAAGGAAGTGAGCAGAGGACAATCGCATATATGATGTGTCAACTAGGGAGATGACATTCAATATTGTGAATATGATGTAAAAACTAAGCATTGCAATACAACATATGCATTATATGAGTAATATAACCCTACCAAGTTTGAGCATACACCTCAAGAGGATAATAGGACTGGCCATCTGCCTCTGAATCCTCCTTTGAAGAGCTATCTATAACCAGCAAGATATCTGCTTCAGCAGGTAGCATTGTCTGCTCTGAAGACCTTGTTTTCACTCCAGATTTCTCCATCACCAATTCAAATGGCTGATGCACAGGAAGAGCAGTTGAATATACAAACATTGTCGACAAAAGCAATGAGAAATACAAAAAAGGACGACATGATATAATTCACATACATGACGCTTGCCTAATAGCATGGCATTGCATAATTCACATACATAATGCCTTGCAACAAGATAACATTGCATAATTCACATATATAATGTCTTGCAACAAGATGGCATTGCATAATTCACATATATGGTAATTAGACACTAAACAGGTGGCATTCACACAAAGCATGTCTAAAGTAAGCAAATGACATAGCAATGCAAGATACCATACGCACGATATGAGCAACATAACCCTGCCAAGTTAGGGCATGCACCTTGGGGGGGGGGAATATGACTGGTCATCTGTCTCTGAATCCTCCTCTGAGGAGCTATCGGTAACCAGCAAGACATGCGCTTCGTCAGGTAGCATTGTCTGCTCTGAAGACCTTGTTTCCACTCCAGATTTTTCCATGACCGTGCCGAGTGGCTGATGCACATGAAGAGTAATTAAATGTACTAAAATTGTTGAAAAATTTAACATGTAATAAAAAATTATGGCATGATATAATTCACATATAAGATGACTGGCTAACCAGGGTGGCATTACAAAATTCACATATATGATGCCTGGCTAGACAAGATGGCATTGCATGATTCACATATACGATAAAGAAACTAAACAGATGGCATTGACACAAAGCATGTCTAAACTAAGCAGATGACATCTTTAATGTATACAATAAGCAATGCAAGGCACCATATGCATGATATTACCAACATCAGCATGCCAAGTTAGAGCGAAGACCTCATGGGGTAAATAGGAGTGGTCTTCTCCTTCTAAATCCCCCTCAGAACAGTTATCTTCCTCTTGATTACAATCCTAAATGGGTGGAGGGGGGCTGCCTTTGCGCCCACCATGGAACGACGTCTGCATGAAATTTTATTGCCACACAAGGCTCGTCTGTTTTGCTCTACATGATCAGTTCCATTGTGTACAATAACTGGCATGCATAGGAATAAAACATAGTGAGATTATGTAAGGAGTTCATGCACAAATCCAGAGTGATGGTAGCAAACTGTGGATAGACCCAAAACCAATGATAGCAGGCAGATAATAGCTTTAGTTAAAAAATACAGATAATGGCTCCTTTAATGTTTGTTTGCACCCAACATGAAACTCATAGTAGACACTGGAGATTAACCAGATAGTAGACAGATAGTATTGATTATTGCCCAATATGTACCCCACAACCATTTAAAAACTCAAGTTTCAGCATTAGTTTGGACCTGACTCGGAGTCTAATAGGTGAACACGACGATAATGTAGCATGTCATCATATTAAGGAACGCATAATGTAAGTAGACACGGAAGAGTGCAACCTCTCTTGCGGACCCGTGTAGTCCTCAAGGTCATCTGCTCAGTTGATGATGGTAATGCAGTTGACGTGGCTGCCGGTGGCGGGGAAGAAGACCTGAGGCGGCGGAAGATAGTCCGGAGAGCGGATCCCTGCTGTGGTGAACCCTTTCGTTGTTGGAGCAGCCGAGCTGGGGTGGAACACAGCACCGCAGGAGCAGGACAAACCACACAAGGTTTTCTTTGACACATATCTGTAACATGAGTAATTGAGTAAGGGCTTGTTTGAATTTGAGGATTCTAACGATGCAGGGATAGGAAATAGATAGGAATAGGATAGGAATGCACGTGCAAAACAGAGAATTTAAATACACAGGATTTCTGCCAATCTGGGTGTTTGATTCACAACAATTGGAAGATCACAGGATGCAAAAAAGCATGATGAGATTAAGTCAAACCACAAGAAAATGTACGGTTATAATGCTATTATGTTACTATCTCTTAGTCTTGTGCTTGATGAATAGGAATATGAAAAGGAGGAGAAGTGGAAATTAGAATTCCTACGGTTTTTCTTTCAAGGAGACACTAAAGGAACAAACCCTACAGTTTTCCTTTGCTCCATTCCTTTGCACCAAATTCATGAAAAGTAGTACCATAGGAAACTTTCCAATTCTGATGTTTTTCATTCACTTTTCCTTTCAAGCACTGGCGATTCTAGTAGGCAGGCTTGAGCAAGGAAAATCCTACACTAAAAAAATGTTTTTGTGCTACTTCTATTACTTTGGACCCAGGCCACTGCCATGCTAGCTCAACTCCCAGGCCCATCAACAAATGCCCAGCTCAAACGCGCAGAGATAAATAATGATGGTGTTCAAGAGAGTCCATCACGGATAGCTAAGTTGCCTGGTACCTCACTGCTTGTCATATAGTAGGATAAAATAATCCTATTTCCCGTTACTACAAGTGCTCAGTGGACAATATATATAACATGTAGAGTAAAAAAGAGATGCAACAAGTGTACAACCTCTTTGGCGAAGCCATGTCGAACTCAGCGTGATTGGGTTGGCCTGTCAGGATTCTCCGGATGACTTGGCTATCGGAGGAGGGGAAGAAGATCTTAGGCCTCTGGAGATGGAGCCTGAGGTACTGCTCCGCTGTGATGAAGGGTTTCGTCGTTGGAGCAGTTGCGGTGAGTTGTACGACACCGAGGCTGAAGCGGGACAAGAAAGACAACGAACAACGTTAACCTGAGTGGAATTCTAATAGCATCTCCAATACATGACGTAGATTACATAACCACAAAGTGCTAGATGTAAAATACATTAGCCGCTCATCTCTGAACTTAATTGTCGAAACTGAACTTAACTATCGCAACTGAACTTAACTGTCGAAACTGAATTTTGCTATCGAAACTGAATTTTGCTGTCGAAACTAAACGCACTAGCAAGGTGAGGCTCCACGTCGGCCGACTAACTTATTCATCTCTGGTCAATTGATTTTGCAGCCGTTGGATATGAAATCAAGGGCATGCGGTTCTTCTTCAACCTCCACCCCCCTGAGCCGCCAGCCACCACCGGCCAAACAGCAGCCCCCGCCGCTCGCAGCCGGTGGTGCGCCGCCCCGCCCGCCCCAAAAACACTCCCAACGGCCGGTCCGCCGCCGGTCCGGCCATCCCTCTAGGCCCCCCCGTGCCGAGCTTTTTCTCCGGTGATCCCCACGCCACCGCCCCGCCAATGCCCCGCCACCGCCGGCGACCACCGCCCCCATCCTGGACCCCAAGATAGATAGTGGGGTACCTCTCCGGTGAGCCCCCCTCCCCTCTACGGCTGGTTCTTCCTTCACCCCGGTGAGCCCCCCCCCCCCCCCACCCCCTGAAAATCGACTGACCCAAAAGTCAATTCAGTCGACTGAAGTGTAGCTAAATCAAAGCAGCATCACAAGCAAGAGCAAGAGCGCGAGCAGCAGCGTGAGCAAGAGCAATATCAAGAGCAGACCAGGTGGGGGACCGAGAGCAAGAGCAGAGCAGTAGCACGAGCGTGAGCTAAAGCAGCAATAGCTCCTACTAATGTGGACATCACCGCCGAGGGAGCGACGCCGTGGAGGAAGTGGCCGGCGCTGCCGCCGTGGATGGAGCCGCGCCGTGTCGGCTCAGGACCGAGCACCGGCAGCACCGTGAGATCGAATCAAGAAGAAAATGCGGCGATTAGTGTACAACCTCTTTGGTGGGGCCGATTAGGCCACAACTTCATCCAAGGAAACGGTGATGATGATGCTCTTTCGGTGGTGCAGGCGAAGACGCTGGTGTGGGAATGGAGGTGGCGCAAAAGACGAGGGGAACGTCGGGGCAGCTCCTTGGAGGTGGAGGACAGGGTGGCTGAACTGGCGGGACGATGAGATCGACGGCGGAGCCTCATCTGGTACGGTGGATGAGGGACGTCGAGGTGTTGCTGTGGACGACGTCATCGGGGAAGAGCCTCCGGCTGGGTGGCGGACGGAGCAGGGTGTGGGGTTTTGATACGTCGCCAACATATCTATAATTTTTGATTGCTCCATGCTATATTATCTACTATTTTGGATGTTTATGGGCTTTATTATACACTTTTATATCATTTTTGGGACTAACCTATTAACCCAGAGCCCAATGTCAGTTTTTGTTTTTACCTTGTTTTAGGGTTTCGAAGAAAAGGAAAATCACACGGAGTCCAATTGACCTGAAACTTCACGAAACTCATTTTTGGAAGGAAAGAAGCCCAGAAGACTTGAAGTGCACATAAGGGAAGCTTCGAGGAGGCCACGAGGTAGGGGGCGTGCCCTCCACCCTCGTGGGCCCCTCGTGCCCCCCTGACGTACTTCTTCCGCCTATATATCTCCATATACCCTAAAACTTCCTGGGAGCACAATAGATAAGGAGTTTTGCCGCCAGAAGCCTCCGTAGCCACCGAGAACCAATCTAGACCCGTTCCGGCACCCTGCCGGAGGGGGCAATCCCTCTCCGGTGGCCATCTTCATCATCCCGGTGCTCTCCATGATGAGGAGGGAGTAGTCCTCCCTTGGGGCTGAGGGTATGTACCAGTAGCTATGTGTTTGACTCTCGTGTTCTTGAGATGATACGATCTTGATGTATCGTGAGCTTTGCTATTATATTTGGATCCTATGATGTTTCTTCCCCCCTCTACTCTCTTGTAATGGATTGAGTTTTCCCTTTGAAGTTATCTTATCGGATTGAGTCTTTAAAAGATTTGAGAACACTTGATGTATGTCTCGCCGTGCGTATCTGTGGTGACAATGGGATACCACGTGATTCACTTGATGTATGTTTTAGTGATCAACTTGCGGGTTCCGCCCATGAACCTATGCATAGGGGTTGGCACACGTTTTCGTCGTGATTCTCTGGTAGAACTTTGGGGCACTCTTTGAGGTCCTTTGTGTTGGTTGAATAGATGAATCTGAGATTGTGTGATGCATATCGTATAATCATGCCCACGGATACTTGAGGTGACATTGGAGTATCTAGGTGACATTAGGGTTTTGGTTGATTTGTGCCTTAAGGTGTTATTCTAGTATGAACTCTAGGGATGTTTGTGACACTTATAGGAATAGCCCACTGGATTGATTCGAAAGAATAACTTTGAGGTGGTTTCATACCCTACCATAATCTCTTCGTTTGTTCTCCGCTATTAGTGACTTTGGAGTGACTCTTTGTTGCATGTTGAGGTATAGTTATGCAATCCAATATGGTATTATTGTTGAGAGGACTTGCACTAGTGAAAGTATGAACCCTAGGCCTTGTTTCAACACATTGCAATACCGTTTACGCTCACTTTTATCATTAGTTACCTTGTTGTTTTTATATTTTCAGATTACAAAACCTATATCTACTATCCATATACCACTTGTATCATCATCTCTTCGCCGAACTAGTGCACCTATACAATTTACCATTGTATTGGGTGTGTTGGGGACACAAGAGACTCTTTGTTATTTGGTTGCAAGGTTGCTTGAGAGAGACCATCTTTATCCTATGCCTCCTACGGATTGATAAACCTTAGGTCATCCACTTGAGGGAAATTTGCTACTTTCCTACAAACCTCTGCACTTGGAGGCCCAACAACGTCTACAATAAGAAGGTTGTGTAGTAGACATCAAGCTCTTTTCTGGCGCCGTTGTCGGGGAGGTGAGTGCTTGAAGGTATATCTTTAGATCTTGCAATCGAATCTTTTTGTTTCTTGTTTTAGCACTATTTTAGTTTATAAAAGAAAATTAAAAAAATGGAATTAAGTTTGCCTCATACGCTTAATCTTTTTAATATCTTTCGTGAGTATGATGGAAAGTAAAATTGTGCCAAAGTGTTAGAAGAAGAATGCATTAAAATGTTTGGCACTAAATATTTGAATGATGAGCATGATTGCAATGTTGTTAGTATGAACTCCTTGAATATCCATCGTACTAATGATGATTGCACTAGTTATGATGAAAATGTCTCCTATAAACATGTCAATTTTTGTGGAGTGCATTGGGTTTGCAAGTATACATCAAATAGGGAAGATAGATATTGCATGAGGCATAAGTATTTAGAAACTAAATTGTTACAAGAAAGTCTTGATGATTGTGCTCAAAAATTCAATATTTTTCGCACCCCTTGTGAACTTTGCAATGAACATGGTCATTTAAATCTCCAATGCAAATTGTTTCATGACCAAATCGTATCCAAAAATTGTGATAATTTGATTACCCTTGAGCATCATAAAGAGCTTAGTCTTCTTTTGGGGTATGAGGAAATGAAATGTATAACTGAGGGTATTCCAAAGTTTAATCTTGATAGATTTCTTAATTATGATCTAGAGAAGATTTATATGTATTGTGCGGTGAATTGCATTGAAAATCCTTATATTGCCAATTACATAAAGAAAAGAAAGCAAATAGAAGATGACGAGAACACTAATGAAAGGGAAGAGACTTCCCAATATTCTCCTATTATTTCTTATGATGAATCAGGTAACAAGGAGGAGCCTCCTATTCAACCAATCTCATTAATAAGGAGCTCCAAAAAGAGGATTGAACCCACACATGATGTGGTGAAGAAGAAGAAAAGAAAAAGGAAGAGAGGTAAAAAGATATCTCTCCCAAATAATGTTGCTCCTATTACTATTGTGCCTCGTGAAAATATAATTGTGGAAGATAATGATACTTCTTATGATTTTGAAAATCTTTTTGGAACTTGCTTGGAAGAATATGATAATTGCTATACTATTGGTGCTATCCATACTATTAATGATGAGAGTGATTATGCTTATGATATGAAAAGGCCCAAGCTTGGGGGTGCTATGTTTGATGAAGATGATGTTTTTTAGAATATATTTGCTGCAATTAATGTTTGTCCCAAGCTTGGGGATGCTACATTTAATGAAGATGATATTTTTAGTCTCCCAAGTTTTGATATGAAAATTTATAATGATGATAGCATGCCTCCTACCTATGATGATTATTGCGATGATACTGATGATATAAAAAGTAGTGATTATATTTATAAAACTTGTCAAGATTATGATTACCGCTTCTTTGAACATTACTCGTTTAATGTGGAAACAATTTATAGTATTCGAGTCTCTTATGATACTCCCACTATTCCGATTGAGAAGAATTTTGCTTGTGTGGAGAATAATAAAATTTCTATGCTTGTAGATCATGAAAAGAATGCTTTAGGTGCTGGTTATATTGTTGAATTCATTCATTATGCTACTGAAAATTATTATGAGGGAGGAATATATGCTTGTAGGAATTGCAATAATATCAAGGTTCCTCTCTATGTGCTTAAAGTTTTGAAGTTATGCTTGTTTTACCTTCCTATGCTAGTTGATTATTGTTCCCACAAGTTGTTTGCTCACAAAATCCCTATGCATAGGAAGTGTGTTAGACTTAAATGTGCTAGTCATATTCTTCATGATGTTCTCTTTATGTTTCAATTCTTATCTTTTATGTGAGCATCATTGAAATCATCATGCCTAGCCAGGGGCGTTAAACGATAGCGCTTGTTGGGAGGCAACCCAATTTTATTTTTGTTCCTTGCTTTTTGTTACTGTTTATTAATAAATAATTCATCTAGCCTATGTTTAGATGTGGTTTTATGCTTTTAATTAGTGTTTGTGCCAATTAGAACCTTTGGGAAGACTTGGGGAAAGTCTTGTTGATCATGCTGTAAAAAACAGAAACTTTAGTGCTCACAATAATTGCTGCTGTTTTTATTTGGAGAGTGCTATTTAGTTAATTATTTTTGAATATGATTAATAGATAAATTCCTCAGGCCAGCAATTTATTTGAGAATTTTATGAGTTCCAGAAGTATACATTTGATCCAGATTACTACAGACTGTTCTGTTTTTGATAGATTCTGTTTTTCATGTGTTGTTTACTTATTTTGATGAATCTATGGCTAGTAAAATAGTTCATAAACCATAGAGAAGTTGGAATACAGTAGGTTTAACACCAATATAAATAAAGAATGAGTTCATTACAGTACCTTGAAGTGGTGATTTACTTTCTTATACTAACGGTGCTTACAAGTTTTCTGTTAAGTTTTCTGTTGTGAAGTTTTCAAGTATTGGGTAAAGATTCGATGGAGTATGGAATAAGGAGTGGCAAGAGCCTAAGCTTGGGGATGCCCAAGGCACCCCAAGGTAATATTCAAGGACACCCAAAAGCCTAAGCTTGGGGATGCCCCGGAAGGCATCCCCTCTTTCGTCTTCATTCATCGGTAACTCTACTTGGAGCTATATTTTTATTCGCCACATGATATGTGTTTTTCTTGGAGCATCATTTTATTTTATTTTGATTTGCTTTATGTTTGAATAAAATACCAAGATCTTAAATTATTAAATGTTAGAGAATCTTCACATAGTTGCATAATTATTCGACTACTCATTGATCTTCACTTATATCTTTCGGAGTAGTTTGTCGTTTGCTCTAGTGCTTCACTTATATCTTTTTAGAGCACGGTGGTGGTATTATAGAAATAGATGAACTCTAATGCTTCACTTATATCATTTTGAGAGTTTTAAATATCATGGTAATTTGCTTAAATAATCCTAATATGCTAGGCACCCAAGAATAGTAAAAACTTTCATATAGAGTATTGAATACTAAGAGAAGTTTGATGCTTGATGATTGTTTTGAGATATGGAGATGGTGATATTAGAGTCATGCTAGTTGAGTAGTTGTGAATTTGAGAAATACTTGTGTTGAAGTTTGTGATTCCCGTAGCATGCACGTATGGTGAACCGTTATGTGATGAAGTCGGAGCATGATTTATTTATTGATTGTCCTCCTTATCAGTGGCGGTCGGGGACGAGCGATGGTCTTTTCCTACCAATCTATCCCCCTAGGAGCATGCGCGTAGTACTTTGCTTTGATAACTTGTAGATTTTTGCAATATGTATATGAGCCCTTTATGACCAATGTTGAGTCCATGGATTATACGCACTCTCACCCTTCCACCTTTGCTAGCCTCTCTAATACCGCGCACCTATCGCCGGTATCATACACCTACCATATACCTTCCTCAAAGCAGCCACCATACCTACCTATTATGGCATTTCCATAGCCATTCCGAGATATATTGCCATGCAACTTTCCACCGTTCTGTTATTATGACACGCTTCATCATTGTCATATTGCTTTACATGATCATGTAGTTGACATCGTATTTGTGGCAAGGCCACCGTTCATAATTCTTTCATACATGTCACTCATACATCATTGCACATCCCGGTACACCGCCGGAGGCATTCATATAGAGTCATATTTTTTTCTAAGTATCGAGTTGTAATTCTTGAGTTGTAAGAAAAATAAAAGTGTGATGATCATCATTATTAGAGCATTGTCCCAGTGAGGAAAGGATGATGGAGACTATGATTCCCCCACAAGTCGGGATGAGACTCCGGACAAAAATAAATAAATAAAAGAGGCAAAAGAAGCCCAAATTAAAAAAAGAGAAAAGACGCCATAAAAAAAGAGAAGGCCCAAATAAAAAAATGAGAGAAAAAGAGAGAAGGGACAATGCTACTATCCTTTTACCACACTTGTGCTTCAAAGTAGCACCATGATCTTCATGATGGAGAGTCTCATATGTTGTCACTTTCATATAAATCTTTCATTATAGAACTTGGCTAGTATATTCCAATCATGTGCTTCCTCAAAATGCCCTAGGTCTTCGTGAGCAAGCAAGTTGGATGCACACCCACTTAGTTTCTTTTGAGCTTTCATAAATTTATAGCTCTAGTGCATCCATTGCATGGCAATCCCTACTCACTCACATTGATATCTATTGATGGGCATCTCCATAGCCCGTTGATATGCCTAGTTGATGTGAGACTATCTTCTCCTTTTTGTCTTCTCCAAAACCACCATTCTATTCCACCTATAGTGCTATATCCATGGCTCACGCTCATGTATTGCGTGAAGATCAAAAAAGTTTGAGAACATCAAAAGTATGAAACAATTGCTTGGCTTGTCATCGGGGTTGTGCATGATTTAAATATTTTGTATGGTGAAGATGGAGCATAGCCAGACTATATGATTTTGTAGGGATAGCTTTCTTTGGCCATGTTATTTTGAGAAGACATGATTACTTTGTTAGTATGCTTGAAGTATTATTGTTTTTATGTCAATATGAACTTTTATCTTGAATCTTTCAGATCTTAATATTCATGCCACAATTAAGAAGAATTACATTGAAATTATGCCCAGTAGCACTCCGCATCAAAAATTCTATTTTTATCATTTACCTACTCGAGGACGAGCAGGAATTAAGCTTGGGGATGCTGATACGTCTCCAACGTATCTACAATTTTTGATTGCTCCATGCTATATTATCTACTATTTTGGATGTTTATGGGCTTTATTATACACTTTTATATCATTTTGGGACTAACCTATTAACCCAGAACCCAGTGCCAGTTTCTGTTTTTACCTTGTTTTAGGGTTTCGAAGAAAAGGAAAATCACACGGAGTCCGATTGACCTGAAACTTCACGGAACTCATTTTTGGAAGGAAAGAAGCCCGGAAGACTTGAAGTGCACGTAAGAGAAGCTTCGAGGAGGCCACGATGTAGGGGGGCGTGCCCACCCCCTAGGGCGCGCCCTCCACCCTCGTGGGCCCCTTGTGGCCCCCCTGACGTACTTCTTCCGCCTATATATCTCCATATATCCTAAAACTTCCAGGGAGCACAATAGATCGGGAATTTCTCCGCCAGAAGGCTCCATAGCCACCGAGAACCAATCTAGACCCGTTCTGGCACCCTGTCGGAGGGGGCAATCCCTCTCCGGTGGCCATCTTCATCATCCCGGTGCTCTCCATGACGAGGAGGGAGTAGTTCTCCCTCGGGGCTGAGGGTATGTACCAGTAGCTATGTGTTTGATCTCTCTCTCTCTCTCTCGTGTTCTTGAGATGATACGATCTTGATGTATCACGAACTTTGCTATTATATTTGGATCCTATGATGTTTCTTCCCCCCTCTACTCTCTTGTAATGGATTGAGTTTTCCCTTTGAAGTTATCTTATTGGATTGAGTCTTTAAAAGATTTGAGAACACTTGATGTATGTCTTGCCATGCGTATCTGTGGTGACAATGGGATACCACGTGATTCACTTGATGTATGTTTTGATGATCAACTTGCGGGTTCCGCCCATGAACCTATGCATAGGGGTTGGCACATGTTTTCATCGTGATTCTCTGGTAGAACTTTGGGGCACTCTTTGAGGTCCTTTGTGTTGGTTGAATAGATGAATTTGAGGTTGTGTGATGCATATCGTATAATCATGCCCACGGATACTTGAGGTGACATTGGAGTATCTAGGTGACATTAGGGTTTTGGTTGATTTGTGTCTTAAGGTGTTATTCTAGTATGAACTCTAGGGATGTTTGTGACACTTATAGGAATAGCCCACCGGATTGATTCAAAAGAATAACTTTGAGGTGGTTTCGTACCCTACCATAATCTCATCGTTTGTTCTCCGCTATTAGTGACTTTGGAGTGACACTTTGTTGCATGCTGAGGGATAGTTATGTGATCCCATTATGTTATTATTGTTGAGAGGACTTGCACTAGTGAAAGTATGAACCCTAGGCCTTGTTTCAACACATTGCAATACCATTTACGCTCACTTTTATCATTAGTTACCTTGCTGTTTTTATATTTTCAGATTACAAAAACCTATATCTACTATCCATATACCACTTGTATCATCATCTCTTCGCCGAACTAGTGCGCCTATACAATTTACCATTGTATTGGGTGTGTTGGGGACACAAGAGACTCTTTGTTATTTGGTTGCAGGGTTGCTTGAGAGAGACCATCTTTATCCTATGCCTCCTACGGATTGATAAACCTTAGGTCATCCACTTGAGGGAAATTTTCTACTGTCCTACTAACCTCTGTAGTTGGAGGCCCAACAACGTCTACAAGAAGAAGGTTGTGTAGTAGACATCAGGATTTGTCGTGGGTTTTTGCGGCCTCGGTGTACAAATGGGTGGGCGAATGGGATGGCAGTGGGGAACCATGGCTTAGAGACGCGCTTGTACAAAATGTGGGGTAAGTTACGGAAGTACCCCCACCGATTTGAGGCGGCTCTTTCGGTTCACGGGTACCACGGGCATTTTGCGTGTCGGGATTTCACAGGAGGTGGGAGTTTTCGCGCGCATTGTAATTTCAGAATAGCAAGGCGGGGGTTGAGATGGAGGGAGTTGTCGGAGCACAATGAGACAAAGATATATCTTAAATATTTCGGGCTAACAAGGCACAGGTTGAAGAGGCGGGAGTTTTGTAGCACGACAGACAAAGACGCTAGCTTGAATTTTCGGCGTAACAAGGCGTGGCTTGAAATTTCGGAAGAACAAGCTTAACGTGTACCCCCCAAAAAAGACAATTTGCACCTCAACACGCACAACACACACACAAACACCATTTAGACTAGAGTAAGGTACACATGCATTGCATGCATGAGATTTGGCAACCAAATTATGAATAAATACAACATTATAACATGCAAGCTTTGAGTCATATATGCATGATGTAGATATTCGTTTAATTCTTATAGTTCATTTCATTCAAAATCATCTAGTTTTTATAAGAAAGATAATATATTTTAAGATTCATGGAATTGTGCGTCGTAAGACATGAAGTAAAAACAAATAATGGCAAATCATGTAGAAAAACATTTGGGCAATTCTGATACGGAAGATTCTAGAACAAATAAGAAGTGCTTGTGTTTTGATGTTTGCGCATTATGCTTAAGTTCAACCATGGAGTCTTCTAGATTATACATGTGGCAAAATCTGGTGGAATCTAGATGATATCCAACGGCCAGTAGTGCTCACATTTTCCATCTTTGGACCATCGGATTCGCCTCATCCAACGACCATCTTTCAAAGTTAAAGTTACCCGCACACAATATAAAAAAATATATAAAATAATATATATAGGGGTGTAGATATAGATATGTGATGCGAAAGCCGCCCATAATCTCCAATTAGAATAGTGTGTCCATGCACGGATGCGACGTGGCCAAATGATGTCTGCCATCGGTATCTCAAATTCAAATCAGTCCGACCTTGTTCAATGTGTATACATCACAACATGCTTGTTTCCAAACCACACCGCGCAGATCTCCGTTATATTCATGCATGCATGGGTTTCAAACATCAGGATCTCTTATTCAAATATTTGAATTCAACTTTACATTGATCATGTCCTCACCTATTCTTTTACACCCACACATTAGTCTTCTCTTTATAATTGTACCACTAACTTTCTCTCGTGCATGCATGCACACACACTACCAGTCGACATTATCCATCGCATGCATGCAATCTTTTTCTTCAGGTCAGTCTCCCATGAAGGCACACACCCACACACATCCCCCTCTCCATCATATCGGGCATTCTTTATCTCTCATGCATGCATGCGCAACAATCAATGTTCCTCTATGTATGTGTGTATATAGCTAGGTCTTTCATAGTTTTCCACACAAACCGATCAATCGATATATCTAGTGAGGTCTCACCCTCTTTTGCACATCCACATCGATCAATCTATACATCTCTATATAGGATTAACATATATAGCTAATACACCCACATTAATTATATATCCAACGTCCCCCTCTCATCATCCATGCCTTCCACTTCATCTCTCAGACGCGTGCACAATGGCGAAGACAGGGGCAGTAAGGGCCCTGCCCCCTCCCCCTAACATCACTATATATCGAGGATAATATGAATGTGATCATTAGACAATTGCTGCTAAAAATGGTTTAAGTTCATGAATTGACCCTCCTCGTAAAGGATTAGCAATGCTTGGCCCCCTAGCTCATTTATTTTTCATGGCTCCGCCACTTCGCGCAACAGTGCACGTGTTCGCCCCCTCTCTCTAAATATCGATCTCGCACTTGTGCATTCCTTCATAGTCTCCCTCCACTCGGCCCCTCTCACCATCTTCTAGCCCCCACCGGATTTTGCCATATCTACAATCTAGCAGACTCCATGGTTGAACTTAAGCATAATGCACAAACCTCAAAACAATAGTGGTTCTCTTTTGTTCTAGAATCTTCCGTATCATAACTGCCCTAACTTTTTTTCTAGTTGAATTGCCATTATTTGTTTTTACTTTATGCTTTACAATGCACAATTCCATGAATCATAAAACAGATTAAGGGACTCTTTGATTCAAAGGATTCTCAAAGGAATTTTGGAGGATTCTAATCATTAGGAATTTTTCCTATATTGGTTGTTTGATTCGTAGGATTCTAAACCATAGGAACTTTTTCATATGATTCATTTGCACTAGATTTCATAGGAAACATCGCATCCACTCAAACCTCTTTGAAAGAATTCTGCATTTTTCTATGCACAATCAAACACTTGTACAATCCTGTAGGATTCAAGACGACATTCCACTATAATCCCATGTTTTTCCTATTCCCGCGTTCTTAGCTTTTTTATAAAAACTAATTGATTTTGAATGAGATGAACTATAAGAATTAAACGAAGGGCTACATCAGGCATATATGACTCAGAGCTTACATGCTATAGTGTGGTATTTATTCATAATTTGGTTGCAAAATCTGATGCATGCAATGCACGTGTACCTTACTAGTACTTTGAGTATGTGCAAAACACGTAAATTAGAATACCAATGGCACGCTACATAGTGTCTCTCTTACAGTTCATGAAGCCACGTGGCACATGTGGAGGCGTTGTCGCGACCTCCTTGCATGATTTGATCACAGTGACGTGCTGCTGGTTCCAGAAGAATGTACTCGTCCTCCCGGAGCCATACTGGCGGTACATGCACGAAGTGAAGATGTGCACGCACGCCACACACGCACTCATTCCCTCGCACGCACACGCGGGTACACGGGCGGACACAATTTTGTACCAAGATCCACCCCATGTGATAATTTGACGCATGTAAAGTCATTCACTTCATTGATGGTCAATTAATACAGCGCATGCAAATTGAGTGGACATGAGGGCGGAAGAAAGACATTATTACTCCACTGCGCGCATGCGAGTAGTTAAATCGTGGGTTGCTAGTAGTACTTCCATTGGTCTCCTTCGCATTTTGTGCCAATTTTTGACAGTAACATAATATTTACGCATTTGAGCAGTGTAGTACTTGAAATTTATGTTCCGCTAAACTCATCGAGAGCCGTTTCGGGCCTCGAAACCAAAACCATCAATTAATCTTTACCTTGTTCCCATCACAGTCGAAAGCCTGCTCACACCTACTAGTACGTACCAAACCTCAACGTGTTCCTACTATGCAGGTATTAGTACTAGTGCTAGTACTTAGGTTATAAAAAGGGGAACTACCTAAACGAAAATTACTCTACCTTTCCTCCTCATAAGTGCTTCTTCTTCGTCCGTCGTTGCCATGGCCGGTGAGCAGAGCTCTAGGTCAAGAACTACTCGTAACAAGGGTGCAACAACCAAGGCTGCGGAAAAAAAAGAGAGGGCTCGCCGCCACGCAGAGACCTCAAAAGATCTCTCACGGGAGGCAATGGCTCCCAGGAGCGCACTAGCCGTGGAGGCGAACATGCCAAGCCGGCAGAGCTGGAGTCGTTATCCCTCGACGGCATGCCCGATCAGCTCAATAATCACCTCAATAAGAAGATGGAGTTCATCCAAGGCTTGATGGAGTTGCTGAAGGAGAGCCTCGACAACATGCCCGCTGAGCTCAATCAACAGGGGGAGTTGACCGCCGGCTTGGTGATGCTGCTGAAGAAGAGCATTGCCTCGGAGAAGAAGGCGACCGGCGAAATCCTGTGACTTCAGGAGGACAAGGCGAAGCTCTGCCACGAGATCGACCTGTTGAAGGAGAAGAACGCCAGATGGAAGAAGCTGCATGAGAATAGTAGTTCCTCGTTGAAGATGTTGCAGACCCTCGTCATGGAACAGAAGGAGGAGTTGGCGAAGCTCTGCATCGAGCACCCGGCTGCTGTCAAGGTACATAATGCGGCCGTGGAACAGATGATGAAGGCTCGCGTCGAGAAATCCCGCGTCATGGACATGATGAAGAAGATGGCGGAGGAGACGCACAAGGAGATGGAGGTCGTGGAGGCGATGAAGAAGCAGTTACGACTCTGCGGCGAATTAGATCATTTGGGGTGATAATCTTCCTTCTTCTTTTGCTCCTGTGTTTCATCTTTTGCTTCGGGTGTTTCACCGCACGTGTCACGTTCTCTGTAAGGCATGAATAGAACAATGGTTTTTTTGAGGGAATGAATAGAACAATGCTAACAATGAGATGACTAGCAAATTAGATCATTTTTTATCGCCATATGGCACTGGGCTGCCGTGTTTCGTGCTCCTCCGTCGCAGTACTACTCCAGTGGAAAACTTGAGTATACCGCATGGTTCTTTGCTCCTCCTCGATCAGGTCATTGGCGCATTTATACAAGCAGTCAAATCACAAGGCCCCGCCTTCCAGCAGTAATGAGCCGTCAAATCACAAAGGCCCTCGCCTCTCGTGAAACCGACCAAGCTAGACTGCCCCGCCCTCTAGCCTTTTAAAAAATGTATACTTTTGTACAACAGTAGTATTTATGGATTGCGCCATGAAGCAAAACTTGAAATTAAAAAAAAGGTGGTACATATAGAGAGCGCTCGTCGCCAAATTATGCATATAGTACTATTAAAAAGGCTAGTCACAATAATGGTGTCCAGTACAACCCACCCCTCAAATAAAACTAAGAGGGTGCTTGGATACGTTTTAGTCCCATGACTAAAAGTAGTGGGACTAAAACATGCTAGTCTCACCCATGCTTGGATCCAAATACTAAAAAGGCTAAAATCAAGTTAATGAGCATTTATTATCCTCCAAACCCTCCAATCCAGAACTCGCCTGTGTTAAAGGAGAGGAGTTAAATGAGTAGAGAGAGGACTAATCCACATTTTAGTAGGGGTACCCCTGACTAAAAAATTTTAGTCTCAAGACTAGTTTTAGCCCCTGTTTAGTCAGGGGTGCTTGGAACTTTTTCCTCTTAAAGAGACTATTTTTAGTCAGACTAAAATAAGTCCCTTGGATCCAAGCACCCTCTAAGCATCCTAGAATTCTTTGACAAAACTAAGCACCCTGAAATTCTTTGACAACTAAACTACTGGCTATATTATGTTGGCCATATATATTGTACGTATATAATGTGAAGAAACGAGTGGTAGTACTATACCAACTAAAAGATGAAATGTAAGAAATACTAGTATGTACGTACTGAAGAGTTAAAGTAACGTGAAGAAACATAACATAGTTCTACTGGGGGCTCAGCACAACACACCCCTCAAATTAAATTAAGCACACCTGAAATTAAACTTTGCAACTATTCCGGTAGACACTGCATTAGAACCACCATGAGCAACGACACTGCCACCTTACTCGGATTCGTCGTCCACGTCCTCGACTTCGTCCTTGTCCCTCTTCCTCTTGGCCGATACTTCTTTGCTTGAACCGCACACTTGGTTGTTGCTCTTCATCCAACCCTTGTAGATATTGAAGCAAAGGTAGCCATCCATTGCAGCATAGTGTATGTGGTCTATATCTAGTACATTCCGCTGCCATGCATGACGATGAAACGTGTATGGAGGTTTCTCCAGTTTACCGTACGAAGGATGAACCATGGCTCCTGCCAGGGTCAACATTGAAGGCTGATGAGAGGACACCAGCCGATTCTTCTGGAGGTCGAAGGTCTTGCCTACAACGAGGCCTATCCGACGCAGGACTTCTTTGTCGTTACCAAAGTCTACAGTAACGAATTTGACTAGGTTGCTTTGGAGGAAGTCCTTAAAATCCTAGCACTCAATGTCGGCATGGCATATGTGGTAGACCAAGCATAAGTCATGCACGCAAACCTTGATCATGGCATGCTTCTTCCTCTCTTCGTCCTTTAGATCCTTCTCTGGTCCCAGGACTGTGGCGTACTCAACATCTAGCCCAGCGACCCACTCATCATCTGAGTCTTCGAACATGCGTATGAAGCGAGAAAGGCATCCTTTCACCGTCGCGGAAGAACGGGTGTAGATGAAGTCGAACTCATCGCCGGTGATGGTTCTAACCTTGTACTCACCGCCGATCGTGGAGATTTGGGACACCATGGATTTGGGAGGAGGGTTAGGATTAGTGGAACTGCCGTAATGTGAATGGACGGGACGACTAGGAGCGAACCGCCGTAGTGTTGAAGGACGTGCGGGGACGAGTATGAGCGAACTGCCAGCGTGCGAACGATAGGGTAGTGGCTTTCCATTCTCCCATGATCACGGGGCCCCACCTGTCCAGCAGTAACTCACTGTCAAATCACATAGCCCTATGTTTGCAGCAGCCTACTCCCTTGTCTTCTCGCGTCTCTGTCGAACCGACTAGGCGGAACTGCCCCGCCGCCTACCGCGCAGGAAAATCCCCGCCCTCGACTTTTAAATAGTATACAGTATACTAATTTTGTATCCATGGATTGCGCCCGCGCCATGGAGCAAAGCGTCTAGAAAATGGTGATACACATGTATGGAGTATACAGCACGCCCGTCGCGTTCGCGTCGCACCCCAGACGGTCGGTCGGTCTGGCACGCTGCTCTCTGAATGGAACACGCATCATATTGCGTTTGCACACACATGTGGGACGACAATTGAGAATCGACCATAGGCACACTCCCCAGCCCCGCAAGTCGGGTGACTTAAGAGGGAGACGAGCGATAGTACTAGAGAAGTGTTGTACTACGTTGGTGCCTGGACGATCCCTGCAAGACACGGAAGATCAGTTCGTCCATGCATGTGACCAGACTCTAGCAGACACGCCTGGATTGGCTATCATCTACATATCGTGCAGGCTGTGTTGTACATGCTGTAGTTGTGGTGAGAAATCAAAAAAAAGGTTTCTTGTCATCTCGCAAAATTAGGTGTCATGTGCTTCGGATCACTGCGAGGGTTAAACAGCGACAACTGAGTTGGGCTAATCATTGGGGGCACATGCAGGAACAGTGACTACTCGGCTACCATCTAGGTCAAGACGGCTATGTTAATTAGGACATCTATCGATGGACCCCTTTTCTACGAGTTTATCTTTAATTTGAGCTTTGTTCCTCGTCTAGTTTGTCTGTCGAGATTCATGTTGTCTCCTTTGGGCAGTGAGGTTATGATTTCTTGTCATGTGGCATTTTTTCGTGTTATATGTTATAATTCGGTGCTTCAGATCAAAATGACGACAACTCCGCCTCCGGGCCACGTGCATGAGGAGGTGGTTTTGCAAGGGAGAAGATCAGAAGAGGGAGAGGCGAGACAGTGGTTTTGGAATGGAGATGATGGAGAGGAGAGGAGGTGGTTTTGCAATGGAGAAGATCAGAAGAGGGAGAGGCGAGACGGTGGTTTTGGAATGGAGATGATGGAGAGGAGAGGACGTGGTTTTGCAATGGAGAAGAGGGAGAGGAGCGTGCGGCAGCGATTTAGGATTGGACGAGAGGGCCAGCACGCTGTGACTGGATCAAAATCAAAATCAATTTACCCTTCAATTAAGAAAGTGACCCCACATTAACTAGTCTCCCTTTTATTTTGGGTCATAATTGACCATGATTTTCGCACATAAAATATATGTTATACGTTGCAAAAATAATATAATTTGAAAGTACATTCAGATACGAACCAAACGATACAATTTTTGGTGACATGCATTCACATTTTGCTTGTCAAATACAGTACATGGTCAAACTTTGACCCAAAATACGCAAAACCACAAAAAAATACTTCCAAGACCAGCGCCGCTCTTCTGCTCTTCTCCTCTTAAACCACCGCCGCTCCTCTCCTGTTCCAATCTAAATGCAGCGCCGCTCCTCTCCTCTTCCATTTCAAAACTACCGCCCCTCCTCTCCTGTTCCAGTCCAAAACCAGCGTCGCTCCTCTCCCGTTATAATCCAAAACCAGCGCTGCTCCTCTCCTCTTCCATTCAAAAACCACCACCGGCGAGTGAAGGTGTTGTGGAGAAGTAGATCGATGGAGCAGTACAACCGATACATGAGGATCGCAGACGGCGACCCTGTGAAGCTAGCTAGGATGTGGGAGATATAGTCTTGGTTTGACAACAAGGACCAACTAGCGGTGACGGCGACATCCATGGCCAAATATCTGCAACAGAGCGAAAAGGCGGCGATACTCCCGGAGGGAGTCGCCCCGGAGTACATAGAGCTGCTCCTCTGGGCCATGGAGCAAACAGATTCACCGAATCCAATCATGAGGTAGCGGTGGTGGGAGTATCGATCCCAGATGGAGCATCCACCAGAGATTGAAGGATCGAGCATCTATAGGGTGCCGTTTGTGAGGGTGTCCTGCCAGAGTGAGCCGGTGAGTCTTCGTCGACCGAAACCAACTGCAAGAGGAGAAAAGCAGTAGGCCCGATGATGGTTCCCTGCCATCGTCTCCCTCGCCGTTCACATCGCATCATGGGGCGGCTGTCTGCCGCCGAGGAATAGGAGGGGGCTGCCCCCCTCAGCCCAATAGTCGGGCAGGTTGTGAATTTTCAAGAGGAGCTTAGGGTTGTCAGTATTTGCAGGTTGTGAATTATGTTTTGTGTTATGTATTTTGAGAGTACTTTCAGATATGAATGTCTTTTGAATTTCAGATTTGCAGTATTGAGCATATGAAGTATTTTATGAATTCTAGAGATCTATTTTTCGCACTTAAAAAATGTAGTTTCATAGGAGTATAAAAGTGCAGACAATGTGATTCTCAGAGAAGAAACTGCAAGTTTCAGTTTCAGATAAGAAACTGCAAGTTCAGTTTCAGATAAGAAACTGCAACTTTCAGAGGGAGAGCATTTATATTAACACGACCTTTTCAAACAGGGTTAACATCATGTTGGAAGTTTTATTCATGGTCGAAAATGGAACTACCAGCCGGTTAACATCATGCTGATCAACATTCATGCATAGCACATCTTCATATGATGCACAGTCAAAATGCCCACAAAATGTCGAGTGTGCGAAACACAGAGAAAACGAGGGACGGAGTTTTGGCAAGTGTTGGACGTGGTTTTGGGCTGCCCCGTCTAGGCTTCCATTTTTAACATGCGCAGCCCACGACCTCGGATGGGAGGTCCATAGGCCTGTTTGTATTTTCTTAGGGCCGTCATGTATCGACCGGCCTATGGACCTCTCATCCGAGGTTTTATTTTTGGCAGCCCAATTTATGTATTTTTTTTGAAGAAAACGCAGATGTCTGTTCTATTTTTCTATATAAGAATAGGAATGCCAGGTCCAACTCATGTTTCCCTTCTAATTATATTATATATATTTAAATTATTTTATATGTTATTATATATTATTTTTATTGTCATCATATATTTAACAGATACTTACATATGTAAGAAAACAATATCCCACATCTTATTTACTTATGAAAATAATTTCTTAACAAATAAAATCCTGGATTGTTTTGGCACGAAAATCCTAGTGATTGTGTACAAAAGCTTGGTAAGATTTAAGGACGAATGTAATAATATCACTTATTATTTAAATATATTTATAACAAAATGCTCAGCCCCTTTTTATTTTTTGATAACATTGCTGGCCCAACCCAACATTATAATTAGAATCAGCCCAGCAAAATCGTGTATTTCGAGAAAGTGCAAATGGCCTGTAATTTTTTAGGAAATAAAATAAGTGGGCCGCATGGACGCTACATTATTTGTTCACCCAGCCCTGCTAATGGCTGTAATTCAAAAAAATATCAAATTGACTGTAAATTCTATCGCGCAAAAAAAGACTGTAAATTCTGGAAAAAAATGGGTTGAATAGGTGCCACATTTTTGGAGGCTGAAATGTGGGCCAATAGGTCGAAGCCAACGCAAGTCATTGTCAATTTAGTCAACAAATGATTCTGACATGTTAGCCGTTGGATTTACATCCAACGACCGGCATCCATCTTCAATCTCTCGTCTTCTTCCTCCAGCGCCGCCAGGACCACCTCCCACCTCCTGCTGCTAGCAGCTCTGCTTAGCACGCTTCGCTATGAAGCGCTACTCCACCGTTGGCCAGGCCATCCCTCCACACCTCCTGTTCTTCTCCACCGACTGCCGAACCACACCGCACTAGAACCAGTTAACCCTCGTACACCTCTCCGTCTGCGACTCTACTCCCGCGTCTTCCCATCTCCGGCTCGTTGCTGTCCGGGGCCTCGCCGTCGTCCACCACCTTGGATGCGCTCGGCGCGGCGTGGTCAACGTGGTCAACGAACGACACCATCGGAAGTAGACTGTGCGTGGAGAGGCTGGCAGTTGGGTTCACGGCCGTACACAAGGAAATGCCTCCTTATTACGCGCAAAATAATGATTCCTCCACCTGACATTTGGGACCCACCGGAAGGGCCTCTGTATTTCGCGAAAATAACGTGCCCCCCGCTAACATGTCGGACCCACCAGCTATCTTCGCACGCAATGAAGTGCCTCCTTATTACGCACAAAAAATGAATATTCCCCCTGCCAGCTGGAACCCAGCATAGTGGGAGGATGACTTGTGGGCCTACCAAGTTGATGGGGACGGAGGGCTTTGTCAACTTAGTCAATGTGAACGATTCTAGCTCTTGTTACCGTACGATGTTCATCCAACGGCCATAGTGCTTCTTCAACCTCTGGTCTTCTTGCTCCAGCCGCCCAAACCAGCGCCGGTCGTGCCGCGTGCTCCTGCCTCCCATGGCCGGCTGTGATGCCGCGGAGGCCTCACCGCCCCCTACTACTCCCATCGCTGGCCAGGCCATCCCTCTACTCACCCACACCCACTGTTATTCTGCGGCAACAGCAGCCTCACACCGCAGCCAAACCAGTGAACCCTCGTACTCCTCTTCGCGTGGGCATCCACTGCTGCGTCTTCCCCGGCTCCGAATCGTCCCCTTCCTAGTCCTCGCCGTCATCCACCGCCGTGGTGCTCTCGGCACGGCGTGGTCAACATGGTCAAGGAACGACTTCCATCGGACGTGGACTGTACGTGGAGAGGCTGACAGCTGGGTCCACGGCCGCAGCAAGGAAGTGCCTCCTTATTACGCCCAAAATAATGATTCCTCCACCTGACAGCGGGGACCCACCGGACGGGCCACCGTATTTCGCGAAAAAACGTTTCCCCCTGACTGCTAGGACCCACCAGCTACATCTTCGCACGCAATGAAGTGCGTCCGGGCAAAAAAATGATTCGCCCCCTGACTGCTGGGACCCACCAGCTACATCTTCGCACGCAAGGAAGTGCGTCCGGGCAAAAAAACGATTCGCCCCCTGACTGCTGGGACCCACCAGCTACATCTTCGCACGCAAGGAAGTGAGTGACAGTTGGGACCCACCTGGTCAAAGTGTATGTAGCGTTGTCATTCTGGTCGCAAACGTGTACGTACATATATACTGGTGGATGTAGAGGCGCGCACATGTTGTAGTAGAGGCGCGTACGTGTCGTAGTAGAGGCGTGCAAGAAAGAAAATACGGCCACGCATGTGTACATACGGGCGGGGTCTCGAACGCCTACTCGCGCATACGTACGGCCAGGGCTCGTGTACATGGCTGGGTCGAAACGGAGAAACACCATCGTCGTCGTGTTCATGGGGAGGCAACGGAATGCGTCGTGTTCATGGGGAGGCAACGGAATGCGTCGTGTTCATGGGAAGGCAACGGAATGCGTCGTGTTCATCGGGAGGCAACAGAACGCGTGGGAGCCAACCGGCTGGGTCGGAACGGAATGTGTGGTCGTGTTCATCGGGAGGGCTTGGACGGAACAGGCGATGGAAACGAGGCCTAGCATACCGCACAATGGATGGAATAGACCTCCTACGTTCAGAACGGGGTCCTGTTGATCAGGAGGGGTCTGGAGTACCGCAAAACGGAGGAACCGGACCTCCTACGGTCGAAACAGGGGTCCTGTTGATCGGGAGGGGTGTGGCGTACCGCAAAACGAACGAAACGGACCTCCTTCGATCGAAACAGGGGTCCTGTTGATCGGGTGGGGTCTAGCGTACCGCAAAACGGATGAATTGGACCTCCTACGGTCGAAACGGGAGTCCTGTTCATCGGGAAGGGTGTGGCGTACCACAAAACGGGCTCCACGAGATACTGTTCATCTCCACCGTCGACCTCCTCCAGCCTCCACCGGCTACCGTCGACCTCCTCCAGCGTCCATGGGCTCCTGTTCATCCAGCCTCCACCACGCGCTACTCCATCGACTACTGTTCAACCGCCCCTCCACGGGCACCCCTCTACCGTCTACTGTTCATCCAGCCCTCCACACCACGGGGTCCTGTTCAACCACCCCTCCACAGGCACCCCTCCACGGTCTACTGTTCATCCAGCCCTCCACACCACGGGGTCCTGTTCATCCAGAGGCAATGCCACCGCTCACTGTTCATCCAACTGAAGGAAATATGCCCTAGAGGCAATAATAAAGTTATTATTTATTTCCTTATATCATGATAAATGTTTATTATTCATGCTAGAATTGTATTAACCAGAAACATAATACATGTGTGAATGCATAGACAAACAGAGTGTCACTAGTATGCCTCTACTTGACTAGCTCGTTAATCGAAGATGGTTATGTTTCCTAACCATGAACAGAAGAGTTGTTATTTGATTAACGGGATCACATCATTCGAAGAATGATGTGATTGACATGACCCATTCCATTAGCTTAGCACACGATCGTTTAGTATGTTGCTATTGCTTTCTTCATGACTTATACATGTTCCTATGACTATGAGATTATGCAACTCCCGTTTGCCGGAGGAACACTTTGTGTGCTACCAAACGTCACAACATAACTAGGTGATTATAAAGGAGCTCTATAGGTGTCTCCAAAGGTAAATGTTGGGTTGGCGTATTTCGAGATTAGGATTTGTCACTCCGATTGTCGGAGAGGTATCTCTGGGCCCTCTCGGTAATGCACATCGCATAAGCCTTGCAAGCATTGCAACTAATGAGTTAGTTGCGAGATGATGTATTACGAAATGAGTAAAGAGACTTGTCGGTAACAAGATTGAACTAGGTATTGAGATATCGACGATCGAATCTCGGGCAAGTAACATACTGATGACAAAGGGAACAACGTATGTTGTTATGCGGTCTGACCGATAAAGATCTTCGTAGAATATGTGGGAGCCAATATGAGCATCCAGGTTCCGCTATTGGTTATTGACCAGAGACGTGTCTCGGTCATGTCTACATTGTTCTCGAACCCGTAGGGTCCGCACGCTTAAGGTTTCGATGACAGTTATATTATGAGTTTATGCATTTTGCTGTACCAAAGTTTTTTCGGAGTCCCGGATGTGATCATGGACATGACGAGGAGTCTCGAAATGGTCGAGACATAAAGATTGATATATTGGAAGCCTATATTTGGATATCGGAAGTGTTCCGGGTGAAATCGGGATTTTAGCGGAGTACCGGGAGGTTACCGGAACTCCCCGGGAGGTATATGGGCCTTAGTGGGCTTTAGTGGAAGACAGGAGAGGTGGCCAGGGCTGGGCCGCGCGCCCCTCCCCCCTAGTCCGAATAGGACAAGGACAGGGGGCGGCGCCCCCCCCCCCCTTCCTTCTCTCTCTCCTCTTTCCCCCTCCCGAATCCTATTCCAACTAGGAAAGGGGGGAATCCTACTCCTGGTGGGAGTAGGACTCCTCCTGGCGTGCCCTCCTCCTAGCCGGCCGCACCTCCCCTTGCTCCTTTATATACGGGGGCAGGGGGCACCCCTAGACACACAAGTTGATCCACGTGATCATATTCTTAGCCGTGTGAGGTGCCCCCTTCCACCATAATCCTCAATAATATTGTAGCGGTGCTTAGGCGAAGCCCTGCGATGGTAGAACATCAAGATCGTCACCATGCCGTCGTGCTGACGGAACTCTTCCCCGACACTTTGCTGGATCGGAGTCCTGGGATCGTCATCGAGCTGAACGTGTGCTAGAACTCGGAGGTGCCGTAGTTTCGGTGCTTGATCGGTCGGGCCGTGAAGACGTATGACTACATCAACCGCGTTGTGCTAACGCTTCCGCTGTCGGTCTACAAGGGTACGTAGATCACACTCTCCCCTCTCGTTGCTATGCATCACCATGATCTTGCGTGTGCGTAGGATTTTTTTTGAAATTACTACGTTCTCCAACAGTGGCATCAGAGCCTAGGTTTCATGTGTTGATGTTATATGCACGAGTAGAACACAAGTGAGTTGTGGGCGATATAAGTCATACTATTTACCAGCATGTCATACTTTGGTTCAGCGGTATTGTTGGACGAAGCGGCCCGGACCGACATTACGCGTACGCTTACGCGAGACCGGTTCTCCCGACGTGCTTTGCACAAAGGTGGCTAGCGGGTGATAGTTTCTCCAACTTTAGTTGAACCGAGTGTGGCTATGCCCGGTCCCTGTGAAGGTTAAAACAGCACCAACTTGACAAACTATTGTTGTGGTTTTGATGTGTAGGTAAGATTGGTTCTTGCTTAAGCCCGTAGCAGCCACGTAAAACTTGCAACAACAAAGTAGAGGACGTCTAACTTGTTTTTGCAGGGCATGTTGTGATGTGATATGGTCAAGACATGATGCTAAATTTTATTGTATGAGATGATCATGTTTTGTAACCGAGTTATCGGCAACTGGCAGGAGCCATATGGTTGTCGCTTTATTGTATGCAATGCAACTGCGCTGTAATGCTTTACTTTATCACTAAGCGGTAGCGGTAGACGTGGAAGCATAAGGTTGGCGAGACGACAACGATGCTACGATCAAGGTGTCATGCCGGTGACGATGGTGATCATGACGGTGCTTCGAAGATGGAGATCACAAGCACAAGATGATGATGGCCATATCATATCACTAATATTGATTGCATGTGATGTTTATCTTTTATGCATCTTATCTTGCTTTGATTGACGGTAGCATTTTAAGATGATCTCTCACTAATTATCAAGAAGTGTTCTCCCTGAGTATGCACCATTGCAAAAGTTCTTTGTGCTGAGACACCATGTGATGATCGGGTGTGATAGGCTCTACGTTCAAATACAACGGGTGCAAAACAGTTGCACACGTGGAATACTCAGGTTATACTTGACGAGCCAAGCATATACAGATATGGCCTCGGAACACAGAGATCGAAAGGTCGAGCGTGAATCATATAGTAGATATGATCAACATAGTGATGTTCACCATTGAAACTACTCCATCTCACGAGATGATCGGACATGGTTTAGTTGATTTGGATCACGTGATCACTTAGAAGATTAGAGGGATGTCTTTCTAAGTGGGAGTTCTTAAGTGATATGATTAATTGAACTTTAAATTTATCATGAACTTAGTCCTGGTAGTATTTTGCAAATTATGTTGTAGATCAATAGCTCACGTTGTTGCTTCCCTGTGTTTATTTTGATATGTTCCTAGAGAAAATTGTGTTGAAAAATGTTAGTAGCAATGATTTGGATTGGATCCGTGATATGAGGTTTATCCTCATTGCTGCATAGAGGAATTATGTCCTTGATGCACCGCTAGGTGACAGACCTATTGCAGGAGCAGATGTAGACGTTATGAACGTTTGGCTAGCTCAATATGATGACTACTTGATAGTTTAGTGCACCATGCTTGATGGCTTAGAATCGGGACTTCAAAGACGTTTTGAACGTCATGGACCATATGAGATGTTCCAGGAGTTGAAGTTAATATTTCAAGCAAATACCCGAGTTGAGAGATATGAAGCCTCCAACAAGTTCTATAGCTAAAAGATGGAGGAGAATCGCTCAACTAGTGAGCATGTGCTCAGATTGTCTGGGTACTACAATCGCTTGAATCAAGTGGGAGTTAATCTTCCAGATAAGATAGTGATTGACAGAATTCTCTAGTCACCATCACCAAGTTAGTAGAACTTCGTGATGAACTATAATATGCAAGGGATAACGGAAACAACTCCCAAGCTTTTCATGATGATGAAATCAATGAAGGTAGAAATCAAGAAAGAGCATCAAGTGTTGATGGTTGACAAGACCACTAGTTTCAAGAAAAAGGGCAAAGGGAAGAAGGGGAACTTCAAGAAGAACGGCAAGCAAGTTGCTACTCAAGTGAAGAAGCCCAAGTCTGATCCTAAGCCTGAGACTAGGTGCTTCTACTGCAAAGGAACTGGTCACTGGAAGCGGAACTACCCCAAGTGATTGGCAGATAAGAAGGATGGCAAAGTGAACATAAGTATATTTGATATACATGTTATTGATGTGTGCTTTACTAGTGTTTATAGCAACCCCTCAGTATTTGATACTAGTTCAATTGCTAAGATTAGTAACTCGAAACGGGAGTTGCAGAATAAACAAAGACTAGTTAAGGGTGAAGTGACGATGTGTATTGGAAGTGGTTCCAAGATTGATATGATCATCATCGCACACTCCCTATACTTTCGGGGTTAGTGTTGAACCTAAACAAGTGTTATTTGGTGTTTGCATTGAGCATGAATATGATTTGATCATGTTTATTGTAATACGGTTATTCATTTAAGTAAGAGAATAAATTGTTGTTCTGTTTACATGAATAAACCTTATATGGTTACACACCCAATGAAAATAGTTCGTTGGATCTCGATCGTAGTGATACACATATTCATAATATTGAAACCAAAAGATGCAAAGTTAATAATGATAGTGCAACTTATTTGTGGCACTGCCGTTTAGGTCATATTGGTGTAAAGCGCATGAAGAAACTCCATGATGATGGACTTTTGGAATCACTTGATTATGAATCAGTTGATGCTTGCGAACCATGCCTCATGGGCAAGATGACTAAGACTCCGTTCTCCGGAACAATGGAGCAAGCAATAGATTTGTTGGAAATCATACATACTGATGTATGTGGTCCGATGAATATTGAGGCTCGCGACAGGTATCATTATTTTCTGATCTTCACAGATGATTTGAGCAGATATGAGTATATCTACTTGATGAAACATAAGTCTGAAACATTTGAAAAGTTCAAAGAATTTCAGAGTGAAGTGAAAAATCATCATAACAAGAAAATAAAGTTTCTATGATCTGATCGTAGAGAAGAGTATTTGAGTTACGAGTTTGGACTTCAGTTAAAAACAATGTGAAATAGTTTCACTACTCACGCCACCTGGAACACCACAATGTAATGGTGTGTTCAAACGTCATAAACGTACTTTATTAGATATGGTGCGACCTATGATGTCTCTTACCGATCTACCACTATCGTTTTGGGGTTATGCATTAGAGACAGCTGCATTCACGTTAAATAGGGCACCATCTAAATCCGTTGAAACGACACCGTATGAACTATGGTTTGGCAAGAAACCTAAGTTGTCGTTTCTTAAAGTTTGAGGTTGCAATGCTTATGTGAAAAAGTTTCAACCTGATAAGCTCAAACCCAAATCGGAGAAGTGCGTCTTCATAGGATACCCAAAAGAAAATGTTGGGTACACCTTCTATCACAGATCCGAAGGCAAGATATTCGTTGCTTTGAATGGTCCTTTCTAGAGAAGGAATTTCTCTCGAAAGAAGTGAGTGGGAGGAAAGTAGAACTTGATGAGATAACTGTACCTGCTCCCTTATTGGAAAGTAGTTCATAACAGAAATCTGTTCCTGTGACTACTAGACCGATTAGTGAGGAAGCTAATGATGATGATCATGTAACTTCAGATCAAGTTACTACCGAACCTTGTAGGTAAAACCAGAGTGAGATCCACACTAGAGTGGAACGGTAATCGTGTTCTGGAGGTCATGTTACTTGACCATGATGAGCCTACGAACTATGAGGAAGCGATGATGAGCCCAGATTCCGTGAAATGGCTTGAGGCCATGAAATCTGAGATGAGATCCATGTATGAAAACAAAGTATGGACTTCGATTGACTTGCCCAATGATCGGCGAGCCATTAAGATTAAATTGATCTTCAAGAGGAAGATGGACGCTGATAGTAGTGTTACTATCTACAAAGCTAGAATTGTCGCAAAAAGGTTTTCGACAAGTTCAAGGTGTTGACTACGATGAGAGTTTCTCACTCATATCTATGCTTAAGTTTGTCCGAATCATGTTAGCAATTGCCGCATTTTATGAAATCCGGCAAATGGATAAACAAAACTGCATTCCTTAATGGATTTATTAAAGAAGAGTTGTATATGATACAACCAGAAGGTTTTGTCAATCCTAAAGGTCCTAACAAAATGTGCAAGCTCCAGCGATCCATCTATGGACTGGTGCAAGCATCTCGGAGTTGGAATATGCGCTTTGATGAGATGATCAAAGCATATAGTTTTATACAGACTTGCAGTGAAGCCTGTATTTACAAGAAAGTGAGTGGGAGCACTACAACATTTCTGATAAGTATATGTGAATGACATATTGTTGATCGGAAATAATGTAGAATTATTCTGCAAAGCATAAAGGAGTGTTTTGAAAGAAGTTTTTCAAAGAAAGACCTCGGTGAAGCTGCTTACATATTAAGCATCAAGATCTATAGAGATAGATCAAGACGCTTGATAAGTTTTTTTTCAATGAGTACATACCTTGACAATATTTTGAAGTAGTTCAAAAATTGGAACAGTCAAAGAAAGAGTTCTTGGCTGTGTTACAAGGTATGAAATTTAGTAAGACTCAAAACCCGACCACGGCAGAAGATAGAAAGAGAATAAAGTCATTCCCTATGCCTCAGCCATAGGTTCTATAAAGTATGCCATGTTGTGTACCAGATCTATTGTATACCCTACACTGTGTTAAGCAAGGGAGTACAATAGTGATCTAAGAGTAGATCACTAGACAGCAGTCAAAATTATCCTTAGTGGAATAAGGAAATATTTCTCAATTATGGAGGTGACAAAAAGGTTCGTCGTGAAAAGTTACATCGATGCAAGTTTTGACACAGATCTGGATGACTCTAAGTCTCGATCTAGATACATATTGAAAGTGGGAGCAACTAGCTAGAGTAGCTCCGTGCAGAGCATTGTAGACATAGAATTCGCAAAATACTTACGGATCTGTATGTGACAGACCCGTTGACTAAAACTATCTCACAAGCAAAACATGATCACACCTTAGTACTCTTTGGATGTTAATCACATAAATGATGTCAGCTAGATTACTGACTCTAGTAAACCCTTTGGGTATAGGTCACATGACAATGTGAATTATGGGTGTTAATCACATGGTGATGTGAACTATTAGTGTTGAATCACATGGCGATGTGAACTAGATTATTGACTCTAGTGCAAGTGGGAGACTGAAGGAAATATGCCCTAGAGGCAATAATAAAGTTATTATTCATTTCCTTATATCATGATAAATGTTTATTATTCATGCTAGAATTGTATTAACCGGAAACATAATACATGTGTGAATACATAGACAAACAGAGTGTCACTAGTATGCCTCTACTTGACTGGCTCGTTAATCGAAGATGGTTATGTTTCCTAACCATGAACAAAAGAGTTGTTATTTGATTAACGGGATCACATCATTAGAAGAATGATGTGATTGACATGACCCATTCCATTAGCTTAGCACACGATCGTTTAGTATGTTGCTATTGCTTTCTTCATGACTTATACATGTTCCTATGACTATGAGATTATGCAACTCCCGTTTGCCGGAGGAACACTTTGTGTGCTACCAAACGTCACAACGTAACTGGGTGATTATAAAGGAGCTCTATAGGTGTCTCCAAAGGTAAATGTTGGGTTGGCGTATTTCGAGATTAGGATTTTTCACTCCGATTGTCGGAGAGGTATCTCTGGGCCCTCTCGGTAATGCACATCACATAAGCCTTCCAAGCATTGCAACTAATGAGTTAGTTGCAAGATGATGTATTACGAAACGAGTAAAGAGACTTGTCGGTAACGAGATTGAACTAGGTATTGAGATACCGACGATCGAATCTCGGGCAAGTAACATACCGATGACAAAGGGAACAACGTATGTTGTTATGCGGTCTGACCGATAAAGATCTTCGTAGAATATGTGGGAGCCAATATGAGCATCCAGGTTCCGCTATTGGTTATTGACCGGAGACGTGTCTCGGTCATGTCTACATTGTTCTCGAACCCGTAGGGTCCGCACGCTTAAGGTTTCGATGACAGTTATATTATGAGTTTATGCATTTTGATGTACCGAAGTTTGTCCGGAGTCCCGGATGTGATCACGGACATGACGAGGAGTCTCGAAATGGTCGAGACATAAAGATTGATATATTGGAAGCCTATATTTGGATATCGGAAGTGTTCCAGGTGAAATCGGGATTTTACTGGAGTACCGGGAGGTTACCGGAACCCCCGGGAGGTATATGGGCCTTAGTGGGCTTTAGTGGAAGAGAGGAGAGGTGGCCAGGGCTGGGCCACGCGCCCCTCCCCCCTAGTCCAAATAGGACAAGGACAGGGGGGCGGCGCCCCCCTTCCTTCTCTCTCTCCTCTTTCCCCCTCCCGAATCCTATTCCAACTAGGAAAGGGGGGGGGGAATCCTACTCCCGGTGGGAGTAGGATTCCTCCTGGCGCGCCCTCCTCCTGGCCGGCCGCACCTCCCCTTGGTCCTTTATATACGGGGGCAGGGGGCACCCCTAGACACACAAGTTGATCCACGTGATCATATTCTTAGCCGTGTGCGGTGCCCCCTTCCACCATAATCCTCGATAATATTGTAGCGGTGCTTAGGCGAAGCCCTGCGACGGTAGAACATCAAGATTGTCACCATGCCGTCGTGCTGACGGAACTCTTCCCCGACACTTTGCTGGATCGGAATCCGGGGATCGTCATCGAGCTGAACGTGTGCTAGAACTCGGAGGTGCCGTAGTTTCGGTGCTGGATCGGTCAGGCCGTGAAGGCGTACGACTACATCAAATGCGTTGTGCTAACGCTTCCGCTGTCAGTTTACAAGGGTACGTAGATCACACTCTCCCCTCTCATTGCTATGCATCACCATGATCTTGCGTGTGCGTAGGAATTTTTTTGAAATTACTACGTTCTCCAACACCAACCCCCCCCCCCCCCCCCCGCAACGCTTACTGTTCATCCAATCGATCGGCTTCAGTTAGCAGCAGCAGCGAAGGAATTGCTCGATCGGGTTCACTTAATAGCCATCGATCGATCGCTCGGGTTTAGTAACGCGTAGCCTGCAGTGCAATCGCTCGGGTTCAGTTAGAGCCCAACGCCTCGCTCGGGTTCAGTTAGAGCCAATGCCTCGCACACACGCGTGTACGTGTACAAGAGTAACGCGCATCGCTCGGCCCCCGACCTCCCACCGTAATCGGGAACTCCCCGAAATTTTCCTCCCCCTCGCTTCTACCATGGTTTTTTCCGTCATGGATGGCCCAAAGAATCTCATGCAGCTGCGTCTCCGGCCCGCCCAGGGCAAAAAGCCCATTTTCTGTCATGATTTTTTGTCATAGAAGTAGGAGCCCACCACATCTATCATGATACCGGGTTTTGTCACAATTATCGTCATAGAAGTGTCATATGTATGACAGAAAAAAATTTCGTTCAGCCCCAAATGTCACGGATGTGTCTTTTTTTGTAGTGTATTTTGAAGCACAAGTATGGAAAAATGATAGTAACATTGTCCCTTCTCTCTTTTCTCTCATTTTTTGTGGGCTTCTTTGGCCTATTTTCTTTTATTTGGGCTTATTTGTCCTCTTTTATTTTTTATAAAGTCCAGAGACTCATCCCAACTTGTGAGGGAATCGTAGCTTCCATCATCCTTTCCTCACATGGGACATTGCTCTAATAATGATGATCATCACACTTTTATTTACTTACAACTCAAGAATTACAACTCAATACTAGAAAAAATAAGACTCTATATGAATGCCTCCGGCAATGTGCCGGCATATGCAAAAATCAAGAGTGACATGTATAAAAATTATGAATGATGGCCTTGCCACAAATACTATGTCAACTACATGATCATGCAAAGCAATATGACAATGTTGGTGCGTGTCATAATAAACGGAATGGTGAAAGTTGCATGGCAATATATCTCGGAATGGTTATGGAAATGCCATAATAGGTAGGTATGGTGGCTGTTTTTAGGACGGGTATATGGTGGGTTTAATGCACCGGCAAAAATTGCGCGGTACTAGAGAGGCTAGCAATGGTGGAAGGGTGAGAGTGCGTATAATCCATGGACTCAACATTAGTCATAAAGAACTCACATACTTGTTAAAAAAATTATTGGTCATCGAAACAAAGTGCTACAAGCATGCTCCTAGGGGGATAGATTGGTAGGAAAAGACCATCGCTCGTCCCTGACCACCACTCATAAGGAAGACAATCAAAAAATAAATCATGCTCTGACTTCATCACATAACGGTTCACCATACGTGCATGCTATGGGAATCACAAACTTTAACACAAGTATTTCTACCGATGGACAATTAAACACTAGTAGACTCTAATATCACCATCTTTATATCTCAAAACAATCATCGGGAATCAAACTTCTCATAGTATTCAATGCTCTTTATATGAATTTTTTTATTATATCCCTCTTGGATCACTAGTAGAAAAAGGGTCAAATGTGAAGCACATTAGTGCCGGTTTGAATTTGAGCCGGCACTAATGTGACCATTAGTGCCGGTTCCAACGGCTAGGCGGGCGGACATCATTAGTACCGTTTTGAGGGCAACCTTTAGTACCGGTTCATGCCACGAACCAGTACTAATGAGGCCAGTGCGGCTGTGGTCAGGCTGGGGCCCCACGAAGACCTTTACTACCGGTTCATGGCATGAATAGGTACTAGAGTTTCTTAGTAAGCTGATTTTGTCAGCATTCTGGGAACGGGGGTCCCCAGACTTGCCTGCCTGCGGCCTGCAGCGTGGCTCAAAGGGGGGCCTAGCACGGCCCATCTTCATCAACACAGACCCAAGACCCTCGCGAGGGGCCAAGCCTCGCGGGGCGGATGACACAGAGCTTCCTCAGGCACGGCCTCATCAGGCTGGCTCGCGAGGAGGTGGAGAGATCAAGGCCGGGTACCTCACGAGGTGCCCGTGACGCAAGCCATGATGACCAAGGGTGCCAGGCAGGCGCCAGCCCGCGCAGTGTCCTCCTTTCCTCTTTGGTGCAAAGGGAGCAAGCGCAGGCGAGAGCATCAAGCAAAGGCACCCGTTTCGGTGCAACGAGACCAAGACCAGTCCAACGACAGGGAGGAAGTCATTGTGGAGCCCAAGCCAGCGTCACCACCAGAGCCTTTGGCAGACGAGGACCAACTTTAGTCAGGATAAGTGTACCAGATGTTCCCCTTCAAAATGGCCAATTGTTGGCACCCTTCCCACTCAATATTTGGGAAGAGGCCCAGGGCCTTTGCCTATAAATAGACTAGCCACCCCCAGGGTAGGGGGATCGAGATCGGAATCAAGAAGGGAGAATCTAGAAGCCAAGAGAGAAACTAGCTAGGATCGGAAATCGGAGAGAGAATCGAGAAGAGAGAGAGAGGGAGAGAGAGAGAGAGAAGGGTGACTGAACTCCTCCTAACAGTTCATCCCCTCAGCCAAGAACAGACTCTCGCGAGGCTTTTCTTCCTTGTATTGCTCATCATCATCAGCCCAAGAGGCAATCCACCACACCACACACTGGAGTAGGGTATTACACCACAACGGTGGCCCGAACCAGTATAAACCCTGTGTCTCTTGTGTTGTTCTTTCCATAGCTTAGATCTTAGCGGGGCGGAGGGGTGTAGGTAGGTAGAAGACGAAATCTCCATGCGCACCCCAGTGTTCGAACCTCAAGGGTCTACCGGAACCCGAAATCCGACAGATTTTTAGTCCCACCTCGCCAAAAGAGAGGCAATATGAGATGTTTATAAGTCGTGAGTGCAGAGACAATGACAAAGAGGCGCGATGCTCACCTGCATGTTGCTTAGCTTCAAGCCTTTCGAAATAGCATAGATTGCACTGAGCTATGTGCAGTGCAGTCTACACCATTCTGAAATGTTTGAAGCAAATTAACCAGCATTGCACCTCTTTTCTATTTTTAATAACTTATTTGAACTCCGGACTTCTTGTGTTTAGTATGCAGCATTCAAAGCGACGTCATCAATTTCTAATATGTTCTGACATCATTTGCTGTTTTCAGTCATTTACCGAATTGTTTAAAGAGCTAAATGACTGTGAAATTGAAAATCACTACAAAATAAACTGTGAAAATGTTGAAACTTGGCATGGTATCATCATTTCACCCGCATAGCATGTGCGAAAGAGTAGAGAGGGTCACGGCAAAAACTGGACACACTTCGTGTACAAACTGGACAATCTCTTTCGGAGTATCAGGGTTTCGGACGAGAACTCATCTGTTACACGGGCCCTTCAATGTTTTTTAAACTTATTTGAACTCTGGACGTCTTTTGTGTTTAGTATGCAGCATTCAAAGTGACGTCATCAATTTCCAACATGTTCTGACATCATTTGCTGTTTTTCAGTCATTTACCTAATTGTTTAGAGAGCTAAATGACCGTGAAATTCAAAATCACTACCAAATGAACTGTGAAAATGTTGAAACTTGGCATGGTATCATCATTTCTCCCGCATAGCATGTGCGAAAGAGTAGAGAGGGTCACGGCAAAAACTGGACGCACTTCGTGTACAAACTGGACAATCTCTTTCGGTGTATCAGGGTTTCGGACGAGAACTCATCCGTTACACTGGCACTTCAATGTTTTTTAAACTTATTCGAACTCCGGACTTCTTTTGCGTTCAGTATGCAACATTCAAAGCGACGTCATCAATTTCCAACATGTTCTGACAGCATTTGCTATTTTTCAGTCATTTACCTAATTGTTTCGAGAGCTAAATGACCGTGAAATTGAAAATCACTACAAAATGAACTATGAAAATGTTGAAACTTGGCATGGTATCGTCATAGCATGTGCGAAAGAGTAGAGAGGGTCATGGAAAAAACTGGACACACTTCGTGTACAAACTGGACAATCTCTTTCGGAGGATCAGGGTTTCGGACGAGAACTCATCTGTTACACGGGCCCTTCAATGTTTTTTAAACTTATTTGAACTCCGGACTTCTTTTGTGTTCAGTATGCAGTATTCAAAGCGACATCATCAATTTCCAACATGTTCTGACATCATTTGCTGTTTTCAGTCATTTACCTAATTGTTTAGAGAGCTAAATGACCGTGAAATTGAAAATCACTACAAAATGAACTGTGAAAATGTTGAAACTTGGCATGGTATCATCATTTCACCCGCATAGCATCTGCAAAAGAGTAGAGAGGGTCACGGCAAAAACTGGACGCACTTCGTGTACAAACTGGACAATCTCTTTCAGAGTATCAGGGTTTCGGACGAGAACTCATCTGTTACACGGGCACTTCAATGTTTTTTAAACTTATTTGAACTCCGGACTTCTTTTGTGTTCAGTATGCATCATTCAAAGTGACGTCATCAATTTCCAACATGTTCTGACATCATTTGCTGTTTTCAGTCATTTACCTAATTGTTTAGAGAGCTAAATGACCATGAAATTGAAAATCACTACAAAATGAACCATGAAAATGTTGAAACTTGGCATGGTATCATCATTTCACCCGCCTAGCATGTGCGAAAGAGTAGAGAGGGTCACGGTAAAGACTGGACGCACTTCGTGTACAAACTGGACAATCTCTTTCGGAGTATCAGGGTTTCGGACGAGAACTCATCTGTTACACGGGCACTTCAATGTTTTTTAAACTTATTTGAACTCCGGACTTCTTTTCTGTTCAGTATGCAGCATTCAAAGCAACGTCATCAATTTCCAACATGTTCTGACATCATTTGCTGTTTTCAGTCATTTACCTAATTGTTTAGAGAGCTAAATGACCGTGAAATTGAAAATCACTACAAAATGAACTATGAAAATGTTGAAACTTGGCATGGTATCATCATTTCACCCGCATAGCATGTGCGAAAGAGTATAGAGGGTCACGGCAAAAACTGGACGCACTTCGTGTACAAAATGGACAATCTCTTTCGAAGCATCAGGTTTTCGGACAAGAACTCATCTGTTACACGGGCACTTCAATGTTTTTTAAACTTATTTGAACTCCGGACTTATTTTGTGTTCAGTATGCAGCATTCAAAGTGACGTCATCAATTTCCAACATGTTCTGACATCATTTGCTGTTTTCAGTCATTTACCTAATTGTTTAGAAAGCTAAATGACCGTGAAATTGAAAATCACTGCAAAATGAACCATGAAAATGTTGAAACTTGGCATGGTATCATCATTTCACCCGCCTAGCATGTGCGAAAGAGTAGAGAGGGTCACGGCAAAAATTGGACGCACTTCGTGTACAAACTGGACAATCTCTTTCGAAGTATCAGGGTTTCGGACAAGAACTCATCTATTACACGGGCACTTCAATGTTTTTTAAACTTATTTAAACTCCGGACTTCTTTTGTGTTCAGTATGCAGCATTCAAAGCGACTCATCAATTTCCAACATGTTCTGACATCATTTGTTGTTTTTCAGTCTTTTACCTTTTGTGCATTCAGTATGCACCATTCAAAGCCACGCCATCAACTTTCAACCATCAACTTGGCATGGTATACAAAAATAAATGAATAGAAGAAAATAAATAAAGCAGAAAAGAAAAAAAGAAGAAACGGAAAAATAGCAGAAAAGGAAAAAACTATAGCAGAAAAGAAAAAACTATATAAAAAAACTACTCAGAAATAAATAGAAGAAAATAAATATAGCAGAAAAGAAAAAAACTACTCAGAAATAAATAGAAGGGAAAGTAAAGCAGAAAAGAAAAAAAACTATATAAAAATTTTTGGGGCGCTACCCTGTGGGCCTGCTAGACCACGGGCATGCAATTTCAAGCCCACAAGGCCCAGCAGACTCACAGGGCAGCGCGTCGTAGTTAGGCCCAGAAGCCTACTTTATAGAGGAGTTCGAAAGGGCAGCTGCGGCTGGGTTTACAAACCAGTGCGGCTGCCCTTCGCCCGGCAAGGTGGGACTAAACTTTGTGCACCGCGGGTGGCAGCGCACCACCTTTAGTACCGGAAGGCCTCTCCTATATATACAACACTTCCGAAAATTTTCAGTTAGATCATGTTCGTCTTCGTCGCCGCCTCCGCCCCCGCCCCGTATCGCACCCCGTCCCCGTCACCGTCGTCGCGCCCCGGCCGTCCCCAGCGTCACGCCCCCGGCCGTCCCCGACCCCGTCGTCACGCGCGCCCCGGCCGTCCCCGTCGCCGTCATCGCGCGCGCCCCGGCCGTCCCCGCCCCCGTCGCGCCGTCCCCATCGTTGCCGTCTCGCGCCGCCGCCCGTACGCCGCCGCCCCCGTCGCGCCGTCCCCGTCGTCGCCATCTCGCGCCGCCGCCCGTACGCCGCCCCCCCCCCCCCCCCCGCTCGTACGTACACACACATACATACATACATACATACACACACACGAAGACATACGCCACAATTTTTTTACTTATTTTCTGTTTCTGTGTTTTAGATTAATGCATGTCAAATTGTTAATTAGATGAATTACCTAGATAAGAATGTTAGAATGTTAATGTTAGATGAATTAGATAGAGAAGTTAAATATTAATGTCAATTGTTAGATGAATTAGATAGAGAAGTTAAATATTAATGTCAATTGTTAGATGAATTAGCTAGATATTAATTAATTAGCTATATGAGATTATTTGAACTAGTTGAATTAATATAACTAGTTTATTTTTAGTAAATGCTTAGTTGAACTAGCTAGTTGAATTAGTACTAGTTTATTTTTAGTAAGAAAATTTAGGTATATGAGATTTGATGATCTAATTAAAATATTATTATATATAGCTACTTTATATATTTTAGTAAGAAAATTAATAGAACTAGTTTATTTTTAGTAAATTCTTAGTTGAATTAATAGAACTAGTTATTTTTAGTAAGAAAATTTAGGTATATGAGATTTGATGATCTAATGAAAATATTACTATATAGAACTACCTACTTTATTTTTTTAGTAAGAAATTAATAGAACTATTTTATTTTTAATAAATGCTTAGTTGAATTAATAGAACTAGTTTATTTAGTTGAATTAATAGAACTAGTAATTGTTTAATGTTTCACCTATATATGAACATATGTTAGATATTAATGTCAAATGTTAAATGAATTAGATATAAATTAAATGTTAGATATATATTTAATTTAGTTATATATGAGATTTGATTATCTAATTAACATTTTATTATATAGAACTAGCTACCTTATTTTTAATAAGAATATTAATAGAACTAGTTTAGTTGAATTAGTTGAATTAATTAGTTGAACTAGTTAGTTGAATTAGTTGATCTACTTTATTTAGGTATATTTTTCGTAAGTGCTTAGTTGAATTAATTAGTTGAACTAGTTGAATTAATAGAATTAGTTGAATTAATAGAACTAATAAGTGTTTAATGTTTCACCTATGAACATAGGAATGTCGTCTGACGATGAACACGATTTCATTATGTGCGAATATTGCGAAGACCAGCACGGCCTGTGCGGCAGAAATTTCCTAGTTGATGATAGACACTTCAGCATCAAGCTGGATGAGGACTTCGAAGTGGATACAGTAAGTCACAACGACAAGTCTTTTTTCGTAATTAAGCATGACTTATGCTTCATTTGCTTCAACTTTTAATTTTAATTTTTCACTATTCTACTAGCGTATCCCCTGCTATGCAAGAATTTTTGTCTTGGATAAGATAGGTTTCAGTCCTAACGAAACTATGGAGGTAAAAAGAGTTTACTTGAAGACCGAGCATGGTTATACCTTCAACGTCAAATTATACAATGCAGACACATACACCTATTTTGAATGCAAAACTTGGCAAGCACTATGCAAGGCTTATGCATTTGAGCCTGATATGGTTATCACCTTTGATATTCATCCGGAAGATGATATTGAAGGTAATAGAGACATCTGGGTCGATGTGCAGACGCCTCCAGTTCTACCATTATGTGAGTTTCTCAACCATATTTATGTCTTCGATATGAGATTATTTGAACCGGTTGAATTAATAGATCTCAATTTATATTGACAGCTTATTTCCAATCAAGCAAACATGTCCGTCGCTTGGTAGACAGGACCGTCCACTATCCCGGGGCTGAACTAAACTGCGAGGAGACAAGTCATTATGTTCCATGGCTTGAGGATCTTGATGCTGTCAAGACAAAAAAATTCTGCACTTATAAATGTTAGTGCTCAAAACGTGCGACCACTAGTGTTCGTACTGAACTATTGTAAGTGCATCTAGTGCCACCCCTAGTTGGTTTTGGAGTATTGACGACAAACCTAGTTGAGGGACTAATGTGTTTGTGAGAATTGCAGGATAACACAGGTAGAAGTCCCTCATTGATTCGGTTTAGCTACCAGAGATGACCCCCAAAAATGTACGAAGACATTGAAGACAATGGTGGTTCATGAAGACATTCGTGTCGAAGACAATGACATATGAAGACTCCCCATGAAGCTTTTGGAACTCGAAGACTTAGACCCTTCGTAGCTTTACTTTATTCATGTTGTGTCATAGGAACCACCGTACTGTTAAGTGGGGTCCAAGAAAACCAGTCAGGATGACTGAAGTGATGCCTAACTCAAATCCTATGTCTTCGAGTGAAGACAATGAGAGAAAATCTTGTCCAGAGTCAGACAAGTCGGCTTTACTTGCAGCCCAAGTAAAGTTGCCGTGAGAGTTCAAAATCCAACCGTTAGTACACGTGTCAGTTCCTTAGTGACCTAGGGTCATTTCGGACAAATCAGGTCAGGGTTGCCAAGTGGCTATAAATAGTCCACCCCCACAACCATAAACGGTTGGCTGCTCAGATTTTAGTGCACGACTTTTGTCGTTTGAGAGCAACCCACCTCGAAGCCTTTGAGAGAAAATCCTTAGTGAGGAGAAAAGCCCTAACCACCCAGAGCCAGAGTAATTGGGCATCACTTAAGTCTTCTTGTCTGAGTGATCTGAAGACTTATTACACTTGAGGACTGTGCATCCTCCAGACGGTTAGGCGTCGCGTTCTGAGCATCCAAGAGGAATTGTGGATTGCCGGTGAACGAAGTCTGTGAAGGTTTGGGAGTCTACCTTGAAGACTTACCAGAGTGATTGGGCGGGGTCTGTGTGACCTTAGCTCAAGGAGAAAACGGTGAGGACTGGGTGTCCTGGGCTGCGTGTTCAGGACTGGGTGTCCGGGACTGTGTGTCCTTTGGTTTAAATACCTAGCCGCTCCAACCAGACGTACAGTTGTCACAGCAACCGGAACTGGTCCAACATATCATTGTCTTCAACGTGTCACTGGTTTCATCTTCACCTCCCTTTACTTACCAGTACACATTGTGAAGCTATTGCATGCCTGCTTAATCTTCTGTCTTCACAACCTGACTGTATAATCTGTTTGGCTTCATAACTTCTTCCAACCTGATCCTCATTACACTGAAGCTATTTGTCTCTGTGCTTTCACTGTACTGTATATTTGACTATGGCTTGCGTTGTGTAATCTACCTTCCACTGCATTGTGATAGGCTTCAAGTCTGTTTGTCTTCATAACTTCCACGTTTTGAAGACTTTCTTAAAAATCACCTATTCACCCCCTAGTCGATATAACGCACTTTCAATTGGTATCAGAGCGAGGTGCTCCCTTGTTCTGTGTGATTCGGTTTAACCACCTGGAGTTTTAGCTATGTCGACTGCAGGGATAATTAAAGTCTCCGCTGCGTGCCCCGTCTTCGATGGAACTGAATATCCCTACTGGAAGAATAAGATGCGCATGCATCTTGAAGCCATTGACGTCGACCTATGGTATGTCGTCGAAAACCGCGTTCCCAAGGCTGGAGAAGGTGTCACTGCGGCTGATGTCAAGAAGTTCACTCAACTGGACTCCACTGCCAAGAATATTATCTGTGGTCATCTGACCAAGGGACAGTACGGCCGTGTGAGTGCCTTGAAGACATCCAAGCTGGTCTGGGACTGGCTCTCCAAGGTCAATGAAGGCATCTCAACCCAGAGAGATCAGAGAATCAGTGTTCTTCGCAATCTCTTCAACCGCTTCAAGCAAAATGACAATGAGAATGTCCAGCACACATTTGACCGGCTCACTGACATCACAAATGAGCTTCAAGCCCTCGGCGCCACTGAGATCACCAAACATGAAATCGTCAAGACACTGCTAAGATCACTTGACAGTTCATTTAACATCCTAGCCCTGATGATTCAAGAACGTCCAGACTTCAAGACACTCGATCCATCTGACATACTTGAGAGGCTCAACACACATGAGTTTCAGCTTTCTGAGAAAAGAGATATCTACGGTCAAAACTATGGGCGAACTCGTGCCTTGAAGGCAAAAGCTGTGTCATCATCTGAAGAGTTATCTGACAGCAGTTCTGATGATCCTGAAGACATTGGAAGGGAACTTGCAATGGTAGTGAAGAAGTTCCAGAAATTCACCAAGAAGAAAGGCTTCAGAAAGTCTTCACGGTCAAGCTCAAGGAATGATGAAGCTTCTGCGCATGACTACAAGAGGAAAACTTGTCACAAATGCAAGAAAACTGGACACTTCATCTCTGAATGCCCACAGTGGGACAATGAGAACAGAAAGAAGAAGAAGAGCAAGGAATATGACTCTGACGATAAGAAGACGAAGAAATACTCAAAGTCTTCGTCCAAGTCTTCCTCAAAGTCTTCATCACACAAGAAGAGTTCATCTGGCAAGGCTCGTGCGTTTGTTGGCAAGGAAATGGATTCAGAGGAGGAGTCCGCTTCTGAGGAAGCAGAGGTGGAGTCTGAGGAGGAGTCTGATTCAGGCATTGCAAGTTTGGCTACAGCCTATGTCGCCAAGTCCATCTTCAACACTGAAGACAATGACTCCATCACCATCACCGATGCAAATGACAAGGACGACTCTACTCCCGCCTACTGCTTCATGGCACGTGGTGCCAAGGTAAACACACGCACTACTCACTATCGAACATCTAGTGACGATGACTCTGATTGTGATTCAAAACCCAGTTACAAAACACTTGCTAAAATTGCAACTGAACAACAAAAGGCCATGGAACATATTCAAAAACTGTTAGACAGAAGCGATGATCTGTTGGGTGCTGAAATGACTCGTTCTGAATCCTTAATTGAAGACATAAAAAATCTTCATGTTAAGTATCAGGAACTCGAAGATCGTCTTGAGACTCTCTCAACTACTCATGAAAAGCTTTCCTATGATTATCTTCAGAAGAAGCAAGATCTTGAGAAGTTGAGAGCGGATCATGAAGATCTTCAAAAGGAAAACGAGTCACTTCGAGCCGAACAGATCAGTTCTGCTCAGGAAGGATTTGAACCACCATGCCTTAAATGCATTGAGCATGATAATGCTATTTCTGTTGCTGAATGTTCCACTGCTACTGCTGTTGCAATATCTTCAACTGTTGAAGTGGTAACTAACCCCTCTGCTGAGGATACCACTGCTATTGCTGATGAAAACGCTAGGTTGAAGACATTGCTTGAAACAGGGATGTACAAAAGTCTCAAAGGACATCAGACACTATGTGATGTCCTCAAGAAGCAGATTCTGAACCGAAACCCTAGCAAAGAGGGTGTTGGGTTCGTGAGGAAAATTAATGCAGATGGCTCTTACTGGAAACCTGAGCAGTACCCCAAAACCACATGGGTTGCTGCAAAGGAATCCTCATCAGATCCATCCAATCTATCTGGCTTCACTTGTGCTAATCCAATTATCATCGATGAATCCTTTGATGCAAACTATAAACTGTTTAGGAATCAGAATGGTGAAGTATTTGCCAGGTACATTGGTACTAACTGCAGGAATGGACTGCCTATGAAGAAGATCTGGGTTCCAAAAACGTGTCTTGAGAATCTTCATGTGAATGTCCTCATGACACCTCACATGAAGAAGACAAACCTCAGACCAAAGGCTTCATATGGTCCAAAGGTTTCATACAGGCAGAGGGCTCATCTGAGTTGCACTAACACAAATGCTTTGCAGGGAAACCATGCTCAGGCTTATGAGAGCGGTTCTTCAAACCGTCATTCTCATATGACCAAAAATTATTCTGCCTATTCTTATGAGTATTATTGCCCACCTGCTAAACTGTTTGCTAGGGCTCCAAAGCCAAAATTCTCAGATGCTGCACTTAGACTTATTGCCTCTAAGCCACCCTTGAAGATGTGGGTGGTTAAGAAAGCTTAACTCTCTTTTGCAGGGAAAGGTCTCCAGCACAAAACCAAAATCTTCTGATGCTATTGCTGGGGACCTTAAAAAACTCGTGGGGCGCACGATCAAATGCCCGAATGGCATCACTATGTATTTCATATCTGAATCGCATGCTACTCTCCCTGCTTGTCCTAACCTGGATCTCAGTTTTCATAATCCACTGGTTCGTCAAATGTTTTTGCTTCACAACACTCTTGGTGAAGCCTATCCCCCTAACTGCACTGTAGGGTACGACACCAGTGACTTCAGAGTCTTCAGTATGGATTATTGACAGCGGGTGTACAAATCACATGACTGGCAAGAGAAGTCTCTTTATGGACTCAACCTTACGTCCATCTGACAAGAGCCACATCACATTCGCTGACACTGGTAAAAGTAAAGTACTGGGTCTAGGTAGAGTTGCAATCTCAAAGGATCAACACATGGATAAAGTCATGTTTGTTGAATCCCTTGGCTTCAACTTAATGTCTGTCTCAATGCTTTGCGATTTAAACATGATTGTAATCTTTGGAAAATATCGTTGTCTGGTACTAATGGAATCTGACAAGTCTCTAGTGTTTGAAGGGTATCGAAAAGATGATTTGTACGTGGTAGATTTCTCAGCAGGGCCACAGCTTGCAGTTTGTCTTCTCGCAAAGGCTTCAGAATGCTGGCTTTGGCATCGAAGACTTGGGCATGCTGGCATGAGGAACCTCCACACCCTTGCTAAGAAGAAGCATGTCATAGGCATCGAGGGCGTCAAGTTCAAGAAAGATCACTTATGCGGTGCCTGTGAAGCTGGGAAGATGACAAGGGCAAAACATCCTTCGAAGACAATCATGACCACTACTCAACCCTTCGAACTGCTTCACATGGATCTCTTCGGTCCTACCCACTACTCAACTTTCTCCACTACTGCTTGCCTCTATGGATTCGTCATTGTTGATGATTACTCTAGATATACTTGGGTGCACATAATTCTTTACAAGACTGAAGTGCAGGATGTCTTCAGACGCTTCGCAAATCGGGCAATGAACAATTATGGCGCCAAGATAAAGCACATCAGAAGTGACAATGGCACAAAATTCAAGAACACCGGCCTTGACACATATCTTGATACATTGGGCATCACTCATGAATTCTCAGCTCCATACACGCCACAACAGAATGGCATCGTCGAACGCAAGAACAGAACACTCATTGAGATGGCCAGAACAATGTTAGATGAGTACAAGACACCAAGAAAATTCTGGACTGAAGCCATTGACACTGCATGCCATACTATCAACCGTGTATATCTTCACAAGCTGCTGAACAAGACATCTTATGAACTTCTGACTGGCAAGAAGCCAAATGTAAGTTACTTCAGAGTATTTGGATCAAGATGCTGGATCAAGGACCCTCACCACACCGCAAAATTTGCTCCAAAATCACATGAGGGCTTCATGCTTGGATATGGAAAGGATTCGCACTCCTACAGAGTCTTCAATCTCTTTCACTACAAAGTGGTTGAAACAGTGGATGTGCGATTTGATGAGACCAATGGGTCACAAAGAGAGCAACTACCAGATGTACTAGATGAAGTTCCAGCCAGTGAATCAATCAAGCTAATGGGAACTGGAGAAATTATACCTTCTGAAGCTCGTCCTGAAGAAGAACTTATCATCTCAGCACCTGATCCACATGAAGACAATGCTCAGCCTGAAGACATTCCTCCCCATGACAACGTAGATCAGCAAGAGCAAAGTCTTCGACCCCTACATCCTCGTGTTGCCAATGAAGTGCAAATTGACAGAATAATTGATAGCATCAATGCACCTGGTCCACTGACTCGTTCAAAGGCAACTCAACTGGCAAACTTTTGCGGACACTTCGCATTTGTTTCAATCACAGAACCCAAGAAAACTGATGAAGCCTTTATGGAACCTGAATGGATTCAAGCTATGCAAGAAGAGCTTCAACAATTTGAGCTGAACAATGTATGGGAGTTAGTTAAGCGTCCTGATCCATGGAAGCATAACATAATAGGCACCAAATGGATATACCGCAACAAGCAAGATGAGCATGGCCAAGTCGTCAAAAACAAGGCTCGTCTCGTTGCTCAAGGATATACTCAAGTGGAAGGCATCGACTTCGACGAAACATTTGCTCCTGTGGCCAGACTTGAAGCCATCCGTATACTGCTGGCCTATGCAAATCATCACAACATAATCCTGTATCAAATGGATGTAAAAAGTGCCTTCCTCAATGGCAAAATTGAAGAAGTGTATGTTGCGCAACCACCTGGGTTTGAAGATCCAAAACATCCTGACATGGTGTACAAGCTCAAAAAGGCACTATATGGCCTCAAACAAGCCCCTCGGGCCTGGTATGATACACTCAAATACTTCCTAAAGAGCAAAGGCTTCATACCTGGTTCCCTGGATCCCACTCTCTTCACAAAGACATATGATGGTGAACTGTTTGTGTGCCAAATATACGTGGATGACATTATCTTCGGCTGCACCAATCAGAAGTACAGTGAGGAGTTCGGATATATGATGCAAGAGCAATATCAGATGTCTATGATGGGGGAGCTGAAATTCTTCCTCGGTCTTCAGATAAGGCAACAACGCAATGGCATCTTCATATCTCAAGAGAAATACCTCAAAGACTGCCTGAAGAAGTTCGGTATGCAAGATTGCAAAGGCTTCACAACACCAATGCCAGCCAAACATCATCTGGGTCCTGACGACAATGGTAAAGAGTTCGATCAAAAGGTATACCGCTCCATGATTGGTTCTTTGCTTTATTTATGTGCATCTAGGCCAGATATTATGCTTAGTGTTTGCATGTGTGCTCGGTTTCAAGCGGCACCAAAGGAGTCGCATCACTTAGCAGTGAAGCGAATTCTTCGATATTTGGCTCACACACCAACTCTAGGGTTATGGTATCCAAAGGGCTCAGAGTTTGATCTGGTTGGATTTTCGGACGCTGATTACGCTGGTGACAAGGTTGATCGGAAGTCCACATCAGGCACATGTCATTTCCTGGGCCGATCTCTTGTCTGTTGGTCTTCAAAGAAGCAGAACTGTGTATCTCTCTCCACTGCTGAATCTGAATACATTGCTGCTGGATCCTGCTGCGCTCAGCTTCTATGGATGAAGCAAACCCTCAAGGATTATGGCATTCATCTGAAGCAAGTGCCACTTTACTGCGACAACGAAAGCGCCATCAAGATCGCCAACAACCCAGTTCAGCACTCGAAGACAAAGCACATTGAAATTCGTCATCATTTTCTCAGAGATCATGTTACAAAGGAAGACATTGATATCATACACGTCAACACTGAAGAGCAATTGGCAGATATCTTCACCAAGCCCTTGGATGAGAAGAGATTTTGCAAGTTACGGTGTGAGCTAAATATCTTGGAATCCTCAAATGTCCTGTGATCAGGCACACATCCTAACACTTATGCATGATGATGACTTAGATGTGCAACACACAAAGTAACGTATATCTTCAATCAATGAAGACATACATTCTAAGTGTGAATACATTAACGTGGAATTTGACCTCAGAGCGCCACGATAATTGTGCGCCGTGTCTGGGTCCAATACTTCCTATACGGTGGGTAGCGCCACCACCAAAAAATTTCTGCTTGAAGTGTTTTACTCATGACGTTACATTTGCTATGTCTTCACATTTGGTTTGGCTTCAATCTCAACATGTCTTCATGATTATCTTCACTATGTTGATTATATATGCACTGGTGTTCTGTCCTCTACAACATTCACTTATAGCTATGTCTTCTTGTCTGAATCTTTTGAACTAAGTGAATGTGATCGGACCCTAACCTCTCCATGCTTCCTACCTCAAACTCTATCTCTCCAAGTCATATGCACTCTATTGAAACTGTCGAATGTCTTCACTGCATCCTTGTCAGAAGAAGACACAGAGACAAACTTTAAAACAGCTTTCAATGTTTTTCCATCAACTAGAATTCCGGAGAAGTAGGAACGACTCCCGACAAACCAGGCGTGCGTGGGGTGAAACTGCCCCCACAATTCCGCATGCTGGCCACGTACTGATCAGATGCGAATCGCCAGGGGCACCTGAGTAATAGCGCAGTGCCGCCCATATCCCTATAAGTACATGTTTCACTGCGGTCATTATCTCTTCTTCCTCCCTCGCACAAGCCCTAGCACCACCGCTAACTCTCAACAACGCCGGCGACGAAGTGCTTCACTGCCGCGACCTCTCCGACGCCGTTCTCACGCCGACCGCGGACACCAGTCTCTCCGCCGTCGTCCTAAGTGTCTTCCGTCGCCAAGTTAGGGCACGGAGGATCGAACTGCTCGGCCTCACCTCTCTTCTCGTCTAGCAGTTCCAAGTCTGGTAAATAACAAGCTTTTTACAGCCTCTTTTGATCCTATTGATCCATCACTTTCTGCCAAAAGAGGTTTCTATTCTGTCAAGTTTCATTCCTCTTGTCTGAATCTCGTAACTTGCCTAGCATATTCACTTGTTCTTCATGAAGTAGTTAGATTCCTCACTTGTACTGATCTATGGGTTCGTACAAATCTGGAACCAACTTCTTTTCTATAAAGTGAATGTCTTCGCATGATGAGGTCAATGTCTTCTACATTGATTTATCTTCAAAATCTTCTGAGAATGCATATGACCTCTTCCCCTTCCCTCGCACCTTAATGCTGTCACAGGTACATGTCCGTGGGAGAATCTTTTGGTTCTCATAGTCTGCATTCATTTGCAGAATTCCTACAGCGTCACATCAATTCACCCGAAGCAAGTTCCTGTTGGTCAAGCAAAAGGAAGCCTTTTAAGCCTTTGAAACCTTTGAAGCCTTTGAAGCTTTTGAAGCCTTCCAAGTTAAGCTTCATGGCATCCGAGAAACCATCAAGGAAGGGAGGCAGACAGAGACGGGGTGACACATCAAAGGATCTGCCTGAAGATTTGGCAGAAACGTACCAAACAGATCCTGAAGAAACCTATGCTCAGCGCAAGACACGAATCCAATGGATTCGCAGGTATTGGGCAGAGCAGTGGTTCCTATACCGCTTCGTCACCAAAGAATATGCAGAGAAGTGTGCCATCAAGCGGCCATGGGGAGATGCCTTGTACAAGAATCTCGTACCCCGAACCAGAGACGAAGCCATTGCTCAAGGTTTCTTTCCATGCATGGTCAGGGGACAACAGCCAGCTGATGCACATCCATCGTCCCTTCTCTGGTGTCGCGATGACACTCTGTTCAAGCGCAACTTCCAATTTGCCCAGAACTCTGCGAAGCAAAACAAGAAGGAGTTTGGATGGGACTTTAACCCTGGTCCCTCCAGACCAAGGGCAGATGGCACACGCGACGCTAATCCCAATGTCATCGGGCCATTTGCCAATCTCGACGGCCTCATCACTCACATTATAGTCCAAGGGACTGCCGTGAACGACCCTCCAGCAGACACTGAATCTGATGATGCTCCTACTGCCCCAGAGCCGAAGCAGATGAAGAAGAAGCCAAAAGCTTCCAAGCCAGTCGCCTTCCCCAAGATCTCCAAAGCGAAGCCGTTGGCCACTGCACCTCCTGAAGCCAGTGTGTAGTCTGAAGACTTATCAAGAGTCTCCAAGCCTCAAGAAGCAAAGAAACCACAGCCACACACCAGCAAATAGCTAACTGTCGCTGCCGTTCTTCGCTGCGAAGCCATTGATCTGTCCAGCGACGAAGATCTTGGTGATGACGCTCTTGAGCAGCTCATCAAGAGCAAGGAGGAGGCTGAAATCTTCAACAATCTGCCTCTGCTCGATGCAAAAATCATCCACAACTTCATAGATGAGTGGTTTGACACGCCCAACATCAGCTTTGATGATCTGCAGCTGCCCATTGGCCTCAGCGTAGCCTTCCAAGGAGCTATCGCTTCAGAACTCGCTATTGCCCAGCGCATCGTGGAACTGAAGCAAAAGATAGATTTTGAAAAGGCTCAGTTTAAGCAGAACATGGCCACGCTCAGCGTCCAAGAGATCAAAGACTTCAAGGTCATGCTGCATGAGCTGAAGGAAAACTTCATGCAGAAACGTGCAGAGGCTCAGGGTTCACGCGAGCGCATGAAGAATTTGGCTGATCTCTGCGTACAGGCCTACAATGAGGCCGAGAAGCGAAAGGCACTTGGGCGTCCCGGCATCGACCCCAGGATGGCCGCCAAGAAAAAGAAGACGCCCACCGTGGCTGAAGAAGAGGCCCCACGCCAAGAAGCTATTCCAATTGTCTTCCCCACCACCAAGCCTAGCTCGAAGCCAAAGCGCTCACCCGCTTCAGAGCTTAAGAAGACAAGGATAGCCGAAGCTAAAGCAAGGAAGAGGAAACACTCTGAAGCCTCTCCTTCAGACCCCACCACCAAAAAGCGCAAGTCCAAGAAGTCTCGGGCTGCTCCCACAGAGCCCTTGATAGTTGAACCCCTTTCCGTTCGCCGTCCTCATGAAGATCGTCAGATGACCGTCCATGAGCCTGCTCTCACCGAGGCTCAGCGTGATGAAGACATTCCAGCAGCCGACCCCACCGCTGCTGAAGACATTGGTCTCCAAGACAATGTACAAGATGATGCAGTCCTTCCTCAGCTCGAATCGAGTGAATTGCTCAGCATTGGTCGTCCCATGTCGCCAATCACACAAGATGCATCGTGGGCAGATCGCCCACAAGAGGAAGAGGATGAGCCCCAGCCCACTACAACTCCACCGGCGTCGCCTGCATTCCGTAGGCTTCGCAAAGGACCAAGGGCTCAGACTGCTGACGACATTTCGGCTGCATCAGCCGAAGCACAAGCAGAAGAGCATGAAGAACCTCAAGCTCCATCTCCCCCACACCAGCAAGAAGAAATTCTCAAGGAGGCTGACACCACTGCGGCTGCCACACATAATACTGAAGCATTTGTGGAGCCAGACCAACCAACAGCTTCAAGAGATACTGAAGCAACTGCCTCTGACCCTTCTGTGCCTGTGTCTGCTGCCGGACCACAGTTCAATTATCATATTGCGCACAGGCCCCAGGTACAGAAGCCAATCCCACGACTGCCAAGGTTCCCAGGTCCAGTCACTGCTCCTGGCTCCTTCAATGTCAATAGCTTCAGGGCAGACAACACTTTCTTCAACCGCTCCAAGAACCCTTACTCAAGGGAAAAGATTGTGTCAGATAGGTTCTGGAGCTACCCACAGCGCAGCTACTACTCCTGCGTCCTCTACAACCAGAACCGTATCTTTCCACATCAGCGCCTTGAAGTTGAAGCTTTTGCTGGTCTGCCTGGTCTGGAAGAATCCCTGGACTGCTTCAGGCAAGTTGGCCTGCTACCGTTTGTCACGGATGAAGAGCACTGGAACGAAGAGCTTCTGCTTCAGTTCTATGCAACATTGCACATCAAGGGCTACAACAGAGATCCGAAGACTTGGGTCCTGGAGTGGATGACCGGCAACGTCCATCATGAAGCCAATGCGTTTGATATCATTGAGCTCACCGGCCTACCCACTCCAGGCGAACACTTCGAAGAAGGCTGCCAACTCCATACTGAAGCAGTTGAGAGCATATTTCAGCGACCTGAGCCAAATATGAGTCCGATGCTCTCAATGATGAAGCCATTGCCTTCTGACGCACCTTACCCAGCGGAGTTCTTCGTTGAAGACTTAGAGTACCTGCCGAGAACTATCTATCACATCATCAGGCGGACTCTATGGCCCATTAAGGGCCACTCTCGATATGCCAAGGTTGAAGGTGCCATGAAGACTCTCATCTTCTGCATCCTACACGGCAAATGCTTCAATGCCCAGGATCTCTTCATACGTCAACTTGCTGCGTCTGGCTCAGATCTCTTTGGTCTGAAGATTTATGCTCCATGGGTTATGAGGCTAATCAAGCTCCACTCTACGATATCATATCAGCCCTCAGCCCGCAACCACAGAATCTTCTTACCCGATGTGGACACCTCTGCTGAAGCTATTTATCCTGAGCCTGCCAAACAGCCACTAAGTCTTCAGAATGCAAAACACCAAAGCTTCACTCAACATGATGAAGGTGTTGAAGCCATTTCCAGAGTCTATCCAATGGCTGGCACCACACGTGCCCCTGCATCCACTGAAGCCACTGACAGCGAAGCTGGGCAGAGACCCAAGAAACGCGCTCGTACACTCACTGATCGTGAACTTCTTGTGGCTCTGCATCAAAAGCAAGATAGGCATCACGACTGGCTCAAGAGGCAGATGCACAGTCTCATGCAAGACGTCAATCGCATCAGGAATCTGGCCACCAAGAACGCCTTCGTCGCACACGAAACCTGTCGCCGCACTTGGAAAGGCCTCACTATGATGTGCACTGAAGCTGAATTGCAAGAGGATGGCTTCAAGGAGCGTTTCAAGTTTGACTCCACACCCCCCAGAAGAGCTGTGTTGCGTGGGACTCCTTCACTTGAAGAATCCGAGTTCTCTTCCTCTGCTGCCACCGTGACGGGAAAAATCATTGAGGAAGAAGACGACGCCACATCACCACCAATGTCTTCACTGCGCGTCGTCACTGCCCCAAGCTCGCCTGCACCACCAAACGTCTCCACCGACCCTGCTGCACCTGGGAACGCATAGAAAACTCTATGTCTTCAAACCTTTTTGGTCATCACTGACAAAAGGGGGAGAAGCATATGATGTTTATAGTCTTCAAGCGGGTCAATAATATGGGCGGGTGCTTTATATTTTGCATTTTGCTTCGTGCTTACAACTCTCGTTTTGCTACATTTGGTTCTTTGAGTTGTAACACTTAAACTTGATGGTCGTCTGCTACTATGTTTGCCACTGTGTTCTTGCGAAGATAAATTCCGCATGTACGACGATAATTTCCGCACTCTTATCATTTCGCAGACGTCCATTTTTTCATTATGCATATCATTATCTTCATATATCTTTACGTGCATGATGGATTGTCATCATAAGTTGAAGCGGATTCCCACAAATACAACCTGCTGTGTGCATTTGCATTCCAGAAGCAAATCACTTAATATGCACATCTTCAGGGGGAGCCCTTGCAGCTTATGAAGACAATTCCTTTACAATTTCACAAATTATATTCCCCGTTGAAAACTTCAACTAGTTTGTCATCAATCACCAAAAAGGGGGAGATTGTAAGTGCATCTAGTGCCACCCCTAGTTGGTTTTGGAGTATTGACGACAAACCTAGTTGAGGGACTAATGTGTTTGTGAGAATTGCAGGATAACACAGGTAGAAGTCCCTCATTGATTCGGTTTAGCTACCAGAGATGACCCCCAAAAATGTACGAAGACATTGAAGACAATGGTGGTTCATGAAGACATTCGTGTCGAAGACAATGACATATGAAGACTCCCCATGAAGCTTTTGGAACTCGAAGACTTAGACCCTTCGTAGCTTTACTTTATTCATGTTGTGTCATAGGAACCACCGTACTGTTAAGTGGGGTCCAAGAAAACCAGTCAGGATGACTGAAGTGATGCCTAACTCAAATCCTATGTCTTCGAGTGAAGACAATGAGAGAAAATCTTGTCCAGAGTCAGACAAGTCGGCTTTACTTGCAGCCCAAGTAAAGTTGCCGTGAGAGTTCAAAATCCGACCGTTAGTACACGTGTCAGTTCCTTAGTGACCCAGGGTCATTTCGGACAAATCAGGTCAGGGTTGCCAAGTGGCTATAAATAGTCCACCCCCACAACCATAAACGGTTGGCTGCTCAGATTTTAGTGCACGGCTTTTGTCGTTTGAGAGCAACCCACCTCGAAGCCTTTGAGAGAAAATCCTTAGTGAGGAGAAAAGCCCTAACCACCCAGAGCCAGAGTAATTGGGCATCACTTAAGTCTTCTTGTCTGAGTGATCTGAAGACTTATTACACTTGAGGACTGTGCATCCTCCAGACGGTTAGGCGTCGCGTTCTGAGCATCCAAGAGGAATTGTGGATTGCCGGTGAACGAAGTCTGTGAAGGTTTGGGAGTCTACCTTGAAGACTTACCAGAGTGATTGGGCGGGTTCTGTGTGACCTTAGCTCAAGGAGAAAACGGTGAGGACTGGGTGTCCTGAGCTGCGTGTTCAGGACTGGGTGTCCGGGACTGTGTGTCCTTTGGTTTAAATACCTAGCCGCTCCAACCAGACGTACAGTTGTCACAGCAACTAGAACTGGTCCAACATATCATTGTCTTCAACGTGTCACTGGTTTCATCTTCACCTCCCTTTACTTACCAGTACACATTGTGAAGCTATTGCATGCCTGCTTAATCTTCTGTCTTCACAACCTGACTGTATGATCTGTTTGGCTTCATAACTTCTTCCAACCTGATCCTCATTACACTGAAGCTATTTGTCTCTGTGCTTTCACTGTACTGTATATTTGACTATGGCTTGCGTTGTGTAATCTACCTTCCGCTGCATTGTGATAGGCTTCAAGTCTGTTTGTCTTCATAACTTCCACGTTTTGAAGACTTCCTTAAAAATCGCCTATTCACCCCCCCTCTAGTCGATATAACGCACTTTCAACTATGGTCACATATATTTAGGAAAGATGGTAAGATTTTTACTATTTTCTCATCAGTGCATCTTTTGCATACATTTTTTAAGCTAAACTTCATTGCTAAGTATGTTACTATACGATGTTCTTCAACAGGGACTCCCGATGAATGTTGTGCCTGATTGGATCGAGACTAAAGGTACCATGAATATTATTAGCTTACGACCAAGATATCCTACAATGCACTTTAGTGCATTCAGGATTTCTAATAGCAAGGAATGCTTAATAGTAAAAGGCTGGAGCAAAATTGTGAACGATCGCAAAGAAGTACTAGGGGGCACCAATCAGAAGAGCAACCCACGATTAGGAGACAGGTTCATTTGCATGCTCCAATATGATGAATCGGGAAAGCTATACATGTTATATGCTATTTTACCTGAGAGAGAGCAGCAGGAGTGATTAATTAGCTAGTTCATGCTCTTAGTACTTGTCCTCTCATGTCCGTGTTCTTCGTCTTGAACTTAATCTCAAAGAGTGATTTGCTTTTGTGGTGTTATGAACGCTTATAATATCATTACCATGTTGAACTCGATGATATCTTTGCTTCTGGTACAAGTGAATGTTTCTTCTTTAAGCTAGTGTTGGTGGTGATTAGATAGCGGTAATGACTATATGATGATTAAGAAGTGGTAATGAGACGACTATTATATGATGATTTTTAGCTAGCTATGAAAACTGTTGTTGGTGATGATATATATGATGCAAGAGTTTTTATATTAATATGATGATGATGATGATGAGTTATTATATCATTTATGAAAGAAACCGCAGATTAGTTTCAACTGGATGGATTCTAGCTAAGTGATCAAGTATATGCCATATCCATATTACCTCGATCACTTAATTAGGTGATCAAGTATATATAATATGGATATGACATATACTTGATGACTTAGCTGGGATCCACATGCATCCAGTCAAACTAATCTGTGATACATTCACCTAATGATTTAACAACTCATTATAATGTAAAACAATCACTCAATTAAATTGAAAACACAAAATTAAAGTAAAAATAAAAAATAAAACCAAAACACACCCAAACATTTAGTACTGGTTGGTGTTACCAACCGATACTAATGTCCTACGCGCGCACGGAGCTGGCTCGTGTCATGTGGTTGCCCTTTAGCATCGGTTCGTGCTGAACCGGTACTAAAGGGGGGGCCTTTAGTGCCCACACTTTAGTGCCGGTTACCGAACCAACACTAAAGGGCCCTACGAACCGGTGCTATTGCCCGGTTCTGCACTAGTGGATGCCCATCATATTAGGACTAAATTCATAACCTAAGCAAATTACTATGATGTTTACAGACTCTCAAAATAATATAAGTCAAGCATGAGAGTTCAACAATTTCTATAAAATAAAGCCACCACCGTGCTCTAAAAATATATAAGTGAAGCACTAGAGCAAAATTGCCTAGCTCAAAAGATATAAGTGAGGCACATAGAGTAATCTAATAAATTCACGATTCATGCGTGTCCCTCTCAAAAGGTGTGTACAGAAAGGATGATTGTGGCAAACTAAAAAGCAAAAACTCATATCATACAAGATGCTCCAAGCAAAACCATATCATGTGGTGAATAAAAATATAGCCTTAAGTAAATTTACCGATGGAACTATGCCATCTGGGGCATCCCCAAGCTTAGATGCTTGGCTGTCCTTGAATATTACCTTGGGGTGCCTTGGGCTACCCAAGATTAGGCTCTTGCCACTCCTTATTCCATAGTCCATCAAATCTTTACCTAAAACTTGAAAACTTCACAACACAAAACTCAACAGAAAATTCATGAGATCCGTTAGTATAATAAAAAAATCACCACTTTTGTACTGTTGTGAACTCATTCTTTATTTATATTGGTGTAATATCTACTGTATTCCAACTTCTCCATGGTACCTACCCCCGATACTACCCATAGATTCATCTAAATAAGCAAACGACACATAGAAAACAGAATCTATCAAAAACAGAACACTCTACAGCAATGAGAAAACTTAGTATACTTCTGTAACTCCAAAAATTCTAAAAAATTAGGAAAATCTAGGAAATTTGTGTGTAAATCTTTTGTAAAGAATTCATATCAAAAGCACGCTTCTGTGATTTTTAAAAATTGTTTTACTAGACGCAAAAGTTTCTATTTTTCAACAAGGTCAAATCAACTATCAGCATAGACCATCCCAAAGGTCTTGCTTGGCTCAAATACTAATTAAAACACCAAAACACAATTAATACAGAGGTAATCATGTTTAATTTCATAAAAACAGAAAAGAAAAATATTGGGTTGTCTCTCAACAAGCGCTTTTCTTTAAAGACTTTTAGCTAGGCATTCATAATTTTAATGATGCTCACATGAAATACAAGAATTGAAGCACAAAGAGAGCATTATATAGCATGTGAAAATCACATCTAAATCTAACATACTTCCTATGCTGTAGCGATCCGACCTCAGGCGGTCAAATCTCAGTGTATAAGTGTCATCTCTGGATCGGTAATGCTGACACACACAGTACTTGAAGGATTTATAACAGAGTGACAATCACACACTTATTACATAGAATGTCTCAAAAGAGAACTTATTACAATAAATATGGCTTAAGGCCATCTAAATAAGATAGCAGCGGAAGGCTTGGAGGATAAAGTGAGTCCATCAACTCCAACGGCATAGCTGAGTGCATGACAACGACCTAGCACACCTTACTCTTCGTCTGAAAAAGTCTGCAACATGATATGTTGCAGCCCGAAATGGGTCAGCACGTGGAATATGCTGGCAAGATAACACAATAGAGCAATGAATAAGTAAAAGCTAGCACTACATGCATATATGGCTGGTGGAGGCTCTATGGTTATAATGTTTTGCGAAAAGCCGATTTTTCGCTACAGCAAAGGAATATATTTTATTTAACTATCATGGTAGTTGATAAACATTGAGAATGGTAAATCCCCATCTCAATCCCAATTAAACAAGTAATTAATGACCCAACAAAATTAATTTAGAATGATGAGATCAACATGATAATTCAAGAACCAGATACTCAAGATGTCCATAACCAGGGACATGACTAATCATGATTAGTTGATAGACTCTGCAGAGGTTTGTGCACTTTTCCCCACAAGACTCGATCTCCAACGTTGGATTTCTCGCACTACATGGTGTTTGAGAAACGTATGACCGAGACACAGTCTATCAAAAGCACTAACTCTTTACTCTGGGTGGACAGGTACACCTACTTTCCCCTACATCTGCTAGCCCACCACTGAAAGAGGTCATGCAACATACTCAACTATGCTAGAGCCCATAATAGCTTGTGGCCGCACATGGAAGTTTCTAGCATGAATAATCTTATGATCCCTTCGAGCCTGGGTGGCGAACCAAAAGGATAGCACTGGTATATCCCTAGGCACCCGCAACCAATCCACCCAGATGTGTGTTTAGGTAGCCACCTTAAGTTAACCATTAATTAACGATCTCACATCTATCGTGGATACACTCAAACCCAATCCACGTCTACGAGCATAGCATGGCAATATAAACATCACGTAGAAATAACTCCCAAAGGTTTGATAATAAAAGGGCAATATGATTTACCTCATCATCTACTTCCCAAACCCACGTGTTAAGAGATCCTACTCATGCAATGTTTGAGGATTGTGTCTAATGCATAAAAACCGGGTAATAAGGGGTATGATCAATGTGTTACTTGCCTTGCTGATGATCCGCAAAACCTAGAGACTCATAGTAGCACGCTGCGCACTCCGGGAATTCTATCGCAAACAAACAACAGTATACATAAGCAATCAAGCATAGACGCAAGGGGAAAACTCAAATAAGAAGATCCAAGTCGTAAATTCCAACTGAAGAGATTCGATTTGCAAAAAGGATCGATCAAATCGGAACTACGGAACTGAAACTACGATCAAAAAACTATGAATTCAAATCTGCTTGAAACCAAATCTTAAATTGGAAAAATCATGTTCAAGTTGATTAACTGGAAAGAGGGGCTCGAGACGAAGATTTTGGCGTTGGTTTCACTGGATTTGGACGCACTACACCACGGTAGAGGTTAGGTGACACACTTCTGTGGGCAAAGGTCTATTAATCTCTACAGAAGATCTGTCGATGTAGCTTTGAAGCTTTGTAATCAGATCATATGTCGGCCAATGTACATAATTATGGACAAACTATGTGTTGGTAATCATGCAACGACAATGTATATGTCGGCAACCATTTACTGACATATCATCGGTCGGTAGATGTGCGCGTCCTGATAGTTTTTCAGTCGGCGTAGGTATGTGCTTAACGACATAAAATATGTCGGCATAGGTAGGGTGTATGGACACAGATTAAGTGTCAGCGTATGTGGACACATGTCAAGCGAGGAAAGGCGAAGCAATTGCCGCGTGAATTAGGCGCGAGAGGCCAAAAATTTCGCTGCGGGCGGCCCACTTTTCACCTCACCTTGGCCAAGTACCCCCAAAGGAACCTGTAGCCTCACATCCCCTCACTATAACCCTATCCGCCCCGCCCCTTCCCCCAATTTCCTCCGCCGCCGCCGTCCTCGGACCCGTCCCTGCCGCCACCGGCGGCCATAGCCTCGAGCTCCTGCCCCCTCCATTGTCTGCCTTCCCTTGGCCTCTTCGCTGCCACCACATGGGCATCTTAATTGGCCCGAGTCCCCACCGATGGTGGTGAGCATATCCCATTTCCCCTAACCCCATCGTTGCATGCCTTCCCCAGTGCCGCGGCCGCCGACAGCCCCGTCCGTCGGGGCCTTCACCGCCCACCGCTAGCTGAGGTCCAAGAAAGCGCCCTCCTCTTGCTCCTCTCAGGGAAGGATCTCGTCTCCAACAAGCTAGGCCAGGCGCCCACGCCACCACCAAAAGCGCGATGTCTAGAAAGGTTTCTGCAAAGTTCGTCTACTCGTCACCAACAGCAACGCTCACCCTCGGCGACTACATAAGTTTGCATATTGGCATGTACCCCCGTTTCTGTTGTATGTGGTCTGTTGCATCCTTAGCCTCCCTGGAATAATTTGTGCTATGTTGCGTCCTAGGAAAAATTATCTTTTGTCTTTCTCATATGCCTGCCTAGTTGGTTGTATCTATTAGATTGGTCTGACAAGCTGTAGTCTGTTCTGTGATGCTTTATTTCTCTAAAAATGCCATGGATCTGAATTTTTCCAGTTACTCTGTTATGGATCTGGTTTAACTCTAAAGTTGATGCACTATTGTTCCCATTCCAGATTATTAATGCATTTAGTTCTCTGTGAAAAATTTCAGTTACTTTGTTTGGTTAATTGTGATGTGCGACTATTCTGTCAGGCATCAAGTAATACTTCTGTTGGTGCGTGAAGTTCAACAAAATAGTGTAAAAGTAAACCTTGATTTTATTTTGGAGACACAAGAAAGACACAGACATATAAATGTCATCGAGACAATGGCATATTTATGTCATTGGCAAAATGAATGCACATGTAGGAAATTGTTGGTCTGGTGTCCTGTTTTAATACTGGTCTAGACCATCTGAATATAAATCCTATGTAAACCTTGGGAACTTATCACTGGATCTTATTGTTGCCTTGTAAGCTTGATTGCTGATCTACAACATGGTTATGCTTTATGTCATGTCTTCACCTTTGTTTGGCCTTTAGATTCAGTATGTGGCTCCATGCAAGTTTGATCACTGGCATATAATAATATGATGATAAGCTTCATTGTTTTATTTTCAGCTTGTGCTAGAGGCATGCCGCTAGCACCGATGGGCCCTCATTTATCTTATACAATCCATTTCAGAATATTACATGGTAAGTCTGCAAATGGAATGGATGGATCCATCATTTTGCCATCCTGATGCTTGTACAGGGTTTCCTTTTTTTTGACTAGTTCAACTAGTCCATCATCTTAAAACTAGGCTCGAGAAATGAAGGTTCAGTTTATGAGAAACAATTTAAATATGTATCAGCTTACTATCTTGGCACGTGAGCTATTTTTCAGTCAACGCGTGGCGGGTCCACTTGGAACTGAATAGGCACTGGTCCTTCTTCTTCTTACTCTACATGAGCCCCTTATACTACTGCCAGTGGCGGAGGCAGGGGGGGACCAGCAGGGGCCCTGCCCCCCCCTAACAATATGAATGTAGTGTTAATTAGTTGATGAACAGTGCAAAAACCAGTGATTATCTACTGTTAAAAGCCTGTATTTCATTGGTTTGGCCCTCCCCAGCCCGTTTTAACAGCCTTTGGCCCTAGTGATATAAATTTCCTGGCTCCGCCACTGACCACTGCTATGGTTTATGTGCCTACTTTTAACTCTCTCAACTAAAATTGGGCTGCTTTGTTTCAGCTGATCTGATACTGTGGGTGGGATCTATAGAACAACCTTGAAATCTGTCTGCGACCAGTCCACATTCTGCACCACTCCCACAACTTGAACACCAAGGTCTTTGCCATTTAAGTAAGTCTCTGCACCCCGAATGGCTTATTTCAAAGTGTAGAGGGTAGTTTGCAACTGAATGGCTCAGTTTGTCCTGCGACTGTATCATCTGTAATTTAAATTCACTACTGCATGCACTAGCCGTTGGAACTGTGGCTCTGTTGTATTAGGGAATGCTCTGCTAATGTTTATTGTGGAACTCATGACCGGTATTTGAAACAATTCAGTGGGCATTACATAACAGCTGGACACCACTTTTATTTTATGGTAGATGGTTGAGAGAATAAACTGGATGGCTGACAATCCGAGAAGGGTGTTGAACAAAGTGGAGGTATCATGGTCAATTATCTGTACAGGTATGCTTTTAGCCTTTTAGTGTGTTTAGAAGTTACAAGATGGCATGATTTGTTTCTCTGTATGTAGGATCTATCTGCATGCATACTATATTTATCAGCTTTATTCATATTGATGTCTTCCCAAAGCAGCTACGTATTAGAATAGAAGCAATAGGGCCCTGAACCAATGAACCCTTTTTTGGCCGATAAAAAGCAGTACATACCTGCTTAGTTCGATAATTTTTTAACAGTCCATGCCTTGGAAATTAACTCTACATGCCGTAGAGATGTTGTTCTTTGACTTGAGTGATATTTGAGCGATTAAACTGACTCAGTCCTGTACTTTTTATTCTTAAATTCAGTGTTGTACCTTGATATGCCTATGCCAATTGCACATAATTATAGAGTAAAAAAATAGATGCAATTAGTGCAGTTACATACAGTTGTCATCATTACAATGCTCGGCACTGAGAAACAAGTTACTAATCCATTTATTCTTGCTGACAATAGCTGGGAACCATAACCACCAGCATGCTGCGTGGGCAATGGGCAGAGAGCAGATGGCTACATCGCTGGGAACCATGGTCACCCACATGCAGCAGATAATGAATGGTGGATGGAAGGCTACTTCGCTGGGAACCATGGTCACCCACATGCAACAGATAACGAATGGTGGATGTAAGGCTACCTCGCCGGGAACCAGGACCATGACTTATTATGGGCAATCGGTGGCGAACGGATGGCTACCTCGCCGGGTACCTCAACTCCTAGGTACATTTTTTGTTTCAGTAGTAATTAGCTTACATGCTATTGCATAAGAACAGTTTCTAAAGTGTCACTTTACAAGGTTGCTGGCCTATATATGTTGACACTAAATTGCTTGTGTATATATGTGTCATTGTTTCCTTTTTTATCCATGGTTATGTAGCTCTTAATCATGAAAATCTAGAGAGGTTGTGAAAGAGTTTGTCCTTTCTTCAGTAAATGCATATGTAATAGGCTATAAAATAAGCTACTAGGTTGTATGATCTCTGTTTTAGATGGTCAATACCTTTATTGTTGATAAAACTGCAAGCACAGGAAAATAGTTCTATATAGTACTATGTGAGCAAATAATAACTTTTGTAGAAACTATATTCTTAACTATGATATCATGAGGATTTATTGATCGAAGCTGTGTTAATCCACAAACGAGCTTTGAACACCTTGAGCTGATTCCACTTTCTTGGCAATTTTTTGTGAAAACATTTCAGGCACTTGGCCAATTGGTGCATGGACGTGATGACTTTGTGGCGTTTATTGACCAACCAACTTGTAATCATGGATCTTATGTGTCTTCTAGACCATTTGTTGTTTTGTTATTTTGGAGCTTGCATTTTGTGCATGTGGATACAGACTTGTATGTTCTGGACCATCTAGTTGAAGTCTCTCATACCAGCAAATAGTGCTATCTTTTTGTGACTTGTGTGTTCTGGATGATTGTTAAGATGGTAAAAACTATGCTTTGTCAAGATTGATGTGTTTGTCATATGCACGTTTGTGAATATATTTCATTGTTGTACAGTATGTGTTCATCTTGAACCTGCTTCTAGATGTGTGGATAATGATTGCATCTGTTTAGAGCTTGTATATATTGTTTTGGCTGCACGTCTTTACCAGCAATTTATCTGTCGGCAAAAGGAAATATCTGTCGGTGTAGGTAGGGTGTAGTCTGATAGACTATCTGTTGGCATAGATATGGTGTATGTGGCTAATAAAGTGTCGACATAGGTAGGGTGTATGTTGACACGCTATCTATCGGCATAGGTAGGGTGTATGTTCTCTTATAAAGTGTCAGCATATGTAGGGTGTATGTGGACATACCATCTGTCGGCGTAGGTAGGGTGTATGGCGACTAAAAAAATGTCGGGAAGTAAACAACTGTCGGCAATACCTTTGCCCACAGCAAGTCCTCCGACTCTTTCATCTTCTGTCAGCATTGGTGTTAGCTACAACTTAAGTGTCTGCAAAGGTACACTATGCCTACACATTGGCGTGTCACGGAAGCTCTATCGTGGTGTAGTGATGAACGGTTAAAATGTTGCGAGGGTTTGAAGATCAGGGGCTAATCTGCGATAAAAATAATCATGGATAGATCCCTGGCCGAAAATAAAATAAAAAGAAAAATACTATGGCGCGAACGTTCGTTAACAGAGACGAACGGGCGAAAAGTGTTCGTTAAAACGGACTAACAAACGAACGTTCGTTGAATAACCTAAACCAAGAAAACCAGAGAAAAACCGAACCGATCTAAAAAACCCGATCTAGGGTTTAAAAAACGGCGGCGGCTTTGCGGGCTTATTATGGGTTCTCGGGCGAAAATAGGCGGCGGCGGCGAGATCCGGCGGCGGCGCGGGTCAACGGGGCGGCGAGGTGAGGCGGCGCTCTGCGACGCGGCGGGGCAGTAGGCGCCGCGAGGCGGCTCGGGGAAGCGGCTGCGGCGGCGGTGGTTGCGGCGGTGGGACGGGACGAGGAAAGAGGAGGGCGGGGCGGCAACATTTATAGTGGGAGGGGCGGCGTTGACTTGGGGAGGGGGTCGGCCCGAGGTGGAGTCCGGCTTGGACTCTGCCTCGGCGCTCGTGCCGGCGACGGCACGGCGCGAGGGAGGCGGTGGCGCGACCAGGCCGGCTAGGCCTCGGCCCAGTTCGGTCCGGGAGTCTTTTTTTAAAACAATTCCACCGAAAGGAAAAATCCTAAATAAATATTTTTTTCTAAAAATGCCAAAAACAATTTTCACTGTCTAAATGGAATATTTAGAACATAGTGAACACTTTCTTGGCCCAAAAATGCAAATTCCGAAAAATGCATATTTTCTAATTCAAATAAAATAATAAATAAAATCCAAATAAAGTATTTATTTGATTTTAAATATTTTTCCTCCAATATTTCTTTTATTTCAGAGAAGTCATATCATCTCCTCTCTTTAATTTTGTATTGGAAATACTTTTGGAGAGAAAAATAATTAGAACCAAATTGATCCTCTTTTCAATATTTTAGGAAAATTGAAATATGAAAATAAATGAAATCCCCAACTCTCTCCGTGGGTCCTTGAGTTGCTTAGAGCTTCTAGGATCAAAAACCAAAAATGCAATTAAAAATATGATATGCATATGATGACCTATGCATAACATTCCAAATTGAAAATTTGGGATGTTACAAACCTACCCCCCTTAAGGTGAATCTCGCCCTCGAGATTCGGGTTGGCTAGAAAATAGGTGTGGATGGTCTTTCGATAGGTCTTCCTCTCATTCTCAGGTGGCTTCATCCTCGATATGGTGGCTCCACTGAACTTTGCAAAACTTGATAACCATGCTGCGTGTAACTCGGTTGGCAAACTCGAGAATCTTGCTGGTTTCTCCTAGTAGGTCAAATCACTATCCAACTGAATTTCCTCCAGGGGCACTGTATCTCAGAGGAATATCGGCTATCTCAGCATGGCACTTCTTCAACTAGGAAACGTGAAACACATCATGAACTCCTGACAGTCCTTCGGGTAACTCCAACTTGTAGGCCACTTATCCCATACGTTCCAAGACTCGGTATGGTCCTACAAATCTCGGGGCTAACTTTCCCTTAACTCCAGAATGTTTAACTCCTCGCAGAGGTGACACGCGAAGATACGCTTTGTCTCCGATTTCATAGACTACCTCCTTGCGTTTCGAGTCTGCATAACTCTTCTACCTGGACTGAGCTACCTTGAGTCTATCGTGAATCAACTTAACCTTCTCTTCGGACTCTATGACCAAATCTGGTCCAAACAACTGACGGTCTCCAACTTCATCCCACATCAACGGTGTCCGGCACGTCCTTCCATATAAAGCTTCAAAGGGGCCATCTTCAAACTGGCTTGGTAGTTATTGTTATATGAGAACTCCGCGTAAGGTAAATTATCATCCCAACTAGATCCATAATCTAGCGCACAAGCTCTCAACATGGCCTCCAGAATCTGATTGACTCTCTCGGTCTGTCCATATGTCTGCAGATGGAAGGCTGTACTAAACTCTAGCGTGGTACTCAAAGTCTAGTGCAGCTGATTCCAAAACTTCAAGGTAAACCGTGTTCCTCTATCTGATACGATGGTCCTCGGAACTCCATGCCGACATACGATCCTGGTCATATATATCTTGGCCAACTTCCCACTCGTATAGGTGGTTTTCACTAGGATAAAGTGAGCCACTTTGGTCAAACGATCCACTACTACCCAGATTGAATCATATCCTGATCGGGTCCTAGGCAATCTGGTGATGAAATCCATGCCAAGCTTATTCCACTTCCATTCAGGTATCGACATCGGCTGCAGTAATCCTGTTGGCTTCGGATGTTCTGCCTTCACTCTTTGACATACATCACATACGGCTACATACTCGGCAATATCCTTCTTCATACCCGTCCACCAGAAACGCTCCTTCAAATCCAAATACATCTTGGTGTTTCCGGTGTGTATCGAGTATGGCGAGTCATGAGCTTCCTGAAGTATCAACTTCCTGATCTCTGCATTATTGGGCACATAAACATGGTCCTCAAACCATAAGGTATCGTGCTCATCCTCACGAAAACCTTTTTATTTTCCTTTGCTCATCCTCTCCTTTATCTCAGCAATTTCCTTATCATCCTTCTAAGCTTGTCAAATCTTTCCTAATATTGTTGACAGAACTTCCAATGCTGCAAAAAAACCTCTAGGGACTATCTCCAAACGTAGCTCCCTGAGATCTTCAGCCAACTCCTTTGGTAATCCTCCTGTTATGAGGGTATTGGCATAACCCTTCCGGCTCAAAGCGTCTGCTACGACATTGGCCTTGCCTGGATGATTGTGCAACTTCATGTCATAATCTTTTATAAGCTCCAACCATCTCCTTTGCCTGAGATTCAGCTCCTTCTGTGTGTAAATGTACTTCAAACTCTTATGATCCGTGTACACATCACAATGATTTCCAATAAGAAAATGTCTCCAGGTCTTGAGTGCATGCACTACAGCTGCTAACTCGAAATCATGCGTGGCATAATTCAACTCATGCGGTCGAAGCTGATGTGAGGCATATGAAACAACTCTTCCATCCTGCATAAGTACACCTCCAAGTCCTAAGCGAGAAGCGTCGCAATACACTTCGAAATCTTTGCGTATATCCGGCAGAATCAGCACTTTGGCTGTAACCAAACGTTTTTTAAACTCCTAAAAACTTTCCTCACATTCTTTTATCCATTTAAACTTAGTGTCTTTCTTAAGCAACTCCGTCATGGGCTTCACAATCTTAGAAAAGTTCTCTATGAATCTCCGATAGTATCCTACGAGTCCAAGAAAACTGCGGATCTCTCCAACTGAGGTGGGTGCCAACCACTCAGTGACAAACTGAACCTTGGTAGGATCCACTGCTATACCTTCTCCTGATATAACATGGCCAAGAAATCCAACTTCCTTTAACCAAAACTCACACTTGCTGAACTTAGCATACAACTGATGTTCTCTGAGATTCTCGAGAACTAGATGCAAATGCTCCTTGTGCTCCTCTTCATTATTCGAGTATACCAAGATATCATCAATGGATACCACAACAAACTTATCCAAGAACTCCATGAATACCTTATTCATCATACTCATGAAGTAGGCAAGGGCATTGGTCAATCCAAATGACATAACCGTGTACTCGTATAACGCGTACCTTGTGGTGAAGGCTGTCTTAGTTATATCCTATTCTTGGATCTTCAACTGGTGGTATCCTGATCGTAGATCGATCTTGGAGAACACTTTAGCTCCTTGCAACTGATCAAACAAATCATTGATCATCAACAGTGGGTACTTGTTCTTGATCGTCACTTCATTCGGTGCACTATAATCAACAACCATTCTTAAAGATCCATCCTTCTTCTCAACCAAAAGTACTGGTGCTCCCCACGGTGACGAACTTCGTCGAATGTAACCTTTCTCCAATAACTCCTTAATCCGCTTCTTAATCTCTTCCAGATCATTTGTCGGCATCCGGTATGGTCTCTTCGATATCGGTCTAGTGCCTGGCAACAACTCGATCAAAAACTCAATGTCTCGATCCAGCGGCATTCCTGGTAGCTCCTCTGGAAATACATCAGGGCAATCCTTCACTACTGGAAAGAGGGGCTCGAGACGGAGATTTTGGTGTTGGTTTCACTGGATTTGGACGAACGGTTAAAAAGTTGCGAGGGTTTGAAAATCAGGGGCTAATCTGCGATAAAAATAATCGTGGATAGATCCCTGGCCGAAAATAAAATAAAAAGAAAAATACTACGGTGCGAACGTTCGTTAACAGAGACGAACGGGCGAAAAGTGTTCATTAAAATGAACTAACGAACGAACGTTCGTTGAATAACCTAAGCCGAGAAAATCGGAGAAAACCCGAAACGATCTAAAAAACCGATCTAGGGTTTAAAAAAATGGCGGTGGCTTTGCGAGTTTATTACCAGTTCTCGGGCGAAAACCAGCGGCGGTGGCGGTGGCGAGATCCGGCGGCGGTGCGTGTTAACGGGGCGGCGAGGCGAGGCGGTGCTCCGCGGCACGGCGGGGCCGCAGGCGGCGAGGCATGGGGCGGCGGCAGCGGTGGCGGTGGTTGTGGCGGTGGGGCGGGACGAGGACAGAGGAGGGCGGGGCGACAATATTTATAGTGGGGGGGGGTGACTTGGGGAGGGGGCCGACCCAAGGTGGAGTCCAGTCCGGACTCTGCCTCGGTGTTCGTGCCGGCGATGGCGCGGCGCGAGGGAGGCTGTGGCGCGAGTGGGCCGGCTGGGCCTCGGCCCAGTTCGGTCCGGGTGTCTTTTTCTTAAACAATTCCGCCGAAAGGAAAAAAATCCTAAATAAATATTAAAAAAAAGTCTAAAAATGCCAAAAACAATTTTCACCGTCTAAATAAAATATTTAGAACATAGTGAACATTTTCTTGGCCTAAAAATGGAAATTTTGAAAAATGCATATTTTCTCATTCAAATAAAATAACAAATAAAATCCAAATAAAAATTTATTTGATTTTAAATATTTTCCTCCAATGTTTCTTTTATTTCGGAGAATTCATATTATCTCCTCTCTTTAATTTTGTATTGGAAATATTTTCGGAGAGAAAAATAATTAGAACCAAATTGATCCTCTTTTCAATATTTGAGGAAAATTCAAATATGAAAATAAATGAAATCCCCAACTCTCTCCGTGGGTCCTTGAGTTGCTTAGAATTTCTAGGATCAAAAACCAAAAATGCAATTAAAAATATGATATGCATATGATGACCTATGTATAACATTGCAAATTGAAAATTTGGGATGTTACATATGCATAGGCATTTTATGAGCAAACAAATTCTCAAAACTAGCAAAAATTAGCATATGCAAGGAAGCATAATAAAACATTGACAATCTCAACATGAATAGAGGGAATTTAGTAACATGAAAATTTCTACAACAATATTCCCCTCTCTCATAATAATTACATGTGGGATCATATTCAAATTCAACAATATAGCTATCACATAAAATATTCTCTTCATAATCCACATGCATGCAAAGTTGACACTCTTCCAAAATAGTGGGATTAACATAGAATAAAGTCGATACTTCTCCAAGCCCACTTTTGTCAAAAATTTCATAAGATTGATCAATCTACAAAGTAGTGGATCACTATTTCCTAAAGTTGACACTCTTCCAACCCCACTTTCAATATTATAGCAGACATTATTATCATGAGGCTTAAATAAATTTTGAAGATCATAAGAAGCATTATCACCCCAATCATGATCATTACAATAAGTAATGGACATAGCAAAATTACCATCCCCAAGCTTAGGGTTTGGCATAGTATTAGCACAATTGACATTAATAGAATTTAGAATAACATCATTGCAATCATGCTTTTTACTCAAGGATCTATCATGATTCACTTCATAAGGCACTTCATCACAATTTTCAGATTCAAGGATTTCGAGAAAAACTTCATAAAGATAATCTAGTGCACTCAACTCACTAGGAATTGGTTTATCATAGTTGGATATGTTAAAAGGATTAGCAAGTGGATGGGGATCCATAAACTCTTTGCTTCTGATTTTCAATAAACACACAATTATACCAGGCAAACGAGCAAACAAACCAAGTAAGACATAAGGGCGAACGAAAGAAGGGCGAATAAGGAAAATATTTTTGTGTTTTTCTAGAAATGTTTTAGAAGTGGGGGAGAGGAAAACAAGAGGCAACTAGAAAATAATGTAATGCATGAGATGGGAGTTTATGATGGGTATTTGGTAGGCTTGGTGTAGAACCTCCCCGGGAACAGCGCTAGAAATTCTTCCTGCTACTTCTTGAGCTTGCGTTGGTTTTTCCATTGAAGAGGAAAGGGTGATGCAACAAAGTAGAGATAAGTATTTTCCTTAGTTTTGAGAACCAAGGTATCAATATAGTAGGAGGTACACGCAAGTCTCCAATCTATGCACCTGCACAAACAATTAAACACTTGCACCCAATGCGGTAAAGGGGTTGTCAATCCCTTCATGGTCACTTGCAAGGATGAGATCTGATAGAGACAGATATAAAATATTACTAAAACGTAAAACAAAGTAAAAACAAATAAATTACAACAAAGTATTTTTGGGTTTTTTGGTTTATAGATATGAAAATATATGATGGAAAATAGACCCGATGGCCATAGGTTTCACTAGAGGCTCCTCTCTTGAAAGAAAATAATATGATGGGTGAACAAATGAGTGTCGAGCAATTGATAGAAAATCGCAAAGTTATGGTGATACCCAAGGCATTGATCATGAATATATGCATCACGTCCGTTTCAAGTGGACCGACTCCTGCCTGCATCTACTACTATTACTCCACACATCAACCGCTATCCAGCATGCATCTAGAGTATTAAGTTCATAAGAACGGAGGAACGCCTTAAGTAAGATGACATGATGTAGAGGGATAAACTCAAGAAATATGATGAAAACCCTGTCTTTTTACCCTTTATGGCAACAATACAATACGTGCCTCGCTACCCCTACTATGTGACTGGGTGAGGACACCGCAAGATTGAACCCAAAACTAAGCACCTCTCCCATTACAAGAAGAACCAATCTAGTTGGCCAAACCAAACCGATAATTCAAAGAGAAATACAAAGATATTTGATCATGCATATAAGAATTCAGAAAAGACTCAAATAATATTCATAGATAATTTGGTCATAAATCTACAATTCATCGGTTCTTGACAAACACACCGCAAAAGAATATTACATTGGATAGGACTCCAAGAACATCGAGGAGAACATGGTATTGAAGATCATAGAGAGAGAAGAAGCCATCTAGCTAGTAGCTATGGACCTGTAGGTCTGTGGTAAACTACTCACGCTTCATCAGAAGGGCAATAGAGTTGATGTAGATGCCCTCCGTGATTGAACCCCCCTCCGGCAGCGTGCCAGAAAAGGCCTCAAGATGGGACCTCACGGGAACAGAGGCTTGCGGCAGTGTAAAAGTATTTTTGTAGACGCTTCTCGTCATTTGGGAATATTTGGGAATTTATAGAGCAAAAATTAGGGTCGGAGGAGTCTCGTGGGGCCCACAAGCAAGGGGTGCCCCCCTAGGGCGTGCCCTGAGGGCTTGTGGAGCCCTAGGGACTCTTTTGCCCCCTCTCCAAGCTCCGTGGATGTCTTCTGGTCCAGTAAAATTCATCGCGAAAGTTTTATTCCATTTGGACCCCGTTTGATGTTCCTTTTCTATAAAACTCAAAAACTAGGAAAAAACAAAAACTACCATTGGGATTTAGGTTAATAAGTTACCCCCCAAAATAACATAAAATAGCATACACTACAAAAAAGACACATCTGTGACATTATGGGCCGAACAATTTTTTTTGTCATGCTTATGACACTTCTATGACGAGACAAAAGCACGTATCATCATAGATGTTGTGGGATCCTACTTCTATGACAAAAAATCATGACAGAAAATGGGCATTTCATCTTGGGCGGGCCAGGGACGCAGCTGCATGACATTCTTTGGGTCGTCCATGAAATAAAAAATCATGGTAGAAGTGAGGGCGAGGAAATTTTTGCGGAATTCCCGGTTACGGTGGGTTGGTCGGGGCCGAGTGATGCACTGTGGTTTGCGCTTTTCTCTCGTACGCGCGTGTGGTGCGAGCCGTGTTGCTATAACTGATCCCGAGCGAGAGGATTTCACTTTATTGAACCCGAGCGGTCGTGTACTAGTACGTACTGAAGCCGATTGAACGATCCCTTCACTGCTAACTGAACCCGATCGACTCCTTCGCTGCTAACTGAACCCGATCGATCGCTGCTGCTGCTTAATTACTGAAGCAGATCGGAACCCACGTGCGAGACTTAGCTAGCCGGTTTGGTTGCCTCTGGATGAACAGAGCCCATTGCTACCGCACACGCGATACGTAGAACGAGTCGAGATGTGGTGAGTCAAGCCGGTTGGGTTAGCTGTGGATGAACAATTCCCGGTGGGGGTTGGATGAACAGGACCCCGGCTGTGTGTAGGTAGTTGCCGCTGGATGAACAGGACCCCGTGGTAGTACGCAGTTGTGCTGGACGAACAGGACCCGGTGGTAGTATGCGGTTGCCGCTGGATGACCAAAACCCCGTGGAGGGTGGATGAACAGTAGCCTCTGGAGTCCCGTTCTGTGGACGCCACACACCCCTCCGATGAACAGGACCCTGTTTCGACCGTAGGTGGTTGAGAGAAGGTCATTCCTCCGTTTAGCGGTACGCCAAAGCCCTCCCGATGAACAGGACCCCGTTTCGACCGTACGCAGTTGGAGAGAAGTCTGTTTCTTCTGTTTTGTGGTACGCAAGATCCCTCCGGATGAACATGACCCCATTTTGACCGTAGGCGGTCAAAGAGAACTCTATTTCCACCATTTTACAGGACGCGAGACCCCGAGTGAATGAACATGACCCGGTTTGGGCTGTTCCATCCAAGTCAGTTGGCTCCCAATGAATATGACGCATTCCAACCCAGTCGCTTGCCTCCCGATGAACACGACGTGGTTTCCTCCGTTCTGACCCAGCTGGTTGGCTGCCGATTGATACATCCATTTTGCATCATGTTTTTCTACTATTATTTATGATGTTTTTATGCATAATAATGCTTTTTGGAGTAATTCTAATGCATTTTATCTCATAATACGCAAGGTATAGACAAAGAGGGAGAATTTTGGCAGCTAGAAATCTGGACCTGGAAAAGCTATGCCGGGGTACCTATTCTGCACAACACCAAACAAGCTGAAACTTTACGGAGATTTTTTATGGAATATATGAGGAATATTGCAGCCAATAAGTACCAGAGGGGGCCCACCAGGTGGGCACAACCCACCTGGGCGTGCCAGGGAGCCCATGCACGCCTTGGTGGTTTGTGCCCCCCTCGGCCCACCTCAGGCGCCCATCTTCTGGTATATAAGTCATTTTGAGATAGAAAAAAAAATCAAGAGAGGACTTTCGGGACTGGGTGCCGCTGTCTCAAGGTGGAACTTGAGCAGGAGCACTTTTTCCCTCCGGTGGTGCGATTCCGCCGGGGGAGGACTTTCCTCCCGGATGGGGAAATCATCGTCATCATCATCACCAACAACTCTCCCATCTTGGGGAGGGAAATCTACGTCAACATCTTCAATAGCACCATCTCCTCTCAAACCCTAGTTCCTCTCTTGTGTTCAATCTTTGTACCGGAACTATAGATTGGTGCTTGTGGGTGACTAGTAGTGTTGATTATATCTTGTAGTTGATTACTATATGGTTTCTTCGGCGGAAGATTATATGTTCAGATCCATTATGCTATTTAATACTCCCATGGTCTTGAGCATGTTTATCACTTGTGAGTATTTACTTTTGTTCTTGAGGTCACGGGAGAAATCATGTTGAAAGTAATCATGTGAACTTGATATGTGTTCGATATTTTGATAGTATGTATGTTGTGATTCCCTTAGTGGTGTCATGTGAACGTCGACTACATGACACTTCACCATATTTTCGCCTAAGGGAATTGATTGTGGAGTAGTTATTATATGATGGGTTGCGAGAGTGACAGAGACTTAAACGCTAGTTTATGCACTATTCCATAAGGGGCCGATTGGATCCAAAAGTTTAATGCTATGGTTAGGATTTATCCTTAATACTTTTCTCGTAGTTACGGATGCTTGCGAGGGGGTTAATCATAAGTAGGAGGTTTTTTCAAGTAAGAACATCACCTAAGCACCTGTCCACCCAAATATCAAATTATCAAAGTAGCGAACATGAATCGAATCAACATGATGAAAGTGACTAGATGAAATTCCCATGTACCCTCTAGAATGCTTTGCTTACTATAAGAGACCATTTTAGCCTGTCCTTTGCCTCAAAAGGATTGGGCTACCTTGCTGCACTTTTGCTACTATCATCGTTGCTTGATCGTTACAAATTATCTTGCTATCAAACTACTCTGTTACTTACAATTTCAGCACTTGCAGACATTACCTTGCTGAAAACCACTTGTCATTTCCTTTTGCTCCTCGTTGGGTTCGACACTCTTACTTATCAAAAATAGCTACAATTGATCGCATATACTTGTGGGTCATCAACACTACAAAAAATACACTTTCGTGATGATACATGTTTGTCACAGTAGGTCACGTTTTTTGTCATGCATGTACATCCATGACGATTTTATGACAGAATCAAGGTAGTCATACCTGTGCTGTCATAGAAGTGTTCGATGACATTACCAAAATTATCATCACGGAAGTGTCCACTTTCATGATGATTAATCGCGCGTCACAGAAGTGCTTTCATCAAGGGTGACCGACACGTGGCATCCACCGTAACGGAACGCCGTTAAGCTATCGGGTCTGGTTTTGAATCCGATAACCCGCTAACAGCCCCGACCAATGGTGATTTTCCACGTGTACAATCATCATTGGCTGGAGGAAACACGTGTCGGCTCACCGTTGGGATAGATGTCATCCACTCATTGGACCGAAGGCGCCTATGATACGTCGACACGTGGCACAGCCGAACAATGGCCCATTCCTGTTGAAAGGCTACCCCATTTGACTTGGTCAAAAGGTGGCGGGCCGACCCAAGGAAAGCCTGTTAATGGCCTGTTCGCATATAGCCCATTTATAGCTCGCTAACCCGGGGCCCGTTACAACCCATCCGAATTAGGCCCAATAGCGTCATCTGGGCCATCCAATATGATTCCAGCCCATTTTAAGTTCCGGCCCATGTATGGCCCATGACATCTTTCGGCCCATATGAGGCCCTTTGTAACTCTTGGCCCATTAACAGCCCGTGGTGAAACTGGCCCGTAATGAATAGTGTATCACTTTATACCCATTAACGTCCCATTAATCCATTGGGCCGTTTGCAGCCCATGTTATCTTCCAGCCTTCTCAGGGCCCATTTATTCTTGGGCTCATTTCCAGCATTCGGTTACTTACGGCCTGTTACTGCCATTTTCTGCTTGTGGGCCAAATTCAGCCTGTGGTTACAGTCGGCCCATTTGTGGCCCGTTAATATGTTGGTCCGTTTTCATAGCATCATCAAATACGGCCTATTAACGACGGCCTGTTATGGTCGGCCCATGAACGAACGACTCAAACTCTAGCCCGTTTGCGGCCATAATGCGTTTGCTTTTGGCCCATGTTTGGCCAATCGATCATATGGCCCGTATAAGGCCCATTGTTTCTACGGCCCGTAGAAGGCCCATTGTTTCTACGGCCCGTAGGAGGCCGAGTGTCACTATAGTAAATATAGGTTTAGACCTGCTAATGGCCCAAGATGATTATAGGCTCACGTTTTGGCCCATATGAGTAAAGGGCCGGCCTGAAGACTGACAACACTAAGATCCACTGAACCTTCCGGCCTAAATTACAACATACCGACCAAAGAATAAACCTAGACTATACAATAAAGAAATTACGACCTGTTACATCCACTGGGAATCAAAGTTCGCTACCGGTGATCATAAAGCACAACATGACCGCGAATTACATACACTGGGCATCAAAGGTCGCCACTAGTGCATATAAACGCGCCGAAAAAAGAATATACAAAACTGAGAGCACTTAAGAAGGCAATAGACCTGGCAAGGTCGGGCCCGCAAGCAGTCGAACAAGCTGATGAGACCTCTGTTTTGTCAACGACAGATGCTTCATCCCTAGCTGTATGGCACCATAGTGTGCAAGGCAGTCCCCTAACATCTTCATTACATCTTTGGCTTCAAGTCAGAGCTGAGCTGAAGCAAGCCTTTCCACTTTAAGTTGAGACTGAAGAAGTCGAACTGATTGAGGCAGCGACTGCACAGAGGTTGTCTCACGCCTGCTGGTGAGTAGCTTCAACTCACCGTCTTCATCAAGACAGGACCTTGGGGTCATCTCGCTCTCCTCAAGATGGTTTGGCTCACTATCTTTCCTAAAGTTCTACCTGGCATAAGATATACGACTCTGAAAGAGAAACAAGGAGACACGTAACATGTTTCACAATTATATAAGCAAATAAATGGATCTGTTCTGCATAAGGAACATGTTTTTACAACTATAATTTAAAACTGGTAGTTTTTGCAAACATCCAATCAGATGTAAACAGCAGTGGGGGAATGATGCCTATCCAAATCTATACTAGAAAAAAATTTGAAGGCTTGAGAAGGATGAACTTACATTACATGTTAACACGGGCTGGACAAAGCCCTTCTCCATGTTGATGGAAGGATAATTCAATAAATTCCCCAAAGAAAATTCTTTATAAGCGTTGACATTATTCTACATTTTGCAAAGAGTAAATATAGATCAAATAATATTGGAAGAAATATAGGATAATGAAGCTCAGGTGCAGACTGATGATACATAATCAAATAGAAACTAATTAAGTACAATGTTACAAGGTAAAAGGTACTGACAAGAGGAATGCAGACATCAACATGTGTAGTGGCATTGGCTTTATTCAACATTTTGGTAACAGTAAATGTAGATATGATAATTTGGAGAAAGTGGAGGGCAGGGCAGATAAGATGGAGAGTAATGCTAGACAATCAACTATCTCGCGATGCATGTACAGTAATACCACCACCGTCTGTTATTACTTGTCGCTGAAATGGATATATCTAGCACTATTAAGTTCTAAATACATCCAATTAATCAACAATGATTTCAATAAGGAGGGAGTACATGACAACAGGTACTTACATGAGCAATCCAAAACTTCATAACCATTGTGTTAATTCTACATTTATCTAAGAGTAAATATAGATCTTATAATTTCAAGCAAAGGGAGGATAAAGAAGTGAACATTTACAGTGATGCTACATAATCAAACAGCAATGAGTGGAAGTATGCTAGCAAAGGGCAAGAGGTACTGACAAGAGCAATGCAGAGCCCAGTATTGTCGTGAGATCCTATGATCCTTTGAGCAAGGAGATTCATCTGAAATTAGTTTTCATACAAGAGAGAAGGTAAGGCACATGTAGAAATTTTTAGGAGTTCAAATTTTGAATTGATATCATAGACAGTACCTAACGCTGGGCTCTCAGCAGTTCTGATAGGGGTTTGGCCACTGGAGTAGGGGTAAAGTCTGGTACAGTTGGGCCTGTGTTTTTTGTGGCTGCTGATGTATTTGATTTAACAGGTATCACTACCTTTTCCAAATACCTAGTTTGTACTCCTTGAGGATCTGCACTTACCCTCTTCCTTTTGGACATGTATTACGAAAGAACAACATTTGATTGGAAAAACATAGTATGACGACACATGGAATAGGTACAAAAAATGGATAGGTATGGCATATACTCATATATGATGCTTAAACTAAGCCGATGGTGTAACAATGTAGAAGTAATGCAAGAGGTCAGATGCAAAATATGTGCGACCAATACAACCTTGCCAAGTTAGAGCATGCACCTTGATGGGCGAATAAGATAGGCCATCCTCCACCATGCCAAGTTTGTTAGCCAGTGGATTGTTTCGTAATATTCCTCTCGTGCGCCCATTCTCATATTCATTTTGATAATGTTCAATACCTGACATGCATGAAAACATAAAAACAAGTGAGATTATCTTTGTAATGCAGAAGTGATTCTAATCCAATACTTCCTCCCTGTAAACCCCTTTGTGCTATCTCTACAATTCTTCTAAGAGGTGTCATGCATGTTGTAATTTGGTGTGTGCATTAATATAATGTGGCCTATGTCGGTGTCAAAACTGGTGGATCTCGGGTAGGGGGTCCCGAACTGTGCATCTAAGGCGGTTGGTAACAGGAGGCGGGGGGCACGATGTTTACCCAGGTTCGGGCCCTCTCGGTGGAGGTAATACCCTACTTCCTGCTTGATTGATCTTGATGATATGAGTATTACAAGAGTTGATCTACCACGAGATCATAGAGGCTAAACCCTAGAAGCTAGCCTATGGTATGATTGTTGTTGCCCTACGGACTAAACCCTCTGGTTTATATAGACACCGGAGGGGGCTAGGGTACATAGAGTCGGTGTCAAGGAAGGAGATCTACATATCCGTATTGCCAAGCTTGCCTTCCACGCCAAGGAGAGTCCCATCCGGACACGGGAAGAAGTCTTAAATCTTGTATCTTCATAGTCCAATCGTTCGGCCAAAGGATATAGTCCGGCTGTTAGGAGACCCCCTAATCCAAGACTCCCTCGGTAGCCCACGAACCAGGCTTCAATGACGATGAGTCCGGCGTGCAAATTTTCTTCGGCATTGCAAGGCGGGTTCTTCTCCAAATTCTGAATATCTGTTGAGTAGTGTCCGGCTCCCCATAAATGTTGCACTTCTTGGCTTCCGCGCCCAATAAGGGCTATCTTCCATGTGTCGAGCGAATGCGAGGAGCCAGGGCATTTTTACATTTTACACCCTAGCCATGTAAATAAACTGCCTATTAAAGATACGGGGATTCTTAGATCCAGACCACACCATCCTCCCATAGCCAGTATCCATCAGAGCGCGCTCGGAAAAATCCATTCCAACATGGCCGGCCATCGCAGCTCCTCCTCTCGCTCCCGTAGCCCTAAGCCCGGTGATTGGGAGAAGTGTTCCGTCCCACACAGCCAATTAGTAGAGTTACAGACCCAGGGATTTCTCCCTCCAGCGCATATGGTCCCCGTTCGAGCCGGGCTCGCCACCTATAATGGCGGGGAGCAAGCAGAGAGCTTCCCCAATCCCTCCAAGGGGAGCGGGTATGCCTTGTCCCTTATTTACTAAGGGGACTTGGATTTCCAATCCATCCGTTCCTCCGTGGGCTCCTGGAGTTTTATGGCCTCTAGTTGCATAATTTCACCCCCGCTTCCATATTACACATTGCTGGTTATGTTGCCCTTTGTGAGATGTTTCTGGGCTGCGAAGCTCATTTCGAGCTGTGGAAGAGGCTATTCTGCCTTGTGCCCCGTACACAGAAGGGGTTAATATATCAAGTGGGTGGAGCGAAAATATGGCGCATCGCCGGGACCGGATACCTGTCCGGTACCCCGAAGAAGACGTTCGTAGACTGGCCTTCGGAGTGGTTTTACATGGAGGACGTCCCCCTTCCAGATCCTATTCGGATGGGTCTTCCCGAGTTCGACAATGCTCCTTTGAAGAAACGCCGAAGCTGGCTCCCACGGAGCCCTCAGGAGGAAGATAACGGAGAAGTCCTTTACCTGATGGGCCGGATAAAAGTGCTGGCTCAATCCGGACTGACAATAATTGAGGTAATGTCAATATGTATAATGCGGGGGGTGCAACCACTTCAATATCGAGGGCACCCCATGTGGTGCTTTAACAGGGAAGATGATGCCACCCGCTGCGGGCGTAAGGGACCGGACTCAGTTGCTGCTCTAGCAAAAATTCTGTCCGATTTGTTCAAGGGAGAGGAAGAGGAGTTCATCTGTATTAAGCCACGGGATGGATTCTCCATGTACAACCCTCCAACTGGGTGAGCTGTCACTTTTTACTCCCAACCTTCCCGTATTCTTCGTCATAAATACTCACCTTGCCGTTTCATGGCAGGAACTGCGAAAAGCTATAAGGGAGGTCAACAGCCCACCTCCACAACCGGGGGACCCTGACCGGGCCCTCGACCCCGGACTCGAAGAGGATCCGGACATATTCGTGGAGCTGATCGATAGGACATTCTATCAATTGAGCTACAATGATGCCATGGTGGCCATCATAGCCGACTATCCTGGGCTACTCCCTGCATCGCATGTAAGGAAAACCGGAGTCCCAACTTCCGAGAAGTATCCCCTTTTATGCACTTCACCTACCTTACACATATGGTGTCTTACAGGGAAGGCCCTCGGGACGCCATGCCGAACCCGCAGTGACTCGCCAACAAGGGACACCGAAGGTGGGTAGGCTAAAAAGGAAGGAGGTCAGGACTGAGACGCCGGCGCAGAGGTATGATACCAAACCTTGCTCCGTGGTTTTCGTCTTTCTTAAAATATAATGATGTCCATGTTTCCTAGTAGGAAAAACGCTCGCCAGACTATATCCGGAGAGGTTGCCGATCACGCCTCCACCAGTTGGGCTCCAGGGCCGAACATAGAGGCGGAAGCTAACACGGGGCGAACGCCGGATGCTCCTCCTACAGAGGATGCGGATAGACTATCCGCTACAAATTCCGAAGTGGAGAGCGCCATGAATCACAGGCGTCGCCGGGCCGTACTCTGTGACGCTTGTTTCTCCCAAGAGGCGTTCGATGCCTTCAACTCAGGAGACGCGTACATCCGTGTTGCTCAAAACGGTCTTGCCAGAGCCACGGACCAGTATGTAAAGGATATACGGGTAAGAAAATCTGACGATTATATATATCAGTAGCCCCTGAGACTTGAAACAGTTGACACAACTGATTTAAGGATCATTATTTGTGCAGGTTCTTACAGAGAAGAATAACCAATTGTCTCAAGAGCTGGAAGAGTGCAAAGCCCAGCTACGGGCCGCGGTTGCCGCGTTGAAGGAGTCCGAGAAGGCCCCCTCTGGTGACACTTGTTTCCATTGGAAAGAATGACAGGTACCAAATAGTATGCGGCATGCATGCAAATCTAACAATAGATGTTGCAGATGACTCTGGAGTGAATCCGGAGGCAGTGCTGGGGAATGCGCAACGTGCTAATCGACAGCTAAATGCTGGCGAGCGCGTGCTTATGCGGGTCAAGCAGGAGAGAAATGAACTCCAGGACGCCAATATCCAGCTGGGCGTGGAACTAAAAGATGTCCCAGCCCAGCTTGCGGACTCCGTGAAGGAGAATAAGTGGCTTCGACGCGGCATTTTCAGTAAGTGCTTGAACGAACTTTTGAAAGAGTTCGGCAAAGAAGCCGGCTAACAAAGTTATGTCTGCAGGTATGCTGACGGGTCATCCCGCGGAGGAGATGCTCGGGTCTGCGGGTGATCTTCTACCGGAGCTCTCACAACTGCATGAACAAGTTCGGCAGGTGATGCAGGGTATTGCCCAAGCCTTGTGGGCATCCGCCTCCCCGCCAGGAGGCATGGGGGAGCTTATAGAGAAGCTCAAGGGAGCGCGGCGGCGCTTCCGATTATGGAAGATATCAGCCTGCCGACAAGGTGCAAGGGAAGCCTAGGCCATGGTGAAGACGCGATATACCAAAGCTGACCCAAACCACATGGCCGAGGTCGGACCTGTGGGGCCCGATGGGAAAGAGATCCCCGTCAGTTTGGTGTATGACCAAGTAGAATTAGCCACAAAGTATTCCCAACAGGATTGTAGGCTAGACAGCCTGTTGGATGGTATAGAAGAAGAATTTAGTCAGTCTTAGTGACTGTGTACTTTAAGTGACATATATAATGTCCCTAGCCGGATTGTAAATCATTTGTCATGGCGGACCTTTTCGCTTCGACCTCTGGACCCGATAGTCCGGAGTGTATCCGAATACCCGCTCGGTTATGTAAAAACTGGGGTATGCGTGGAAACCAGGCGTAGGGGTCATAATGCTTGAATAGACAAGTACCCAACTAGCTATGTTATATTACATGGATAGTAAGAAACATCTTCCAGGGAGAATAGTTCCGTTAAGGGTTCCTTTCCCTGGGTACGCATGCCCTAATTTGCATGTTCGAACTGCGGAAAGAGACGCAGACTATAAACATCTAGGGGGCATGTATAAAAATAAATAAAAGTCAACTTTGTTCACTGACCGAATATTCCCTTAAGAACGCTAGCTTTCGGCTTCACCCAGTCTAAGGTACACATCCGGCTGACCCGGCACTAACAATCATAGAGGTGCTCCCCTTATGCCCTAGCTGAATTAACGAGAACGTTGGGCATAAATACAAGAGCCAGGGAACCCAGCTTGGCCAAAACTTAAGTCATATCGATGCATATAATGGAGAAAAAAGGTACATGTGGAAGAATAACACATGTGTGGGGCGTAAAGCCTAGAAAAATAGTTATATTAAGATTCTGTATAAGAAGCCCCCGGGTATAATGAGCGCGGTTAGCGCATCAAGATTGTGTAGTCAAGACATAAGTTAGCCTTTGAAGGCCTTGAGGAGAAGAAAAAAGAAGAGAGAAAGAGAGAAAAGATAGATAACGGATATGCAAAAAATTGACGGGGGTAAGGAGATGAACATAGAGTCCGCACTAGGCGTAGAATCATCGGAGTCTAGCTGCGTTCCATGGGTTTGGCTCGAGTCGATTGTCCGATGTATCCCGCAGATGGTACGCTCCACCAGTCAGAACCTGGTCAATAATGAAGGGACCTTCCCATTTGGGCTTGAGCTTGTTCTTTTTCTTCTCCGGCAGGCGTAGAACTAGTTCGCCAACGTTATAGGTTTTGGCCCCTACTTCTCTGCTTTGATACCTTCGAGCCTGTTGCTGATAGAATGCGGAACGGGCTTTTGCCACGTCGCGCTCCTCCTTCAGGGCGTCCAAACTGTCATGCCGATCGAGCTTGGCCTCTTTTTCTTCGTACATGCGCACTCGAGGTGAGTCATGAATTATGTCGCAAGGCAGAACTGCCTCTGCGCCGTACACCATAAAAAACGGTGTGTATCCGGTAGTGCGATTCGGCGTGGTCCGCGGCCCCCATAGTACGGAGTCGAGCTCCTCTACCCAGTGCGTGTTTGATTCCTTTAAGGACCGCACTAATCTGGGTTTGATGCTGCTCATGATAAGACCATTTGCTCGCTCGACTTGACCGTTAATTTGCAGGTGATAGACAGAAGCATAATCGAGCTTGATGCCCATGTTGCTGCACCAAAGTTTTACCTCGTCGGTTGTAAAGTTCGTGCCGTTGTCAGTGATGATGCTGTGGGGGATGCCATAATGGTGTACTACCCCAGATATGAAGTCTATCACCAGTCCGGATTCAGCCGTTTTAACGGGGTTGGCTTCTGTCCATTTGGTGAATTTATCCACCATGACCAGTAAGTATTTTTTCTTATGGGTTCCCCCTTTGAGGGGTCCGACCATATCAAGCCCCCAGACCGCAAAAGGCCAAGTAATGGGGATTGTTTGGAGAGCGGTAGGTGGCATATGGCTTTGGTTTGCAAAATGCTGGCAATCGACGCAACGTTGGACCAGATCCTGTGCATCTGCTCGGGCCGTCGGCCAATAGAAACCTGTACGGAAGGCCTTGCTTACAAGGGCCCGGGCTGTAGCGTGGTGGCCGCCGAGTCTAGCATGGATTTCTGCCAAAACCTTCCACCCTTCCTCTTAGGATATGCACCTTTAAAGGACTCCAGTAGTGCTTTTCTTATAAAGCTCTCCCTCGTGGACCTTGTAGGCTTTAGATCGCCGCACTATGTAGCGTGCCTCATTTTGGTCCTCGGGTAGTTCCTGCCTGGTTAGGTAGGCCAGGAATGGTTCTATCCACGGGACGATGATGACCATTATCACGTGGGCTGAAGGTGTTGTTTCGATGGCAGTGCCTCCGATTATGTCAGAGTGTTTGGTATCTGGTGTTGTGGCTGGGTCCGGACTATTGTTACCGGTGTCCCCTTCCCATACCACGGATGGCTTAAGCAGCCTTTCCAAGGAGATGTTAGGTGGGATAGGGTCACGCTTAGCGCCAATACAGGCGAGGATATCCGCCGCCTGATTGTTTTCCCGAGCCACATGGTGGAATTCAAGCCCCTCGAACCAAGCTGACATTTTGAGGACGGCGTTGCGATATGCTGCCATTTTCGGATCCTTGGCATTGAAGTCTCCATTTATTTGAGATATTGCGAGGTTCGAGTCCCCACGCACCTCCAGGCATTGAATGCCCATGGAAACTGCCACCCGGTGACCATGTAATAGGGCCTCGTATTTGGCTGCGTTGTTGGAGTCTGTGTATGGTATTTGGAGTACGTATTGGACTGTATCTCCGGTGGGGGACATCAAGATGACGCCAGCCCCCAGACCAGCTAGCATTTTAGAGCCGTCAAAGTGCGTGATCCAATTGGCGTGTCGTACTCTTTAGGGAGCTCGGCTTCTGTCCACTCGGCGACGAAATCTGCCAGTACTTGTGACTTAATGGCTTGCCGTGGTCTATATGTTATGTTGAACGGGAGGAGCTCGATACCCCATTTGGCAATCCAACCCGTGGCATCGCGGTTGTTTATTATGTCGTTGAGTGGTACTTTTGAGGCCACCGTAATTGAACACTCTTGAATACCGCGTATGCTATCTTTTGATAATGTGGGTACCATGATTTGCATGGAGTGAGGACAGTGGATACATAATATACCGGCTTTTGAAGTGGGAATTTATGTCCGTCCGTCTCTCGTTCAACAACAAGCACTGCGCTTACAACTCGGTGAGTTGCCACTATATATAATAGCATTGGTTCGCCGACATTTGGCGCGGCCAAGATTGGGTTGATGGCCAGGATGGCTTTTATTTCTTCCAATCCGGCCGTGGCTGCGTCCGTCCACTCGAACTGTTGGGTGCGCTGAAGAAGGCGATAAAGGGGGAGTGCCTTTTCTCCTAATCGGGAGATAAAGCGGCTTAAGGCCGCCACACATCCAGTTAACTTCTGGATTTGCTTGAGGTCAGTTGGGATAGCCAACTGCGACAGAGCTCGATTTTAGCCGGATTTGCTTCAATTCCTCTACTGGAGACGATGAAGCCTAGGAGCTTTCCAGAGGGCACGCCGAAAACGCATTTATTCGGATTGAGCTTAATGTCGTATGTTCAGAGATTGTCGAGCATGATCCTCAAGTCGTCTATTAAGGAGTCGACGTGTCTGGTTTTAACGACCACATCGTCTACGTATGCCTCCACTATTTTGCCGATCTACTTTTCAGACATGTCTGAATCATGTGTTGATACGTTGCGCCAGCGTTTTTGAGCCCGAAGGGCTTTGTGTTAAAACAGAAGGGGCCATATGGACTGATAAATGCCATTGCGGCTTGATCAGACTCCACCATCTTAATTTGGTGGTAACCAGAGTATGCGTCGAGGAAGCACAATGAGTCGTGTCCTACGGTGGCGTCGATAATTTGATCGATGCGAGGGAGGGGGAAGGGGTCCTTTGGGCAAGCCTTATTAAGGTCCTTGAAGTCGACACATAGGCGCCAGGATTTGTCCTTCTTTGGTACCATCACCAGGTTTGCTAGCCAGTCCGAATGTTTTATTTCTCTAATGAATCTGGACTCCAGTGACTTGGCTAGATCCTCTCCCATGGCTTGTCGCTTAGGTTCAGAGAAACGCCGAAGAGTCTGCTTGACCGGCTTGAATCCCTTTAGAATGTTAAGGCTATGCTCGGCCAGCCTGCGTGGGATTCCTGGCATGTCTGAAGGATGCCAGGAGAATATGTCCCAATTCTCGCGTAGGAACTCCCGTAGTGCGGCGTCTACAACAGGGTTTAACTGTGCCCTGATGGATGTTGTTTTTATGGGGTCCGTCGGATGGACTTGGAATTTGACTATTTCATCCGCTGGTTTAAAAGAGGTGGACTTGGATCTTTTGTCGAGTATCACATCGTCCCTGTCCACTATGGAGCGCAGCATAGTTAATTCCTCTGCCGCAAGGGCTTCGGATAATTCCTCAAGGGGAAGTGCGGCTGTTTTGTTTTCGGCGCGGAGTGCTATGTACGGATCACTAGCTAGAGTGATGATTCCATTGGGCCCGGGCATTTTGAGCTTCATGTACCCGTAATGGGGTATGTCTTGGAAGATCATGAATGCCTCCCGCCCTAGAAGGGCGTGGTATCCGCTACTGAACGGGGCCACTTGGAATGTAATTTCTTCGGACTTGTAATTCTCCAGAGTGCCGAATACCACATCAAGTGTGATTTTCCCAGCGCAACGTGCCTCCCAACTGGGGATGATTCCTCGGAAGGTCGTGCTGCTTTGCTCAATACGGTTTCTGTCTATTTCCATTTTTTGAAGAGTATCCTCATAAATGAGGTTTAGTCCGCTGCCGCCGTCCATGAGCACTTTAGTAAGCCAAAAGCCGTCCACAATTGGACTAAGGACCAAGGCGGCTGGCGCTGGGGCTGTTCGGAATTTAGGTTCGTCACTGGCATTGAAGGTGATAGCCGTGTCGCTCCATGGATTTATTGCTGCCACATGGCAGACTTCGGCAAGGCCGCGGAGTGCTCGCTTACGCCTATTATTTGAGGCGAAGGTCTCGAAGACTATCAATACTGTATTGTTATCCCCGGGATGGTGCTCTGCGGTGTTTTGAATGAGGAGATCCTCATCGCTCTTGGACACCTGCCGGAGTACCCAACATGCTCTAAAGCTGTGTGTTGGTATGGTATCCGCTGTACTATGAATTTTGCAGGGCCTGTTAAGCCATCCCTCCAATACGGTTCCATGCCATATAGTGGGCTTTTGCTTCTTCGTAATTGAGTCAGGCGACTTATGAGAGTGCACCCTTTTAGTTCGGACTGGGGGTTCTGTCAGAGGCAGATTATCCCAAAATTTTGTTTGGGGTTTCCAGGCGCTTTCCATCGGACAGTACTTCCGTACTATGGCCGCCAAGTCAGCGAAGTGTGCTATGTCAGGACGACTTATGGCGTTGAGGATTTCCTTGTCTGTGCAATTGTTGCAAAAGAACAAAATTGCGTCTTCCTCGTGACAGTCCTTGACCTTGTTCATTACAAGGAGGAATCTGGCCCAATAGTGATGTACTGTCTCTTGGGGCTCTTGCCTAATGTGGGAAAGATCGTTTATATCTGGGTGGGTGGTGGATTTAAGTCCAGACCTTGATCCAATCTGAGACCCAGGGGCGGGGGAGTTTCTGATCTTAGAAGTTTGGGCTCCGGGATGTTGCCCCGCAGGTTTGGCATGATGCCTGATTCTAGGTTTAGGGTTAGGGCGATGTCCTCCCATGGACGGGTATCCGGCTCGGAGAGCTCGGGAATCCATACATAGTTCGTCCTCATGATAGAGGAAGAATCGCCTCATTGCTCCTCCACCACCGCTATCTAAAGGGTGACCGGCGGAGAGTTAGTCTCCCCTTGGTCGGGTTTAAGCCCAATCCGATCATAGTTCGTAGCGACTCCCAGAGCGGCGATGCGATCCAAGAGCTCGTTCAAAGAGGAGAGCTCCATTGGATCCATCTGCTCGGTGAATTTCGAGCCGATGTGGAGGCTATTTTCGATGACCCGAGAAGTCATCGTCGGTGCAACGGCCGAGCGGGCGGTCATGATGAAGCCGCCTAGTCGGAGAGTTTGGCCTACAGCCAGGGCTCCCCCAGAGGTGATGTTGTTCTTGACGACGAGACGAGCCATCCCTCCTTATGATGACGATACAGTGGAACTCTCAATGAAAGCACCAATGTCGGTGTCAAAACCGGCGGATCCCGGGTAGGGGGTCCCGAACTGTGCGTCTAAGGCGAATGGTAACAGGAGGCGGGGGACACGATGTTTATCCAGGTTCGGGCCCTCTTGATGGAGGTAATACCCTACTTCCTGCTTGACTGATCTTGATGATATGAGTATTACAAGAGTTGATCTACCACGAGATCGTAGAGGCTAAACCCTAGAAGCTAGCCTATGGTATGATTGTTGTTGTCCTACGAACTAAACCCTCTGGTTTATATAGACACTGGAGGGGGCTAGGGTTACACAGAGTCGGTTACAAGGAAGGAGATCTACATATCCGTATTGCCAAGCTTGCCTTCCACGCCAAGGAGAGTCCCATCCGGACACGGGACGAAGTCTTCAATCTTGTATCTTCATAGTCCAATAGTCCGGCCAAAGGATATAGTCCGGCTGTCCGGAGACCCCCTAATCCAGGACTCCATCAGCCTACTACTCAAAATATGAGAGCTCTAGAAGTGATGATACTTCGCAGATGACAACTTCAATATATAGTAAAGAAGAACAAGTCGACCTGACCCGACAGATTCAAAATATACTAAGGGAGAATAACTCGACCTGACCAGTCAACCGCAAGAGAAGAGGATCATCTTAAAGAAGAGCAGAAGAGCAAGCGGATTGAAGATATTACAAGTCTCTCTATACAATGTCGCTTGGCCACCCATGGTGAACCAGAGCACATAGAGAAATACTATTCCTTCCGGTCTCTCCATATGTGGCTCACATGCATTTCAAAACTAAAGTAGGAACATTTAGCTGACCAATTAAACATCTCTCAGTTTTACTAATATCAGCATAATATCATATTTGAATTTTTACAACTAAGCTTGTTTAGCTCAATGGGTGGAGCAGTGCTATTACGACACGAATCACGTAGGCTGAACGTGGTCATCATAAAATGGGGAAACCGTAAGCATGATGAGTATAGTGTTGACTGTGGCAGTGGGATGGAAGATCTGAAGTTGCAAACCGCGCACAGGGTAGTTAGAAACCGATGTTTTCTTTCAAATAATAACTAAGATTTGATATGGATTAGAAAGTACAGTCAACAAGTGACAAAGAAAATGCAATTCTGCTGTTTCTCTATATGTCGTGACATGTATTTGGAAACTCAAGTGGGACCTTTAGCTAACCAATTAAATGTGTCTATTAACTAATATCAATATCATATCACAATCATATTTGAACAACTAAGCTTTGGAATTTTGAGTGTTGTGTTGTTTATCTTGAAGGGTGGAGTAATGCTAGTATGACAGAAAGCACCTACACACACCATAGTAGAGTAGATAAAAGGGGAAAACCCAAAGCATCAAGAGTAAAATCGGGAAAGTGGAACTAGCTGGACCAGTGGGTGGCGCACATGCTTTTCGAAATGAATATAGGAACATTAGGTGACCAATTAAATGTTCTATGTTTTAGTAATATGAGCATCATATCAGATTCGTATTTCAACATGTAAGCTTTGGAATTATGAGTGGCATGTTGTTTCGCTTGATGGGTTGAGGTCTTGAGGAGCAGTGCTAGCACGACACGGAGCAGTGAAGCACCTACGATGATGGTAGTGAATATAAAGGGGGGAAACCATAAGCTTTACGAGTATAGTGACCGTGACATGGCGGATCTGAAGGTGCAAACCAGACAAAGCTACTCAGCAACCAATGTTTGCATTCAAGTAGCCACTATGATTTGGTACGGACAAGAAAAGTACAGTAAACAATTTAAGATCTATTTTCTGGGTGAGATCAAGAACTTAAGCACATATGGAAGAGTACCACCTCTCTTGCGACACCGTGTAGGCCCCTGCTGATACGTTGAGGGTGCTGCAGGTGCGATGGCTGTCGGTGGTAGGGAAGAAGACTTTAGTTGGTAGACGGTCGGGTCGGGGGATAAATCCCATTGCCGTGGACGAGGCGGTCGTGGGAGCGGCAACGGCAAGGTGGACGACGGCACCGATGAAGCGATACGACGCAATGAAAGGATCCTGGTCCAGCGCCGTGGATGAGAGACGTCCATCACTTGCAGTGGACGACAGGGTAGGGGTAGAGGCTCCGTTAAGGTGGAGGATGGGGTGGCGGACGGAGGAGGCTGGCCGCAGTGGGGAGGTTGTCGTGGCACCGACGGTGTATGAATGGGGAAATGGAGGGGGAGGGGGATCTCAAACTTTGGGGCGTGCTTGTCTGAAATGTGGGAAAGTTACGAACTTATCCCCTGTTTAAAATTTTGGACGTCACATTGCTTGGGGATAGGACGGTAATCTCACATCTCCCATATATTTGTCGGTAATGATTTCGGGCAAGGAGAAGGTGTTTTTCCGCCCATGGTTGGCGCCCACGGTGTATGAACAGGGCTGACAGGTAGGGCGGTTTTATCACGTCTGAGGGAAGTTACACACCTGCCCCTATTTAAAATATTAGCCTACATCGATTTCAGACGAGGAGAGTTTGTCTTGCTGCCCACCATGGATGAATGGGGAAATGGAGGGAGAGACACATATCTTTCGGACGAGCTTGAATCAAATGTGTTTTGCCGCCCACGTATGGCGCCCACCGTGTCTGAATGGGCTCAGAGGCCGTCGTGTCACATCTGATTGAAGTTACTAGTCTACCCCTATCGACAACAGTGTAAATCCGGTCGATAAGGATGTTAAGTGTCAGGGGTAGACAGTAATTTCTATCTCGCCAACACTTGCTTTGGGCAGCGCACAAATGATAGTGGGTGTTTAGCCGCTTCGTTCAAAACTTGGGAGAATTAGCATTCACGTTTGCCCTGGGCCCTGGCAACTAAATCCAAATCCAATTTTTATTCGATTATGAATATCCACAAATAATTCTACGTTTTTTATTGATTTCTTCAAAACCAAAACAAAGATTTATTCCACCTTTATATATGATTATGATTTATAAATGTCGTGATCTTCGAATTCAGTAGCTTGGATACACTTTGAGTCAAATAGTTATTTCATCCAATACAATATGCTCACACAAAAAACAGTTCACCTTATGTCAATCATAGAAGTACCGAGGATTACCTCGCCTAAAAAAATCGGATCATTACAACACATTACAATAATCTAATGACAATTTCAACAGCTATCTAAAGAAGAACTAGGATTACCCTGGGCTTCAGATAGTAGAAGCAGCAGGACATTCTTAATTCCTCCAATTCTTGGGTTGCTTGCATAATGCGTGAAGCTAATTGCATAATTTCCAGCTTCAAGATCGAGATTACCTCATTCATGGCAGCCACACCATCTCTTTCCGCCTCTAGTAGAGCCTCAAGAACTTAATATATGTGCTCAGACTGCTCTCCGGTGGTGTTGCCTCTGAACTACTACCATCTGGTAACATGGATGGCGCACTGCTTCCACAAATAGATTCTGGGGTTGTACATTGTGTCCTACTGTGAACGACATCCTGAAAGGTTTTCGCTAGACATAAGTAAGATATAGTTATCGCATGATCCAGGCAGTAAGCTTACATGGTAAACGACATATGATTTATTGCCGAGCATGGCAAGCTATATTTAAATGGTTCGAAGCAGCATCAGCTGAAAAGAAATTAAAATGGTAAGATGAAACTAGGGATGTAAGTGGCAAATAAACGACATCCGCCAATCCCATCTAGTTAGTTTTTGCTAGCTCCCTGGTTCATTTTCCTCAAAAAACAAAAACTCTTTTGAACTATCATACCACTAGTGGACTTTAATCGGGATTAAACGGGACCCAGTTGACATCCCTAGTTGAAAGGGAGTGTACCACCGCTATATTTAAGTTGCCAAGGCATATAAGCAGTTGAAATAATCTGAGAAAGCACTTAAAAGTGTGGCCTCATATAAACTACGAAGACAGTCTTGTGATGAAGTTCAGAGGAAAAGTTAAGGACTCAAATGAACTAGGCATGCATTTCTTTACGATAGTACAACAGGCACTGCTGACATATTGGCCAACTCAGGTATAGCGTAACAAGTAACAAACAAGCATTCGAATCAAGCAATACAACAAAGCAGAGAACTGAACTATTTGTTATTTTGTAGGATTACAGGTTGAGGGCACAAGCCAAGAAAGCATCCCACACGCATTACATTTCACATGTACTAAAACACACTGGCTTACCATATGTTGTTGTGAAGCCTCGCTGCTGTTGCAATGTTCTTTGAAGATATCGTCAGCATCCCGTGGTTGCAAATCTACTTGTTGTAGTTTATTCTGCACCCTCTATTTAGGTAAAATTAATTTTAATCACATGCACTGGTTTGAATTGATCATCAATGGTTCATCTAAACTAATGGAAGAAGGGTGTGTGCATACACGACAATATATCTGCTTCCCTCTATTTTTATGCTTGTTCGAGGTGCCAGCCCTAAAAGAACAAATATTTTGCTTGATGGGGTTGGCAGCTCCATAATTAATAGAAGCATCAAATTAGTCATGCAACTTGGGAAGATCAAGAACACACAAAAAGTAATGAACAGAGGCTCGGAGCAGTGATGTAATAGCTAGCATCAGAAAATGTAGGGTAAAACAAACAAAAACTAGTGGAACCACATGCTAGTTTGATGATGTGTAATTAAGCATAGAGAACATGAAGCAGTCTGATGGAACCAATAGGTGGCATCAGAACAACACCATTATCATAAATATAGCATGCAAGAAGTAAAATAGTAGGCAGTGATATCTAGGAAGTACAGTAATACTTAGGACAAAACTAAAGCATATTAACTATATGTGCGCTGGTATGTAATTTAGCACATGTACCATATTCACTGCCTGAAGTATGGCCCTACAGGTGCAAGCAGAATAACGTGTCTCATGAAAAACTAAATGATGCCCTGAAGAAATTCAAATGTGCGGTGCTTATGCTAAGAAAGTGAGCATAGGCGCCAACCGTTGGATAATAGTACCTGATTCTCAGCGGCATATGGGTATCGTTAGCATACTTGATAGCTAAGGATCATCGATGGTGCGCGTGTTGCGGTTGAGTTTGGGCCGGCTGTCGCCGTCGCTGAAGCGGCTCCGGTGCTATGGTTGCGGTGCCTGTCGACATACAAGAAAGCTCATCTGCGGTAAGTGAACAGTTGCACGATAAAGAGAAATACCGAAGGAGTACAAATCGAAATAACCTGATGAGGCTGCAGAGTCCGTAAAGAAGGACCGGTGGAGTTGAATATGGCATCCGTGGAGCGGGTCCGGTGCAGTGGACGAAGGCTTTGGCGGGCGCGTTGTATAGTGCTTTCGGTGAGGTGGATCTGTTGCGGCAGATGAGGGCTTGTATGAAGGGCCAGCGAAGGGATGGACGAGGGAGTCAGTGAAGGGCCTACACTGTGGTGGAAAAGGGCGCCAATTTAAGCAGATCCGGTGCGGTGGACCATGATGGCGGTCATGGAGATCTGGAGAGGTGGACAAGCCAGTCGCTGAAGCGGCTCCGGTGAAGTGGTGAGTTGGCAGTTGGGGGTTCCAAGGTGCGGAAGGTAGATCCGTCGGGGTGTGAGGTCCACCCCTGCGACGGAGGACTAGATTCGGCGGCTTGCAGTGGTTGGGGGGGGTCGGGGAGGGGCTCTGGGGAAGAATGTTGGGGGCAAAGAGGGGAAAACAATGGAGTTACCAAAGCAACCCTTTTCCGTTCATGTGGCAGGGGTAAAATAGGAATATCGCAGGGCTAAACTTTAGGGCGCGAGATATTTCGATGTGAGCGGGAAGTTTGAAAGCTTTTGGCGCCTGAAATTATATTCTGCTCTTGTACGTCCGACTATGATATCATGGCCGAGAATTTGTTTGTTTTGCATGCAAAAAGTGCAAGTTTTGAAAATCAATGTCTCCAAATCGAAAATTAGATTGTCCAGTCAATTCAAATATGTATGATTGAGCTACAAGCAAATACCGTCATACGGTCCAATTCAAATGAAATTCCGAATGTGTTTATCCTAAATATGATGACAAAAGAAAAAATGTATATGTGTATGAATAAAGTGGATGATTATAAAGTTTGAACATGCCCGTATGTGTATATCTCTAGGTTTGATATATGAATCTGAAATCACAAAATCCCGGCTTAAAAATGTACCCCCGTTTAAATGAATTACAAAAGCTAATGATGAAGTCGAAATCCAAAATTCCAATCTTAGGTTTGTAATTCTGGTACATCAAGGTATATCACGCATGTTCAAAAGTATCGTTATCTCATAGTCCAAACTGTGAAACAAATTGATCAACCATGAGTGCACACACTATTGACCATGTATATCTCAGTTACGCTAAAGTCCCTCAAATATAGACACCTCACTCTTTATCTGAAGCCACCCCCCCCTCGTCGCCCCCCACACACAGAGAAGTCATTCTCTCCCCCAAACACCAACACACGAGCACATTAACACCCCTCTCTCTTCTAAAGTCTGGACCCCAATATAGGTCTCTATCACTTTGTCTCTTGGGCATGCACACATCTCTTCCCCCACTCTCTATCTTGGTATCCCGGCATCTCTCTTTCCCAAGCACAAGCACTATGTAGAGTGCATCTTTCCCATACACACAAAACGTCGACCCCAAATGTCTATCTCCCTAGTTATGTGGTTCTCGCACACTCACCTCACACACCACCCCCAATGCAAACAAGCACACTTTGTCTCCTTGTGCACCACTCTCCTCTTTTTATCTCTCCCACATGCGGACCCGCCCCAGCTCCTCCCTGTATACATATATGTCATGACTCTTTCCATATCTCCCTAATGTATCATCGTTCTCGATCTCGCACATTGTTCTCTATACCATCTACTCTAGATCTCTCATGAAGTCCCTATCACACACACAATGACTCGCTTCCTTGCATCTCCGTACATAGGCCAATTTCAAACAACATCAACATTGTCTCCCTATCTATACGCCATTTATGGACACAAACGCCCCCTCTCTCGCCCCTCTCTTCCTCTCTCTCTCTCCGTTGCTAGCTCTCTCACTCGCTCTCACACCCCTCTCCCACACACACTCGATGTCTCTTCCAAATAGTCTGCTCCCCCCACCCGCACCCATGCTATCCCGCTACTACACATGTCACACCATTCCCCCTTCCCTTATACTAGGTTTACATCATTAGTGGTCTCTCTACTCCACATACACACTCCCTCTCACACACAAATGCACGCACAAACACACACAGACACGCACAAACACCCATTAATCCGGATCATCATCTCTCCCCATGTCCGCATGTGTATCTCACACACTCACTCTCTAATTATGTATATGTGTCTCCACGTTACACAACACAAAGCCCCATGTACATGTCTCTCTCTATCCTCCACACACATAGACACAAAGAATCTGTTATCATTGCCTCAGTCTCTAGACATATCACACACGCACACTGTCTCTCTCTCTCTCGCAGACACGCTCAACAAGGGTTTCCCCGTGAATAACTTACTGTCTATTCATCAACAGTCATGGCAGTACGGCGAACACGAGACATGAAAAAGAATAAATCTACACATGCTTAGACCACCTAGTATGACTACTAGGACTAGAGCAGGCCAAAAAGCGCGCCGCCGTCACCCCCTCCTTATCGGCGACGGCAAAACCTTTGTTTTACACAGTCGAGAAGTCATTGTGCTAAGGCCTCACATGCTGAGGTGTTGAATAGAATGTAGATGCTAGTTTACGAAAACAAGTATCGATAATACGTTTGTATCTCCATACTTATATTTCTTCTCTTATAAAAAACCGAGTTGGTGATGATGGTATGCGTGCCATCTTGCAATATAGACCGTCCGATCTATATCTGACGGATGGAAATTAAACTAATAGATACCCGCACCCCTCTCCACATTTGCAGACAAGGCCTTCCCTCATTCATCCTTATCTCCAACAACCTCATTGTTGAGCAATTAAGAAAGGCAGCCCCTGGAACAAACTGGCCTGGTGGCCACTGCCAGCGTCCTCCGCCCAGTCCGACCACCAATCACCACCACGCCCCAATCCTCTTCACCTTATCTCCTATTTCTCGAGATATCATTAGTTTTTACACATGGGATTACTCCCGCATGGGTCAATCAAAACAAGTGTTTTATATATAAAGGCATCTTGATGTTTCGTGCAATGCACGAATCTTGCTAGTACTCCTATAAAAGACTAAGTTGGTGATGATGGTGTATCTGCCATCCGTCGTTTGTGACCATTAGATCTACATCTAACGACTGTGAGGTAAGTTGTTGCCTTTCCTCACCAACATCCCGCTTGTCTACCAATTTGCGGAAAAACCCATAATTAGTATCTTAAAACTAACCACATCCCTCCCTGACCTCACAAAAACAGCCCAAGGAATATATTCCAATTGAAACATAATATATCTCTAGTGATATATGTATATCAAAATTAGAGTGTTTTGTATCAAGTTTGTGAATAAGTATTATTCTAATTATGATTCGTTGCAACGCACATGAACATTGCTAGTATTTCCAACCATGCAATTTTTTCCTACTATTCCATAGTTTCGAGTTTTCCATCAAGATATTAGTCACTCATGGTTGATGTTTACTTTCAATCACGTACACATATGCACTATGTAACTAGCCTTGCTTATTGGGTTCCAAAGCTTAACTTTCACTCCTACTTACAATATGTAGAGTATTTAACAAAAAACTACCACTTTCAACCAGCCCTAGGAAGAATCTATTGTACAAAAATAGCAAAAACATACCCAAAATTTCTTAATCCACGCCAAAAACTAGTACCTAGTACTCACTCCGTCCCACAATGTAAGACGTTTTTGCAAGCTAGTTTAGCTTGCAAAAACATATTATATCATGGGACAAAGGGGGTACCGATTAGGTTAGTTTAAACCCGTTTATGACAGGGCTGGCCCACATGTCTGTGCTGACGAGGCAGCTTAAACCAACACATATTGTTTGACCGTTGACATGAGGGACCCACATCTGACCTTCTATCCTGTTATCCCCCCTCAAATCACTATTTTTCCTGAACATTACTTCAAACAGTACTAATGCGTGTTCATCGGTAGCGTCGGTGATGAGCGAGTTTGGCTGTCGCTCCATCGGACTGGACACCGCGCTGGCCTCCGCACGGGTTGGCAGGCTGGCCCGAGCGTGACCCACGAGCGAGCAAGCCACTGCGCGGGCCTTCGCTCGAGCCAAATGGCTGGCCTTAGCGCGGCACGCGCGAGCAAGCTGCCGTGCCAATCTAGCTAGCAAACCTTGCAAACAAGCAGCTGGACGGAGCTATCTTGGCTAGCTAGCGGACGCGAGCGCCGGACGGAGCTGTCATCCGGGCTGCCGCAAGATGGGCTCCGCACCGCCGGCGGTTTTGACCTCGCCTTCTACCGGTGGCGGTAGCTGCGTCCCATGGCCGAGGATGACTAGGTGGACGGGCCGGAGGTAGGAGGTTACTCGGGGATTTTTGTGCAGACTGACATGTTGGTCCACTACAAGAAATATGTCAACTTATGACCTTCTGTCAGTGACCCTCGAAGAATTGGTCATAAATTTATGACCATTTTAGACCAATTGGTCAAAAGCTGTTCAGGGGGCTCCAAACCCTAAACCATTGCGACCATTTTGGTCAGAAAGGTCGTAATTTCCTTACATGAAATGGTCACAAAGCAAACCGTGCTAGTCCGCTGCCTTATTTCTAGTTCTTAATGACCAATATAGATGGTCATAGCCTTGTAGATTGTGGTGGGTTGTGATGACTAGGCGCCATCTCATCAGTTTTGCCTATGTGTCATGTCCATGTGGCAGTTTTTGCCCTAGGTTGTGAAGCAACCTATATTTCTATTATTCCCAAAATTCCCAAAAAAATCTCATAAATTCTTTGGGGCATATCTTCATCAAATATGTAAAAATCCTTCCTTGCTTAGTTCAAAACTAATTCAACAATATTCATTTTCCTATTCTGTTCACAACAACACTTTATGAAGGAAGTGCTATTTATATATTCTTGATTGCCCTCGGAATTTTTGGGCAATCTTTCCTATCCAAATCATTACCGCATGACAAAATTCAGCTCCATTTGCCTAGCAAATATTCCTCGGCAAATTTCCAAAGTTTTTGTCCACCTAGAAGCATTGTGAAGGAAGTACCTTTTTTATATCTCTAAATGACATGAAATTTATACAGTTTCTTCATATGCCCAAATTATCACCCTCCTCCAAATTGCAGCTCAGTCAAATCATCTATGTGAGCCCAGGTTCAATTTATATTTTATGGCCAAATTGGCACGTTGCAAAGCAAGTGTTATATAGACCCCTCCTATTACCCTCAAACTTTTCAGGCACTCTTCCATACCCAAATCATTGCCACATGATAATATTCAGCTCAATTTTCCTAGTAAATCTTTCTCGGGAAATTTCCAAAGTTTTTACCTCGAGAGAAGCTTTGTGAAGTAAGTACTAGCTAGGCTTACCCAAATGATCTTAAAATTTACCAGCGCATGACCACACCTAAGTAACTTACCTACACCAATTTTGAGCTCATTTCATTCATCCAATCTCTCTCACTAGTTTTCCCAAGTTTCTATCCATAGAAGAGCATTGTGAAGGAAGTACTATTTTGGCATGCCCAAATGGTATCAATTTTCTACAATGCTTTCCTATGCCCAAATAACCATCCTCCACAAAGTTTCAGCTCAATCCATTCATTATTTTGAGCCCAGCTTCAACATTCGTAGTTATGTCCAGCGTGGTACTTTGCAAAGCAAGTACCACCTAGGATCCTCCTTTTGAGCTAAAAATTTGTGAAGACATTCTCCTTAGTAGATGATCATCCTCAGCCAAAACTCACGCCCATTGGCCATGTGTATTTCCCGTACCGCTAATCAAACACTTGGCTACTAATTCATGTTTGAGCATCGATCGGTCTCCTCGTGAGAATCTTATGTTGTAATTTTCTTCCTAGCACCTACCTGGGGAGTGCCCAACCCACTAGACATGCCTAGGCCACCCATAACACAGGGCAACATTACGGTCACGCGGTGACCACGCGACGGGCATGCGAGTTTACACGCTCTAGAGTTGGGGCCCTCGGCCACCGCCCAAACCTCGACGTATCGCCACCAAACCATGTATTTATGATTAAATAGGTCGTTATGTACCTATAAATGATTTTTGGAAAAAATAAATAGCAAACTATGAGGCAGCTGCAGTTCAAATTTGACCCGCTTCCAACTGAATCAGCGGAAATTTGTCTTTTTCACGAGAGGTGGATCAAAAAAATTTACACCCAACCATTTTGTCAATTGTGCATTAAATATGGCCTAGTATTTTATAAAATTTATTAGGTCCAATTTTGCAACAATTATTTGGTAGTTTCTTCACAAAAAAACCTCCTTTCGGGCACTCGAAAAATGGAAAATGGTTTTTTCGTCCAATGAAAATGATAACTTCCTTAGGCAACATTGTTTGCCATTCCAATATGCACCCTTGTGCACAATATGAGATCATTTGAACAAACTATGCCATGAATGTGGCCATAAGATTGATCATTTGGCTTGAAAGCCATGAATCTTAACACTTGATAGCTCATTTCTGAGAACACTTTTTTAAAATAATTATCGTACTCCAAGTTTATTATTTTTCCCGGAAACTTGTTCACATATAATGACACAGTGCGAAGGTTTTCCAATTTTTTGATTTATTTTTGAATTTTTTATGCCCGTTTCAAAATGCGGTCAAAACGGCGGGCTTGACCGTTCCTAGCTAGTGGTTGAATATTGGAATTTTTTTGGTGTTCCTCTGATTAAATAGATACTTATGTACCTAGAAATGATTTTTGGAAAAAATAAATAGCAAACTATGAGGCAGCTGCAGTTCAAATTTGACCCGCTTCCAACTGAATCGGCGGGAATTTGTCTTTTTCACCAGAGGTGGATCAAAACTTTTGACACCCAACCATTTTGTCAATTGTGCATTAAATATGTCCTAGTATTTTAGAAAAATGATTTGGTACAATTTTGCAACAAATATATGGTAGGTGCTTCACAAAAAAACCTCATTTCGGGCACTCGAAAAATGGAAAATGAATTTTCCGTGCAAAGAAAATGAAAACTCCCTTTGGCAACATTGTTTGGAATTCCAAGATGCACCCTTGTGCACAATATGAGATCATTTGAATAAACTATGCCATGAATGTGGCCATAAGATTGATTGTTTGGGTTGAAATACATGAATCTCCACACATGATAGCTCATTTCTGAGAACACTTTTTTAAAATAATTACCGTATTACAAGTTTATTATTTTTCTTGGAAACTTGGTCACATATAATGACACAATGTGAAGGATTTCCAATTTTTTTTATTTTTTTTGAATTTTTTATGCCCGTTTCAAAATGCGGTCAAAACAGCGGGCTTGACCGTTCCTAGCTAGTGGTTGAATCTTGGAATTTTTTTGGTGTTTCTCTGATTAAATAGATACTTATGTACCTAGAAATGATTTTTGGAAAAAAAATAAAGAGCAAACTATGAGGCAGCTACAGTTCAAATTTGACCCGTTTCCAACTAAATCGGCGGGAATTTGTCTTTTTCACCAGAGGTGGATCAAAACTTTTGACACCCAACCATTTGGTCAATTGTGCATTAAATATGGCCTAGTAATTTAGAAAATTGATTTGGTACAATTTTGCAACAAATATATGGTAGGTCCTTCACAAAAAAACCACATTTCGGGCACTCAAAAAATGGAAAATGAATTTTCCGTGCAAAGAAAATGAAAACTCCCTTTGGCAACATTGTTTGGAATTCCAAGATGCACCCTTGTGCACAATATGAGATCATTTGAACATACTATGCCATGAATGTGGCCATAAGATTGATCGTTTGGGTTGAAATACATGAATCTCCACACATGATAGCTCATTTCTGAGAACACTTTTTTAAAATAATTACCGTATTACAAGTTTATTATTTTTCCTGGAAACTTGGTCACATATAATGACACAATGCGAAGGTTTTCCAATTTTTTGATTTTTTTTGAATTTTTTATGCCCGTTTCAAAATGCGGTCAAAACGGCGGGCTTGACCGTTCCTAGCTAGTGGTTGAATCTTGGAATTTTTTGGTGTTTCTCTGATTAAATAGATACTTATGTACCTAGAAATGATTTTTGGAAAAAATAAAGAGCAAACTATGAGGCAGCTACAGTTCAAATTTGACCCGTTTCCAGCTGAATCGGCGGAAATTTGTCTTTTTCACCAGAGGTGGATCAAAACTTTTGACACCCAACCATTTGGTCAATTGTGCATTAAATACGGCCTAGTATTTTAGAAAATTGATTTGGTATAATTTTGCAACAAATATATAGTATGTCCTTCACAAAAAAAATCATTTTGGACACTTTAAAAATGGAAAATGATTTAAAAAACTAATTTCTCCTAACTCTTCTAAAAGATATTTGTCTTATTTCGATTTGTCATTATTCCTGAAAACTAAGGTCAAATTTGATGAAACATGAGAAGATATTTTATTTTTATTTTTATTTTTCAGATCATAAAATAGCCAATATGATTTAGCACCTTACTTTTAGTCGATTACGACCAATTTAGATGGTCAAAAAATGTAGTACTGGTATACTGCGTTCTGATTGGTCCAGGAGCATCTCACACGGATCGTGCCTAATCACCGTCGGATACTCCTGGATCCAATGGCCCGCCTGTCTCACCCACGTCGCCCAACCCACAACCCGCACTCCCTCCCACGCACCCAACCGCACCCAACCCCTCGTGCCCACTCGCCTCTCTCTCTCTCTCTCTCGAGCCCTAGCGCTCCACTCCTCCCTGGCCGCCAATCCGCACCACCTCCAGCGCCCTCTGTCCGGCGAGATTCATATGGATCGATCCCCTCCAACCCTCCAACCCATGACTCCTCCTCCTCTCCTCCTCTCTGGATCTCTGGATTGACCCAACCGCTTCTCCCCCAATCCTGGCCTCCTCCATGCCGAGCGGAGCCCAGATCCGCAACCGCATCCGCGTGGCGCCCGTCGACCGCGTGGCAATGCGATGGTAGCGTCGGCCCTGGCGGCGTTGGAGGCGGCGAGCCAGTCCCTGAGAAACCACGAGATCCTCGGCGCCATGGGCACCACCGCGGCGGTGCTAAGCACCACCGATGCCGATGGGGTCCAACGAGGCGGACAAGCCGCTGCGGCGGATCAGTGCATCGTTCGAGCAGCTCGCGGCCGTTGGATGAAGGCTTGAGCCGCAGGGCGGAGGAGGAGGGGAGCCGACGCCAACAAGGTCGACGCGCTCAAGCGCCTCCTCGCCCTAATCGCCCAGGGCGTCGACGTCGCCCACCTCTTCCCCCAGGTCCCCTTCGCCTCCTCACACCCCGGTACACACGCACGCTCTCCCTCGCGCCGACTGATCCTTCGTTTTCTCGGGCTTTGAATCGATTTGGTTTGGTGGCGCTTGACTCGTCGTGCGGTGCGGGTGTCGCTGTCGCTAGGTCCACGGCGACGCTCCGAGGAGGTTCTGGATCGAGGACGATGCCTTCTGGAAGGACGGGGCACCGTTCCAGATCATCGGTGGCGACGTGCACTACTTCTGCATTGTCCCCGAGGTGACTGAATCCCCCCACCCCTCTTCCGGCTGATATTACTGTACATTGCACTGCAATCTGCTAGAGAGCCTAGAGTGGAGTGGTTTGTCAGTAAATTCGCGATGACAAGTGAGGTTCAACTGATAGATTGGTGGTTTTGGCGCATTCCAGAGTATCAGTAATCACGAATTTAGTCAGTTCTGTGCATATGTTGTAGGTTTAGTTCTGACAGAAATTGAATTCTGTACATGCTCGTACAGAATTTTGGCGCATTTCAGAAATTCTGTACTAAGTAGGAGTACTAGTTTATTCAGTTGCCAGCCTGCCTGCAAGAATGCTATTGATTTTCTAGTATGAGTGTACATTCTCCCTTAGGTCTGGTGTTAGTTTCGTCCTTCCCTGTGTGTGTTCTCTCCTAATGCTACAAGTTTCCACGCAGGCGACCTCCATGGACGACATCGACGATGAAGACAATGACGAGGGGCCTGTAACAAGAACGAGAGCCCTCTTGTTCACAGGAGCATTGACCCGGACGACCGAATGAATCCTCCTCCTTTTGTTTTAGCTCTTGATTGACGCCTTGGGAAGTCCTAGTGCAAATTTGGTTTACATAATGCTTTGGTCTCGCAAATGATTTTAGATATGCACTAGTGGTGGAAATTTAGGCATTCGTCGGTAGAAAAAGCTGATCATTGATCTGGAGATACAAAAGTGGAGCTTTTGGCATTTGTTGCTGATGTAATTCATGCCATGATTACTTGACAGAGGGAAACCCTTGGGCTGATAAACTTCGACTAGGAGTAGGAATTATGAGGAGAAATTGTTTAATTTGAATGCAAACAACAGTTATCGGTTTCAAAGTGCCATACTTTTAACCGGAATGAATTTCTTCTTTTGCTGGTTCTCTGTCAAATTACTTGCATATGCATTGTTGACCTATTAAGGAAAATCAGCTCAAGTGGTTTTTTCTCTGAAAACAAGAAAAACGAACATATGTGTTTATTAGTCTGTTTGTAAAAGTTCAATAGAAACAGTTCTGTTGCCTACGACTGTAGTTATAGTCACTTGTTACGCTGATTTCAAGTAGACTGCTTAGTGTTGACTGCTTAGTGTTGACCATGCCATGCAGAGTTTTGGAAGGGGCTGCTGGTGTTGTAATTGTTTAGCCTGATTTATCGCATCATCTTATCAGGGACATGAGTATTATTTTTTCTTTTAATTGACACTAGATGTATACACCTTTTATGGATATGTTGTTAAGTCTCAAGGCACATTCTTTCCTATACACAGATGATTTTGTTGTAATTTATTTTATATCTGACACAGAGCTGAGCAACTTGTTTGTTTTACATCTGACGGAGGTGTAAAAGTTTTATGAAAATGGACTACTCATTTGATTAAACATGTAGTGTAGAGCTACTCATTTGATTCATTTGAAAATATGAGTAATTCTTTTTCATTATCAGAAACTTCTTATCTCTTTTCTTCTATTTTCCTCTCTTCTCTTCTTCTCTTTGCTGCTGTTAAGTTAGGACTTGCTGATGATGATTGCTGTTGTTAGACATCATGATTGCTTAGTTTAGTGCAGGACTTGCTGCTGCTGCTACAGTCATATTCATACTGTATTTTTCCAAAGTTGTTGATCAAAGAAATGGACTAAATTAAAGCATTCCCAGGAATTGATGCTGTTGTTATTGACCTACTGCTGTTGTCAAACTGCTGTTGTCATTAACCTGATGTTGCTGCTGTTGTAGGAGAAGGAGCAAGCCCAGGAGAAAAAGAACGAGAAGGAGAAGAAGGCCCTGGATTGCTGCTGCTGGAGTGTCGAGGATCTGGAATCTGTGACAGCCCTGCACCGACTCCTGCCCGCGGACGTCGCGCGGGCGGCGTGCGTCTGCAGCCTCTGGCGCACCGTCGTCTCCGACCACGCCGTGCTAGAGGCCGCCTTCCGCGCGCCCTGGGGCGTGCGCCGCGTCCTCGGTGACCCGGCCACCAGGGCCTTCTGGCACGCTGCCTCCCTCGCCCGATTTGCGCTCTCGCGCGCCGTCCGTCATGGGGACACCGTCCCTGGCATCGTGCTCAAGTATTCTGTCTAGGTATCATTTGCCTAATCCTTCCTCCCCGTTTGAAGCTCATTCTTCGGGTGTTGTTGTTAGCTAAATCCTATCCGAGGCAACACCAACCGGTTATTACTGAACTTGGCAGATTCCGTAGTATTATCAGAGCCCACAATATTGATGCGATGTATAAACATGTGAATTCAAAACATTCTCTATTTTCTTGCTGAAGATTCATGGTAGTGGCCTATGTATATCAGTTCAATTGGCTTGATTTAGGCTGCTGATAGTCAGTGTCTTAGTGACAGAAATAACTCAAAAGCTGTACCTTTAGCTGTGCTGGCAATCAAATGTATAGAATCGTAAAACTAGTTATTATCATAGCCAGCAGATCTCTCTAGTAAGCAGTAACTGGTAGTTCTCATAATCCATCCCATGGATTACTGCCCCAACGTGTGTTCCAAGGGCTTTACCTGTTAGAATTGATGCTTGTTTCTACTAAGTTTTAGCTGTGAATCTGTTGTGTCACCTGAATCATGTTCTGCAATTGTGCAGCAAAATCTGGCTTGGTCCCGGAAGGAGCACGAAGCTGCTGTATTGGTGCTATAGCAGAGAGATGGGCCTCCTAGCAAAGCTTGCTGGGGGCATTTTTAGGGTTAGTTGCAAAGCTCCTTATAGCAATGCTTGCTGTATTTGTTTTTGGTTAGGAGCAGGAAGCTGCTGTATTGGTGATGTAACACCCTTTTTCACATATACTAGATACAATTGATGCCGTGAAGAAGTCAGCTCCCCTTGGATGGTGCAGTGTAGCAAATCAATGGCGATTCATTCATTCTTTGGTGAGTGCACACTACTAGCACATTCTTTGCTGTGATCAAGTGCGACTCGTATCCAATTGTTTGCTCACATTATTACTTGATTATGCCATGCCGCTGCCATTGTTTTCTTAATCATGATTTGCTCCAACCTGGCATTGTGTTGTACAACTACTAGTACGTACTTCAATTGCATGCATGCATGTTTGCTGTTCCCTGAACTGTTTGACTGTTTGCTATTCCCTGAACTGTTTGACTACTTTTAATGCATATGGCTTGTGTCTTGTTGCTCCCTGACCTGTTGTACTATCCATCTGTTCTGTTAACTTGCACTGTGCTGGTACTTATCGTTTGCAAAATATATCTCAGTTTTCGCTGTTATGAGAATGTTATATGCATGGTTTCTTGTTAAATCTAAAGTTCTGCAACAAATTTTTCACTTGATTATGTTTCTAACTATTCATATTATTTTCAGGTGCTGGCCTTCATTCTTCAAAAGTTGGGTGTACAGGAGCTGTAGGAAGAAGAATCCTGAAAAAAAAAACCAGACCCAGAATGCGTTTTGGCTCACTGGAGCTAGTTATGTGTATATTTAGTTGTATTTTATAGCTGAATACCAGATTTTTATTATGTACTTTGCTTGGCTGTTGTAATATACTATCTCAGTTTTGGGTGTACAGGATTGTAATGTACTTTATTTGGCTGTTGTATGGAATATTATGCCTTATTGGCTCTTTTTGAATCAAATTATTTAATTGCAAAAATATAGAAAAGTGGGACCCACTTACCACAACATGACAAATGGGAACCTATTACTAGAACCTGACAACTGGGACCCATCTAACTAGTGGACCCTTCTTTTGAAAAAAAAAACTAAATTCGTTTAGACAAAAAGGCCACAACCCAACAATAAAAAGGCTGCAATATTTGGCTTGGCCCATGAACCCAACCAAAAATTGACAGACAAAAAAAACACAAATAGGCCGAATTGTTGGGCTAGGCCCATGTAGAAAATCGAATTGGACCGGGCTGAATCTTGTGCGACATCAGATTGCCACGCTGGATGCCTACGTGGCCTGGGGAGGTTGCTAGTGACCAAAACGCCAGAGTAGACGTATTTTGGTCATAAACGTCTACGACCATTCCAGAAGAAAGGTCGCTATAGTCAGTTTACGACGGCCAGCTTTTGACCTTATGTTTTTGGTCACAAAAAGGTCACAAATGGAAATTTGTGACCATTCAGTGACCAATAGTGGTGGTCACAAGTTGACATACTTCTTGTAGTGGTCCCACAAGTCATAATGCCCGGTCAAATAGAAGGCGTTGACTTAATGGGCGACATGGGCCCTGTTTGGATACTCTAAGTCAGAGGTTAGCGTTAGATTCTAACCCTGAACTAACTCTTACCAAAGTGGTGTTTGGATGGCAGGGCTAGATTCACAACAAATGTACCCAAACAGGGCCATGGGTTGAAACGTGCCTATAAAAGCACTTTGTAGAGTAGTCGTTTCTTGGTAGGGCTGGTTGGTAAGAGCATGTATAATGGTTGATAAGGTAGTCTTATCTTAAGTCTGCCACGTATACAAGTGGTAGTAGTTTCTTGGCACTATTAGTGGTTTCTTGCATTATTAGGGGTTTCTTGTAAGGAACAATGTACTACTAGCGACAAAAGGCGATTCTAGGTCGCGTTGTACTCCAATGAGTACTACTAGTGGTCGCGGGAGTGTATACCTCATTTTGTGGGTTCGATCCCGGCCGAACGCATGGCGGCCTTTTTTTAAATAGTTACTTCGCTGCGAGCCAATATTTTACACGGGTAGTTTGAGTTTTGAAGTCAAACGAACGTGCGACACCACAATCTGGGTGCACTGGATAGCCTAGCCACGTGAACGGGTTTTACTTCACTCCCCAGCATCTCTTGGCTCGCGTGCTCTCCCTAGCCACACCTCGCTTGCAGCTTCCTCATCAGCTAGTAGCATATTTAAACTAGCGCCTCCCAATTAGGCACGAGGAGTCGGAAAAGCCTGGCGGGGCATTAGGAACTGTGCAATATGGCTCTGTATGTAAAGTGCTCTACTACTACTCTGTAGCTTGTGGTGTTGCACGCATGGACTTCACTCCATTATCGGCTCTACTATAAAAGAAATTCCTCTTGATGTTTTTTTTTGAAACGGAGGCAAAAGCTTTGCTTCATCTCATTCATAAAGAAGGAACTACTAACAAAGTTCGACGAGATCCATTACACCTCCACAAATGGAAGCAAAAAGCTAGTCTCGCTGTATCAAATAACTCAAATGTTTCGCCCCTGCAGTAACCCTCGCTGATAAACATGCTACTAGTGTGTGCGTGAGAGGAGCGGCTGAGTAGGCTAGCTACATGAGAGGAGCGGCTGAATAGAGCACCGAGAGTACGCACTAGGCCAGTACGCAGGTGTACTTTCCCTGCATTGATAGTACAGCGATGGTTCTAGATACTAGTATGTAGTACCCTCCACTTCCAGCTATAGCTCCTTGGCCGTGAGATTCAAGAGTTCAAAACTGGTGCACTATACTAGAAGTACAGTACATCGCACTACTAGTTGAGAAGGTAGTACTAGTACTGCTACAGTACAAGTACGTACTCCTTCGTCACATAATGTAAGACGTTTTTTGACACTAGTTGGCATGTACAAAAAATAGCAAAAACATACACAAAATTTCTTAATCCACGCTAAAAACTACTAGCTAGTGCCAAAAATTTCATACTAGTGGTATTATTTATAGTATAATGCAATCCCATAACATCTCATAATGCTAGTACTAGTAGTAAATAATAGCGTCAACCCTTCGCTAAGGAATGATCTACAGTTGGAAGAGACAAGGCCCTGCGGTTACTACGCTCTTATCTCCTCCCCGCCAGTTCCCCTCCCCCCGAAGAGAAGGCAGTTCGTCGCTGCTCCCATGGATCCGCCAGGCGGTTCTCCTCCTTGTCGGGGCTGGGAGACCTTGGACGATGATCCTTTGGGAGAAATCGCACGCCGCTCCGACGTCATCACCGCCGCAAGACTCGGTGCTTCCTGCACCAACTTTTTCAAGACGGTGCTTAAAAAGGCTTGGGAAAAGGCCATGCTTGTTGGTCTTCCATGTGTCCTTGAGCAGAACGTTCTTCTATGGGACAATCCTTCGAACAGTCCACCGCTCCCTCGCCATGGTTGCACGTTTACTCCGCTAGAGTTCCCGACGCTGAGAGGTAGTCGGATTTTGTCCAATGAGCAGGTCAGTAATGGAGTTTGATCATGTAGTACTTAGTTATTCCATTTCCATCCCGTAATTTCTCCGCTGACTACCATCTTATATATAGGTCTGGGTCGGTGCCAACGAATATTCGCTTGCATACCTCTGGCCGGATACCACCATCATTTTGGACAACAACCACAGCAGTGCGGCCGTTCGGGTAAACCCCTTCTCCACCATTGGGATTGGCCTTTCCAACTGGCTGAGATTGAATACGTATGATGGTGCCGACATGAGATTGAAGGAGATAGCAATTGCGGACCCGCCGACAAAGCGACGTGGCTACAACAATTACTGTCTCATCGCAGTGTTCGACATACGGGTTGCCAACAATGCAAGAGGCAGTAACGGCAGAGGCTGCGCATGTTGGCGGCGGTAGATTCGTACCCCTACACGTTCGAACACGCCATGCGCCATCTAGGCCGCATCTTCGCGATGACATGCCAGGGGACTTGTTTCATCTGGTTGCCATCCTATGGTACGGGAGATTACAAACGGAAGGCACAAACTATCATTTGTATCCCTAATGGTACTCCATTATTTTGCAGGGACCAGTCATCTTGCGATCAAAATAAGATCGCCCATCCTGGATGTGCATTTGCATCCGCGATTCGTTCGAACCTGGAACCTTGTAGCTGACTTTGGCATATTGGGATCAACTATCTTAGTAGTCGTTACCCATGGTACCACTGATGTGCAACATGGTCACACAATCTACCACGATCGGACCGTCACCATCTACCCAGGTATTCCATTTTTTAACCCTCTCGCCTTCTCTTTCATTATTGTACTAGTACTCTACTTACGTACTAGCAGGAGTACTTTTTACCTTGGAGGACGTGTATAGCTAGCTAGGCCCTTGAAGACTTGAACCCACTAGCTGCCACCATTTTTGTTTTTCCATGTCTTACTATCTCATCCATGTAGCCAAGAGTGGCTATATATAATAAGCCGGTTATTTTACTTCCTCTATACCGGAGTAGTACTATTTGCTGCACAGTATTACTAACCGCCATATTTGAGCACAACATTATTATGCATGGACCTTGACTATGTACGTCACCATGTGTCCAGATCTGAGATGCCCTGTGTACCAGATGAACGACACCGAGTTCGACCCCCGTGATGCTACGTGGGTGCCGAGGAACACTCTTGGAGAGTACTCGCTTTTCATTGGGGACAGCTACCCCATTGTGAAGCGGATACCACCTTCCATGCATGACACGGAAGGCCTGCCATTCATGAAGCATGGTTGTGTCTTCAGTGCGCACCGCCAGATGAACGACATGCTGGGACACGCTATCCCTGATTTATGCCGCTTCAGCTTGGATGAGTCTCCATCGTGTGGAACCAGACTAGAAAGCTGCTACAATGATTCCCGTTGCCCACCGCTATGGATGGTGCCATCCATGAAGAACACATGGGACTGGAACCGGGAGGAGGACATGTAGCCCATCTATAACGTGTAAGTGGAGTACGGTAAATTGTGAACGGTAGCGCTGTGAATATATGTAGACTGGTCGTGCACAAATTTATCACATGAATTGGAGATGAACTTGTGTGTCATACTGGCATTTGTGCTTTAGAATTTATTACTGGTAAATGTGTTATGTGTACGTGCAAGTTGTGTGGTTGTTGCACGGGCTCCAACACGCTCTTTGAGAAAAAAAAGGTGGCACAACATTGGATATACGTGACATGGCGGCATCATACAGTAGCATCGTTCGCTATAGTTGTAGTACACTCCTACTAGGACGACAACTCCTATAAACCTTGCGCTTGGCTCTTTGCCTCTTCGGGAGGTTCAACGGTTCGTACTCGTGTGAACCTTGCACTTGGCTCTTCGCCTCTTCGGAAGGCCCAACAATGATGATACTACATTACATTATGCTTCTGGAAATCTGACACCGATTTAACTGCTGCATGTCCACCGCGAGGCCAAGGGCGAGGGAGAGGGAGAGGGCGCTGTAGTCAAAACCCTCTCCTCGTCCTATGAACCACCACATGCGTGGGCGAGGGAGAGGCGTAGTAAGCAAGCTTCTCCTCATTCGGCGAGTTGACGGGACACATCAAAGCAGTACTAGTACTAGTCCATACTGCGTCCTTTCCGGTTAATATGGCTTAATTTGAAATGAGAAAAATACACTGGTGGTCAAAGTATGTAACAATACGCTCTTTACGGTCACTATATATAGTTTTGCGGTGATTATACGATCACTAGATCATCGTAGAGCACCGTATTGCACCCTACTGACCGGCCACATAGTCGACATGGCACTTTGTTGACTGGTTAAATTGTCACCTAGTTTCTGGGTCCCACCTGTCAGTTGGTAGAGCAAAGAAATCAGTTAAACAAAACTTTATGTAGGCACGACAGGAGTCCAACCCTTGCACGCGAACCATCCTGGCTGTGTATGTGAGTGCATGCACGTGTACTCCCACGGTCTTCCAACAAAGAGTGTACGTCGGCTAAAAAACAAAGAGTGTAGTACATCTACACTTCCAATGCATTTAGCCTTTAATCTAAATCGATATTGATTAACTAATGCACCAACTTGTGCTCTAGGTATAGGCTACATGTCTATCCTTAATTACAGCATGCAACGACCTTAAATTAATCTTCTTCTCTCAATGGTCGCATGCACACATAAGTCTGCTACTTTTGGGCGTTAATTATGCCCTCGTCAATGTGTAAATCTCTAAATGTACAGTCTTTCACGGATGTAGGGAGTAGGTTGAGCACTTGAGCGTGAGCGTGTGTATTGCGTCGTGTGCTGTGTGCCGCATGGGTGCGTGAGTGTTGTGTGCGTCCATGTGTATCTGTGAGTGCTGCATGTTGCATGCATGCATGGGGCTTACTCCCTCCCACTGACATGTTCATATTTCAAGCTTCCTCTGTTCCCTCCATATGGTGATACTCCCTCTGTTCCCAAATACGGAGTAAAATCCTCCCTTTGTTCCCAAATACAGAGTATTTGTCTTATTACAGATTTCAACAAGTGACTGTGTATGGAGCAAAATGAGTGAAGTGAGCGTAGAGGCATAGGGATAACATAGAAAGGAAGTCATCGTGATCCATTATTCCCCATCTCGGTCAGAGAGAACTATTCAACTAGTCTACGCAGTGAAGTGGCAATACACGCTACAATAGATGGGACACTTAATTAATAAGCTGAACCAGCGTGTTGGTGTTACTAAATTAGCCTTACCCAGTACTGCCATCATGTTTGCCAGTAGAGCATGCTTCTATCCTCCATTAACTGACATATGGGCCCTCTTGTGGTACACCCACATGTCATCAATGTAACTATTTACACTTCAAAGGACGGTATATCCTGGTAGTAGTAGTAGAATTGAGATTTAATGCACTTTCTTCCCCGTCTTCGAATCTTCTTCCTCCTCCTCTCTTCCCCATCATCGGCCGCACACCATTTCCCCCCGCTCACTGCTCGCCCGCCCGCGCTATATTCCTTGGTAGCTCGCACATACCATATCCCCCCGCTCACTGCTCGGCCACACGAGGAGAAACTTATTTGCTCGCACGCCCGAATCCACTCCCCCGCTGGCTCGCAGGCACCAAAAACCCCAATGGCAGAACCGACTGACATGCAGAGCCGCGATTGGAATTCCCTCCCCGATGTTCTCTTGGAGTAGATCTATAATTGTATGGACCTACTCAGCACCGTCCGTCTGGCCACATGCTTGGTGTCTTTGTACCGTCTACTCGTCTGCAACCGGCCGGCTCTTTTCAAGACACCCTGCTTGCTGATGCCCGATCCTTGCAGGTGGCCCAGACACCAACTTGACGATCCTACGAAGGTTGCCATGGTGCCCCTCGACATGCTACCACTACCCGTCCACTTGTCCTTCATGCGCGGCCACTACTGGGCGGGCATGAAGGCCAACTGGATCGTCCTCACCCACCAATCCGGTAGTCCGTGGCATCTCGTGGATATCTACACCCAGCGAGAAATCACCCTTCAATCGTTGGATAACGCTGCCATCGAGCCTCGCAGCCCGCCGGACCCTCCTGCCTACTATGCTATTTTTGGGCGTCAAGCTTTTGGCTCGACCTCTGTTTGCTGAAAGTTGTAATCTGCGAAGTGCCCACACCATCAGAAGACTACATGGATTACAAGCTGATTGCATTGTTCAACATGGGATTAGTCTATCTGGAATCCGGTCGCCATACATGGTTATGGCTCATCGTCAATCCTGTTGAGGCAACATTTCTGTCTGATGCTATAGTGCACGATGGCATCATTTACGCGGTCGACGCACAGATTGGCTGCCTACACTGGTGGAATCTACCATCGTGTAATTGTTTTATCTCATCTCATGTTTACCTTATGAATACGACTGTCTGTTCATTGTTACAAATTGATAATAGATAGTATGTCTATAACCACATCATTGCTATATGTTCCTCTCATTTCCTAGATTTTTATGACCACACATGTTATTGTTAGAGTTGATATGAGAACAATTGGCATCTAATTATTGTTAGAATAGATATTATGAGCATAACATCATGATTGCTATATGTTACTCTCATTTCCAAGATTTTTGTAACAACACATGTTATTGCTTAGAGTTGATATGAGAATAGTAGTAGCAAGTACTATGGTAGAATATGAGTAGGCTCTGTCATAGCTGTTTTCCTCTCATTGTTACATGATGTTTGAACCATGACATATTGCTAGAATCACTACAAAAAAAGACACATCCGTGACATTTTGGGCCGAACGAATTTTTTTCTGTCATACATATGCCACTTCTATGACGATAATTGTGACAAAACCCGGTATCATCATAGATGTGGTGGGCTCCTACTACTATGACAAAAAATCATGACAGAAAATGGGCTTTTCGTCCTGGGCGGGGCGGAGACGCGGCTGCATGACAATCTTTGGGCCGTCCATGAGGGAAAAATCGTGGTAGAAGCGAGGGGGGGGGACTTTCGGGGAGTTCCCGGTTATGGTGGTAGGTCGGGGGCCGAGCGATGCGTGTTTCTCTCGTACATGTACGCGCGTGTGTGTGAGGCGTTGGCTCTAACTGAACCCGAGCGAGGCGTTGTGCTCTAACTGAACCCGAGCGATTGCACTGCAGGCTACACGTTACTGAACCCAAGCGATCGATCGATGGCTGTTAACTGAACCCGATCGAGCGATTCCTTTGCTACTGCTGCTAACTGAAGCCGATCGACATTGCCTCTGGGATGAACAGTGAGCGTTGCAGGGGGGGGGGGGTGGATGAACAGTGAGCGGTGGCGTTGCCTCTGGGTGAACAGGACCCTGTGATGTGGTGGAGGGCTGGATGAATAGTAGATGGTGGAGGGGTGCCCGTGGAGGGGCGGTTGAACAGTACCCCGTGGTGTGGAGGGCTGGATGAACAGTAGACGGTGGAGGGGTGCCCATGGAGGGGTTGTTGAACAGTAGCCGGTGGAGTAGCGCGCGGTGGAGGCTGGATGAACAGGAGCCCGTGGAGGCTGGAGGAGGTCGACGGTAGCCCGTGCAGGCTGGAGGAGGTCGACGGTGGAGATGAACAGTATCCCGTGGAGTCCCGTTTTGCGGTACGCCACACCCCTCCCGATGAACAGGACCCCCGTTTCGACTGTAGCGCTCCAACACAAGTCTGTTTCATCCGTTTTGCGGTACGCCACACCCCTCCCGATCAACAGGACCCCTGTTTCGACCATAGAAGGTCTGTTTCCTCTGTTTTGCGGTACGCCAGACCCCTCCCGATGAACAGGATCCCGTTATGAACGTGGCCGGTCGAACACAAGGCCGTTTCCTCCATTTTGCGGTACGCCAGGCCTCGTTTCCATCACCTGTTCCGTCCAAGCCCTCCCGATGAACATGACCACGCATCCCGTTCTGACCCAGTCGGTTGGCTCCCACGCGTTCCATTGCCTCCCGATGAACACGACGCATTCTGTTGCCTTCCCATGAACACGACGCATTCCGTTGCCTCCCCATGAACACGACGCATTCCGTTCACTACTAGAAAAAGGGCTATATATGGGATTGACACTAATGGCGCACCAGACAAGCGGTGCGCCATTAGTATATACTAATGGCGCACCACCTTCTGATACGCCATTAGAGTTGAAACTACTAATGGCGCACCTGGCCCAGGGTGCGCCATTAGTATCATTTTTTTTGAACTAGTGTGCATGTCCAAACATACTAATGGCGCATCCAGACACAGTGCACCATTACTAGTTGTAACTAGTAATGGCGCACCTGTCGGAAAGTGTGCCACTAATGTTATTTTTTTATTATATTTTTTATTCCTTTTTTTGCAAAACTACTAATGGTGCACTGTTCCACCATGCGCCATGCGCCATTAGTATGTTTTTTTTGCAAAACTACTAATGGCGCACGACCAGAAGGTGCGCCATTAGTAACCTGGATTACTAATGGCACATTTAGAGTTGGTGCGCCATTAGTAAGTGGGGAGCAACAAGATATTTTGGACAGCCTCTCCTACCCACACTCACTTTCTCCCCACTTCATTCTCTCCACCTCCTCCTTGTCTCGGGTGCCTCCTCTTTTTCACCTCATTTCCACCGTAGATTCATTCAATTTAAGTGGTTAAATTACCTTGTTTTGATAGGTAAGTAAGGGGGGAAGCTATATTTATGTTGGTCTCCCTACAACAATGTGCACATGCACTTTTTATGGCCTAGCTAGATCTATGTATGTTCGTGGTGTTGCATATGTTTGTGGTGTTGCATATGTGTTTGTGTTTGGAGGTGTACCGGTATTTGAAATGCGATAGTTGCCAATATTTTGCCGGAATGTTGATTCATTTCCGTTTCGGCGAGAATTTTGGCATTAAGCATTCTTTTTGGTCCTATTTTTAGGGAAAGTCATGCCAAATTTTTTCTTGGTTCTAAAATATCATTTTGCTCTACCCCGCAGGCGACCATGGTCCGCACGATGACCGAAGGCATCGTGAATAGGTTTTTGAGGTCCGCAAAGGCCGAGATGCTTCAAAAGAACGAGACGGAGATAAGATGTCCGTGTCAAAGATGCAAGCTGAAGAGCCTTATTGCGGACCCGGATTCCGGGCAGGTGCGGGACCACGTGCTCTTGCGTGGTTTCATGGATGGCTATCGGTGGCAAGGTGATGAAGATGACTACGAAGTCGTCCATGGGGGCCGGGCAAGAAATGAGGAAGGGTAGCAAGACAACCACCGCGGCTCAGGCGGGCGAGAAGACGAAGAATCCCCAGGAGATGATCATGACGGTGATGCTGTACACAGTCATCATGTAGAAGATGCAGGACATGATGATGAGGAAGATGCCGGAGCAGACGACGGGGATGATCATGAAGATGATGATGCCGGCGGAGCAAACGACGCTGGACCATCGATGGGCTGGGTGCAGGACCCTCATATTCAAGAGCTGCTTCTCAAGCAGACGGATAACGCAAGAGCTGCCGCCCGAGAGAAAGCTAAGATGGATCAACTTGAGTTAGACGCGGTTACTCCATTGTATGAAGGATGCAGGCCCGAGGATACCCGCCTGAAAGTAACGCTCATGGCTCTGGAGATGAAGGTAAAACACAAAATGACCGACGCATGCTTCGACGAGAACATGTCATTCTGGCACGAACGTCTTCCCAAGGGGAACAAGTGCCTGACCAGTTTGGAGGAGGCGAAGAAAATCGTGTGTCCTCTAGATTTACCGCACGTGAAATACCATGTGTGCATGAACAATTGCATCATTTATCAGGACGAGCACGCGGAGTCTACCATATGTCCGGTGTGCGGCGTCACTCGATACAAGAAGAGGAAGAAAGCTCCTCGAAAAGTGGTGTGGTACTTTCCGATCACTCCTCGTCTGCAGTGGTATTTCGCGGACCCTAAGGTAGCAAAGCTCCTGTGTTGGCACGCGGATAGGGAGGAGAAGAAGCAAGAAGATGACGCAAATGATCCGGAGATAGATAAAAAAGACAAGATGCTGAGTCACCCTAAGGATGCGAGCCAATGGCAAGCGTTGAACTTTGAATACCCAGAATTTGGGAACGATCCAAGGAACATCATGCTGGGCGCGAGCACCGATGGAGTCAATCCGTTTGGCAGCCAGAGAAGCACACATAGCACCTATCCTGTGTTTGTGTGGATGTACAACCTTCCCCCCTGGTTGTGCATGAAGAGGAAGTACATTCACATGAGTATGCTAATTGAAGGACCGAAAAAACCAGGGAACGACATCAATCTGTATCTGGGGCTGCTGAAAGAGGAGCTTGACACGCTGTGGAAAACGCCAGCCAATATGTGGGATGCCGCAGAGAAAGAATATTTCCCAATGAGAGCTGCGCTGCTCACGATGGTGCACGACTATCTCGGTTACGGATATGTCGCGGGGCAGGTGGTCCATGGATTTTCTGGATGCGTCAGGTGCACGGATGACACAATGTATAGACAGCTAGATAGAGATCCCGGGTCTTCGAAAATCGTGTTCATGGGACATGGAAGGTGGCTTCGCGATGATGACCTGTGGAGAAAACGCAAGGATCTGTTCGATGGTGAAACCGAACCCCAAGGACGCCCGCGTACGAGGAGCGGCGAGGAAATAGACGAGCTGTTGAAAAATTGGAAAGACTGCCCACTGCCGGGAAAGAAGCAAAAGGCACCAGAGCCGGGAAAGAAGCGAAAGGCGCCAGAGCCGCTGCTGAAGGTATGGAAAACGAGGTCTGTTTTCTGGGACTTGCCGTACTGGAAGATCCACCGTGTGCCTCACAGCCTTGATGTCATGCATATCATGAAGAACGTGTGCGAAAGTCTGCTTGGTACCCTGCTCAACATGCCAGAGAGGACCAAAGATGGGCCGAAAGCAAGGGCAAACTTGAAATCAATGGGTATCAGGTAGGAGCTTCACGCTATATATGATGATCATGATGATGATGATGATGAGGTGAAGCAGGACACGGAAAGTCGTCACAAAGGCAGAAAGGCCAAGAAGACTGGAAATGACTACCCTCCCGCGTGCTTCACTCTAAGTCAGGAGGAGATCGAGCAGTTTTTCACCTGCCTCGTAGGAGTAAAACTTCCTTACGGTTACGTGGGGAAGATAAGCAGATACCTAGACCCAGCGAAGCAGAAGTTCAGCGGGATGAAGTCTCACGACTGTCACGTGCTGATGACGCAGATACTTCCAGTTGCAATCCATGGGATCATGGACGCGCACGTCCGTGAAACCCTATTTGGCCTATGCAACTTTTTCGACGTCATCTCTCGGAAGTCTGTTGGCGTGAGGCAACTCAGAAGGCTACAGGAAGAGATCGTGGTGATACTATGCGAGCTTGAGATGTACTTCCCGCCCGCATTCTTCGACGTTATGGTGCATCTGCTGGTCCATATCGTGGACGATATCATCCAACTCGGGCCGACGTTCCTGCACAGCATGATGCCGTTCGAAAGGATGAATGGTGTCATCAAAGGATACGTTCGCAACATGTCACGTCCAGAGGGAAGCATAGCCAGGGGCTTTCTGACCAAAGAGTGCATCTCCTACTGCACGAATTATCTAGGCATCAAGAACCCTGTTGGTCTGCCCGTCAACAGGCACCTCGGCAGGCTCGCTGGATGGGGTCACCGTGAGGGTCGCCGCGAAATGCATGTCGACTTCGAGGGTCGACTCGCCGACTTTGAAAGAGTAAACCTAGTCGCGCTACAACACATAGACGTGGTCGGTCCTTGGGTGGTAGAGCACAAAACCTTTATTAAGAAGACGTACAATGACCGAGGCCAACAGAGGACGGACGGAGATATACTCAAAGAGCACAACTCATGTTTCACGCGTTGGTTCAAGCAGAAGCTTCTGTCGTACCCTTTACATGAGGATTCTTCCGCAGAAGAACAACTCATATTCGCCTTGTCACAGGGCGCCGAGCACAACCTGATGACCTATGAGGCGTACAATATCAACGGCTACACATTCTACACCGAGGCCAAGGACATGAAGAGCGATGGTTATCAGAACTCCGGGGTAACGATGGAATCCTACACTAGTAACGACAAGGACAGATACTACGGAAGGATCGAGGAGATCTAGGAGCTGAGCTACGCTGGAGAGAAGGTCCCGATGTTCCGTGTCAGATGGGCCAAGAGCATCCTAAAAGAAGACCGGTATTTCACCACCATGGTTATACCCGAAGCCAAATCCAAGACCGCAGGCGCAAACGTCACCGCAAAAAATGAGCCATGGGTACTGGCTTCCCAAGTGGACCAATGCTTCTTCATTACCGACCCGTCAAAGCCCAGTCGTGTTGTCGTGAGGATAGGCAAAAGGAAGATCATCGGAATGGATGGAGTAGCCAATGAGCAAGACTTCGACAAGTACGACGACCCAAGGATCGAACATGACGACGATGATGAAGTAGCAGCATACACCACAAGAAGAAGCAGGACCACCCTACCTAAAGGACGTCCGTTCCACAGAAGAACTCCTGCGAAAAAGAAGGGCAAGAAGATTGTGAACAGATAGCTAGCTAAGATCGATTGTATTTAAATCGTAGCCTTCATTTCTCGATTGTATTTCCTGGGCACTTTTTGAACTATCATGAATATTTTTAAATTTCATGGACACTCGATCTCGATCCCCCTCCATCTCGATCGCTATCCCACCTCGCCAGATCCGGTCCTCCTCGCTGCCGAGCACCCCCCGGTCCACCGGCCGCCACCGCCGACCCCCCGCACCCTCGATTCCCCTACTCAACCGCCGCCGCCGACCCCCCCCCCCGCACCCTCGATTCCCCTACTCAACCGCCGCCGCCGACCCCCCGCACCCCTCCCCTACTCAACCGCCGCCGCCGACCCCCCGCACCCCGCGCACCCTCCCCCGCTCCATCGGCATTACTGTTTGATGATATTTTTAAAAAAATTATTACTGTCTTATAAAAAAATATTATTGTTATGATTTAAACAAGTTTGAACATATTTAAACACAAATAAGTATCAAATAGCATTTTAAATGCATAAAAAAATTGTGGAGCCTGGGAATCGAACCCAGGACCTCCTGGTGTGAGAACTGGCTGCTAACCAGTCGAGCTAGTAGAGGGAACTTGGTGTGGATCAGGTCAGGTGGAAGATAACCTGTTGGCTCGAGCAGAAATCAAAAAAAATACTAATGGCGCACCAGTGCGAGGTGCGCCATTAGTATGGATGTACTTATGGCGCACCGAGGGGTGGTGCGCCATTAGTATTGTGCCGCCCCCATCCATATTCCCTCCCCGGCCCAAACCTATCCCCTCTCTCTCCCTCGCCCTCGCCCTCGATCCCCTTCCCCTCTCCTCTCCCGACGCCGCTGCCCCGCTGCCTCGACGCCGCCCCTGCGCCCATCGCCGGCGCCCCGTCGTCCCTGTCGCCCGTCTCCAACCACTGCCGCCTGAGGCCCCGACGTCGGTGCCGCTCTCCCCATCGCCCCACCTCGTTGGACGCCATCGCCCCGCCGCCCTCGTCGCCGGCGGCCCGGACGCCGCCCCGTACACACCACCGTCGCCGGAGCACCACCACCACCCGGACCTCGTCGCCTCCTCCCCTGCGTCGTCGTCGTCCCCGACATCCTCCCCGCACCCCACTGCCCTTTCCCTACGGCCCCCGTGAGCTCCCCCTCCTCCTCTCCCCCTCTCCCCCTCGTATTGTCGTATTGGTGCATCTGTTGTCAATGCTTCTTATCAGCTTAGCTCTGTTCGTGGCTTATGTTGTCAATGCTTCGCCTTTTATTTGACCAAAAGATTATGTTGTGAAAAATTGGCCTTTCATTGGAGGCCGCTGTTGACTGTGTGGTGCTTCTTATCAGCTTAGCTCTCCTTATCCCTATGAGCTCCAGTATGTATTAATCAGATCAACTATGAGTCCAGTACCTTATATGTAGATGTATTAAAAATTGTGATGATGAAGCTCGGATTATTCCATGGTTGTGTTATACTATTTCATTGAATATCCTTTTGGGCAGAAGTGACGGCAATGAGTGTTGGTGCTAAATCACAAGTCATTTCTGACTTGTGTCTCTGTTTTCTTGAACTCATGATTGGAGTTCCTTTTTCCCTTTATATGGTTGCCTCAGTAGTATGCAATAGGTAGCAATCTAGCTGCCTCTTGCCTCTGTTTATTGAACAGAAGAATTGACTTGTCTTTTTATGTGCTATACTTTTCTGGAGATTACCTAGTTATCTTTTCAAAACTAATTATTTAGCAAATGTACATTTGATTCCTATATTGTGTTTTTTTAGTAGAAGGTGAAATGAGGCAGCTTATATATCCTCTTGTTGGCTGCTAACCATTTCAAGGAATTAATACTATCATAGTACTATTCCTTTGACAATTAGGATCACCTATGTAGATCTGATAACAAAGATAAGAAATGGACTAAGTAGGGCTGGTGTTTGTGCCTTTCTAACTAGTGTTTTTTAACTGCAGTTTCTGCTTAGTAGTTTGAGCATTAGGGATTATTTGCTGTTGACTATATTCAATTCAAGAAACTATGCAATCGATTTAAATCATCAACCAACTATGCAAGGGAATTAACCAGATTTGACAATGTTTAATCACAACTGTTTTAAAGCTTTTTTAGTACAACATGGGTCCACAATTGGCACAGATTCTGTTATTGAAGTTTCATGCTCCCAACTAACACTCATAATGCTCCCAACTAACACTCATAATGCACCCATGGTAATATTAAAATGTCCAGTGTATATATATTTGAAAATGATTGCTGCTAGATGTTAATTTGCTGGTACTAGCTAGAATTTGGCACAAGTTAAACACCTCAATCTGTTAGCATTTCTCTGCATTTTCTCACATTCTTCTTGTATCTGATCGAGTATTGCTTGTAGTGGTTTGTCCAAAATGTTGAATGATACTGCTTGGAGATGCATATATTGTTTCACCTCTTCACATGCCAATGTATTTTCCATGTTGTGATGGAGGCCTTTTTTGCCTTGTCCACCCGAGAGGCCCTTGAGTTGGCTGGAATGTCGATTAACTTCCGTTATGGCAAATTTGGGTACTCCATATGTCCTATTTTCAGCAAAGGTCATGTTGAAATTTTCCGTGAATTTTAGCATGACTTTGCTAAAAATAGGACATATGGGGTACTTGTGACTAATGCATGGACCGGGGTATCTTAGTAGTTAATTAAGTAGGGTCAAGTGCCCCGGCGTACTTGTGCCTAATGCATGGCTTTTAGGGTGCCTCGGTGTCGATAAAAACCGAAATGATGAAAGCTTAGGCTTTTAGGGTGCCTCGGCGTCGAAAAACCATCAATGATAAAAGCTTAGCTTTTAGGATGCCTCGGTGTCGACAAACCCTGAATGATGAGACCATGATCTTGTTCCTTGACAATAACCAACTTTTTGACCAAACTTTGTTCCTATTTAGAGAGAAACATGGCCAACAACAATGAGGACGGGGGTTCGGGCGGCAAGGCATTTTGGGAGCTGTCCCAGGAGATGGAGGAACAACCTCACTTGTATGAGGACGCCGCCTTCCCAACCGATCCTGAGACCACTGATGGTGCCGCCGAGGATGACCCCACTGATGCCACCACTGATGGTGCCGTCGAGGATGCCACCACTGATGATGGCGGCGCACGCACAAATGGCAGCCAACCGAAGAGGCAACGGATGGACCGGCGCCCGACCATGCTCCGCACCCTCAAGGAGGAAGTTACTGAAGTGGGCTCCGACGGGAATCCAACGGCGCCCGAATGAATAGTCAAGGGGTACTCGCTTCAGCTCGGGTGCATTCTCCGGAGCACCGTCTCGATCAACACTGAGAACCTGAGGCATCCTGACCGAGGGAATTTGCGCAACCTCCTCTTCACGAAGCTGCACGAACGATACAAGTTCCCCGCTGAATTTGAAAACACAAGCCTCAAAGGGAATAAAGTGAACAATGCTGCCCTGACAAAGATGAGCAAGGCCCTGTCTACTTGGAAAAGCAATGTGAAGAGAATGATCGAGAAAGGTGAGAGTTATGAGAAGATCAAGGAGAAAACTCCTTCGATCACCGAAGATGACTACAACGACTTCAAGTTCAATTGCTCGAGCACCGCAAACTCCGAATCAAGTAAGTGGGGGAAAGAAATGCGGGAGCTGAACTTAGGGGAACACACACTCGGTCCCGGCGGTTACAGAGTGGCGGAGCTTATATGGGACAAGGAGGAAGCGGACCGTGCCGAGCAAGGCCTACCGCCCCTCTTCGATAAATATGGTGACAAGCAGACCAGGAACTTTGTCAGGGCCCGGTACAAGAAGGATCCGAAAACAAAGGAGCTTACCACGGATCCGAAGACCAGGGTGCTTGAGCTTGTTCTGGTAAGGAATACACCCCCGCGTAATTAGCTCCATATGGTTGCATTCTAATTAATGAAGCCAAATTTCTAAACGGTTCACATTCCTTCCGTAGGCGACTGAAAGCAGTAGCGCGGGGTCGACTAAGAGCAACCCTTGGGACACCACTCTAAATAGGGCGTTGAATGTAATGAAGAACAAGGATAAGCTCAGTAAGCCGACGTCAGTTGGTCGTGTGGCCGGCAAAGGCTTGTCGACAAAATGGTCGTCATACTATAACACTGGTGGGCGAAAGGAGAAAAAGACCAACTCGGAAAGCTAGGCGCGCGAGGCTCAAGAACTCAGGGCACAGGTGGCGCGGATTCCGGAGATTGTCCAAGAGCAAGTGCAACAACAACTCGGAGCGACGATCAGCGCCATTGTGCCTACCTTGATCCAGGGGATTAGTGCATGGATTGCGGGCGGCCAACAGGGGCCGCCCCCGATTCCTAGCTTCACGGCCAGCAACTCGCAGAACGCGATGGCGGGGCCATTGGTGTCTCCGGCGGAGGCGGCATTGGTGTCTCCAACACCGGCACGGGAGCTTAATGCACCCGGGTGTACGCCGGCCGGCACCTCTGCAGCAAGCGGCCCCTCTGCAGCAAGCGGCCCCTCCGTCAACTGCACGCCCGCTGTTGGCGGTGCCTCGACATTAGCCGAGCTCGACGCCATCATCACGGTAACTAATTAAGCCTCTCTCGACCGAGGACTTCATCTCCTTGCCTTTGACTGGGCATCCCTGACGCCCTACATGTTTTCGCAGGGCGCCGCCGACGTTCCGTGCACTCTCCTACACTTCGTGAACAACGAGTTGGTCGATGTCGCCAAGGGAAAAATCGTTCAACCGGGCAACCCCTTGTTCCACGGTACCCAGATGCCACCCAACTTGTTTAGGGTTCAACTGGTTCGGGTGCTGCCAGGCTGCGACGAGTTGTTACCTCCGATTCGACCCGTCGGGGCCGACGATGATGACGTGATGACCCTCAGCGCCTGCCTGAGCTGGCCCCTGCTTTGGCCGAAGAGCCAGATTCGTTTGGGGGCGGGGGACACCACCCCAAAGACAACACCGCCAGTCGTGCCGGCGCCAAGTCGGCCCCATGGCAAGACCGCCGCAACGGTGCCGGACATCCCTATGCCACTGGATCCAAACATGCATATGGCACAGGATCAGAACAACGACGACGATGATACATTTGCCAATGTCGATCAGTACTTTGCCGATCATGGGTACGGTGGCGACTTCATGGGGCCTCCTTCTCAAGAACCCAACCCAACAAAAGACGTGCGCGATCTAGCTGGTACCGCGGAGAAGCCAAGTTGCAACAGGCGTCGTCTGCCGTTCAGCTCTCAGGAGATGCCTCCAGCTGCCGACTTCATCGAGCCTTAGATAGGCGAGGTGCGAAATATTATCAGCCCCAACACACTCAAGAAGGCGGTCTGTGAGCAGAACTCGGTCCCATTATAGGAGAAGAAGAAGGCACGCAAAAGAAAGACTAACAAGGGTGCGGGCCAGCCGGCACCGAGTACGATCCGTGCTCAGGACGGGCCACCTTCACCTGAGGATTTAATGAGGAGGCTGCATGTGGCGGGTAGGCCGATGCTACCGAGAAATATGCTCGATGCTGCAACCGGTGTTATGCGGAGTCTGCATGACAGTGTTCTTTCTTTGGAGAAGCGGCGTCTCAGAGAGAAGGATGTGGCATACCCGGTTTTCGCGGCCAAGGTGCCAGAGGGCAAGGGCTTTCTGGATAACTCCATCGGGGGTACGATCGTCCTGCGGTTTGATGACATCCACGCTATCTTGAACCTTCATCCGCTGCACTACACCTTCGTTCGGTTATTTCCGCTGAGTATGGAGATGCGGATCATTCGCGACAAGACCCCGGACATCGTGATAGTCGACCCCTTCTACATGCGTGCCAAGATCTTGGGCAGCGCTGGGGACCGGCAAGTCGCGACTTCTTACCTCGAAGGCGTCATTCTGGCAAACCAAGATAAGGATAGCTTCCTCGTGCCTTACTTTCCCGAGTAAGTCCTCCCCTCAACCGCCCCATAGCATATGAATTCTTAGATTTCGATCGTTTTTCTTTTAACATTCCGTGTTTTCTGCAGTGACACACATTGCACGCTCATCCTCCTAAGCCCCAAATATTCCATGGCCACGTATTTCGACCCGGACCATCAGTCGAACGTAGACTACACAAATGTCAAGAAGGTTCTTGATGATGTTCTCCCAGGCTACGTCAAATCTGGAGGCACCTTCACCAGGCCTATTCGTAAGTACGGCAAGCACGTGTTCTCCCACAATACGACGTTCTGCTGCGTCAAGCAGCCGCCTGGCAGTCAGAAGGGTGCCTACTACGCCATCCATCACATGCGGGCGATCGTACGGGACCATCATCAACTTCTGCTACCGAGTAAACTCAAAGATTGGTCCGCGAGCGTGTCGGCAATCCAGGACGCGGACATCGGACAAGAATTCTTTTGCATCCAGTCGGAGTTTGCGGAAATCATCCATCAAGATGTCCTTCGTACCTCGGGGCAGTTCTACCTTAGAAATCAACCGTCCAACAGTGACATCGACACAATGCTACAAATGCAGGCTGACAACGACCGTTATTTCATGACTCCCACGATAGACAGCGGCTTCATCCACGCTCCGGTCCCTTGAGTCGAGTCGAAAGCAGTGATGCTGTGTCTAGTTCTGAAACATCGATTGGCTCATGTTGTAATTAAACTTTAATGAGTAGTATGTCTCTTTGGTTTCGAGAGTCGTTCAACTTAGATGTAATCGATGCTATTAATGTCTTGCTTTTCTCTTCCGATCGTTCTGTTGCATACTTATATATTGCTTATGTGTTGTCTGTGAATTGGTACTAACGTTTCGTTTGGCTACTGCATAGCGATGCCGTCGTATGTCGTGTACAAGGGTAAGGTTCCCGGAGTCTACGACGACTGGGAGGAGTGTCGGAGACAGGTTCACCGATTCAGCGGTAACAGTTACAAAGGGTACACCACTAGGGCCGAGGCCGAATCTAGATACGCCCGCTATCTAGCGGGAGAGGGGAGGGAGCGCTGGAGGAACCGGATGAAGACGAGTTTCATCGTGATGATGCTCATCGTGATGACCGCAGCTCTCTTCTATGTGATGGTAGTTTAGATGATCGATATCGACTTGTAATGTGAAGACAAACTCGCTACTCGCGGTCTCGAGACTTGTAATATAATGTTCTATCTTTGTTCGGTCTTTTCAATTCGGTGACTAATATGATGAATTGTATTCGGAGACTAATATGATGAATTGTATTCCGAGACTAATCTTCTATTGTATTCGATGAATCTGTTGTTGATGTGTGCTGTCTATATTTTGTCCAATTATACATTTTGTAACCTGTGCAAAAAACAGAAAATAAAAAAAAATAAAAAAACCTAATATTCATACTAATGGCGCATCACATCAGAGTGCGCCATTAGTATGCCAAAGGATACTAATGGCGCATCATTAAACAGTGCGCCATTAGTATGCGGAAGTTACTAATGGCGCATCTTGTTGTTGTGCGGCATTAGTATGCCAAAGCACCTGGGTATACATGGCCCCCTGGGAGGCATACTAATGGCGCACTGTTCTATATACTAATGGCGCATCTGAGGTGCGCCATTAGTAAAATATACTAATGGCGTGGCACTAATGGCGCACCACTAATGCGCCATTAATGGCCAAATTAGGTGCGCCATTAGTAGGCCTTTTCCTAGTAGTGGTTGCCTCCCCATGAACATGACGATGACGCTGTTTCTCCGTTCCGACCCAGCCATGTACACGAGCCCTGGCCGTACGTATGCGCAAGTTGGCATTCGAGACCCCGCTCGTATGTACACATACATGGCTGTATTTTCTTTCTTGCACCCTGGCCGCTGTACGTACGTGTACATGCTACGTGCACGCCTCTACTACGACACGTACGCACCTCTATTACGACACGTGCGCGCCAATATATCCACCAGTATATATGTACGTACATGTTCGCGACCAGAATGATAACGCTATGTACGCTTCGACCAGGTGGGTCCCGACTATCAGGCACTTCCTTGCCTGCGAACATGTAGCTGGTGGGTCCCAGCACTCAGGGGGGCGAATCGCTTTTTTTGTCCAGACGCACTTCCTTGCGTGCGAAGATGTAGCTGGTGGGTCCTAGCAGTCAGGGGGAAACATTTTTTTCACGAAATACTGTGGCCCGTTCGGTGGGTCCCAGCTGTCAGGTGGAGGAATCATTATTTTCCACGTAATAAGGAGGCACTTCCTTGCTACAGCCGTGGACCCAGCTGTCAGCCTCTCCACGTACAGTCCACGTCCAATGGAAGTCGTTCCTTGACCATGTTGACCATGCCGTGCAGAGAGCACCAGGGCGGTGGACGACGGTGAGGCCTAGGAAGGGGACAACGGGGAGCCGGGGAAGGTGCGACAGTGGAAGCCCGCGCGGAGAGGAGTATGAGGGTTCACTGGTTCGGCTGCGGTGTGAGGCTGCCGTCGCCGCAGGGCCTGGCCAGCGGTGGGAATAGTAGGGGGCGGTGAGGCCTTCGCGGCAGCACAGCCGGCCACGGGAGGCAGGAGCACGCAGCACGACCGGCGCTGCTTTGGGTGGCTGGAGCAAGAAGACCAGAGGTTGAAGAAGCACCACGGCCATTAGATGGACATCGTACGGTCACTGGAGCTAGAATCGTTCATATTGACTAAAGTTGACAAAGGCCCCCATCCCAGTCAACTTAGTAGGCCCACAAGTACGCCTCCCACCATGGTGGGTCCCAGCTAGCAGGGGGAGTATTCATTTTTTTGTGCGTAAAAAGGAGGCACTTCCGGTGGGTCCGAGCTGACAACGGGGGGACGTTTTTTCGCGAAATACGCTGGCCCGTCCGGTGGGTCCCAGCAGTCAGCGGTGAAACATTTTTTTCGTGAAATAAGGTGGCCTGTCCGGTGGGTCCCTGCTGTCAGGTGGAGGAATAGTTATTTTGCGCGTAATAAGGACGCACTTCCTTGCGGCCGCCTGGACCCAACTGTCAGCCTCTCCACGTACAGTACTCTTCCGATGGAAGTCGGTCGTTGACCACGCCGCGCCGAGAGCACCAGGGCGGTGGTATGAATGACGGCGAGGCCTAGGAAGGGGATGACGCAGAGCCGGGGAAGACATAGCAGTGGAAGCCTGGGCGGAGAGGAGTACGAGGGTTCACTGGTTCGGCTGCGGTGTGAGTCTGCTGTCGCCGCAGAATAACAGGGGGAGTGGGTGAGTAGAGGGATGGCCTAGCCAGCGGTGGGAGTAGTACGGGGCGGTGAGGCCTCCGCGGCATCACAGCCGGCCACAGGAGGGAGGAGCACGCGACACGACCGGCGATGCTTTGGGCGGCTGGAGCAAGAAGACCAGAGGTTGAAGAAGCACTACGGCCGTTGGATGGACATCGTACGATCACTGCAGCTAGAATCGTTTATATTGACTAAGTTGACAAAGCCCTTGGTACGCGTCAACTTAGTAGGCCCACAGCTCGGATTTGGCAGAGAACATATAGCCCATTTGCGATTTGTAAGAATGTACAACCCATTTTTTAATTTTAATGGAATTTACTACAGCCCATTTACAGTTTGTTAAAAGTACAACACAACTTCTAGCTAGGACAACGTTTAATAATTTCAAACAACCGCTCAAAACAGAATTCAAAAAAATTTCCCACATTTTGATGGGATCCAAAATATTTTTATCCGACATTTCTAGTCAGGTTAATTATAATTTCAAAATAAAGTTGTATTACATGAAAAGCCAAATATTGCGCGTGCAACAAGTAATGAAATTAAAATTTTCAAATTCCAAAAATAATATATTTTTCAAACTAATTACGTGTTTGGTGCATAGTAACTGTCCAGTTATTATATTTACATCCCATTTATTATTTCTTAAAGTCCATTTTCTTGTTAAGCCTAATGCATACCTCCTAGGAAAGTTTGCAGCCCAGCGGGGCGGAGAATAACAAGTTGACCCGGATATTGTGTACAACTGTCGGCCCAGTTGCATTGCTGATGTTGAAAAAAAGGCCTGTGTAGTATAGCACAACCTAACATGGTTACTCAGCCCACATTCAGCGACGCCGGAAAGGCTCAAACAAGGCTTCTGTACAACTTTTTGAAGTCACTGAGCTCAATTAATAACTTAAGAAAAAAGTTAGATTATAGTGGAACCTAATTAAAAGCTGTCACGAGCAAATCAATAATTCAACGGGTCCCACTTGTGCGTGTGCGCGCGCGTGTGTGTGTGAGAGAGAGATAGAGAGAGAGACCCATCGGTCAATGCTCGCAAATACATCTTTCAACCATATGCATTGCTGATGCTCAGTAAAAACTTATATAGTTGACACAATCATATAGAACATCATAGCACACTAAACTTGCATACAAAAAATTCACGCAGGCGGCACAATCAGGATGGAAGCAATGGATCGCTACGGGAAGGGCTATGTTGAAACCAACGAAGTCGTACATAACGGTTCATCGTCTTTATAAATGATGGGGAAATATCTTGAATGTTGTGCAAAAAAAACAGACAGACAACACAATAAGTTCTGCTAGCACATTAAGTTGACGTACAACCCTTTCTAAAAAAAGTTCAGGTACGAAATTAGAACATGTCACAATCAAATGTACTGGCATATCAGTGCTTCACACCCATAGCTCGGATTTAACTAGTATTTGACAAGATTCAGTTGTTACATCAAATTAGAGCACATCCAGGTAGCCAACCCTGCCTCTTCTCCCAAAGAAGCAGTGGCCTCCGCCGCGCGATGGAGTAGGCCCTGTGCCATCCATCGTTCCGAGCAACACGGGGAAAGTCTGACGTTGACTGCTATAATGGACATCGTCGACGGACCTGGCACCAGCGTCGGCGGTAGGACTTCGATTGATGGATTAACCACTTCTTCGACATGCACGAACACTCGATATAGGTACATCCCTAACGTGGTCCGCGACGGCCTTGGTGGTGACGAATAGTACAACCCTGGTTCCTGCACCGGTATCTCAACACCAATCACCTTCGGTATGGTGGACGGCTTCTTCATCCATGCCATAACCGTTAGAGCCCAGCTGTCTGGAGGAACAAACATACTTATGAGCTCACCTCCAAGGTCGTTGATAAGCCCGTTCATGGACTCGCTGTTCCAAGCACATCGAGGCATGCCGTAGAAGGTAAGCTTTGTTAAAAACTCAAGCTTAGAGGGCACCGAGCCCCATCCTGGGTGCCACCGATCAAAGCTCACCAGCACGCCATCGCAGAGCAAACTCCGGGAAGATTCGAATACACGATTGTAGTCGAAAGTTGTCCGGAACCTGACGAAGAAATCAGCCGGTGGCGGGCAGACTTCGACGAGCAAGTCACTTATTTGGATGCCGTGCGCAATGCCAAGAGCTTTGACAAGGTCGTCCGGCGAGACGAGAGGCCGATCGCCGTTGATGGTTACCATCAGCACTTTGCCGGCAAACTGGTCGTCAAGCGCCTCCATGCCACTGTTGAGCGACAGCATGCAGCGACTGAAGGCAGGACTAACCAAATTCTCGTGCATGCCCAGTTAACGCCCTGCCGCGATGCATGCAGTGGTCGTTCTGGTGCATCAAGGACGGCATGCAGATCGTTCCACACTTAAGAAGAGGAAAAATGGAAAGGTAGAAAGCGGTAGCAGAGGAAGAGAACGCTGGCTAACGAGGCTGGGAGGGGATCGAGCAGGAACTTAATGCTCCATGCCTAAAGGTGTTGGGAAAACCTGATTTTCATAAGGTGACTTATACTCACCTAAACGGAGGGAGTATTCCTTAACCAGAGAATGTTGTGTCTCCCACTCACGCGCTCAAAAAATAACTACGGCACATTTTTGATCTGTTTGCATAGGTCCCATCTATCAGGAAGGATGGGCACGTACACGAACATGTACGAATCATCAGTCTACCCGCATAGCTTTTTCGTTTAGTCTACCTAGCCGTCTAATCAACTGCCTACACGCCACTTCTCCCATTTACTTCTCCATCGGGAACTGATTCTCCTCAGCTTCTTCACCTCCCCTTCGTCTTCATTTGCATCCAAACCCCACTATGTTCACATTGTTTTAACATCTTCAAATAATCATCTACTACTTTAGTTAGACTAGCCATCTAATCCTAATTCTCCAAACCATAGCCCTCCGTTCCAGTGGTTCCAAATGGCGGTAGAGGTCGAGATGCAGGTTTTTAGCGTCCAACATGTCGTCATCGAAGGCTCGATGCGCATAGTTGCCACCGTCACCGTCCACCCAAGGGTTGTTCGGTAGTGGATCAACAATGTATCCAACTCCCTCGAAAAGGTAGAGATGAGGGTCATCAGTCTCGATGTAGAGTACACGGAGCATGCCCCTGGGAAGATCCAGCGCGCCGCCGTCCTTCAGCTGTGCCACGAAGATGATGTTTTGGTGTACCACATCATACACTCGCCCTCCATACCAGGTGAGCTTCACGATTTCTTGTCTCGGGAGGACGTATACTTCTGTGGGGCAGCCATCGAAGGGGACAAACAGAAGCTGGAGCCATACAACCTTGATTTGAAAAGCATCGCTGACCTACAAACCAGAATCAAAATTCCTGTAGAAGATTGTGATAATCAGAAGGGTGACAAGACGGTGGCATTAAGGTCGTCTGGATGGGAGAATTATCCCTTGATGTTCGAGCGGATAAAATATGTTGCCCTCGATGCCCGTGTGAGTTTCGAGATAGCTGCAAGGTCCAAAGAGCTTGTTGCGAAGCCGTCTTTCCACAGAGAATGAGAAGAAGAAGAAGAAGAAGAAGAAGAAGAAGAAGAAGAAGAAGAAGAAGAATAAGAAGAAGAAGAAGAAAAGGATGCACCAGCAGGAGGGCATTATGGATGGATGAACTATTTCCTCTCTTGTAAAAAAAATTATTCCCTCTCGGTGTATATTGATATAGATGGACTATTTCGATGGTGTGCATGTCTTTGGAACAGAGTAGTAGTGTGGGTCCGCTTGACTATAAGGAACTATTTATCCGCATATAGAGCTTTCTCTGCTACTCCTTCCAGTGATCGGTATGCAGTGCATGTGTCTGTAGACATGACAGCTTGTCCATGGAAGTTCAACTACGGCGACCATCACGTTTCATCTCGCGATTCCCACGACGCCTCTCCAACCCACGGCACCACGCCCTCGGACATGCGCCTCACCCCTCTCAGCCGCACCGCCCCTCTGCCTTTGTGAGCATGACATGTGGGCCACCTAAAATGTGGCGAGCATCAAGTTTCTACCACAGCCACCCGCGTTTCCCACGACGCCGCTCGAACCCATGAAACCACACGTCCCCCGACCTGCGGCTGACCCCTCTTGGCCCCACTGCCCCTCTGCCTACGGGAGCATTACATGTGGACTAGTCACCTATCGGGTCCACATGTTATTGACTGAAAGGTAGGTGTAGTAAGGCGCTGAAGCTCAGTCCCGACGGCCCTGAGAGGGTAATGTAACTCCTGCGCCAGGGCTTGTGTGCTCCCGCAGCACGAACTTGTGCCAAACTCGAGATTTGTTTCTTTACTATACATGCACACATCGATTTATTGGACATTGTAATCTCAACATGTGATGGGGAGCTCTAAATTTGAATTTGAAACTTATAAAACAAAAAGATTCAAAACAAATAAACTGGGAGAGAGGGAGCATATCGTAGGATGTGTCCCATACAAAATAAGTCCCCTGGTTTGTCACCGCGAAGATGTGGTTAGAAAGGAGCACAACGTCTTCTTACTCGTACGGCAACAAATCAGCCGCAAACAGCATGGTCCGCCTTTGACCGCCATGTGCAAGGTTCGTGCTATCTTATTCAATCTCACCGTGGTTCCATCATACCAATTCATGCGGTGGCCCATTGCATGGCTGATCCCAATGTTGGACAAAGGTTCTACGAAACAGTGTCACCATTGTAAATGTTGTGCAAATTGATGTTGGTACCCTCTCGTACATATGCAAGCCAATCTCCACTCGCACCGAGCCTAACCTGTGAAACAGTGGGCAGTGGGAGAATTAGGAAATGGACACGGAAGTAGTCTTTAGAATGCATTTACTAAGTGATCAAACTCATCTTACCTGCTCATCGGAGGAAATCCGAGTGCCCCTCAATGTGGGCATCTCAAGGGGCGTCAACTTGCAACTACGGCCATGCCGCGCTGGAGAGACCCCCAAGGAAACATCCTCGTGTGTTCAACGGAACATCAAGATGCATTTGTATGAGTAGTTTATCTTGTGAGAGAAAAGGATGAATGAGGGAAGGCCTCTAGAGATAGAGATGGACACTACTACTACCAATGTGTTGGCCCGTGCGTTGCAATGGATCCAAAGTAGTAGAATAATACTTGTTCACATGCTTGTAATATAAGCACTCTAGTTTTGATATACATGTGTCAGCAGACATGATAGCTTGTCCATGGAAGTTGAACCACGACGACCATCACGTTTCTTGTTTCTACCACTGCCACACCCACACGCGATTCCCACGATGCCGCTCCAACCCACGACACGATGTCCCCCGACGTGGACATGGATCCTCTGACATGGCTATCGCTGCCTTAACCTGCCTTTCCTTCGCTGACAGGTGGGACCCACGCTTATGGGTCCCACATGTCAGTGACAGAATGGTAGGATTGTTCACGTCAGGGGATCCTCATCCCCCTGACGTGCCCCTCATCCCTCTCGGCCCCACCGCTCCTCTGCCTTTGTGTGCATGACATGCGGGCCAGCTGAAGTGTGGTGACCATCAACTTTCTACCACAGACACACCCGATTGGATGCGGTATGCTTGCTCCACTGCTGTGCTTCGATCCGTACTCCCGCACCATCGAAT